>CM062809.1:1208418882-1209833882 GCA_031772625.1 Pinus tabuliformis | reverse complement strand
GCCCAGGAGTTTTGGGTGAACTCCATATTAAACTTGTTGTGTTTATATGTGTTTGTCTATTATGTTCTTTAACTACTTCATTGTCTATGTATTTCGAAATCTTATCAATCCATTGCACAAAGTAACATAGGCATATCCATGCACATGAGTCTGTAATACCTTAATAATTGTCTATATCTCATTAATAGATCATGCATCTCAAACCAAAAACAGATTGAATTACCTAAGTGTCTAGTCAAAGGCCAGTTGCCTTGACCAAGACTTCAAGTCCTCGTTTCACTGGCACTAAACATTTGATGAACTGCCTGGCTAACTTTTGAGCATTGATCCTTTTTGCAGGATGAGTCCTAGCTGCTTTCCATGTCAAAAGTTTTCTATTCTTTCTCTTCAAAGCATCATTTTGAGCGAAGAGTCTCAAGTTACTATCATGCAACTAATCATTCACTCCTCTGACATAGTGAAACAATACCTTAAATTTATGAGCCTGATCTTTGAGTTTACCAATCCTTTTCTGGAGTCTGATCAACTTAACTCTTATGTTCTCTTCTTCTTCAAAAAACGATGTCCTTGCTGGAGCTGTAAGAGCTGTGGATTGTTGGGAAGGAATTCCTCCAGGAATTTGACTTACACTATGTTTAGGTGAAGAGAATTGTTGTTGTTGATTCGCTGAAGTCTGTGTGGAAGTATGTAAATCCTAGGCAATGTCATCGGGAATTTGGGACTGCAATGGAGGTGAAGGAGACTGAGGGAGAGATAATGGAGATTGAGCAACGAACTCTGGAGATGAGGTTACAAACACTTGTTGAGGATTGGCAGCTCGAAATGTAGATGAGGTGTGAGGAGGTTTTTTCATGCTTCGAGTCCTTCTTCTACCTTGTATAGGAGTTTTTATAGTAGGAGCTGAAGTTTTGTGATCAGGAAACAAGGTTCTCCTAACCTTGTTCTTGGGCTGGTGACTTTGTTGACCTGTTGAGGGAATTTCAACTGGCTCATTTATGGAGGTTAAGGTCTCCCTTCCCCTTTTCTCCTTTTGCTTCTTTTCTAACTGTATCTTTGAGGGCTCAGCTGCTTAGCTAGAAGAGGGATCAGGAATTTTAAAATTCTTGGAAGGAGGTGACATAGAATGGGTAAGAGAAGTGGGGGAAGTAGGGGTACTTTGTGAGGTAGGTGCATGGGTTTCCCACCTAGACTTCAAGGTTCTACTAATATGCCTCTATCTCCACTTGACCTATGTCTCTTCTCATGGAAATTTCTCTATGAGAAAGTCTTCCCAGGACTTCTTTCTCTTACTTAATTTAGCCACAATCAAAATTTTAATCAAACTCTGACGGTAGAGGGAAGTCTGTGGTTTCTCACCCTCAGAATGCACTCCCCTCGCCATCTTGTGGGGGATTAATTTCAAGAAAATGCGGAATATTTATGAAGTAGCCCTCTATAAAATGCATCAACAGCCTAATATGATATATAGAAACGATGTCGTACCTTCCTTCGCAGGCTAAGAAACGTTGGATTATAGTTAACAAGGGATGCCATTGATCCTAAATGCAGGTATGCAAGACTCATTTGGCCCAACTTAGTGACTGATAAGCCAGTTTTTGAAACGCTACACAATTGGGAATGTGCAACTGGCCGCCCTTGAAGAAATGCTCCCCACTTTAAGGTAGCCCCGTTTCTTCGCCGAGAGATTGCTCTGTGATCTTGAGTTGCAAGTTTCCAACTTTGGCTCTCTTCCCATCAAACGTTTGGGCAAAGGCCAAAGAAACTGCATCATTGCACCCCTGAAACTTTTGGAGAAAAACTATCCATCCCTTCCTTCGATGCCTCCCTTACAATACTGATATTCAAGGGTCCACGAAAACTAGACAAATGTTGTCTCATGCTTATCCACAACCATGGTGAAATCATGAGTGCACTTGTAGAATTCACTGGCATAGACAAGTGATCAACTGAACTAATGAACTGACTCTCTTATATAAAATATCACTCCACAATTAGCTCCTAATCGAAGTTATGAGACACCCTTGCGGTGAGCACAATTCGTATGGAGTGACTGTGAATAAATAGAAACGATGCAGCAATTAAAAATTTGAGAATGGAACTTAAGGTAATGCACTTATAAAGGAATGTGCATTTCGTGTTGGAGTCATGACCATCGAGAGCAATAATGCACTGGCCACCTTCTGGAGTGAAAGGTGTCAATCATTCATCATTACGGCATCATACCTATGATTAAAGCCAACAAAGGACCACTGATATGGAATAGACTCAGCGCCGATCTCAACCAAAGATTGTTCATCTCATCATACTAACACCTGTGTGTACTCTAAGGAATAATACCCTGCATCCAGCCCACGGATCGGTGTATTTCATGCCCATCAAGGGAAATCATGCCCAAATTATGAATATATGTGAGGAAAGGATAAGGATCATAATCATGAGGAAGCCAAAATGGAAAGTGGTTTGATCAAATCTAGGAATACGTTAGGAAGTGGGGGTGAAAATAGGAATAGAGACCAGATTTTTAGGAAATTAGGTTAAATACAGTTACATTTGGTGAGCATTAGAAATATACGAGACCAAATTAGGTAAGATAAGTGCCATACATGTGTCACTGTAACGATCTTGGGTATAGAAGATAGTGTGAATGCCTTCTAGATCCATCAATTGAAACATGTTCCCTCATTGTGCAAAGAACATTGATTTTTGCAGTGAACTAAGAGATCCAACATCTGACGAGACTTCTTGGTGCTTTAGCAGTAGAGTTTACATATATTTGAGAGAATGATATGTTTTAAGAGACTGATGGTGCTTCTGTCAAGATTAGCACTTGAACCTTCATATTATTACAAATATTGTAGAATCTTGAAACAAACTGATTCTCAGGAAAACTCTAGCCCAACATTAAGTACTTGAGAAAAAAACCAGTTAAACATAGGAAATAGAACATAGATCTATAATTGTTTTGACAAATTGGTGCCAAATCTGTTGTGGGATAGCACTAGAACCTTGTCTATCATCTCATGGTATTTTTACCAGGTCTAAGATGATAACTGCCTGGGGCATTTCTTATTTAGGGAGCTGGAAATTTTCAGAAAGAGATCTCCAAGGGGGCTTCTTTTTTGTAATTATTCCCTTGGGCCTGGAAAAGAATAATTCAATTCCCAAAGGATCCCTAAAATACCACTACTTTATTTTTTTAGCGAGCCGAAAGTAGTTTGTGCTTGAGGCATTCATGCTTAGAGAGTCTGAATTTCCCATAGTAGACTCCATGGAGTTTCCTTTCCATAAACATTTCCTTGAGCCCGAAAAAGAACAATTCTATACTCAAGGAATCCCTAGACTAATACTGGTCCATATCATTTTGCGAGCCTGGATCAGTCAATGCTTGGGAGCTTCATGTTTAGAGAGTTTGAAGGCCTCCAAAGAAGACTCCACAAGTTCCTTTTCCATAAGTAATCCACCAAGCCTGGATAAAGGAATAAACTTGCTCCTGGTGAATTCCTACCTTATTCTACAAGGGTTGTGGGGAGAACCACCTGTAAATATGAAAAATAGTAGCCCACTGGGATATATATATATATATATATATATATATATATATATATATATATATATATATATATATATATATATATATATATATATATATATATATATATATATATATATATATATATATATATATATGCGTAAATAAATATAAAGAAATTAATCAACTGAACCAACAAGGGGCTGGTCATTTGAATGAATCAGCTCTAACCCTGGATCCTTTCATACTTTTTGCAAAAACTGATCACGTGAAAGTGGTTTGTGATAAACTTTAAAACGATGACCATTGACTACAAAAGAATTCTTATTATCATTGATAGTACAAATATGAACTGAACTGTTATCAAAGACTTCATCTACTTCATATGGTCCTAACCATCTGGTAGAAAATTTACCTTTAACATGCTTAAACTTACTATCATATAATAAGATCTAGTCACCTTGGCGAAAAACTTTCTCCTTGATAAATTTGTTGTGCCATCGAGCTCTTTGGCTCTGCACCAACGCGGTTCTATGGTAGGCATCTTATCGAATTTCGTCAAGTTCATTCAATTGCATCAGCCTCTTCTCTTGAGCTTCATTTAGATTCATGCCCAAATGGGTAGCAGTCCTCAATATTTTTACTTGGAATTCAACGGGCAAGAGCACTTGTTTACCATGGACTAACTCATAAGGTGTGTGTCCTATCACATTTCTCCAAGTGATCCAGTAAGCCCATGTTGCCTCCAGTAACTTATCCGCCCAATCCATATGATGTAGTTGAATAGTTTTTGTGAGGATGGATTCCAAAACTTTGTTCATGGACTCCACTTGCCCATTAGCCTGGGGGTGGTAAGGAGTCAATTTGCGATGCTTAATTTGATACTACTCTGTGAGTGCCTTGACAAAATTTGATGTAAATTGTGTACCTTGGTCAATGACGATTACACGAGGCACACCGAATCTCGTAAAGATGTCCTCGAACAAAAATTCTACTAGTGCCTTTTCAGTGGCAGCATACAATTCTTTTGCCTCCACCCACTTCGTGACGTAGTCAGTGCACACCAATATATATTTTTTCCTCTTTAACATTGGGGAGATGGACCCTACAAAGTCCAATGCCCACTTCTTAAAAGTTTCAATGGAAATTTGTGGTTTAAGAGGCATTTCATCGGAGGCAACTGGTCTCCCCATCCGTTGGCAAGTGCCACAACTCAAAACAAACTCCTTGGCGTCTTTAAAAAGTGTATGCCAATAGTATCCAGTACGAAGAAATTTGTATGCAATCCCTTTATCAACAAAATGGCCACCACAAGGCTCATTATGACTAGCTCTCAACACATCATACATTTCATCTTCCCGCACACACCGCCTCATAATCAAGTTTGGTCCAGTATAAAATAGATCCCCTTCAATACAAGAGAAATTAGCACTACGCTGCACTATATTATGTTTTTCTTGGGCTGACATGTTTTGAGGTGGTTTCCCTGATACTAGAAAATTGGTGACATCAACGAACCAAGGATTAATAGTAGAAATGGAAAATAATGCTTAGTCTAGAAATTCATCAGGCACTGGTGTTAGCATGCTTCCCTGCACAATGTTCAAATGAGATAAGAAGTCAGCTGCCAAGTTATCCCTTCCAGGCCTATCAATTACAGTTATATTGAATTCTTGTAAAAGCAATAACCATCTGGTTACCCTACCATTAGTAATAGTTCTATTCATTAAAAATCTAATAGCAGAATGATCGGTATAGACAAATTTCTCATAACTAGTAATATAATGCCTAAACTTTCCTATAGCATGCACAACTGCTAACAGCTCTTTTTCAGTGACCGTATAATTTAATTTAGCAAGAGAAATATTTTTGCTGACAAAATAAATAGCATAGGGAAATTTATCCCCCCTTTGTCCCAAGATCGCTTTCAGTGTAGTATCTGAAACATCTGTACAAATATGAAAAGGTAAGAACCAATTTGGCCCTCTTAATACCAGAGCAGTGGACAACTTTTCCTTTAGTACCTAAAAATCCTATTGACAGTCAACATTCCATACAAATTTAGCATCTTTAGTTAACAATTTAAATAATGGTGGTGCAATTCTAGTGAAATTCTCAATCAATCGTCGATAATAACCTACGTGCCCTAAAAAAACTTCTTACCTCTTTTTGCAAACTAGGAATAGAGATACGTGAGATTACCTCGATTTTTGCTAGATCAACTTGAATTCCTTATAGTGACACGTGATAGCCTAGAACAATCCCTTTAGTTTGCATCATCTTACATTTATCACTACTAAGGGCTAGATTAGCTTCTTGACAACGAATCAATACTTTTTCTAGATTTTCCAAAGCCCGTGAAAAGTCATCTCCATAAACTGTGAAGTCATCCATATAGACCTCCACACAATCATGGATCAAATTAGAGAAAATGGCAAGTATAACTCTTTGAAAAGTAGCGGGGGCATTACAAAGACTAAAGGGGAGGACTCTATATGCATAATTACCCCAAGGGCATGTAAAAGTAGTATTCTCTTGGTCTTCTTCGACTATTTTTATTTGATTGTAACTGTTGTACCCATGTAGAAAAGAAAAATACTTCTTACTTGAAAGCGTGTCGAGGACTTGATCAATGAAGGGCAGTGGAAAATAGTCATGCAATGTGGCCTTATTTAATTCTCTGTAGTCATGCCACTTGCCATTCTTCTTTGGAACCACTGCCTTATTTAATTCTCTATAGTCAATGTAGATATGCCACTTGCCATTCATACTCATCAATGACTGCATTTTTTCTGTAATCAATCCTGTACCGATATGTAAGATTTTTACTTCAAAAATTTCTACAGGTTCTGTGGTGGGTTCATGGCTTTCCTCCATTGCTGTAAAAGAGGCGAAGATAGTTGGATGGAAAGTTTCCTTAAACTCATCACTAAACACATGCTGATAACCATTAAAAGTGATAGGATAATCGATACAAGAGGTATCAGCTAAAAACTGATGCAAAACATGTTCATCAAAATGCTCCTAGAGACCTCTAGATTGATTTAATGACAAAAAAGGAAACATACAATCTTCGTCTCCATATGGGTTTTCGAGCCATAATGGTACTTCAGTAGTTGTCTGAGCAGGGGGGGAAATAGACAGAGTTTGGTTGTGGGGACCATTAGAAATAATCATTTCTCCATTTCTACATCCTATGACGGCATCAACAATTTCCAGCCACAGTCATCCCAGAACCACAAGGTGTCCGGGCCTAGAGGTTTTCAGAGAAATGACAATGAAATCTATGGGATATTACTAAGAAGAAATAGTGACCACTATGTCCTCTAGGGTTCCCATTGGTTTGACGACGGATTTGTTTGCCATTTCTAGAAGGATAGGGGTGGATTTAAGTCCAGGTAGCTATAAACATGTCATTGTTTCATAGGTCATTACATTTATTTTTGCTCCTAAATCTACGAGGGTATTTGGCAGAAGTACTCCGTTTATCTCAATGGTGACAATAGGATTCCCAGGGTCATTGTACTTCGTAGGCATGTCGGAAATCATAGTGGACATTTGGCTTATGATTTTGACGTTCTAGTTCTTATGCCTCTTTCTCGCCGATTTATTAATGCAGAGATCTTTGACAATTTTGGTGTAAATATGAATGTCTCTAATTTCTTGTAAAAGTGGAATTTTAATGTAGACATTTCTTAGTTCGTTTTCCAAATCATATTCAAGCGGGATCTCTTCTTTCTTTACAATTAGTCTTTCCAGGTATGGTGGTTCATTTGATTCTTCTTTCTGTGGTTGTTGTTGTTTTTCGTTTTGCAAATGGTTTTCGGATGATGTGGAGGGCACCTCTTCCTGGATAACAATAGCTAATTTTCCTTTGTTAACTGTCTTTCCTGATCATAATTGGATTTCATTCATAGGAATGGTGGTGATCATATATGTAGGAAAAGGTTGAATATCAATGTTTTTCACAGGTTGAGGTAGCCTATTATGACTTGGGTTAGGTACGGGTTGTGCAGGCAACAATGTAGGTCGGGGTGGGTTCAAGGTAGTAGGTGCCTATGAGGATGATGGGTTAGAAGGTGCAGGTAACAACTGATGCAAAGGAGGTGGTGGCAGCGTGGGTTGTTGATACATGTTAGGGTTATGCCCTTGCTGATAAGGTTGCATGGTTGGATTATATGAGGTACTTGGCATGTTTGGGTAAGGCGCATAGAATTGGGTTTGGGGTTGATAAGCATTGGTATAGGGTTTTACCCTACAATTCTGGTTCTAGGGAGTGTTTGTGGTTGCAGAGTAGCCCAAGGAGGGTAATATGTTTGGAAGGTCCAAGGCTGAATCTGACCATAACCTTGGGAATTTGGATCTAGAAACACATTCTGACTCTGGCCTCTCCAGATGGGCCTTTTGGTGGCTTGATATTGGTCAATGGTTTCAGCGTTCCCTTTGTAGATAGCCCGTAAGTCGGGAAGTGATGGAAACTTCTCGGTTGGGTGTTCAAGAGTACAGATTCCACAAATCTCAATGGCATTTAAAGGACATTCCCTATCTGGATGTTTGCACCTACACTTAGGAAAAAAGACTTCCATGGCTACTTTTTCGGCCTCTTGTTTTTATTTGATTTTCATAGTGTCTAGTTGGTCACTAAGTGTGTTGAGTCTATCAATTTAAAAATTTTCTAATAAGTTTCCAAGTTTGACTCTCAAATTAGCATTAGCCATAGTTTTCTTTAGAACATAGTCTCTAGAATTATCTTTAAGTTCGCGAAGCTTTTTGCCTACTTTAGCTTGGCTCCTAGAATAAGTACAAAAAAGCTTGACTACTTCAGAAAATGGCTTCTTACAGATGTCCCCACCACTAAGAAGTTTTAATTTTTCAATGTAGTCATCCCTCAGCCCTTTTAGGAACACATTTTTGATAGTCTTTTCCTCTAAGTTTGACCCACGATATTTGTAAAAATTATATAGGAATCGTTCAAGATACTCCTATATGTTTTCTTCTTCTATTTGTTGCATCCTAAGGATATCGTTGATGTCCATACTCTTACAAAAATCTTGATACCTTTTAAGGAAGACTGATTTCATGTCATCCCACGAGTATATAGTGTGTTCCCCTAGACTCATGAGCCATCTAAGGGCTGCATCTTTTAAAGTGGAAGGAAACAATTTAAGTTTATGTGCATCTTCATAGTAATTATAATTGCGATATAAAATATCGAATTCAAAAATAAGTGCATTGGGATCTTCAAATGATTTACTGTAGAATAGCGGAAGAGATGCCATTGGGATGTTTTTCATGTTGATGTTGCGAGTCACATCTAGAATAGGGAATATGAAGGTAGTCTCCTCATCATCTTCTGCTGGTCCTCCCCTTGGTCCTTCTGGGTTGTTTCCTCCAAAGAAGATAACATTGCATCAAGGGCCTTCTTCCTCTCCATGGTGTTCTTCGTTGTTTCTGTTCTCCCTGTCTTGGTGGTCCATATTTGCAATGGGCACCTGAAGAGGTTTGTTGATTGTAGTGTGAATATGAGGTACTAGAATACGGTTGATGTTGGTTTATTGCACGTCCACATTATCTTGCAACTCTACTAGTTCTTCTTCCTCGATCCCTTCGATGTTGTCAAAGACAACCTGTTGAATGGTCTTTTCTCCTTGATCTAAGAATTCTCGATCCGAAACCAGGTTGGTATCAACACTTCCTCCTTCTTGTCTCAGTCCTGCATATCAATTAGCAGCATTAATAAGAGGTATATTAACTGATCCAAAGGTTGCAGGAAATTTAGAACTAGAAATAAATCTACCCTTACTATCTCTAGGTCTACCTGTACTCCTACGCATAAAGATAAAGGAAATAGAAACTCAAGAACAAGCAGTAATCGGTCAGACTTTGGAGCAACCCCACAAAAGTGGATGTGTGGCTCTTCACTCACATCTTACCATACACTCTCCACCTTGTGACAGTCCTGCAAGATCTTGAAAATGATAATAATGGTTACCTGAATAAGAAATTACAACTTCCCTGGCAACGACGCCAAAATGTTGAGAGTTTTAATGGGTGTATTAATTCTCCTCCATCTATATGTCAATCTGGGCTCATAGACATGAGTTTTACTGTGCTTTCTAAATTTAGTTATTGGTCAGAGTTCTAATGGTTTCCTTTATAAAATGATTTAACTGAATCTAACACACAGTTCATCCAATTCTAGCAAGCAAAATCAATAATCAAATTTTAACTTTGAAACTCTTAATGAATCTGTACTTTAGAACTATTATACTTAAATGAAATCCCACTCTGAATCACATGATCTATGCTAAGAAAAAAATTATGATTAAAATACTTTATCAAATAACTCAAATCCCATGAAAACCATAAGAAACCTTAATTCTGTTACCTATGCTACTCTTGAATGAAAAGTTTCAAATTCTAATCTACTTCAAGCATGTTCGAAAGGCAAGTAGACTTGAAACTAAACTTTTCAAAGGTAACTTCAAATATTTAGGACTCTATGATAAGCTTCACTCTTGGGCACAACTCAGAAGAATTTCCAACTAAAAACCTATTTCAATCATCTTGCTTGTTTGACTAAGTACAAATCTAAATCCTATGCCTAAAATTAAGAGGACACAATAACTTTCAATCTGCTATCAAACCCTCGCTTAACAAAATACAATCTTCTAGCATTCAATCATCATGAAAGGAAAACTTAACTAAATGAGATGCCAACTCTTCTTATCAAACCAATGAAAGCTTGTCTTCAAACTGATAAACCTATGTCACTCCAAACCTATACTCTGTTTCAAAACAATAGAAATTTGAGTTAAAAGTAATCTTCTACTTGATCCAATCAATCAAAGAGAGAAGTGATCCTCCAATAACTAACTATTCTTCAGCTTTGTTCTGGAAATCAATTTTTAATGCTTAAGACATGCTCTGCTTTTTTGCAAGTTATGGATGGAAAATAGGGAGTCGAATCAACTATCTCGGCAACTCAATTATCCCAATCATTATAAAACCAAGTTCAATTGAAAGTTCTAGGATTTTTATGCTAAGTTTCAATGATATTATGAGATCGATCAATCGATACTCCAAACTGTGAATTATAATTTTCTTGTTGCATAAACCTCACACACACCATTCATTTAGTATTTATCGAGTTCAAATAAGTATTTGTAATCGGACTTTTATGGAGAAATTGAGATGATCGTTGTGTAATTCACTCAGAAAGGCATGCGTAAAGGCTTGTGGTTTGGGTTGTGCCTACGATTGGGAAAAACTGATGTGTAACAAGAGATGGAACAATCACGCAGAGGCTATGAAAGGCATTTTGGATTAGAAGCAAAGAATCAAAGCTATCAACATGCTGGGTCGAAGGCGAAGTGAACAGATGTCATTACATTCACCGTTAATTCATTTTAAAAACAGAGAGTGCCTAAAAAGAAATCAAAGGAATGATTTTTTTTTTGAGATCAACTTGTAGTGAATGCGCAATCCAATCAACTATAAATTCTAATTAATCTACTCATTCGCCATATAACCAAATCCAACCTTATGAAAACTAGCTCACTCAGAGACCAAAGCAAGATATGCCAGAATGCCAGAACGTTGTTATGTAAACAAAATGAATTCAGAAGCTCTAGAAACAAATTAACACAATCAATCAAACGATGGAAACTAGATTTAAATTCTTTCCAGAACAATTTAGAGAAATGAATTAAAACTTAAAGCAATCAAATCAACTACTAGCTACAGGATTAAATTGCCCAGTGGTGGTGGGCCCTTGCCACTACCAGGTATGAAACTTACAGTAAAATGAAGGGGATCAGATAACTATATCAAACATTTATATCTCTTGCAATCACGATTTCTTCTTCAATGCAAAACCAAGGCAAAGATCATTTCCATTGATAAATCTCAGTAGAACAATAGTAAAACAACAAAGTTTAGATTCCTCAGTCTGTATGCATGTGTCTATCCTATTCTACATTGTTTCTATAGGATTTATAATCCAATTTACATATTACAATTAGTAAAAATCAAATCATGGAGATGCCAATCAGATTTCCATTCTAATCAAGGCTTAGCAACGAATAATTTGCTATACAAGATCTAAATGATAATACTGAATTCTATTTTGGAAACTGAAAGACGGATATGTGTAAGAAGCATCGATCTTCCTCATTTAATTTGATGAGATCACGTTGACCATCTTTCTCATCCTTAAGTGAAAATCTTCAAGTGTAATTTCCTAGAGTGCAATTCTGGATTGCTACCTTAAGTGCAGTTCCTTCTTTGAGTGCAAAATTCTCTTTTGATGCAGAAGTCCTAGGTCCTGGTGAGAGAAATATTCACATCTATCACCCATAATGATTAGTAAACAAACAAGCACACATTCAACTACCTAAGTTTGATCATCAAAATATATAAAACAACACCTTTTGTAATGCTTTTACCTTGGATGGGAATTAGGTATAGTCCAGGCACAAGGAGGTCAAAATGACATGAAAAGAGTTCAACTGTATGTTAAAACAGGGAAAAAAGTACTATGAAAAGTGTATGAGCAAAGACAAAAATGGGGTCCAACAGTCACGAAGAAGCTAACTATTGGAAGCTTCATCCCGAGATGAAACCAAAGAAATTCATCAACAAAGGAAAAAAAAGATAATTGTTGTCATTCAAGAGGATTTGGGATATGATTTGGGTGATGAGACCAAAATTACAACCATGGGTATAAAAGGAAACGAATCCATTGCTAGCACTAGTATATCAAATTGTCACACTAGCACTCCAAATGAAGAAACAAGGATTGAATCATTTCATGTGAGGGTAATCTCAAAACATACAAAATCGACACACCTTTTGATGGTGGGTCTCAAGCCAACTTTATATCTGCTGACCTAGTAAAAAATAATTAATCTTGAAACCATTTTACATCCCAAGCCATATCCCTTGGGTTGGATATGCAAGGACAAAAACTTACAGTTTACAAGAAAATGTATTCTTTAGTTTGCAATCACAACAAAATTCATTGACAAAGTTGAATTAGATGTTGTATTGCTTGATGTATCAGGGATTTTTTTGGGTAGTCCTTACCTCTATGAAAGAAAAGAAATCTTCTATCGTCATGAAAACAAATACCACTTGTTAAAATATGTTGTGGGCTATATTGTGAGAGCCCATCGCAAGAAATTAAATCTTTCATTAGTTAATGTAGGTAAAATGAAAAGACTAATGAATTCAAGCAAGAATTTATTGCTTCTTATGATCAAACCCAATGCTTATGTTGATTATGAAGCGTTTGATGGTTGTAATTCAGAATTGAAAATTGATTTGGTTGATGTTGTTAACCATGATGATGAGGTATTTCAAAAAGAAAAGGGATTTCCTTCCAAGAGGAGAATCCAACGTGAAATACCATTGCAACAAAAGTGTCTTCTTCCTAACATTGACATGCACTGGATGTCAAGAAGGGAAAGTGAAGAAATAACAAAGAAAATCCATGGGTTGTTGAACAAAGGGATCATCTGACCATCTCCATCACCATGCGGTGCACCTATTGTTGTGATGTCCAAGAAGAATGGATAGAATTTCATTAAATGGGACTCAAGAAGTGGCTTTCATCAAAGTAGAGTTGTTGAAGGAGACATATGGAAGACGAAATTCAAAACCAAGTAAGGTTTTTTTGAATGGCTCGTTATGCTTTTTGGTCTTTTCCATGCTCCTACTATGTTCATGCATATGAAGAAAGATGTATTGAAGCCATTTCTAGACATGATAGTCTACTTGGATGAAATTTTCATTTTCAAAAAGTTTCATTATGAACATGTCATGTGTGAAAAAGAAATACTTGATGTCGTATATCAAGAACATTTTTTATTGAAGATGTCAAAGTATATGTTGGATAAAACTTCTTTGATGTAATTGGACCATAATATAGGAGAAGGTGAGCTAAAATTAGATCTCTCCAAGATTGATGTCATTATGGATTGGTCGATGCTCAAGATAGTCATTTGGATAAGAGGGTTTTTGGGAGTAGCTCAATGTTTCAAGAAATATTTTTTTAATTTTTCTTCTATTGTAGCTCATTTGCATTCTTTGGCAGTTGTGCGAAAGGTCTTCCAGTGGGGAGGCAAACTGTTGGGTGTGGAGCCTGATTATCTTCTTTATTCATAGGTATCACAACATTGACCCCAGTTCGTAATGTGCTGGTAGCGCTGCCTGTAATATTTGCACTGCAAGGGGGGTCCAGGGGGGGAAACAACGATATTTAGGAGTCCCCCCCCTGGCGGGGCTAGATCGGGGGTAGTGCCCCCAAAGCTAAAAATAGATGTAAAATTTCCTTGTAAAATTTTGTAATTTTGTTGTTAATCTGGGCCGTTCATTAGGCGGAGATCTGACGGTAGAAGTTATGTTTAATTTAGGGTTTTTTTTCCCTAGAAGGAAATCCCTCACGATATATGAGGGAATTGTATGGCATCTATGTAGATATGTGTTCTAAGGGAGAAAGAGAGAGGAGATTGTGCGAGAGCAAAGAGGGAATTACAACGAATCTACCGTAGGTTGTATCTCTTCAGTTTGTGGGATAATATAAAAGGAAGGACTGGTTGTTTCCCATGGACGTAGCCCAAACTGGGTGAACCACATATATTTGTGTCTCTCTCATTTTATGTGTTTTCTCTATTTATATTTCTGCAATATATTTTATGTGTTCCATTCCTCTCTAATATATAATTTTCTAACACAAACAACAAGAGGCATTTGATGCTTTGAAACAAAAAATCAATTCAACATTTATAATTTCTCTTCTATACTTGAAAAATTCATTTGAGTTTAAGGTTGATGTATGCAATTGTTCCATGGGCGCAGTCTTTATGCAATGTGGTAAGCCCATTTCATTTCATTCAGAAATTTTCAATGGTCCAGTGTTTAAATTGTAGCGACAAAGACACTTTCATTGGATGGGTTTTCTTCTACTATTCCACTTGTTAGGTCCCTATAATACTACTGATGCCCCCATTACTATTGTAGTTGTATCCCTTATTAATATTGTTGTGCCCCTATTGTCCCCATATTGTTATTACTGTGCCCCATAGAATCCCTCTATTGTTATTTTTGTGCCTTTATATTATTATTGATAGGTTGGCTTGGTTATATTGTGACCCCTTAGACTCCTATTTATAGAAAGGAGGTTTTTCCATTTGTATCATCCAAGAATTGTTCATTTGTGTAATGTAAAGGAGGTTGCCCCCTCGAAGAGGCTGAATTCTAAGGTGTTCAACTATCTTTTCTATCTTTTTGTGAGTTGGTTTCATAACATTTTATACAGAAGCATCCAGAACTACTCAAGCTTTGAGGACAACACTTTTTTGAAGGAGAGGGGCATGTTAGGTCCCTATGATACTAGTGATGCCCCCATTACTATTGTAGTTGTATCCCTTATTAATATTGTTGTGCCCATATTGTCCCCATATTGTTATTACTGTGCCCCATAGAATCCCTCTATTGTTATTTTGGTGCCTTTATATTATTATTGATAGGTCGGCTTGGTTATATTGTGACCCCTTAGACTCCTATATATAGAAATGAGGTTTTGTCATTTGTATCATCCAAGAATTGTTCATTTGTGTAATGTAAAGGAGGTTGCCCCCTCGAAGAGGCTGAATTCTAAGGCGTTCAACTATCTTTTCTATCTTTTTGTGAGTTGGTTTCATAACATTTTATACATAAGCATCCAGAACTACTCAAGCGTTGAGGACAACACTTTTTTGAAGGAGAGGGGCATGTTAGGTCCCTATGATACTAGTGATGCCCCCGTTACTATTGTAGTTGTATCCCTTATTAATATTGTTGTGCCCATATTGTCCCCATATTGTTATTACTGTGCCCCATAGAATCCCTCTATTGTTATTTTGGTGCCTTTATATTATTATTGATAGGTCGGCTTGGTTATATTGTGACCCCTTAGACTCCTATATATAGAAATGAGGTTTTTTCATTTGTATCATCCAAGAATTGTTCATTTGTGTAATGTAAAAGAGGTTGTCCCCTTGAAGTGGCTGAATTCTAAGGCGTTCAACTATCTTTTCTATCTTTTTGTGAGTTGGTTTCATAACACCACTTGGTCAAAAGGAATAAGAAAGATATAAGTGAAAAGTTTGTTGACGTACTTTCTAGGCCTATTGTTTGTTTAACTACTATACTCAAGCATCATTTTGTTTTGCGTGAAAGTTATGTTCAACAAAATACATACTTTCAAGATGTACATTCAAGCTTGAGTCAAGGGAATCAAGTAGAGGAATTTGTTTACCATTTGGATCATAATGTCTTGTATCATTGTGGTAATAAGGATGTTTCTACTGATAGTAACATTGACAAAGCCAAAGATTTCATTGAATGACTCCAAATGGTACATCAAATAGTGCAAGATAAACTTGAAAAGAGCAAAGGCAAGTACAAATGAAGGCACGATAAGCATCATGTAGATCACAAGTTCTAAGTTAGTGATGAATGGATCAATATTAGAAAGGTGAGGGAGCTATACCCTCACCTGCTAGACAACTGAAAGTGATATTTTTGGGTCCAAAAGACTTCTAGTGGGGAGGAATGATTAGGTGCTTAAAAAATAGCTCAAATTTAAAAGTTGTTGGATTGGTGTGGAACCTAGACGATTGCATAGTGATTGTCATCCTAAATCTGGCGCAACTCGTTTCACGCAAAACGGATTCCGTATGACTCTAGAAACGCGTTTTGTTCACTTTCCCAAATAGGGGAATTTTCAAAAGAAAAGGACAACCCAGTCAGTAGTCCGTACTACTAACGTGGTTCTGAATGGGTAGGTGATGTGGACGTTGACTTGGTCAATGGGCTCCTCATTTAATTATATCATGCCAAGTGGCACATTTGTACTAGTCGTATTTTAGTGGTTTTGATTGGTTGAAAGAGTGGCCAACCACGGGCTGACACGTGGACTTACCAGAGGCAGCCACGTGGCAGCTCAAGAGGCCACCAAAAGTTTCTCTATAGTCTAGGCAGAGGAAGTGGGGGTTGAAACCGTGACCTCCCAACACACAACAGAGTCAACTGCCATTGCACCACGCAGATGTTTCTTAACCATATGGATTGTGTGTTCTTTATAAATTTAATGTCGTGGAGTTTGGAGTTTGGGCCAGCCTGCGGACTTAACCACCATGTGAACATCGTTGCCTAGCTGCTAACAATTATGCAACCACTGGAAGAAAGGGGCTAGCGCCGGAAGCTAGCCCCTAGGCACATGGCCCTTCATATGACCTTAATTTCTACATTTTTAGGCCTCGATGGCCAAATTATCTGCTTGACAAATCTGCCCAAATTCCGGCGGATTTGGTGGCTAGTTAGCGGGAATTAGGGCAAAAATGAGGGTTCGGTACCGAATTTTGGGAAATTTGTGGAGCGAATAGTGGAGAAACTAGGATAGGTCATAAATTCTCCAGTTTTCAACCAAATTGGGAGAAAAAAGAGGCTAGATGGCCGTTTTTGGATATTTTGGATTGAATGGAGTAGGTTGCATAATCATTTGAGAATTTTAAACACATGGTTTTACACATTTTGAGCATAATAGAGAGGCCCAAGCCATTGGAAGCTGGACCAAGGAGACGTAGCCTAGGAGGGGTGAACTCCTTCATCATTTTCCTGTTGTGATGTGTTTTTGGTGATGTTATGTACATTTATATGATGTTTTTCAGTTTCTTATTTATGTTAAATTTCTCATAAAATTAACATAAAAACTCGTTTTCACTTGCAATAAACTCATGAATCCTTAAGCACATGAATAACATTTTGTTTATAATCTGAGGAGGATCTTAGCCCATCAAAACTAATATTCCTAATCAGGTCACCAAAATAAACTATGTACCCAAAGCTTCAGAAACTGGATGTCTTTGAGTACAAAGCGTATGGAAGCTTAGTGTGTGATGCAAGTGAGCATGCAAAGTGTGATAAGATGTGGATATGGGGTGATCCTTTTCAATATCGTTTTAATTACACTAAGTGTTGATCATTCCTTGCATTGAGAAAGAAATATGTTGTGGATTATGGGCTACTTACTCTTTTCCTATTACACCATGTGGAGTTGAACAAGGGAGATGGAAATTCAAATTGTTTTAAGAAATTTTTCATATGCAAGCCCATGCTCCTCTAAGAGATGCAAGGGAAATGGGGATTACTGACTTTCTCTAAAAACATTTGCTCCTAGTCCCAGAAAAAATGAAGAAATAAATGTTTTGGTTAGTAGTAAGATTTGTCGATGATGGGCCACTTACTTCTTTACTAATTAAGATATGTGATTTGCAAAAACTTTTAGCAAAATATTTTGAAAAACATATGTGGAATTTTGCCACTTACTTTGCTCCCTAATTAAGCTATGTGTGTATTGCAAATACAAAATCAAAACTACTATAATTGCGCCACCAATTGAGGTTAGTAAAGAAACCAAGCATACTAAACATAAAATACATAATGCAGAGGTGAAGGAAATTCACTAAAGACTACCAATCACTTGAGAAAAGAGATAATACAATGATCCCTTTTTTTCTTTCTGATGACCACACGAGTTTAGCCGCACACAGATGCACATGCATCTATCAGAGAAAAAACTGTGTGGGCGAGAAAAGAAAAAGAAAATTTCACTTATGTGGGCTTAGAACAAGTTCTTGAGGTATGTAGAAATTCCAGAGAGGTGTTGAGGGCAGTAGGATGGTTGTGTAGAGAAAAGGTCCTGCAAAAAAAAATCTTTAGATTAATTAAAAGACAATAGTATAGTCACCATTCTTGTGGTAGTGTTTTTGTGGCAATGGTGTACCAAAAGAAACCTACTTAGCAATTGATTGTCTCCTACAAAGGATCACAGATAGAATTGGTGTTGTTAGTGGACATATTTAACTAAACACAACATTGTAAACAATGGAAACAATGCATACATAAACATAAACTAAAACAAGGAGGTAAATACACAAACAATGCTCAATGGAGCAAACAAGTCAACAAAATAATGGAAAAAGATCCCTTTATTGACTGCTGGTAGTAGAGGTTGAATACAATAGATGAATCTTAGACACTTTAAGAGAATTATTTGAGATATGCTGCTCAAAAATCCTCAGCAAGGGGTTTCTTTTCCTCAATCTCTTTGCATGTTTCTCATCTCTCTCAAAGAAGTATGAAGACTCTCCAATGGTGGATTCCTCTTTTTCTCACTAGGATGATGGATTTCTTAGAAGAAATATGGACATCATGCTAGTGCTCTTCCTTCCTTTGGCTTGAACAATGGAATGATGGTTTACTCTGATAGCAATTTGACCAGCGTAATAATGTCTCATATTTTGGCTCTCCCATGGCTTGTTTATATAGAATTTTTGAATCCATCTTCCCCTTCTTGGTTCATGCATGATAATGACACATGAGTAGGACAAGATGATTCCATTGAGGGTTGCATATCTTTAGGGTGACTCGAATTTGGCTGTATTGGATTGAGCTCATGTTATAAAATCGGCCCCAAGTGTGTGGAGTGGTCCCGAATAGCTGAGTCATCCATTTCCGCGACTGCGCGAGTTTTGAAGGATATTCCACAAGCACGCGTTTATTGATGAAATAGTCGCATGACATCAATTTTTTACCTTTATAAACTTTGGAACTTTGGAGAAATTCATTTTTTTAAACTTCATGATGTATTCAGTTGGAAAATCTTCACTTGTGCATTTTGTTGGACACCTTTTAGTGTCTTATGGAGTGTGCAAACATGAGTACGATTTTCTGGTGTTAACACCTAAGTTAATAAATAGATTTGAGGAGCCGTTGGGAGTTTTGGCACTCTTGGTGCAATACCAGAGCTCACCACTCACTTACTCCTTTGATATTCAAAAGTGTTCTCATACTAGGAGGATTTTGAAGTAGAAAATGGGTCTCAAAACAAAAAAAATGTACCATCAAAATCAAGTTTAAAGAAAAACTAGTAGGATTTAAGATAATCATGTCAACTATATAGACAAATATTTTTGAAAAAAAAAAGGAAGACAACTTCCCTTTTAATTTTGTTTTTGGTTGATATCCTGATAGGTTTACTCAAATTTCGAGTGCAAGCACTTATTGAACATAGAATTATATATTACAATGAACAAGTACCCACTCTAAATGCTTTTGATAGATACAATGAGATAAATTAGAAATACATCAAAAAGTGTGTTTCTTGAAATAAACATTTTTTTTATTCATGTATTTCTAGATTATATCACCATGAGTCTAATCTAGAGTGGGTACTTATTGGATGTTCAATCTAATTCTACATCTAATGAGTTCCTACACTTGTAATATAAGTAAATATGTAAGGATATAGGGAAAACCGATGATTAAAAGAGGTAGTTTTATTTATTTTTCTTTGTAAATTCATCTTTTATTTTATTATTTTAACTATCATTCTATTATTTTTCTTAAGAGGCCCATTTTAGACCTCTAGTTTCCTCTAATCTATATTCCAAAGTCAATGAAGCTCTTCAACATCTTTGAGGATGATGATTTCTTAGATGTGCATGTAGGTGACATTAAACTTTGAGGGAATGGATTTCATGACCATTGGATGGTATGTCTGTGGCATATTATATTGAGGCTAGTGAGCTAGCTAATACATATCAGGAATTAGTTTGAATTTTTACATGGGTAATTGGCCAAGTGACTATAGCACAGACACCTCAGAATGCATTGTATGTTATGTATTACACATTTTAGAAGGAAACAAGATGCCATTTTAACTGATGGAACTAATTTCAAACAAGGTGGAAAACCAATTGTCAAGTTTTATTAAGCCTAAGAAATTCTCATCATCATAATTCGTTTTCAAACTACTTTTCTATAATACTTTTGAGTGGTTAATACTGAGTGTAGACATTAATTCTAAGATAGATCTAGTTTAGTGCTAGTAGCCAACTTTATTAAGGCACGAATCCCCATCCCGTTTTTACATATTTTAGGGTTCTTTCGTTGGAAGTTTCAAATGAATGTTGACTAGGAAGAAACCTGATCGATCAACCATGGAAGATTGGAATTCCCTCACTAGGAACGGTCAATATTTTTATGATAAAAATCACACCTATAATATGTTGTATGGATTGAAGGGGAAAATTATTTCCTTAGATTTGTATGTATGTATGCAATGTGATAAGTGGTATGTTTTCTTTAATTATGGAAAGAAAAATCAATTCATTTCAAATATCTTCAAGTTTGTGCAATGCATTGCTAGAAGAATTACACATTTGGTTGACATTTCGTATGGTTTTATCTCATTTGATTGGAAGCTAGTTGATGTGGTTAGGTATTTCAATCTTGAAGGTATTTTTAAGACCCATGTAATTTAGTAATTTTTTTTGGAGGGAGAGGAACATGAAAAAAGTTCCATATATAAAAGCATGATAATATAGAAACAAAATGACTTGATAAGATACTTACTCTTACTTGTAGCCATAGTGTTCAATCAAGGATCGTATTCTAATTGAAAATATGCATACCTTTGTAAGATCCCTATTTAAAGAAAATGAAAACAACGCAAATGATATGGAAATTGATAATTTTGACAAATTTCCATCCTAGGCAATTATGCAAACTGATGAAAACAAGTTGAGAGCTAAATAAATATTAAAACATCAGTTACCTATGGTTGAAGATAAGTTTATTACTTTGCATCACACAATTTATGATAAGGATGGAAGAAAAAAATAACTAAGTCATTATTAAAGGGAATTTTCTTTTAAAGAACCATGGAATTGTGGTGAATATAAAGGTCGAGGACTCATCATATCTTTGAAAGTGTATAATATGATTGGAGATTTTTGAAGCATTATGTAAATGAACAATAGGACGAAAGTAATAAATTAAGAGGAATGATTATTAAATTAGAAGTTGCCTTAAACCTTGAACCCTTTTTCACACAACCCCTTTCTATTAGACAACCTAATTATAATTTAGAAGAAATGCTTGAGATATATTCTAAGACCAAATTAGCTCAAGGGTTATTTTGAAATGCTTGGAATACCATTTCTAATAATATCAAGGATAACATGGTTTTACACTTTGAGTTATCGGAGATAGATAATAGAGTTTATATGATTTATTGAAGGATTATTTATTGAGAACATCATTCAAAATTGTACTCCATAAAGGAATATTTTTTAATGAAATGTTTACATATACATTAATTAAAAAACTTGCTAATAAGAATGAGCATAAAATACAAAATAATAACCTTTTGTCAAACAATAATTAAAGTAATCAAGGAGTATGGGATGGTAGAATTGATTTATTGCAACAATTAATGCAATCTATGATATATTGGATAAGAGAAGAAGAATATATATTTTTAAGATGATTGATGTTGCAAAAACGTTTGAGGGACCTTCCCTCATGATGATTGTGTTCAGTGTGGAGCCTGATTATATTCTTGATTCTTCATAGGATTTTGTTTCAGTCATGTTAGATACGTATTCCTATTGGGGCAGCAACGCCGCCTGTTTAATCACTCTTACAGGGATCTAGGGAGGGAAGGATGACTTTTATGAGCCCCCCCCCCTACTAGGGGTTTGGGGGCAGCATACCTGAAGCTAAAAATAGATGAAAATTTACCTTGTAAAATATTGTAATTTCATAGTCAATTCAGATCGTTCATTAGGTGGATGATCTAATGGTAGAAGTTATGTTAATTTAAGATTTTTTTCCATAGAAGGTAACCCTCAGTTTATATGAGGGAATTGTATTGCAACTGTATATGATTATTCTGAGTGAGAGAGAGAGAGGAGGTAGTGTGAGAGAAACAAGGAAATTACATTGGATGTATTGTAGGTTGTATCTCTTCCTTTTACTGGATAATATAAAAGGAAGGACTGGTTGTTTCTCCATGGACGTAGCCCAACTTGAGTGAACCACGTATATCTGTGTCTCTCTTGTTTTATGCATTTCTGTGTTTTTGTTTCCTTAATATTCTGTGTATTTCATTGCTCCATTAATTAATTTCTAACAATCAATATTAGAGTCAAAGATCTATTTGGTTAATAAATTCATAGGAGAGAAGAGTTCATAGTTTGACTAGGAGCAATGGTGGAAGATGGTAGGTTTAGGGTCGATAAATTTAACAACCAAAAATATTAGTTGTGGAAGATGCAAATGGAAGATTATCTATATCAAAAATATTTGTATCTACCATTGAGCAGAAAAACAAAGAATTTGATGAGTATGACAGATGTAGAATAGGCATTTCTTGATAGAAATGCACTAGAAATAATATGGTTGTGTCTGGAAGCGTCGATGGTGTTAGGGTCCTATAGTCTAGGAATCATAGTGTTTGCTTATCTTACTATTAAATTCTGGAGGTTTGTTTGTAAAATTTAGCATATGAATCACAAGGTGTCATAGTCTAAAGGTTTCTATATGAAAGGGTCTGCGTGTGTCACAGGCTGTCATCCCCATTGTAAAGGTTCATATCATAAAGAGATCTTTGAATCAAGGGTTGATTTTTGTAAAAGCCTCAAGTCTAAAATTCATGACAAGGTCATAAGGTCATAAATTAAAATGTGTAATCATGTAGGTAAAAGGAATTATTGAGGGTTCAAGGGGTCATTTCATGGGGTTTTCATTCATCATAAGTTTATTAGTGGTCTTCACTTATCATCATTTGTCTTATTAGTAAAGGACATCCTCATGTCACCTCACTCTTCCTCTACTCAACCATTCATCCTCATGACATGAAACAAGGCATATGGAGGCACTAAATCTTTTTTTTTATTTTTAAATTTGTGCTCATGCCCACCTCATTGCAACTCGCACTCAAAAAAGTTGTGAATTGAAAGCTAGTGTTTGAAAACTCGGAAGAAAGGAGGTCGTTGCGCAAACTGAGAACAACCATTTTGGAGGTCTGCAAGCATGGAGGGAAGCACTCAGAGAGTGATACATCATCACCAAGTCATCTCAAACACATCTACAAACTCATCCTTGCACAAAACCAACTACAACCATATCAACCATGGAGGTCTACTACACTCTGCTACGAATTTGCTCCGAAATTGACTATTTTTGTCGTCATTTTCAAAAGATTTTTCTGATCAAATGGAGCCGAATTTTGAAGAAATAATTTTTTTTTCTCAAGCATGGGGAAAAGAACAAAAAATCCTTTTGTTTCTACACAAGTGTTATGGGTTTGGAGATATTCAACGCTATATGAGTCTTATATTTAAAAAAAATAAAATTCTGCATTTTCCTCTTGTTTCAGTCATTGTGGTTTGGCACATGTTTCTAACATATGGAAGTGATGTTTAAAAAAAAAAAAGGTTTATGTCAATAATGGGCCAAAGAAAAAAAACTTCTCTCATTTTGTGCACAAGGATCACATTTGGGGAATTACAGGTGTCACTTAGAGACCTAGTTTCCATAATTTCTTGTTGACATAATTATGAAATTTTTGAAATTCGAAATTTGGTAGTTTGGAAGTATGTTGGGTGCTATAAGGATGAATGAGATGTTTTAATGGTCACTACAATCAGTTTTGGGTGGTACTTATCAATTCAAGTTCATAGTTTCACTTCTATTGCGCAAGTTGTGAGCGGTTAGTTGGGAGGTATATAAGGGCTAAAGATGATATCTCAGAGCTTATACACCAACAAAGCATCATTCCAAGCACACCCTGTTATCGGGAAATCTAGTGTCTATGCAGAGCTGCTAGTCCCACTAAGACAGGTATCTATCTTAGAAACAAACAGATTAAAGTTACTTTCGTTTTCCTTTACGAGAAGTAGATAGGAGAGGATCAAAGAATACCAACCTCGATCTTTCACTCGGTTCTTTGATTGTTCCTTCACCTCACCGACAGGTCTTTACCGCTTCTCCCTTGACCACTCCGCTTCAAAGAGTACCTGTAATTTCAAAGCAGCATAATACCTTCAAAGTGCAGAGATCTATAATCATAAACAATAGAGGACCAGATATATATTGACAACACAAATGCATATACTATCAGACATAAAACAATGTGGAGGAAAACTTGAATAGCTTTATTAATATGAAGATTAGAAGAGAGGATTACAACCCATTGATTTGACCTAGTGTCATCCTCCCAGCATGAAAGCCCTTCTTCACCTCATGAAAAGCTTAGATCACCCAACACTATGATATTCCACCAAGAAACCAACAACACTTCCTTACAAGATACAAAATTCCAACCTCTGGATCTCTGGGATGAGGGATCCATATATAGATAATTGCAGGGAGGTGAGTTAGCTTTTGGGATTTTTATTAGTGTCTTCTCTCTCATAGTTCTTGATTCCACTTGGAGATTGATGATCTCTTACTCATCCCTGGGTGAATTTAGAGATGCAAGTGTCACAGGAGAAGTTTCTAGAAGATTCCATGATCATCCACCTCGCAAACCGTCTCTGCCATTTGTCCATTCTCGCCCATCGCACCCTACAGAAGGGATTTCCAGTATGCATCGCACCTTTTACACTAGGCAGGTGAGATGCATCACAACCTTAGTACTGAGCAGCCTGTATGGTCTAGTTTTGACCAGTTCTAAGCAGTTTTCTGTGGAGAACTTCTGGGAGATGATGTAATCAGCTAACCTTGTTCCTTTAGGGCATGAAACAACACTTTTAGGGATTTATAAACCCTTGGTTTATGGACATATATGATTGGGGTTGCAATGCCCAAAAATGTCTATAACAGTTGCCCCTTAAAGCATGAGGTCGTTAATCTTTTGATGTCGGGTGAAATGCTTTATCATGAGGATCTGAGGTTTTTCGAACTGGAAGGCAACCTGTAATAAGATACAATGCAATACATTATCTTCATAACATTTTCATGATCTATCTGAGGCGGGCATTCCCATGCTCATCTTTATAAATTCATTTTCATGTACATAGGACAGATAACCGTCTGTGTGGCAGACTGATGATTCTAATAGAGCCATCATCCTTTGATTTGAATGATCATCTGTGCAGTAATGATGTACATTTGATGTCTTTATTTTCTTGAATATATCGCAGCCCGGATGGATGAAACTAGATCCAAGGTCTTCAAACTCATCCAATATTCGCTTGAAGTACAAGTCGATCCATGTGAAAAATGTCCTGGAGTCGAACATGGAATGACATTGCCTGATTACCAGCCAATGATGTAAGATGTTAACAGGCGCGAGAGGAATCACCAATAATGATGATGACCCTCGAGGTACGACAGTAAAATTCACGTGGTGTGAAAATGGGGCTTGGCATCGAGCACCACGCAAAATCTCTCGGTCGAAGGTCATTGATGTAACCCTGTCGCCGAAAGTGAGAAACTTGCCATTGAGGCATGCAAGCTTCAAAGTACTGAAAGGGTTGTTCCCAGGTCGAATTCTTGGATAATGAGTTGATGTCGACAAGAAGTGACCCGTCATAGGAGGGCCTTGATGAATCCCACATCTATGACACAGAATGGAGAAAATGATTTTTGGAGGTGAAAACGATCTGATGATACAGGGTTTAGGGTGGTGGTGATGAAAGAATGAAGCGTAAGGTATTGCAGCGGATGAGACACAAGATGGGTTGGTGAATTCTCTGATCGAATTCTCTTGAACATATCAGTGACACTTGAAATGGATTGGTAGCGTTAACCCCAAATATGGATGGTACGGTGGACCAATGGTAATATGACTAGTGAACAGAATAACCCAACCCGACTCAGACATGGAGTGAAAGTGTCATGTTCAAGAGCAACTTTGCTACCAATAAAGTTTCTTCAAGTTTTCTTCCCAATTTTTCCCTAGTCATTGCTAACCAGTACCTATTTATTTTTATCAAGCTTGAGGAGGATAACATATGCTTGTTCTATAATTTTCTTTTCGGGCAAACCCGTCGCTATGTTTTAACGAGCCTAGCGACAGTGAAACTCGTTCTTGTCTATATGGACAAGTTTGTCACTATTGGTTTTAACAAGTTTAATGACAAAGATAACTCAGTCCTTTTCAATTTTAGAGAGTTTCAAAGGGAAGTAAAGGAAACTCCAATAATCCTTTTTCGTCATATAATCCCTTAAGTCTGAAAAATTATAAAACAATACGAAAGGGATGAATTTTCGATAATTTTAACGAGCCGAACAAGACAAGCGCTCGATCTTTTTGTGTAATAATCCCTCAGGTCAAAAAAGATTAAAATCTAGAGGAGGGATAGCACTCCCAGTAGCTTTAACAAGCTGGAGAGGCCAACTACTGGGCAATCTTTTCATATTTTACGAGTCAGACGAAAAGAGCTTAAAGGAGACTCGCCTCTTGAGGAACGAGTGATATTTCCAGGTAGCAGCTGATTCTAGGTAAGGTTTGGAATTTTCCAATCACGGCAATGTCACAAGGATGGCTAACAGAATCACTCTTCATAGTTATTCCTCAAAAGGGGTAAACAATCAAATGGAGGCAAATGATCGGCTAAAACAGAGTGGAGGTGATGATGAGACATGACCAAGGCTCAAAAGCTGATGATAATGCATTCACAATGGTTATTTACTGAAGATGGGTTCATTTTTTAATGAGCTTAAACTCTGGGGGGGAACATTTTCTCATTGCTTAGGTTTAATTTTTAACGAGCTTGTACTTCACATAAAAACTGCTCGTGCTAGTCATATAATAAGGACATCTCATTGATAGATTCCATTTTTATGGAGCTTTCACCTTTCGAAAATCTGCTCCATATCCTTTCGTTACGCAAGCTAGGAATGACCAACTACTATCCTAGGGGTTAGTTAACTACTAAGGTTAGGTAGGAAAATTTTTCCTTTACTTCGCTGCTGCCATTTGGCCCCTACGAAGGCAAACAATCAATTTGACCACTCACCCAACTTAAGCAGTTGAAGTCAACAGAACTATAGAGTTAGTGTTATGTTGGTCGCTTTTCACTTGCACACAAAAATGTTTTTATGCCCCCAGGTATAGCGAAGTAGAATTTCGAGGTTACCCTTCAATTTGCAAACAAAACATTTGTTCTATCGGGAAAGGCCTATCTTTTCCAGGTTACCCTTCAATTTGCAGACAAAACATTTGTTCTATCGGGAAAGGCCTACCTTTTGACGGAGGTATCTTATCTGGTCTAATCCCATTTTTCTATACAGATGGGTGTCAGACCAGTCATATATCCTTCGTGGAAACCTACTCTATACCTAGAGTTTCCCTGCCGAAGCAGGCCAGGGCGCATGCCCCCCGGGTTTCAGTCATGACCCCCGAATTACTCGCATTCTTTAGGTGGTCGGACTGGAGATTGATGAGACATTCCTTACATGAAAAGACCATTTAGGGATGGTATTTGACTATTATCTATGTGTGAGCCAGGGAACGAAAGTTGGTCTATGAGCTGGACCACTCTGCCTTCATGCGAAAAACACATTACTCGAAAGAGTGAGGAGACAATGGCTCCCATGCAATAAATATAGTCACACCCAAGGAGTAGATTATAGTCTAGAGGCCCTTGGACTACCATTATGTTCATATAAACGGTTTTCCTTCTCAAAGTAATAGGCACATTTGGAAGGATCCCTAATGGTCGACTAGTTCCTTTGTCAAAGCCTGTCAGATTTCTCATCTTAGGCATAAGCGATGGTGAACCAAGCGCTTTCCAAGAAGTTGAGGAAAGGATACTCACAGAAGCCCCTTCATCTATGATTGTACCGACCATGACCATTTTGTAAGCTTGTACAATGATTCGGAATGGTACATTAGCCAGTAAACAGGGTCTGCCTAGTAGATTCCAATCGAAGGAAACGACTAGGTTGCTCGGAGGTGAGATAGGTTGCTCGGAGGTGGGACCGAATAGACAGTCGGATATGACTCTGAAAAACTTACTTCCTGTGGTAAAGGAATGGGTAGATTGCCCCCATGTTCATCGGAGTCTATGTTTATGAAAAGAATTTGAACGGTGTCGCTCTCATTCTCTTTGGTGACTGTATCATTTAAAGATGGACCTTCCGAAGGCAAGACTGGGTCAACTGCCACCTCGACCTTTTGAATTTCATCTGGTGTGGATTCAGAGGGTTTATATTCAATGATAGATGCTTTGAATGACCACGATGGCATGTTAGTCGTATTTTCAACTAGTGATGGACACGGCAAGAGTTTCTTGTATCCAGGAGGAAGCCGTAGCGATGAAGCGGGACGGTTATCCAAGACTCTTTTAGCTTTGTCTAGGAAGGGACAACAGTGGATGGCATGATTTCCTTCACACAGTTTGCAAGGAAATTTACATCTTCCTTTCTGTCCAGAGACTTAGTTTTCACTAGTTGATGGTGTGCTTTCAACATGATTGTCAGAGGTTGATGACACCGGATTGTGCAAACGAGGGGACCAGTAAGATTCAAGGGATACAAGGACAATCTCGATGATAGTGGTCCCCATTGCAAATGACACATGGAGATTTAGTTCTGGGCGGTGCCATGTGTGGATTTTTGCTAGATGATGCATGGTTACCCCTTTTTGCTTTTGGCTCCTTCTTCTTCTTTTCTTTCTTCTCCTTCCCCTTCTTCTCCTTCTTAGTTACTTGATTTTTTTCTTTACCAGCTTCATCAAGCGAAGAGGAAGGAGGAGAGGGAGAAGCGGACGAAGTAGAAGGTTGGGGGGTAACTCTAGTATCATCTAGTTGTTGACTTGATCGTTCAGGAATCACATTATTCTGAATGACGGAGGTTGAGAAGAGCCATATTGGCAAGCCAATCGCCAATCCTGGAAGTGACAATGTGGCCATATGGAGTGCACCAACATCTCCCCAAGAGGATAAAGGACTAGGATTTCCTCCAAGGGGAAATCCTTGGTTGGTGGACTCCATTTTCTCAACCTAAGACCAACGAGGGAAAAGTGACATTATTCCAATTAAAATAAATTTTATATGCTTTGACACAACTTGCTTTTTCAATTTTTAAGAGTCGAGAAAAAACAAAATATGACTCTAATCACCTTCGATTTTTAATGAGCCTGAAGTGACAAGTGCTCAGATGGACCTTTTCCTTTAAGGAGTCTGAAAAGGAATGAAACAGACTACTCTGGAAATCTAGACAGAGGGATTACCAAATCAATCGCAAAACTGTAGAATACTTTTTATAGTATGGCAGTCAATCTTCCCAAATGTTGTGTTCAGTTCATTGCAATCGATAGGGCGGCAGACATGGCTTCCTATGGATAAAGGATATAGCCTATTATGGTCTCCCAATATATACTCGACGATACGTGGGAGCACAAGTCTGTATTGGCACTTGTCGTCTAAAAGAGGAGGAATCACCCAACCAACAATGAAAGTGATAGTTACCAGGCTTTACGACACCAGAATACGTCTCTAGCCTAGACTTCTAAATGTTGTGTGTTAGGTTCCAAAGCGTTTTTATGTTCATTGAATTTATTTTATAGTTGATCTTTCTTAAGAAATTTGCCTTTCAGGTTCACCGCGTGATGTAGATATATAATTCCTAAAAGGCAATCTAAGAAGATAAACAATCATTTAATCTTCTTTTTGCAATGAAAATCCTAGCTACTCAAGAAAGAGAGATGATATTCTTTCAACATAGAGCAGAGAGAACACACTAGATGCACTATCCTAAATCAAACCAACAAGCAGTCTAAATGAAAATGCACATGCATGTATTTGTTTTCAGCCTTCTTAATGTGTGAATGACAAGAAGAATGCTAAGTACAAATCTGAATTATCTTTTCAAAGTGACAGTACTAACAAATTTCTCTTCAAAAACGAAAGGAAGATAATGACAACACTTTGCGACTTTGAACTGAAAACTGCTTTCGACACTTGAAAAACTACTAATTCAAATCAAATACAAGAGTAACTGTATAATCGACCATCAAGAATGATAGGATTCTTTTCTTTGACTGAAAACGTCACTTGCGACACTTCCAAATCAAAAGATGACAGTTTGATTATGCTACTTTTTTGTAAAAGAGAACTGCAAATGGCGCAAAATACATAAAAACATTCACAATTATTTGTACTATGGAGGTAGAATCATGCAAAGGAAGGGATTTTCCACAGTGGTATACTGATCACAGACAGCAAAACTCCTGAATAAAGCTGATGAGAGTGAACAAAGAAACCAAAATCTAGAAGCAGGAGAGGTCTTATCTGATCAGCGCACCTGCAACACAGGGAAAGTGCAATGCAGTGCACCTACTGCACATGGGAGGTGTGATGCATCCAGATTCCCAAGAGGAGAAAGGGCGATGGTCCAGGGACAAGACTTCAACTTGGTTCTTGGTCACAGTTTGCAGCTTAGTTCAAGGATTTAGGCCGAGCTAATGATAGTCAGTAAATATAAATCACAGGGGTTGATCTAATGAGGTTACTAGAGCCACCACTAGGGCAATTATGATGCTTTCAAATCAATTGTTAAGTTTATAAACAAAACCCAAAGATAGACTGAAGCAGCATGATCTACTTTGCACTTGCATAGCAAATGTAGTTCGAAGGCTAGCTGGCTTAACTTCAGGCTCTGTCTGTAAGTTTATAAAACAAACAAATATAAACAAGCAAACAATCTATTCACTCCCCAGCGGAGTCACCATTTTGTTATCGGGAAATCTAGTGTCTATGCAGAGCTACTAGTCCCACTAAGATGGGTAGCCATCTTAGAAACAAATAGATTAAAGTTACTTTCGTTTTCCTTTACGAGAAGTAGATAGGAGAGGATCAAAGAATACCAACCTCGATCTTTCGCTCGGTTCTTTGCTTGTTCCTTCTCCTCACTGACAGGTCTTTACTGCTTCTCCCTTGACCACTCCACTTCAAAGAGTACCTGTAAAGTCAAAGCATCATAATACCTTCAAAGTGCAGAGATCTACAATCATAAACAATATAGGACCAGATATATATTGACCACACAAATGCATATACTATCAGACATACAACAATGTGGAGGAAAACTTGAATAGCTTTATCAATATGAAGATTAGAAGAGAGGATTACAACCCATTGATTTGACCTAGCGTCATCCTCCCAGCATGAAAGCCCTTCTTCACCTCATGAAAAGCTTAGATCACCCAACACTATGGTATCCCACCAGGAAACCAACAACACTTCCTTACAAGATACAAAATTCTAGCCTTTGGATCTCTGGGATGAGGGATCCATATATAGATAATTGCAGGGAGGTGAGTCAGCTTCTAGGATTTTGATTAGTGTCTTCTCTCTAATATTTCTTGATTCCACTTGGAGATTGATGATCTCTTACTCATCCTTGGGCGAGTTTAGAGAGGCAAGTGTCACATGAGAAGTTTCTGGAAGATTCCACGATCATCCACCTCGCAAACCATCTTTGCCATTTTTCCATTCTCGCCTATCGCACCCTATAGAAGGGCTTTCCAGTATGCACCGCACCTTTTACACTAGGCAGGTGAGATGCATCGCACCCTTAGTACTGAGTAGCCTGTATGGTCTACTTTTGACCAGTTCTGAGTAGTTTTCTGTGGAGAACTTCTGGGAGATGATGTAATCAGCTAACCTTGTTCGTTTAGGGCATGAAACAACACTTTTATGGATTCAGAAGCCCTTGGTTTATGGACATATATGATTGGGGTTGCAGTGCCCAAAAATGTCTATAACACACCCATTAGCTCAGTTTTGTCCAAAATGATCTACATTATGTCAAGCTTGAAAACCTACTACACCCTATTGCACAACTGCACACAACTATATCAGTCAGGCCTATTTTTTCATATTAGTATTTTGGGACCTTCTAGAAGTATGTTACTGATTAGATAGGTGTGGATAAGCTAGATTATGATTTTCTAGACACGATGTTGCTAAATTTTTCTTTAAGTTTTAAATCATGTTGTTTCTAAATTGGGATAGTCTTGATCTTCTTTGCAAATTCATTGTATGTAGTATTTTTAGTTTCCATATAGTGAATTCGACCACATAGTGGTAATTTCAAATTCCTTGTTGTATTTAAAGAGGACAAGACATGAAAAAAGGGTTGGGTTGGGTCTAAACTATGAGAGGATAACACTAATGTGTATACATGTATTGTTTTTTCAAATGAATAGAATAAGGTGAATCTTATTTGGACATGGATACTTGTGTCATGCTTATTGGTTTGTTTTCCATTTGTGAATCATATGTATTTTCTTTTCAGATTTGTTTCTAAAATATAGTTTCATATTGTATAAGTTCTTCATGCTTATCTTGAAAGAAGTTTTATTTCAGAATTCATGTATTTTCTCTATTTAATTTCAGCTGATCATATGTGTTACTTTTCTTCTATGGAAAATATGAATTCATCTGTGGCTTGATGCTCAATTTGTCACTTTTTCTCCTACCCCACTCATCCTTCCACTACAATGAACTTTGATCAATCGCTAGTAAGTTTGCATATCTTTCTCTTGTTGCAAATTGCATTATATCCCTTATTCATTTGGATATGTAACTTTGATCCAAATTAGTTCTTGCCCTCTACACCCACCTTCAAAAATCAAACCCAAAATCATTTTTTGATCATCATAGCTAGCCTAAAACCTAGATCCTATCAGTCCCCTATGTGATTGGTAGCACGAGATAGTGAGAGAGCCCTCTTGAAGGCTAGGGGAGATGGATCTTAGCCTAAAAGAGGTTTGTGGTTACCTCTAAGTTTTCTCTCCTCAACCTAGGGAAAATTACAGAGTGCTAGAAGGTGGCATTCAACATTTCAAAGGAAATTACAATAGAAGGTGTAATGATGACATTGGAAAAACTATATGAAAAACCCTCACCCTCAAATAATGTATTTCTTATGAAGCATCTATTTAATATGAAGATGTGAGAAGGTGGATTTGTTGCTAGTCATTTAAATGAGTTTAATATGGTTACCAGTCAGCTAAGTTCTGTAGGGGTAAATTTTGATGATGAAGTTAGGGCTCTATTGTTTTTGTGCTCATTACCAAAAATATGGAATGGTTTAGTTATGGCCATTAAATTTGTCTTTGCATATAGTAATTTAAATTTTGATGATGTTGTTGGTTTTATCCTTAGTGACGAAATGCTACAAAAAACATCAGGTGAGACATCAGTTAATGCTTTGAATGTAGAGACCAGGGGAAGAAAAATTGAAAGCGGAAGGAGCTTAGGAAATCACACTAAGTAAAGAAAAGGAAAATCCAAGTCCATATCAGGGATAGTGTGCTAGATATGCGGGAAGAAAGGAAACCTAAAGAAAGAATGCAAATCTTTGGAAGGAAAAGAAGGATATGGACAACAAGAGAACAATCATGAAGCAAATGTGACATGTGATGTGTTGCAAAAAGATTTCATTATTTCATTAGAGAATATTATTGATGCTTGAGTGGTAGATTCAATGGCCTCATTCCATGCCACACTTGATAGGAAACCTTTTCTGATTATGTTCAAGGAGATTTTGGATAGGTTTGTTTGGGAGATGATAAAGCCTGTAAAATCACTTGAATGGGTAAGGTTTTTATAAATCAACAGAATGGCAACCAACGGATATTGAAGAAGGTAAGGAATGTTCCATATCTAAAGAAAAATATAATTTCAACAGGGTAGTTAGGTGGTGAATGATATTTAACTACATTCCAGACAAAACCTGGAAGGTCACTAAAGGAGCCCTGGTAATAGTGAAAGGAGAAAAGGTTGGTACATTGTATTTATACAATGATATTTATTATCATGTTAATGACTTGACCTCCACATGAGCATATATGACATTATGGAATCATAAGCTCGATCACATGAGTGAGAAAGGGATGTAGATTCTTCACTCAAGAAATTGGTTGACAGGTTTGAAGCGTGTTGATTTGGATTTCTACTAAAATTGTGTGTACAAAAAACATAAGAGAGTTAGATTTATCAGAGTTGGGAAGGAAAATAAGAGTGAAAAATTAGATCTTGTGCATACAAATGTTTGAGGACCTACTTAGGTATCATCTCTTCACGACTCTTAGTTTTATGTTACTTTTATTGATGACGCAACTAGAAAAACCTAGATTTATTGTATTTGAAATAAATATGATGTATTTGATACTTTCAAGAAATGGAAATATTTTTTTGAGAATGAGAAGGAAATAATTTGAAGTGTCTCAGATAAAACAATGGAGGTGACTACTATAGCAAAGAGTTTTATAACTATTTCTCGGAGCATGGGATACATAGAGAGAAGACAATTATAGAAATGCCATAGGAAAATTATGTGTCATAGAGGATGAACATGACAATCATGGAGCGTGCAAGGTGCATGAGATTGCATGCAGGATTGCCCTCACAATTTTGGATAGATGTTGTACATACTGCATAACCCGTTTTTTGCACAACATCATCTAAATCCAAGTATTCAAAGATTTTACGTACTTACCTCGCGTCCTTTAAAAAAGTGTCGCTCTGCCTTGCTATAGCTAATTTAGGTGTCGATTGCAAATTCAATCACAAATCCTCCTATGATGCGATCGATCCAATGATCGATAGCACAAGTGATCTTATCCTCTAATGCTTCCAACCTTCGCACTAGTTTTGGGGTCCACATAATAGGATCGTCAAGTTTCCACCTTCCTTGGCTATCTGCTAGCTTTGCGATCCACTCGTATAGCTCAGTAGGAAAGGAGGAAAAAAAGATTTTGTGGATCTCTGTATACAGGTATCGATCCAACCACTATTCTTTTGATAGTCGCGGGTTTCTGTTTTCTTGTGCTACGAACTCGTGAACCCTTCTATCCAACCAACCTTCGATTTCTTTCTTAGTTGGATTCTAGTGATACGACATCACACATCTCTTATACAGATTTCGGTCCCGGAAACAAAACCATTTGTTGGCTTGAGGGGGCCTGACTCAGGTTTAGCGTTAGTTAGCCAAGTAAATCCCTGCATTACTGGTCCTTTCAGCATCAGCTCGTGGGGCACGGACTGAAGTCTCACCTGAAGCAGTATGGGGGATGCTCGAACCAAGTTCCCACACGCTTGAGATGGTTGTGATTTCAGGTTATCCTGGCTATACCTGCCTACACGCAGGTTTCTTAGCTCTCTATTCCATCCTTCAGTACCTTTGTGAAAGGATACAATCAGCTTTCGTACAGCCCTAACCTGGGGCTGATATACTTTCACGCTGCTAGGGCAACGAACTGCAATATCTCCCGAACTAGGCTAAGTGTCTTATTTATCTTATTAACTGATCTTAGTTAGCTTTTCATAAACAAATGTTCTTACTTGTGTTTTCTTAACCAACACATTTACATACATTCGTGCATCATATAATCATTATAAGTGAAATTCATACCCAATATAACAGATGCATAAATAGGAAATAAAGACATAGAAATTATAGAATCCTTCTCTTTATTGATAATTCTAGACAATTACAGACTCGACCCGCCCTGCGCACTCAGCTGCAAGGGTCCGCTCACTCAACTGCAGACTTCTAGGCCTCTGCGCACTCAGCTGCAGAGCATCTACCTACCCTACAACCCAAGCTTAAACTTCTACTTCTGAGCTATCTCTCATACATTTGATTCCTTCTTCATGCCTCTAACTACTTAGAGCTTTGATCTATTTATACAATCCCATGGTCCATGGACCATGGGTAGATCTTTTACAGCCGACATTACATTTCCAAAATAAGGGCGAACAACCCTATGACTCTTTAACACCTATGTGCTCCATGACCACAAAATGCAGAGTCTTTACATTTGGATTACAAACTTGGACCAAAATATGGGCTTTTAGACCCAAAACTACCCTTGGGGGATCCCAAGCCCAATAGGCCTCCAACACCACGACTCCACAAATCTCATTATCATTTATCATCCTAGATTTTAGAAAGCCTCACACTCGCTTAGATACCGCTCAACAGAAAACCCCATCTGCATCTGACCTAGAGAAATTAATTTTTAGGAGAATCTGGAAGGAGAAAAATCCTACCACCTATGCTACTGTCTCATCATTATTTGAAGCCTCCTCATCTAGCTCCCAAACAATTCTCAAAATTTACTCCTAAGATCCTTACATACCCTGCTCTCAGTCTAGCCACTCTAACCACTGTGGCTTTGGCCTAAGTTCCTCCGGAAAATCTCAACCCCCCTCCATTAATTTAGATGGTTTTTATGGGTTTCTTACTGAATAAATATGCCCCTCTTTATTTACCTCAACCTTTAAGTGTTATGCCTTAGGACTACCTAAAGCTTTTGCCTAGGTTCAATGGGGAGGATGAAAACACTGCACAGACACATTGAAACCTTTTGTGCTTTTGTTGAGAATCTAAATGTAGAACAACTGGTTGTGGTCCTGAGGATTTTTGTACAATCCCTTAATGGAGAACCCAGAAAATGGTTTAAAGCCCTACCTAATGCCTCCGTCACTACCTCGGAGGAACTTGAAAACTTTTTCACACAAAAGTAGGGTGAAAAGAGAAATCATGAGTATGTCCTCACAGAGTTCAATGCTATAAGGAAGAAGCCGGAAGAAGATATTTTAGAATTCATAAAAAGGTTCAATAAGTAGTATAATAACCTACCTTGTAAGATAAATCCTCCTCAAGTTGTTGCTCGCTTAGTATTTGTTGGATCCTTTGAATCTGAATTTGCTTTTACCCTAATAGAAAGGAAGTCTCGCACTTTTGATCAAATCCAAGTTGATGCTCTTGAGGTAGATGCAAATTTAACTTCGGTAGGGAAGTCAAGAGGTAAGGATGAACCTATTAAGAAGAAAAGGGGGAAAGAAGAAACATCCTCCTCTGGTCAAGATAACAAATCACAAGATCCTAAGTGGGAAGAAATGGATAAAATCATAAGGAGTTTATCGCATAAGGTGGTGAAACTTGAGCTGGATAACAATAGTCTCCCAAAACAGAATGCTCAAGGTAACAACTGAGGTTATAACCCACAATACAGAAGGCCACCATTGCAGATACTTCAAAGGAAAAGAAAATATCAACTCAATTAGATCCCTCCTCCTCTATATTTAGAATATGATCGTGATGAACAACCATCAGATACACATGAGATGTAGGGAAACTTGTATTCCTCTTTCTCTAAAGACGAACATGAAAGCTTGGCTAACTACGACACAGATAAGGAAGAGAAGCAACAACAAATGAGGAGGACATAGGTGATTATTGTAAACAATTTTTGGATTTCATGCAAGAACAACTACACCAAAGGTATGATCTAATATCTTCAAGAAAGAGGTTGAGGTAACCAGAACAACAAGAGGGAAATGCTCCCCAAGATATTTCCCCAGTGCCAAATAAAGGGAAAGGTAAGCTTAATCCTGACTCATCCAAGGTAAAAGTCTCCTCAAATAAGGAATGTAATAATTCTGAGGTAGACATAGAAGAGAAGGCACATGTTCTAATAAAAACTGCTAGTGATAAGGAAAGAGAAGTAGAGCTAGGAGGTGTAGAAAAAGGCCAACCTACATTCAATATTGAGAAGGAACTCAAAAAGGTAAAGATCCATGTTCCTCTAATTGAACTTCTAAAGCAACCCACTTATAAATCCCAAGTCTCTTAGTTCATGCTTCCATTTACCTTAGTACCGACCCATGAGTGTTTAAACCTTCAAGAAGAAAGACCAATGGTCATTTTTGGGGCTCATGTTGAAGAACTTGATCCTTCCACTACACCCTTCTATGTGACCCTGGTAATTCATGACCTCTTTTTGCATAACTGAATGTTGGACTCTAGAGCCTCGCATAAACTCATGCCCTTAGCCATGATGGAACAACTTGGCTTGCAGATCACCAGGCCCTACAAGGACCTATACTCCTTTGACTCTAAGAGGGTCAAATTCTTGGGAATGATAAAAGATCTGGTGGTAAACCTAGCTCAGATCCCAGTGAAGAGTGTAGTGATGGACATAGTAGTGGCAGATATTCCCCCTCAATTCGGCATGCTCGTATCTAGGTCTTGGGGTTCCAAGGTAGGGGGATCCATCAAATTAGATCTAAATTATGCTATTATTCCCACTTTTGGATGTGAATAAAGGAGGTTATACAGAGAGTATAGATTTGTAAAAACCATGACCCGAGATGAAGGTTCTAAAAATTCCCCAGTGTATGGAAAAGAAAATGACCTCTCTTGCTTGTTCCTAAAAGAAGATGAGACCATCTTAGAAGAAACACCGGCACACCTAATGATGCAGTTAGAACACCAGCACACATATGAAAATAAAGTGTGGAAAATATACTTTTACGAAGCGAATTCCAAAGATGGAAATGGAGAAGGAGTATTTTTGGTATATCCTAAGGGCACCCTGATACCCCTATCATTCAAGATGGAGTTTGAGGCAACCAACAACGTGGAAGAGTATGAAGCGGTGCTTCTTGGGGCTGCAAGCAGCAAGGAATATGAATATTGAATGCTTAATTATGCGTGGAGACTCCGAGATGATTGTAAAGAAAATCGGAAATCAGTGCCAGGCTAAACACCCCATATTGAGGACTTACCATAATGAAGTATGGGATTTGATTGATAACTTCTTCCTGACCTTTAATATCCAATTTATACTGAGAGAAGGAAACAAAATGGTTGATTCCCTTGCTGTAGCAGCAAGAAATTTCAGACCCCCTCAAAATCCACTTCTCAAGTATGAGGTGGAGGTAAGATACAGACCCTCTATACCTGATAATGTCAAGCACTAGCAAGTATCCGAGGATGATGAGAAGATAAAATGATTTTATAGAAGAAGTTGGGGAGTTCGCTAACTCAACCATGGATGAAGGAGAGGAAAAAGAGGCAGATCAATGACTCATTTCGTGGGAAGACACAGTGGATGGACATAAAATTCTACAACTGAAATGAAATACCATTCCTCATGGGCTAGTCCCACTGGAAATATTATTTAAGAAGGATGATGTACTGTCTAAACCAATTGCTCCGGAGATGGACAAAAAAGTATAAGATTTCAATATCGGCTCAGAGGATGAACCCCAAATGGTCAGACTATCAAAAGGAATCCCCTTGCAATATAAACAAACGTATTTAAATCTCTTCAAAATCTATAAGGATGTTTTCGCTTGGTCTTATGAGGACTTAAAAGCATTCAATACTAACATCATATAGCATAATATTCTTTTAAAGAGTGGAATAAAACCATGCAAGAAGAAGCTCAGGTAGATTAATCCACTCTTACTCCCCTCCATTGAAAAAGAAGTGAGGAAACGTCTATAGGCTAAAATCATAGTGCCTTTAAGGTACATAGAGTGGGTGGCAAACTTAGTCCCAATCCGAAAAAAGAATGGAGAAATAAGGCTATGTGTAGATTTTTGAAACCTTAATAGGGCATCGTTGAAAGAAAAATACCCGCTACCTAAGATGGATTACATATTGTAGAAGGTGGTTAGGTCAGTTAGAATGTCCATGATGGATGGGTTCTTTGGTTACAACCAAGTGGCAATCCACCCTGATGATCATAAGAAGACTAATTTCACCACTCCTTGGGGAACTTTAATGTATGCTCGCATTCCTTTTGGCCTTATTAATATAGGGACCACATTTCAGAGAGCTATGGATATATCTTTTGAAGGGGAGCAAGACAAATTCGTAGTGGTATATTTGGACAATATCATAGTCTTCTCTAAGAGTGATGAAGAACACATCCTCCACTTGAAGCTCACCTTTGAGAAATGCAGGAAGTATAGCCTTTCTTTGAATCCTAAGAAATCTCAGTTCACCCTGAGTGAGGTGAAGCTACTAGGACACGTAGTCGTGCAAGAAGGAATGAAAATCGATCCTAAGTGAGTCAAAGCTATCAATCATATTCCTCTAACCAGAAATAAGAAAGAGGTCCAAGACCTTTTAGGGAGAATCAATTTCTTGAGGACTTCATACCCAACTATGCAAAAATAGTGAAGGGTATGATGATATGCTAAAAGTGGAAAATGAAGTCAAATGGAGCCCTACCCCTAGAGATTCTTTTACTAGAATTAAAGAAGCATTGGCTGAAGCACCGGTACTAGTCAACCCTAACTACTCAATGCCTTTATATATATTTTCTTTTGCTTATACATATACTATTGCCGCAGTTATGCTACAGAAGAATAAATATGGTTATGAACAACCCATCACCTTATTTAGCCAAGTCCCGAGGGATGTTGAACTGAAATATAACATCTTGGAGAAACAAGCCTATGCACTAGTCAAGGCCTTGAAGGCATTTCAAATGTATGTGCTACAATTAGAAATCATAGCATTTGTCCCAATGACAGCGGTTAAGGACATCCTTGTGCAGGGAGACAGTGAAGGAAAAATGGGTAGGTGGATAGCAAAGATAAATGAATATGAGTTAGACATAAAGCCTAACAAGCTCTTAAAAGGCCAAGAGTTGGCCAAGATTTTATCATATTCTAATTGCCTAGCTTTGGGGATAATCCTAATAATAGAGGAAGGCATAATAGAAGTTCAACAGAATGAGATTAAAACATTAGAGCAAAAGATCTATGCTAAATATGAGGGATCATCCTGGTATAAGAATATCATCCATTATCTCTTATTCCTGAGGTGCCCACTAGGGTGGATAAATCTAAGTACATAACCCTGAGACTCCAAGCTCAAAATTATATCCAATGGTCAATTCTACTAGAAGGACCTGGTGGGAATTTTTCTGTTATGTTTATTAGGAGGCGAAACTCATAAAGTGATTGAGGAATTTCATGGAGGAGTTTTTTGAGGTCATTATAGCTAGAAGACCACAGCTCACAAAATCCTCAAGGCAATATTCTACTAGACTACACTGTTTGGAAATGTTCATTACCAAGTCAGGTCATGTCAAAAGTGCCAAGTCTTTGCTGAGAGAAAAAAACTTTCTCCTCTTCCCTTGATCCCAGTGCATGTGTAAGAGCCCTTTAGACAGTGGGGACTAGACTTCATAGGAGAGATAAACCCACCTTCCAATGGCCAACATAAGTGGATACTAACAACCACAGATTATTTCACCAAGTGGGCAGAGGCCATCCCAGCCAGAAAATCTACTAACTCAGTAGTAATTAAGTTTATGGAGGAAAACATATTATCGCATTTTGGTTGCCCTATCAAAAGCATCACTGACAATTCTCAAGTCTTAAAATCTGAAAAATTCATTAGCTTTTGTCAAAAATTCAATATCATCATCGAGCACTCCACTACCTACTATCCTCAAAGTAACAGCTTAGCTGAGTCCTCAAACAAAACTATGGTGAGAGTGTTGAAGAAGACCATCACTAAGAATCATAGGAACTGGGACACCCAAATGAAGTTTTCCCTCTAGGCTAATCAAGTGACTCCTAAATGATCCATTGGAAAATCGCCTTATGAGCTAGTGTATGGAAAGGCTGAAATCTTCCCAATCCAATTGGCAATGTTAGAGGCAAATTTACTGCAAGAAGTTGAGGAAGAGCCAAGTGCTTTAACATGAAGGATAAACCAGCTAGTCGAACTTCATGAAAATAGAGAATAGGTGGGTGCTAAATTGGCAAATTACCAATGAAATATGAAATCTTTGTTTGACAAGAAGGCCAAGTATCGACCTCTTCAACCAGGAGATTTAGTTCTCTGATGAGACATTTGACGGGGAGAAAAAGGAAAACGTGGAAAATTTGATCCACTTTGGTTCATCCCTTCCAAAATTTCAGAAGAGAAAGGAAATAATACGTACCTGCTAAAAAAGATGGATGGTGAATCGTTGGAGGTGTCAGTATATGGTCACTTCCTCAAACTCTATTTCCATAATTGGAGGTACCTGTCTTGTACCCATTGTAAATATCAATGTGTGTATTGTAATTATTATGTGAAATTTCCAGTTTCTGTTGAAAATTCCACTTCAAAAAATTATCATTTGTTTAGAAAATATTCCATGCCCAAAATATAATTTCACAGTTTGCATGTTCTCGATGCACTGGAATCCAATGTCCCGTCCCTAAGTGGAGCCAATGTTGTCACCTTCTGAAAATAGAGTTCCAGTTGTACAAAGAGGCCAAAAGAATAGAGATGTTTGGAGCTATCCTCCAAGACATAGAATCACTTAAAGTTAAATTAAACACCATCCAATGGATATTTCTCGGAATTAGCTTTCCAACGATATATGGAAGTCCCCAAATGGACTCCAGAATCAAAAGTTAGAGAAGATTGAAGTTGCCCTTTAAAATATATAAAACAAAGAGAAAATGACCAAGGGTAAGGTCCCGACATATCGAAGGTCCTGCTCATCACAAATCACAATCAGAGTTTTCTGAAAGTAGTAGTAGGGGAGGGAAAAGAAAACCAATGATCACTGATCACCAATTATTAGAGATCAAAGGTCTGTGAGCATATCGCAAATCACAGATTGGGGGTTCTAGTGATCCCGCATATTGGCAATTGCAAATGACAGAGGTCCAAGGCATGGGAGCATATCACAGATCATAGATCGACACATCACACATTAACGCTCTGATATATCACAGGTCCAGTAGTATAGAAAAGTGAAATCAATTATCAGCGATCGCCGATGTCGCAGATCGGCGATCGGGGGTTTCAAAGTACGGTGCAATTGGCAGTCGGTGACCAGACGACATCACATATTGACGATCAGCATTTTCAAAAGTGTCAACTCTAAAATGTTGCGATCTGTTATAGCACCATTTACCACTCTTGATAGATTTGATGCTCTAGTTATGGCTTAGGGCAACCCTTCCTTTCCAGACTTGGTCCAAATTCTAAAAAACAGTGTTTTATTTCCCATCCGCTACTTTTACCTATGTTAAAAGTGTGTACACACAGGTCAATATATACCCAACCCATGTAGATGTGTTAAAACACTTAAAAACAATAAATCTCCTTAAATTCGGGTGGATTTTATGGGTTTTATCTGTTACTCACCTACGACAACCTGTGGCGCAACTGTTTCCCAATTGAAAAAACTAATTTGGAGAAGTATAAATAAACATCCATGGGAAGGCCTAAAGGGAGAAGAGATGAGATATTGATATTATAGTTGATTGATCCCTAATCAAGTCTAAAAAATTCCCTGTGCCTCCTGCATTCTCCAAGTTAGAGGAAACCTTTGTTTCCTCTTTTGAGATGTCCTTCATCCCTCTTATGACATCCTTGTGTGTATTTATGGAGGAATATTGCTAAGGCTGGGACAGGACGGATCCAGAGGACAGTTCCACTTGGAGTTGGAGGAAGACTCAGGTTGTATTTTTCCACCTTTCATTTAGCTTAAATCAATAAAGAAACTGTTGTCTTAGGCAAGCATACCCATGCTTAGAGATAGTAAAGCATGTCTGCATGTCAAGTACCAAAGCAGATCTAATATGTTTACAAGTATAAAGGAACTAAAAATACATAATGGATCATCTAATCATATCCAAATCAGTACATGTCTCAATATCACATATAAAGAACTGATCAGTGATGCTGAAGTAGGAAGTTGATCACTGAAGTCATAAAGCTGATCCAAAAAGTACCAAGTCAAATGGTGGAATAAATAGTATTACACTACAACTCATGTGCCAACATATAGCATGTCATTGTAAGGAACTGCAACATATAAGGTGGATGGTGTCAACTAGCAGAAATAGGAGCAACTGACAAGTGGACTAAGAAATGTTGATGCAAATCCAAGGTCTTCACTGACCATCGTGGTACATTTCTACACAATGGGAATAAATGATCTAAAGTCGACCATGTGAGAAATAATTTGATTACTGGTCATTAATGTATACTGTTAAAAAATGTGAGACTACTCACCGATAATGATGATGAGAGACAAGGTACCCAGTACAATCTAACAAGTGTGAATAAATGAGCTGTAGTCGAACACTTGGAAGAATCTATCAATTAGGAGATGATTATGTTTTCCCACTGTTGATAGTGAAGGAGTCTGCCACTGATGACTGCAAACCCTAAGGTATTACCAAATGGACTCTAGATCTCATTCCTAGAGCAATGAGTTGAAGTCGATGGGCAAAGATCTACTAGAAGGAAGGCATTAAGGCATCCTTCATCAAACTAACGTGAGTGTAACCCATAAGCCAATAATGTGGAAGGAATCAGATGAATAAATATGTAGTAACCCAACCGAAGTACATTTCCAGTGTACACATGATGTAGCTAGCGCACGATAAAAACCCTCAGAACCAACCAATAATGAAAGCTGACACATAGGCGAGGAATCCACCAATAGGGTCAAATGGAAACCAAGGCACAACACTAATCCCAATGTGTGATAATGAAAGCTAATGTCGAACACAAGGGGAACCACTCAATCAAAGACCCATGATACTGATCAATGCTGAGCACAAGGTGACCTATCAATAATGAAAATAGGGCCAGGGTGCGGCTCTAGATATGCTCTTAGAGTAATTTGTTGTAGTTGATAAGAGCAAGACCCTCCAACAAGAAGTCAATGGAGACCTTCTCAGACCAGCACGAGCAAAGGACCAAATAACTGATGTGATAACAAACATGACTATGACAACTAATGGCCGAATAAAAAATAGGTCAAGAGACAATGCTAAGATGACTCAATTTTACTTCCCTTGCACAAAAGCATGACTCAACTGTGACTACATGGCAGCAGATGATAACTTTGTATAAGTTTGTCATGCAGTAGGCAAAAGCAAACTCTCCATATGATTGGAAGAGATAACTAATTAAAGGAGTACTGACTCAATAACAAGGCTAGGGCTCTCCTAATTCAAACTAAAACCCATCCCAATAGAGGAAATACTTTATTTTTGGAGTGCTTTGTTCAAGGGCGACACAACTGACTCTAGCTACCATCAATTATGGAAATAATGTCCCATTCTCGCTCTTTTTGGGATATATAATTTTTTTTGTCTTTTTCATATTTATGAAGCCTGAAAAAGAATAAAAGAATGCTATAGTACAGTGGAAATAATGAGTGTCAAAATTCATATGCTCTAGTTCCTGGGAGGGGAACATTCCTATGCTCAATGCAAGGTGATGAAACTGGTCAATGACACTCAAAGGAATGTTCTTTCCATGAGTAAAAGGATGTGTCAAGTTGCAGAGACTAAGTGATTGCAAGGTTGATTTCGCAGAAGACATGGTCAAAAGGTGGCTTAAACACGAGTCCAAGTGAAGCCGGCTCAAGGCGAAAAGGTAAAAATGGTCAACATGCAATGCAGTAGTAAAACTTAACACAAAGGAGCCTCTAGGGTATAAAGCTAGAAAATAACGAAGAAGAAGGAGAATGAGTCTCCAACGCAAAAGTCATGGCAGGACTAAAGAGGACTCCTGAGCCTACTCAATATAGCACCATGGGAAACATATGATAATGAGGATCTAACTAAGATTCCCTTGTAAAGGTTGGCTCTACCATCATATCATGTTTTTATAAGTTGGTGAGTGAAAACGGTTTGTGAATCAAGACATGATGGGGTCGGCCCTATGGAAAAACATCGTAGTATGGAGGCTAGTATGCAAAATGCAGTGGAAAGTGATATTCCCTAACCTATATGCCAGTAAGAAAGTGATACCTGCCATGATAGGTCTGCAGTCATGGGACCGAAGCAATTTCCCAAAAAATCTCCAAAATATCCTGTCAAAACAACCCATCCCAACACTCCAAGCCAAAAGGTCAAAAAGTCCACCAAAGAAAAATCAACTTTAGAAAAAATAATTTTCATTTCTCAACCTATATAAGGACTTTTGGACTCACAGTTTCTCATTTGTGTTTTGAGCTTTGGCTATGTATGGAAAGATAGAAACAAAATGACCACAATTTTGGGTATTCACCTAATCTTGCTAGGTGTTGGTGCTTTTCTTCTAATGCTAAAAGCTTTGTATTGGGTGAAGAAGCTGTGGATAAAAACCCAAGCAAGCTTCCTCCATCAAATTCAACCGTTCAAATTGCTTCAAATCTTCCAGGTAACCTTCTAATCATACTTTTGATAAAATTTTATGCTTTTTAGATGCTTTTTCATAAATTTGACTGTAAGAAATTATTTTTTAATTTTTTTCTCTGCGTACACGTGGGTTGGATATTGTAACCCATGTATAGGAAGGCCCTATATGTGACTATGTTAATAACGAACCTACGTGTGCACGAGTTTAAAATTAAAAACGTGGATTTAATGATTCAAAATATCATTTTTTACAGGATGACAATTACCTGGCATGCTAGAGAGCATAATGCCATTGATAACCAAGTAATGGAGTATCAAAATGCATTAGATGCCTTGAGAGGATGCGGTTTGTTAAAATTCTTCAAAATGTCGAACATGAAGGCAAATACTTGATTTCTTGAGCTGTTAATCCACTACTAGAGTGCAGAAGAAGATGCGTTCATGATTGATAAGATGTCCCTGCAAATTGAAATATAGGATATCTATTTCATTATAGGTCTTTCCCAAAGGGGAGAGAGGATGCACTCAACCGGAAGGACAAGAGGTATTCTCAGTGTAGAATACTACGTCCGCATATACTGTCTTGGAAACCCTTAAAAGGTTGGAAGTCAGATTCCAATCAAGCATGGAGAGAGTTTATCACTGAGAATCCTACTATTTACCATAGCCAGGATAAATAGTTCTACCACTCTACATCAGGCTTCACATGTTTCCATGAGCCTTGCAGTGGATTGTCTCACTACAGTCTTTGATTGGTGTACACCTCTACTAACCAACATGAAGAAACAACTTACTTCCATCTAGAAGGGTCAGATAAATAATTTTGGATACGAAACATTCTTATGTTCCTTCTTTTTTGAGAGAGTACCTCGGCTTCGTCCCAAGGTATTATCCACCATCAGCAGCCCAAGAGATCCACGGATGGGCAGGTGGGCTGACTTGATGAAACGAGTAGGGGACGGTGAGGTCCCTAGGACTACATTCGATGACGAGTTTTTCTTTTGATGGGAACAACAGGTAATTGCAGTCGAGGACTACTCTTATGCTGAAATGGATTTCCGAGGAGATCTAGATCTAGTATTACCACCATATGCAACATGGGGTGCCATAGGTATAAATGATTTTTAATTTTTGAATTTTCAATATAAATGAATTAAAAAATCTTTTTGATGAGAAATAACACTTACAAAATTATTGATCATGACATAGATGTCTGATTAGTGAGACCTGATGGTCTTCCTCGACATAGGCGTCGTGGAAGGGATGTCGAAGGGGCTGCAACAGAGACTGAGAGGGTCTTCCATGCAGTCTATAGAAACTTTGTGAGGTTAACTCATCAAATACCCATGGTGGCAATAGAGGACTTACCAGAGGAGATGCAGTGGCGCGTGGTGGGAGTAGCATGGGATTGGGTGTGACTATTTCGGAGGGTGGCAAATGCCATCATTTTCTTTCTTACTGCTCATCCTCAGGAGGATCATTAGATAGATGATCAAATATTTTTTAATTAGACATGATGATGGGCATAAGCCCAAATTTTGTAGGGCATTTTGTCCCGATTTTGTATATTATTTCAGACACAAAAACTCTATCTATATACAGATGGTTTTATGATGATCATATATATAGATGATACTTCGATTATTTTTTATGTTTTAATGTGATGAATGATTTATATGCTAATCCAATGCTTGATTAGCAATAGAATCTGCTAAGTAATTTTATGATCGTGGAATATGAACAAATGTGATGTAAACAAATGATATTTGCAATAAACACACTCTCATAAATTGGTGATACAAATAAGGATCTCTTACCCAGTAGATGTTACTCAGTTTAGATATCACTAGTTGTGAATCCAAATAAACTACTATTGAATCAATATGAATATATATCACCTCAAATAGTAAATTAATAATAGTAGTACATTCGGCAATATTATTTGAAGTGGGACTGATACATACTCCCCTCGAAACCATAAACTGGCCAGATGGATAATAAATCACCCAAGCTACGGAAGAAAGGTTACAGGTGTGTCTACTAGCACCATCAGTGAACCCTAGATATATCAAATCATCCATCAATACTTGCCAAAGCAGATCAAAAATATCGACATCACTAAACCTATAGATAGATATGTACAACCATACAATATATACAAACAAGTAAATGCTCAACCCAAGCTTAAGTAATGTACTTCTTAAGGTAGAGCCCATTTCTGGGCTTCGCCAACTTGTCTCCTTCAATATCAATCAATTCATAAGCTCCCTATTTCAAAGCTCTTTTGAAAATGAAGGGACCGTACCACATAGATGTAAACTTGCTTGCTCCCAAGGCATCTTTGTCTTGATCGTAGACCAAGACAAGGCTGCCTTTAGAAAAAATTCTAGGACAAACAACTTTATTGTATTGAGTTTTTACCCTCTTCTTATGAGCTTCGTTTATTATGGTAGCATCTTGACACTTCTCATCAAGATGTTCCAAATGAATGAGGCATTCTTTGAGACTCGGAGTATCAGGAAGAAGTTCAATAGCTAGCTTAAGGGAAGGAATTTCATATTCTACAGGAAAAATATATTCCAACCTGTAAACTAGTTGAAAGGGAGTAAAACCAGTGGTAGTCTTAACTAACATTTGGTATGCCCAAAGTTTGGGATATAACATGATGTGCCAATTGGATCTAGCTATGATTATTGTCCTTTGCAGGATGATTTTAAGGGATTTGTTCATAGCTTTGACCTGCCCATTGGCCTAAGGATAATACAGAGATAAATGCTCCTGCCAAAAACCCAACTTGAGAGCCGATTCAGACATCATTTGGTTTTGGAAATGACTGCCATGGTCAGTGACAATCTCTTTAGGAATACCAAACCAAGAAATAACTTGATTGAAGAGAAACAAGGCTCTTGTTTCACCATCATTCTTGAACATAGGCATAGCCTCAGCCCACTTAGTAAAGTAGTCTACGACCACGATAATATACTCATGACTTCTTGCCGAAGGTGGATTACAATTAGTAAAATCAATGCCCCATTTCGTGAAAGGACTTACGATGATCACAGGGAAAACTGAAGCTGGATGTGCACGCATTTTTTGAGTATAAACCTGACAGGGATATCTCTTGACCGCTTCAATACAATCTTTGAAGATCGAATGCAAAAAGTAGCCTGCTCACAAATGTTTTTGGGTTGTAGCAAGCCCAAATAGATGACCACCATAAGCTCCACTGTGGAAATCATTAAGCACAAACTCAGCTTCTTCTAAGTGTTGGGTAGCAGAGGCCCCGCGTAACAGCTTTGGGGCACAAAGCCCACAATTTTGGGTAAAAGTATGGTAAGGGCTCCACGAGGTGCGTGGAGTGCGAATCACAATGAGTCAAGTCAAAGGGTTGTCCACTCGAAAATATTGTAAGAAAATAGAAAGTGAGTTAGCCTGCCCATGGTTCGCTAACCATGGGAATGTATAAATAGAGTAAGGCTCTATGGTTAGAAGTGAGTTTTTAGTTTTGGATCTTGATGTTATGGGTTTATGAAGGAAATATTCTCTCTGCGTCTGTAAGTTCAAGTCAAGGGTGTTGGTAGATAGATAGAGGCTTTGCAGCTGTGTGCACAGAGGCCTGGTAGAGTTCGCAGCTGTGTGCGCGGATCCCTGCAGCTGAGTGCACAGGGTGGATCTAGTTGTACTGAAAAGGGGATCAATAAAGATAAAAATTTCTTAATCATTGTGTGTTTTATTGCGAATCTATCTGTTACTTATGTTCTAGATTTATGCATATTTATGATTGTGCGCACTAGTTGTTATTGTTAAATGTTTTCTTAAAGACCTTAAGAAGTAGATCAGATCTATAATAATTCAGTAATAAGAAATCACACCTGTGCAGATCTACGCAGAAGCCCGACAGTAGTACAAAGTGGTGCGAAGCTGCACAACAATTCGCGACCCCTCCAAACCACATCAAGACATTCCAAGGGTGCAGAAACCTGGTTCCAGCACCCTCCCCTGCGACCTCGGGTGAGACCTCAGTCCATGCTAGTCCCCATTGTTGCCGAAAGGGCTTATAGCTACAGGATTTATTTGGCTAATAAATCTTCCAAACCTGGGTCGGGGCCCAATAAGCCAACAAATGGTTCTGTCGCTGGGACAGGGATTTGCCTAAGGGGTGTCTAATGTCAGAACACTGGAACCCTATGAAGAAAGAACTTGAAGATTGGTTGGATTAGAAGCTTCACGTGTTTGTGGTACAGGAAAAAAAAAATCCATGGATATCTAAGGAAAGGTGGCTAGATCGCTACATATACACAGAGATATACAAGATCTTCTTCGCATCCTTATCGACAGAACTATATGAGTGGATCGCAAGACTAGCTGACAGTCAGGGAAGGTACCGACTAGATTAGCCCATCGTGTGGAATCCAGAGTTGGTGCATAGACTGGAAGCATCTGAAGATAAAATCACATGGGCAGTAGATCACTGGTTGGATCGAATAATAGGGGGTTTTATCATCGAGTTCGTGATAGACACAACTGTGAGTTACAGCGAAGCAGAAAGGCGCTTTCTCCAAGGACCACGGTGTAAGTACATCAAATCATTGAATACCTGGATTAAAATGTTGTTATGTGAGAAATGGGTTATGCGCATCCATTGATTTCTAGGGTAACACGGAGTGGAAGAGGCTATTGAGGGACCGAAGGATTAGAGAACAGTCCTCTAATTTTTATTTTGTGAGAAAGAGAGGAGGATCTTGCAGGTTTCTCTCTGAGAAGCGTAGTTTGATTGATAAAGTAGCGCATTCCACTGGTACCACCGCCATCCACACCATCCCCCACTTCACCTACATCGAACCCATCTTCGCCTACCCCACCTCCACCACCACCAAGGGTTGGAATGGCGAGTGCGATCAAGTTGCCGGTATTTATAGGCGTAGTAAATGAGGAACCAGATCAATTCTAGTTTGTGGTAAAGGTTGTATGGGAAGCCTAAGGTGTGACAAATGATAATATCAAAAAGGCTACTCTGGTTAGTGCACTGCAAGACCGTGCGTTGACATGGTATATAAAGTACTCAAGCGATCACCCGAATGTGGGAATAGCGGTGATCCAAGATGCATTGAACAAAGAATTTAGCCAGCCAAAATTAGAAACGCAGTCGATCATCGGGTTCAAGGAGATCGCGATGCTACCTGGTGAAACCCTGTGGGATCTAAATTAGAGATTGAAGAGTACAATCTGCGAAGCTAACATGACGCTGACGGATGCGCAACACTGTGCATGGTTTATGGCATCTTTGACACCACATCTGAGGACGACGCTATCCCAGCAAAATATCTCAACCCAAGCTAAGGCATTAGAGACAGCAATGAGGTTGCATGAAACTCCTATACAGGATCCAGGGTTGGGAGTTCAGAAAATCCACATGCAACTACAAAACCTATGCTTAGAGATGAAAAGTCTGAAACAAGATAAGGCGCCCTAGTTAGATGCATGTGCAGAGGTGTGGTGCATAAAATGTAAAGGCTAGGGCCATGATAAGTGTTGGGTCGTTAATATACCATTACTATTGTCACTTTTGAATGCTTATTCCACCCATTTCTACCATTCTTCATCACGTCATTTATCATAATTTATCATATAATTCTATTTTACAATGATTTATGCTCTTATGTAAAAATATTATTTATTCTCCTTTATTTCTAATAAATTGATGATTATGCATGATTTTATCAATGAAAGTTTAATAAATTGGTTATAACATTATTCACCATTTTTAGCCTTCAATATAATTTCCAGATTGAAGATTTGATCATTAAAAGTGCCAACTCAGAAATGCGTTAGAATAAGAAGTGACAGTTTTGCGGTTGAGATTATGAGCAAATGAAGCAGAATATGGAAAATCCGGAACATGGGTTTTTTCCAGAACGGACCAAATTAACTTTTTCAAAAAATGGTTTGCCCAAATTTAGCTTGTATTGAGAGAAACACAGGGTTCTTTGAGCATGATTTTCTCAAATTCATTGTGTGGTCGTTTTCCAAATCTCAGCTGCAAAGCCAAATTCGCCTTGCTCTTGTTGAAAGATGGATGGAAATATATCTTCTTGTTGATCAATTGGTTGGAAAAAATATAATTTTGTAATAGAAATCATGTTGTAATTATCTCTGTTGTAACTTCTCTCTGATCTCTCTCTATTTAAATGAAAACAGAGATCAGAGAGGGGGATGGATTCGAATGATGGAATTGAGGATGAATTAGAGATTCAGAATTGAGGATGGCAGAGAGAATGGATAATGGCTGAGAGATGGAGAGATTTCTTGTTGTAATCCACTGTAACTCTGCTTTGATATTTTAATATAAATCTCGTTGTCATTCCATCTTTGATCCTGAAGTAACCCAGCAGCATCTGCTGACGGCTAAGGGCCCAGCCTCTGGTGGATTGTGCTGCTGTATATTATCTCTTTGGTTTATGCGTGGTTTTCATTATCAACTTTATTTGGTAATCTGGTATGTTCTATTATTTTACATCACGGTTCTGTTATATCTGATTTATGTTCAATTGAGTAATATCGTTCTCTATGACAGGAATGCCGTATTGATTCATCTTGACTTGGTAACGCATTGCTGTTCTTTTAATCATTGATATAACATTGTTGGTCCTTACAGAATGTATTGTTGTTTAATTACAACGTATTCGTGATGTAACACTCTTTAATTGGTATTACTGAGTTCATCTTAGAGACTATATTTCCTTGCGATTGCTAAATCTATGAACGTTGTTGTTCCATTCCAAAATATAGTCGTATTCTTTATAACTAAGACTGATAAACGGATTACAAAGATCAGATTACTATTAAGGTGTGTCGTGTGTTAAGTTATTGTGTATTTATATTTGACTTTCCAGCATTGTTTCATATTCCATCATTAATCAATGTTGTTCTATTTCCGTGTGCTGTCCGATTTATTCTTAAAGTAAAGATTGCTATTAATTTGGCTTTGCTATTGTTCATTTCCATTAATTAGAGTTTGTTGTTCAGATTCCTTTAATTACAGTTTGCTACCCATTTACTTTGTTGTTCATTTCTGTTGATTAATTGCAATAGTTTGCTTTTAAAGAGTTTTCCTGGTTTACTTTCAATGGCAACTTTAGTTAAATTTCTATTTCCTTTTAATTGCTTTAAAGCAGGACTGTCAACTGTAGAGAACATTGGTTATTGCTTCCTCGTTCCCAGATTGATTGTCTTGTTCTAGTTTGATTTCAATTGCATCAATCTCTAGAGGAATGAGTTATTGCTACTGTATCCTCAATTGATGTTTGCTGAGTGAATAGTTGGATTTCAGAGCATTTGAGTTTATGTTATTGTTAGATTTCTTTTTCAAGCATTCATTTACTTTTGGATTTTAAGCACTATACTGCAAAACATTACTCTTGAGTAAATAGCCACCTCAGACTGAGTACACTCTTGAAATAAAAAGTCGTCCCTGGGTTGATAATTAATGTGAAGGTAATTAGGAGTTAAAAAGACACCTTTTTATCGCTCGACATTTTTATCACTTTATTTGAAAATTTTAAAGTTGATTTTGTTAGCTCTCTAAATGAAAAATTGGATGTTTTGCAAGTTCATAAAAATCAAGAATTTGATGAAGTGTTTTTCACTCATGACCAACAGGAGCATCCCATAGATACTCACTCTTCCTTATCTAGGATGGAAGTAGCATATCAAAGAGATAAGGAAGCTGCAACAAGGTCAACAGGTATGGTTCAAAACACTTCTTCTCCATTCTCTTACTTGCATAATCCATTATGGAATACTCACATGTTAGAGCAGCCATGCGAATCGCAATATAACCACCACCAATCTTGTCTACAAGTTTGGCACAGTTCACCTTATGATTGCATGACTACTCTCCCTCATCTTGTAGCACAAGCACATTCTCCATATTCTCCACCAGCTCTTCCACAACATCCTGCTTGCATATCAAATTCATCCACTCAACCCAAACAACCACATCATCACAATGCTCCATTCCTTACACATTTTCCTGCTCAACTAATTCCACACCCTCACCATAATAAACCAGTACAACATGCTTACAGTGTTGAACTGCCAAATTTACCCAACCTTCCCACCCATTCTATCTCACATGTGCCATTAGAGAAAATTTACAATGAGATTCAGAATGTTTCAAATTCAAAAATTGTAGAAGCTATGGAAGAAAATGAGGTTTCTTTTAGGTTGCACCAACAAACCATTTTAAAAGCTCAAGAACTTCATGGTATGATGGGAAATCAAGAAAGTAACAGATATATTGAAGATTGGTTTCACTCCATCACGTGTTTGCATCATCACTCCATACTTCAACAATTTTTGATACCATCTTTTCAAGGGAAGTTGGCTTCTCATACCCTAATTTTTATCAACATGCATTTTTCAAATTTGGGTATGTGCATACGTAAAGCCTTATTTCTAAAATGGTTCCACTGGAAATACTCTTATACATAAACATATTCGATTCTCAAAGAAGAGTAGGATAGTGGAGAAAATAAAATAAATAAACAAATAAAACAAACACATCTTTTTTATTTTTATTTTTGTAAAGCTAGTTGTTTTTTGTTGCAACATGCTATGGAAATCAACATCGGTGATAATTTTTTAATTCATTTGTGTATGTAGATGACTTATAATGGAAATAATAGTTCTACAAACACTCATATTCACTTTTATCACCAATTTGAAAAAAATGCTTGAATATCACATTTTTTTTGGCTTGCGGGCTTGATGAAATTTCTGAAAAACAGTCGGGACAGTCATGTTTTGAGGGACCAAAATGAAATATTTTTAAAACATGTTTCTATCCTAAGTAGCCCTTGATGTCTACTTTCCAACCCAATTTGAATCACTCAATTTGGATTTGAAATGAAAAAGTTCGAACCAAAACATTGACAGGGTGTCTAGCGGGCAGCTTAGGAACATAGTTGGGACAGTCAGTTTTTGGAGGCCTAAATGGATGAATTTTTAAAACATGTTTCTATGGTAGATTCCCCTATGAATCTAGTTTAAAATGAAATTGGAATCACTCATTTTCCATATCTTATGGGGAATTTATGATCAAAATACTAACTGTCTATCGTAAATCAGCACCCTTAAAACTATGTCTTTCCAGTTGTTCCTTATAGTATTTGACCTATCAATTCTTCTTGTGTTAAAAACATGTTTCTATTGGAGATAAATAAATGAATATACTTTAATTTCCAATTTGAATCATTCAAATCCGACATCAAACGAAAAATTTATGCTTGAATTATCAACTATTGGTCTAAGCTGGGTAATTGAAAATGACTTTGTTATGCATGTTGTTCTAACTAAAATTGAAATATCATATCATTGAATTTTTAAAACATGTTGCTACTAAAGATAAAACTTTGAATTAGCTCTCATTTGGCTTTGGAATCACTCAATTTGGACGAAAAACAAAAAAGTTGTGATCAAAACACTGCAGGTTAGCATGATTGGCCACTACTCTCCCGCAAGTGACAAATAAATTTTACTTTGTTATTTTCTCCATGGATTTGTTCTACAGAGTAACTACTTGTTAGTTTTTTTGAATAATTCTTGGATTAGGGAAGTCGTGCACCTCTCTTTCTCCATGATTTAATGTTTTATTGCAGGTAGACACTCGTTTTTTGCAGGTCCTAGGAGAAAAAGAATGTCAATTTATGGACGAGTGATTCTTGAAAGAAATTTTAAATGAAACAAAGGAATTTCATCCAACTCATTACCCAACGGATTCATAATAGAAGAAATGAAGAATTGATTTCCATTCGAAGATTCATGTCTTGTTACTGCTGCCAAAACATTTTTCAAAGAGATCATTTTTTTTACATAATATCATAGTTGTTGTAACTTAATTTATTTATTTACATAATGTTTTTAAATAAAATGTTGTTTCTTTTCTAATTTCTCTTATATTTTGTGTTTCAAGTGTTGCTTCATCCAAATTGTAACCCATCCTCAGCATCAATACAGTGAACAACGAATTCCTTCTTTGCATGCTTGCATTTTATGCTTGTGCATTTTGTTGTTCCTTTTCTGAAGGGACAGCATTTGTGTGCACTTTTGTTGTTTCTGCTGTTCCTTTTCCAAAGGGACATCATTTTCGTTTTGCTGTTCCTTTTTCAAAAGAACAACACCTTTTGTGTCAGCCGTTCCTTTTTCACTTTCATTTTGTCGTTCCTTTTCCACAGTTCATTTTGTCGTTCCTTTTCCACGGTTCATTTTGCTGTTCCTTTTTCACGGTTCATTTTGCTATTCTTTTTCCAAAGGAACGGCACTTGCGTTTTTGCTGTTCCTTTTCCAAAGGAATGGCACTTTTCATTTTTGCTGTTCCTTTTCCAAAGGAACGGCACTTGCGTTTTTGCTGTTCCTTTTCCAAAGGAACGACACTTTTCATTTTTGCTGTTCCTTTTCCAAAGGAACGGCACTTGCATTTTTGCTGTTCCTTTTCCAAAGGAACGACACTTTTCATTTTTGCTGTTCATTTTCCAAAGGAACGACACTTGCGTTTTTAATGTTCATTTTCCAAAGGAATGACACTTTTCGTTTTTGCTATTCATTTTCTAAAGGAACGACACTTTTAGTTTTTTCTGTTCCTTTTTCCAAAGGAACGGCATTTGCGTTTTCACACTTTTTATGTGTATTTTTGCTTTTTGGTGTGCATTTCCTTTGTTGTTCCCTACAAGGAACACCACTTTTTTTGAGTGTTTTTGTTGTTCCTTCAAAAGAGCAACACTTTGGGAGTATTTTTGAGAGCAACCATTTCTTCCTCTTGTAGGATTATTCCTAGTTTATCTCAACCACATTTTACTGATTCCCCTTCATGGCATGAAGTACACTACTTTTATGAGGACAAAAATTATGGATTCTTTTGAAGCGAGTTAATATCATTCACATTATGATCTTTAATAGGACAGCTCCTTGATGATAGCTTATTTTCGAAATGGACACAATTATTTATATATTACTTTACTGCATTGATTTCTGTTGAACATGATATTGATTGATCATCTTAATACCATGCTGGTTCCACCCTTCCTGGTTATAATCTTCTCTGTCTGTAATAAATGAGATTATGGATATATTTTTTTCTATTGACATGTTCAACTTCTTCCACCATCCCTGCTCTTAAGGAGTATTGAGCCTCCCTCTTTTTATCATAAAAATGTGTAATAACAACAAAATTTTGTTTGCAGATGGAGGATAGGGGGTCTCATTACGAGCCAGCCTACCATGTTCATAAGGTTGTAACAAAGTGACATTCCCATTATGGCCACCACACTAGGGTTATGATCCATTGGATAGCCAAATTATCCTTGGAACAGGAGGTCTCATCACGAGCCAGCCTGATCACTTTTGTTACATCCCAGTGAATGGCAGTGTGGTTATCTGGTTACCACGCCAGCACACTGATCTCTTCTGTAGAACAGCACTGTAACTCTCCATTTATAAATTGAGGATCCTGGCTCATATGGGTTAAAAAGCAACCCTGCCGAGGCTATGGACGCCTGCTAGAAGCAGAGGCTCTGCTTATGGTATTGAAGTTATATTTTATCGTCAATTATCACTATAATACCCTTTTCTTATTCTTTCTTTTTATCAGAGAAGTTATTTCCTTAATTTTTTCCCTATTTTAAACCTTTATGCATGAGAAATTATTTTCTGATCAATCATATCATTTTTTAGCTAGAATACCGTCAACAAAGCATCTTTTTGGTATATTGTTGTCCTTTTTCTTTTTCATAACTTATCATCAATCCAAAGCGTCCTATATCTTATTCATAACTATGTTTATACACTTTGTTTTCATTATAACCATAACTCTCGCTGTCCTATCATTAATATGTGTACTCTGCTTCATTCACTGTCGTATTGTTCATTCCCTTGCCTTGTCGTCAGCATAACCCCTCTTATATGCTTTATGGTCATGGAATTCCTTTTCCAATTGAAGGGGGGAATGTATGCATTATGGGGTAACATGTGATATGATTATTGCACTCTACCATAACTTGTTGATTTGACAAAAGTTTTTCTGATTGACATTTTTGTATGCATCTTATCTATTTCTATTCAAAACTAACACTATGGATTCAAGAACATTGTATGCAAAATAGTGCTTTGTTTACAGGAAAACAACAAGTATGGGCAGAATTCTATTCATAGCATGACCACACTATTGCACTTAACAGAAGAGGCTCGCGAACGTGAACAATTCTTCAGACATGATGTGCTTACCTGGATTCCACCTTTTGCATCACTTTCAGCACCAACTCTGCCTACATCAGCTTCAACAAATGCCAGTCCATATATGTCATTCCACATTTTTGGAGGTAAAACTTGAGGTAAAATCGCATAATTTTCTGATTTATTACGAATTTAGGAGAATTTCATAAAAATCCATTTTGAGCATTATTTATCATCCTTCAGTCCACATCTGTACCACTTCCCATTTTTCAGCGACATATCATCTTTCAGTTTGGGGGAGTGTTGCTTTCATTCATTTCTTCCTTATAACCATGTTATTCATATTCTTTATCATCCATTGCTATTCTTATTCCTTCTCAACACCTCCCTTATTCCATGTTTTTTTACACCAAGCATAGAATTCAACAGCTGGTAGCAACCACCTCTATTTGTCTTCTAGCATTGCATGAGGACATGCTACTTCTTCAGAGAGGGGGAGGAATTGCTACGCATGATGGATGATTTCTACTTTCTTCCTCATTTAAGGCATACAATTTCATTTTTACACAGTGCAGAAATTGATTTCCATAATATTTTTAAAGCTATGAACTCAATTCTTGTGATTTCTAGAAAACACAGACGTATCATTAAAATATACAAACCTAGACAATTTCAAGTTATATTGGTTCATAAAATTCCGGAAATCATGCACTCTCACCTACAGCCATTTTGTTTATATCTCATGATCCGTGCATCAAAACAATCCGATTTTTGGATTATAGAGGCATTCATATATTGTAAATTTACTTGCAACATTTCAACAAAATCTGGTTTGTAGTTTTTAGAAAATGGTTAATGAAGTTTGCTGTTATCTATATCATATTTTGCTGCAACTTCATACATATAGTTGAATGTCAATGTAAAAATTGTTATGCCTTCATCAAGATTGCTAAAATTGAATATTCATTAATTAAGGAAGCATTCATTTGTTCTCAAATTTTTATTGCTTGGTTAACACATGGGTTTTGTCTTTGGGTTGCATGAGGACATGCAACATATTGAGTGTGGGGGTATGTTGGGTCGTTAATATACCATTATTATTGTCACTTTTGAATGCTTATTCCACCCATTTCTACCATTCTTCATCACGTCATTTATCATAATTTATCATATAATTCTATTTTACAATGATTTATGCTCTTATGTAAAAATATTATTTATTCTCCTTTATTTCTAATAAATTGATGATTATGCATGATTTTATCAACGAAAGTTTAATAAATTGGTTATAACATTATTCACCATTTTTAGCCTTCAAGATAGTTTCCAGATTGAAGATTTGATCATTAAAAGTGCCAACTCAAAAATGCATTAGAATAAGAAGTGACAATTTTGCGGTTGAAATTCTGAGCAAATGAAGCAGAATATGGAAAATCCAGAACATGGGTTTTGTCCAGAACGGACCAAATTAACTTTATTAAAGAACGGTTTGCCCAAATTCAGCTTGTATTAAGAGAAACACAGGGTTCTTTTAGCACGATTTTCTCAGATTCACTGTGTGGCCGTTTTCCAAATCTCAGCTGCAAAGCCAAATTCACCTTGCTCTTGTTGAAAGATGGATGGAAATATATCTTCTTGTTGATCAATTGGTTGGAAACAATCTAATTTTGTAATAGAAATCATGTTGTAATTATATCTGTTGTAACTTCTCTCTGATCTCTCTCTATTTAAATGAAAAGAGAGATCAGAGAGGGGGATGGATTCGAATGATGGAATTGAGGATGAATTAGAGATTCAGAATTGAGGATGGCAGAGAGAATGGATAATGGCTGAGAGATGGAGAGATTTCTTGTTGTAATCCACTGTAACTATGCTTTGATATTTTAATATAAATCTGGTTGCCATTCCATCTTTGATCCTGAAGTAACCCAGCAGCATCCGCTCGCGGCTAAGGGCCCAGCCTCTGGTGGATTGTGCTGTTGTATATTATCTCTTTGGTTTATGCGTGGTTTTCATTATCAACTTTATTTGGTAATCTGGTATGTTCTATTATTTTACATCATGGTTCTGTTATATCTGATTTATGTTCAATTGAGTAATATCATTCTCTATGACAGGAATGCCGTATTGATTCATCTTGACTTGGCAACGCATTGTTGTTCTTTTAATCATTGATATAACATTGCTGGTCCTTACAGAATGTATTGTTGTTTAATTACAGCGTATCCGTGATGTAACACTCTTTAATTGGTATTACTGAGTTCATCTTAGAGACTATATTTCCTTGCGATTGCTAAATCTATGAACGTTGCTGTTCCATTCCAAAATATAGTCGTATTCTTTATAACTAAGACTGATAATCGGATTACGAAGATCAGATTACTATTAAGGTGTGTCATGTGTTAAGTTATTGTGTATTTATATTTGACTTTCCAGCGTTGTTTCATATTCCATCATTAATCAATGTTGTTCTATTTCCGTGTGCTGTCCGATTTATTCTTAAAGTAAAGATTGCTATTAATTTGGCTTTGCTATTGTTCATTTCCATTAATTAGAGTTTGTTGTTCAGATTCCTTTAATTACATTTTGCTGCCCATTTACTTTGTTGTTCATTTCTGTTGATTAATTGCAATAGTTTGCTTTTAAAGAGTTTTCCTGGTTTACTTTCAATGGCAGCTTTAGTTAAAGTTCTATTTCCTTTTAATTGCTTTAAAGCAGGACTGTCAACTGTAGAGAACATTGGTTATTGCTTCCTCGTTCCCAGATTGATTGTCTTGTTCTAGTTTGATTTCAATTGCATCAATCTCTAGAGGATTGAGTTATTGCTACTGTATCCTCAATTGATGTTTGCTGAGTGAATAGTTGGATTTCAGAGCATTTGAGTTTATGTTATTGTTAGATTTTTTTTTCAAGCGTTCATTTACTTTTGGATTTTAAGCACTATACTGCAAAACATTACTCTTGAGTAAATAGCCGCCTCACACTGAGTACACTCTTGAAATAAAAAGTCATCCCTGGGTTGATAATTAATGTGAAGGTAATTAGGAGTTAAAAAGACATGTTTTTATCGCTCGACAATAAAGATCATTGTAAAATATTCATGAACTATCTAGCAGGAGGGGGACCAATGCCATTGCGACCAGAGGCATAAGTAGGGCCGAGCACGGCACTCGCACTTTGATGCACGATATTCCAGGTGGGAGGAAAGCACACCACGGACAACTGTCATCTATTGTAGAAACTTATACAACCCCCTCAGCAGCTATTTTGCAATTTTTGTAGATCGATGGGCCATGATGAACGAAATTGCCGAAGTTATGAGTTGTTGATGGATCGGACACCTGCTTATAGGATGCAGACTAAGGCGTGAGGTCAGGATCTAGCTACAGCAACAGTGTGGGGTGGATTCCAAGGACGTGGATGGGGACAAGGAGGAATGGGACCTGGACGAGGGTGGGGACAATTAATCTGCTACAATTGTGGAGGACCTGGGCACTACACACGTGATTGCGCGAACTTGACCAAAACATGCTACCCGTACTGTTACCAATTTGATCATGAAGCAGTAGATTGTGCCACACTCATTGCACAAATGCAGGAAAAAGGGGTGCTTCAGGCTACTCCCACTCAGAACGTCCAAATGGTGAAGGCAGAACCACGCAAGGAGGATCCTAACGTGAACATGATTCTCAGAAGTGGTGCAACTACAGGAGAAGATAAGAGGAAGCAACCTGAGGAGGATTCATGGGTTCTTAAGGCCCCTACAAAGCAACCTAAATTTGATTTGGAACACACGAAGGAAACATTTATGGAAGCTAAGAAGATCTTTGCGGAGGCTTCTACTTTGGATAGCAATGATCAAACTGAGCCGGAGATGGATACTTCTATGCTAACTACCTTTTTAGAGACATGCATGAAGCTACTACAGGACACTAAAGTGGTGAAGGGATTGCAAGAGTTGATAACTAGGTACACAAGGTTGGATGAACCCCGCATGGTCCGAAAACTAGGCAAGCATGCTTTGCGCACTGGGCGAGAAATGTGGTTGACTGCCCATATTGGTGACTATGAGATGGATCAGGTCATTCTGGACTTGGGGTCAGATGTGAATGTCCTACCTAAACAGACCTGGGAGCACATGGGCAGGCCCACACTACAATGGTCTCCTATCCAATTACGGATGGCGAACCAACAAAAGATCTTTCCTATGGGGAGACTGCAAGGAGTTACAGTAGATATTGAAGGTGCAAGCACACAAACTAATTTTGAGGTAATAGAAATTGTGGATGACAGTAACCCATCTCTTGCATTGTTAGGGATAGATTGGGCCATGGATATGAATGGGGTAATCAACCTAAAGAGACAAAAAATGATATTCGAGAAAAATTCTCTCCGTGTAGTGGTTCCACTAGACCTAGCCGAAGGGGCACGCTACACTGAGCCTGTGCGGGATGAGGAGAGTAACGCTGAACTAGACTGTATCTACCAGATTACATTGCAATATCAGGATTGGGTGAATCCGACAACGGATGGTAGAATCTCATGGGAGAGTGATAGTTCCTACACATCGGATTCAGATGAGGAGATCAAACGATGGCAGAACCGACTGCATGAGGTAACGACGCTAAATTGTAATATGATAATTAGCTCACTACGCCATGTAACGATAGAAGCAAGGGAGTGACCAACCGATGAGGATGCAACAAAAGAGGAGGAATCGATAGACCGTTGCGAAATGACAAGTCTGGAACAAAAGCAGTAGGGTGCACAAATAGGGGCACCGTGCGCAACAACTGCTCAGAGGTGGAGTACACGCCAAAAGACTAAGGGAAAATGGCACGAATGTAGAAGGCAAGTGCACATATGGTTTGGAGGACAAAATGGGGTGAGAACCCATCGGCGGCGTAGGGTGCAGGTGTATGTTGTGTAGACACCCAATCGAATAAGAATCAAAAATACAAATTCACCGTAGCGATGCAGTCTGCCAGCTGTCTGCAACAAAGCCAATGGGAAAACACGGGGGAGCATGAACAACATCTGCCTGATAAGATGACCCACTGAGAATATGCGGATACTAGAGGTTCGATGGGCCGATAACAGGAGGGAAGTGAAGGTGAGCTTGTCAATAGTAAGACAAGTGGGAACCCAGAATGGGTGCGGTAGTAGCAGGCTTTGCGAAATCAATGAAAAAGGGGCACAATAGAGAAGGAAAAGCACGATGTTAGGGAAAGGACTCAGCGACATGAAAAGTGGCGTCACACAAGCGGGCTGCGCGAACCTTCACATAAGGGAACTAGGTCTGGCCAGGTCTACCTCGGTAATAGAACGAGCTGCGACCCTGCTATCATGGCTGTGACCGCACCAACGGAGGAGTGTACCCCATACAACAGCACCTAAGGAGCTAATGGATACGAAGGCACTCGAAAGGTGCCCGCAGCCCGGGCTAGTAGGAATGCTGAGACCTCACACTTGGGGTGTGACCACCTGACTAGTTGTGGAAAGAATATTCTTAGCACCCCACACAATTGAAAGAAGGTGCGGGACTATAAACAAGTCTGTGGGAGGTCAGTGCGGAAAGAAGGTTCCGTGCAGGGCCATTTGGAGAGCAAGATCGCGATTGCACCAAAGGGGCTACACTGTCGCATGGGAAGGTTGGCAGGTGACTGTTAACACCACTATTCCTAACAAGAAGTTCCAGTTACTGTAGAAAGGAGTGGGCGACAGGTCATTAAGACAGAAGTTCTGAGTTAGATATGAAAAGATCTGCTACCTAGAAGATATTAATGAACTAGAAGTGGAGGGAAGGGATACATTCAAATTTATGCGTTCCTATAACAACCTATGGACAACACTGGGATATGTGAGATTTGAACCAGTAAAGACCAGCAAACACCCAGCTACCAGACATCCCATGAGTACCATGGCAAGAACCCAAGCACAGTTCACAGAAGAGCTGTATCCAACCCAGGAGGAGCCAGATGAAGAGGCTGTGGCCCCCGAGGTTCCAAATTCCCCATGCACAATGCAGCCCCGGAAAAACAAGTAGATGATGGGGCCAGTCAAGGTATCATTTAGATTCAGTAAATTATCAGTAGCCGAAAAGGGAAATGCAATCACCACTGAACCCGAGGACGACGACAAAGAGTTGCAAGCCCTGATCACTTAGATTGAAGCACAGGATGAGGAAGAAGAGGATGCTTTCCAAATACCTTCACTACCCCCATATGTCTCTCCATGGAACGGGACGGCCAAGATACCAAAGGACCTGGACGCTACGAAGAGTACACTCCAGACCCCGCTTCTTCTGGATGAGATAAGGTTTGATGGTTTGCTGTTGGGATGAGTACCAAGTATCAAGTTCAAATATTGGGATCTTGCGGACAGCGAAAAGTTCCTCCAATTGGCTGAAGACAAATTACTGTCGTGGAAGTGGTTACAGGGCATGAAGAAGGCGGGATTACTTAATCTAAGGTGGATACCCCACTATCACCGCGCTACCATCACCATTTTTGTTATTTGACAGTTACTATGTCTAGTACATGATGGGTATCTCTGGTTGGAGGAGCTGATTCCTATCATCGCCGATTTAGTACACTGGATTACCCACCTGCCTATTAAAGGGAACGATCCCATAGACATAGTTGGAACAAGTAGCAATGTGGGTCTCGTGGAAGCAATGAAGGCTAAATATAAGCTGGAAAAGCGAAAGTGTGCATATGTAATAGCAAGCACCAATGACTGAGGGGTGTGAGTCGCCACCCAGCTACTAGCCAGTAAACTTATGAGGAAATCCCACGTAGATGAGGTGCCAACCCCTGTCATTGTGCTTGCGGAGTAGTGTGTAGAAGGGGTTTAGTTCAACTGGGCGCAGTTCTTATGCGATGAAATTTTGACAAATTGTAAGGACGTAGAGGAAAAAGGTAAGACTTTTCATTATGCATGGTTGCTACTATCAATTCTTCTGGTTACAGGAGAACTGTTGCAGGGTAGCCAATTTCCTAGCTTTGAGACCAACCTACCTGAAGCAGTGCGGTATACCTCGCTCTGGGCTACAAAGGACGCCACGAGGGTTCGTGAGATCAAGGTAATTTGGATATTCATGGAGGCGAGTACCCAGAAATGGATCGCTCACAGACTGCGGATGTCCCCAATGGTATACAATAGTTTGAAAAGCACGATCGAGTTCAAAGTAGACATGCATAACCTATATATCTGAGCACAGAAGGATCCAAAAAGAACATGGTTCAAGCTTCCGTTCATTGCTACGGACGATGCAATTTACGAGGTATTGGCAGTGTGGCCTCTGGAGTGGCACGCCCTGGACATGGCCACATGGGAAAGAATGGCAACACAACAGTGAAATAAGGAAATCCAGCTGCAACTCACTAAACTGGCGGAGAGGACACGTCAGGGACAAAAGGCCGCTTCACAGCAGGTGGCAACCCAAGAAGTAATCACCGAGGAGATCATGGAAGATTAGGAAATGTCCTCAGAATAGGACATGCAGAGGGAATCAGAGACACAGGAATGCCCAGACCTTACTACAAAATCGACCCAAGCTAAGAGGCCGCGCAGCAAGAAATTACCACATACATGAAGAAAGTCAAAAACAGCAAAGACTCTAGAGAAATAATTCCTTGACAGCAGTGAACCAACACACAATGTCACTACAGGCACATTGGAGGAGCTGATGATAGAGCATACAACTATGTTGGGGGAGCTCAGAGTGCAGCTGCAGGCATTACAGGTGTAACCCTCGGGAGGGATGATACCAAACCTAGCAGATGACACAGTCGCAGCCGAGTAGATGGTGTGTACTCACACAATGAACACTTTAGTGTTGCCAACAGGCACTGTCCTAGCTGAAGTTGAAGGTGACATGCAAAGTTGGGGGTTGAATTTAGCCGCTCTGCCCAGGGAAACCCTATACCAACTATAGGATGGGGTAACCGCCAAGCTGCATGCTAGGGAAGGTTGCGCCCTCCAAATCTTAATGGAGCATAAGGAAAAACTGGAGTAGATCAATCTACAACGTGATGACTTGGTCGCACACAACCAGGAAGTGGAATAGGCCGTGGCGGAGGCTTGCACAAGGTACCAGAGTTGGCTATCCCCGCAGAACTTCCAATAACTAACAAGATTCATCACATGGCCACAAGATTTCGTACGGCCTAAGAGGAGGTTGTGAAAGCTTAGTGGGAATTAAATTTACAAATTGTGGAGCTAAGACTGAAGGCATAGCCACACACACCCCAGAATTTTGAGAGCACTACCACGGCACAATTCAAGTAGGAATGGAAGTAATAAAGTGGGTTGTCCAAGTTTGCTCGGGATTGTTGGATCAGTCCCTCCTTACACTCACATCCTTACAAGTCGACCCAATGCTATAGCAGGTAGAAACAGAAGTGTGGGACTTACAACAGGCTTATGACAAATTTCATGGGACTATGTAAATAGTCACCATCACGTAGTGACTGGCCAAAATGAGGGAGGCCCGGCTTCTCAAGGCACAAGTTGACGCCGCTTGGTAGAAGGAAACAGTGCTTAAGGAACGCCTCCAGCCTTGGCTTGATGAGGCATTCGCAGTCTCCACCAACATCGAGGGAACGTTAGCACACATGCAGGCAGTATATGAACCCAGACAAGCAACTGACACTAATACTGATGCATCGATGGCTCACGTAGAATAGGTACAGCAGATGGTGGAAGATTTTGTTGCAAGTGTAAGTGAAGCGCAGAAGTTGCTGAATGACCTCTGTGCAAATATTTTTGCACCAGCTGAGTGACTCGAGACGAGTCACGATGATTGTGTTGGGGTCCTATTGGGTAGCAGAGTCCCCGTGTAACGGTTTTGGGGTGCCAAGCCCACAATTTTGGGTAAAAGTATGGTAAAGGCTCCACGAGGTGCACGGAGCACGAATCACAATGAGTCAAGTCAAAGGGTTGTCTACCCAAAAATATTGTAAGAAAATAGAAAGTGTGTCGGCCTGCTCTATGGTTAGAAGTGAGTTTTTGGTTTTGGATCTTGATGTTATGGGTTTATGAAGGCAATATTCTCTCTACGTCTGTAAGTCCGAGTCAAGGGTGTTGGTAGATAGATAGAGGCTCTATAGCTGTGTGCATAGAGGCCTAGTAGAGTCTGCAGCTGTGTGTGTGGACCCTTGCAGCTGAGTGCACAGGGCGGATCTGGTTGTACTAAAAAGGGGATCAATAAAGATAAGAATTTCTGAATCATTGTATGTTTTATCGTGAATCTATCTGTTACTTATGTTATGGATTTATGCATATTTATGATTGCACACTAGTTGTTACTATTAAATGTTTTCTTAAAGAACTTAAGAAGTAGATTAGATCTATAATAAATTCAGTAATAAGAAATCACACCTGTGCGGATCTAGGCAGAAGCCCAACAACAGTATAGAGTAGTGCGAGGCTGCAGAACGGTTCACAACCCCTCCAGACCATATCAAGACATCCTAAGGGTGCAGAAACCTGGTTCCAGCACCCTCCCTTGCTACCTCGGGTGAGACCTCAATCTGTGCTCCGCGGACTATTGCCAAAAGGGTTGGTAGCTGCGGGATTTGTTTGGCTAATAACTCTTTCGAACCTGGGTCAAGGCCCAATAAGCCAACACTAAGGTTAAACAATGTCTAAGGATTGAATCAATCCCGTGCCGATATAAAGTTTCACCTATAATAATATAACTTTTAGCGAGGTGACGCAATTTTCTACGCTCGTCCTTGGAAAAAGATGGCAGAAACTTTGAAGTCTGGAGATATATAATGATATCTCCATACCAAGGATCTTACGAGAAATAATAAATAGATGTTCATCAAGAAAACTTTCCTCGTAAATGATTTCTTCCTCATAAGGCAACTCTGAGATCAACTCTGCAAACACTAAATATTTCTTAGACTTAGCTGACATGAATTCGAGGTCAAATTCTTATAAAATGACAATCCATCTATTACATTTGCCCCCAATCACTCGCCTATTGAGAACAAACTCCAAATGGATTGACAGCTACTAAGATGAAAGCGTTTTGAAGAAGAATATAATGTATAAGCCGTTGGATAGAATGGACAGCTGTCAAAGCTAATTTCTCAATGGGGGAATAGCGCGTTTCAAGACCTACCAAGCCTAGACTCACATAGTAGATTGCATGCTCACATAAGGCATCATCTTCCTGAACCAGAACCATACCAATAGTTGATTCTACTGCAGCAAGATACAAGAGGAAATCTCTACTATAATCAAGTGGACTCAACGAAGGCGCAAATGTTAATGCTTTTTTCAAAGAATCAAAAGATCATTGTGCAAAATCATCCCATAAAAATGGGACTCCTTTCTTAAGCAATCACATAAATCCTTTTGTGATCTCGGCATAATTGGCTATAAATCTCCTCAAGAAATTTTCTTTTCCTTGGAGACTCTGAAGTTGATGTATAGAGGACGGGGGAGGAAACTAAAGTATTGCCTCAACCTTGAAGGGATCTACACGAATCCCCTCCATCGACATGATGAATCCCAACAACTGACTGGATGTAACTGTGAAAACACACTTATTCGGATTCAACCGGATTTTATAAAAATGACATCAATCAAAAATCAATTGAAGATGTTTAGGATGATCAATTCTCTTTCGCGAATGAGAAACTAAATCATCCAGATAAGCATCATTAATGTGCTTGATATCGTGAAAATCACATGACATGACCCGCTGAAAATTAACTCCACCATTTTTTACACCAAAAGGCATCCTTTTATACACAAATGTACCACAGGGACAAATAAAAGTTGTCTTGTGTTGAACTTCCAGACGGATAGTAATTTGATTATAACGAGAAAATTTGTCCATAAACGAAAAATCGCATTACCCACACATTCATCAATAATCTGATCAATAAAGGGTGTGGGGTAATTGTCCTTAGGACAAGCCTTATTTAGGTCCCTAAAGTCAATGCATACGCGAACCGTTCCTTGCTTTTTGTCTATGGGGACTGGATTAGAGACCCACTCAGTTAAAGGAACAGGGTATATGAAACCCTCCTTGAGCAACTTCTAAATTTCAAATTTAATAGTTGCTGCTTTTCTAGGATTTACTAGTCGAATTTTTCAATGAATAGGTTTTTCATTTTTATGCATATTGATCTCATGCTGGACTATAGATGGATCTATTCCAGGAATTTCCTCATAAGACCAAGAAAACACATCACAAAACTATTTAAAGAGATCGATATAAGTTTGAATTTCTTCAGGGGAACAGTCAGCTCCAATGAAGACATTTTCAATAATGTTGGGATTCCTAGAGATGTTCACTGGAACAGTTTGTGAGATAATAGACATGTTACCTTTGGCAGAAAACTGTGCTAGGGCCAAAGGGTTTAAAACTACATGAACATCACTAGTAGAAGGACTGGACAAACTTGATTCTACTTCCTGCAAATGAGGGAGGAAATACAAACAATGATGCAAATCATTCCATGGTCTTTCAACACCCGTCATTTCTTCTAGAATTGATTCTTTAAATGGCAAGACAGTATCTAAGAAATCCTGAGCAGAAGTCGAATCTAGATTTCAGGCTAGAGCCACATCCCCATCCAGCTCCCTTGGTGAAAAAGGAGTCAGATCAGAGTCTACAGAGTTAACAATAAACTGATAAGAAAATTTTGTTGTGGACATAGGACATGCCATTCCACTAACCTGCCTCTCATCTAATGTGGTTGTAGATGAGGGTAAGGGCCAAGGATCCGAAAAATAATGAGTCCTAAAGAACTCTCTTCGAAGGTGCCTTGGAGGATGAAATAACATTAGTTCTAGTTGTAGGAGTAGGAAGATCAAAGGTACCCATTAAGGAAGAGTACATTCCAACTCCTAAATTCTCTATAGGTTGCTTGGGATTATCCACTAATGGAACAATAGACTCAAAAGATGCATGGGAGTCACTCAGAGAATAATTCATCTAATCAACCTTTACAATTCTCCCTTCATGAGGGAAACAAAGGATGTGAAATAACAAGGATACAATATCATCCATCTCATAAATCAGATTCCTGCCTAAAAGGAGGTTGTAATCCAAATTTGCATTGACTATTTCTACTTCAATATTTACAACCTTTCCCCCAACACAGATGGGAAAGGATGGAATAATCTCATGTGGCCTATGAGAATGACCATCAAATTCTGTCAATAGAGTAGGTGAAGGAACCGCTTGAGGTGATCCAATAGCCTTCTAACATGATATGGAAATTACACATCTAGAAGCTCCCTCATTGACTACATTTCGAAAGATATTGGTATTTCGATATGTAGAATTTATTTGGAAAGCCATATGATGTGGGAATCTCTTCTTTATGTTTGACATACCAAATGTAAGCACAAGAGAATTTTTTGGATCAACTGCTTCGATTGCAGTGAGTAATGCACTCCTTTGTGCAGGGCACGATTGGAGTACCTCTAACACTGACATAGCACAAGGACTCTGAGCCAGATCTTCTACAATTGAGTAGTTCTGGGTTGCCTTAGAATTAGGGTTAATGGTCAAACATTTTGTGGATCCTTTCAGCATCTGAGGTATAGACTCAGCAAAGGGCCTCTCGATATGGAGTGGCTCTGAAGCATTGGAAGCAAACTTAGCCTTAGATTATTCTAATTCACCATAATCACGTGATCATGTAGCAACGTCAATATGTGAACTCATCATATAAACATCTGATGTATTTCCCCCTCCTGGTTGCCCCCTGCAGGGGTACCAGTACTAGAGTTTGCGCCAACAAGTAACTGTTGCCCTTGGGGAAAAGGGTTAGTTAGGACAGCCTGGGAGCTAGAATACTCCTACTGAACTAATAAGTGTTGAGCATCTTGGATCTGAGGGAAAATGATCTCTGTTGCATAACTTGCATGGAAATTTTACTTTCTTCTTACACTCTTTTCTACCCCCTCCAGCATCATTGTCAGGTTTGTTTGCATTACGCTTCCCATCATGGTTCTTTTTCCTATCTCGTCCTTTCTTCTTCCCATCAGATTATTGGTTTCCTTTGGGGTTAGAAGTTTGGACGTCATTTATAGATGTAGGTTGAGAAGGTGTAGGTGTTTTGTGAAAATTTAGTGTTCTTGGACAAATGCCTAACCCTCTAGAGTAGTAGATCAATCTAAAAACAACAGTACAAAGCATTCTCTACATTTTCTATAAATAATAGATAAAATAAGAGAACAGAGAACCTACTTGTAGCTTCCACTTGTTCCTTATCTCCCTTGACCGATTTTGTTGCTCCTTCCCATACTTAAGCCGCTTGAGAAGTACCTACACACAGACAGAAACAAGAACCCATCAAAGCATATGATAATGATATATTAATTAAACATAGCATGGAATCAAGTACATGATAAGAATATGAAAGCATCAAAAGATAATACAAGCATATGGAAAAATCTTTGAACACTTTATTAGTAAAAGGAAGAATTACAACCCAACTTTCCTGATTCAGCATCATTCTTCCAGTTCAATCCCATCCTCTCCTCACAACAAGCAAGACACTTTGACATCATTACAATACTTGCAATCATTACTCAAATCTCATACCAACAACATCTCTCTACAATCTTCAGCCCCCCTGATCACTTAGATGAGTGGTCTTTTTATAAGTGAATGAAGGAGGTTATGCCATCAATGGTGATAATGAATGGCTTTCAAAATTTATAAATCAGTTCCATGGAAGAAGGGATAGGGGATTGATGTTCCTTAACTCCCTTCCTCATCCAAATGCGAACTCAGGAGCAGGTGGCATTGAGAAACTTCTAGAGGCTTCTAATGGATAAGTAATCTTTCAACCCTCACAAAAATTTGCTCAAATTCACCCAGTGTAGCCAAAGAGGGACCAAGTGCACTACATAGCACCCTAACAGTGTATCGTTTGCATTGTAGCACACCCTAATGAAGGCCTACCTGCGCTGATCTTCTTAGAGGTAGTTTTTGGATGTTTTCAGTGATGGAACTTCTTGGGAAATGAGGCATTTTGATGTTCAACTTCTTTAGGGAATGTAACAACTACATTAGGGGTTGATGGGCCCTAATAGTATCAATCTATAAGTTGGGGTTGATGTGCCCAAATGGATCTGTAATATTTGCCCCCTAAAGCATGAAGTCGAAAATATATATGTCGAGTGAAATGCTTTATCATGAGGAGAGGAGGTTTCGAAACAGAAGGTGACCTGCATCAATTACAATACATATATCATGATAATTTGATTTTTCTCATGAACTAGTTGAGGAAAGGCATACCCATGCTCATATTATAAACTTTCATTACATGTACAAATATAGTTGTCTACAGATATAGACCCATGAATGGTTGACCATGAATGTAAGGCCATTGTACATTTGATTTAGTACTCCTGAAAATATCACAGCTCGAATGGATGAAACTAGATCTGTGGTCTTCAATCTCATTCAATATTTTGATCAAGTACAAGTCTAACCATGTGAATAGATGTTCTGAAGTCGAACATGGAAAGACATCGTCTGATTACTAGCCAATTGATGTAAGCTGTTAACATATGCGAGAGGAATCACTGATAATGATAATGACCCTCAACGTACTACAGTACATTTCGCATGGTGTGAATAAATGATTTGATGTCGAACACCATACAAAGTCTTTCGGTCGAAGGCCAGTGATGTCAACCTATCGCCAAAAACGAGAAACCTGCCATCGATGTATGCAAGCTTCAAGGTACCGAGGGGTGTTTCTAAGTCAACTTCTTGGATGATGTGTTGATTTTGACAAGAATCGACTCGTCGCAGGAGGGCCTTGATGTATCACACATCTATGACATGAAATGAGGTAAATGATTTTGGAGATAAAAAAACGACTGACGAAAAAAGGTTCAGGAATGGCGGTCATGAAAATGAAGGTTTACGGTATTGCAAAGGATGAAGTTTGAACTGAATGACTTCTCTTGAACATGTCAGTGACACTAAGATGAATTGGTAGAATTGACCCAAAACAAAGTAATGGATGGTATGATAGACCAATGGTGTGATAACCATCAAGCTAAATGACCCAACCCACATAGTCATGATGATGAGGTGAAAGTTTCATGTTCAAGAGCGACTTGCTACCATAAAGTTTTCTCACCTTTTTTCCTTTTTCCCCAGTCATTGCTGACTAGTACCTCTTTATTTTATTCAAGCTTGAGGAGGATAACATATGCTTGTTGTATAATTTCACCCTTCAGGTGAATCCATTGCTATTTGATGCTTTAACAAGTCTAGCGAAGGTGAAACTCAGCCTTGTCTAGATGGACAAGTTTGTTGCTATTTAATGTTTTTAACAAGTTTAACAACAAAGATAACTCGGTCCTTTTCATTTTTAGGGAGTTTGAAAAGGAATGAAAAGGAAACTCCACAAGTTGTTTTTTGTAAGTTAATCTCTTAATTCCAAAAAAGTGTAAAATAATACAAGAGAGATATCATTTCCAATCCATTAATGAGCTGGAAAGGAAAAGCGCTCGACAACCTTTTTATATTTAGAGAGTCTAAAAAGAGCTTAAAGAGGACTCTGCTTTGAGGAACGAGTGGTGTCTAGGGTAGCAATTGGTTCTGGTGATGTGGGAACTTCTCAAAACATTTTGATTTATGTGAAGAGGATGGCTAATAAGACCACTCATTGCAACTGTTCCTCAAAAAAGGTAAAACAACCAAGTGAAAGTGTATGATTAGCCAAAGGGATGGTGGAGATGGGATGAAAACAACCAAGGCTCATCTGATGAAAAGGCCGATAGAATCACAATCACGAGGGTTAAAAATGGAAATGGGTTCATTTTTACACAAGCTTGAACCATAGGGAACTATGCTTGGATTTAGTTTCATGTTTACAAAAGCCTGAAACGAAAAATTATGCTTGGATTCAGTTTCATTTTTACACAAGCTTAAAACGAAAAACTATGCTTGAATTTAGTTTCATTTTCACACAAGATTAAAATGAAAAACTATGCTTGAGATTGGTTTACATGCCCCCAGCATGATGAAAGGGAGAGTCTCCTGTAACCAGATGGAAGTCGCTACGATGAAGCAGGACAGTTATCCAACAACTACTTGGCTTTGTCCAAATAGGGACAAAGGTGAATGGGGTGATTCCCTTCACATAACCTATAGGGAAAATTAACTTTACCATAAGGCGCATGCTCCCGAAGCTTCATTACATTCACCTAAGTAGACTACTCATGGCTATCAAGTGGATGGAATGAAGGTTCATTTACGAGATGAAGTGAAAGACTCGATTGGGATTTTACGAGATCTAATCAAAGACTCAACTTGGAACTTGGGACCTTGTTTCATATTTTAATGAGCTTGACACAAGACAAGGAACTCTATTCAGATTCAATGTTTCATTTTTTAATGAGCTTGACACAAGGCAAGGAACTATGCTCATGGACATGTTTCATTTTTTCACGAGGTTCACACAGTAAAAGAACTATCCTCATATTCCTTGTCTCATTTTTTAGCGAGGTTGACACAAGACCAGGAACTATCCTCAAGTCCTTGGTTTCTTTTTTAAACAAGGTTGACATAAGACAAGGAACTTTTCTCATGGGAGTTGTTTCATTTTTTAACGAGGTTGACACAATAAAAGAACTATCCTCATATTCCTTGTTTCATTTTTTAACAAGGTTGATACAAGACCAAGAACTATCCTCAAGGGAGTTGTTTCATTTTTTAATGAGGTTGACACAATAACAAAACTATCCTCATTCTCCTTGTTTCATTTTTTAAGAAGGTTGACACAAGACCAGGAATTGTCCTCGTTGACCTTTTTTCACGACCCATATGAGGTCATGATGTACAACATCACTGAATTGATTGTCAGTTGATGTAGGTATGGAACAGATTGCCACATAATTAATCTGTGGCGGGGATGATACCATTGGTATAAATGGATGAAGATGGTTGACTGGAAACCATATTTGGACCAGGAAATGAAAGCTGGTCAACGATGACAATTCTGCCTTCATGCGGGAAACAAATCACTCGAAGAGTGTTGAAACAATAGCTCCCATGTCATAAACGTAGTCGCGCCTAAGAAGTGAATTGTAATCTAAAGGGCCTGGGACTACCATCATATTCAGATAAATGATTTGTCCTCCCAAAGTAATAGGTAACTGAGGGACGAACCCTAATGGTCAACTGGTTCCTCTGTTAAAAGCCAACAGATTTTGGGTAACAGGCACAAGTGGCGGCGAACTGAGCACTTTTCAAGTAGTTGAGGAAAGGATACTCACAGATGTACCTTCATCTATAATAGTGCCAAATACAATCATATTACAAATTTGTACTATGAACTAGAAAGGCACATAAGAAGTAAAACAAAATCTTGCTAGTCGATTCCAATCAAAGGAAGTGACTAGACTACTCGGAGGGGGTACTATAGAAATGAGAGGATTAACCCCTTGAATTACGATAGTGGGAGGATTTTTCTCCTGTCTTGATGGAACAGGAGGATTTCCCCCAAGCTCATTTGAATCTGAAGAAACAAAAATAACTTGAGTGGTATCATATTCACTCTCTTCGGGAAAGGTACGATTTACTGAAGGTGAAATCGAGTCAACTGTTACCTTGACCTTGTCGAGTGGATGAATCGTTCTTGCGGACAAGACCGATCTCCCTAGTATCTAATGATATCTAGCGACAAGCAAACCAAACAAATTCTATCTTTCTCTAAATATGCAATTTATAAATAAAAGCCAACAGGTGTTTTAGGCCTACCTCAGGTCCAGTGCTAGTTTGTGGAAGCCACGCTCCGTTGATCCAAATGAGCTCCCTTTTAAAGAATCTACAAACACAAACAAGCACACATATTAAATAGCACCTACATAGCCAATATAATAAACCATACTTATCATGATGATCAAGGAATTCATGAAATAAACCATAGAAGACAATTTATTGAGAAAAATGAATCTGATTGTATTAACTTTAATCAAAGAAGAACTTTACAACCTTGGTGCCTTGATGCTGTACAAGATCCTCCTAGGGTCCAGCAAGAATCTCCTCTACTTTGACAAGTTTCACTCTCTTCCCAAAGAAGCCAAAAGGTATGTAATCTCTCCTCTCAAGCTTAACTAGGAAGTCTCAATTCCAACAGCATTTACCCTCAAAAATGTTTAGGTTTTAACCTCCCTAGCAACCAGCCCAATGCCTTAATTTATAGTGTAGAGGAGGGAAGTTACTAGGTCCACCTTCAAAGGGATAGAGCCCTCCTTCAAAGGGATAAGCTCCTCTCATCAAGGGGTTAGCTCCTTTAGTTATGGGATGCATGAAACACCTAGGAGCAAACCATCCACGTCAAGATTCCTTCTAGAAGCATCCAGAATTAACCCAAAGTGAGTTTTTAAGAATAAACTTGCGCCTTTTTGACTTTCACAGGGGTCCGCACCCACTCCTTTAGAGACAGAGCGGGTAGGTCCGCAGGTAACATGACCAAGGGGTGCAGGACCACAGGTAATGGTAAGAGAAAGTGCGGAATTAGAGTTTTATAGATTTTCAAAGACTTTCTCTCATTTTTAAAGCTTGACATGAAGAGCTGAGGTTTGAGACTTGCAAAGGAGGACAATATGAGTGGTGATAGACTCACACTGACTGCAGAAAGTCATGGTGACAATATTTTGTGTAACAGACCTATTGATTTGGGTCGGGTATAGACTCATAGGATTCACTTTCAGAGAGAGTGGTTTCAACTGATAGTTGATTTTGGTCAGTCAATTCATCAACTAGTGAAGGATTTAGGGAAAGTTTCTTGTAACCAGATGGAAGTCACTGCGGTGAAGTAGGATGGTTATCCAAAACTTTTTGGCTTCATCCAGATAGGGCCAAAGGTGAATGGGGGATTCCCTTCACATAACCTACAGGGAAACTTAACTTTACCCTTCTTTCCATGAACTTCACTACCACTAGTTGATGCTGTGTCACCAACATGATCTCGAGAAGTTGATAACACAGGATGATATGAACGGGAAGGCCATTCTTCTAAAATTTGAGGGATATCAAGACAATTTCGAAGAAGATGGTCTCCCACACAAAGTTTTCATGGATATCGAACTTTGTGAGGCTTGACGGATGGTTTCTCATCAAATGTTGCATTCAAATCAATGGTTGCTTGGTTGCCCCTCTGTTGAATTTGCTTCTTCTTCTTCTTCTTAGCCACCTGGTTACTAGTACCAATACTTTCACCAGGCAAAGAGGAAGAAGGGGAGGAAGAAACAAATGAGGAAGAAGGAAAAGGTTCAACTTTAGGATCAACTGGAGGTTGACTTTGTCCAGTTGGAGGTGTACTCGATTGCGGAGAAATCACAACATTTTGAACCAAGGAGGTTGAAAACAACCATACTGGCAAGCCAATGGTAAATCCCAAAAGGGACAATGTAGCCATATAAGGAGCACCAATATTTCTGAAAGGAGGAAAAGGACTAGGATTCCCATCAAAAGGAATTCCTTGATCGATGGACTTCGGATTTGTCGCCATATGTTTCAACCTAAGATCAACTAAGGAGCAAGCAAGGAGGATTTTATCCGCGGTCAATTAATTTTATTTTAATCAAAGTAACATAACAAAATAAAAGAGGGATAATCTAGGCAAAAAGGTTTACCAAGCAACTGTGAACTGCAGAATACCTCCTGGTGAACCAAGAAGTATGGACAAGCAATCTCCCCGAATGTTATGTTTGGTGTATCACAGTGTACAAGGTGGTTGACTCAGTTACCTAATGATGGATAGAAACCTATAGTTTTCATCCCATATATACTCGAAGGTACGTGGAGGCCCAGTCCGTATAAGCGTTGTCTAATGCAAAACCGCACAGTGAGAGCATTCCCATATATTTTACGTACTGTAACACCGCCCTATATACCTGAGGGTATGTGGATGAGCTACGATATACTCACATATGTGGAATGATGTATCACACTCGGGATGTATTGCAGACAAGTTAGCGACAGCTGCTTTTTTTTACGACACCAGAACACGTCTCTAGCGTAGACCTATAAATGTTTTTTGTTAAGTGATAATGCTCCATTAGGTAAATTGATGTTTATTTTAGGTTGATCTTGCTTAGAATTTTCCTGTCAAGGTTCACCATGTGATGTATGTTTGCAATTCCTAAAATGCAACTAATATGATAAGCATTCTTTCCATTTAATTTAACAATGAAAATCCTTAGCTAATAGGGATAGAGCAATCAGATCCTTGACAAAGAGCAAAGAGCACATCTAATGCAATTTCCCTAGCTATTCCTTTCAAGCATTCACAAACTACAATATGAACGATGCAAGTTTTTATTTTCAAATCCCTTAATGTTACGATCAAAAATCTCTTTTCATAAAAATGATGATTTTGCAACAATTGATTTTCAAGGAAAGGAAGAATTTACAACACTTTCGATTTCAAAGAAATGAGGAGTTACGACACTTTTGACGAAAAGACAAACCATATGCACATATAAATCAATCGATATTTTATGAATGAAGACTTTATGACAACTCAGTTTTTGAAGGAAAAGACAACTTTATGACACTTTCTTTCGAACAAAGATTAATCATATGCACACATCAGTCAATCAATCTTTTATGAATGAAGAATTTATGACAATTCAATTTTCGAAGGAAAAGACTACTTTACGACACTTTCTTTCGACAAATATCAATCGACCAAAAACTAACTTTGACTATAGATTGATAATGACAAAGAAAAAATTAAAGAAACATTAATCAATCCAATCAAAGTAGGGCTGGCTAAGGAGATTAAAAACTATTTTCAGAGACAAAACATCATTGACATTCAGCAACTAATTCAAACAAGAGAAAATTGGAAAAAACTTTTAGTTCCTAGATGGGAAACTGACCCTCAAGGGATCAGCGGAGGCAGTAATTAGAGACAGTGTGTTGAATTGCTCTGGATCTATGCGGGAAGTGCACTATAGTGCACTGTATTAGACTGCGCTGATGACAGTGAGCCATTCTAAAGGCAATTTTGACACAATTTCGACTCAATTTTCAATGAAAGAAGACTGAAATTCAATCAACGACCACAAGTACAGTATGTAGAAATGTATTAAGAGGCTGATAAGCTACTAAGATGGATAATCTGGTCCCCAGCAAAGTCGCCAATTTGTTTTGGGGAAATTTAGTGTTCTTGGACAAATGCCTAACCCTCTAGACTAGTAGCTCAATCTAGAGACAACAGTACAAAGCATTCTCTACCTTTTCTATAAACAATAGATAAAATAAGAGAACAGAGAACCTACTTGTAGCTTCCGCTTGTTCCTTATCTCCCTTGACCGATTATGTTTCTCCTTCCCATACTTAAGCTGCTTGAGAAGTACTTGCACACAGATAGAAACAAGAACCCATCAAAGCATATGATAATGATCTATTGATTAAACATAGCATGGAATCAAGTACATGATAAGCATATGAAAGAATCAAAAGATAATACAATAATATGGAAAAATCTTTGAACACTTTATTAGTAAAAAGGAAGAATTACAACCCAATTTGCCTGATTTAGCATCATTCTTCTAGTTCAATCCCATCCTCTCCTCACAACAAGAAGGACACTTTGACATCATTACAATACTTGCAATCAACTCAAATTGCATACCAACAGCGTCTCTCTACAATCTTCAGCTCCCCTGATCACTTAGATGAGTGGTCTTTTTATAAGTGAATGAAGGAGGTTATGCCATCAATGGTGATAATGAATGCCTTTCTAAATTTAGAAATCAGTTCCATGTAAGAAGGGATAGGGGATTGATGTTCCTTAACTCCCTTCCTCACCCAAATGTGAACTCAAGGGAGCAGGTGGCATTGAGAAACTTCTAGAGGCTTCCAATGGATAAGGAATCTTTCAACCCTCAAGGAAATTTGCTCAAATTTTCCCAGTGCGGGCCAAAGAGGGACCAAGTGTGCTGCATAGCACCTTGACAGTGTATGGTTTGCATTACAGCGCACCCTAATGAAGGCCTACTTGCACTGATCTTCTTAAAGGAAGTTTTTGGATGTTTTCAGTGATGGAACTTCTTGGGAAATGAGGCATTCTGATGTTCAACTTCTTTAGGGCATGTAAAAACTGCATTAGGGGTTGATGGGCCCTAATAGTATCAATCTATAAGTTGGGGTTGATGTGCCCAAATGGATCTGTAACAATAGGCCCTGATGGTGATGCTTGCATAGAAAAAGCAATTTGTAAAGACAACTGCTGCAATTGATTTATCAGGTTAGCTATGTTAGCATCGATTGATTCGACTAGCTCGTCGGCATGGGGACCTAGCTTTGTCTTGGCTATATCAACCATGGACCTAGGAGCATCAGGCATAATTTTTTGAAGAACCCTATATTAAGAATATATAAGTTCTAACTATTGGGCTCTAAAAATAGCCCGTTCTTTGGTGAACACACTGGAGAGCGATACATCCTTAGATATCTTAGGTTGTAAAGATTTAAGAAACCATTCAAGAAGGAATTCTTGTGGAATATCAGCTTTAATGATCCTCTTCCTTTTCCTCCATTCCTAGATGTGATCCAAAATGTGGGTTGCCTAGTCCTGGTGAAAATTAGCCAATAGCTCAATTCCAACATCATAACAGATAGGCAACTGAAAATGGTCCAAAAATATTATAGCCAAATCACTGAAAGAAGTGAAGGTGCCCCCTAGGAGTTCAATGTACCACTTAGCTACATTTCCAGTTAGGCTACATTAGAATAATATCAACCTGACTAAATCATCTTTCAGGGAGTTTGATGAACACCATCAGTGGAAAGCAGTTACATTGTCACCCGGATATTCACCAGTCTTCCCTTCAAATTTATGTATTTCTAAGGGAAGTTTGTTTGGGATCAGAAGCCAAGCCAGGTTATAACTAATTGGATCATTAGTTAATTTAGAAAGATATGTCAAGTTTAATGTTGCCAAAAAAGGTAGTCGTGGAGGACCCTGAGGATTCCACCCAGTCTGGGCAGAATTACCAACGTTCTGAAAAGAATACCCTAGATTTTTGAAGGCACCAGATTGCCCAAAGCAATTCGTAGACCCACCTGAACCATAAGGAGTTCCTCGTGGTCTAGAAAAAACTGGAGTTTGACTAACTCCTACCAAAAATTTTCCGTAGCCAATGAAATTTCCCCCTAGAGAGGTGTTAAAAGGAGCAGAGAGCCCTTGGTAAGGGTTCCATGCATGAGCATAGGGGTGAAAATTCTAGAATGAACTGACAGAATAATATGACATATTTCACTATTGGATGAAATAGGATTGATTCTTGGCTCCAATTCCACTAACTGCAGGGTATGTCCAACCTTGAAAAAGATTATAATTTTGACCCATAGAGGGAAAAGGTACCGATCCTAAAGATGGGTTGGAATGTGATATATGACCACTCCCATAAGGGAAACCCTGAAAAGACGCTGGCCCACTTGCCACAGAAGTCATAGATGTGGAGGTAGCTAATGGAAAACTTAACGAAACCAAAGGAATTGCGCTAGTCAGCATTCCAAAAGAGAAAAAACCAGTGCTAGAGGAAAAAGATTGGGTGCACCCAGTCGAAGATGGAATGGAAGTAGAGCCAAATATAGCAGTGCTAAGAGTAACGGAAGGTATGGAAATAATTCCTCCTCCTTGTATGGATACATGATTTTGCATACTAGTAGCACTCATGGTGGATGACATGCTCCCAGCAGTGGTCATCGAAGGAAAATATTGAAATAAACTTGGGCTCAAAGGCTTCTTGGTCAGAGTCCCGAAGTATAATAAAACATCTGGGTGATTGGGAGGAAGAGGAGAATTAGGAGTCCTTATACCTTGCAAGTTATAAAACTCATTAATAAATGAAACTTGAAATAAGAAGGACTACAAACCTGTACAAATTGATCTAAACAGTAGAAAAATACTTCAGCAAACTGACAAAAATGTCAAGAAAAAACTCACCATATTTCCAAAGAGACACTCAAAACACGAAAAACAACAAGGTCAACCAAAAAGGAAAGCAAAGCAAAGCAACTTGAAATCTGGGTTATAAATGAAATCAAAACCAATTTCTTGTTCTAGAAAACAAGAACATTTGATAACTTCATATAGAAGCCTTGAACCCAAGACCCAAACCAAAACCTTACTCAAAAAGAAATCTTACGTTAACTAGGTTTTTCACTGAGAAGGATATTTGAAAACAAAAACTTGCAAGAGAACAGAGTTCTACAGATAGTGGATGACCAGAAAATAGCAGAATTCACCAGGAAACAGACCTAACTGAGCAAAATATTTTGAAAAAACAATTCAAAATTATGTATATGCAACCTTGTGAAGACACAAAGGTGTGCACACGTGTTTCAAACATAGGAAACTCGCATATACGCGAGTCTATTTGAGGAAACTAGTGTGTATACGCGACTGTACCCCAAGAAACGCACGTATAAAAGACTCAATCAAGAAAAACAGAAAATCAAGGCCTGATCTATCAGACTTGATACCTAGGAAGCTAATAAGTCCATGACACTGTAAAAAAAAGCAATCAAGAAAACAAACCCTGATCAAGAACAAACAACCCAAACTAGGAAAAATAAGAATGTTTTCCCAGTGGAGTCACCAATTTTGTTGTGGGTGGGAACACCCTAGGGTCTTGGGTTGAAAACCCCAATAGAGTGGAGGGCATACAACAGCAAGAAATGCATAGACAAACAATTTAAATGCTTAAACTACTGAACTGGGAAGAAGTGACCTTACCCGGAGGTCCTACATTTGGGTCGATCCCACAGGGTTCAAACCCTTTGCTTCTTCTGATGCCTTTGAAAACTTTAAATTATCCGAGAAAAACATATACAACAGCAGTAAAAGAAATCATGGTAATGATATACACATTAGATTATATAAGAAAATGAACAATTACACATTAATATAAGATTTATAAACAAATCACAACATGGATCAATGCATAATCACGATTAATTTTAGGAAGAGAACATCATTTCTTTATGGATGTGAGCTAAATAAAAGGTGGAAAACTACAACTTGAGTCTTCCTCCAGCTCTAATAGGAACCGTCCTCTAGATCCATCATGTCCTAGCCTCAACAATATTCCTCCATCAATACACACAAGGATGTCATAAGAGGGATGAAGGACATCTCAAAAGAGGAAACAAGCTTTCCTATAACTTGGGGAGTGTAGGAGGCATAGGGATTTCTTCAGACTCGATCAAGGATCAATCAACTATAATATCAATATCTCATCTCTTCTCCCTTTATGCCTTCCCATGGAGTTTTATTTATACTTCTCCAAATTAACTTTTTCAGTTGGGATATAGTTGGGCCATGGGCTGTAGTAGGTAAGTAACAAGTAAAACCCGTAAAATCCACCCAAATTTAAGGAGATATATTATTTTAAGTGTTTTAACACATACGCGGGTTGGGTATATATTGACCCACGTGTACACACTTTTAACATAGGGAAAAGTAGCGTATGGTAAATAAAGCATTGCTTTTTAGAATTTGGACCAAGTATGGAAAGGAAGGGTTTCCCTAGGCCATAACCAGAGCATCAGATCTACCGAGAGTGGTAAATGGTGCTATAACAGCGAGTTGCGAGATGTTAGTGTTGAAGCACCCAGAAGGTTGAAAGAATTTTACAAAGGAAATCAACGCAAAACCAAGGGTAGACGGGCCTTTTTCTCTCTCCTCCAAGGGGCCACGTGGAAGAATATTATTGGATCCGATAAATAAACATTGGCATTGACGTCAGCTTGACGTGGCAGTATGGAGGACATGTGGGACACAGATCTCACATTTCAAGGGTCCAAAGAGGGCATATTTGAGTGACACATGTCACCACTTAGGAAGTGCCACATGGTAGTGATGACATCACATCAGCAATTGCAAATCAGATGTTGAGGCTTATCAACACTTTGTAACACAGTGCACACACAGGAAAGTATGATAAAGGGGCTCCGACAAGGGGGGCTGGCCTGCGATCACATAAAGAGCCAAGGAACCAAGGCCAAGTGCTAAAGGACTATCGCAATTGGAGATTGCAAGCATGTCATGGCTCCAATGAAAAATTCCGGACTATTGTGATCCATTGAGAAAGGGGCTCCGATAAGGGGGCTAATGAGTGGTCACAAGGAAGATCCAAGAGCTAAGCAAGACAAACAATCTTGCATATCGGTGATCAAAAGTATCAAAGGGTGCAAATAGAGATGATATTATGAAATTGTCGATTGCGATATCCCGGGTGGGCCCAATCGGCGTTCGGTGATCGCAGTGTTGGGGAGGATGCACCAAAGACGAACAACAGAAATCACTGATATGCAAGATTCCATGTAACAAAGGACAAAGAGCCTCGGTGATCCAGATTTAAACACGAACGCAAAAAATTACAGAAATAACCATAAGCACCAAGATGCAGTGGAAATAATACTTCATTTCATTAATGTAAAATAAGGAAATATGCTTACAAACAGCAATGGAAATAAACCAACTAGGGTGATGGTAGCTTATCTCTAAGAAGAGATGTGATGGATACATGCCTCTGAACTGTGTTACAATGAGGCTTGAAGGCCTATTTATTATTGAGAAACAATGGAAAACCATACACATCTAAAAACCTAACCCTAGAAGATGAAACGCCAAACTATGGGTCCCGTTTGGGTAAATTGGTACATCAACTTCTCGGGGTCGTAACTTTGGCATACGATCTCCATTTGACGTGCACAGTATCTTGTTAGAAAGATCTATTCGAGAACTACAACTTTGGGAAGAGAAACATTAGGCCATGGACCCATGTTGCTCCCAGTTTTCCCAAAAAACGTCATTGAGGGCCTCAAAACAGCTTCAGAAGTTCAGGACCCAAAAAATTGCTAAAAATAGTAAATTGTGCTACAATTAAGGAAACTTAAAAGCTGAAAGAAATAGTGGTGGGGGTTCAAGTCGACTTGGCTGGTGGATACCAATATCCACCTCGATCATTCCTCCCCCCTCAGGAAGCAATGGTCCCCATTGCATTGAGTTCCTCCGTGAGATGAGGAAACTTCTGTTGAACTTGGTCCCTGGTGAGCCACTTGCCTTGGTGAAGGAGTTGGCTTGCTTTGACAACTCGATACAATTGGATATTCTGCTGGAAAGTGTGCTTGATCTATGTGTCCATGATCTGATTAGTTGTAGCTTGTTCCATTCAATCTGGATTTAACTCTATGGGTGTGAGCTGTTCTGTAATGACAGATGTGTCTAGTAATGGTGGAAAGTATGGCCGAAGGAGGTCCACATTGAACACTGGATGCAGGCCAAGGAATGGGGGAATGTTGAGCTCAAATTCATTGTCTCCCACAGCCTTGGTAATGGTGTAAGGACCATATCAGAGTGGTCTAAGTTTCCGATAGGCTCTAGTAAGGCATTCCTTTTGCAAATTCAACCAGACTTTGTCGCCCACCTGAAACTTGTATGGCACCCGATGTTGATCATGTCACTACTTGTACTTGGCATTTGATTTCTCTAGAATGTCATGGAACTGCTAGTGAATATGTTGGATGTACTCAATGAAGTTGTTTTCCTTATCTATTTCGGACTATACATGAGCTGAATCAACGTGAGTAGCTGCAAATGGCATGGCCACATCAATGCGACATAGTGGCTAGAATCCCAAGCCCACCTAAAAAGGGTTGTGGCCAGTTGAGTTGTGGAGAGCCTGATTGTAGCTATGCTAAACATAGGGGAGGCTCTCGTCCCATGTGCATAGATGCTTTGAGTTGTACAGGCGTAGAATGTGTATGATCATCCTGTTGAAAACCTCTATCTAGCCATCAGTTTGAGGATGGAAGGCTATGGACTTAGTGAGTTTGGTGTCAAGCATCAACCAGAGACTGGACCAAAATGTACTGAGGAACGTGCTATCACAATATGAGATGATAGATTGTGGGATCCCAAAGTGTACCCACACTCCTTCAAAGAAGAGTTTAGCAGTGGCTTCTGTTGTGATATTCTTCTTGCAAGCAGCCATAATAGCCATCTTCGAGAACCTGTCGATGACCACAAAAACACAGTCGTTTCCATGCTTAGTGGAAGGAAGGCCTGAAATGTAATCCATGGAGATGGATTCCTAAGGTCGACTAGGGGTAGGCAACGGGGTATAGAGGCCTTGCTTCTTGATGGTCAGTTTGGCAATGGCACAGGCAGTGCATGATCTCATGTACTTCCCGACATCCTATCGAAGATTTGGCCAATAGAAATACTTCTACAGTACTGCCACCATTTTCTCGACCCCGAAATATCCAGCAGCCCGATTATAGTGTGCTTCCAAAATCATCTTGGCACGCTCACTTGAAGGAAGACAAAGGTGACCCAGGTGGCACAACAGGGCATCCTAGAGGTGAAAATCTAGAACATGCTAACCCTCCAAGGGTGTCTGGTATGTGTGGCCAAATTCAGGGTCGCTTTTGTAGAGAAGTGGCCAATCAAAAGTCTCATGCCCACAAGAGTTGAGCACAGTGGTTAACACCATGATCAGTGGTCGATTGCGGCAATCTGCAACATTATTGGTGCTACCCTTCTTATACTTGATATTCAAATGGAACTGTTGCAGGTATGTGGACCACTTCTAATGGCGATCATTCTACAATTTCCCTTGTGTCTGTATGAACTATAGGGGTCGGTGGTCTATGTGGATGACCGTTTCCTTCCCCAAAATGTAATGCTTCCATTGTTGGCAGGCTTGCACAATGGAATACATCTCTTTGTCATAAGTGGGATACTTCCGGACTATGTCTGAAAGTGTCTCACTATGATATGCTACTAGATGCCTGTGTTGAGTAAGGATTGCCCCAACAGCATAGTCAAAGGCATCTGTCTCGACTTCAAATGGTTGTTGCAAGTCTGGTAATGCGAGCACTGGTGCCATGAAGAGGTGATCTTTCAGCTCTGTGAATGCCTTTTGTTGAGATTCAGACCAAAAAAAAATTGCTTTCGCTCCTCCCTTGGTGACTTGACTCAAGGTCCAAGTGATATGAGAAAATTTGAACACGAACCTACGGTAGAAGTTGGCAAGACCTAGAAAGCTGTGGAGCTCTGTCAGAATGGTTGGAGATGGCCAATCTCGAATGGCTTGCATCTTGGATGGATCCACATGCACCCTTATTCATCAATAATGTATCCGAGATATTGAACCTGGGTCATGACAAAAGTGCATTTCTCCAAATTGGCACATAGCTTGTGTTGTCGCAGTGTTTGGAGAACCTATTGGATGTGGTGGAGGTGCTCTTCCCAACTCTGGCTAAAGATCAGGATGTCATCCAAGTATACCACTACAAATGAGTTGGTGAATGGCCGCAAGATGTCATCCATTAGCCTCATGAAGGTTGCAGGAGCATTCGTCAATCTGAAAGGCATAACCAAGCATTCGAAAAGGCCCTCCTTGGCTTTGAAGGCAGTCTTCCACACATCGGAGGGTTCAATTGGTACCTGGTGATATCCTGACTTCAAATCGATCTTGATGAAATATTTTTCCCCCTTTAGTTGGTCCAAGAGGTCATCAATCCATGGGATCGGGTACCTATTACAGACAGTGATCTTGTTCAGTGCCCAATAGTCAATACAGAGTCTCCAAGTCCCATCCTTCTTCTGTACCAACATGATTGAGCTCCCACAGGGTGATGAACTTGGACAGATGTGACCATTCTATAGCAGCTCCTAAATCTGCCTCTTGATTTCATCATTCTCTAGAACGGAGCACCGATAGATTGGTCCATTGGGCAGTGACGCACCAGGGGTCAGATCAATGGAGTGCTTGACCTAATAGTGCATAGGAACCCCTACAGGGGAGGTGAAGATATCCTCGTACTCCTACACGACCTTGTCCATCTATAGTTGTCATGCGGAGGGGCCCTGCCTAGAGGTTGTGGCCATCGTCTTCTTCTTTCCTTGAGGGTGTATCATCAGGAAAACAAATTTCCCGGTTTTGGAAATGAGCTTACTACATTATTTTGCAGTAATGAAAGAGATGGAAGTAGGCGGTTCTACCTTCAGTATCCTGTGCAACTTATTTCCCAAAGTAACAATCACAGCACGAGGCCTTGATTCATACATAGCATGTCTCTTCCACAAGTATGGTTGTCCTAATAATACATCACAAACTTCAAGGGGAGCAATGTCACACAATACCTCATCCATGAAGGGCTTGATGTTGTATGGAAGGTGACACTGCTGGCTCACGTGAAGATCCCTTCCTTGGTGAAGCCACCCAATGGTGTACGGTTGTGGATATGTTGTGGTCAGTAAGCCCAGCCACTTCATGACCTCTACTGAAATGAGGTTCTTTTGGCTCTCACTATCAACAATGAACTATAGCGGGGATCCCTTTACCCACATCTAGGAGTGGAAGAGACGCTCCTCCTCCTCTGGATCTTTGGCTTCCTCCTTCTAGATCTTCATGGTGGCAATGGTATCATTGGGATCTGCATCAATAATTTGCTTCCCTTTGTCATTCCCCTTGTCGGGTTCTAACTCAAAGTCGAAACATGCATCTGATCCTGAAACCTTTAGCTCAGCCACTAGTGACTGCTTGGCCAGACACTCACTTGTGTTCTAAGTGGAGCTCTTATGGAACTCACACCACTTTCCTGTGTCCTTTTTCAGCTTCACGGCGTTGTTATTTTCTTGCATCTTTGGCAGTTTGTCTTGGGCTGCCCCACCTTGGCTTTGTCCTTTGTTCTGCGGTTTGGGGGCACCTTTCCCTTGCTTCAGATTCATAGATCCAAAGTCTCGCTTCTTCTGTTTAAACTTTTGCTTGACCTTGACAACATATTGGTATGCCGTGCCGAGAGAGGGGATGTTTAGAAATTATATTTCTTCCTGGATGTACTTGTGCAGGCAGCCACGGTATTTGAGTACCAAATGTTGCTCCAAATCCTTGATACCCAACTTTGTGCGAAGGGTATGGAAAATATTGGTAAACTTTGGCACATCTTGGTCCCTTCCCTGCCACAGCATGGTCCACTTTATGTATTGATCATCATAGCTTCGAATAGGGTAGTACTGCTCCTTGATGCCATCCTGGAATGAATCCCAAGTGGGTGCGGCTGAAAATAGTGAGCCTATACTTTCATCCTTCTGCTCGCAGTAGGTTTCCCACCAGTCCTTGACATGGGGGGTTGCATTGAGAAGAGAGAAAATAATCTTTTCCCGACAGGAAAAATCATGAACAAAAAAATAACCCTTTATCAGATTTAACCATTTATCGACGGCATCTGCGTCTATCTAACCCTCAAATATGGGGATTTCAAAATTAACTTGTACCTTAAACGGTGTGGCGTTTCCAGAGTAGCTATTAGAAGTCGATGCGTCACCCCTGGGTAGTCACTGAAGGATCTGGGCAAAGCTGTCCATCTTAGCATTCGTTTGTCGCTCAAGGGATTCTTCAAGCAAGATTTTGAAAGGATTTCCTTGCCCCTCGTCTTTCTTTTCATCCACTATGGAAGGTCATCGAGATTTGCGAGGCTGCTCTTGCAAAGGTTTGACCAGTTCAAGCCCTAACTCCTTATATCCCAACCTCGTTGGGGACATGCAAAGAAAAATAGAGAAAACGTAGACCACTCTGATACCACTGATTTGGATTTAAACAGGAACACAAAAAATTATTGAGATAACCATAAATACCAAGATGCAGTGGAAATAATACTTCATTTCATTATTGTAAAATATAGAAATATGCTTACAAACAACAATGGAAATAAACCAACTAGGGCAATGGTAGCTTATCTCCAAGAAGAGATGTGGTGGCTACATGCCTATGAACTGTGTTACAATGAGGCTCAAAGGCCCATTTATTATTGAGAAACAATGGAAAACCCTACACATCCAAAAACATAACCCTAGAAGATGAAACTCCAAACTGTGGGCCCCGTTTGGGTAAATTGGTACATCAACTTCCCGGGGTCATAACTTTGGCATACGATCTCCATTTGTAGCGCACAGTATCTTGTTATAAAGATCTATCCGAGAAATACAACATTGGGAAGAGTAACATCGGTCCATGGACCCATGTTACTCCGAGTTTTCCTAAAAAACGTCGTTGAGGACCTCAAAACGGCTCCGGAAGTTCAAGACCCGAAAAACTGCTAAAAATAGTAAATTGTGCTACAATTAAGGAAATTGAAACGCTGAAAGAAACAATGGTGGAGGTCCAAGTGGACTTGGTAGGTGGCCACCAATATCCACCTAGATCACCTGGAGGGGATTCCAAAGGCCCTAGTGCCTAAGGACTAAGCGCCTGGTCATAACCCCCAATCACATGAAGTAAAAGGGTTAAAGTGGATCAAAACACCCCTTCACGTAAGGAATTTTAATGGGAAATACCGATGAGATAACTCCGAAACAAGGTAATGTAGAACTCTAAAGGCGTGGTGGGTCAATAGCTTAGGCATTGAGCAAATGAGATGGAGCATTCAAAAATCCACATGGGCTGACTCTATAAGGCCCCTTGTGACATGAAATCAGGGTCGACATTGATAGAGTAAATGAAGACATGGAAGCTCAGGAAGACTTGATGATCCAACATAGTGCTCCATGCAGAGGGTGTAGAAATTTTGAATAATATGACACTTATTCACAGAGATTATCTCGATTATACACTATTGCGGAATACATGCATAATACATAACCTCCTCTACGTTGATCATCAATTTAGCAGCATTAAAAACAATGAAACATCAATCGCATGCACACATTAACACAGTATGTAACCCAGGGAAATCATACAGTTGAAAACCCCACACTATCTGTATATTATAATTATTGAGAACATGTAACAATACATAGTACAATACTCCTCACAAGTACTCAGTACTATCTCCACCTGTTACACACAAAACTAGCTCAAATCCGAACAAGTCACAGGTTCAAATCTTCTCCGCTACTCTGCCTGCCTCCACTGCACAATCTTGCAAGAGAATCACATGAGCACAAGCTACAATTGCCTTGATATTGGCCCACACTGCACAATCCTCATTGGCATTACTCAATCCATGCATGTGCAAATCTCATGCACAACTGATAGTCACAACTCACCCTTTCACTTACCTCTAACACCTGTCTTTGTTGAATTGTCCATGCACTGAGTTAACTGATGTATTCTTTAGTTTCTTTATGAGTTAATAATTAGTGAATTAATTAACAATCAATTCACACAACTCATCACTAGTGTATTCTTTAGTTATACTAAATACAACTAGTTCAACTAAGTCAAATTGAACACAACTCCATCAACTCCACATCCAACTCCACATAACTCACATGCATGAGTTCTAACTGAAGTCCTCCATGCAATAGCTCAACTAACACATAATAAACCACGTGATTCATTTTTTCAGCTGATGTGTCACATCCGTAGCTCGAACTGAAGTGCTCCAAGAGAATAAGATAATGTTTAGAGTCCAAATATTACTAAGGGCTAATAATATTTGACTATTTCTATTTTTAGCCTGGCAGTCTAAAAATAGACTCTGATCACTCCGCTGTGAACCAAAAATAGAAGTCCATCTATTTTTCCCAACATGACCAATCATCCATAAACAACATCCTGCAACTCATAGACCATGATCCATATGTCTAAAATTAGACATAGTCTAAAAATAGACTTTGCGCCAAAAATACCCTGCGGGCCCACTTAGTGAAGGCGACTCCTTTCCACTAAGCTCCATCATCTTGTTGCATTTTCAACACTCCATCTCAACAAGATATGGATTATCAGCAACCCCTATCCTGCAACTCTAGAATGTTCTGCATGCAACACATTTGCCCGGTCCACTTGCTCTAACAACCCTTGGAACAAAAACACTCCCAACTGAACACTCTGTTGGGCTAGGAACAAACTCTTATGCTGAAGCTCTACCTGCTACTGACGAGTTCTCCCTCTCTGACATCTGCGCTACTGCAACATCCCCATGCATCTCGCACCATTGCACACTTCTTTGTGCCACCTAGCACTGTGCAAAACACTTGTGCCTCTCACATTGCTGCAGCCTGCTAGCTATGCATTGTCCTGGGATTCCCTACACTGTCGCTCTATCTGCCGCTCCATCCGCATCTGTCTCTACCCAATCAATCAATTCCTGCTACTCCACATCGGGGCTCCCGTAGCAAGGTCTCATCCAAGAGGTTGGGTACCTCAAGGATCTTGCCCCTCCTCCTTGGGATGATCAATCCACATCACCCCACCTCCTACCCAGAGGTATGGCTGCATGTGATCCCTCAGCCCACCTGGCTCGAAGTTTCCCCCTACTGGAGGTCTCTGTATGAGTAGATGTCTCTACTCGATCTCCTCTCAGCTTCCCCTGTTGTGGCTGCTCCACAACCTCCTGAAGCTGCTGCACCAATCGTGGCTCCTCCACAATCGTCTGAGACTTCTTCTGGCTCTGCATGTTGAGAGGTAATATACGCTCCCTCTTAGCCACCAAGTCTCCATCAGTTGCCTCGCTGCTCAAGGCTTTGCATGCATCTTGAACCTCAAGAGCATATAGGTTCTTGACCCGTGAACCAATCTGCTTCACCTATCTAGTGATGATGTGTCTAAAGAAAACCTTTCCCTTACTGAAGACTACATCACAGCCTCTGTCTTCCAGCATCGCAATCAACACCAAGTTTCTCTTCAGTCCTGGTACATACTTGACATAAGTCAAGGTAAGGTGAGCTCCATGCTCCCTCTGAAAAATAACTGTGCCTACACCTGAGACACTATACTTCTCATCATTACCCATCGCTATGAGTATCTGGAGATCTTTCTCCTCCAAGGAACTGAACAAACTCTTGTCACCTGTCATGTGGAAAGAAGCTCCGCTGTCAAGAAACCAACCACTTCCCACCATGGATGAAACCATGCATGCGAAGAGTGTGAAATCCAACTCGAACTATGAAGCAAGTGCCTCACCTTCAGATCCTTCCCTGGATCCCTTCTTGGATCTCTTCTTTGGGCAATTAGTAGCATAATGGCCCAACTCATGACAACGAAAGCATCTCACCTTCGACTTGTCAACCTTCTTCCCATCATTGGAAGAACTGGATTCGGAAAGAGAACCCTTCTCCTTCCCCTTCTTTTCTTTGGCAGCCAAAGCACAATTTTCTTCATCAGATGCCTTTGATGAAGATTTGTCCCTGGTATTCCGCCTTATCTCCTCTTGCACAAGATCCGACCAAAGTCTCTCCCATCCTAGCAATTTCTCCTAACCATTTATAGAGTCTTGATAGGAATGCCAACTCTTTGGAAGACCAAGGAGAGCCAAGCTCACCAAGTCCTCATCATCGACAGTCACCCCCACACTTCCCAGCTCATCCCGGCATTGGGTGAACTTCGTGAGATACCTGGGCATACTGTCTCCCTTCTCACATTTGATGTTTCTGAGTTTATCCTTGAGCGCCAGCTTCCTCTGATCGCTCTTGCTTTGGAATAGATCTGTCAATTCTTTCCACATCAAGTATGGAGAAGCCTTTCCATGCAGGCTAGACACAATGTGATCCTTCACGCCCTCCAACAGAATCCTTTGACACTTTGATGTCTTCTTTTGCCAAACCTCAGCTTCGGCAGCATCAGTAGGCTTTGGGACCTCAGCCTCTATGAAATCCTTCAGCCCATTATCATCTAACACCGCCTCCATCCTATCCTTCCATGCAATATAGTTCGAGCTGCCCTCAAGAGCATACTCCAATCGTAATCCGTTGAAAGACATTGCCACATTGATACCAAGAAAACACTGCTGCAAATTTGAATTCCACCAGCTCAAAACTCAACTGCTTCTGATCTAAAATTCGTGAGAAAAAAGTATTTCTCGTACAGAGATTGACTGTATGGGATTTTACCAAATATCTCACCTTCCAAAGGAAGGATGAATCCAGAGGCTACCTGGCCCGATTACAGACTCTGCCTGAAGAAATAAAATGTAAACACTTCCTGAATAATAAATCTGATGATCAACACTGCTCTGATACCATGTAGAAATTTTGAATAATATGACACTTATTCATAGATATTATCCCGATTATACACTATTGCGGAATACATGCATAATACATAACCTCCTCTACGTTGATCATCAATTTAGCAGCATTAAAAACAATGAAACATCAATCGCATGCACACATTAACACAGTATGTAACCCAGGGAAAGAATACAGCTAAAAACCCCACACTATTTGTATATTATAATGATTAAGAACATGTAACAATACATAGTACAATACTCCTCACAAGTACTCAGTACTATCTCCACCTATTACACACAAAACTAGCTCAGATCCGAACAAGTCACAGGTTCAAATCTTCTCCGCTGCTCTGCTTGCCTCCACTGCACAATCCTGCAAGAGAATCACATGAGCACAAGCTACAATTGCCTTGATATTGGCCCACACTGCACAATCCTCATTGGCATTACTCAATCCATGCATGTGCAAATCTCATGCACAACTGATAGTCACAACTCACCCTTTCACTTACCTCTAACACCTGCCTCTGTTGAACTGTCCATGCACTGAGTTAACTGATGTATTCTTTAGTTTCTTTATGAGTTAATAATTAGTGAATTAATTAAAAATCAATTCACACAACTCATCACTAGTGTATTCTTTAGTTAGACTAAATACAACTAGTTCAACTAAGTCAAACTGAACACAACTCCACATCCAACTCCACAGAACTCACATGCATGAGTTCTAACTGAAGTCCTCCATGCAATAGCTCAACTAACACATAAGAAACCATGTGATTCCTTTTTTCAGCTGCATGTGCCACATTTGTACTCGAACTGAAGTGCTCCAAGAGAATAAGATAATGTTTAGAGTCCAAATATTACTAAGGGCTAATAATATTTGACTGTTTCTATTTTTAGCCTAGCAGTCTAAAAATAGACTCTGATCACTCCGCTGTGAACCAAAAATAGAAGTCCATCTATTTTTCCCAACATGACCAATCATCCATAAACAACATCCTGCAACTCATAGACCATGATCCATATGTCTAAAAATAGACAGTCTAAAAATAGACTTTGCGCCAAAAAGACCCTGCGGGCCCACTTAGTGAAGGCGACTCCTTTCCACTAAGCTCCATCATCTTGTTGCATTTTCAACAGAGGGAAGAGGAAGTACCACCCAGTAAACCTCTACTTATGTACTGTGGCATTAAACTAATAGTTGACTGCTCCCAGTTCTTGAGAATTAATTATTCAAGCAGTAAAGGCATAAGTGATGGGAATCAGATGGGTGGCATAGGAGGCTAGACTGTGGGCAAGAGACAATGTGAGCAAAGGAAATCCTAGGGATGGGAATGGAGAGATTTTGTAGGCGTTTCCATCTAAATTTTGACCTGTTTTGTAATCATGTAATGTGTCGACCATTTAATGAAGCAATTAATATTTTGTAGTCATTTTTGGGCCACGGAGCCATCCCAAATTGAGACAAATTGTTGATCTGATAGCTGAGGCTCGGTTGAAGATATTTTGTTGTAATTACTATTCAATGCTCCCCTCTCTAGATAAATAGTGGGAAGCAACACTTCACAAAGGTTCAGGATCCTAAAGAAAGAACTACATGTTATTTTCGAGACTGTATGACTTTATGGTATGCTTCTTTAGAATATTAAGGAAATGGTGGCGATTCCTCCTTCGAGTACTACAGTATGTTACCCCTCTATTTGAGTTCCATTATGTTCATGTCTCCTCTCTGATTTCATGTAATCATCGCTGCTAGAAATGTTTCATATGTTCTTACAGATTCATTGGTATTGACTCATTAATGCACATGCCTTTATGTACTTTGAGATTATATCTTTAAAATTGCACTCCATGAATTACCTCACCTAATCGTCTTTCATCCATTATGTCTATCTTTAACTCACATAAGTGTAGAATTCTTGATGCTTCAAGATCTATGTGATGAGTGTAGAATTCTTCACGCTTCAAGCTCTATGTGATGATTTACTCTATCTCCTTATCTTCTCTCATTGCTTTGCCAAATACTATTAAACTATAGGTCCTTGAACTATTCGGCCTCCACTAGTTCATACATATATTTTTGTGAGTTGTATATGTGAAGAAGTACCAGAAATATATGGCCTATGCATTTAGATGAATGAGCCAACCCATGTGGTTTAATATATATATGAAGACATATGTACAAAAATATATGTGATGTCTCCAACTTCCTAAGAATCATATGAGACACACAAAATCCATATGTTCTAGGAACTAGTCTTGTAAGCAATCTGAGGCTGTCTCTGGAAGCGACAACAGGATGCAAAATTAGTCAAAATGGTGATTCTCCTTCAGTTAATAACCCAAAGTACAAATATATGATTGGTAGCTTTATCTATCATACAGGTACAAGACTAGACATTATGCATGTAGTTGGTATAGTTGGACAATTTCAAATAATTCTAAGGAAACTCATCTCCAAGCAGTTAAGAGAATATTCAAGTATCTACAAGTCACTCAATATTTTCGTCTATGGTATCCCAAAAATGTAGACTTTTCACTTCATTCTTACATAGATGTAGATTGGCAAGGTAATTTTGATGAATGCAAAAGTACTAATGGCAGAGCATTCTATTTGGGACCTTTCTTAGTTTTTTAGTTAAGTAAGAAACAAAGTTCTATCACTTTATCTACTGCTGAGTTAAAATATGTTGTTGCTACATCTTTTTGTACTTAACTTCCATGGATGATCCAAACTTTGCAAGATATTCAAGTCTCTTGTCCTCAACATGTTCCTATTCTATGCGATACTATTAGTGTGATAAGTATCTCTAAAAATCTTGTCATGCACTAAAAACCTAAGCACATTCCAATCAAATACAATTCTCTAAGAGACCGGATGCTTGAAAAAAAGATCAAAATGGAATATGTTCCTTCAAAGGAACAAGTTGAAGACATATTTAAAAATCCACTTCCACGTGATTCCTTTGAATATCTCAAACAAAAATTAGGAATGATTACTGCCTATTCGCTCTGCTAATTGTTCTAACAGACATCCCATGTTCATGGGGAGTTGTAGTTGTAAACTCCTACAATTTATTTTTTTTGCGTTGATGGTATGTAATAGATTCGCGTATATACGTGGTTTCTATTTTATATAGTCACATATACTCCTCTATAATAGAAAAGGAGTGGAAAAGATTCAAGGGGAGCTTCCTATATGTTTTCATTATTTCATTATTTGTAGTCTGGGTCTAACATTGTTTTTTTGCAGTCTATTGGTGATGCCCTTATGATGATTAATTCATATAAGTATATCTTATGTTGTTGTTGGTGAGATGATTCTTGATGTATTTTTTAGTCAATGAGATAGATATGATCAGAGTTGATGGTTGGCACAGGTTCAGGGGGAGTAGCTGCTATGATTCTAATAGTGCATTGTTGGCATTATGATTGCTTGAGTACTTCTTGTTGTGTGATGGGTTTATATTGAGTTCATATCATTATTTCTCTATTCTTCTTGATGATGAGGATGTTCATGTTGTTGTATATGTTGTTGCTACCAGATTTTTATGTTGCAGATTCCTATATGTATAATAATGGTTGTTGATGATTATTATGGTCTTGCTACCTCATGGTGGAGGTTCCTATTTTTGGTTATAAGTGTCTTATATGTCTCTTTATGTAATGATCAAGAAAATACCCATGTTGTAATCATTGTAAAATTTAGTCATGTATGGGTTATTGGGGTCAAGTCATGCTATGTATGTAATCCCATTATTTTGGGCAATTGATGTAATGATGGGTCAAATATGTAAGCCCACTATGTTGAGTGATTGATGTAATCATGAGTCATTAGTGATAGGAAAGTTCATATTTGGTTGAGTCATAAAGCCTTGTTCTTTTATTGTATATCTTTAGAGGGTCCAGCATAGGCTTAGGGGAAACATGGTCAATATGAATATTTCATGTTTTATATTCAACAAATAAGCCCTACAGTAATCAATACTACAAAATAAGCAATTAATTTACCCTAGTTTAGCCCTTGCCCTTGATGTCAAAGGAGGAGAGAAGCTTGGTGTTTGGAGAATAATGGTTGGAGAGAAACTTGGTGTGTTTGAACAAGACTTGGTGTTTGCAAGTGGTTTCCAAACACCAAGGTGTATGTCATCAAGTCCAAAGGGGGAAATTTTTGGAATTATGGTTATTGTGTTGTCCTTTATGGAAACCATATTAATGAAGATGTACTTAATGTCAAAATTGTGATAAAATGATCTCATGAAGTTTGGTACAAATTCTATAAACAAAGAAATGATAGTTTAGAGACAACTGGATGATAAAGGTGAAGTTTGAGAAAGTATATGCAGATCCTATGAAGAAGGGTTGCGTACATAAGTAGGTCTTGTAAGTGAAAGTCATGTACATAATTTGAACCATAGTAATCTAGATACCAGGGGTCATTACCATGGTATTGGCCCATAGTAATTTGAGCAGAAATGCTTATTTGATTCTGTCAAAGAATACTAATGACATTACCAAGGGATTTACCTAAGGTATTGAATAAGGCTAAAACTATATAAGGAGATGGAGATCAAGGTCTTGGGTGTGCAAGTAAATGATCTATCTATGTGTGATTTGATTTGAAATAGGTGTGCACCAGGAAGAAAGGACATGATTCAAATCTGATAGATTTAAAAATGTGGTGAAGGCTAATGAAAATACTTGCTTGATTTATTTATGCTTGTAATGTTAAATATGTATCTATGATGTCAGTATGATCTATAGTGGTGCATGTTGAGATCTGGTTTTAGCAAATGTTGTGAACTGCAGTGAAGGTCTGATTCAATAATTTCAATATCTACATGCGTTCCTTCTCTTGATTTATCACGTACATATGGGTGTCATACATGGTGGTCGCGTACATATGCTGAGTTGTTTTATGGAAATTAGATATATATACTACGGTTTTGTAGTTTGTCTTTATGATGATATTTCATGATTTTTGCTTTGTTTTTTTTTGTCAATGATGTCTCTATCTTGATAATATGTGTCTAACTATATTGATTGGTAATAATGCTACAGTCTGTTGATATTTGTTTGGTACATTGAATGGTTCAACACTTGAATCAATGTTTGGTTCAGTATTACAACACTTCATGATTCAATTTTCTATAGTTTAATATTTGTACAAAGGTATGATATAGAGGAAGAATGTATATATGGGGTTTTTATTTAGGACAGTAGCATACAAATTCTGATATTTATTTGGTCTGGTTGGGTTCTATATTCAATGGCTTAATGTTTTAGAAATTCAGTTGATTTACAGTTCTTTAGTGACTACAATTCAATATTTTAGTTTGTAATGTTAGTTTGGGCTTATTGTTAGTATGGGTCCAGTTTGAAAATGGAATGAAAGGTGGCCTACAATTTTTTGTTATGGTTGCTTGAAAGGTGGATCCAATTTGAAACATTTTGAAAAGTGGTCCACAAGGAGCTTAGGGTTGCAACCTTTAATAAGGGGGTAGAAGCTCCCTTCCAATAGTAGATGGTAAATGAGATCAGTGGGTTGTAACTCCCTTCCAGTAGGAGCTAGAAAATGAGTGGAGGTTGTAGCCTCCTATACATGGGTTCTTGCGTGTTGGTAAGAGTTTGCACCAATACAATATTGTAATAATATTTTATTTATAATAATAAGAAAGAAGACAAAGACAATGTCTGTGGTTGTTTTCTCCCACATTGGGTTTCCACCTAAAAATTTTGGTGTTCTCGTGTGTTTTATTGTTTCTCATGTGTGATGATTTATTCTTCTCTTTACTAGATATTATATGCCTATGAAATTAATAATGCACGGGTTAAAGATAAAGATCTAATGGAACTTATGAAGAATTAGTTAACTAGATATACATGTTTTCCTTCTCTGAAGTCACATGCATACACCCCCCCCCCAAAGTGTTTTTCCCAACTATACTTTTTTTTGAGTTGCAGTGACATGTTGGGCAGACCAAAGTAGCTCTAAGAGAAAATCAGGCACCATAGTTTATATGTCTAAATATCTTCTAGACGAGATATGTACCTGGCATGAATTTCGAGGGATGTATTGGAACTGAACCCCACAAGACAAGTTTCCAATCTACTTCCATTACAGGGCATTGTCATATTTAAGTCTCAGAGGGGTATATGGAAGATTGGCCAAGCATTTCTTTGTAGTCATATTTCAGATGATATATGAGATTGATCATCCTTTCATGACTAACCAAGTGAAGGAGGCATTGCATGATATCAAGGATTGGTTTTCTACACCAGAAGATACATATATTTGATGCTTTAGATGCCAAACATATCCTCGTGTTATGCCATGATACGCAACTAACAAGGTAGTCCTGTAAGAAGTTTTTTATCAGTTGAATGGTGGATTGTCAGTAGTTATTCATAAAAAGAAGAATTCCCCTTGGCCCCCTTCCCCTTTGAGAATTGTAATGTATTATATGAAGATCCTCAAGGCAACATATGTTGAAATACAAGAGTTTGATCACCTGTGCTTTGGAGTAAGGGTCTTTCATAGGTATGATCCTAGGAAAGTGTGTAGAGCACATTGTGACAAGATAGGATACACCTGGGGCTACATATAAATGATTACTACAAAAGATGAGCAAGTGAAGAATGTGTACAATGAATTAAGGAAGACTCACCTAGAATATGAGGCATGCATGTCTATAGTCCCACAAATGTCGAATCTACAAGTACAAGAGGAACTACAAGAAGCAACTACACAAGATAGTGCACCAGCTCCCAAGAAAAAGGTAAAGCATGATCCAGCAACAGAAAGTAGTAGGAAATTGAAAGTTGATCAACTGAATAAAGGAGTTATTGAGGCCGAATAGGAAAAGGGAGAATTGGAGGCAAAGATGCAACAAGAAGAAGAGGAGAAAAGGAAGCAAGAGGAACTCTCATAAAGAAAGAAGAAGGAGAAGAAGAAGAAAGAAGGAGAATAGAAGAGGAATAACAAAGGAACTCAAAGGACGAGGAAGTAGCACAGAGGTTCAAAGAAGAAAAAATGACTTGGGAAATAGAAGCAGAATTTGAGGAAGATGATGCCATCCATCCCATGGATGATGAACCAGGTTCTCAAGAAATATCTCCTCTTATAGATGGCCATTTCCCATTTGATGCCATGGGAATCACACCTCCACCAGAAGACAGAGTCATGGATGTATGTAATGTTACATTTAATAAGATGAAGAAAGGGATTTTGCAATAAAGGCAAAGATTCTTCCTGAATGATCCATGGAGTGATAATTGCAAAAACTAGGATAAATCCCTGGGAAATCATGGCATCCAATGTTTTGTTTTTCCACATTAAAATACGATAACTCAGAATACCTCTTGAAATATAATGCATAGTTGAGGAAAGAATTGGTTACAGTAAACTTGAACATCTCACTACATAAAATCGGAACTATCTTCCAAAAATCTCAACATAATAGAATGGAAGTCAACTATACAAGAAGAATTGGGGAGAATGGAAGATGTCATGTTGCAGTTGTATGATGAAATGATACTCGTACATAAGGTAGTAGCACCTCTAGATAGTATAAAAAAAACATAAGGAGTCCTGAAGCTTCTAAATGTGGCAAACATAGTTGTTGATTAAATACAAGAATGGGATGCCAAATATCCAGATGTCCCACAATAGTTGGTTAGAAAGGACAGGATTTCTCTAGAAGTAGAAAGAGTTCAGTTGACACTCCACAGAATAATTACATCTATCAAAAATCGATTAACACTATTATTGATTATAATCAATTGAACAACGATATGGAGTCCCTAGCACAGAAACACGAGACGCCTTCAGTGGGATCACTTGGAGAGATAAGAGGTAGGGATATCATCTTACGAGAAGTGAATTAGTACATAGAGAAAATCAAACAAGCATCATAATAGGAAGGTTTGGATATTACTAAGTACATTATTCTACAGTATGCCATTGCACTAGCTAAATCTCACATGAAACTATAATGGTTGTGGAATAGTGTATAATATAGCTCTAAATCCATATCGACAGAAGCATTGGAGGTGAAAATCCAGTTTGCAACAAATTTGCTAGTCTGAATCAAAGTCATTGCTACAGAATTTAGGGCATGGCATTCATACATCACTAATGAGCTACATGTAGAAGAAACTGACTTGTCCATTTGAAAGAATTTTGTCCTATTTTAAGTTCTTTCCTATATAGCCACTCTCGGCCGGATAAGTCGTTCTTGCGGACAAGACCGACCTCCCTAGTATCTATGGATATCTAGCGACAAGCAAACCAGACAAATTCTATCTTTCTCTAAATATGCGATTTATAAATAAAGGCTAGTAGATGTTTTAGGCCTACCTCGGGTCCAGTGCTAGTTTGTGGAATCCACGCTCCATTGATCCAAATGAACTCCTTTTTAAAGAATCTACAAACAAAAACAGGCACACATATCAAATAGCATCTGAAAAGCCAATATAATAAACCATATTTATCATGATGATCAAGGAATTCATGAAATAAACCATATAAGACAATTTATTGAGAAAAATGAATCTGATTGTATTAACTTTAATCAAAGAAGAACTTTACAACCTTGGTGCCTTGATGTTGTACAAGCTCCTCCCAGGGTCCAGCAAGAATCTCCTCTGCTTTGACAAGTTTCACTCTCTTCCCAAAGAAGCCAAAAGGTATGTAATCTCTCCTCTCAATCTTAACTAGGAAGTCTCAATTCCAACAGCATTTACCCTAAAAAATGTTCAGCTTTCAACCTCCCTAGCAACCAACCCAATGCCTTAATTTATAGTGCAATGGAGGGAAGTTACTAGGTCCACCTTCAAAGGGATAAAGCCCTCCTTCAAAGGGATAAGCTCCTCTCATCAAGGGATTAGCTCCTTTAGTTTTGGGATGCATGAACCACCTAGGAGCGAACCATCCACATCAAGATTCCTTCTAGAATCATCTAGAATTAACCCAAAGTGAGTTTTTAAGAATAAACTTGTGCCTTTTTGACTTTCACAGGGGTCCGCACCCACTCCTTTAGAGACAGAGCGGGCAGGTCCGCAGGTAACATGAACAAAGGGTGCGAGACCGCAAGCAATAGTAAGAGAAAGTGCGGAACCAGAGCTTTATTGATTTTTAAGGACTTTCTCTCATTTTCAAAGCTTGACATGAAGAGCTGAGGTTTGAGACTTGCTAAGGAGGATAGTATGAATGATGATAGACCCATACTGACTGCAAATAGTCATGGTGACAATATTTTGTGTAACAAATTGCCCCCTAAAGTGCGAAGCTTGTAGGACATGAGGATTTCATTTATCATCTAAAAAGAGTGAAGTACTTTATCATTTTGAGGATCATCTTGTGGAGAGCCCAGTTGGAACCTGTAAAGACATTCAATGCAAAATATATATATGAGATCATATCATCGCCGAGGTAGGCATTCCCATACTCAGATCAAAACTGACTAGAAAACTAACTACTGCTCTAATATAGGAACGATCTTGTAATACATCACAAGTATAGACACATGTAGACACAGTATGGGCACAGCCATATGTTTATGCATAGTCCACTGTATAATGAATACAAAATTCCTCGCAGCCTGGATGGTGGAAACTAGATCTAGGGTCTTGATTTCTACTTCCCAAAATAGTATGATTCTATCCACGTGAATGAATGTGTCGAAGTTGAACATGGTAGAAACCACTTGATTACCAGTCAATGATGTAAACTATTAACAAGTGTGAGAGAAACCACCAGTGATGTCAATGGCTCTCAAAGTACTCAGTACAATCCATGAGATGTGAATAGATGTGTTGATGTCGAACATATCACGGAATCCTTTGATCGAAGGTCAATGATGCAACCTATCATCGAAGGCGAGAAACCGGCCATTGAGGCATGCAGATTCCAAGGTACTGGCGATTTCTAGATCATCTTTCTAGATAATGAGCTGAAGTCGATAGAAAGCAATCCGTCATAGGCAAGCCCACAACGCGAAATCATAGATCAAGTTTTGAAGAAATTTAGTTGCAAGGGCTGACTCAGGGATGGTCAAGATGGATGACAGATATTTTGCAGATGAATGGTTTATTTGCACTAACCTCTTGAACACATAACGACACAGCAGATGGTTTGGTGACAATTGACCCAAAGTTAATACCCAAAAACCGGCTGAAGACTTTCAATATGATTTGATCAACTGTTAGGAAAAGGATTTCCAAACCCAGGTGAATAAAAGTGTCGTGTTCAAGAGTGGTTACAAAGTATGACAAACGGGCTCATTTTTCTCTCTTTTCCCCCACCATTTTTGGCAAGTACCTCTTTATTTTTGACAAGCTTGAGGAGGATAACATTTGCTTGATTATAAGCTCATCCTTCGAATGAGTCCAACTTAGTTTAAATTCGAACCCTAAGAAGGAGTGGTCCGTTCCTGTTTGTAATTGAACAGGTCCTTTACTGTTAAATTTTAACGAGTCCAGTATAGGAGAAACTCGGTGTTTTTCAATTTTAGAGAGTCTAAAAAAACTTAAGAAAACTCCATGGTTGTCCTTTTTCATAAATTTGTGTCTCCCAAGCCCGAAAAAGTATAAAATAATACTTGAGAGAACCGCTTGATCATTACGACCAAGGAGTACTTTTCATAATTATTGCCTCTGATCCGAAAAAGTAAAAAAGCGATCAATGACACGTCGTTTTATAACCAATATCGAATTTGAAACGAAAAAAATCTGGCAATCTTTTCATGTTTTTACGGTAAAAAAAGGGCTGTAAGTGGACCATCTTTTTAGTTCCATTTTAACGAGCTTAAAAAGAAAAACTTGGCAATCTTTTCATATTTTGAGAGTCTGAAAAGGGCTTAAAAGAGAACTCCAAGGTTTCACTTTTTCGTAAGTTTTAACGAGTTCGAAAAAATGATAAAAATTTACTCATGGTTTTCACTTTTTCGTAAGTTTTAATGAGTTCGAAAAAATGATAAAAATGTACTCATATGACCGACTTTCAATTTAATTTACGAGCAGGAAAAGACGGAAAGAACTCGGCATTTTCATTTGTTTTACGAGAATGAAAGATAGCAAAATAATCTCAGGATTATCATGAGTTTAACGAGTCTTGAAAATAACTGAAATTTACTCGATATAGGTTTCATTTTTACAAAAGCTTGAAACAGAGAAAAACTATGCTTCAAAGTAGTTTCATTTTTACACAAGCTTGAAATAGAGAGAATACTGTGCTTGATGCCCCCTAAGCGTAACTGCTAGAGCGCATGCCCCCCAGCTTCATTTCATTCAACTAAGTACACTGCTGGTAATTGATAGCTGGATGGAATGAAGGTTCAGTTACGAGATCATTTGAAAGACTCGACCTAAAACTGTAAGAAAATTATGCAAAAAACTGAAATAACTAACCTAAATATACAACTTAACATTTATGAGATCTAGACAAACTCTCGACTCAATTAGAGGAGGATTTGTTTCATTTTTTAACGAGCTTGACACAGGAAAAGAACTATGCTCGGATTCGGTTTCATGTTTACGCAAGCTTGAAACGAAAAAACTATGCTTGTTATAAGTTCGCATACCCCCAGCATAATGACGCAAATCGAGGTATGTGCCCCCCAAGCTTCATTGCATTCAACTAGGTGGATGAAATGAAGGTTCACTTTCGAAATCTTGGAAAGACTCGAGGGAGTTGTTTCATTTTTTAGTGAGGTTGGCACAGGAAACGAACTATCCTCAAAATGGTTGTTTCATTTCTTAAACGAGCTTGACACAAGATAAGGAACTATGCTCATGACTCCTTGTTTCATTTTTTACCGAGCTTGACACAAGACAAAGAACTATGCTCATAACTACTCTCTACAATCTACCTAACAAGGAACTATGCTCTAAAATCGTTGATTCATTTTTTAATGAACTTGACACAAGACAAGGAACTATGCTCTAAAATCCTTGATTCATTTTTTAACGAAATTGACACAAGACAAGGAATTATGCTCTAGTCTACTCTCTACAATCTATTTGAATTCTACTCTCTACAATCTACCTATATAACATATTGATTCATTTTTTTTTTTAAATGAGGTTGACACAGGAAAAGAACTGTCCTCATACCTGATTCATTTTTTAACGAGGTTGACTCAGTAACAGGAACTATCCTCTGACCAACTGATTCATGTTTTAACGAGGTTGACACAGGAAAAGAACTGTCCTCATACTCACTGATTCATTTTTTAACGAGGTCGAAACAGTAAAAGTAACTTTCCTCGAGGCAGCCTGTTTCATCTTTTAACGAGGCTGATACAGGAAAAAACTATCCTCGTGATAGCTTGTTTCATTTTTTAACAAGGTTGATACAGGAAAAAACTATCCTCACCAATTGATTCATTTTTTAACGAGGTTGACACAGGAAAAGAACTGTCCTCATACTCACTGATTCATTTTTTAACGAGGTCGACACAGTAAAAGGAACTTTCCTCGAACCTGATTCATTTTTTAGCGAGGTTGACTCAGTAACAGGAACTTTCCTCGATACTCACTGATTAATTTTTTAACGAGGTCGACACAGTAAAAGGAACTTTCCTCGATACTCACTGATTCATTTTTTAACAAGGTTGACTCAGTAAGAGGAACTTTCCTCGAACCAATTGATTCATTTTTTAACGAGGTTGACACAGGAAAAGAACTGTCCTCATACCAACTGATCATGGCTTCCAACTGGAAGAAAGACATGTCAATGGACACACCTTGATCATGGCTTCCAAGAGGTCTTCATCAGAGGGAAGAATAGTTCTCTAGAAGGAACACATGTCAAGGGACTCAAAAGGGATAAGAACATCATGTTCAAGTAATCCAATAGTGTTTTCCATGTCAATTGCCAGATCTAAATCAAAGGAAGATGAGCAAATAGTGAGAGGCTCAAGTACATCGATAACTGAAAACATGGGACCAGTTGCCACATAATTAACCCGTGGCGGGTAGATACCACTTTAGAATCATGAACATTTAGGGGTGTCATATTATTGGTAGTTGAAACAAGACTAGGGAACGAAAGCTAGTCTACAGTCACAATATTTCCATTATGAGGGAAAGAAATCACATGAAAGAGTGTCGATACGACAGCTTTCATTGCATAAACATAGTCTCACCCAAGGAGTAAATTGAAATCCAAGGGACCTTGAACTACCATAAGATCAATACAGACAGTTTTACCTTCCAAGGTAATAGAAAACTCAGGAAGGATCCCTAACGGTTCACTAATGGTTCTGTCAAAAGCTTTCAGATTCTGCGTAATAGGCGCAAGTTGAGGGGAACCCAAAGCTTTCCAAGGAGTTGAGGATAAAATACTAACAGAAGCACCTTCATCTACCTGTGTGCGATGTATGTCCCTACCACCAGCCTTGACAATGATTTGAAAAGGGATGGAGGAAGGAAGACGAGGTTCTGTTGGGTCCCTATAATACTAGTGATTACCCCATTACTATTGTAGTTATACCCCTTATTTATATTGTTGTGCCCCTATTACCCCCATATTGTTATTTATGTACCCCATAGAATCCCTCTATTGTTATTTTTGTGGCTTTATATTATTATTGTTAGGTCGGCTGGATTATATTGTGACTCCTTAGACTCCTATATATAGAAAGGAGGTTTTGTCATTTGTATCATCCAAGAATTGTTCATTTATGTAATGTAAAGGAGGTTGCCCCCTCGAAGAGGCTGAATTCTAAGGCGTGGATCTCTCTTTTCTATCTTTTTGTGAGCTGGTTTCATAACATTTGGTATCAGAGCTTTGGATTCTAGGGTTTCGCTGCTCCAAACAGGTCATCGTGGCATTTTCGCTATAACTTTTTTTCTGTGACGTTTCAGAAGTCGCAAAAAAAACCCATTTGAGAAGAAATCACGCTGAACCTTGGCTCCGAATTTCAGAGCTTTTCGCGCGATATTTTCGGAGATATGATCTGAGGAAGTTGGTCTTTTTGCAGACTCCTGAATTACACTCAAAACAGGTGACCTGGGGAAAATCGTCATAACTTTCTTTCTGAGCATCGGATTGAAATTTTGTAAGAAGTTACAGAAAGAGGACGGACTGTAGTTTTCTTTTATATATTTTTTAGAGTCAAAGGTTGAAGCAGTGACACGTGGCACTTCATACAATTTCGCTCTACTGAAATAGTCTATAATCAGGTCACTGCGGGAGATTGTGCATAACTCTTTCTTGGAGAATCCAATTTGGATCAGACTAGTGGCATTGGAAAGAGGACATACAAGGCTACTACAGATCACAATTTCAGAATTGGATGATTCGAAATTACAGAGAAACATCAGATTCAATATCAGGCTTCTACAAAGTAAAAAAAGGTGTGTAGTTTTTTTTTAATTTTTGCATAAGCTTGGTTTGAAGGAATTCAAAGGGCATAGTAAAGCATTATTATCGGTAACTGATGCCCCGAGGAAAGAAAATGCAAACACCTAGTAAGGAACCTGAAAGCTCTAGCATGACTCATGAAGAAGAGGAAGAAATGCTACATGATATATCAAAATTACAAGAACAAGTGCAACAAATGTCACGCTCACAAAAGCTAACAGATGCTAAGATAAATGGCGTGGAATCTAAGATAAATGGCATGGAATCTAAGATAAATGGCGTGGAATCTAAGATAAAGGGCATGGAAGCTAAGATGGATGATCTGAAGACAGATTTGAAGACAGACATGGAAGATTTGAAGACAGATTTGACAAATTTTCTACAAGAAATACTTACAAATGGTGAAAAGGTTGTAAAGGAAACTCATGATGTGAACAAAAGAAATGTTAATCATGATTCCATAGACTCTAATGTTGGATCGAAGACCCACCATATTCCAAAAATTGATATGAGGAAGTTTGATGGCAAGGATCCCGCCACATGGATATTACAGATGGAGCAATTCTTCGATCTCAATAATGTGCAAAACACACAAAAGGTACGTATGGCAACTTTATATTTGGAACCAAATCAGTTTGTATGGTATCAATGGCTTTGTTCTCGTAAACAATTTATCACTTGGGCAATTTTTACGGAAGAATTGATAGCACATTATGAGGATACAAAAAGCAACACTTTTTTTAGCCAATTGATAAGTCTCAAACAAAAGGGTTCAATAATGGAGCACATTGAGGAGTTCCAAAAATTGAACATAAGGGTAAAAGATATTCCAGAGGAGCATAGGATTGATGTGTTCATAGGGTCTTTAAAGGATAATATCCAACATGATGTGCGCCTTTGGGAACCTGATTCATTAGAGAAGGCATTCAGGTTAGCAAGAAAAATGGAAAGCAAAATTATGGCAACTAGGAAGCATACCATTCACAACTATAAAGACGGAAGTGTTGTTGCCCATAGTCTTCCACAACCTACAAGGTTGACACCACAACAATTGGAAGAAAAAAGAGCAAAAGGGCTTTGTTACAATTGTGATAGCAAATACACAAAAGGTCATAAGTGTGCTGAGAAGAAATTATTCTACATAGATTGTGAAGAGGAAGAAGAAAAGGAGCAAGAAAGGTCAAAAGAAGAGGATATATTCCAGGAACAAAGCCTAGATGAAGAACAAATAAATCCGACCATATCTTGTAATGCATTGGCGGGAATTACCACTCCTCAAACCATCAAGATAGAAGGACAAATCAAGAAGAAAAAGGTAATAGTGTTGATTGATTCAGGAAGCACCCACAATTTTATTCATTGTAGGGTAGCAAAAGAATTGAATTGCTTCCTATATCCAGCACCAGAGTGTCAAGTGATGATTGCAAATGGAGGAACAATAAATTGTTCTGGAAAGTGCCATAATATCAAGCTATCCATGGGAGAATATGTATTGACTAGCCCAATGCTTTCCATTCCAATGGGAGGTGCTGATGTTGTACTAGGAGTCCAATGGCTACAATCCTTGGGTACAATAGCTTTTAATTTTCAAGAACTTTTCATGAAATTTTCTGTGGAAGGAAAGGAAGTTGAATTAAGGGGTATTGCAGGGAAACCAGGAAAGATAATCAGCTCTAATGGCATGACAAAGCTTCTAAAAAAGGAGCAAAGAGGTGTAATTGCACAATTATGTTCGCTAGATGTTTCCACATTGGAATCATCTATTTCTCCAGATCTCCAAAAAGTCCTGGACAATCATTCCAAGGTATTTGAGACTCCCAAAGGTCTCCCACCTATGCGTGATCATGATCATGCTATTCATCTGATTCCAGGAAGTGTTCCTCCAAACATCAGGCCGTACAGATATCCATATGTCCAAAAAAGTGAAATTGAACGTATGGTTGCAGAAATGCTAGAGGCTGGTATAATTCAACCGAGTCAAAGTTCTTTCTCAGCTCCAGTAGTATTGGTGCACAAGAAGGATGGATCATGGCGCATGTGTCCAGATTATAGGGAGCTCAACAAGCTCACTATTAAAGATAAGTTCCCCATTCCTGTCATTGATGAATTACTGGATGAATTGCATGGATCAATTTACTTCACCAAGTTGGATCTTCGTTCGGGATATCATCAAATCAGAATGAAGATTGAAGACATTCCGAAAACGGCATTTAGAACTCATGAGGGTCATTATGAATTTTTGGTCATGCCTTTTGGCCTTACCAATGCACCTTCAACATTTCAAGGTTTGATGAATTCAATTTTCAAACCATTCCTTAGAAAATTTGTGTTAGTATTTTTTGATGATATACTAATCTACAGCAAGTCTTGGAAGGATCATGTTGAACATGTTGACAAGGTGCTACAACTATTGGAGGAGAAACAATTATATGCAAAAAGATCCAAATGTTTCTTTGGAGTCCAGGAGGTGGAATATTTGGGTCATATTGTATCTCATGAAGGAGTTAAGGTAGACCCTAGCAAAATTAAAGCCATTAAGGAATGGAAAATCCCCACATCCATAAAGCATCTGCGAGGATTTCTTGGGTTGACAGGGTATTATCGCAAGTTCGTTAAGAATTATGGGAGAATAGCAGCACCTCTAACAACATTATTGAAGAAAGATTCATTTTCATGGACTCCGGAAGCAACAAAGGCCTTTAAACATCTTAAAGAGGCAATGTGCCAAGCACCGGTCTTAGCTACACCGGACTTCACAAAAACCTTTATTGTGGAATGTGATGCTTCAGGAAATGGAATTGGTGCTGTTCTAATGCAAGATGAAAGACCCATTGCTTTTGAAAGTCGTCCAATCAAGGGAAAGTTTTTAAGCAAAGCTATTTATGAGAAGGAAATGTTGGCAATACTCCATGCACTTAAGAAATGGCGACCCTACCTAATGGGAAGACACTTCAAGGTAAAAACGGATCATGATAGCCTTAAATACTTTTTAGAACAAAGATTATCCTCTGAAGAGCAACAAAAGTGGGTCACAAAGATGTTGGGTTATGACTTTGAAATCATCTACAAAAAGGGAAGCAAAATGTGGTGGCAGATGCACTCTCAAGAAAGGATGAGGATGTGGAAGCATTGTTGTGTGCCATTTCTATTATCCAACCAGATTGGATAAACGAAGCAAAGGAGGAATGGAAGAATGACGAAGAAGTGTGGGCACTTATTCGAAAGCTACAACAAGATTCCAGTACTTCTGATACATTTAGCTGGAAAAATGATTCGTTATGGTACAAAGATCGCTTATACCTCTGTAAGAATTCCCAGCTAAAACAAAAGATTCTTATGGAATTGCACACTTCTCCCTTAGGAGGGCACTCAGGATTTTTAAAAACTTACCACAGGGTTAAGAAGGAATTTTTTTGGGATGGCCTTAAATCAGATATTCAAAAGTTTGTGGCGGAATGTTTGGTTTGCCAACAAAATAAAGTTGAAACAATTAAGACACCGGGTCTATTACAACCTTTATCCATTCCAAGCCAACGTTGGGAGGAGGTTTCAATGGATTTTATCACAGGTTTACCCAAGTCTGAGGGAAAGAGTGTCATCATGGTGGTAGTTGACAGACTTACCAAGTATGCACACTTTTGTGCATTATCACATCCATTTAAAGCCAGTACAGTTTCTACTGCATTTATGGAAACAGTTCAAAAGCTACATGGAAACCCAAAGATTATTGTAAGTGACAGAGATCCCATTTTCACTGGAAATTTTTGGACAGAATTATTTTCTTGTCTTGGTACTCAGTTAGCTCATAGCTCATCTTATCATCCTCAATCTGATGGGCAAACTGAGATAGTAAACAAATGTTTGGAAGGATATCTTCGTTGCTTTGTATCTGATAAACAGACACAATGGGTCAAATGGTTGCCTCTGGCTGAATGGTGGTATAACACTTCCTTCCATACAGCAACAAAAATGACCCCATTTATGGCACTTTATGGGTACCAACCACCATCAATCACATCATATTTAAGAGAAAATTCTAAGGTTCAGGCAGTGGAACATCACATCGAACATCAACAACAAGTCCTCCAACTCTTAAAGGATAACCTCGTGTTGGCACAAAATAGAATGAAACAACAGGCAGATCAACATCGCAGTGAAAGAAGTTTTGATGTAGGTGATTGGGTATTCCTACGGCTACAACCATATAAGCAAATGTCCCTAAAGCAAGCTAAGAAGGATAATAAATTATCACCAAAGTATTATGGTCCGTACAAGGTGTTGGAAAAGATTGGTACTATGGCATACAAATTGGAGCTTCCTGCAGCTTCTCGATTGCACCCAGTTTTCCATGTTTCATGTTTAAAGAAGGTTATAGGCGACAAGCTCCCAGTTCAAACAATATTGCCAGAACTTGACGAGGAAGGAAAAATTATATTGGAACCGGAAGCAGTCACAGAAACAAGAACTCGACAGCTACGAAATCGATCAATTTCAGAGTATCTTATCAAGTGGAAGAACTTATCCGCTGAAGATTCCACATGGGAGGATGAGAATTTTATGCAGAAGTATCCAGAACTGCTCAAGCGTTGAGGACAACACTTTTTTGAAGGAGAGGGGCATGTTGGGTCCCTATAATACTAGTGATTACCCCATTACTATTGTAGTTATACCCCTTATTTATATTGTTGTGCCCCTATTACCCCCATATTGTTATTTCTGTACCCCATAGAATCCCTCTATTGTTATTTTTGTGGCTTTATATTATTATTGTTAGGTCGGCTGGATTATATTGTGACTCCTTAGACTCCTATATATAGAAAGGAGGTTTTGTCATTTGTATCATCCAAGAATTGTTCATTTATGTAATGTAAAGGAGGTTGCCCCCTCGAAGAGGCTGAATTCTAAGGCGTGGATCTCTCTTTTCTATCTTTTTGTGAGCTGGTTTCATAACAGGTTCTGTCAATCTATTCCAATCAAAGGAAAAGACCTCAGTACTTGGAGGGGGTTTTGTAGAAACAGGTGAAATGCCCCCCGGCGTAGAAGAATCGGATGTAACAAGAAGAACCTGAGTAGTATGAAATTCACTCTCTAAAGGGAGAGTGGGATCGACTGAATGTGAAATTGAATCGACCACTTGATCAACTAATGGATCATCAACCTGAGTGATATGAGTTTCACTCTTCAATGGAAGAGTGGGATTGACTGTACTTGAAATTAGATCAATCACTCCATCAGTTGACGATAGGTTGGGAGAAAGTTTACGGTAACCAGTTGGAAATTCTTGCTGTGGAACACTAAGGTTTTCCAACAATTTTGAGGCTTCATCCATGTGAGGGCAAATGTGAGTTTGATGACTCCCTTTGCATAACTTACAAGGAAACCTAACTTTACCCTTTTTCCCAGGAACCTGACTATCACTGGTTGATGGATCAATGAAAAGTTGATGAGATTTTTCTGACCATACTTCCAAGACCTTTGGAATACCAGGACAATTGATAAGGAATTGGTCACCCTTACAAAGCCTGCAAGGGTATTTGGGTTTATGATGCATGTTGGAGGTTTCCTCAACACAACTAACACTTATAGCCATGGTTGGTTGGTTGACTTCTTTCTTATCTTGCTTCTTCTTCTTCTTCTTCTTCTTCTTCCCTTTCTTCTTCTTCTTAGCCACCTGGTTACTAGCGTCAATGCTTTTACCAAGCGAAGAGGAAGAAATGGAGGAAGAAAAATTAGGCGAAGAAGGTAAAGGGTCAACAGAAGGTTGGTGATGTTGAGATGGTGAACTCTGTTGAGGTGAAGCATTCAGTTGAGGTGGAACAATTGGAGTATTTGGGGCCAACAAAGTTGAAAATAACCATATTGGTAAACCTATTGTAAATCCAGGTAATGACAAAGTAGCCATGTAAGGAGGACCAACATTTCCAAGGTAAGGAAAAGTACTAGGATTCTTGTTAAGAGGGGTTCCTTGGTTGTTAAATTCCGAAACAGTTGCCATTATATTCAACATCAGTGAATTTTATTAACAATTTAAAACTAAAATTAACAATTCACAATTCACACCTAACATTTAAAATTCACAATTCACACATATGGTCTCTAAAAGTAAAAACAAACAAATTAACACGCGCTATCAAATCTAGGAGTCAAACCACACACAAACATTAACTTTCCGTACCAAAAACACTAGTTGGTGATGAAATCCAACATCGCAGAATTCAATACAGAAATGGTGGTTGGAACAGTTACCCCGACAACCTGCTTAATGAATAGACTGGCACAAGTTTCTCCACTAAACCGTCTCGAGTGAAGAGAACCCCCCAGAAAATCCAAGTGAGTCTAGTCGACATCTGCTCCATGTACAGTGGGATCTTCCCTCCACCGTCACCTTAGGAAAGAATCCTATAGATTATGGTCACTATGGTTACCAACGGAAACAAATATACCGGGGGAACAGTCTGTGATCCGATACACATGCAAGGGCAGAGTAGCAAGCTCAATCTCCTTGAAGGCTCCTTGACATAATCCAAGGTTTACCAACAAGTGACCCCAGGCTCCTCGACAATGGTTAATCCAAGGTTTACCATTTTTAATACGTGTATATCTGCTATCGTTCCCAATGACGAAGGATTGATTACCCCACTGGTTCGGATATGACCTCGTGCTTGACTCCTTTAAGAGGAGCTTCCCAGAGCATATATGTAACAATTGGAATTTCTTTCCTACCGCAAGATCGACTACTTTGTTTGTTTTACTGTCTCGGAGAGTTAACTAAAACCTATTCCAAGACACTAGCCTAAGCTAGATTGGTGGAAAGAGCCCTAAAAATGTAAAAATTACTAGATGAATTTTAATTAAGCACTGTGTTATTTAGGCTATTATTACTCAAAAGGGTAAATGGATATGAAACCAATGGTGTTATGACCCGACCCAAAACTGAATGCAATCGAATATGATAATGTAATCTTTTCAATTCGATGAATCCTAACTAAAGTAAGGATAGAGTTTCCATTCACTTCCAAAAATGCAAAAAATTGATCACTAAGAGAAAATATAACAAATTCTCTAATGCACTAATTTCATCAAGAAAAACTAATGCAAATCAATTCCAAAACATTTTTTATTTTTATTTTTGCGTGTTAAAAACAAGCATAAAAATATGTAAATTCAAATCAAACAAAACTGATCTAAATCTACGATTGATTTTTCAGAATGTAAATTATGCAATTGTAATCTATGCACAATTCACTTGAAAATTATGCAAATGTAATCTATGCACATTTTTCATTCAGATTCTGAAAATGAGAATTCTAATTATGCAAATGTGATCTATGCAAGAGGATTCTCAAACACAAGATGATTCTAATGTAATCTAAGAACCAATCAAGTGCAAGTCAAGAAAATTGGGTGAGAGTTCCAAAGATCAAAAAATAAAAACACTCAAAGGCGATTAACACTCATACACAATTTAGCCCCCCCCCCCCCCAGCGAATGAGGGGGAAATTTTTTTGCAAAAACAAAAGCAAAAAGATGCAAAATTGTGAAAAGACTGAGACAAACCTCCAAGTAATGACCAAAGGAAATCAAATTAGGAATTTCTCAAAAAAGAGACTCAAAACACCCAATTAACTTAATGGAGATTGATTAGATGAGGAATTTGCTGAAAGAAACTCATAAACAAGGCTTTTTGACATAACACATGCGGAGCTGGATAGAGGCTAAAAAACATAAACAAATCCTAAGCTGACTGAAAGAGAAAATTTTAAGTTTTTCAAAATTTTGACAGGGTCCGCAGGCCCCCAGTACAACCAGGTGTGGTACCGCACTTTGTAGTAAACAAACAATGCGGTATGCCTGCACTTTGTTACAAACAACAGGTGTGGTCCACTCTCAAAAACATGAAAAAACAAAAACAATTCAAAATCTAAAAACCTACCCAATCCCACACAGCAAGCAAAAACCCAGAAACAAAGAAACAGTTTCTCAAGTCAAAGTAAAAACAAAGGCAAAAACCAAAAATTCAAGTCCCCAGTGGAGTCGCCATTTTGTCGCCCAGATAAATCGTTCTTGCGGACAAGACCAACCTCCCTAGTATCTATGGATATCTAGCGACAAGCAAACCAAACAAATTCTATCTTTCTCTAAATATGCGATTTATAAATAAAGGCTAGTAGATGTTTTAGGCCTACCTCGGGTCCAGTGATAGTTTGTGGAAGCCACGCTTCATTGATCCAAATGAGCTCCTTTTTAGAGAATCTGCAAACACAAACAAGCACACAAATTAATAGCACCTGAAAAGCCAATATAATAAAGCATACTTATCACGATGATCAAGGAATTCATGAAACAAATCACATAAGACAATTTGTTGAGAAAAATGAATCTGATTGTATTAATTTAAATCAAAGAAGAAGTTTACAACCTGTGCCTTGATGTTGTACAAGCTCCTCCCAGGGTCCATCAAGAAGTCTCCTCTACTTTGACAAGTTTCACTCTCTTCCCAATGAAGCCAAGAGGTATGTGATCTCTCCTCTCAAGCTTAACTAGGAAGTCTCAATTCCACTAGCATTTACCCTAAAAAATGTTCAGCTTCTAACCTCCCTAGCAACCAACCCAATGCCTTAATTTATAGTGCAATGGAGGGAAGTTACTAGGTCCACCTTCAAAGGGATAAAGCCCTCCTTCAAAGGGATAAGCTCCTCTCATCAAGGGATTAGCTCCTTTAGTTCTGGGATGCATGAACCACCTAGGAGCGAACCATCCACGTCAAGATTCCTTCTAGAATCATCTAGAATTAACCCAAAGTGACTTTTTAAGAATAAACTTGCACCTTTTTTACTTTCACAGGGGTCCGCACCCACTCCTTTAGAGACAGAGCGGGCAGGTCCACAGGTAACATGAACAAAGGGTGCGGGACCGCAGGCAACAGTAAGAGAAAGTGCAGAACCAAAGCTTTATTGATTTTTAAGGACTTTCTCTCATTTTCAAAGCTTGACATGAAGAGCTGAGGTTTGAGACTTGCTTAGGAGGACAGTATGAATGATGATAGACCCATACTGACTGCAAATAGTCATGGTGACAATATTTTGTGTAACAGATTGCCCCCTAAAGTGCGAAGTTTGTAGTAGATGAGGATTTCATTTATCATCTAAGAAGAGTGAAGTACTTTATCATTTCGAGGATCATCTTGTGGAGAGCCCGGTTGGAACCTGTAAAGACATTCAATGCAAAATATATATATGAGATCATATCATCGCTGAGGTAGGCATTCCCATACTCAGATCAAAACTGACTAGAAAACTAACTACTGCTCTGATATAGGAATGATCTTGTAATACATCACAAGTATAGACACATGTAGACACAGTATGGGCACAGCCATCTGTTTATGAATAGTCCACTGTATAATGAATACAAAATTTCTCGCAGCCTGGATGGTGGAAACTAGATCCAGGGTCTTGATTTCTACTTCCCGAAATAGTATGATTCTATCCATGTGAATGTATTTTTTGAAGTCGAACATGGTAGAAACCACTTGATTTCCAGTAAATGATGTAAACTGTTAACAAGTGTGAGAGAAACCACCAGTAATGTCAATGGCTCTCAAAGTACTCAGTACAATCCATGAGATGTGAATAGATGTGTTGATGTCGAACATGTCACGGAATCCTTTGATCGAAGATCAATGATGCAACCTATCGTCGAAGGTGAGAAACCTGCCATTGAGGCATGCAGATTCCAAGGTATTAGCGATTTCTAGATCATCTTTCTAGATAATGAGCTGAAGTCGATAGAAAGCGATCCGTCGTAGGCAAGCCCACAACACGAAATCATAGATCAAGTTTTGAAGAAATTTAGTTGCAAGGACTGACTAAGGGATGGTCAATATGGATGACAGATATTTTGCAGATGAATGGTTTATTTGCACTAAACTCTTGAACACATAATGACACAGCAGATGGTTTGGTGACAATTGACCGAAAGTTAATACCCAGAAACTGGCTGAAGACTTTCAATATGGTTTGATCAACTGTTAGGCAAAGGATTTCCCAACCCAGGTGAATAAAAGTGTCGTGTTAAAGAGTGGTTACAAAGTATGACAAACAGGCTCATTTTTCTCTCTTTTCCCCCACCATTTCTGGCAAGTACCTCTTTATTTTTGACAAGCTTGAGGAGGATAACATTTGCTTGATTATAAGCTCATCCTTTGGATGAGTCCAACTTAGTTTAAATTCGAACCCTAAGAAGGAGTGGTCCGTTCCTGTTTGTAATTGAACAGGTCCTTTACTGTTAAATTTTAACGAGTCCAGTATAGGAGAAACTCGACATTTTTCAATTTTAGAGACTCTGAAAAAACTTAAGAAAACTCCATGGTTGTCCTTTTTCATAAATTTGTGTCTCCCAAGACCGAAAAAGTATAAAATAATACTTGAGAGAACTGCTTGATCATTACGACCAAGGAGTACTTTTCATAATTAGTGCCTCTGATCTGAAAAAGTAAAAAAGTGATCAATGACACGTCGTTTTATAACCAATATCGAATTTGAAACGACAAAAATCTGGCAATCTTTTCATGTTTTTACGGTCATAAAAGGGCTGTAAGTGGACTGTCTTTTTAATTCCGTTTTAACGAGCTTAAAAAGAAAAACTCCGCAATCTTTTCATATTTTGAGAGTCTGAAAAGGGCTTAAAAGAGAACTCCAAGGTTTCACTTTTTCGTAACTTTTAACGATCAGTTCGAAAAAATGATAAAAATGTACTCATGGTTTTCAATTTTTCATAAGTTTTAATGAGTTCAAAAAAATGATAAAAATGTACTCATATGGCCGACTTTCAATTTAATTTACGAGCAGGGAAAGACGGAAAGAACTCGGCATTTTCATTTGTTTTACGAGAATGAAAGATAGCAAAATAATCTTAGGATTTTCATGAGTTTAACGAGTCTTGAAAATAACTGAAATTTACTCGAGATAGGTTTCATTTTTACAAAAGCTTGAAACAGAGAAAAAATATGCTTCAACGTAGTTTCATTTTTACACAAGCTTGAAACAGAGAGAAAACTGTGCTTGATGCCCCCTAAGCGTAACTGCTAGAGCGCATGCCCCCCATCTTCATTTCATTCAACTAATTACACTGCTGGTAATTAATAGCTGGATGGAATTAAGGTTCAGTTACGAGATCATTTGAAAGACTCGACCTAAAACTGTAAGAAAATTATGCAAAAAACTGAAATAACTAACCTGAATATACAACTTAACATTTATGAGATTTAGTCAAACTCTCGACTCAATTAGAGGAGGATTTGTTTCATTTTTTAACGAGCTTGACACAGGAAAAGAACTATGCTCGGATTTGGTTTCATGTTTATGCAAGCTTGAAACGAAAAAACTATGCTTGTTATAAGTTCACATGCCCCCAGCATAATGACGCAAATCGAGGTACGTCTAGTCAAAGTAAAAGCAAAGGCAAAAACCAAAAATTCAAGTCCCCAGTGGAGTCGCCATTTTGTCACCCGGATAAGTCGTTCTTGCGGACAAGACCGACCTCCCTAGTATCTATGGATATCTAGCGACAAGCAAACCAAACAAATTCTATCTTTCTCTAAATATGTGATTTATAAATAAAGGCTAGTAGATGTTTTAGGCCTACCTCGGGTCCAGTGCTAGTTTGTGGAAGCCATGCTCCGTTGATCCAAATGAGCTCATTTTTAGAGAATCTGCAAACACAAACAAGCACACAAATTAAATAGCACCTGAAAGGCCAATATAATAAAGCATACTTATCACGATGATCAAGGAATTCATGAAACAAATCACATAAGACAATTTATTGAGAAAAATGAATCTGATTGTATTAACTTTAATCAAAGAAGAACTTTACAACCTTGGTGCCTTGATGTTGTACAAGCTCCTCCCACGGTCCAGCAAGAATCTCCTCTACTTTGACAAGTTTCACTCTCTTCCCAAAGAAGCCAAAAGGTATGTAATCTCTCCTCTCAAGCTTAACTAGGAAGTCTCAATTCCAACAGCATTTACCCTAAAAAATGTTCAGCTTTCAACCTCCCTAGCAACCAGCCCAATGCCTTAATTTATAGTGCAATGGAGGGAAGTTACTAAGTCCACCTTCAAAGGGATAAAGCCCTCCTTCAAATGGATAAGCTCCTCTCATCAAGGGATTAGCTCCTTTAGTTTTGGGATGCATGAACCACCTAGGAGTGAACCATCCACGTCAAGATTCCTTCTAGAATCATCTAGAATTAACCCAAAGTGAGTTTTTAAGAATAAACTTGCGCTTTTTTTACTTTCACAAGGGTCCGCACCCACTCCTTTAGAGACAGAGCAGGCAGGTCCGCAGGTAACATGAACAAAGGGTGCGGGACCATAGGCAACAGTAAGAGAAAGTGCGGAACCAGAGCTTTATTGATTTTAAGGACTTTCTCTCATTTTCAAAGCGTGACATGAAGAGCTGAGGTTTGAGACTTGCTAAGGAGGACAGTATGAATGATGATAGACCCATACTGACTGCAAATAGTCATGGTGACAATATTTTGTGTAACAGCCACCATCCTCTATGTATTTTGTCTTTTGTAATAAGCTTAATGTAATGGAGTCCAAAAGACACATGTGGAATGTGAAAATAAACATGTGGAATGTATAAGGTTATATATAGAATGTGAAAGGTTGTATGAAAGCCCATAGGCCATAGAAGTTGAAAATTCATGAGGAAACTCAAGAGTCAATGTCATTTATTATAAATAGTTCCTCATAACTAAAGTAAAGGCTTGGATTCTTAAAGTCTTTCCTTGGCTTCTCTTGCATTTCATAAGAGAAAAATCATTCTTTGGAGAAGCAAGTTGTAGCTTCATGTTACATTATTGGATCTAGTGTTTCACCTATGTAACAATGTACTTGGAACCTTTCATTAATAATCAAAAGCTCCTCGAGCCTACACTTCTTCATGCATGTATCGTGAATGTAGTAAGATTATTCTTGATATGTTTTTGGTATATGTTGGTGTAATTACGTACTAAGATTAATGAACTATTTCATTACTTAGATATGGATATAGTTGAGTGAGTGTTGTTATCTTTGTTTATGATTATTTTTTATCTTGTGGACTAATTTGCAAGTTAATCAACAATTCTTTCCATTTTACTCGCAAGTCTCTATTAGGATAGTACTATTAATTTCCTAACTGGAGGCTTTTTTGTCTTTACAACCGTGGAATTTTCCTTTGCATTCTATATTCAAAGTCGCACAAATCTCACGTACTTTCTTCCCCAAAGATTTGTTATGAAATCTTGTGTATGTCTTGTAACCAAGGTGCATATCTAAACCATTTGCAATGGTGGCTAGACCCTATAACTAGATGGGACTCCTATGCCAAAAAATGTGAGTTTTAATTGGGACCTCATTTTGAGGAGATCCCCTTGTATGTTGGCAGCATGTTGCACCATCAACACATCCCATGGTAAATTCTTTTTTTACCCATAGTGAAGAAATTTCATCCTCAATATGGCTTGAGTCAACATGCTTCTCTTGAGTGACACAACTATGCTATATATTAACATCAACACACTCTTTGAGCCACTTTTGTATCTCAACTTTATGAAAACTTATGAGATTATCAAATTCCAAAATCAATGTTTTTTTTGTCTACATCTTATTCTCCTTCAAAATCTTCCTTTATAGATATTCTATCAATTTGTTAGAAATTAATTAACGGAGCAATGAAATATGCAAAATATTACGGAAACACAAATACATAAATGCATAAAATAAGAGAGATACAAATATATGTGGTCCACCTAATTTGGGCTTTATCCACGAACAAATAACCAGTCTTTCATTTTATATTATCCAACAAAATGAAGAGATACAACCTACACCAGATATGTTCTAATTTCCTCTTCATTCTTACACAACCTCATTTCTCTCTCACTCAAAATAATCATACACAGCTGCAATATAATTCCCTCATATAAACCGAGATTTTCCTTCCAAGGAAAAAAACCCTAAATTAACATAACTTCTAACATGAGATCATCTGCCTAATGAACAACCTAGATTGACTACAAAATTACAATATTTTGCAATGTAAATTTTCATTTATTTTTAGCTTCGGGGTGTTGCCCCCACATCCTCGCCAAGGGGGGCTCATAACAGTCTTCATCGCCCCCCCTTGGACCCCCCTAATGGTGATTAAACGGGCAGAAAAGTTAGGAACAAGGATCCAACATGACTGAAACAAAAGCCTCTAAAAAATTAGGAAGATAATCAGGCTTAAAGACCAATTGAAGCTAAGTAGAATTTCAGTTTCACCATGGTTACAATTTTTGTTAACATATCTGTAGGATTCTAGCTAGTGTGTATCTTTCCTAGCTTCAATTGTCCATCTTCCAACACTGACCATATGAAATGGTACTTGAGTTGTATATGTTTAGTCTTGGAATGAAATGTTGAGCTATTTTCAAGATGAATGGAACTCTGACTATCACTGTATAACTTGCCAATCTCTTGATTCTTGCCCAATTCATCCATAAACCTTTGTAACCAAATAATTTCTTTACTAGCCTTGTAGCAGAAACATACTATGCTTCTATTATTGAAAGTGTAACAATGTTTTTCAACTTTGAAACCCAATTGACAATTGTTCCACCTAGAGTAAATGCATACCCTATGGTGTTGCTCCTATTATCTCTATCACCTACCATATCTACATCAACATATCCCTGTAGAGAAATGTGTAGACCACCAAAGCATAATGCTTGATTTATGGTACCTCTCAAATACCCGAGAATCCACTTCACTGCCATCCAATGCACTTTTCCTAGATTATTCATTTACCTTCTTACAACTCCTATTGCATGTGCAATATCAGGCGTTGTGAAGATCATTGCATACATTAAGCTTCCAATTGTTGATGCATATGCAACTTTACACATAATCCATCTCTTCCTGATTCTTGGGACACATCTCCTTACTTAGTTTGAAATGGCTAGCCAAAGTTGTACTAACTGGTTTTGCATTACACATATTAAATCTTTCCATCACCTTTTCTATGTACTTGCTATGAAACAATGTTAATTTGTGATTTTTCCCATATCTAGTTATTCTCATACCAAGGATTTGTTTTGTAGCACCCAAATCCTTCATTGCAAATGAATTTGCCAATTTTCCTTTGAGCACATTTATTTCCTGCATGTTAGACCCTACAACAAGAATTCCATCTACATACAATAGCAATATAATATACCTGCCATCATTTTGTTTCTTAAGATAAACATAGTGATAAAAATGATATCTAGTATAACCTTGCTTAGACATAAACTTGTCAAAACTTAGATACCATTTCCTTGGAGCCTGTTTTAGGCCATACAAGTTCTTCTTCAAAATACACACTAATTTCTCATTTCCTTTGACCTCATACCCGTGTGTCTGCTGCATATATATTTCTTCCTCCAAATCCCCATGGAAAAAGGTTGTCTTTACATTTAACTGCTCAAGATGCAAATCTTCTGCTACCACTAGACTTAAAATAGTTCTAATTGAATTCATTTTAACACGAGAAAAAGTTTCATCAAATTCTATACCTTTCTTTTGTGAAAACCTCTTCGCCACAAGTCTAGACTTATACCTGTGTTTACCTCCATCTTCTTCCTTCAACCTGTAAACCCATTTATTCTCCAATGTTGTTTTACCTACAGGAAACTTGACTAAGTCCCAAGTTTGGTTATGCATCAATGAGTCCATCTCTTATTCCATGGCTTGCTCCCACATCTTTGTTTCTACCTACATTGCTTCTTCATATCTTTTTGTTCACCAAAATTAGTCAACAACACATAATATAATGAAGGAGAGTATTGTTCAAGGGGTCTACTTATCCTGGCAGATATTCTAACATCACTTTCAAGTGTTTGAGGTGCATGTTGTTGTTGTGGTTGTTGTGGCTACTAATCATTATGATTTTCAGGGACCTTTACTTTTTCTGTGATCTCATCAAGAACTGTATATTATTTATTTTCTTTTTCCAATTTCTTTCCCTGCATATGATCCTTATACAAGGCCTTTTCATTGAATATGACATCTCTTCTCCTAATGATTTTTTCATTTTCATAATCATATAAGAGATAACCAAAATCGTTAACACCATATCCAATAAAATTACATTTCTTTGATTTTGCCTCAAGCTTTGTTCTATTTTATTTATTAACGTCAATAGAGGCTTCAAAACTGAAATCCTTTAAAAAGGAGTTTGCCTTTTTACCTATCCATGCCCCCTCTGGAATACCACCATCCAAGGAACTTGAAGGCCCTTTGTTTATTAGATAACCCGTTTTTGCACAGTATGTACAATATCTGTCCAAAATTGTAAGGGCAATCCTGCATGCAATCTCATGCACCTTACACGCTCCATGATTGTCATGTTCATCCTTTATGACACATAATTTTCCTATGGCGTTTCTATAATTTTCTTCTCTCTATGAAGCAAATGATTTTATAGAAACGAAGGAAATAAGGATCCAGAGAATAGCCCCTTGATTTCACCTCCGCGAGGGGATGAAGAAGGGATTGCGAAGGCCTCTCTGCAAAGTGCTATTCAGTTGATAAAACAAGGATTCCTGTGAATACCACCTCCGCCCACACCACCACCAGCTTCATCACCATCACCTCCAACTTCACCTTTACCACCTCCACCTCCACCGTGATTCAGTATGGCAAACATAGTAAAGTTTCCTTGGTTCAAAGGCTTGGGAAATCAAGAACTGGACCAATTCTGGTTCATTATGAGGGTTGTATGGGAAGCTCAAGGTGTTACAGATGACCATATAAAGAAAGAGACACTGGTTAGCGCTTTGCAAGATCACACGCTAACCTAGTATGTTAAGTAATCCAACGACAACCTGAATGTTAGAGTAGCGGACATCCAAGTAACACTAAATACGAAATTTAGCAGGCCTAAATCTGAAGTGCAGTCGATTGTGGGATTCAAAGAGATCGCAATGAAACCAGGTGAGATGCCTTGGGAGCTAGATTAGAGGTTGAAATGTACAATTCAGGAAGCCAACATGAATTTGGTAGATGGACAACATCGCAAGTGGTTTTTGTCTTCCCTACTACCACACTTAAGAAGTGCGTTGTCGCAGCAGAAGATAACCACTTAGGAAGAGGCCTGGGAGATTGCCATGAGATTACATGAGACTCCGATGCAAGATCCTAATCTAGGAGTCTAGTAGATCCATGCACAACTAAAAAATCTGTGCCTTGAGATGCAAAGTCTGAAGCAGGACAGGATGGTTCGACCAGAGGTATGTGAAGAGGTGTGGTGCTTGAAATGTAAGAGTTAGGGTCATGACAAAGACCATTGAACGATCTTCAAAAATTACCTTGCAGGAGGAGGACCAGTGCCTTTAAGGCCAGAAGCCCAAGCAATACCTAACGTTGCACCTGCTTTATGGTGCGCTATCTATCAAGTAGCCAGAAAAAATGCCACAGACAACTGTCACTTGCTACAGAAGTATGTGCAAGCACCACAATAGTTGTTCTGCAACTTTGTAGGTTGGAAAGACATGATGAGCGTAATTGTAAGAGCTATGAATTGATGATGGACAGAAATCCTACCTACAGGGTTCAGGCCGAAACATGGCCCCTTGACCAGAATGTAGGGATGGCGCGGATAGGATTTCAGGGGCGCAGTCGAGGCCGAGGCGGAGAACGACTTGGTGGAGGTCGAGGACAGTTGATTTGCAACAATTGTGGAGGACCAAAACACTATGCCCATGACTGCACTAATCCAACATGTCCGTCGTGCAAGTATTGCACATTGTTTGATCATGAAACAGAAGATTGTCCCGCGTTGATAGCTAGGATACGTGACAAAGGGGTGCTACCACCTACCCCGACTCAGAACCTACAGATGATGAGGTCTAAGCCACACGAGGAAGATCTAAATGAGAATATAGTTCTCTGGAGTGGAATCGTAATGAGAGATGAAAAGGGGAAATAGCTAGAAGACAATACATGGATTCGTAAGGCCCCAATGAAAGAGGTTGAGTTTGATTTGGAGCATGCTCAGGAGGCCTTCATGGAAGCTAAGGAGAGCTTCACTGGGGCCTCCACTTCAGGAAGCAAAGATAAACTTGAGCTGGAAATGGACCCCTCTATGCTCACAACTTTCCTGGAAACTTGTATGAAGTTACTGCATGATAGTAAGGCTGTAAAAGGGCTACAAGAACTCATCAATAGATGCACTGGAACCGCATCAGGTGAACTGCGCGTAGTGCGAAATATTGGCAAGCATAAGACAAGGACAGGATGGGAGATGAGACTGACTGCACAAATAGGAGAATATGAAATGGATCAGGTCATTTTGGACCTGGGGTCAGATGCAAATGTCCTACCGAAGCAGACTTTGGAGTGAATGGGATGACCTACGCTGCAATGGTCTCTGATTCAGCTAAGGATGGCAAATTAGCAGAAAATCATACCCATGGGGCGGCTGCAGGGAGTGACCATCGATATTGAGGGAGCAAGTGCACTAGAATATTTTAAAGTAATAGAGATTGTGGATGACAGAAATCCCTACCCTGCACTCCTAGGAATTGACTGGGCTACTAATAAGAATGGGGTAATCAATCTAAAGAAACGAAAGATGATCTTTGAGAAGAAATCACTGCAAGTAATAATACCCTCGGATCCTACTGAAGGATCGCGCTATACGGAACCAATCCGCGACTATGAGAGTGATGATAATCTAGAATGCATCTATAAGATTACAATGCGAGACCAAGACTGGGTGAATCCCATCATGGATGGATGGATTACATGGGAGCGCAAGATTTCCTGCACTTCGGATTCCGATGAAGAAATAGAATGCTGGCAGAAAAGGTTACACAAAGTAACTACGTTGAATTGCATAATGATGACCCAGTCGCTGCGTTGTGTGTCGTTTGAGGTAAGAAATTTTCCTACTTATGATGGTCTAACTGAGGTAGATACCTTTTTGGATGAATTTGAAAGGGAGGTGCCAGAAAATCAATGCTTCCAGGCCTTGGACTGGGTACTGTGCGCTACGCTCGCAAGATGGTGGGGTACACACAAGGGAAGCTTTGATGATTGGTGTGAATATAAGAGGATGATGAGAGCACGATTAGGGAAGCCTAAGATGTGACTGACAGACAAGTACAATGGGCAGGATGATCCACAGGTGCATCTGGCCAAATGGGCGCAGGTTTATGAAGAAAAACCTCATCCTGAGTGGGTGCACCTATTCTGTCATACCCTTGATGTTATCCCAATGAATTGGTATATAGAAATAGAGCTCCGCCATGGGACAGGTGAATGGGATATCCTGAGTGAAGGCTTCATGATGACATTCAGTTTTGAGGATGGATTTGACAATATTAATGAAGAGCTACGAGAGGTGAAAGAAACCATCTTTAAGATACCGCGGGATCCTTTAGACCTGATTCAACCTGAACGGGCTACTCAGCTGAGTCGCACATTGGAATGTTATAATGTAACTATTGAAGAGGAGGATGAAGACCCACAAAAGATGGACATTCCAGAAATATAAGGCCACCGCGAGGTTCAAGGGCCACAGATTGAGAACCCTGAGATAACCGCGCCAATCAAAACCAAATAGGTGAACATTGGTACAGAGACAAAACCCAAATTCGCAAAAATTGGAGACTACTGGGACGATGCGACAGTGGATAAGGTCACTAAATTACTCCACGAATATCAAGGCTTATTCTCGACCAAGTTATGGATTTGAAAGGAATAATTGGAGATCTAAGGGTGATGAAGATCATGTTAAAGCCCAACGTGAAGCCAGTCAAGCAGAGGCCTTACTGCCTAAACCCAAAATATAAGGAGAAGGTTCGCTTAGAGCTAGACAAAATGCTAGCAGCAAGCATCATTGAACCTATGGAGGAATCCAATTGGGTAAGCCTAATGGTGGTGCAAGAGAAGAAGCAGAAGGATGAGATAAGGATATGCGTGGATCGTAGAAAATAGAACGATGCTTGTGTGCATGATCCTTTCCCAACTCCGTTCATGGATGAATTGTTGGACAATGTAGGTGGTCAGGAAGCATATTCTTTCACTAATGGGTTCTTTGGGTACCACCAAATCAAATTCGCATCAGAGGATAGGAGCAAGACAACCTTCGTGACTAAGTGGGTTGCTTTCAATATACTGTAATGTCGTTTGGATTGAAGAATGTGCCTGCTATCTTTTCATGTGTGGTTGTTGCGGAATTCAAGGAATTTATTCATAAGTTCATGGAGGTCTATTTTGATGACTATACTATATTTGGGCTGGTTAAGTGCCATGTAGTGAGTTTGCGCTTGATGTTGGATGCCTATCGAAGATACCAGATCACGCTAAACCTTAAGAAGTGTCTGTTTTGCGTTCCTTTTGGGAACCTATTGGGGCATGTGGTTTGCAAACAAGGGCTGATGGTAGGCCCCACAAAGATCGTGGTGATTCTAAACTTGGAAGCGCCGAGGAGTGTGAAACAACTGTATGGTACTCTAGGACACACAGGATATTATTACAGAAATTTTATTAAGGGCTATGCCCAGATCAATGCGCCAATGGAAAAAATGTTGAAGAAGGATGTCATGTTTTGCTAGACCGATTACTGTAAGAAAATCTTGGATATATTGAAAGAAAATATGGTTACTCATCAATTCTAGTCTTCCCAAACTAGAAGAAAGAGTTTCATGTACATGTCGACGCGTCATTTATAGTGCTAGGGGTAGTACTAACACAGGATGGCGGAGAAGGCTTGGACCACCCTATCACATTTGCAAGCCATAGATTATCCAAAGTAGAGAAGAACTATTCTACCACTGAACACGAGGGGCTAGCTATGGTGTACATGCTCCAAAAGTATCGATATTGCTTTCTAGGAGGCCACTTTAAGATGTATACGAACCACTCCGCGCTGAAGTACCTGGTCAATAATCCTTGGGGGGGGCGAATTTGCAAATGGTTCTTATTTTTCCAAGAGTACGAATTTGAAGTTGTTGTGAAGCCTGGACGATTGAATGCAAGACAACTGGAACTGTGCCAGAAGGATACTCTGCCGAGCAAAAGAAGGAATTAGGGGTGCGCGCGGTAGAATTCTCTATCATTGTTGGGCATCTATAAAATATGGGGAACGAAGAAATACTATGAAGGTATGTACCTAAGTTTAAACGAAGTAGCATCCTCATGGACGCTCATGGGGGAGCCCTAGGAGGACATTATGCAGGGAGAGAAACCGTGCAAAAGATTCTACATGCAGGGTTGTGGTGGCCAATCGTTCATCAGGATTCAAAGCATATTGCAAGGCATGTGATGTATGTCAAAGAATAGGCAGGACATCGTGGAGGGATGAAATGCCTTTGAATCCACAAATGACGTTGCAACCTTTCAAAAGGTGGGCAATAGATTTTGTAGGACCCATTCAGCCTCAAGGGAAGACAGGCACGAGGTACATTATCACTGCGACGAAGTATTTGACTCATTGGGCAAAAGTGCAACCGGTGAAGGATTGCATGGGCATGACTACCGCAAAGTTCCTATTTGACCATGCACTAATGTGATTTGGATGTCCAAGAATCTTGATGAGTGATCGTGGTACACACTTCCTGAATGAGACGATCAGTGCACTAATGGAGGAATTTTAAGTGTATCACCAAAAGAGCACACCTTATCACCCACAGGCTAACGGGACAGTGGAGGCGTTCAACAAAGTTCTTGAAAACACACTAACCAAGGTATGCAATGCTCAACGAAGTGATTGGGGCATACACGTACCTGCAGTGTTATGGGCTTATCAGAGGACATACAAAAAGCTGACAGGACAAACACCCTTTAGGCTAGTATACGAGGTTGAAGCGGTGATGCCTATGGAATACATCATGCCTATTCTGCGCATAGCAGCGCTCACGGGTATGACAGATCGTGGAGCCCTAGAAGAGAGGCTCACATAGTTGGCTGATCTCGAAGAAGAGAGATTTTTAGCTGGATTTCACCAGCATGTCCAAAAGCAGCGTTAAAAAGCATGGCATGACTGACATATTAAGTTGTGCACCTTCAAGGTAAATGATCTGGTTTTGTTGTATGATAGTAAGATTGATAAATTCCCCAGAAAATTCAGGATGCACTGGTTAGGGTTGTATGTTATTAAGGAGATTACCGATGGAGGCATGGTATAGCTGTTCAAGTTAAATGGAGAACCCTTCCCAGGAAAGGTGAATGGAAGTCACTTGAATCCATACACCGGCTATCCGACCATGTGATTATATGAAAGTAGCATAGTATTAGCACTCCAGGCATCTGAAAGGAGGTGCGGGACTATAAACTACACTGCCCTGGTTGGGGAGCTGCGTGATGTCAGGACTGCACAAAGCAGCAAAGTGCCATAGGGTTCGCGACAGCACCAAGACAGTTGCGCTAGTGCGAATGTCCACCGGAAAGTGACCGTTAAAGTCACTATTCACGATTTGATGGTCGGTTTGAGGCCAAATGGAGTGGGCAGTAGGAATTTAAGGTGAAATTTATGGGTTAGATTCTTGAAAAATTTGCGCCAAGCTCGCATTAATGGGTCGAATGTGGGGGGATTGGTCATATTTGAATTCAAAAAGCCCTATAAATTACGAGTGGTTGTCCAACGAAAAACACTTGGCATTTTAAAAATTCAATTGTTGTGATATCAGCTATGTATGGACCTTTTGAGTTTTGAGGCTTTAAGAGCAAGTTCAGTGTTTGAGAGAATGTCGAAGAAGATGCAAGACCTCCTGACCAGAATGATGTCGACACTCGAGGAAGCTGCGCTGGAAATTGCAGTAGTAGAAGTCCTAAAGAGTGTTGAAGTGATAGTTGAGGTCCCTAAATCACCCAGAACACTGAGACCTAAGAAGGATAAGCAGGTTATGATCCCAGTGTGTTTCTCACCAAGAAACCCACAGAGGACCAAACTCACCTTGTAGGAAAAGGGGAAGGCCATTAATCTGGAGGCCGATAAGGAAGAATCTGAGGAAATCCTGGTGGATGAGGAGGATGCAGAAATGGAAGTTGAAACCCAGGGTGCGGAGCCTATTACCAGGTTACCTGAATATGTTCCTCCATGCAAGGGCAAAGCCAAGGTGCTGAAGGACATAGACGAGAGCAAGAGCTCCCTGCAAACTTCGCTGCTCCTAGATGACATTGTTTTTGAGGGGCCACACTTAGGGTGAGTTCCTGTACTGAAATTTGAAGATTGGGACCTTGCAGATCACAAGAAATTCCCACATCTAGTGACTGAGTAGCTAATGCACTGACGGATTGACACGATTGCTAGAACAATTGAATTAGAGCCGCGGACCTGGCTCAAGGGTGTAGAGAAAGCTGAGTTACTTAACCTGATCTGGGTGCCACATTACCACTACACCCCAGTGACCATCTTCATCATCAGGCAGCTGCTCTGCTTGGCGCACGATGGGTGTTTGTGGATGGAGGAGCCCATTCCCATCACAGACCACTTGATCCATCGGATTACACTACTGCCTTACTCAAGGGATGATCTAGCCAATGTTTCAGAAGGAAAAGGTTGCGAGTTGGCCCTCGCAAAAGATATGAAGAAGAAATTCAAGTTGGAGAAGAAGAAGTGAGGATATGCCATCTCTAGTATTAACAACCCTGCAGTCAAGGTAGCGACGCAAATACTAGTAGGGAAGGTGATGCGTAAGTGCCATGCGGATGAGGTGCCCATGCCTGTGATTGCACTAGTAGCCCAATGCGCTGAAGGAGTCCAGTTCAACTAGGCAAATTATCTTGGCGGTGAGTCCCTTGCGAACTATCATGAGGCACAGGAGTAGGGAAAAACATTTCACTATGCATGGCTCCTGCTGTCAATTGTACTGGTGGCATGGGAGCTGCCAGAAGACAGCCAATTCCCTTTGGTCGGGCTAGACCTTCCAAAGGCAGTGAAGTATGCTTCATTGTGGGCGACTAATGATGTGCAATGTTGTTGGCTTAATTGGTCCTGACCTAGGTTCGGAAGAGTTATTTAGCCAAACAAATCCCATAGCTACCGACCCTTTTGGCAACAGCCTGTGGAGTGCGGATTGAGGTCTCACCTGAGGTAGCAGGGGAGGGTACTAGAACCAGGTTTCCACGCCCTAGGGATGTCTCGGTGTGGTCTGGGGGTTTCACACACTGGATTATAGCTCCGCAATACTTGGTATTTGCACAGATCCAGATTGATTATATCTTTCTTATTAGTGCGTTATTCTATTGGAGGATGCGGTTACAAATTAACATGATCTTTAAGCAAACATTTGACCAACACAACTTGATTCGCACATTAAAATGAACTCGGATTTACATTCATTTTTACAATAAGTAGATTAAATTAAATAGATATTATGAAAGTCAGATTCGCGACAACATCAGAAGGAACACAAAATTTCAAAAGAAACTTATCTTTATTTCCACTTATCCTCAATACATCCAGATCCACCCTACGCACTTAGCTGTAGGGGTCTGTGCACACAACTGTGGACTTTCCAGGCCTCTGCACACAAAGCTGCAGAGCCTCTACCTACTACCCCAACCCTTGACTCAGACTTACAGACGCTTTCAGACTATATTCTTCAAAAACCCATTACCTTCCATATTCCAGATTAACTATCCAAACTCAACTATCTCTACCCATAGAGCCTCACTCTATTTATACCCTTCCTTGGCCCGTGATCCCTGTGCAGACTGACTCTATTAACATTTCTTTACATTATTTTTGGGCAGACTACCCTTTGACTCAACCTATTATAATTCGCGCTCCACACTTTCAGTAGAGTCTTTACCTTAACTTTACCCAAAATGTCCAGCTTCAAGCTTCCTAACTGTTGCGTGGGGCTTCCACTACCTAATAGTCCCCCAACACAATCATCGTGACTCATCCTGAGTCACTCAGCTGGCGCAGTAATCTTCTCGCGTAGGGCGGTTAGCATCCTTTGTGCTTCACTTGTTCCAACAGCAAATTCTTCCGTCATCCATTGCATCATTTCTACGTGTGTGGCCGTCAACTCAGTCTCTGGCGGCGCTCTCTCAATGGTGGTGTACTTGCTTTGCATATGAGCTACCCTGCGCTCTATGGTGGTCGAAACTGCAAATGCCTCATTCAGCCATGGCTGTAAATGAGCTTTAATCACTGCTACCTTCTACCGAGCCGCATCAACTTGGATATTTAGGTCCTGGGCCTCCCTTATCTTAGCTAGGTGCTGTGTAATAACAACAATAGACACGGTTCCTTTGATCCTATCATAGGCTTCCTGAAGCTCCCGAGCTTTGGTTTCCAAGTGTTGAAGGGTTGGATCCTCTTGAAGGGTCATGAGTGTGACAATCAACTGTGTGAACAGGTCCATACATTCCTTCAATGTCCTTGTAAGCATTGTGCAGGTGATGGTGATGATGTTCTTGTGCTACTCCATAATCTCAGGGGGCGTCGCCAGCTGAGTCTGCAATTTTAACTCTGTAATCTGCACACTAAGCTCCCGATGGATCTGCGCAACCTCCTCCTTAGCATTATGGAACCTAGTAGCTAGCTTCTGAATTTGGGTCTCAGTAGGGAGATCAGCTGTAATCTCCAGCTTAGGGGCACTTGAGCAAGCTTCCACGACAATCTACTGCACTTGATGGTTCTATGTGACGGCTTCATCCCATTGGAGGCGCAGTTGTTCGAGATTTATTTTCTGTTCCTGGAGGATTTGTTCGGTATGGCCTTCCTGGGTGCGGAGCTCTATCGTGGCAATGTCCTGGAGCTGTTGCAAGCTTTCGTGTGGTAAAGCAGCTATGTTTAGTCCTAGTCCTATAAACACTCCCAGCACAGCTCTGTCCTCTGCGTTGTCGACGATCAACGCGCTTGCTGGAATTGCAATAGAATAGGCGACTTGGGTCTTCAGTAATGGTTTCATAGCTACCATACCAGAACCCTTTGTAGCAGTACTTTCACTTATGGGCACGATGCGGATTCCTAACATCTGTAGCTACATACGAAGCTCCCCCAACACTGCTACTCGGACATGGCTTCGTCAACTGCATCACGTGTGGCCTCGTGAACGGTATTTTCAATTTCATTCAGGTCACCCTTGGTTAGGGTGGTCACCTAACTATCTGTCTTAGATGCCCTCACCTTCTTTCGTGGCGTCGGCCGCTCTGGTGTCACTGAGTGCTTTAAAGGGGCCCCCGTAGTAGTGGATGGAGTATCTGTCGTGACCGGCTAAGTGGTTTCCTTCTGACTACATTTGTTTATTGTCGATGTCTCCTTGCCTGGTTGTGTCTTGCCTGCTGCTATGAGTGTCGCCTCCCAAGCTGCTTTAAATTGTGCAGCCAACTGTGCATTCTTCTTTTGTTGTCCAGCGCACTTGCCTTCCTCCTTTTTTTTCCGAATGTCAGCCTCGTCATGCTCTCTTGCCAAGGGTCCACACCAGGCCACTGGCCAAGTATCCACAATCTCATCAATAACATCATTAATGGCAATAAATTGGAGTGATTTCCATGCCTGGGTCAGGTCCTTTCGTGCCTTGATGTAGACATGATGCATGTCTGCTTTAAATTTGGCAATGTGCTTCATGCTTTCATAGATCTCGTCAGTTAAGTGGGGTAACTTATTAATCCACTGACGCACAGTTGTGTCCATTAATACCCAAAATATTTTGATATTGCGAATTCATCTAATGTCCCTTGTCACCCAAAGGGAAGCATATCAAGTGGCTTCAGGCCATTCCAGATCCAAGACTGGAAACTGGCTTTCCTCGGGTAAGTCAGTGGTGACCAGCATGATGAACAGGAGCAACCATGCATAATGGAATCTCATGCCTTCCTCCTGCATGTCACGGCAATTGGTCTGAAACTCTTCAAAAAAGAACTGCAATCAATTGAACCACACACCAGTTGTGCATTCCTCAGCAAGAGTGATAACTATGGCGGGGACCTCAGTGCCACGACATTTCCTCATGACTTTCCCTACCAGCAACTAGGTGGCAATGTGGACTGCGTTGTCTGATATACTATCAATGATATACCCTCACTGTCCCTTGCCAAGCTAGTACTTCTTTTTCAGTCGTTCTATCATCATGACATCGTTACCTTTATCAGTAATCTCCCAAGGGTCTCTCCCATCGTAGGGGAGGTGTGAAACCCGATGAACAAGTTCCGCTGTGATACGGATGGGTTTACCAACCCATAATATGTCCTCATGAACTAAACAGAGCAACTGCTTTATGACCAACATGGTGATAGGGGGCCGGAGAAAGTGAGGAATCGACAAGAGACAGAGTAATCCAACTTTGTCCACATCCTGTAGCCACGCCTTTGGCTGTAGGGTAGTCACTGTCGCTTCTATCTTCCGGTCCATTAGTTCGTTCGTCGCCAAATGGGGAAATTTTACTATATCTGCAAGGTCCCAATCTTCGAACTTCATTATCGCAACACGGCCAACCACTGAGTTTTCCATTGGCATAGCTTTTGGTAGCAATGGGGTGACGATTGCAGAGTTGACTTCATCCATATTTACAGGTACCTTGGCCTTCCCTTTGCTTGCTGGCACATACTTGGGTCGTCGTACTGGCTGTATGGGATCTTCTTCAAGGAGAACTTCTTCGACGTATGTGGGAGGACCCTCATCTTCTTCCTCGCTTTCAATTATAACAGTTTTAGCCTTCTCCTTCATCATGAATTTTCCAGATTGTAGGTGTCGAGGCGATCTTCTTACTGGGTCTGGGCTCTGGGGATCCTTCTTGGTTCACGGCGTCCGGGGAGATTTGGGGAGCTCGGTGGTCTGCAGCGTGGCTGTTTGCGGCCTGTCTGTGGTAGGATCTTGTACCTTCAGGATTGCGTCTTGGTAATACTTGGGCAATTCCTAAAACCATGGACTATTTTAGAATTTCTCATCACTCATCATGCTATTGATGCAGGGCGGTTTTCTTGCAGAGTGGTAAGACGTGGTGGTGTGACCCTGACTCTGATTATATATGGTTAGACATTCAAAATTGGCTACTTGCCCTTGCAGTAGTTCATAATTTCGATTTTGGTGGTTATTCCTCTACCTTAATTACCCGTCACTGGCTTCATAGTGCTTTAAATGGGTCATCATATCATGAACAGTACCTATAACGGTCACTTTCCATCTTTCCTTCGTGGCAGCGAATCCCCAGGGACGCAGATTTGGTTTTTGTATGTATGCAGTGGTTTTGTCGTGCAACTCTACAGCAACTTGGTTTATCATCCCACACCCTCTTCCAACTGCATGGGACACTGGGATTGGGTCTCCTACGGATATTCAAGTGGGTGAACCCCTAGTACAGGTCTTCCATTTCCCGACTAGCCCGGGTCGCGAGCACCCTATATGTTCCCTCGATTCTACTATTGAATTATGGTGTGCACATTCCTATTCTCTCGGGTGCAGTCGTAACCACGCTGGTGGGGTCAATGCTTGTAACAAGGTAGGAGAGCCAGCCACATCGGTTTCCTTTGGAAATTCCTTCCCGTAATCTGGGTAGGCAACTTCTAACTAAAATTCTGCAATTGCTTTGTCCAGCTTCATACTTTGTGCGTGGAGTCAGGCCCCAGTTTCTTCTCACTCATCGAGTCGTAGTTTTCCATGTAGAATGGTTACCCAAAGCTGCTGAACTCTGTCATGGATGTCATCACCGGTGGAGTGAGCTGCACCTGTAGTGGTTGGTTGGGTTGTAGAGAGATGGTCCCTCCCAGCTTTGTGACCCTGTGTTCCATGTAGGTCCGGTTGGGTTGTCAGTCATCCGATGGGCATCCGTATCTTTCAAACTACTGCTTTATGCCATCATGGCCACCGTGCACATCCTCTAATCCGGACTTGAAACCGCCACCTACATCCCAGCTTCTGCGGCTCCCCTCCAGGTGCACGCAACCCGTCTTTCGGCACATTGGGCTGCTCCTGGATTACGCATAATGTGCCAGGCGGTACGATTTGTGCTTCAACTATAGCGCCATTCTCCTCTGGTCGTGGTCTTTCCTCTGTCCTTATGCGCCATACCGACCGAGTCACCATATTGAAATTGAGTGTCGTCACGGCTTGTAGTCGATTTTGCCATCGCTCTACCTTCTCCTTGGAATCCATGTTGAAGAGGCTATCACATTCCCATGAGGTTCTTCAATTATCGGCGGACTGCATTCGATCTAGGTCTTGCATTGTTATTTGATAAATGCAATCTAGTTCATCATCACTTTCCTTGTTAGGTACGGGTTTGGTGTAGCGTTCTCCTTCCACTGGGTCCAATGGAACTACTACCCGTAGTGACTTCTTTTCGACTGTCATCTTGCATCTTTTTAAGTTAATGATCCCTTTCATGTCTGTGGCCCAATCAATTCTGAGCAATGTAGGGTAAGGATTGCTGTCATCAACAATCTCTATTGTTACAGGGAAAACTAGTGTCGATTCAAACTGCTAGTCCCACTAAGACGGGTAGCTATCTTAGAAACAAATAATGAAAGCTTTTCAAGAGTTCCTTTAAGTGTGATATATGGAAGAGAAGAAAAGAGGACCAACCTGGATCTTGCGCTTTGATCCTAGCTTGATTTCTCTTTTGCTTGATAGGACTTGCCACACCTCTCCTACTTGTCCCGCTTCAAAGAGTACCTGTAGAGTCAAAGTAATAGCAAACTATCACAGCATCTCTATCTATAACATCATAAAAAATAGAGAATCAGAAACACATTGACCATACAATTGCATTCATAAACAATGAGATTCACAAATACAACATCATATGGAGGAAAACTCAAAGAACTTTATTAATAGTAATGTAAGAGAGGATTACAACCCAGCTGTCTGATCCAGCATCATCCTCCCAGCTTAGAAGCCCTCTTCACCTCATGAACAAGCAAATCACCCAACAATGCAATGCCTCTTCTCACTAAACCAACAACACTTCCTTACAAAATACAAGATTCCAGCCTCCAGATCTCTCATATGAGGGATCCATATATAGATGTCTTGCAAGGGTGTGAGTCAACTCTGGGTTTTTGATTAGTTTCATTTCACTGATAGTTCTTGGTTCCACTTGGAGATTTCATGATCTCTTACTCATCCCTGGGAAAATTCAGAGAGGCAAGTGTCACAGGAGAAGTTTCTGGAAGATTCCATGATCATCCACCTTGCAAACTATCTCTGCCATTTGTCTATTCTCGCTCATCACACCCCACAGAAGGCCATTTCAGTATGCATCACACTTGGCCAGTTAGGCAATCAGTATGCATTGCACCTTGTCCATGGAGCAGCCTGTATGGTCCATTTTTGGCCACTTCTAAATATTTTTTCAGGTGGAACTTCTAGCAAATGATGTAATCAACTGACCATGATCCTTTAGGGTATGAAGCAACACTTTTAGGGACTTGATGAGTCCTTGGTTTATGGACATATGAGTTTGGTGTTGCAGTGCCCAAATATGTCTATAACAAATGCCCCCTAAAGCATGAGGTCGTAAATCTTCTGATTTCAAGTGAAATGATTTATTCATGAGGATCCGAGGTATTCAAACTAGAAGGTGACTTGTATAAGATACAATACAATACATCATCATCATATTATTTTCATGATCTAGCTGAGGTGGGCATTCCCATGCCCAGCTTTATAAATTCATTTTCATGTACATAGGACAGACAATCGTCTGTTGTTGCAGACTAGTGATTATTTGCATGAAGAGTCATCTTCCCTGACTTAGATGACTATCTATGCAGCTTCTGTGTACAATTGATGTCTTTATTTTCCTGAATATATCGCAGCTCGAATAGATGAAACTAGATCCAAGGTCTTCAAAACTCATCCAATCTTTGCCCGATGTACAAGTCGATCCATGTGAAAAGATGTTCTGAAGTCGAACATGGAAAGACATCGCCTGATTACCAGCCAATAATGTGAGCTGTTAACAGACGCGAGAGGAATCACCGATAATGATGATGACCCTCAAGGTACTATAGTACAATTCACGTGGTGTGAATATATGAGCCAATGTTGAACACCACACAAAGTCTTTCGGTCGAAGGTCATTAATGTAAACCTGTCGCTGGAAGTGAGAAACTTGCCATTGAGGCATGCAAGCTTCAAAGTACTAAAAGGGTTGTTTCTGAGTTAGCTTCTTGGATAATGAGTTGATGTCGAAAGAAGTGACCTATCATAGGAGGGCCTTTATGTATCCCACATCTATGACGCGAAATGGAGAAAATGATTTTTGTGGAGGTGAAAACGATTTGATGATATGAGGTTCAGTAATGGCGGCCATGAAAAATGAAGAGTGGATGTAATAAAGTGGATGAGACGTTTGCTAGATGCTGAATTCTCTGAATGACTTCTCTTGAACATATTGAAGACACCGGTATGGACTAGTAGCGTTAACCCCATGTATGGCATAGTGGACCAATGGTGATGGTGAACAAAAAAACCCAACCCAACTCAATCACGGTGATGGAGTGAAAGTGTCATGTTCAAGAGCGACTTGCTACCAATAGAGTTCTTCAAGTTTTCTTCCCATTTTTCCCCAGTCATTGCTAACCAGTACCTCTTTATTTTTGACAAGCTTGAGGAGGATAACATATGCTTTCTCTATAATTTTCCCTTCGGGTAAACCTATCACTTTTTGTTTAGGGAGCCTAGCGTCAGTGAGACTCATTCTTGTCTAGGTGGAAAAGTTTTTCGCTATTGTTTCAACGAGTTTAATGACAAAGATAACTCAGTCCTTTTCTTGTTTAGGGAGTCTGAAAACGGATGAAAAGGAGACTCCAACAGTCCTTTTTCGTGGCATAATCCCTTAAGTCCGAAAAAGTGTAAAATAATACAAAAGGGATGGCTTTTCGATAGTTTTAACGAGCCGACAAAGACAAGCACTTGATCTTTTTGTTTAATGATCCCTCAAGTCCAAAAAGATTAAAATATATGAGAGGGATGGCGTTCCCCTTACTTTAATGAGCTGTGAAGGCCAATAGCTCGACAATCTTTTTATATTTAATGAGTCTAAAAAGAGTTTAAAAGAGGCTCGTTTTTTAGGAACGAGTGATATTTTTGGGTAGCAGTTGGTTCCAGGTAAGTTTGGAACTTCTCAAAACATGGCAGTGTGAAGAGGGTGGCAATCAGAATCACTCATCGTAGATATTCCTAAAAAAGGTAAACAATCAAGTGGAAGCATATGGTCGACCAAATGAAGTGGAGGTGATGGAAGGAACACAACCAAAGTTCAAAAGGGCAGATAGCAAAGCGATCACAAAGGTTATTTACCAATGGCGGGTTTATTTTTTAATGAGCTTGAACCTTACAGGAACATTGCTCTTACCAGTCTTTTGATAATGTCTCTTGGTAAAAAATTTTTTTAATGAGCTTGATCACTACTATAACATGTGCTCATGACCTTTTTATGTAAGCTAGAAATGACCGAGCTACGAGGTTAAAGGGTTAAGAACCTACAAACTAAGAAAAACAAGGGTTTCTTTTCACTTGCATGCAAAGGTTTGCATGCCCCTAGGTCTTTAAGTAAAAGGAGAATTTTTCAGGTTATCAAATGAAATTCCTACGGTTAGGTAGGATTGTTTATGTTGGGAGACAAAAACTCTTCCTTTGCGATGTCCATCGAAATAGACAAAGGTGATTGCTATGAGCTTCCAATCACATAACGTACGAAGGTGAATGCTATGAGCTTCCATTCACAATCATACAAAGGAAATAATCATGTCAGACTGATTACATAACCTATACGGGAATGTTATTCGGTCCAAGTATTATGACCTTTCAAGAAAATCTCTCTTTTCCTCTGGGTTCGCCTTCTAAAGCAGACTAGGGTGCATGCTCCCTAATCTTTATCACACTCACCAAACTACTTGCGGTAATTAGGTGGATGGGATGAAGACGGAAGAGACATTGTTGATGCGAAGAGACCATTTAGGGATGATGGTTGATTTATAGCTGTGTTTGAACTGAGAAATGAAAGCTAGTCAACGAGCTATACCAGTTTTCCTTCATGTGGAAAACACATCACTCGAAAGAATGTGGAGAAAATGGCTTCCATGCTATATATATAATCACGTCCAAGAAGTAGATTGTAATCTAGTGGACCTTGGACTACCATCACGTTCACATGAACGGTTTTCTTTCTAAAATTTATAGGAAACTTTGGAAGTATCCCTAATGGTCGACTAGTTCCTTTGTTGAAGCCCGACAAATTTTGTTTCTCAGGAAAAAGTGATGGCGAACCAAGTTCTTTCCAAGTAGTTGAGGAAAGGATACTCACCGAAGCTCCTTCATCTATGATTGTGCCAAACACGATCATTTTGTAAACCTGTACCATGATTTAGAATGGTACATTAGATGGAAGGCGAGGTTTCGCTAGTTGATTCCAGTCAAAGAAAACAACCAGACTACTTGGAGGAGGCACCGGATAAATGTCCGGATAAGATTCATGAACTGGGGGGGTCTCTTCCTATTCTGAAGGAATGGGTGGATTGCCCCCAAGTTCATAAGTTTCATGAACTAGGGGGGTCTCTTCCTGTTGTAAAGGAATGGGTGGATTTCCCCCAAGTTCATTAGACTCTATATCGACAAAAAGAATTTGAATGGTGTTGTTCTCATCCTCTTTGGGAACTATATCATCTGAAGGTGGATTTTCTGAAGGTAAGACTGGGTCGACTGCCATCTTGACCAGTTGACTTTGATCCATAATGGACTCAAAAGGTTCACTTTCAATGATAGACGATTCGATCGACAATTGAGGTATGTCAATGAGGTTTTCAACTAGCGAAGGACTTGGCAAGAGTTTCTATCCAGGTGGAAGTTGTTGCGGTGAAGCAGGACGGTTATCCAAAATGCTTTTGGCTTTGTCCAGAAAAGGACAATGGTGAAGAGTATGATCACCTTCACATAACCTACATGGAACTCTGACTTTTCCTTTTTGTCTGCTGACTTCATTTTCACTAGTTGATGGTGTGTTGTCAACCTGACTGCCAGGGGTTGATGACACCAAATGGTGCAACCGAGGAGACCATTCTCTCAAGATCCGCAGGATGCAAGGGAAATCTCGATGGTAATGGTTCTCCTTGCGAATTGTGCATGGATTTTTTGGTTTGGAAACTTTAGATTGCGGATTTTCACCAGATGATGCCTTGGTGTTCCCTTGTATAGCTGGCTTCTTCTTCTTCTCCTTCCCTTTCTTTTTCTTCTTAGTTACTTGGTTTTTAGTGTCACTAGTTTCACCAAGCGAAGAAGAAGAAGGGGAAGGAGAAACAAAGGAAGTATAAGGTGAAGGGGTAACTTCGGTATCGTCTGGTTGCTGATTAGATTGTTGAGGAATTACGGTGTTTTGAAAAACAGAGGTTGAGAAAAGCCAGAATGGCAGGCTGATTGTGATTCCTGGAAGGGACAATGTAGCCATATATGGAGAACCAATATCTCCCCAAGAGGAGAAAGGACTAGGATTCCCTCCAAGGGGGATTCCTTGATTGGTAGATTCCATTATTTCAACCTTAGATCAATGTAGGAACAGGGATGTTATTCAGTTTAAAATAAATTTTAAGACGCTTGGATGCAACTTTCTTTTTCAAGTTTTAAGAGTCGAGAAAAAGGTAAAGGTGACTCTAGTCGCCTTCAATTTTTAATGAGCCCGAAGTGACAAGTGCTCAGATGGACCTTTTCTTTTAAGGAGTCGAAAAGGAACGAAAGTGACTACTCTAGAAGTCTAGCTAGATGGTTTACCAAATCGATCGTAAAACTGCAAAATACACCTTGGTGATAAAACAATGTAAACTTTGAAACAGGAACTGATACTGTTACCCGTTTCGTAGAAATAGCAAAAAAATGACCCGATTTTCAAAAGTGGTGATGCAGAATACACATGTTTTTTTTAGAACATGGTTTTTGGAACTTTAATTTTTTTTCATGTTCAAGGATGAAATCAAGTTTTAGAATCGTAGTGATTTTCATGCTGATTTTAAAAAGTGAGTATTTTGCATCACACCCTTTTTTTAAAAGACCTATTTTTTGACTTTTAATTTTCTAGTGTGTGAAATGTAAAAAATTATTTTCTAAATTTGATAGTTTTTGAAGTCGTCATTTTATTCATATTTTCTTGTTCTCTATCTTAATTTTTTTTTTTTTAGGGGGGTTTTTATTGTTTTGTGTTTTTAAATTAGAAAGTCGATAGTTTGAATTTTAGATAATCTACATATTTATACATCCTTAATTAATTTTTCAATCCACATGAAATAATTGTTTCTAAAAAACAACATTTTTTAACAATGGACATAAAAATAACCATTTTTAACATAAATATAACAAAAAAACTAAACGTTTTGATAATTTTTTGCTAGAATTAACATGTCAAAATCACAATTTTTATACAAAAATATTAACTAAAAATGGTTAAATAATAGTTTTTTTTATGAATTTCATGTCAAAAAAATAATAATAACAACTTTTTTTTCAAAAAATAATAATTAACTTAAAAATCAATGCGAAAATCACAAATTACAAATATTGAACACATAACAACTTTAATTCATTGATTATTCTTTTCATGAAATGTCAGAGTCAAAACATTACAAAGCTTGATTTCCAGGTATAACTTAGATTTAATCAACAATGTCACGTAATCCAAACTCTTCGTCCTCTAGAGTTTCATCATTGTCATCTTCCACAATATTTTCTGCTTCCTTTTGCGCAATTTCCTCTTCTAATGGGTCTTTGCCACCTCTAACGAGCAGGCGGGTCGATGGGCGAGCGGGAGGTCAGGTGAGGGATAATGAGGCTAAGTGGAAATTTAGGCAAGTATGGGCGAGCCCCTACCCACGCGCCCCCCACAACCCCCTCCCCGGCCCCCTCTCCCCTTCCCTCACCCTACCCCCTACCGTCCCTCCACACTCCCGCGCCCCATCCCCCCTCGCCCCCCACCCCCAAAACCCCCTCCCCCCTTAACCCCCGTCGCCCCATCCCCCCAAACCCCCTACCCCCCCCCAACCCCTCCCCGCGGCCGCCCCTCCCCACTGCGCCCACCGCTCCCCACACCGTGCGCCCCCCCTACCCTTCCCCACCCCTACCCCCATGGCCTACCCCATCCCCGTGCCCTACCCCAACCCCCCCACCTTCTGCCCCTACCCCTACCCCCAATCCCCCTACCCACCCCCTTCTGCCCCCCCCCCCCCCCACACCCTACCCACGCCCTACCCCCTTACCCTTACCCCCCCATCCCCCCCCCTACACCCTACCCGCGCCCTACCCCCTTACCCCCTCCTACACCCTACTCATTGAAAGTGAAGAGTTCAATGAGTCAGACTTAACCACTAGTAGGCTATCAAGATGTGTTATAACTGAATCACTAGGAGGAAAAGACATTTGATTCTATTCAAGTGCATTTTGTGCCATATATGAGTAGAGCAGTTGAGAGTGGATAAAAAGGAAGGAAACATAGAGGACTTGTTTACTATAGTAGCCCACAAGCCACATGCCTCACTTTTTTATACTTTCATCCTTTTTCCATTCAAAGAACGAGTGTATGGTGGTCTCGCCTTCCAGTTGGGTTCTCTCTCGAAAATGCTTCCCAAGGTATATATTTTGTTAATTTTTTGATATACAAGTTTAATTTTACTATTATTTGTTTTCCACATAATTATAATTTCCATGCATATGCAATCAATAATAATTAACATATTCCTAAATCTAAAGAGAAACAAACCATCATGGCATAGATTTCAGATTTTCTAATATATTTTAGTAGATTTATTGTGACAAATTGTCTAATAAAATATTAATAATAATATACAAATCATCACAAAAATTCTTATTATTACATTAACAAAAAAATCTCTTATTATTACAATAACAAAAAAATCTCAAACTATTTAATAAATATATTAATTATTTTATACATTAACCTATTTCCTTATATTTCAAAAAGACAAATTCATAACTAATTAAAAACATTTTTAAATATTATTTCACAACCAAAAAACTGTAGTTAATTTTACAAAACCTACTATTTCTATTATGACATATTGTTAATTAAATTGACCCCATATATATAACCAAAAACAATTATCATGTGAATACATTCTATTCAATTCATCATTATAAATTGACGTAACAAACAACTATATTCAAGTCATTTCATCGTTTTAGGTGGACCAAATGGGCAAAGTATTTTGCTTTTATCATGTTATACCATGCTCAAAGTATTTTGCTTTTATCACGTTATACCATGCTCACAGCCATATGCGAGGACTCTCACTCTAACCAAAACAACCATAATTGGTAAACGACGATTAATGAAATGCTATAGGTTTAGTTCCATAATTCATTAATGAACGAGTACATTAATACTTACCATAACATAACACAAAGATGAATTTGATATATAGTTTACTTTTCATGAATTCCAGAGCAGGTCGATTCCCGGAATCGACCTTCTCTGGAATCCCATTCATAACACAAAGATGAATTTGATACATAGTTTACTATTAATAATCCCACGTTGTGGACATGCTCTGGAATTGCAGTAACATCAACTTTCAGTTTGTTCTCGGTTTTGAGTGTCCACATTCTTGTTTTTCTTTTCAAAGGAGGGGGAGGTTTTAGTATATATATAGATATATTCAAAAAATATGATGGAAAGATTAAATACGTAGACCATGAAACAATAATTCGGTCACATTTTCGTAAAAGAAAAATAAGTCACTATACAGTTTTGAAATACCCAAATTGCAAAGTTGAGAATATTGCAATCTCCATGTCACAATTTGAGTTGAATCCTCCATAAAAAAAAAAATATGGGAAATTAGGACTGACAGTTTCACCATGTGCAAATTTTATTTCTTTTCCCATGTAAATGTAAATGAAGATTATAAGACTCTTTTCCGGTTCCAATTATTAGTCTTTTGGTAAATTTTTATGTAAGGTTAATTAACATTATTAATAATGTATATGTAAATTCCTTATATATAAACCTTTTAAATTATAAATTTTTTATTGATTAAGAAGCTTGTTGAGACTGATTAATCTAAGCTTTAGGCCACTGTTAAAAAAAATATTTAAAACTTTAAAAAACTATATAAAATTGGCATTGATATAACCATAATTGGTAAACGACGATTAATGAAATGCTATAGGTTTAGTTCCATAATTCATTAATGAACAAGTACATTAATACTTACCATAACATAACACAAAGATGAATTTGATATATAGTTTACTTTTCATGAATTCCAGAGCAGGTCGATTCCCGGAATTGACCTGCTCTAGAATCCCATTCATAACACAAAGATGAATTTGATATATAGTTTACTATTAATAATCCCACGTTGTGGACATGCTCTGGAATTGCAGTAACATCAACTTTCAGTTTGTTCTCAGTTTTGAGTGTCCACATTCTTGTTTTTCTTTTCAAAGCATGGGGAGGTTTTAGTATATATATAGATATATTCAAAAAATATGATGGAAAGATTAACTACGTAGACCATGAAATAATAATTCGGTCACATTTTCGTAAAAAAAAAATAAGTCACTATACAGTTTTGAAATACCCAAATTGCAAAGTTGAGAATATTGCAATCTCCCTGTCACAATTTGAGTTGAATCTTCCATAAAAAAAATATGGGAAATTAGGACGGACAGTTTCACCATGTGCAAATTTTATTTCTTTTCCCATGTAAATGTAAATGAAGATTATAAGACTCTTTTCCGGTTCCAATTATTAGTCTTTTGGTAAATTTTTATATAAGGTTAATTAACGTTATTAATAATGTATATGTAAATGCCTTATATATAAACCTTTTAAATTATAAATTTTTTATTGATTAAGAAGCTTGTTGAGACTGATTAATCTAAGCTTCAGGCCACTGTTAAAAAATATATTTAAAACATTAAAAAACTATATAAAATTGGCATTGATACAACCATAATTGGTAAACGACGATTAATGAAATGCTATAGGTTTAGTTCCATAATTCATTAATGAACGAGTACATTAATACTTACCATAACATAACACAAAGATGAATTTGATATATAGTTTACCTTTCATGAATTCCAGAGCACGTCGATTCCCGGAATTGACCTGCTCTGGAATCCCATTCATAACACAAAGATGAATTTGATATATAGTTTACTATTAATAATCCCACGTTGTGGACATGCTCTGGAATTGCAGTAACATCAACTTTCAGTTTGTTCTCGATTTTGAGTGTCCACATTCTTGTTTTTCTTTTCAAAGGATGGGGAGGTTTTAGTATATATATAGATATATTCAAAAAATATGATGGAAAGATTAACTACGTAGACCATGAAACAATAATTCGGTGACATTTTCGTAAAAAAAAAATAAGTCACTATACAGTTTTGAAATACCCAAATTGCAAAGTTGAGAATATTGCAATCTCCATGTCACAATTTGAGTTGAATCCTCCATAGAAAAAAATATGGGAAATTAGGACTGACAGTTTCACCATGTGCAAATTTTATTTCTTTTCCCTTGTAAATGTAAATGAAGATTATAAGACTCTTTTCCGGATCCAATTATTAGTCTTTTGGTAAATTTTTATATAAGGTTAATTAACGTTATTAATAATGTATATGTAAATGCATTATATATAAACCTTTTAAATTATAAATTTTTTATTGATTAAGAAGCTTGTTGAGACTGATTAATCTAAGCTTCAGGCCACTGTTAAAAAAAATATTTAAAACTTTAAAAAACTATATAAAATTGGCATTGATACAACCATAATTGATAAATGACGATTGATGAAATGCTATAGGTTTAGTTCCATAATTCATTAATGAATGAGTACATTAATACTTACCATAACATAACACAAAGATGAATTTGATATATAGTTTACTTTTCATGAATTCCAGAGCAGGTCGATTCCCGGAATCGGCTTGCTCTGGAATCCCATTCATAACACAAAGATGAATTTGATATATAGTTTACTATTAATAATCCCACGTTGTGGACATGCTCTGGAATTGCAGTAACATCAACTTTCAGTTTGTTCTCGGTTTTGAGTGTCCACATTCTTGTTTTTCTTTTCAAAGCATGGGGAGGTTTTAGTATATATATAGATATATTCAAAAAATATGATGGAAATATTAACTACGTAGACCATGAAACAATAACTCGGTCACATTTTCGTAAAAAAAAATAAGTCACTATACAATTTTGAAATACCCAAATTGCAAAGTTGAGAATATTGCAATCTCCATGTCACAATTTGAGTTGAATCCTCCATAAAAAAATATGGGAAATTAGGACTGACAGTTTCACCATGTGCAAATTTTATTTCTTTTCCCATGTAAATGTAAATGAAGATTATAAGACTCTTTTCCGGTTCCAATTATTAGTCTTTTGGTAAATTTTTATATAAGGTTAATTAACGTTATTAATAATGTATATGTAAATGCCTTATATATAAACCTTTTAAATTATAAATTTTTTATTGATTAAGAAGCTTGTTGAGACTGATTAATCTAAGCTTCAGGCCACTGTTAAAAAAGATATTTAAAACTTAAAAAAACTATATAAAATTGGGATTGATACAACCATAATTGGTAAACGACGATTAATGAAATGCTATAGGTTTAGTTCCATAATTCATTAATGAACGAGTACATTAATAGTTACCATAACATAACACAAAGATGAATTTGATATATAGTTTACTTTTCATGAATTCCAGAGCAGGTCGATTCCGGGAATCGACCTGCTCTGGAATCCCATTCATAACACAAAGATGAATTTGATATATAGTTTACTATTAATAATCCCACGTTGTGGACATGCTCTGGAATTGCAGTAACATCAACTTTTAGTTTGTTCTCGGTTTTGAGTGTCCACATTCTTGTTTTTCTTTTCAAAGGATGGGGAGGTTTTAGTATATATATAGATATATTCAAAAAATATGATGGAGAGATTAACTACGTAGACCATGAAACAATAATTCGGTCACATTTTCGTAAAAAGAAAATAAGTCACTATACAGTTTTGAAATACCCAAATTGCAAAGATGAGAATATTGCAATCTCCATGTCACAATTTGAGTTGAATCCTCCATAAAAAAATATGGGAAATTAGGACTGACAGTTTCACCATGTGCAAATTTTATTTCTTTTCCCATGTAAATGTAAATGAAGATTATAAGACTCTTTTCCGGTTCCAATTATTAGTCTTTTGGTAAATTTTTATATAAGGTTAATTAACGTTATTAATAATGTATATGTAAATGCCTTATATATAAACCTTTTAAATTATAAATTTTTTATTGATTAAGAAGCTTGTTGAGACTGATTAATCTAAGCTTCACGCCACTGTTAAAAAAAAATATTTAAAACTTTAAAAAACTATATAAGATTGGCGATGATACAACCATAATTGGTAAACCACGACTAATGAAATGCTATAGGTTTAGTTCCATAATTCATTAATGAACGAGTACATTAATACTTACCATAACATAACACAAAGATGAATTTGATATATAGTTTACTTTTCATGAATTCCAGAGCAGGTCGATTCCCGGAATCGACCTGCTCTGGAATCCCATTCATAACACAAAGATGAATTTGATATATAGTTTACTATTAATAATCCCACGTTGTGGACATGCTCTGGAATTGCAGTAACATCAACTTTCAGTTTGTTCTCGGTTTTGAGTGTCCACATTCTTGTTTTTCTTTTCAAAGGATGGGGAGGTTTTAGTATATATATATAGATATATTCAAAAAATATGATGGATAGATTAACTACGTAGACCATGAAACAATAATTCGGTCACATTTTCGTAAAAAAAAAATAAGTCACTATACAGTTTTGAAATACCCAAATTGCAAAGTTGAGAATATTGCAATCTCCATGTCACAATTTGAGTTGAATCCTCCATAAAAAAAATATGGGAAATTAGGACTGACAGTTTCACCATGTGCAAATTTTATTTCTTTTCCCATGTAAATGTAAATGAAGATTATAAGACTCTTTTCCGGTTCCAATTATTAGTCTTTTGGTAAATTTTTATATAAGGTTAATTAACGTTATTAATAATGTATATGTAAATGCATTATATATAAACCTTTTAAATTATAAATTTTTTATTGATTAAGAAGCTTGTTGAGACTGATTAATCTAAGCTTCACGCCACTGTTAAAAAAAATATTTAAAACTTTAAAAAACTATATAAAATTGGCAATGATACAACCATAATTGGTAAACCACGACTAATGAAATGCTATAGGTTTAGTTCCATAATTCATTAATGAACGAGTACATTAATACTTACCATAACATAACACAAAGATGAATTTGATATATAGTTTACTTTTCATGAATTCCAGAGCAGGTCGATTCCCGGAATCGACCTGCTCTGGAATCCCATTCATAACACAAAGATGAATTTGATATATAGTTTACTATTAATAATCCCACGTTGTGGACATGCTCTGGAATTGCAGTAATATCAACTTTCAGTTTGTTCTCGGTTTTGAGTGTCCACATTCTTGTTTTTCTTTTCAAAGGATGGGGAGGTTTTAGTATATATATATAGATATATTCAAAAAATATGATGGAAAGATTAAATACGTAGACCATGAAACAATAATTCGGTCACATTTTCGTAAAAAAAAAATAAGTCACTATACAGTTTTGAAATACCCAAATTGCAAAGTTGAGAATATTGCAATCTCCATGTCACAATTTGAGTTGAATCCTCCATAAAAAAAATATGGGAAATTAGGACTGACAGTTTCACCATGTGCAAATTTTATTTCTTTTCCCATGTAAATGTAAATGAAGATTATAAGATTCTTTTCCGGTTCCAATTATTAGTCTTTTGGTAAATTTTTATATCAGGTTAATTAACGTTATTAATAATGTATATGTAAATGCCTTATATATAAACCTTTTAAATTATAAATTTTTTATTGATCAAGAAGCTTGTTGAGACTGATTAATCTAAGCTTCAGGCCACTGTTAAAAAAAATATTTAAAACTTTAAAAAACTATATAAAATTGGCATTGATACAACCATAATTGGTAAACGAGGATTAATGAAATGCTATAGGTTTAGTTCCATAATTCATTAATGAACGAGTACATTAATACTTACCATAACATAACACAAAGATGAATTTGATATATAGTTTACTTTTCATGAATTCCAGAGCAGGTCGATTCCCGGAATCGACCTGCTCTAGAATCCCATTCATAACACAAAGATGAATTTGATATATAGTTTACTATTAATAATCCCACGTTGTGGACATGCTCTGGAATTGCAGTAACATCAACTTTCAGTTTGTTCTTGGTTTTGAGTGTCCACATTCTTGTTTTTCTTTTCAAAGGATGGGGAGGTTTTAGTATATATATAGATATATTCAAAAAATATGATGGAAAGATTAACTACGTAGACCATGAAACAATAATTCGGTCACATTTTCGTAAAAAAAAAATAAGTCACTATACAGTTTTGAAATACCCAAATTGCAAAGTTGAGAATATTGCAATCTCCATGTCACAATTTGAGTTGAATCCTCCATAAAAAAAATATGGGAAATTAGGACTGACAGTTTCACCATGTGCAAATTTTATTTCTTTTCCCATGTAAATGTAAATGAAGATTATAAGACTCTTTTCCGGTTCCAATTATTAGTCTTTTGGTAAATTTTTATATAAGGTTAATTAACGTTATTAATAATGTATATGTAAATGCCTTATATATAAACCTTTTAAATTATAAATTTTTTATTGATTAAGAAGCTTGTTGAGACTGATTAATCTAAGCTTCACGCCACTCTTAGAAAAAATATTTAAAACTTTAAAAAACTATATAAAATTGGCATTGATACATATCTTCCACGTCACCAGCGTGTCGTTGGCTTGGATTAATTTATGCTCTAGGTACGCACATAATCGTTGGCTGGAATTAAAGTGCCATCGACCACATTCCCGATGTGTCTTTGTGCTAGCTCGTTGGATATCGAAAGATAGAATAGCTGCGTCACACTTGCAAGTTGTAAATAAGACCCAAACTAAATGACTGAGACTTGCTAGCACCCGCATTTCCTTCTTGTTAGCATAAGGTCTACGAAAATGAATATTTTTTGAAATCCAAGTCTTAACCATGAATAAAGCAACTTAGGTCATTTTATTTGGGTCAATCTAACTGTAAGTCAACCTTTTTGGACTGTGATAAAAACCATCGGATGTTCTTCTTCCCATTGGATAGACAGTTAAAATCCTGACCATAATATTTCAAAAAAATACAATTATTAAAAACTAACGTGGTTGACTTTACCAATCTTGTTGCCAACTCGCTCTTGTAAATTGGCTGGACTGTATCCTTATGAATCTGCTGGTCAATCGATCTTTGGAAATCTAGAGGAGAGAAATCTCCTTTGTTACTTCCTACTGATCAACACCGTCTTATTAACAAAAATGTCTCAGCAACATGAGGTAGTGAATCTGCAGGTGGATGCTAAATGTTGCGGCACCGTAACTACTCTATCCTTACGCGGTCAAGCTTCTCTTTCTCTTTTTTGGCCCTCAAACGTATGATTCATAACAACCCACGGATCACTGAATCATATCACAGAAATGTCGAAATTGATCGAGCAAAACTGACAGAAAGGCGTTCTAGAACATCCCACAGTAAAAACAACGTAAACGAAGCTGAAGAAGCTCACGAAAATGGCGCCCTTCAATTTATAAAGTCTGAATGTAACCACTGGCGCTTGTAAAACCGTCTGGGAAAGGATGAAAAATTACCATACTCATAAATATATATGTAGCACGTCTATTTATAAATTATAATAATTTAATAGGTGCAAAAGGGTGGAACTTCTAATAATTCAAAGAAATGGAAAAGATTAAATACATTTACTTAAAAATATCACAATATAATGCAATTTAAAAAGATTTATGACCCACAAAATTTGCAGCTGAGGAATGCCGAGAGGCCTTTCAGTAATGGGATTTGGGTGAAGAGCGCCATACGTTTGGACATTCCGGTAGTCCCAGACGAGGTAACCTATAGAAATGGTGATTAACGTTGACTGCACTCGTATGGATAATGGGGAGTAGGTTGAAAACATCCCTCATTCATATTTAAATTATAAAACCTGTCTAAATATAATAATTTTTAAAATATTAATTTTCAAATTATTAAACAAAATATTATTAAAAAAATATTACTAACTATAATAATAATAATAATAATAATAATAAATAAGCAGACTACCTGTTCCATCACACCAAAATAGTTCGACAATGCTTTTATGAAGTTCCATCAGACCAGAAAATCGAACATGCCTTTTGTGGAGTCACTTGTGATTTATATGGCAATGCTTGTTTTGAATTTTGACATAAAATCAGGAATCTTACATGACCATAAGAAATCCAAGTAGTCAACATCACCCACTCGTGGGGTTTGAACCCACGACTACGGTGTTTGGATTTTACCCAAAAAATACAGAGAGCTTGAGATGAAGAAATCCCGACCCCGACTTGTGATTCATTGTGCCAAAAATAAGAATTCCAGACGACTTGCGATAAGTTGTGCCAAAAATTATAGCGATTTTTAGATTAAGAAATCCGAACGGGCCGAGCTCACGATCTGTTCCCTTCTATCGAACCTGCCAAAAAATTAAAAAGATTAAAAAACCCAGATGGCTCGAACCTAAGACCTGTCCCTTTCTTATTGTGAAAACAAGGGATTTTATATCTCGGGATATAAACGCCCACCATTCGATATATGAATGGGATTCCAGAGCAAGTCGATTCCCGGAATCGACCCGCCGCCGGTCGGGCGAGGTGGGGTGGCCCGGGGGTGGCCCTACCACGCAGTGATTATCCTTAATTTAATATAATATAAAACAGTATTCTTTCATGTCAACTGATTAGAATTTTTAACATCCTTGCTCTCAAAAGAACTGTGATTTGGTTTCTAAATATACACACCGTGATTCAAGCTCTCAATGAGGCACCCAAATCCTTCATAACAAACTATCAAAACTCGAAGGACTAACTGTGAAATCTGACAACTTCTCAGCTTGTCTATTCGATCATATCTTGATCTTGATATGAGCTTCGACGAGGCCTTGATACTTAGTCATAAACCTAGATATATAACTGCACAATCTTGATCTACTACTTCTAGATATTCAGGTTATGCTTGATTGCGAAATTTCTGTTTTTAAATTTTTTAAAAAGCAGCAGCACGCACCACAGATTGTTCTGCTACTATGATATAAGATTGGAAATGCACCAATAAGGTCAAAAGCAAACACGATATTAACAAAGGAGAACACCTGGTTGGAAATAAAGTAAGTTTATGCAGTGTCATGCCCTTTTTCTTAGATAAAATAATGGTGGATTGTTAAAATCTAAATCCATAAAGCTTATTGCAAAACTATGATATTATGGTGCTTTTCTCCTATGCTCTATTATATGCTTCCTCTCATTGGATGCTTTATTACAGAATATATAATCTAAAAAATATCCGGTAAAGTGTTTCTCCTCCTTTAAAGGCCTTAATCATTAAAGTTATTGAAGATAAATAAATAATAATAAATGTCACTGGTGTATGTGAGAAAACTAATATTAATTATCTGTCCAATTAGAGTATATACAAAAATCAAAGCAGAATAGGGAGCCAAACCATGAGGTAAGTTTATAAATGAGTTGTATTGGATGTCCAGCCATGAAAAAGATTCCTTCAATGAAATTAACTATTTTGTATATGTATATGGTATGGTTTGGAATGGAGTAATTATTATATATTTTTTTATTTATATTTATAAATTTTAACTATTTTGTATATGTATATGGTATGGTTTGGAATGGATTAATTATTATATATTTTTTTATTTATATTTATAAATTTTGAGTGAGATTTGGGGTTTAGAACTTTATATAGTTATTTAGACATTTCAATCAACCAACACTTTTTTGGGTTAATATTTTTTGATTATAGCTCACAACTCCTAAACATTATTATGAAAATAAAGACATTTCTAACCATGTAAAAAGCACCAGCATTTTGACAACCATGACGTAACTAGATGGTGTGTTATGCCTCATTAGCCACACATTTATGGCTAGCCATGTGTGGACTTCAAAGTTGAGGGTGAAGCATGCAAAAAACCTAATTTTAATATATTATTAAGCTATGTTAAATATAGGGCCAATAGGAAGAAAGGGATTCCATTATTTAGCATTTTAAGCCTTCCATAGTTGACTAGAACATCTAGAAATGGTATTTGAGAGCATAAAAAAGGAGGAAAATAATCTTTAGTTGTTATTCACACCATGGTGCCAAAGAAAACTCCATGGTGCACGTCTCTTTCTTTGTATTTACATTCACATAACTAAAGGAAAAGTGCAAAGCATAGGCCTCACATTCTAGATAGGTTTTCTCTCACATCCATTTATTTGGCCACAAAATGTGTCGAATGAACAAGAGGAAGTAAACATTGTTGAACAACAACAAACTCAAGGTATTATTAATTCTCCACAGGCAATGGAAAGAGAGATGTATATTGGTTCCAGAAGATCTCGTGCACAACGTGAAGCCATGGAAGACCTTTATAGGGGTTCAGTACATGATATTAAGGAGGGTTGCATGATTGCAGTGCTAGCAGATGGAGATCCCAAAGGCTATCCATTTTGGGTTGCTAAAGTTATAAAGGTCTTTACAGAAAATGAGGATGTTACAAGTGTTCAAGTACATTGGTATGCCACAAATACACACCCATTCAATGGTGTGTATAAGCCAGAGATGGTAGTTGACAAAAAAAATGGTGGAAAAAGAAAAAGAAAGGGTACAAATATAAATCGCCGCCGCACAGACATATTACAATTGGAGGATGTTGACATACTTGTTTATGACTTCAATTTAACAAAGAGAGGAACTCTTCGCTTCAAGACGACAGAGATTCTGAAAAGGTTGTTACCAGAAGGAATAGTGTTGACATGGGAGTCTGCTAAAACCAGTCGTAGATCTAGAAGACTTTTGAAACCTGGAATGTTGGGCATGCATGTGGACTCAGATGGGGCACTAGTTGATGAAAGAGAAGAATATGGAACATCTTCGTCAGCATCCAGTCACTCATCTGAAGATGCGAATTGTGATGGTGTGCAAAAAAATATGAGTGATTTTGAATAATTATTTAAGACAGATTATATAACTGATGTATGCATCATATCTTCAAATAAAATTAATGTTTTCCATATGTTGTTAAATGAGAAGTTATGAAGCATTTGTATGTTGTTGGATTATGTCTTAAGTATGATAAATTTTATTGTTTAAATATCTACAATGCAATATCAAATTAGAGATATAATGTCTGTTTTATTCAGTATACAAATAAAGACTTTTGATTTCATTCAATGATATAATTTGTTCATAATGTCATGGTTTTTTAATTTTATAGTTGAAAAAATTTCAATTTCTTTTGTATCTAGCATGGTGTGGTTGAAAACATGTTAAATTTATACTTAGGAAAGAAAAATGATATTCTACGAGAAACATTAATGTGTTTTTTCCTTAAAAATTAACTTTGTTTGAGACATAAAAAATTGGTTTTATTAGCATTTTTTAAAAAGTTTGAAAATTGACCCTAAAAAAAAAATAATTATTCTAGTATCATCACTTTTGTTTTGAAGCTATATTTTGCATGAAAATTTCGTAGTAAATTTCGTAGTCACTGCCATTTTTAAAACACGTTCAAAATTGACACCTAAAAAAAAAAAACATCGTTCCAGTATACACACTTTTCGTTTTTAGCACTATTTTTGATGTTTTTTTGGGGTTTTTTGGCCAGAGTTTCCGTTTTGAGTTTATAGTTCCCGTTTCAAAGTTTACATTGTTATAAATGATAGAGAAATTACCAGGGACTTATGTACAGCAGTCAATCTTCCCGAATGTTGTGTTTAGTGCATTATGATGGATAGGGCAGCAGACACGGCTTCCTAATGATAAAAGATGATAGCCTATTGTGGTCTCCCAATATATACATGATGGTACAAGGAGCACAAGTCTATACTGGCACTTGTCGTATCAAAGAGGAGGAATCACCCAACCTACAATGAAAATTATAATTACTAGGTTTTACGACGCCAGAACATGTCTCTAGACTAGACTTCTAGATGTGTTGCGTTAGATTCCAAAGCGTTTTTATGTTCATTGAGGTTTATTTTATGGTTGATCTTGCTTAGAAGTTTGTCTTTCAAGGTTCACCACGTGATGTAGATGTGAAATTCCTAAATATGCAATCTAAAAATGATAAACAGTCATTTATGTTCTTTTAGCAATGAAAATCCTAGCTACAAAGGAAAGAAGATGATGATTTTTCTTTCAGCAGAGAGCATAGAGCACACACTAAATGCACTTTCCTAAACCAAATTTCACAAGCAGTCAAAATGCAGATGAACATGCATGTATTTTTTTCCGCTTTCTTATTGTGTGAATGACAAAAGAAAGCTAAGGATAGATCTGAACTATTTTCTTTCAAAGAGACAGTACTAACAATTTTCTCTTTTCAAAACAAAAGGAAGACTAATATGACACTTTTCGATTTCGAATTTAAAGCTATTTTCGACACTTGAAATACTAATAATTTCAAAATCAAGTACAATGACAAAATTACAATCAACTATCTAGAAGAGGAAGACTTTAAGACTCTCTTCTTTTGATTTAGAATGACAATTACGACACTTGTATCAAAAATGACAGTTCGATTAGGTTACTTTCGACAAAGGAGAATTGCAAATGATCGACAAATACGCAAAAAAATTTACAATTCCTAACTGATGGAGGATGAAATAATGTGAAGGAATATGATTACAGCAAGAAGGTACTGATCATGAACAGCAAAACTACTGAATAAAGCTAAAAACAAAGAGAAAAAAACCAAATTTCAGAGAAGAAAACACAGTTTACTCAATCATCGCACCTACAACACAGGGAAACAGGGATGCATCTCACTTACAACACACGGGAGGTGTGATGCATCCAGGTTGCACAGTTACAGACATTGTGATGGGCCAAGGAGCAAAACTAAGCTTGGTTTTTGCTCAAAACTTGCAGCTAAGTTTAGGGATTTAGGCTGAGTAATGATAGACAGTAAACACAAAGCATAAGGGTAAGATCTAATGAGGTTCTGAGCTACCACAAGGGAAATTAGGATGCTTTGTAAGTCAGATTTTTAGTTCATAAACCAACCCGGAGATTGACTAAAGCAACATTTATCTACTTCGCAATTGCATAGCAAAGGCGTTTCGAAGGCTAGCTAGCTAACTTCAGGCTCCGTCTGTAGTTTATAAAGAAAATAATAAACAAAAAAAACAAACTATTCGTTCCCCAGTGGAGTCGCCATTTTGTTACAGGGAAAAATAGTGTCGATTCAAACTGCTAGTCCCACTAAGACAGGTAGCTATCTTAGAAACAAACAATGAAAGCTTTTCAAGAGTTTCTTTAAGTGTGATAGATGGAAGAGAAGAAAAGAGGACCAACCTGGATCTTATGCTTTGATCCTAGCTTGATTTCTCTTTTGCTTGATAGGACTTGCCACTCCTCTCCTACTTATCCTGCTTCAAAGAGTACTTGTAGAGTCAAAGTAATAGCAAACTATCAAAGCATCTCTATCTATAACATCATAAACAATGCAGAATCAGAAACACATTGACCATACAATTGCATTCATAAACAATGAGATTCACAAATACAACATCATATGGAGGAAAACTCAAAGAACTTTATTAATAGTAATGTAAGAGAGGATTACAACCCAACTGTTTGATCCAGCATCATCCTCCCAGTTGTAGAAGCCCTCTTCACCTCATGAACAAGCAAATCACCCAACAATGTAATGCCTCTTCTCACCAAACCAACAGCACTTCCTTACAAAATACAAGATTCCAGCCTCCAAATCTCTCAGATGAGGGATCCATATATAGATGTCTTGCAAGGGTGTGAGTCAGCTTTGGGTTTTTGATTAGTGTCATTTCACTAATAGTTCTTGGTTCCACTTGGAGATTTCATGATCTCTTACTCATCCCTGGGAGAATTCAGAGAGGCAAGTGTCATAGGAGAAGTTTCTAGAAGATTCCATGATCATCCACCTTGCAAACTGTCTCTGCCATTTGTCTATTCTCGCTCATCGCACCCCACAAAAGGCCATTTCAGTATGCATTGCACCTAGCCAGTTAGGCAGTCAATATGCATTGCACCTGGCCAGTTAGGCAGTCAGTATGCATCACACCTTGTCCATGGAGCAGCCTGTATGGTCCACTTTTGGCCAGTTCTGAGTAGTTTTTCAGGTGGAACTTTTGTTGGCATTATGACATAGGTTTGGAATAGGTTTGGCTCTATGACATAAGTGTTTTCCTTGATGGCAACTCACTCAAATGGTAGATCACAGTTCAGGCTCTCAGAATGAAAGAAAATGAGGTATATGCAAGTTCCTCGTAACAAAGTCGCGTATACAGGCGGGTGTACCGATCAGAAGGCGCGTATACGTATGCACGCACTTTCATGCAAAGAAAATCACGTACATGTGGGAAAACTTATGAGTGGTCCATGGTATTTAGCTCTCAGAATGAAAGAAAATGAGGTATACGCAAGTTCCTCGTAACAAAGTCGCGTATACACGCGGGTGTACTGATCAGAAGGCGCATATACGTATGCACGCACTTTCATGCAAAGAAAAGCACGTACATATGGGAAAACTTATGAGTGGTCCATGGTATTTAGTCCGACATATTTGAACCTATGGTTTTGGTCCTTGGTATTGCATTTAAAGTGTTGAACCCAAGTATTGGGTCCCTAGTATTAGTTCTCAATGGTTTTTGACCATGGTTTGAGTAAGGCCTAAGACTATAAAAAGGGAAGGAGATCATTTGGTAAGGGAATTGACTGATGTGTTGAATATCTTGAGAGGAGCAAGATCTAGAATATTGGTGATTGGTTGGTGAGTTACAGTTGGATCTGAATCAAGGAGGAACCTGAGCATTACACGATGGTTAAGATCTATTGATGGGTCAAGATCTCAAGGCTTGAATAGTAGTATCATTGTGTGATTTTGATCTATTATATTTGGCGCATGATTAGATCTATAAATTTGATAATCTGGGTATAACTGATGTCTGATTGAGTAAAAGGATAAATTATCTTTTATAGATCTATATGCAGGTTCGACACAGCGGAGGTGCGTATACACGCAGGTTAAGCAAGTGAAGACTGCATATACGCTGGTTGGCTTTGGCATAGTTGCGTGTGTACGTAGGTTTCTATTGGTGAAGTAGCGTACGTCTTTTGAAATATGTTTTAGCTGCTTCTGTTTATTGCTGTAATGTTCTGGGTTCAGAATTGGTGTCTGGTTACTGGTATTGTTTTCTGGTTACAGCATTCTGAGAGGTTATTGGTTGATTCAGTATTTGTACAAAGGAGATTGGTTGTTGCAGATCTACTTGATGTTTGATTGATATTAGTGGATCCAGTCTGAAAATTTATGAAACGTGGTCCCTGAAAGAAAAGAGAAGGTTGAATCCTTTTGTAGGTCAGCACCTACGTACTAGTACCTCAGCTAGTACAAGAGCTAAGGGGGTTGTAGCTCCCTTCCAGGAGAAGCTGGAGAATGAGAGAAGGTTGTAGCCTTTTGCAGGTTGAAGCCTACGTGCTGGTATAAGACTGCACCAATACAGATTCATTGTAAAAATAAGCTTCTAATTAAAAGAAGATAGAGACATATTGCAGCAGGTGGTTTTCACCCACATTGGGTTTCCACCTTATATCTTGTGTTTGTTTGTGTGACTGTCTGCTCTACTTTTCAGTTCCTACTTACTGTTCTATGGTTCTGACACATATATTAATGATCAACATCTGAAGAATAAATTAAATATATAAGTCTGGAAGTTAGACGCGAGTTTCATTAGTCAGAGTTGCGTATGCATGTTGTTTTCATTGACTGAAGTAGCGTATATAAATCTTTGTATAAATTGAAAAAGAATTTGTATTAATAATACTGATTCACCCCCCCCCCCCCCCCTCTCAGTATTATTTTCAACAACTTCTGGGAAATGATGTAATCAGCTGACCATGATCCTTTAGGGTATGAAGCAACACTTTTAGGGACTTGAGGAGTCCTTAGTTTATGGACATATGAGTTTGGGGTTGCAGTGCCCAAATATGTCTATAACATCTATGACTTCGAAATCGGTTTGGGTACTTACACCATCAATATCCACCACTGCTCCTTGCAATCAGCCCATTGGTAATATCTTTTGTTGGTTGGTCATTCGTAATTGAATCGGGGACCATTGCAGTGCGAGCTTGCCCATACACTCCCAGGTTTTTTTAGGTAGTACATTTGCATCTGAGCTGAAATCTAGGATGACTTGATCCATTTCATAGTCACCGATTTGCGCGGTTAGTCTCATATCTCATCTGTTGCTCATATCATGTCTTCCTATCTTCCGGACAACTTGGAGTTCACTGGATCCGGTGCACCTGGTGGTCAGTTCTTGCAATCCTTGAATAGCCTTACGATCGCGCAGCAATTTCATGCAGGTTTCAAGAAATGTAGTGATCATGGAGGGGTCCACTCCTGCCTTCATTTGATCCCTCCTACCTGGGGTAGAAGCTTTTGCGAAGCTCCCTTGAGCTTCTCTTGGCCCCGTCTTCCCCTATTCTAGCTCAGTGTTATGTTCCTGCATGGGTAGGTCACACCTCTTCCTGCCTTCATTCCCTCCTACATTTGCGCCGCTTCTTAGTACCATATTTATACTAGGGTCCTCTTCGCGAGGTTCCGCACGCATCATCTGGATATTCTGGGTTGGTGGAGATTGGAGTACTCCCTTTTCACTCAATTGGGCAATTAAGGTTGGACAGTCTACCAATTCATGATCAAACTACTCACAATAGGGGCATGAGATCCTGGTTGGGTTCATGCAGTCACGAGCGTAGTGTCCCTGTCCACCAAAATTATAACAAATTAACTATTTGCGGCCCCATCCAGGCCCCAATCCTCTTCCCCAGCCGTGTCCTTGAAATCCTCCCCATACTTCAGTCTACACCTGGTAGGCTGGGGTTCTCTCTAGCATTAAGTCATAAGTTCGACACGTTCGCTCATCATGTCCTACTGATCAACAAAAGTTACAATACAACTACTGTGAGGTCTAGGTATACTTTTGTAAGAGTTGGCAGCTATCTATCGCATGCTTCCCTCCCACCTGGAAAATCGCACACCAGAGTGCAGGCATGGCACTTGGTCCTGCTTGTACTTCTACTTTTAATGGCATCAGACCTCCTCCCGCTACATAGTTCATGAAGACAGGTCGTGTGCTTGGCTCTTGCATTTAATACAGCCTACCTCCGGGTGTACCTTTGGTCAGGACACTCTTCCTTGCTTCAAGCTTTGCACTTCCAGACTCAAGTTTTGAAGTTGCAAGTGGATTTTCCAAACTCGTAACCCTGGGTCTAGTATTGGGATTGCGTGTAACCTCATTGATGTTTCCAGTGCCTCGGCTTGGGTTCAGATCTTATGTTGTGACAAAGCCATCCTTAGATGGGGTGTTAATGATGCCACAAACCATGCACAATTCTTCCCATCTATCAAAGTCATGTTGGCTTTGCAAATAGTACTCTTTAACCTTTGGTCCAGATCCCACGGAGTTTCACTAGGCAACATTGCTATATCCTTGAACCCAGTGACCGACTGGGCTTCAGACTTTGGTCAGCCAAACTCTTTATTAAGTGTGTCCTGGATCACTACTATTCCCTCATTCAGATGGTCAGTTGAGAATTTTATGTACCATGTCAGTGTGCAGTCCTGTAGTGCATTGAATAGCGTGGCCTTTTTAATGTTTTCATCTATTATGCCTTGCGCATCCCATACAAATTTTATCACAAACCAGAACCGACTTGGCTCTTCATTCCCTACACCTTGAAATGTTGGTAACTTGACTACGGTCGCCATCCCAGCTTTCGGTGGTGGAGGGGGTGGAGGTGGTGTTGGCGTGGATGGACTCGACGTGGGTGAAGCGGGTAGTGGTGTAGATGGAGGTGGTATCAGTGGGAAGCATTCTTTAATCAATCGGACCGCACTTCCTGGTGAGAACCTAGTGAGATCCTCCTCACTTTCCCATGAGATAGGAATCAAAGGGCTGTTCTCTACTTCTCCTTTCTTCGATAACCCTTTTTGCTCCGCGTTATTCCAGACATCAATATATGTGCAAGATCTGTTTTTCTCACAACAACATCTTAATCCATGTATTCAATGATTTGATGTACCTACCCCGTGGTCCTTGGAGAAATTTCCTTTCTGCTTCGCTATAACTTACGGTTGTATATATCATGAATTCAGTGATAAGTCCACCTATGATCCGATCTAACCAGTGGTCTACCACACGTGCAAGTCTATCTTCAGTGACTTCCAGCCTACGCACCAGTTCTGGAGTCCACACCATCGGCTGGTCTAATCTGCACCTCCCCATGCTATCAGCTAACTTCGCAATCCACTCATACAATTCTATTGGAAATGTTACGAAGAAGATCTCATGTATATCCATGAATATATAGCGATCTAACCAGTGTTCCTCCAATATCCATGAGTTTCTGTTTTTCTAAACCGCGAACTCGTGAAGCTTCATATCCCACCAGTCTTCAAGCTCTTTTTTCATAGGATTCCAGTGTTCCCACATTAGACACCCCTTAGGCAGATCCCGGTCCCAGCAACGGAACCATTTGTTGGCTTAATTGGGCCTGACCCAGGTTCGAAAGAGTTATTTAGCCAAACAAATCTCACAGCTACCGACCCTTTCGGCAACAGCCCGTGGAGCGTAGACTAAGGTCTCACCCGAGGTAGCAGGGGAGGGTGCTAGAACCAGGTTTCCACACCCTAGGGATGTCTTGGTGTGGTCTGGGGGTTTCACGCACTGGATTACAGCTCTGCGCTGCTTGGTATTCCCACATATCCAAATTGATTATATCTTTCTTATTAGTGCACTATTCTATTGGAGGATGTGGTTACAAATTAACATGATCTTTAAGAAAACATTTAACCAACACAACTTGATTCACGCATTAAAATGAACCCGAATTTACATTCATTCATACAATAAGCAGATTAAATTAAACAGATATTATTAAAGTCATATTCGCAATAGCATCAGAAGGAACACAAAATTTTAGAGGAAACTTATATTTATTTCCACTTATCCTCAATACATCCAGATCCGCCCTGCACACTCAGCTGCGGGGGTCCGCGCACACAGCTACGGACTTTCCAGGCCTCTGCGCACATAGCTGTAGAGCCTCTACCTACTACCCCAACCCTTGACTCAGACTTACAGATGCTTTCAGACTATCTTCTTCAAAAACCCATTACCTTCCATATTCCAGATTAACTATCCATACTCAACTATCTCTACCCATAGAGCCTCGCTCTATTTATACCCTTCCTTGGCCCGCGATCCTTGCGTGAGCCGACTCTATTTACATTTCTTTACATTATTTTTGGGCGGACTACCCTTTGACTCAACCTATTACAATTCGCACTCCGCGCTTTCAGCGGAGTCTTTACCCTAACTTTACCCAAAATGTTTGGCTTCGAGCCTCCTAATTGTTGCGTGGGGCTTCTGATACCCAACAAACGTGTAAAAGAAAGTAAGATCTTTCAGGTCTTAATGGAGATGAGTATCCAGATGGGGATCAATCGCAAGCCGCAGTTGTCACCAATAGTATACGCCAGTTCACAGAGCTTTGCAGAGTTCAAAGTAGATTTCCACCATGTTTTTATTAGGGCATGGAAGGACCCCGAGAAGACATGGCATAACTTACCATACCTGGCGACTGATGATGTGATATTTGCAGTCCTCGAGTCTTGGCCTTTAGAGTGGCGCGCTCCAGTAAGCTCCGTAGTGGAAATGGACAAGTCTGCCATGCAACGTAAGAAGGAGGAAACAAAGCTTCGAATGGCAGAGCTGCCTGAGAAGCAAAGAAAGAAGGAATCGAAGGCTCAGGCCTAGGCAATGTGTGACACCGTAAAAGTCGCAAAATAGCAAAAGACGGGAAAAGAAATGCACGAAGGACAGAAGCCATCTTCGCCCGGGGCTGAGGCAAAAACAAAGGAGCCGAAAGAACAATGTGGCACAGACCCATAGACAACGTCCACCCAACTCAAGCATCTGTGCCCGCAAGAAAAGGCAGCATCGCGAAAGAAAATCAAGGCTTCAAAGACATCCTTGGACCCAATCACCCTCACGGAGGGGGATTTGCACGATATCGACGAAATGGTGAAGGATGTCACCGCGAAAGCCATCCAACAGTTCGAAGAATAGAAGCAGTTGGTATTGGGGGCTCTTCAAACAGAACTGCAGGAGTCGTAGGTTCGCACTGCACAAGCTGGCACAATGTCCACCAACCTCGCGATTGGCACTTCAATTGCTGAGGAGATGTTGCACACAAGGGTGACCAACACAATAGTGCTACCAGATGGGGCACTTACTACATAGAATGAGGCCGACAGGCCCATGGTCAGTAGTCTGAAAGAGGTAGGATTGAATATGGCTGCGCTCCCTCGAGAGACGCTCTACCTCTTGTAGGATGGAGTCACCATGGAACTTCGGGTCCGGGAGAGTCACACTCTACGGGTTATGGGCGAGCAGTGCATCAACATTGAGCAGTTGGGCCTACAGCACAATGAGGCAATGGAGTAGAATAAGAAAATAATGAAGGTAGTGGAGGAAGCCTGTTGAATGGTCCCCAAGTTGGATATTCAGGCAAAAGAACCAGTAGAGGCACGCGTCTGCAAGTTAGCCACAGGCGTACACGACGCTTGAGAAAAGATGGCTCGGGTTCAGCTGGAGCTGAACCTGTAGATCATAGAATTGTAGTTGAGGGCTTAGCCTTCAACTCCGCTGGAATTCAAGGAACAACATACCACCACTGTTACAATAGCAATAACAGCGGTTGACAGTGCAGTAGCAAACTGCATGCAGCTTTTTGAACAATCATTTAGGGTCCTAACCACCTTGCAAGAGGACCTGAATGTAAAGTGCCTGGATACAGAGGTGCGCAGGCTACAACAAAAGTATGACGAGGTCAATGGGACTGTGCAAACAGTTTCCCTCACACAGAGGCTCCCACAAATGCAGGAGGCTAAGGCACTCGAGGAACAGGTGGATGCCGCTCGGCAAAAGAAGCGGTCTTAAAAGCGTGCCTACATCCATGGATATATGAGGCTTATACAATCACAGCCTACATTGAAGGAAAGCTCGTGCAACAATAGGCAACTCAACAGAAAATTCAAGGCAGCAGTTCAGCGACAATCACCGAATAGTGAGTGGAAGAAGTCCAGCAGGCGGCCGCTCAATGCAGTGTCGAAGTTGCAGTGATCCAGACAGAGCTGGGAGGTCTTCGCGCTAAGATCTCTGCACCTACAGAGTGACTTGAGGGTGAGTCACGATGTTTGTGTTGGGGGCCTGTTGGGCGCGGGATCCCCCAAGGGCAGTTTTGGGGCTAAAATCCCATATTTTGGTCTAATTTTGTAATCCAAATGTAAAGACTTCGCATTTTGTAGTCGCGAAGTGCATAGGTGTTAAAGAGTCATAGGGTTGTCTACCCTTATTTTGGAAATGTAATGTTAGTTGTAAAAGATCTAACCATGGTCCGCGAACCATGGGATTGTATAAATAGAGCTAAGCTCTAAGTAGTTAGAGGCATGAAGAAGGCATCAACATGTATGAGAGATAGCTTGAAAGTAGAATTCTAAGCTTGGGTTGTAGCATAGGTAGAGGCTTTGCAGCTGAGTGTGCAAAGGCCTAGAAGTCCATAGCTGAGTGTGTGAACCCCTGCAGCTAAGTGCGCAGGGCAGGTCGAGTCTGTAATTATCCGAAATTATCAATAAAGAGAAGGATTCTATAATTTATGCGTCTTTACTTCCTGTTTATGCATCTATTATATTGGGTATGAATTTCATGTATAATGATTATATGATGTGTGAATGTATGTAAATGTGTTGGTTAAGAAAACACAAGCACATCTGTTTACGTAAAGCTAACTAAGATCAGTTAATAAGATAAGTAAGACACTTAGCCTAGTTCGGGAGATATTGCGGTTCATTTCCCTAGCAACACAAAAGTATATCAGCCCCAGGTTAGGGCTACGCGAAAGCCAATTGTATCCTTTCGCGAAGGTATTGAAGGGTGAACAGAGAGCTAAGCAACCTACGCGTAGGTAGGTATAGCCAGGATAACCCGACATCACAACCATCTCAAGGGTGTGGAAACTTGGTTCTAGCATCCCCCCATACTGCTTCGGGTGAGACTTCAATCTGCGCCCCACGGGTTGATGCCGAAAGGGCCAGTAGTGTAGGGATTTGTTTGGCTAACTAACGCTGAACCTGGGTTAGGCCCCCTCAAGCCAACAAGTCACCAAGGTGATGAGGTTGTAATCAGAACATCTTTTCCCACCTACACAAAGAGTTCTTAACTTGTCGTATCTTAGGGGGGAAATCCTTCAATACGTTCCCCAGCCATAGCGCCAAATGAAGTTCTGGCTTCCAGAGACAACCTCAAATTGTTTACAAGTCTAGTGCCTAGAACATCTAGATTTTGTGTGTCTCATATGATTCTTCGGAAGCTAGAGACATCACATATATTTTTGTACATATGTCTTCATATATATATTAGACAACATGGGTTGGTTCATTCATCTAAAGGCATAGGCCATGTATTTCTGGTACTTCTTCACATATACAACTCACAAAAATATATGTATGGACTAGTGCAGACCGAGTAGTTCAAGGACCTACAGTTTAATAAGCTTTGGCAGAGCAATGAGATAAGATAAGGAGATAGAGTAACTCATCACATAGAGCTTGAAGCGTCAATAATTTTACACTCATCACATAGAGCTTGAAGCAGCAAGAGTTCTACACTTATGTGAGTTAAAGGTAGACACAATGGATGAAAGATGATTGGGTGCGATGATTCATGGAGTGCAATTTTAAAGATATAATCTCAAATATCCATAAAGTCATGTTCATTAATGAGTCAATACAAATGAATCTATAAGAACATATGAAACATTTCTAGCAACTACGATTACATGAAATCACAGAGGAGACATGAACATAATGGAATTCAAACAGAGGCGTAACATATTGTAGTACTCGAAGGAGGAATAGCCAACATTTCCTTAATATTATGAAAGAAGCATACCATAAAGTCATACAGTCTCGAAAATAACATGTAGTTCTTTCTTTAGAATCTCGAACCTTTGTGAATTATTGCTTTCCACTATTTATTTGGAGAGGGGAGTATTGAACAGTAATTACAAAAAAATATCTTCAGCTGAGCCTCAGTTTTTAGATCGACTAGTTGTCTCCGCCTAAGATGGCTTTGTGGCCCAAAAATGACTAAAAATATTAATTACTTCCTTAAATGGTCGACACATTACATGATTACAAAACAGGTCAACAATTAGATGGAAATTCCAACAAAATATCGCCATGCCCATCCCTAGGATTGCCTTGCTTAGGTTTTCACTTGCCCACAGTTTGGCCTCATGTGCCACCGAGTTGATTCCCTCCTACCTTTACTACTCAAATCATTCATTCTCAAGAACTAGGAGCGGTCAACTATTCGTTTATTGCCGCAGTATAGAAGCAGAGGTCGCCTGGGTGGTACTTCGTCTTACCTCTGCATGGAGCACCACACTGGATCATCAAGTCCTCCTGAGCTTCCATGTCTTCATTTACTCTGTTAATGTTGACCCCGATTTCATGTCATAAGGGGCCTTATAGGGTTAGCCCATGCCGATTTTTGAATGCTCCATCTCCTTTCTTAAATGCCTTAGCTGCTAACCTGCCACGCCTTTAAAGTTCTACATTACCTCATCGCAGAGTTTATATTGCATCGATATTTCCCATTAAAATTCCTTACGGGGTAGGGCATTTTGATCCACTTTAGCCCCTTTTTCTTCATGTGACTGGGGGCTATGATTAGGCGCTTAGTCCTTGGGTGCTAAGGCATTTGGACACCCCTCTGGGGGTCTTTTTCCTTTGTTACATGGAATCCCACATATTGGTGATTTTTGATGTTTGCCTTTGGTGCCTCCTCCCCAACATTGTGATTGTCGAATACCGATTGGGCCCACCCAGGATATCACAATCGGAAATTTCATAATATCGTCTCTGTTTGTACCCTTTAATACTTGTGATCACCGATATGTGGGATCACCTATCCTGCTTAGCTTTTAGTTCTTCACTCTCCCTTTGACCACTAGCTAGCCCCCTTATCAGAGCCCCTTTCTCGACGGATCGTAATCAGGGTTTCCAGTTGGGACTTTTTCATTGGAGCCGTGACGTGCTTGCAATATCTGATTGCGATAGTCCTTTAGCGCTTGGCCCTTTGGTTCCTTGGATTGTTATGTGATCACGGTCCAGTTCCCCTTACCAAAGCACCTTTATCGCACTTTCCCATGTGTGCACTGCATCATAAAGTGTCGATAAGCCTCAACCTCCGACTTATGATTGTCGATGTGATGTCATCGTTGCCACATGGCACTTCTTGAGTGGTGACACGTGTCACCCAGATATGCCCTCTTTGGACCCTTGAAAATGCCGGATCTACATGCCACGTGTCCTCTATACTGCCATAATCGTGTCTTTACTGAATCCAATAATATTCTACCATGTGGCCCCTTGGAGGAGAGAGAAAAAGGCTCGCCTGCCCCTAGTTTTGCATTGATTTCCTTTGTAAAACACTTTTGGATTTCCTGGTGCTTTAACACTAACATCTTGTAACTCGTGAGATGGAAACATTTTAGGGTTAACACTTTTGAAAATGTTAATCACCGATATGTGATGTCTCTTGGTCACCGACTATTAATTGCATTGTGCTTTGAAACCCTCGATCACTGATCTGCGACATCGAAAATCATTGATCATTGATTTCACTTTGTTCCACTATTGGACCTATGATATATCAGAGCCTTAATGAATGATGCATAGATATGAAATGTCGCTGGAACCTCCTATCTACGATTTTTTATATGCTCCTGTACCTTGGACCTCTGTCATTTGCGGTCGCCAATATGTGGGATCATTGGAACCCCCGATCTGTGATTTGTGATATGCTCCCGGACCTCCGATCTCTGATAATCGGTGATTTTTTATCGTTGGTTTTCTCTACCCTCCCCTACTATTGCTTTCAGAAAACTACGATTGTGATTTTTGATGAGTCAGTACCTCTAATATGTCGAGACCTTACCCTTGGCCGTTTTCTCTTTGTTTTCTAGCTTTTAAAGGGCAACTTCAATCTGCCCTAACTTTTGATTCTGGAGTCCATTTGGGGAGTTCCATATACTGTTGGAAAGATAATTCCAAGAATTATCCATTGGATGGTGTCTGATTTAGCTTTGAGTGCTTCTATGGCTTGGAGGCTAGCTCCAAACATCTCTATTATTTTTCCCTCTTTGCTCAACTGGAACTCTATTTTCAGAAGGTGACAACACATCCTATTACCATTGGTGTGCATACAGGATTGTTGTCTTCCATTCAATATTTCTTCAAAATATGTTTGAGATACTTGGTTTGAGAAATAAAAATACCATTGTTAGTTTGTTAAACGTGAAGGCCAAAAAAGTATGTTTGTTCACCAAGTAGAGACGTTTCAAATTCTTGTTGCATAACTTTGATGTCATCTACATAAACTAATATTATCAAAAGTTTGTCTTTATCAAATTTGATATATAGTTTGTTATCGTCAGACCCCTTTTTAAATCCTTCTTGTTGAAGATACCTGTCAAGACAAAGTATGTACAAGGAGCTTGTTTTAACCCATACAATGAATTCTTAAGTTTTCACACCATATTTTTATCATTTCCAATGATGAATCCTTCAAGTTGTTCAATATAAACTTACTCTTCTAGATCCCCATTTAAAAATTCACATTTAACATCCATTTGATATGCCTTAAAGTTATGAAAGATGGAAAATGCAAGAAACATTCTTATGGCTTCAAGTCTAGCTACAGGTGCAAACGTCTCTTCAAAGTCTATCCCTTCCTATTGAACATAGCCTTTGCATACAAGCCATGCTTTATTTTGAATTACTTCTCCACTTTCATTTAGTTCTTTCTTGAAAACCCACTTTGTTCCAATTACATTCTTATCATGATTTCTTAGTACTAGTTCTGATATATGATTATTTTCTATTTGATTAAGTTATGCATCCATTGCCTTAACCTAGCATTCATCTTTGCTTTCTTGATTCACATTTTGAGGTTCAATTGTGGATAGTAAGTCTAAGAGACTATAAATTCCAGCAAGAGTTCTTCTAATTTGTATTCTTGCTTCCTTTTCACCTAGAATTTGAGATTTCAGATGATTTTTTTTAATGTACCTTGATGGCGTCTTTTATGATATATTTGTATTTCCATTTCCTTCTACTGATTATTCTCTATCTCCTTCTCCTATAACTTTTGGTTTGTAGTCGGGAGAGGTTCGTCATCTGTTTGTGCTTCCCTTTTGGTAACTATGGATGCTTCATCAATCACAACATCTATGCATTCAACAATATTTTGAAGCCTTTTATTGTAACATTTATATCCTTTGATTCTAGAAGAGTATCCAAGGAGGATTCCTTCATCATCTCTAGATTCAAACTTTCCAAGCTTATCATCATTTTTCTTTATGAAACATTTGCTTCCAAAAATTCTAAAGTGTTTGGCAGTTGCAGGATTACCAAAATAGAGTTCATGTCGTGTTTTATCACTGTTTACTCGAACTGTTGGGTTGTGTTAGATTCTTTCCATGTAGATACAGGGGGTTTAAGGGGCACCCGTAACCCCACTTTATGGGGTCAGGGGCAGCACCCCAGAAAATTTTGGTTTTGGACCCTATGTTAGGTTGGGCGGACCCACCTATGGTTTTGTGCATGATTTTCGCACATGTTTTTTGGACGCGATGGTTTTCGGTCCATGGTATTGGACGCGATGGTTTTCAGTCCATGGTATTGGATTCTTTGGCATGTATAAATATGTATTATAACATTGAAAGGAACATAATGAAAAATCAAGCTGGTAGTCTCGATTTTGGGATCCAGGGGAAAATATTTGTGTATATGTGTTTTATGTGTTCTACTCTCGCATTATTTATTTTCTGTGTTTTAGGATTTGTATGCAGATAATTTATGTATAGGGTTAAAACCTACATTTGGTATCAGAGTAGATTTGGCTTCAACGAGACGCCTTTGTTGCTGAGGGGTTTCACTCGAGCCTGTGGTAGACCCTGTTCAGTGGGAGATCTACGAGATCAATTCTGGTGGTGAAAGAAGATGGCGAGTAGTGGAAAGATAGAGATCGAGAAATTTAATGGTCATAGTTTTGAGTTGTGGAAACTCAAGATGGAGGATCTGTTGGTGGATAAATATCAGTGGATCGCGGTAGATCCGGGTACTAAACCAACGAGAGTGTCCGATGAAGAATGGAAGAAGTTGGATCAGAAGGCAAAGAGCACAATATGATTGTGTGTATCAGATTCAGTATTGCTAAATGTATCAGGGGAAGCTACAGCAAAGGCTTTGTGGGACAAGTTAGGGACTTTGTACCAATCTAAGTCTCTGGTGAATAAACTGTTCCTGCGGAAAAAGTTGTATAACCTGAGGATGAAAGATGGAGACTTGGTGACAAAGCATCTGAACGCATTTAATACTGTGGTAAGTCAATTAGCATCTGTTGATATTAAAATTTCAGATGAAGATAAGTGCATCAATTTGTTGTGTTCTCTACCAGATTCGTGGGATATTCTAGTTATTGCAATAGGTAGCAATGCAACATCCTTGCAATTTGATGAAATAGTCTCAGCCTTGCTGATGGAGGAGATGAGATGGAAAAATATGGAGAGCCAAAATGGTGATGCCTTGTCTGTACGAGGATGGTCCTAGAATAGAAACAAAAATAAGTCATTGAGTGGGAGATCTAAATCTAGAGGGAGATCTAAATCTCCAGGAAAAACTGTAAAGGTGGTATGTTGGAAATGAGGAAAGGAAGGCCACTTCAAAAGGGACTGTAAATCTAAAGTTCCTAACAAAGGGAAGGGATCTGATGAGGCTCCTTCTGTAGAGGCGAAAACCACCTTAGATGAAGGTGGGGATGTGTACTTGGCTTCTTCAAGTACACTTGTAGATCATGAGGCATGGTTGATTGACTCAGGTGCATCCTTTCACTTCACTCCCCATAGAGAGTGGTTCTGTGAGTATGAGAAATATGATAGTGGTGATGTCTTCTTGAGGGATGACAGGAAGGTTAGAATCATTGGTCGTGGAAAAGTAAAGTTGAAGTTGCAAGGTGGAAGGGTTAGAACACTTCCGGGTGTTCTGCATATTCCTACATTAGCTAGAAATCTAATTTCTGTTAGTAAGTTGGATGATGCAGGTGTAAAAATAGTGTTCGAGAAGGATACCTGCAAGATGGTTCAGGGAGCACTGGTATTGATGCAAGGAGTTCGGATTGGAACTCTGTACAAGCTGCAAGGTAGCACTGTTGTTGATGGGTGCAACAGTTCCATGGTTCCTGAAAGTGGAGCAGAAAATCTAGTGGTCTCTGGAGAAAAGACCATGCTGTGGCATCAAAGGCTTGGACATATTGGAGAGAAGGGCCTTTGAATACTTCATGGTAAAGGTATGGTAGAAGGTATGAGTAATATCTCTCTGGATTTTGATTTCTGTGAAAATTGTGTATACGGGAAGCAGAATCGGGTGAGTTTCCCCTCTGGTGGTAAGAGGGTGAAACATATATTAGAGTTGGTGCATAGTGATGTGTTTGGACCTGTGAAGGTTCCATCACTAGGTAATTCTGTATACTATGTATCATTTATAGATGACTTCTCAAGGAACACATGGATATATTTCCTTAAGAAGAAATATGAAGTCTTTGATAGGTTTAAAGAATTTAAGGCTCTAGTGGAAAACCAGATAGAGAAGAAGATAAAGGTGCTGAGGACATATTATGGTGGAGAGTTTTGCAGTAACGAATTTGAAGAATTCTGCAAGAAGTGTGGTATAGCACGACAGAAGACTACTCCATATACACCTCAACAAAATGGAGTTGCAGAAAGAATGAACAAGACGTTGATGGAAAGGGCAAGAAGCATGCTCAGTGGTGCCAGGTTAGGACAAGAATTCTGGGCAGAGGCAGTGGATACTGCATGTTACCTGGTCAACAGGTCACCTTCATCAGCGTTGGAGGATAAGACTCCACAAGAGGTATGGACTGGTAAGAAACCCTCTCTTTCACATCTGAGGGTATTTGGATGTGATGCATATGTACATGTTCCAAAGGAGAAAAGAACAAAATTGGATAGTAAATCTGAAAAGTGCATCTTTATTGGGTATAAGGATGGTTTAAAGGGTTATAAGCTTTGGAACCCAGTAACAAGGAAGGTTATGTACAGCCGAGATGTGGTGTTCAGAGAGGTGAAATATGTTATTAAACATGAAGCCCAACCAAAGGAACCTAAGAAGGTAGAGTTTGAGCTAAAGGAGGAAGAATCGGACTCTACAACAGAGGAGGAATCAGAAGATGAAGAGCCACAAACTCCAGCTGTGAGAAGATCAGTTCGAGAAAGAAGGCAGCTAGAAAGGTATAGTCCATCTGCTTTTTGTTCAAATGTTTCTTTGTCTGTTACTAATGATGATCCCAGAACTGTGAAGGAAGTAGTGGATTCAGAGGACAAAAAACTTTGGAAAGAGGCCATGGTTGATGAAATGGCATCTTTGCACAAAAATTAGGCTTGGGATCTGGTGGAGTTGCCGGCTGGAAGGAAACCCATAGGCAACAAATGGGTGTTCAAGAAGAAGACAAATGCAGAAGGAAAGGTGGAGAAATACAAAGCTCGGTTGGTAGCAAAAGGTTATTCCCAGGTGTCGGGAATTGATTTTGGTGATTATTTTTTCTCTTGGTGCCAAAGTAACTTCTATTAGATTACTTTTATCTGTTGTTGCTGCTTTTGATTTTAAGGTAGAATAGATGGATGTGAAGACATCATTTCTTCATAGGGATCTAGAAGAGGAAATATACATGAAGCAACCTAAAGGCTTTGTAGGGAAGGGTAAGAAAGAACTGGTATGCAAGTTAAAGAAGTCTCTGTATGGATTAAAACAGTCACCAAGGATGTGGTATTAGAAATTTGATACATGTATATGGGGACTTGGCTTCACCAGAAGCAAAGCAGATCACTATGTGTATTTTAAATTAATTTGTGACCGTGTTATTTATCTGGTCTTGTATGTGGATGATATGTTGCTGGTTGGAAATGACAAAGAAATTATCCAGGATTTGAAGACCCAATTGTCCTCCAAATTCAACATGAAAGATCTTGGTGTTGCAAACTATATTTTGGGCATGGAAATTAAAGGAGATCAGGCAAAGAGGAAGCTCTGGTTAACCCAGAGGAAGTATGTCGAGACAATATTGTAGAGGTTTAATATGCAAGATAGTAAACCGGTGAAGGTTCCTATTCTTGTAGGTGTGAGGTTATCTGCTGAATAGTGTCCCAAGACACAAGAAGAGGAAGAGGACATGTCCCATGTTCCATATGCAAGTGCAGTCGATAGCCTGATGTATGCAATGGTCCGTACTAGACTAGACATTGCACATGCAGTGGGAGTATTGAGTAGGTTTATGTCAAAACCAGGGAAGGAGCATTGGACAGCAGTGAAGCGGGTTTTCAGGTATTTGTGTGGCACTAGTGATTATGTTTTGTGCTACCAAGGAAGACCAGGATTGGACAAAGTGTTAGATATTCATGGCTTTGTTGATGTAGACTGGGTTGGAGATCTGGATCAGAGAAGATCTACAAGTGGGTATGTGTTTAAACTATTTGGAGGTGTAGTTAGTTGGATGAGTAAGAAACAATCTGCAGTGGCACTATCAACTATAGAGGCAGAATACATGGCAGCCACTCATGCAAGCAAGGAAGCAGTTTGGTTGCAGAGATTGTGTTCAAGTATGGGCTTAGTACAGGAAGCTATAAGGATAGACTGTGACAACCAAAGTGCAATTTTCTTGGCAAAGAACCCCGCATATCATTCAAAGACAAAGCACATTGATGTTCAGTATCACTTTGTGAGGGATATGATAGAAGACAAAAAGGTGTTGCTGGTAAAGGTGGACATTTTGAAGAATACTGCAGATGCATTGACAAAATCTGTGAGCTTTGAGAAGCCCTATTGGTGTAGAGAGACAATGGGCATTTCAGGGCTGGAAAAATGACTAAGCTCTCTTGTGGCCCCCTGTGGAAAGAAAACAACAAGTGGGAGAATGTTGGGTTGTGTTATATTCTTTCCATGTAGTTAATAGGGGGTTTGAGGGGCACCCGTAACCCCACTTTATGGGGTTAGGGGCAGCGCCCCAGAAAATTTTGGTTTTGGACCCTATGTTAGGTTGGGCAGACCCACCTATGGTTTTGTGCATGATTTTTGCACATGTTTTTTGGACGTGATGGTTTTTAGTCCATGGTATTGGATGCTTCGACATGTATAAATATGTATTATAAAATTGGAAGGAACATAATGAAAAATCAAGCTGGTAGTCCCGGTTTTGGGATCCAGGGGAAAATCTCTGTGTATATGTGTTTTATGTGTTCTACTCTCACATTATTTATTTTCTGTGTTTTATAATTTGTATGCAGGTAATTTCTATATGGGGTTAAAATCTACACGAACATGAGATTTGTTAAGTATATCCATGTCTGTATGTATTGCTTCTCCCAAGAATATGCGAGGTGCTCCTAACTCATCAAGCATAGCCTGTGCCATTTGTTGAACTGTCTTGTTTATTATTTGTGCCACTGCATTTTGTTGAGGGGTTTTAGCTATGGAAAATTGTCTTTTGATGCCATGTTGTTCAAAAAATTTGAAAAACTCATATGATATAAGATATCCTCCTCTATCAAATCTAAGACATTTTATTTTTAGATCCAATTCATTTTCTACCAAAGCCTTGAATACTTTAAACTTATCAAATGCCTCATATTTATACTTTAGTAACCCAATCCAACACATTCTTACAAAGTCATCAATAAATAATATGAAGTATTGTTCACCATGAGGAGAATTCTTTTTCATAGAGCTACATAAATTAGTGTGAACAAGTTCAAGGGCTTCACTTGAAGTACCTTATTTAGCTTTAAATTGAACTCTATATTGCTTACCAAATTGACATGATTTGCAGATGTTATTTTCAGTTGGAGATATGTAGGGTAAGTCACGAACTCCTCCCATCCTTCTTTATTTGTATGATTGAGAAAAGCTAAGTTGTCCTAACCTTTTGTGCCAAATCTAACTTTCTTTAGATTTTCTCAAATAGAGGTACTTTTGGTCACGTCCTAAGACATAAACATTGCTTGGAGTTCTCATTCCCTTTATCATGATCTTACTTGTATCCAAGTTTCTTACCACTCAATTCTTTGATCTGAAAATAACTTCATGCCCTTGATCACACATTTGACTAACACTTAACAAGTTATGTCTTAACCCATCAACAAATAATACATTTCCAACCTTGACCTTTTTCTTTAAAATCACAATTCCTTTCCCTTTGATAGTAGCAAGTGAGTTATTACCAAAAGTCACATTCTTTTCTTTCTTTATTTCATTAAAAGAAACAAACTTATCACTGTCACCTGTCATATGATTTGAAAATCTTCTGTCAATGTACCATAGATTCTCTTGATCTCCTACATACAATGCTAGACCATAATTTTCAGAGGCAGTAATTTTCTTTTTCTATACCTTGGGTGGTATTGTCTTTTGTTCATGCTGATAAGATGACTTCATCCTGCTTCTAAATTTATTTTCTTCATGACCAATGTTATTTCAAATATAACATTCAATTTCATTATGAAGAGGTGAGAAAAAATTATAAGAAGATTTCTTTGCCCCGATCTCAATCTGTTGTTTTCTTGCTTCTCTAGTCATAATTGTTTTATAAGCAACACAATGAGCTGCTTTGTGAACACAATTGTGACAATTGAAGCATTCACCATTGAAGTAAGAATACGTTCCAGGAGTATAATACCTTCTTGTGTAGCTTTCTTTTTGTTCATGGTAAGGTTGTTTTGCATGGGAAAGATTTGATCCTTCATTCTTTTGCTAAGATTTATAATTCTGATGACTGCTTCCTTTTACCGAATTGACACAGCTTCTTATACCTGTTTAAGAAGATATCATAGTTTTTTATGCTTCACCATTTGGATTGTGTTCAAGACTTGTCTTGATTAGAGGAGAGCATTGTAATTTAATTATTTCTTATAAAGTCTCAGATACTTTAGAAAATCTAAGATTTAGAGCCTTTGTTTTCTCATGTTCCTTAGGCTTAGGCCCACAATTTCAAGTTCTAAGTTTTCACAGTGCCTTTCCTTTTCTAGAACTTGTTTCTTCAAGGATTATTCTAGACAATCTTTTAGCTACATTATTCCTTCAACAAGAGTGTTTTCCTTAGACATACAAATTTCCTTTTCTTGACTTTTGTTTATAACCCTGATTCTATTAATTTCATCTAGAGAATCCATGAATTCATCATCAGATTCATCTACACATTGTTCTTCAAATGACATAAGTAATGGATAATATTGATTAGATTCATCATCCTCATTATTGGAAGAATATTCACTATCTTCATGAGTATAAAAGAATTTCTTGCTATCAAAATTTCTTTTAACATTCCTCTTTGGAAATTCTTCCCTTTCTCATGATTTTCTTTATAAGGAAATTTAGCAGCATAGTGACCTACTCTTCCATAGGAATATAATCTAAATGAAAGCCTTACCTTTGAACCTGCTAATTCCTACTTGGAGTTTATTCATGAAATTTTCTTCTTCTTCGTTAGAAACATAAGCTGTTTCCTTAGGCTCTTACTTTTCTTTTCCTTTTTTTGCGGCTTTGAATGTTGCTTCTCTGATATCTAATGGACCCCTTTTTCTCATATCATACACTGTTAAAATTCCTTGGAGTTGTTCAATAGTGAGGTTCTTCAATTCCCGCATTTCTTTGCTGGCAGAGACTTTGGAATTGAACTGTGAGGTTAAATATCTTAAAATTTTCTCAAAAATAGTAGAGTCCTTTATGTCATCACCAAGATTTTTAATTGCGTTAATGATCTCATTTAACCTAAGGAAAAAGATTTCTATACTTTCATCATCATTCATTATAAGAGTCTCATATTAAATTCTAAACGTTTGAAGTTTAGTGCTTTTTACCTTAGTGTCACCTTCATATATTTGGACAATCTTGTCCCATATAGATTTTGTGGTATTTAGCAGCATGACATTCACAAATTCATATTCAGCCAAGCTTCCCAAGGTATCATTGACTGCTTTCACATTGATCTGATATTTTTTCTTCCCTGCATCATCTGTGGGAATGGATGTTGGGTATATATATCAATCTTCAAGAATATCCCATACATCAACTCCAAGTGCGTGCAAGTAATCTCTCATTTTGACTTTCTAAAATACAAAGTTAGTTCCATTAAACAAAGGTGGTTTCATAGGAAATTCTCCTTCTTGACTACTCATCTTGATGGATCTCCCTTTAAGCGATTAAGATTATTCTGAGGGACCTGCTCTGATACCAATTGTTTGGAAAAATACTGGGGGGACTGAATTAGTATTTTAAATTCACTTTAAATTTCAAATTTCATATACTAAATTTTGTACACTACTATTTTTAAAGCAACCTGCATATGTATGCAACTTCAAAGAAAGAAAAAAACATATACCTAGTTAACTAATTCTTCATAAGTTCCATCAAATATTTATCTTTAACGAGTGAATTATTAACTTCATCAGACATATAGCATGTAGTAAAGAGTAGAATAAATCATCACACATATTCAACACAACAACACATGAGAACACCGAGATTTTTAGGTGGAAACCCAATGTGGGAGAAAACCACCGATGTCATCATCTCTGTCTTATTTCTTATTATTATAATGAAAATTTTCTTACAATCTTGTATTGGTGCAGACTCTTACTAGCACACAAGAACCCACCCGTAGGAGGCTACAACCTCCACTCATTCTCCAGATCCTACAGTAAGGGAGATACAACCCCTTAATCTCATTTATCAACTACTACTGGAAGGGAGTTTCTACCCCCTTACTGAAGGTTGAAACCCTCATCTCAACATATTTCAAAATGTTTCAAACTGGAACCACCTATCAAACAATCATCAAAACACCATGTAGGACACCTTTCGTTCCATTTTCAAATTGGACCCATACCAACAATAAACCCAAACTAACATGACAACTGAAATACTAAATCTGAGTCATTGAAGCATTATAAACCAACTGAATTTCTAAAGCATCAAACCATTGAATATAGAACCCAACCACACCAAATAAATATCATAATTTGTACTCTATTGTCGTAAATAAAACCCACGTATGTACATGCTTCCTCTGTATCACACCTGGCACATATCTAAAGATACATAAAATAGAATCATGAAGTGTTGTAATATTGAACCAATCATTGAATCAAGTGTTGAACCATTCACTGAACCAAGCACAAATCACTAGACTATATAATTGTTACCAATCAATATTCCATTCCACATTCAACCCAATCAATAATGTTAGACACATATTATCAAGATAGTGACATCATTGACAAACAACAACAAACAAAGTAGAACTCATCAAATGTCATCATCAACCCACACTGTAAAACCCTAGTATATATACGTGACTTCCATAGAACAACTCAGCGTATATATGCGACAACCATGCATGACACCCACATATATATTTCAATATACGATTAAATTTTCTCAGAATTTATATGCTACTTTACTGAATTAGGTCCAAGTATGCACGCGACAAATCATACGCAAACAAGCATACAGATCCTGAAATTACTAAATCAAACCGTCACTACAATTCACACATTTGTTAAAGCCAGATCTCAACATTGTTACACCTAATTTTGTCACATTAGGCAAATGACCATCAGTTTGGATCTTCTGCTATCCATCAAAGTGTTCCAAAGAATCCTCCTACAAGGCTAGAACCCAAATAATCCCAAAGAGAATGAATTTCTTGGATCTCAAGGATCAAAAACCTATTTTTTGGCTTCTTGCGTAGTTCACTAGTCCATTTCTGTGCATGCGTAGAAGAGACCATTAGAAACTGCGCAAAAGTGTGTTATGTCTAACATTATGGCTTGCGCACATGACTTAATGCAAGTAAAAATAAAAAGTGAAGTCTAGAAATTTAGTTAGTCGAATCTTTCACAACTAAAAACTTCGAATGGGTTCCTACTCAAGCCTGATCCCTCCCATCACGGAGCTACTTCCCTCTCTTTGTGGATCCCCTATCCCACCATTTGTGGATCTCATCCCTTAGGAAGAGGATCCCAAACCTCCTCCTCTTGGCTTATAAATCAAACACAGACTAGAGGATTGGAGAGGACTATTGAAGGTAGGCTTATGCTACAAAAATAAGGCTAGGAGGGTTCTCATCCAAGGATAGGGTTGGAGATTGTGAGAAGAGGCTTGTAATATCAAGGCTTTGAGTTTGTAAGTTTGTTCTCCCTTTTATTTAATAAAAAGAAATTTTTCTTTCCTAATTATGTCTTTTCTGATATCATTTGTGGGATTCTTTGATCACTCACATAGGTTATGATTGGTTATTGATTCAATTTATGATATATGTTGATTTAAGAATTTCATTTATCTTTCATTCTATATACTAGATGCTTTGATCCTTTGTCTGTTTCTGTCTATGCAAATCTCCTTCGAGACATGATGGATAAGTTGTGGAAAGCACTAGAATGGTATCTAAAGCATCAAGTGGAAGTTAATTGTCGAAGGCACTGAAAGGGACTTCAACAAGAATTTCAATAAAATGGTAAGTGATCTCTCTCATATTGTTTGTTTCAATCGATCGTAAGCGAAGAAAAGGTAGCCGTTCTTTTTTATTTGTTACTAGATTTCTTTGAGGTCTAGGGAGATCTATCTTGTTTGTAAGAGGGATTACTCCGCCTAAAAAAATTGGTGACTCCACTAGGGATCGTCTCACTCTCCATCATTCTCTTTGTTTTGACCTTTGATCATTTTGTCATAGCCCTTTTTGAGTGTCTGGAAAATATTGAAAGTCTGGATTTTATGATTTGTTTTACTTATTTTTATTTTCTCTCAAAATTTCCTATTGTGCACACTTTATATTTATGCACAAAGCGTATTTACGCTCACTTAGCCCTTTTCAATAGTGTGTATGCCATTGGATTGATCTATTTCCTGCACACATACCTAGAATTTTTGAAAATTTTAGTTCTCTCTTCTCCAAGTCTAGAGATTTTTGTGTTTCCTATTTAATTACAATTGTTTACACCTTCATATAGTCTCTCTCAATTTGATTGGGTGTTTTGAATTTTATTTTTGAGAAATTCTTAATTTGATTTCCTTTGGTCATTACTCAAAGGTTCATCTCAATTTCTTAACAATTTTTGCGTGCTTTTTCTTTCATTTTTTCAAAAAAATCCCCCTGTTAGTCGCTAGAGGGAGGGAGGGGGGGGTGGGGGGGGCTAAATTGTGTCTAAGTGTTAATCGCCTTTGAGTGTCATTACTTTTGATCTTTAGAATTTTCACCCAATTTCCTTTACTTACACTCAATTTTTTCTTTAGTTACATTAGTGAAGGAAAATAGTTTTGTTGTTCTTCCGCTGATTTGGAATCATCTTGTGTTTATTTTGAAGAATTATCTTGCATATATTATATTTTCATAGTTATAATTCTCATTTTCATAACATGAATGGAAATTGTTCATAGATTATATTTGCATAGTTTTCAAGCAAATTGTGCATAGATTACATTGCATGGTTTGGCACTTAGGGATTTGAATTGCATTGGAAAATTAGAAGTGATGCATTTTGGAGTTAATATTTTAAAGAAGAACCTATCTCCTTACTTTATCTATAATTCATCAAAAAGGATCACAATATCATATTCAATTGCATTAAATTTTTGAGTCAAGTCATGACGCCATCCGTTTCATGTCCATTTACCCTGTGAGTAAGTAACAACTTTAAAAATAAACACTAATAAAATCAATTTAGAAATTTTTATTATTTTAGGGCTCTTTTCCACCTACATTAGATCAAGTTGTAGGGCTTTGGAATAGGGAAGTGAGTTAACTTTCCAAAGCTTCAAACAAACATTAACATCTTATGATAGGGAGTAAATCAATTTACTGCAATTTGGCTCTAGGAAGCTCCCCTTACAAAGAAGTTAAGCACGAGATCATGTTAGACCCAGTGGAGTGATCGACCCCACTTCATTGGTTACGAATTAAAAATGTTGTCGAAAGTTACTTTGGAGTCACTTGGAAGCAAACCTCATATTAACCATGTTGAGGAACTTCCAAGGTGATTGAGCTTTGTTACTCTGCCCTTGCATGTACGTCTGATCTACGACTGTCCCCCTAGGTTAAATTGTTTTAAGTGGTAACCTTAGATACCATAATCTTAGGGCTATTACCCAAGGTGATGGTAGGGGGAAGTCTCTACTGTACCTGGAACAGATGTTGGCTCGACTCACTTGGACCTTTTTGGAGGGTATTCTTCACTCGAGATGGCATAAGTGAGGTTACTTGCACCAAATCGTGTACATTTATAAATAGGTTGTTAGCGTAATTGGTTCCAATCGCTCTATCTTTAGCCATTTTTCACATTGATTTTTGTGACGTTGGATTTCATCACCAACTAGTGATTTCACTGTGAAAAGTTTGTTTGCATGGTTCCACTCCTTAGATTTACTAGCGCATATTATTTTCTTGGTTTTTACTTTTTAGAGACCTTAAGTGTGGATTGTGATTTTGAATTGTTAGTATTGGTAATATATTTATCTAAGTTGAATTTAATGGTAATAATGTTGGAAGTTACCGATAAATAAACCCATTTTAACGAGAATCCTAGTCCTTTTCCTGACATTGCAAATTTCGGTCCTCCTTATATGGCTACGTTGTCACTTTCCGGATTCACGATAAATTTACTGGTCTGGTTGTTTTCAACTTATTTGATCTGAAACCCAAACTATTCCACCTCAACTGAGTTCACCATCTCAACATCACCAACCTCATGTTGACCCTTTACCTTCTTCACCTAACATTCCCTCCCTTTCTTCTTCTTTGCTTGGTAAAATCCTTGATGCTAGTAACCAAGTGACTAATAAGAAGAATAAAGGGAAGAAGAAGAAGAAGCAAGATAAGAAAGAAGTCAACCAACCAACCATGACTGTAGGTCTCGATAATGTTGAGGAAACTTCCAACATTAATTGCAACCCTAGATACCCTTGCAAGATTTGTAAGGATGACCACTTCCTTATCAATTGTCCTGGTATTTCTAAGGTCTTTGAAGTATGGTCAAAATATTCTTATCAACTTATTATTGATCCATCAACCAGTGATTGTGAGGTTCCTGGGAAAAATGGTAAAGTTAGGTTTCCTTGTAGGTTATGCAAATGTATTCATCATAGTCACCTTTGCCCTCATAATGACGAAGGCTCAAATTGTTGGAAAAACTTATTGTTCCACAAAAACAACTTTGTTATGAAACCAGCTCACAAAAAGATAGAAAAGAGAGATCCATGCCTTAGAATTCAGCCTCTTCGAGGGGGAAACCTCCTTTACATTACATAAATGAACAATTCTTGGATCATACAAATGAAAATACCTCCTTTCTATATATAGGAGTCTAAGTGGTCCCAATACAATCAAAGCCTACATAACAATAATATTGTAGGGCACAACAATAACAATAGTGGGCTTCTATGTGGCACAATAGTAACAATATGGGCACTACATGGGTACATCAATATAATAAGTGGTTTGTACTAATAATAATAAGGGGTTACACTAGTAGTATAGGGGCCTAACATGCCCCTCTCCTTCAAAAAGCGTTGTCCTCAACGCTTGAGTAGTTCTTGATGCTTCTGTATAAAATTCTTGTCCTCCCATGTGGAATCTTCAGCAGGTAAGTTCTTCCACTTGATGAGATACTCTAAAATTGATTGATTTCGTAGCTGTCGAGTTCTTGTTTCTGTGACTGCTCCAGGTTCCAATATGATTTTTCCTTCCTCTTCAATTTCTGGCAATATTGTTTGAATTAGGAACTTTTGCAACTTTTGAATAAGTGGCCATACTTCTTTGTCCTTCTTCCATTCATCCTTTGCTTCTTTTATCCAATCTGGTTGGATAATAGAAATAACACAAAACAATGCTTCCATATCCTCATCCTTGAAGAGTCTTCCCATTCGGTAAGGTCGCCATTTTTTAAGTGCATGTAGTATTGCCAACATTTCTTTCTCATAAATAGCTTGCTTGAGATGTAGCAGTAAAAATACCCAATCAAAACATTTTTCACTACAATGTTGATCTACTTGTTGTTTCATTTGATTTTGCACTGAAGTGTCGTTATCCTTTAAAATTTGGAGAACTTGTTGTTGATGCTTGATGTGATCTTTCACTGCTTGAACCTTTTTCTTCCTGATATGTCCTTCTATATCTAGAGTTTGAGGAGTGGTAATTTCTTCCAATCCTTTACAAGATATGGTCGGATTCATTTCTTGATGCTTGATGTGATCTTTCACTTCTTGAACATTTTTCTTTTTGATATGTCCTTCTATCTTGATAGTTTGAGGAGTAATAATTTCGACCGATGAATTATAAGATATGGTTGGATTCATTTCTTCTTTCTCGGTGTGATATTTCACTTCTTGCACCTTTTTCTTCTTGATATGTCCTTCTATCTTGAGAGTTTGAGGAGTGGTAATTCTTGCCAATGCTTCACAAGATATGGTCTGATTCATTGCTTCTTTCTCTGTGGTGGGGTCCTGGTGTATATCTTCTTCTTTTGATGTTTCTTGATCCTTTTCTTCCTTCTCTTCATATTCTATGTAAAATAATTTCTTCTCAGCACACTTATGACCTTTAGTGCATTGGCTATCACAATTGTAACAAAGCCCTTTTTCTCTTTTTTCTTCCAATTGTTGTGGAGTAACCCTTGTAGGTTGTGGAAGGCTAGGAGAAACAACACTTCCATCTTTATAGTTGTGAGGGGTAGACTTATTTGTTGCCATAATTTTACTTTCCAATATGTCACAAAGCCCTTTTACTCTTTCCAATTGTTGTGGTGTTGCTCTAAAGAAGGTGTTGCTCTTTGTATCCTCATAATGTGCTATCATTTCCTCCGTGAGAATTGACCACGTAACAAGTTTTTTACGAGAACAAAGCCCTTTATACCATAAAAATTGATCTAGTTCTAAATATGAAGATGCAATACATACCTTTTGTAATAGTTGTACACCATGTAGATCAAAATATTGCTCCATCTGAAGTATCCAATTTGCCGGATCCTTGCCATCAAACTTCCTCATCTTGCTTTTTCTTGATTTTAGGACCTCAATCTTGAAACAACTGTAACTTTGTAATTGTGGATATTTAAGTTCTGAAATTGCTACCTGTAGTAGCCCTCTGTGTCCTCTTTCCAATGCCACTAGTCTAATCCAAATTGGATTCTCCAAGAAAGCGTTATGGACAATCTCCCACAGTGACTTGATTATAGACTAGTTTAGTAGAGCTAACTTGTACGACGTGCTGCGAGTCACTGTTTCGACCTTTGGATCTAAAAAACACCCAAAGAAACTACAGTTCGTCGTCTTTTTGTAGCTTTTTACGAAATTTCAATCCGATCCTCAGAGAGAAAGTTATGACGATTTTCCCCAGGTCACCTGTTTTGACTGTAATTCAGGAGTCTGCAAAAAGACCAACTTCCTCAGATCATATCTCCGAAAATATCGCGCAAAAAGCTCTGAAATTCGGACCCAAGGTACAGCGCCAATTCTTCGCAAATGGGTTTTTTTTGCGACTTCTGAAACGTCACAGAAACAAAGTTATAGCGAAAATTCCACGATGACCTGTTTGGAGCAACGAAACCCTAGAATCCAAAGCTCTGATACCAAATGTTATGAAACCAGCTCACAAAAAGATAGAAAAGAGAGATCCACGCCTTAGAAAAGAGAGATCCAGCGCAGCGGAAGCGTGGTGGGCCCATAACCCACAGGTCCCAAGATCGAAACTTGGCTCCGATACCAAATGTTATGAAACCAGCTCACAAAAAGATAGAAAAGAGAGATCCATGCCTTAGAATTCAGCCTCTTCGAGGGGCAACCTCCTTTACATTACATAAATGAACAATTCTTGGATCATACAAATGAAAATACCTCCTTTCTATATATAGGAGTCTAAGTGGTCCCAATACAATCAAAGCCTACATAACAATAATATTGTAGGGCACAACAATAACAATAGTGGGCTTCTATGTGGCACAATAGTAACAATATGGGCACTACATGGGTACATCAATATAATAAGTGGTTTGTACTAATAATAATAAGGGGTTACACTAGTAGTATAGGGGCCTAACATGCCCCTCTCCTTCAAAAAGCGTTGTCCTCAACGCTTGAGTAGTTCTTGATGCTTCTGTATAAAATTCTTGTCCTCCCATGTGGAATCTTCAGCAGGTAAGTTCTTCCACTTGATGAGATACTCTAAAATTGATCGATTTCGTAGCTGTCGAGTTCTTGTTTCTGTGACTGCTCCAGGTTCCAATATGATTTTTCCTTCCTCTTCAATTTCTGGCAATATTGTTTGAATTAGGAACTTTTGCAACTTTTGAATAAGTGGCCATACTTCTTTGTCCTTCTTCCATTCATCCTTTGCTTCTTTTATCCAATCTGGTTGGATAATAGAAATAACACAAAACAATGCTTCCATATCCTCATCCTTGAAGAGTCTTCCCATTCGGTAAGGTCGCCATTTTTTAAGTGCATGTAGTATTGCCAACATTTCTTTCTCATAAATAGCTTGCTTGAGATGTAGCAGTAAAAATACCCAATCAAAACATTTTTCACTACAATGTTGATCTACTTGTTGTTTCATTTGATTTTGCACTGAAGTGTCGTTATCCTTTAAAATTTGGAGAACTTGTTGTTGATGCTTGATGTGATCTTTCACTGCTTGAACCTTTTTCTTCCTGATATGTCCTTCTATATCTAGAGTTTGAGGAGTGGTAATTTCTTCCAATCCTTTACAAGATATGGTCGGATTCATTTCTTGATGCTTGATGTGATCTTTCACTTCTTGAACATTTTTCTTTTTGATATGTCCTTCTATCTTGATAGTTTGAGGAGTAATAATTTCGACCGATGAATTATAAGATATGGTTGGATTCATTTCTTCTTTCTCGGTGTGATATTTCACTTCTTGCACCTTTTTCTTCTTGATATGTCCTTCTATCTTGAGAGTTTGAGGAGTGGTAATTCTTGCCAATGCTTCACAAGATATGGTCTGATTCATTGCTTCTTTCTCTGTGGTGGGGTCCTGGTGTATATCTTCTTCTTTTGATGTTTCTTGATCCTTTTCTTCCTTCTCTTCATATTCTATGTAAAATAATTTCTTCTCAGCACACTTATGACCTTTAGTGCATTGGCTATCACAATTGTAACAAAGCCCTTTTTCTCTTTTTTCTTCCAATTGTTGTGGAGTAACCCTTGTAGGTTGTGGAAGGCTAGGAGAAACAACACTTCCATCTTTATAGTTGTGAGGGGTAGACTTATTTGTTGCCATAATTTTACTTTCCAATATGTCACAAAGCCCTTTTACTCTTTCCAATTGTTGTGGTGTTGCTCTAAAGAAGGTGTTGCTCTTTGTATCCTCATAATGTGCTATCATTTCCTCCGTGAGAATTGACCACGTAACAAGTTTTTTACGAGAACAAAGCCCTTTATACCATAAAAATTGATCTAGTTCTAAATATGAAGATGCAATACATACCTTTTGTAATAGTTGTACACCATGTAGATCAAAATATTGCTCCATCTGAAGTATCCAATTTGCCGGATCCTTGCCATCAAACTTCCTCATCTTGCTTTTTCTTGATTTTAGGACCTCAATCTTGAAACAACTGTAACTTTGTAATTGTGGATATTTAAGTTCTGAAATTGCTACCTGTAGTAGCCCTCTGTGTCCTCTTTCCAATGCCACTAGTCTAATCCAAATTGGATTCTCCAAGAAAGAGTTATGGACAATCTCCCACAGTGACTTGATTATAGACTAGTTTAGTAGAGCTAACTTGTACGACGTGCTGCGAGTCACTGTTTCGACCTTTGGATCTAAAAAACACCCAAAGAAACTACAGTTCGTCGTCTTTTTGTAGCTTTTTACGAAATTTCAATCCGATCCTCAGAGAGAAAGTTATGACGATTTTCCCCAGGTCACCTGTTTTGACTGTAATTCAGGAGTCTGCAAAAAGACCAACTTCCTCAGATCATATCTCCGAAAATATCGCGCAAAAAGCTCTGAAATTCGGACCCAAGGTACAGCGCCAATTCTTCGCAAATGGGTTTTTTTTGCGACTTCTGAAACGTCACAGAAACAAAGTTATAGCGAAAATTCCACGATGACCTGTTTGGAGCAACGAAACCCTAGAATCCAAAGCTCTGATACCAAATGTTATGAAACCAGCTCACAAAAAGATAGAAAAGAGAGATCCACGCCTTAGAAAAGAGAGATCCAGCGCAGCGGAAGCGTGGTGGGCCCATAACCCACAGGTCCCAAGATCGAAACTTGGCTCCGATACCAAATGTTATGAAACCAGCTCACAAAAAGATAGAAAAGAGAGATCCATGCCTTAGAATTCAGCCTCTTCGAGGGGGCAACCTCCTTTACATTACATAAATGAACAATTCTTGGATCATACAAATGAAAATACCTCCTTTCTATATATAGGAGTCTAAGTGGTCCCAATACAATCAAAGCCTACATAACAATAATATTGTAGGGCACAACAATAACAATAGTGGGCTTCTATGTGGCACAATAGTAACAATATGGGCACTACATGGGTACATCAATATAATAAGTGGTTTGTACTAATAATAATAAGGGGTTACACTAGTAGTATAGGGGCCTAACATGCCCCTCTCCTTCAAAAAGCGTTGTCCTCAACGCTTGAGTAGTTCTTGATGCTTCTGTATAAAATTCTTGTCCTCCCATGTGGAATCTTCAGCAGGTAAGTTCTTCCACTTGATGAGATACTCTAAAATTGATCGATTTCGTAGCTGTCGAGTTCTTGTTTCTGTGACTGCTCCAGGTTCCAATATGATTTTTCCTTCCTCTTCAATTTCTGGCAATATTGTTTGAATTAGGAACTTTTGCAACTTTTGAATAAGTGGCCATACTTCTTTGTCCTTCTTCCATTCATCCTTTGCTTCTTTTATCCAATCTGGTTGGATAATAGAAATAACACAAAACAATGCTTCCATATCCTCATCCTTGAAGAGTCTTCCCATTCGGTAAGGTCGCCATTTTTTAAGTGCATGTAGTATTGCCAACATTTCTTTCTCATAAATAGCTTGCTTGAGATGTAGCAGTAAAAATACCCAATCAAAACATTTTTCACTACAATGTTGATCTACTTGTTGTTTCATTTGATTTTGCACTGAAGTGTCGTTATCCTTTAAAATTTGGAGAACTTGTTGTTGATGCTTGATGTGATCTTTCACTGCTTGAACCTTTTTCTTCCTGATATGTCCTTCTATATCTAGAGTTTGAGGAGTGGTAATTTCTTCCAATCCTTTACAAGATATGGTCGGATTCATTTCTTGATGCTTGATGTGATCTTTCACTTCTTGAACATTTTTCTTTTTGATATGTCCTTCTATCTTGATAGTTTGAGGAGTAATAATTTCGACCGATGAATTATAAGATATGGTTGGATTCATTTCTTCTTTCTCGGTGTGATATTTCACTTCTTGCACCTTTTTCTTCTTGATATGTCCTTCTATCTTGAGAGTTTGAGGAGTGGTAATTCTTGCCAATGCTTCACAAGATATGGTCTGATTCATTGCTTCTTTCTCTGTGGTGGGGTCCTGGTGTATATCTTCTTCTTTTGATGTTTCTTGATCCTTTTCTTCCTTCTCTTCATATTCTATGTAAAATAATTTCTTCTCAGCACACTTATGACCTTTAGTGCATTGGCTATCACAATTGTAACAAAGCCCTTTTTCTCTTTTTTCTTCCAATTGTTGTGGAGTAACCCTTGTAGGTTGTGGAAGGCTAGGAGAAACAACACTTCCATCTTTATAGTTGTGAGGGGTAGACTTATTTGTTGCCATAATTTTACTTTCCAATATGTCACAAAGCCCTTTTACTCTTTCCAATTGTTGTGGTGTTGCTCTAAAGAAGGTGTTGCTCTTTGTATCCTCATAATGTGCTATCATTTCCTCCGTGAGAATTGACCACGTAACAAGTTTTTTACGAGAACAAAGCCCTTTATACCATAAAAATTGATCTAGTTCTAAATATGAAGATGCAATACATACCTTTTGTAATAGTTGTACACCATGTAGATCAAAATATTGCTCCATCTGAAGTATCCAATTTGCCGGATCCTTGCCATCAAACTTCCTCATCTTGCTTTTTCTTGATTTTAGGACCTCAATCTTGAAACAACTGTAACTTTGTAATTGTGGATATTTAAGTTCTGAAATTGCTACCTGTAGTAGCCCTCTGTGTCCTCTTTCCAATGCCACTAGTCTAATCCAAATTGGATTCTCCAAGAAAGAGTTATGGACAATCTCCCACAGTGACTTGATTATAGACTAGTTTAGTAGAGCTAACTTGTACGACGTGCTGCGAGTCACTGTTTCGACCTTTGGATCTAAAAAACACCCAAAGAAACTACAGTTCGTCGTCTTTTTGTAGCTTTTTACGAAATTTCAATCCGATCCTCAGAGAGAAAGTTATGACGATTTTCCCCAGGTCACCTGTTTTGACTGTAATTCAGGAGTCTGCAAAAAGACCAACTTCCTCAGATCATATCTCCGAAAATATCGCGCGAAAAGCTCTGAAATTCGGACCCAAGGTTCAGCGCCAATTCTTCGCAAATGGGTTTTTTTTTGCGACTTCTGAAACGTCACAGAAACAAAGTTATAGCGAAAATTCCACGATGACCTGTTTGGAGCAACGAAACCCTAGAATCCAAAGCTCTGATACCAAATGTTATGAAACCAGCTCACAAAAAGATAGAAAAGAGAGATCCACGCCTTAGAAAAGAGAGATCCAGCGCAGCGGAAGCGTGGTGGGCCCATAACCCACAGGTCCCAAGATCGAAACTTGGCTCCGATACCAAATGTTATGAAACCAGCTCACAAAAAGATAGAAAAGAGAGATCCACGCCTTAGAATTCAGCCTCTTCGAGGGGGCAACCTCCTTTACATTACATAAATGAACAATTCTTGGATCATACAAATGAAAATACATCCTTTCTATATATAGGAGTCTAAGTGGTCCCAATACAATCAAAGCCTACATAACAATAATATTGTAGGGCACAACAATAACAATAGTGGGCTTCTATGTGGCACAATAGTAACAATATGGGCACTACATGGGTACATCAATATAACAAGTGGTTTGTACTAATAATAATAAGGGGTTACACTAGTAGTATAGGGGCCTAACAAACTTCCAACTAGTTACTGTAAACTTTCTCCCAACCTATCATCATTTGACGAAGTGATTGATCTAATTCCATGTATAGTCAATCCCAGTCTTCCATTTGAGAGTGAAACACATGTCACTCAAGTTGATGAGACATTGGTTGATCAAGTGGTCAAATCAATACCATCTTCAATTGGTCCCACTCTCCCTTTATAGAGTGAAAATAATATTGCTTAGGTTCTTCTTGTTACTTCATATTCTTCTACACATGGGGGCATTTCACCTGTTTCCATTGATCCCCCTCCAAGTCATGAGGCTATTTATTTCAATTGGAATATTCTCACAGGACCTCATCTTCCTTCTTCCACCCATTTCCAAATCATTGTGAAAGTTCTTTCAGTATTTTATTCCCATCCGCTTGACAAGCTTTGGGTTCCCTCATATTGTACCTGTTACACAAAATATTTTAGCTTTTTAAAGAACCACTAGTGAGCCTTTAGGGATCCTTCCTAAGTTACCTATTACTCTGGAAGGTAAAACTATCTGTATTGATCTTATGGTAGTCCAAGGCCCCTTGGATTTCAATTTTCTCGTTGGGCAAGACTATGTCTATGCCATGAAAGTTGTATCAAAACTCTTTCACATGATGCCATTTCCTCACAATGGAAACCTTGTGACTGTTTACTAGATTTCATTTGTTGGTCTTGATTCTATTATAGTGTTTTCTTCTTGAATGTGTATGAAAATAAACCACTTTAGACAATGGATGACAAATAGTCATAATAATATAAATGGATGCTAAACATTGCAGATCTGCAACAAATGATAGAAAAAAATTCTCCAAAGCCCTGATGTATGCCACAATCATAGTTAAACAACAAAATGGAATAGTAAAACAAACACAAATAACTTCAATAATCCAATGGAAACTAGATATATAAAGAATACATTTTATTAAACAACACATGTGAAGGGAACAAATAGTGTTACAAGTCCCCCTCTATGGGATGGGTTCTTGGCTATCCTTAAATTTCTTCAGCTTTTGTAGAGTCTCTCTCTTCTATAATGTATAAAACTTAGCAAATAAAATGTTTGAACTCAATGGGAACTCAAATGAAAAAGAAGATGGTGTGCGATAATGATAATAATCAGAGCTACAACAATGAGTGCAACAATGAAAATAATAAAAATTGAATAATGAATGGAAAACCCTTCTATTTATAACAAAATATTAGGTTATCCTTGAATAATGAGAAATAATAAAAAATTATTATCCTCATTCTAGAAATAATCATTTGGAATATTTTATTATATTTGGTTAGAGGGAAAAAGTATTTAAACTTTTATTTTAAAATAATAAATAAGTAAATGATTTATTTATCATCTCAAGAAATATAGTTAAGGAATAATAAACAAATAATGATTTATTTAATTATTCCCGAAGGATTTGGTCAAACTTGACAAGGAATAATAATTAATTAGTGATTAATTAATTATTCCTAGAGAAAAAATAAGATAATTAATAATTTATCTATTTATTTCTCATAACTGTGTCAAATGTGACAAGGAATATTAATTAAACAATGGTTTAATTAATTAATCCTAGAAGATAATTAAATAAATAGTGATTTAATCTCTAGTTATCGTTCACACTCATAATTCACATCAACAAGAAGATCGCTTTGATACCAAACTTGATCTGGTATTCCTTTGATACCAGCATTATCCAAGATCTTTTCTTCAGTTGATGTCAGCAAAATTGCATTTAAAAACATTCAAAGACCATATGTGTAAACACTTAAAGAAGAATAAACATAAATGCGATCATAAAGACAATGTACACAAAAGTTTGATAACGAAGTTCGTCCATTGTGGACTACATCTCTAGGCCCTGATTCAATAGTGGGGAGGCCACTTCATTCATCTCATCAAAAAGAAACACAAGTACATGGAAAAATATATCATTATACTCCCAATCTTAGGACTAACTTGAAATTTGACTACTCAAAACATAACAATCATAGCACGAGGAGGTTTGTCTCGTCCTTCTAAAACTTCTGTCTATAAACATGGCCCACTTCTGGAAGGTGCATTGTTAACTCGAACTCCATGCCCAACAATTAATGAAGAAAACAGGTTTTTGCCATGACCCCTGAGATCCACTACTTAGAACCCAAATCTAACTGCAACATTGAAACCCTTGCAAAATTCTAAGTAAAATGAGTATAAACTCAACTATATTCTTCCACTATTATCCCTAGACCCCTAGAGGATCTTCAAGGTACCTCAGTAGCATCAAAAGGAATATTCTAAAAATATTACCATACAATATACCCCTCTAGAAACGTGTCATCGGCATTTTTTGCCCATTGTTCCATGGCTTTGGGTTCCGTTCTACCAGGTTTCAACCCTCCATAACCTGCTCACGGCTTTGCTTGTCGACCCATGACTCTGCTCTTCGGCCCACTCCTCGTCGAATGATTTGAATAGAGTTTAAATCAATTTTGCATAGTGAAAATTAAAAAGTTGGGCCCCTCGGGCTCCTCGCTGGCATAAGCGCATGAGGTCATTGGTGGGGCGGAGATCCCAAGGTCAAACCCACGGGCCTCCCCCATAGTGTATTTTGTCAACAATTATTAATACACTAACCACCGATGGTGATTCATTCGTCATTGAATGTTATAACCATTGGTTAATTATTTTAAATAAAAACTAACCACACACTTGCCGCTGATTGGGGTTTGTTCAAACCTTTGAGTCATATTTGTTGCAACTGTCGAATGATATATAACCATGGGTCAGTAAATATCCAAAGCATCGGTTATGCTGCTATTATGTTTAAAATAACCCGCCAACATTTATGGTTCTACCAAAATTTGTTTCGGTCTGGAACTTTGTCAGTAGATTCATAACTGTGAACTATAAAATAAAACATTGACATAACAACGTAACTTTCCTTTACAATTTGGACCACTGGAGTTTGTGGTTTGGCAATTTGTGTAACCGTTTAACGTTTGGAAGGAAACTTCCCTGCCATTAATTTTAAACTAACCACCATCTGATAATGGGTATATGGAGCTACTAATTCATGGGTTGACCTAGTCAATTTGGCTTCCCACAGGGTGCCATGTGTTACCATTTGATTTTTCCACGTGGCCCTATTCTATTGGGTCATTTCACTGCCTCAGGGCCATTTCACTGCCTCCAAACTTAACGAAGTTCCGCTAGATCTAGTGGTTCTGCCAGAGTTATCCATAACTAAGACCTATGCTAATTTAATCCAGGATCCGCAAATTTGAAAGAAGATTTGACCCAATTACCAAACTAGCGAGGTTCCAAATTTATCTAGTGCCTCGCTAAATTTATCCCTTGGGCCATGTTTGACCAAACTTTGACTAGGCATAACTTCTGCATATGAACTCGGATTGAGGCGTCGTTCGCATCATTGGAAATCTTGTGAAGAGCTCTTCAATATGGGCCTAGTTTCTCTATGATCTAAATATTTTTATTTTTGGGCCATTAGGGATCCACCTAGATCACTACTTCCCTTATTACACCAAATTTTCTACAGGAGGCTACTACCTCAAATTTCTTCCGCAAGCTACAACTTGCAAGGAAGCTCTTACTTCCTCTTCAATAGACTACAACTTGCTCTTTTTAAAGCTACCACCTGAAAGGAGACTATAATCCCCTATCAAAATACAAACAAATTTTCCTAGTTATCTGGTCGTTGTCTTTGTTCTAAACTCAATTTCTGCTCTCTTTTCAGCTACTTATCCTCTCTACTTTTCCTTCTCAAATATGCTCCACTTCTGCTCTTCTTTCTCTGTCTCTCCTTACTAGGTTTTTCATGAATTTTCTCACACAATATTCTATTCTCTAACCTATTTATCATTGAAATATGCATTTTTTATAACAAGAGTTGTTGATTGTTTGTATTCCATGCAGCAATTCGACTTCTAAGGGTTTTCACAATTTGCCTCTTCATTTCCAAATATGAAACTAAGATCAAGACAAATACTCCACGAATTTCTTGGAAAACTGAAAATTTGGGGTCCAACATCAATGATTGCAAAAGGCAAAGCTTGATTATTTTTTTTAGATTTGTACTAGCCACATTTTAATGGCTTTAAGGATTCTTCTGTAATTCCTTTAGCATCAAAAACATGATAATTCATGGATTTCATGGCTTTTGATATACCACATTTCTATACAAATGATTGTGTTCAATGCAAGCATCCATTTTTCAACCTTATAACTCGGAATTTCATGTGCCATATTTTCATTTTGATTGTAATCCAAAAATCAAGATAATTAATAGAATAATTAACAATTTGCATTCAACAATTATCAACCTTTTCACATCACATCACTTCAATCAGTCTTTAACAAAATAAAAATAGACAATAATCATGCTTTGAGTTCTTCAAGTTGGCCTTGAATCTTCAACATAACATTATGCAACATCAAACATCAAACATGTAATCATGCCCACTTGACATCAATGCCAACATTACTAACAACTCCATGGAGAGTACAACAAATGTGAATCCATTGTGTCCCTAAAATTTGAAAAGTTGAAGTGAACCTGATTACCACATGCAATAATAGTTACAATGATTATGTGCCTTTGTCACCTTCCTCCAAAGCACTTGAAAAATCCTATCCACACACTTTTCATGTTCAAAAAGGCAAAAGAAAAAGTGTTATGTAGCTCAAATCTCAAACTTATTTTATTATATAAACTAACATATCACTTGTTCCGCATATCTATCTATCTATATATATAATGTTCCATATTAAAATGTCACTAATAATAATAATAATAATAATAGTAATAATAAATGCAATGGATTATAGTTCCATATTTATTGAAATACTAGTTATCTATCTTTTCATAAAATATATTTTATTATTTTATATCTATTCATTTTCAAGAAAGATATACATTATATTCATTTTTTTTTCCTTGAAAATATATTTCAATTAAAAATAATTTAATTTTTTCTTAAATAATATAAAATATAACTTAATCTTTGTTCGTAAGCCTTTGTGGTAGTCAAAATTTTAAAAATTGGAGTTCTAATTTAAGTCCACATTTCAAGTGGACATCGACTTCAAATAATCACTGTGAATGAAATTCCTAACTCAAATTCTTCCAATTACCTTAATATTTTTGTATTTAGGTTTCTTTATAATATATATTTTTATATAGTTTTTCAAAATTTTACTTATTCAAATATAATTTCATTATTATTTAAATATAATAATAAATATTATATATTGAATTTTTTATAAATAATTAAAATTTAATAGAAAAAAATAACTTTTTTATCATTTTCCACTATTATTTAAAGTGAATTTGTTAATCCATACATATCATCTTATTATTTACTGCACATTCTTATTTCATTATATATAGATATATATCAATATAAATTTTATTTTAAAAAAATTAATTCATTTAATGATGATGATGATGGTTAACGTCCACTTAAACCAAACACTAATTATAGTTTAAACAATATATAGATTATAGTTAAGTTAAAATACTAATTATAATAAGATTTTTTTTTGTATATTATAAAATTAAATTAAATCTTATTTAATATTATTCTTTCTTTCCTTTTTTAGATTTGATTTTTTTTACTTTTATGAATATATTGTCTTCCTTATTTTAATTATCTTTTATTATCATAAAACATTTATTATTCCTTACTTATTTACTTAATTTTTTAACAGAGAATAAGATGCTATGCAACAATTATTTGATTCTTGTTATAAATTGTATTATTTTAATATGTCAATTGTAAATTCAATAATACTTCTTTTTTTAATTTGCATTTTTCTAGTATCATCAATATACATTGGACACAAAAATCTTCTAACACAATATTATTTTGAAAAATCATAATTAATTTTAAAATATATAAAAAAACATATAATAAAAAAAATAATAATTTATAATTTGTCCTCTATGTGATTTCTCAACAAAATATGAACATTATATCATGAATCTAAATGAATCAAATAAGCATAAAATCTGAGATAAAAATAAAAATATAATAAAGAAAAAAATATAATTCAATATAAATATTATATATAAAAAAAATGATAATTTATAATTGAATATATAAATTTGTATATAATATTGATAATTCATTTTTAGAATACCATAAATATAAAAAATTATATATAATTTAAAATGAGTTAAGCTATAGGAAAGTTTAAAATAATAAAATATAATATAAGGAAAGTTTAAAATAATAAAATATAAGAAAATTATATATATGACCCTAATATTTATGGTGGTCATGTTGGGAAAATAATAGCCATATCTACCGACCGTCCAAATTAATAATATACAATTTCGACATATAATTTGAATAAAATATATATAATTTATGATATAAAATTATAATAAGATTGATTGTCAATTTAGGAATATAATAAAGTATAAAAAATTCATATAGTATTATATAATACTTATGAGATCAATTCTCAATGTTAAAAAAGCATATATAGTTTGTAAGTATAATAAAGTATAAAACCTTTATATTTAGAGCATAAAAATTTTGTTGGATGGCGTGTTATTGAGTATATATAGATTGTAAGTATATTTAAGCATAAAAAATTTGTGGGATGAAGTGGTATTGAGTGGGGTTGATATATATATATATATATATATATATATATTATAAAGCATAAAAAAATTGTTGGAATATCTAAAGCCAAATATCTAATTAGGAAAGCACATTGATATCTCTTCCTTTTTCTAACTTCAACACGTTATATATGGATTCCCACTCCGTCATATTTAAATAGTCATACGACGATGCGAATTATGAGTAACTTGTACACGTTAATATTCTCTGCTTCCTTGTCATTGACTATACCCTTCGTGATTTATTAAAAAAAATGCTATTCAATTAGTTTTTTAAGAAAATATACGATTATTTATGAATTCCATATAACACATTTACCATTTTTATTAGTGATTGCGCTGATTGCGATGAGAGGCACTCTAAAGTGTAATATATAGGACAGATCAAGAAATAAAAAATGATAAATAATAAATAAAAAACTAAAAATAATATAAATCTAAAGTTTGTAAACATTTAAATGTTGGTTCAATTAATAATAAAAAAATTTAATTTAATGTGTTATATTTTAATTTTGTTATTAATTTGTGAATAAATTTTGTTATAATATTATGACTTACTAATACCACATGTTCAAAAATTATAATTTATTTCACAATTAAAATATTTTATAACAATATGGCACGATTCTTAACCATGGATATTCACCCCATTTGTGCTTTTGTTTTCTCATTTTTACACTAAGCTGATCTTTCTAAGTCACAAGCTAATCTGCCAACTGGGTCTTATAGCAATTCTGGGCTTGCCTCCAAAAACTGTGCAATCCTTGAGGGCAAGCACCCTTGATGATTGGAATTGCATAGTTCAAACTGGCATTTAGCCTTGAGCTCAGAAACTATGCAGTCATGGAAGGAATCCCAACACTAATCCCAAAAACTGCACAATCCCTCACTGAGCTTAGAAACTGTGCAATGCACTCAGTCGAGAAGTTGTACAGTTACCCAAAATTGTTCAATATTTCCTAGCAAAGTGCATGGCAAGTTTCCCCAGAAAAGAAAAAAAAAAAAACAAATAGCTAAAAATAAAAAAGTATCCCTAAAAAATAGGGATCCATTATTAGTATACCGAAGGAGCCAAACTCGTTATTTTTAGAAACTTCTGCCAAGTCCTTGATTTTAGGCATGCATGTCATAAACAATAATTCACTCAAATCTATTTAATTGATGCCTCTAAAGCTCATTTGCACATTCGATCTTGGAGCTCTAGAATTCCCAAGGAGATCAAGGAACCTTCGGAGTGGGCTTCGTCACTTTTCCTAGTGAGTTTCGCTTTTATCGTCTTTCGCAGTTTTTTCTTTTGTTTTTTGTTGTTTCGATTGTGCGAATGTCGTTTTTCTTTTTCCTCTTCATGGTTGTTGGCGTTTCAACATATCTTAGCTTGTATAATTGTTGTTTCAGTTTTACGTTTTCCTTTCACAAATGTCGTATCGATTTTCTTGTTTTTGCACCAATGGTCATAGTTTCGATGACTCTCCTCACATATTTGTTTTTCCTTTCGCTTGTTGAGTTTTTTCACTTGATTCACATTACCACTTATATATGCTCATTTTCCACACTTCCACCGAGCATATCTACACTTCCCTTGGCTAGTTTTCACCTTGCCCAGCTAAGCACTACACAATCCTAAAGCTCAAGCTGAAAGATTTCCCTCTAAGACTGCGTAGTGCTCAGTATAGGTTGGCCCAACTGTGCATTGCATAGTTCCAGGGCTCTGTCAACTACCCTTGACCATGGAGACTACACAATGTGTAGCCTCTCCCAGTGTCTGCCCAGGTTGATCTGTGCATTGCACAGTCTGAAGCCTCAAGCTACACCCTTGGTTGTTGGGACTTTGAAATGCACAGTGCACACATCCCATCCCCCTCACTTGTTCATGGAAACTGCGTAATCACTCTCACTAGTTACCTTGTTTGTTGCTTTATCATTCTTTGAAGTTAGATTTGAAAAAACTAATGTTTGTTTTCCATGGGTTCCTTTTCTGTCCCATAGGTACCACATTTATTAAGCACTTCTCTCCAACAGGCATTGTTACCATCACACCCAAGAGAGTTGCTTCAAAAGATACCACAGAGCAGTACTAGGGAAGCAGTTGAGCAAATGCCAGTGGACTTGACAGTGTATGCAGACACTCAACTATTTGTAGAAAAGGAATCAGATCTAACATGGCATAAGGTTAAGGAAGATTTTCAGCAAGGAGCTTCAAAGAATATCTGGAGGACCAACAAGTTTACATTAGTGTTTAGCAGTCGAGATTACATAGGATTTCATGCAGGTATCCAACCTTCCCATGTGCAGATGTCATCATCTTATAGTCCAAGGAAGGAAATAAGCCGCAACATGAAAGCAGATCATGTTGTTATGAAAGAGGATTTAGCAAGTTAGGTAAAGAGGAAATATAGGTTGCGAAGAGAAGAATGGAGGAAGAGAGAAGCACAACGAAGAAAAATGGAGGAAGAGAAGTAGAAGCAGAAAGAAGAAGAAAGGAAATGTGCAATAGCAGTAGAAATAACACAGAAGCAAGTTGAAGAGTAGGAATAGAATCATCTAGCAGTAGAGGAGAAGAGCGAACAGATGCAGGACAAGGAGCTTGCTCAACATATTGAAGAAATCAATGAGATCGATGACATGGAGGTAGAAATAAAGTCATATAATGAAGATGTCGACCTGATGCCGACCGCAACGCACGTCACATTTTAGTCTCCACCACCTCCAATTGTAGAGTTAACTCCAACCGAGGAAGGGGAAATTGTTCCTCTTGATAATGATCCTGTAATGGGCTTGTACAATCTGTCATATGATGAAATACATAAGAATATTGTGAAAACATGAAGAAATAATTGTTTGGATGGCCTCGCATCCCCTGCATTCATTAGATAAAGAGTGATAGTGGCAGAAACCATGAAGAATCCAAATGCCATTGCCGAAGCCAAATTGGCCTTCGCAAGTGGAGCAAGATCAAACACTCAATATTTGATGGTTGGGAATAAGCAATTGGCACAGGATTTACAGGCTACCACGCAAGAGGCAGAATAGCTCCATGCAGTAGCACAGAATGTAGCTTCCACACGGGTCCACTTGGAGGATAAGAGAACAACGACACTTGTTGAAGTATCAACACTTGGAGAGACCACACAAGACCTTTATGAGGAGCTCATTACCATACATAAGTCAGTTCTTCACTTGCATGGATTATAGCAGCAGAGCAAAGACTTTGTCAAAACCCTCATGAATATACAAGCTGCCATCACATCCACGCATGAATGGATAATGTGATACAAAGGGGCACCGCTTAACTTGGGAAATAAAATGAAGCCACAAGCAGAGCTAGAGAAAGCGAAGGTTCAAATGTTGATTTAGAACAATAGGCAACTTGCCTCTTTCATTGATAGTATTCAGGCCTCATATGTATGGTTATACAACAATTTGGATGTCTTTGTGAATGCACACAAGATCACATCAGTTGGTTCGCTCACTGAAAATAAACCCAGGAACCATGTCATGCAGGAGATTGAAGAGTACTTGGAGCAGCTGAGACACATTACCACCAAGGAAGATTTGGAGTTGAACTGACAGAACATGAAAAACTACATTAGTGGTCTTGTCCAAATTAGAACAATGTTGCTCATGCTTCAAAAGGAGGTTGAAAGTGGTTCCAAATAATTGTACCCGAATGCCATGGAGGAAAAAGTTTGCTTCCAGCGAGACACCATTACACAGTTTTGGGATCTCATTGCACAATACCGAGCTTTGCACCAATATATGACCAAGAAGCATCAAGTGGAAGTTGTTGAGCTAGATATTCCCTAAACTCAAGCATCATAGTGTGTTGTCTTGTTAAGCTGTCAAGTTGTCTCTACCCTATTTTTTCTTATATGGGTACAAGTGTAAATTGTAATATTATTTATAATTATATTGTAAGTGAAATTCCAAGTCTCAATATTGTAATATGAAGAGTAATGATGTAATGTAATGAGACATTTGAAAGAAGTTGAAGAATCATGATGGTAGTCCAAAGGTCACAAAGGGGAGTTGAAGGGTCATCCACCCCTTTGTTATAAATAGAACCTCATAACTCATGTAAGGAGATTTTGGGAGCCAAGCAGAGAGGACAAACCTGCTTTTCCTGATCTTTCCAATATCTCATCTCATCTTTCTAAAAATATAGAGGGTGAAATTTATAATTTTCCATATTCCCCTCTTTATGATTCGTCAAATCATGAGGATGCCTCTATTTGCGATCTTGAACTTTCTGATCATGGTTGTCATGACCTTTTCATTAATTCATTTGTTCATGATCCTGATTCTTCTACTCTTGATCTTTCCAAGCCACCGATCTTTAATGATCCATAATCTAAGGTGTTGGAACTTCCCCAAGCTATAAAGGCACTTCAACACGAGTTGATGATTATGTCAAGTTCTCATAGTCTTGCAGTCGGTTCCACTTATGATCATAAACATGTTGAATCTTCCCAAGCTCCTCATCACTTTGTAGCACACAATGAAAATCATTATGTTCTACGATTTTCACATCGTCCATCTATATCACACGATCCTATATCTCAGTCATTGGAGGAGTCGTACGTGGTGAGCACAGTTGCAAAAAGAAAATTTTCTTCTTTCTTTATGTTTGCCTGTTTCCATAGTTTGAAAGTTTGTTCTTACATGTCTTCAAGTCGCAGTGTGTCTAAACACCACAATGCACCTGGATAATGTCTTCCATGCGTGTCTCATTCTTACTTTTCTGTGTGTAATTCCAAACTTCGAACGTTTTGGTTTGCATTGTCCTATCTTTTTTGGTTTATTGTTATGATTTTATATCTTTCTTGACATGCATTCCCTCACTAACATAGGCGAGCTAATGCACCGGTGGCTACACTAGAAGTATCATTTCACGTGAATCTATCTTATTCACTGTTAGGTCAGGAGAAGGAGTAGTTTTATTCTTTTCTTGTTTTTTTTTATTGGATTTTATTTCATTTACTTTCCGCTCCACACTTTTCTTTTGTTTGTGTTCTTTCGGTCATAGGATAGCTTATGCATGAAACCATGTTTGGCTTCTTAGAGAAGTAAGATGAAGTTCAAGAGGAAGTTGTACTGCTATCAATGCTTGGTTATTTGTATATTCCCTCTCTATAGGTTTTAACGCCATACATCAATTACCTGCATATGAATTCTAAGAACATAAAATAAACAATGCGAGAGCATAACACATAAAACACATATACACAAAAATTTTCCCTAGGATCCCAAAACCAAGACTACCAGCTTAATTTTTCATTATGTTCCTTTCAATGTTACAATACATATTTATACATGCCGAAGCATCCAATACCATGGATCGAAAAACCATCGCATCTAAAACTATGGACCGAAAACTATCGCATCTAAAACCATGTGCGAAAACCATGCACAAAACCATAGGTAGGTCCGCCCAACCTAATATAGGGTCCAAAAAAAATGTCCCTGGGGTGTTGCCTCGGACCTCGTAGAGGGAGGCTACCCGCCCCCCCTCTAACCCCCCGGCTAACTACGTAGGCTAGTTGTGGAAAGAATATAATGCAACCCAACATTCTCCCACTTGTTTTCTTTCCACGGGGGGCCACAGGAGAGCTTAGCCATTTATCAAGCCCTACAATGCCCATTGTTTCTCTACAACAAGAGAACTTCTCAGAGCTCACAAATTTTGTCAATGCATCTTCAGTATTCTTCAAAGTGTCCACCTTTACCAGCAACACCTTTTTGTCTTCTATGATATCCCTCACAAAGTGATATTGAACATCAATGTGCTTTGTCTTTGAATGATAAGCAGGGACCTTTGCCAAGAAAATTGCACTTTGGCTATCACAGTCTATCCTTATGGCTCCCTATACTAACCCCATACTTGAACACAATCTCTAAAACCAAACTGCTTCGTTGCTTACATGAGTGGATGCCATGTATTCTGCCTCTGTAGTTGATAGTGCCACTACATACTGTTTCTTATTCATCCAACTGATTGCACCTCCAAATAGGTTAAACACATACCCACTTGTAGATATTCTCTGATTTAGATCTCCAGCCCATTCTGCATCAACAAAGCCATCAATATCCAACATTCTGTCCAATCATGGGCTTCCTTGGTAGCACAAGCCATAATCACTAGTGCCATGCAAATACCTGAAAACCTGCTTCGCTGTTGTCCAGTGCTCCTTCCCTGGTTTTGACATAAACCTGCTCAATACTCCCACTGCATGTGAAATGTCTGGTCTAGTTAGACCATCACATACATCAGGCTACTGACTGCACTTGCATATGGAACACGTGACATGTCCTCTTCCTCTTCTTGTGTCTCGGGACACTGTTCAATAGATAACTTTACACCTACAATAATAGGAACCTTCACTGGCTTACTATCTTGCATATTAAACCTTTGCAATATTATCTCGACATACTTCCTCTAGTTTAAACAGAGCTTCCTCTTTGCCTAATCTCTTTTAATTTCCTTGCCCAAAATATAGTTTGCAGCACCAAGATCTTTCATGTCGAATTTGGAGGACAATTGGGTCTTCAAATCCTCGATAATTTCTTTGTCATTTCCAACCAGCAACATATCATCCATATACAAGACCAGATAAATAACACAGCCACCAATTAATTTAAAATACACATAGTGATCTGCTTTGATTTTGGTGAAGCCAAGTCCTCATATAAATGTATCAAATTTCTGATACCACATCCTTGGTGATTGCTTTAACCCATACAGAGACTTCTTTAACTTGCATACTATTTCTTTCTTACCCTTCACCGCAAAGCCTTCAAGTTGCTTCATGTAGATCTCCTCTTCCAGATCCCCGTGAAGAAATGTTGTCTTCACATCCATTTGTTCTACCTCAAAATCAAAAGTGGCAGCAACAGATAAAAGTAATATAATAGAAACTACCTTGGCAACAGGAGAAAAAATATCACCAAAATCAATTCTTGGCACCTAGGAATAACCTTTTGCTACCAACTGAGCTTTGTATTTCTCCACCTTTCCTTCTGCATTTGTCTTCTTCTTGAACACCCATTTGTTGTTAATGGGTTGCCTTCTAGCTAACAATTCCACCAGATCCCAAGCCTCATTTTTGTGCAAAGATGCCATTTCATCAACCATGGCCTCTTTCCAGACTTTACCATCCTCTGAATCTACTGCTTCCTTCACAGTTCTAGGATCATCATCAGTAACAAATAAATAAAAATTTGAATAGAAAGCAGATGGACTATACCTTTCTAGCTTCCTTCTTTCTCGAACTGATCTTCTCACACCCGGAGTTTGCGGCTCTTCATCTTGTGATTCCTCCTCTGTTGTAGAGTCTAATTCTTCCTCCTCAAGCTCAAACTCTATCTTCTCAGGTTCCTTTGATTGGACTTCATGTTTAATAACATATTTCACCTCTTTGAACACCACATCTTTGTTGTACACAACCTTCCTTGTTACTGGGTTCCAAAGCTTATAACCCTTTAAACCATCCTTATACCCAATAAAGATGCACTTTTCAGATTTACTATCCAACTTGGTTCTTTTCTCCTTTGGAACATGTACATATGCATCACATCCAAATACCATCAGATGTGAAAGAGAGGGTTTCTTACTAGTCCATACCTCTTGTGGAGACTTATCCTCCAATGTTGATGAACGTGATCTATTGACCAGGTAACATGCTGTCTCCACCGCCTCTGCCTAGAATTCTTGTCCTAGCCCGGCACCACTGAGCATGCTTCTTGCCCTTTCCATCAACGTCTTTTTCATTCTTTCAGAAACTCCATTTTGCTCAAGTGTGCATGGAGTAGTAATCTGTCGTGCTATACCACACTTCTTACAAAATTCTTCAAATTCCTTGCTGAAAAACTCTCCATCGTTATCTGACCTCAACACCTTTATCTTCTTCTCTGTCTGGTTTTCCACTAGAGCCTTAAATTATTTAAACCTTTCAAAGACTTCAAATTTATTCTTAAGGAAATACATCCATGTATCCCTTGAGAAGTCATCTATAAATGATACATAGTGCACAGACTTACCCAGCGATGAAACCTTCACAGGTCCAGACACATCACTGTGCACAGGCTCTAATATCTATTTCACCCTCTTACCACAAAAGGGGAAACTCACCCTGTTCTACTTCCCATATACACAATTTTCACATAAATCAAAATCTAGAGAGCTATTACTCATACCTTCTACCATACATTTACCATGAAGTATTCGAAGGCCCTTCTCTCCAATATGTCCAAGCCTTTGATGCCACAACATGGTCTTCTCTCCAGAGACCACTAGACTTTTTGCTCCACTTTCAGGAACCATAGAGATGTTGCACCCATCAACAATAGTGCTACCTTGCAGCTTGTACAGAGTTCCAATTTGAGCTCCCCGCATCAATACCAATGCTCCTCGAACCATCTTATAGGTATCTTTCTTGAACACTGTTTTTACACTTGCATCATCCAGCTTGCTTACAGAAATCAGATTCCTGGCCAATGCAGGAATATGCAGAACACTCGGAAGTGTTCTAACCCTTCCACCTTGCAACTTCAACTTTACTTTTCCGCGACCAATGATTCTAGCCTTCCTATCATCCCCTAAGAAGACATCACCACCATGGTATTTATCATACTTGCAGAACCACTCTCTATGGGGAGTGAAGTGAAAGGATGCACTTGAGTCAATCAACCATGCCTCATGATCTATATGTGTACTTGAAGAAGCCAAGTACACATCCCCACCTTCATCTGAGGTGGTTTTTGCCTCTGCAGAAGGAAAATCATCAGATCCCTTTCCTTTGTAAGGAGCTTTAGATTTATAGTCCCTTTTAGTTCCCTTCCTTTCCGCATTTCCAACAAACCACCTTTACACGTTTTCCTAGAGATTTAGATCTCCCTCTAGATTTAGATCTCCCACTTGACGACTTATTTTTGTATCTGTTCTGGGACCGTCCTCATACAGACAAGGCATCACCATTCTGGATCTCCATATTTTTCCATCTCATCTCCTCCGTTAGCAAGGATGAGACTATTTCATCAAACTGCAAGGCAGTTGCATTGCTACCTATTGCAATAGCCAGACTATCCCACGAAACTAATAGAGAACACAACAAACTGATGGAATTATATTCATCCGAAATTTTAATATCAACAGATAATAACTAACTTACCACAGTATTAAATGCATTCATATTCTCTATCACCGAGTCTCCATCTTTCATCCTCGGGTTATAAAACCTTTTACCTAGGAATAGTTTATTCACCAGAGACGTAGATTGGTACAAAGTCCTTAACTTGTCCCACAAAGCCTTAATCGTAGCTTCCCCTGACACATTCAACAATACTGAATCTGAGAGACACAATCATATTCTGCTCTTTTCCTTCTGATCCAACTTCTTCCATTCTTCATCGAATAATCCCGTTACCCGGATCCACCGTGATCCATTGATCTTTATCCACCAATAGAACCTCCATATTGAGTTTCCACAACTCAAAACTCTGACCATTAAATTTCTAAATCTCTATATTTCCACTGCTCACCATCTTCTTTCACCACCAGAATCAATCCCACAGATCTCCCACTAAACAGGGTCTACCACAAGCCCGAGCAAAAACCCTCAGCAATAAAGGCATCCCCTTGAAGCAAAAACAACTCTGATTTTAAATGTAGGTTTTAACCTCGTACAGAAATTACCTGCATACGAATTCTAAGAACAGAAAATAAACAATGCGAGAGCATAACACATAAAACACATTTACACAGATATTTCTCTAGGATCCCAAAATCGGGACTAAGAGCTTGATTTTTCATTATGTTCCTTTCAATGTTACAATACATATTTATGCATGCCGAAGCATCCAATACCATGGACCAAAAAACCATTGCATCCAAAACCATGGACCGAAAAACCATTGCGTCCAAAACCATGGACTGAAAACCATCGCATCTAAAACCATGTGCAATAACCATGCACAAAACCATAGGTAGGTCCACCCAACCTAATATAGAGTCCAAAAAAAATTTCCCCGGGGCGCTGCCCTAGACCCTGTAGAGGGGAGCTACCCGCCCCCCCTCTAACCCCCCCATTAACTACATAGGTTAGTCGTGGAAAGAATATAACACAACCCAACACTCTCTTTACATGAATCTTGCATTTATTTTAGTCCATGATACTCTAATGTAAAATATGTTCCTTTTGGAGAAAGTCACAGTGAAATCGTGATGCTTTCACTTTTAACTAGTACCGCTTACTCTAACCGGTCTTCTATTTTTGGTTAATCCTTGTCAACTAGGTAAGGAGGGGAGGAAAAGCTTAACAAGTATGTCAAATGTGTATAGAAATATCCTTCTCTAAAGGGACAAACTCTTCTACTATTAATAATTAGGGATCCCTCTTTCACCCCCATGAAATAAATAAGTGCCTATGAACAGTTCTTTGAACAAATAAAAATGAAATAAAGGGTGAAATAAGAGAAAGAATTCCTACACAAAGAGGTGAATCAAGCAACTCTGCCAAGGTACTGTCCAGGCTCACTGGCAGCGGAGAAATGTTTGTGTTCCTGAAGTGACTCCATCGGGGTATTGTCCAAACCTACTCTCAGTGGAGAAACACTAGAGATGAAAACTAAGACTCTGGCATTTTATTTTACTTGTGCAATTATATACTCCTCATCCCCAATCGAAACAACTCAGTCTAACTTGGCTTGCTATGAGTGCTTATGATGAATAGAATGGTAAGGACTATATATTTAACTCAAGTTAAGTGAAGAAGTTGTGAAAATAAATGAACTGAACAATACTTCTGGAAGAGTTAGACCTGTTTTGCATGAGGCAAGATCCATACAAAGAGTTGGAGTTCTACTAGTGTGTCGCCATTATTGTAGTGGCTACAACCACCCTCCAAAATTTTTCCTATGCTTTGATTTTGGATGCTTCCCTTCTATCCACAGAAGCTTATATTGTCAAATTGTAAAGTAATTGTGATTTGAATTAGACTTATATTTTTCATTTGTTCTTTTTTTTCTCGTTTTTACACTTAGTTGATCTTTCTAAGTCACAAGCTAATCTCTCGACTTAGTCTTACAACAATTCTAGGCTTGCCTCTAGAAACTACGAAATCCTTGATGGCAAGCAACCTTGATGATTGGAATTACATAGTTTAGAATGGCAGTCAACCTTGAGCTTAGAAACTACACATTCATGGAAGGCATCCCAACACTGAGCCCAAAACCCGCGCAATCCCTCACTAAGCTTGGAAACTATGCACTGCACTTAGCTGGGATGTTTGCGAGTTCCCTAGAATTTTGCAATATTTTTGGGTAGGGTGCATGGAAAGTTTCCCCAGAAAATTAAAAAAAAACAACCAAAATAGCTAAAAATAAAAAAAAAAAAATTCCTAAAAAATAGGGATCCATTATTAGTATCTCAAAGGAGGCACACTTGTTATTTTAGAAACTTTCGCCAAGTATCACCTTTTTTGTGATTTTAGGCATGTGTGTCATAAACCCGAATTCACTCAAATCTATTTAATTGATGCCTATAGAGCTTATTTGCACATTTGATATTGGAGCTCTAGCATTCTCGAGGAGATCAAGGAACCTTATGTGTGGTCATCGCCACTTTTCTGGGTGAGTTTCACTTTTATCGTCTTTTGTCGTTTTTCTATCGTTTTTTGTCATTTTGCTTGTGTGAGCGCTGTTTTGATTTTTTCTCTTAATGGTTACTAGTGTTTCAACATATCTTAGCTTGTAGAAGTGTTGTTTCAATTTTACGTTTTCTTTTAACAACTGTCGCATTGATTTTCTTGTTTTTGCACCAATGGTCATTGTTTCGACAACTCTCCTCACATATTTGTTTTTCCTTTCATTTATCGTGTTTTTCCACTTGATTCAAATTGATTCATCCATACTTAACCATATATTCTTAAAAACTCACATTATCACTTAGATCTTCTCGTTTTCCATACTTCCACCGGGCCGATCTGCACTTCCATTGGCCAATTTTCACCTTGCCCAGCAGGGCACTACGCAATCCTAAGGCTCAAGCTAAAATCTTAGCCTCTGAGACTGCACATTGCACAATATAGGTTGGCCCAACTACGTATTGCGTAGTTCCAAGGCTCAGTCTGCTACCCTTGGCCACTGAGAGTGCGCAATGTGATGTCTCTCCTAGTCTCTTCCCAGGATGAACTACGCTTTACGCAATCTCAAGCCCCAGGCTACACCCTTAGCTGTTGGTACTGCGTAGTGCCCACAACTAGTCCCCCTCATCTATTCATAGAAACTGTGTAATCACTCTCACTAGTTGCCCTATTTTATGCTTGATCATGCTTTAAAGTTAGATTTGCAAAAACTAATGTTTTCTTTCCATGAGTTCCTTTTCTGTCCCACGAGTACCATAGTTTTTTAGAATTTCTCTCCAGCAGACATTGTTACCATGGCACCCAAGAGAGTTGCTTCAAAAGATACTGCTAAGAGCAGTACTGGAGAAGTATTTGAGAAAATGCCAGTGGACTTACTGGTGTATGCAGGCACTCGAATGTTTGTAGAAAAGGATTCAAACCTAACATGGCACAAGGTTAAGGAAGATTTTCAGCAAGGAGATTCAAAGAAGATCTAAAGGACTGACAGGTTTACATCAATCTTGAGCAATTGGATTGCATGAAAGTATCCATCCTTCCCATGTGTAGATGTCATCATCTTACAGTCCAAGGAAGGAAAGAAGACGCAAGATGAAAGTGGATCTTGTTGTTATGAAATCAACTTTAGCAAGTGAGGTAAAGAGGAACCAGAGGTTGTGGAGAGCAGAACAGAGGAAGAGAGAAGCACAATGGATTAGAATGGAGGAAAAGGAGAAGAAAAAGGAAGAAGAATAAAGGAAAAGCACAATAGCAGTAGTAATAGTGCAGAAGCAAGCTGAAGAGTAGGAATAGAACCGGTCAGCTGCAGAGGAGAAGAGCGAATAGATGCAGGACAAGGAGCTTGGTCAACAAATTGAAGAATTGATTGAGATCGACGACATGGAGGTATAATTGGAGCTGTAGAATGAATATGTTGACCTAATTCCAAGCACATTGTAGGTAATAGTTCATTCTCCACCACCTCCAATAGCAAACTTAGCTCCAACTGAGGAAGGGGAAATTGTTCCTCTTGATGATGATTCGATAATGGGCTTGTACAATCTATCGTATGATGAAATATAGAAGAATATTATGCAAACATGAAGAAAGTATTTGTCAAATGGCCTCGTATATCCTACATTCATTAGAGAATGGGTGATAGTGGTGGACTCCAGGAAGAATTCAAATGTCATTGTTGAAGCCAACATGGCTTTCACAGGTGCAACAAGATCAAACACTCAGTATTGATGGCCACGGAAATTTCAATTGACATAGGATTTACAGGCTGATAGGTAAGATGCAGAATAGCTTTGCACAACGACATAGAATGTAGCTTCTGCACGAGTCCACTTGGAGGACATGAGAACAACGATACTTGTTGAAGTATCAACACTTGGAGAGACCATTTGGGACCTCGATGAGGAGCTCATTACCGTACATAAGGCAGTTGCCTGCTTACATGGATTGCAGTAGTAGAGCAAAGACTTCGTCAAAACCCTCAAGAATATATAAGGTGCCATCACATCTGTGCATGAATGGACAATGTGATACAAATGAGAACCTCTTTACTTGGGAAAGAAAATGAAGCCACAAGAAGAGCTGGATAAAGCGAAGGTTTGAATGTTGATTGAGAACAACACGAAACTCACCTCTTTCATTGGTAGTATTCAAGCCTCATATGTGTAGCTATACAATAGTTTGGATGTCATGGTGAATGCACACAACATCCCATCAGTTGGTTTTCTCACCGAAGCTAAACCCAGGAACCAGGTCATGCAGGAGATTGAAGAGTACTTGGAGCATGTGAGAGAGATTTCCACCAAGGAAGATTTGAAGTTGAAAAAATAGAACATGCAGAACTACATCAGTGGTCCTATCCAAATTAGAACAATGTTTCTCATGCTTTAGAAGGAGGTTGAAACTGGTTCCAAATCATTGTACCTAGATGGCATGGAGGTAAGAGTCTGCTTCTAGATAGACACCATTATTCAGTTTGGGGATGTCATTGCACAATATTGAGGTTAGCACCAATATGTGACCAAGAAGCATCAAGTGGAAGTTGTTGAGATAGAGTTTCTCCAAACTCAAACATCATAGTGTTTTGTCTTCTTAAGCTGTCAAGTTGTCTCTACCCTAGTTTGTCTTATATGGGTACAAGTGTAAATTGTAATATTATTTATAGTTATGTTGTAAGAGAAATTCCAAGTCTCAATATTGGAATATGAAGAGTCATGATGTAATGTAATGAGTCATTTGAAATAATTTGAAGCATCATGAGGGTAGTCCAAAGTTCACAAAAGGGAGTTGAAGGGTCATCCACCCCCTTGTTCTAAATAGAACCTCACAAATCATGTAAGGGGCTTTTGGGAGCTAATATTTTGGCTAGGATTAGGGTTAGAAAGAGCTTGGGAGCTTTGTGAGAGCCTTGGCTTCTCTGTAGTGTAGAGGGAGTATACTTCTTTGGAGGAGCAGGTGTTGCTGACTTTAATGTTTCTAGTGGGGCTAGTGGTCATCAATGGTGTATGTATGATTGAAACTTTCTCTTTTATTAAAATTCAGAGTCCGAACACTTTCATGCATATGTTGTAAATATAGTAGGACTATTCTTGTTGTATTTTCAATGTATGTTATTTAACTTATGCTCATGCTTATGAACTATTTCGTTTGCATTTTTACGAATCTTGTTGAACATGTGTTGTTGTATTAATTTGTCACCTTAACTTGTGGACTATTCTGCATGTTAACTCATGATGTCATTATGTTCGTGTGTTCCTTTTAAGTTGCGTACTATTACATGATTCTAAGGGGATCACTCTCTTTTCCCTTCATGTGTTGGAACTGTTCATGCATCGCACTTAGCTATCTGCAGGGTCACACACTTATTATCACCAAATACATTGTGCACCACTCTATGCATATTTGCAACCAAGGAAGATCATTAACACCCCACTATTGGGACTCCTACTCCAAATGGTGTGAGTTCTAGTTTGGACTTCATATCGAGGAGAACCACTGAATGTTGGCGGGTCCAACACCATCAAAAAAATCATAACTTAAAACAACATGCATAGACATGCAAAAATAAAAACCACAAGTACACAATGATTTCTAGGGGAACCCAACTGAAGAAGAAAAAAAAAATACCCTTAAGCCTCTTTTCATTAATCAGTTGAATAGAGAAACTATTAAAATTGCTTGCTCCATCTCTGAGCACAACCTTTCAAAAGAATAATTGTTCTCACTGCTGAGTGATAGCCTCTAGCCAACACTTAGCCAATTTTCTCCTCCACCAGCCTCCTATTTCCTTGTGCAATCTTAAGCAAATTCAAGCTCCTAAGGATTGATCAACTTCCTGCATGCAAAATTTTGTACACTCCACTAGTATACCAATAATTTTACATTAGCCTTAATTCCTCCACTCCAGTTGAGGAATTCGAATTCCATGCATACATGAGTTATTTTGAGTTGATTGATCAATTAACTGATAGATCTATGAGTTAGATTTTTTTTCTCACTACAGAATTGAACTTCAACTGACTCTATCAATAGTTAGAGGTCATTTAACTTAATACAATTGAAAATAACTGGACTAGATTGCTAAAATTTAGCAATCAACACATGCATGAATGAACTCCAAGCCCCTAACTCAAATTTACTAAGCTAACTGAGTTACAAGAGCCATTTCACACTAGTTGAATTTCTCTAAGTTGTCCTGCTGATGTGGAAATTCGATTTACTCAATTTAACTAAGGCTAAAGTCAAATTGGGCCTTTCTTGCTACACATTCTAGCACTCCCTCTTAGCAAGAGAGGGATTTTACACCACCCCTATCCTACACCTATGGAATGTACTATGGAACTACCTCTCATTGTTTTTGTTGCTATTACAACAACTGCAACAGAGAAGCATCCATAAAAAATTGAATCAACTGAGTCTTTGCAATTGTCTACTAGGAAATCTACATTGATGTTTATTATGTATTGTGCCTCCTGTACTTCTATCAACACTCAACATATAAATGTACCAACTAACACTGATCCTTCTAGTACTGAACATTGTGGGCCCATGTAGCAAGGTAATGATCCATGAGGAGGGCACCTCAATGGACCCTACCCAAATCTCTACAACTCTAGGACTAAGGCACTACATCACCCCACCTCACTCCTAGAGGTATAGCTATAATTTATCCCTCTACCCACTTAGCATGAACTCTCCTTCTACTAGAGGTTATTGATTGGTCCTCATCGTCATCATCCTACTAGTCAGCCAAACTGTCAACCACCACATCTCTAATATCTTCCTTGCTCCTTAAGGATGCACGTGCATATTCCTCTAATAAGTTGAGGCTCTCGATCTTGGCACCTACTTGATCTAACTTGAAGAAAAATGCTTGAGGTAGGCCTTCCCATTTCTGAAGACTACCTCATACCATTTGTCTTCAATCCTCAATTTGTTCATCAAAACAAGTTTTCAGGCATCACTGTTATTTTTTAATAGTTCAATTAGGGCCTTCCACATACCAAAGGGAGTCTCATTGCCATGTAATTTCATGACTATGTGGTCTCTCACACCCTCCAGGATGATTCTCCTGGCTCTAGGAACATCCTTCTTCCATTGGGCTAATTGTTGTGCATCAGACTGTTGGGGTTTCATAATGTCAGTTTTAACAAATTCTAACACACCATTATCATCAAGCATTGCTTCCATTTGGTCCTTCCAAGCTATCAAATTCGAGATACCCTCCAGGTCATACTCCAATATCAGTTCATTGAAATACATTCTCTCGCATCTGAAGAGGAATCGATACACTGAAGCTACAAATTCGAAATTCCTGAGGCACAAGTTCAAAATATTGTTGTAATGTGATTTCAGGGCTCCGATACCATGTAGAAATTTGATAGAAATTGAAATTGCTCAATATTTCAAACTGAAAACAAGAGACACAATTCTACTCTACTAATCTGCAGAATAGAAATCACAATTTAAAATAACATGCATAAACATGCAACAAGAGAAACCACAAGTACATAGTGATTTCTAGGAGAACCCAACTGGGAAAATCCCCTTAAGCCTCTTTGCATTAATCCATTGAATAAAGAAACTATTACAATTTCTTGCTCTAGCTCTAAGCATAAACTGCAAAAGAATAATTGTTCTCAGTGCTGAATGAGAGCCTCTAGTCAACACTTAGCCAATTTTCTTCTCCACTGGGCTCCTATTTCCTTGCGCAATCCTAAGCAAATTCAAGCTCCTAAGGATTGATCAAATGCCTGCATGCAAAATTCTATAGACTCCAGCAGTATACAAATAATTTTACATTAGCCTTAATTCCTCCATTCTGGCTAAGGAATTTGATTTACATGCATGCATGAGCTATTTTGGGTTGATTGATTAGATAAATGGCATATCTCTCAGTTAGATTGTTTTCTCACCGCACAACTAACCTTCAAATGACTCTATCAATAGTTAGAGGTCAGTTAACTCAATACAACTGAAAATAACTGGACTAGATTGCTAAAATTTAGCAATCAACATATGCATCATTGAAATCCAAGCCCCTAACTCGAATTTACTAAGCTAACTAAGTGAAAAGAGCCATGTCACACTATTTAACTGCCTCCAAGGTTTCCTTCTAATGTGGAAGTTTGATTTATTCAATTTGACTAAGGCTAAATTCAAATTGATCCTTTCTTGCTACACTTTCTAACACTCCCTCTTAGCAAGAAAGGGATTCTACACCACCCCTATCCTACACCTATGGAATGTGTTGTAGCACTACCTCTCACTATTGTTGTTTCTACTGCAACAACTGCAACTAAGAAGCATAAAAAAAAACTAAATCAATTGATTCTCTACAATTATGTACAAGTAAAACTACACTAACCTTGATTTTGTACTATGCCTCATGCACTGCTATCAACACTCCTCTGTGCTCCTTAGCATCTCACTGCACCAACTAACATTGATCCTTCTGATAATGAACATTATGGGCACCTGTAGCAGGGTAATGATCCACGAGTAGGACACATCAATAACCCTGCCCAAATATTTGTAACTCTGGGACTAAAGCTCTACATCGCCCCACCTCACTCCTGGAGGTATATATGTAATTTATCTCTATACCCACTTAGCTCAAACTCTCCTTCTACTAGAGATCTTTGATTGGTCCTCATCATCATCATCCTACTGGCCATCCCAAATACCAATGGGTTGAGGCTTCATCTTGAGAGCTCTATCTTGCTCACTCTCAACCACCACATCTCTAATCTTCGCCTTGATCCTCAAGGTTGCACATGCATCTTCCTCTAATTAGTAGAGGCTCTTGATACACTAATCTGCTCGATTTGAACTAAAGCAAAATTCTTGAGGTAGGTCTTCCCGTTGTTGATAAATACTTCATACCCTTTGTCTACAATCCTCAATTTTTTTCATTAGACCGAGTTTTTTGGCACAACTGCTATTTTAGAATAGCTCAGTGAGGTTATTTCACATAGCAAAGGAAGTCTCCTTACCATGTAATTTTGATACAATGTGGTCTCTCACACCCTCTAGGATGATCCTCCTAGATCAAGCAACATCCTTCTTCCATTGGGTTAATTGGTGTGCATCAGACTGCTGGGGTTTCACAATGTCAATTTTAACATATTATAACACACAATTATCATCAAACACTGCTTCCATTCGGTCCTAATTTCAGGCTATGAACTTTTATCTACCCTCCAGGGCATACTCCAATCTCATTCCGTTGAAATAAATGATTTTGGATTCGAAGAGGAGCTGCCACACTAAAGTTGCAAATTTGAAATTCTTGAGAAACAAGTTCAAAATATTGGTTCAAATGTGATTTCAATGCTCCGATACCATGTAGAAATTTGATATAAATTGCAACTTCTCAATATTTCAAACTAGAAAAAAGAGACGCAACTCTACTCTACAAATTTGCGAAATAGAAATCACAATTTAGAACAACATGCATAGACATGCAACAATCAAAACCATAAGTACACAGTGATTTCTAGGGGAATCCAACTGGGAAAAACACCTTAAGCCTCTTTTCATTAATCAATTGAATAGGGAAACTATTAAAATTTCTTGCTCCAGCTTTGAGCACAACTTGCAAAAGAATAATTTTTCTCACTGTTGAATGACAACATCTAGCCAACACTTAGCCAATTTTCTGCTCCACCACCTCATATTTCTTTGTGTGATCCAGAGAAAATTCAAGCTCCTAAGGATTGATCAACTTCGTGTATGCAAAATTTTGTACTCTCCACTAGCATACAAATAATTTTACATTAGCTTTAATTCCTCCACTCCAGTTGAGGAATTCAAATTCCATGCATGCATGAACTATTTTGGGTTGATTGATTAGTTAATTAATAGATCTTTGAGTTAGATTGGTGTCTGACTACACAACTGACTGTTGGGAATAGGTCCCCTCGGGTCAATTTTCGGGTTAAAACCCAAGTTTTGGGGCAAAAGGCCCAAATTTTGTATAAAGAAATGTAAATCTCCGCATTTTGTGGTCACAGAGCGCGAAGGTATCAAGAGTTAAAAAGGGTTTCCACCTTTAGTCTATATAGGTTGTGTCGGCTTGCTGAGATTCGCCCTTGGTCCACGGGCCATGGGATTGTATAAAAAGGAGGTCTTAGAGGAGTTTTTAGTCAGTTCGGTTAAGCGAAGTTGAGTCATTGATGAGTCTGTAAAGGGGCTAAGAGTGAGAGTCTTAGCGTAGGAAGAAGGCTCTGCAGTTGAGTGCACAGAGGCCTAGGGTAGAAGTCCACAGCTGAGTGCACGGACCCCTGCAGCTGTGTGCACAAGGTAGTCAGAGTCTGTACTAAACATCTAAATCATCAATAAGGAAGATTATTCTCAAATTGTTTTGTATTTCACTTCTGTCAATTGCATGCAATTATGTTATGTTAAGCACTGGGTTTATGTTTTATTGCTAAATTGATGTGCGGATCTATATGTTTTCCTTTGTTATATGAACGCAAGTAGAGATATATGTTTACGCAAAGATAATATAAATTGCATGATAGAATTGGAAAACACTTAATATAATTTGGAGAACTATACAACAAAGTAATTTCAGAGGTGTGTAAGTGCCGAGATTGCTTGTTAGAGTTACGCAAAGGATGATTGCATACCTTTGCAGAGGTTCTGAAAAATAATAGAGAAGTACATCAATAATCCCTAAAGGCTTATCAATCTGGGTGAAGGTAGGGTTAAGGTATAAAATCGACATCACAAGCATCTCAGGGTGCAGAAACTTGGTTCTTGCACCCTCCCATACTAGTTTAGGTGACACTTTAGACCGCGCTCCACGGATTGATGCCAAAAGGGCTCGTAGTGTAGGGATTTTCTTGGCTAACTAAATGATGAACCTGGGTCAGGGCCCATCAAGCCAACAAATGGTTCCATTGTCAGGACCGGGATTTGCAGAGCGAGATGTGTGATGTCGCATCAATGGAATCCAACTAAGAAGGAGATTGAAGATTGGTTGGATAGAAAGATCCATGAATTCATGGTGCAAGAACAAGAATCCACGATTAACAAAGGAACAGTGGTTAGACAGATATTTGTACACAGAAATTCATGAAATCTTCTTCTGTTCTTTCTCGGTTGAATTATACAAGTGGATCATGAAGTTGGCAGATGGCCAGGGAAGGTGGAGTCTTGACGGTCCAATTGTCTAGACCCCAGAGTTAGTAAGGAAATTGGAATCCTATGAAGATAATATTGCACGTGATGTATATCATTGGCTCGACTGTATCATAGGAGGGTTTGTGACAGAGTTCATGGTTGATACTTCGGTCAGCTACAATGAAGCAGAGCGCTGCTTCTTCAAGGGGCCACGAGGTAAGTATTTGAAATCACTAAATACTTGGATTAAGATGCTCTTGTGTGAAAAGTGGGTCATGCAGTTACCTTGATGTTTGGAGCTACACGAAGTGGAAGGTCTTTCAGGGATGGAGGAAGAAAAGGTCTTGAGTATAGCCCGCTGATTGAGCCTCCTTTGAGTGATGACAAAGGAGCAGCGCAGGCTTCTCCACTAAACACTATTTAGTTGATAAGACAAGGGTTCCCATGAATACCTGCACCATCTCCATCCTCATCCCATCCATCCACACTGCCTCCATCCTCACCTTCACCACTTACCCCATCGCCCACACCTCCGCCACCTCAAGCATTGTTCAACATGGCAAACTCCGGAAAGTTACCTATATTCAAGGGTGTAGGAAATGAAGATTTGGACCAGTTTTGGTTCATCGCGAAGGCTGTATGGAAGATCATGTTATCACAGACAATCAAATGAAGAAAGAAACGTTGGTTAGTGATTTTCAAGACCGCACACTAATGTGGTACATTAAGTACAGTACTGATAACCCCACGCCCGCATTAGCAGATATCCAGACTGCACTGAATAGGGAATTTAGTAGGCCAAAGTTTCAAGCACAATGTTAGGCCCCTATACTACTAGTGTAACCCCTTATTTTTATTAGTACAACCCCCTTATTATCTTGATGTACCCATGTAGTGCCCATATTGTTACTATTGTGCCCCATAGAAGCCCACTATTGTTATTATTGTGCCCTTACATTATTATTGTTATGTCGGCTCTGATTATATTATGACCCCTTAGACTCCTATATATAGAAAGGAGGTATTTTCATTTGTATCATCCAAGAATTGTTCATTTATGTAATGTAAAGGAGGTTTCCCCCTTGAAGATGCTGAATTCTAAGGCGTTGATCTATCTTTTCTATCTTTTCTTGAGCTGGTTTCATAACATTTGGTATTAGAGCTTTGGATTCTAGGGTTTCGCTGCTCCAAACAGGTCATCGTGGAAGTTTCGCTATAACCTTTCTTCTGTGACGTTTCAGAAGTTACAAAAAAAACCCATTTGAGAAGAAATCACGTTGAACCTCGTTTCCAAATTTCAGATCTTTTCGCACTATATTTTCGGAGATATGATCTGAGGAAGTTGATCATTTTGCAGACTCCTGAATTACATTCCAAACAGGTGACCTGGGGAAAATCATCATAACTTTCTCTCTGGGGATCAGATTGAAATTTTGTAAGAAGGTACAGAAATAGGATGGACTGTAGTTTCTTGTATGCATTTTTCAGATCCAAAGGTCGAAACAATGACTCGTGGCACATCATACAAGTTCGCTCTACTAAACTAGTCTATAATTAGGTCACTGTGGGAGATTGTGCATAACTCTTCCTTGGAGAATCCAATTTGGATCAGACTGGTGCCATTGGAAAGAGGACACAGAGGGCTATTGCAGGTCACAATTTTAGAACTGGAAAAAATGAAATTACAGAGTTATAGTCATTTCAAGATCGAACTTCTAAAATCAAGAAAAAGCAAGATGAGGAAGTTTGATGGCAAGGATCCAATAAATTGGATACTTCAGATGGAGCAATATTTTGATCTACATGGTGTAACACTGTTACAAAAGGTATGTATTGCATCTTCATATTTAGAACTGGATCAATTTTTATGGTATAAAGGGATTTGTTCTCATAAACAACTTGTTACGTGGTCAATTTTCACGGAGGAAATGATAGCACATTATGAGGATACAAAGAGCAACACCTTCTTTAGAGAAATACCACAACAATTGGAAAGATTAAAAGGGCTTTGTTACATACTGGAAAGTAAAATCATGGCAACAAGGAAGTCTACCCCTCACAACTATAAAGATGGAAGTGTTGTTTCTCCTAGCCTTCCACAACCTACAAGGGTTACACCACAACAATTGGAAGAAAAAAGAGAAAAAGGGCTTTGTTACAATTGTGATAGAAAATGCACTAAAGGTCATAAGTGTGCTGAGAAGAAATTATTTTACATAGAGTATGAAGAGGAGGAAGAAAATGATCAAGAAACATCAAAAGAAGAGGATATACGCCAGGACCCAACCCCAGAGAAAGAAGAAATGAATCATACCATATCTTGTAAAGCATTGGCAAGAATTACCACTCCTCAAACTCTCAAGATAGAAGGACATATCAAGAAGAAAAAGGTGCAAGAAGTGAAAGATCGCCTCGAGAAAGAAGCAATGAATCTAACCATATCTTGTAATTCATCGGTCAGAATTACCACTCCTCAAACTATCAAGATAGAAGGAGATATCAAGAAGAAAAATGTTCAATAAGTGAAAGATCACATCGAGCATCAAGAAATGAATCTGACCATATCTTGTAAAGGATTGGAAGAAATTACCACTCCTCAAACTCTAAAGATAGAAGGACATATCAAGAAGAAAAAGGTTCAAGCAGTGAAATATCACATCGAGCATCAACAACAAGTTCTCCTACTTTTAAAGGATAACACCACTTTGGAGCAAAATCAAATGAGACAACAGGTAGATGAACATCGTAGTGAAAAATGTTTTGATGTAGGTGATTGGGTATTTTTACTGCTACATCTCAAGCAAGCTATTTATGAGAAGGAAATGTTGGCAATACTACATGCACTTAAGAAATGGCGACCTTACCGAATGGGAAGACACTTCAAGGTAAAAATGGATCATGATAGTCTTAAATACTTTTTAGAACAACTAGTATCTTTAGAAGAACAGAAAAAATGTGTCACAAATATGTTGGGTTATGACTTTGACATCATCTATAGAAAATGGAAGCAAAATTTTGTTGCAGATGCACTCTCAAGAAAGGATGAGGATGTGGAAGCATTGTTTTTCACTATTTCTATTATCCAACAAGATTGGATAAATGAAGCAAGGGATGAATGGAAGAAGGACGAAGAAGTATGGCTGCTTATTCAAAAGTTGCAAAAGATCCCAATTCAAACAATATTGCCAGAAATTGAAGAGGAAGGAAAAATCATACTGGAACCTAGAGAAGTCACAGAAAAAAGAACCCGACAGCTACAAAATCATTCAATTTTAGAGTATCTCATCAAGTGGAAGAACTTACCCACTGAAGATTCCACATGGGAGGACAAGAATTTTATACAGAAGCATCAAGAACTACTCAAGTGTTGAGGACAACACTTTTTGAAGGAGAGGGGCATGTTAGGCCCCTATACTACTAGTGTAACCCCTTATTTGTATTAGTACAACCCCCTTATTATCTTGATGTACCCATGTAGTGCCCATATTGTTACTATTGTGCCCCATAGAAGCCCACTATTGTTATTATTGTGCCCTTACATTATTATTGTTATGTCAACTCTGATTATATTATGACCCCTTAGACTCCTATATATAGAAAGGAGGTCTTTTCATTTGTATCATCCAAGAATTGTTCATTTATGTAATGTAAAGGAGGTTGCCCCCTCGAAGAGGCTGAATTCTAAGGCGTTGATCTATCTTTTCTATATTTTCTTGAGCTGGTTTCATAACACACAGTCCATTGTGGCATTCAAGGAGATCATAATGAAGCCTGGGGAGATGCCCTAGGAAGCCTGGGGAGATGCCCTAAGGGTTGCGCTATCACAACAGAAGATTGGGACCCGGGCAGAAGCTATGGAAATCATGATCAGACTGCATGAGACACCAGTGCATGCTGCTAATCTGGGGGTTCAACAGATTCGCGCACAGCTGTAGAACCTTTGCCTCGAAATGCAAAGTCTGAAGAAAGACAGAACAGCTTGGCCAGAGGTGCACAAAGAAGTCTGGTGCCTAAAATGCAAAGGTCAGGGGCATGGCAAGGATCACTGTCCAGTCTTCGTGAACTATGTTGTAGCAGGAGGACCAATGCCTCTAAGGCCGGAGGCCGCAGAGAGGGCCAAGTACAGGGCCCGCGCTATGGTGTGCTATATGCTAGGTAGCTGGGAAACATACGACGGACAATTGCCATTTTCTACAGAAATTTGTATAAACACCACAACAAGTCTTCTACAATTTCTGTCAATCAGTAGCTCATGATGAGTGTAATTTCCATAGTTACAAATTAATGATGGACAGGACACCTGCGTACAGGGTGTAGGTAGAAACATGGCCTCTAGACCAAGGAGGTGGAGGGAGGCCTGGTAAAGGCCGAGGGCAGCTTATTTTTTACAATCGTGGAGGACCAGGACACTACGTGAGAGACTGCTTGAATCCGACGCGATTGTCATGCCGCTATTGTACTCAGTTTGATCATGCGACTAAGGATTTCCCTATATTATTGGCTAAGATTTGTGAGAAGGGGACACATCCTCCGTAGCTGACTCAAAACCTACATATGATGAGGGTTGAGTCTTGCGAGGAAGACCCTAAGGTAAAGATTATGCTACGGAGTGAAATGACGACTGGTGAGGATAAGGGGAAGTAGCTTGCAGAGGGTGAGGGAGTCCGTAAAGCACTGGAAAAGGAGATCAGGTTTGATCTAGAATGCACAAAAGAAACATTTATGGAAGAAGATAAAATTTTCACTGAGGTCTCTACCTCAGGAAATCAGGAGAAATCAGTTGAAGAAATGGACCCATCCATGATTACCATGTTCTTGGAGACCTACATGAAACTACTCCGTGACAGTAAGGTTGTGAAGGGACTACAGGAACTGATCAATTAGTGAGTTGGAAAGGACAACGCTACTGGAAAACCATGCGTATTGAAAAAGCTTAGTAAGCATAAGGCGAGGACTGGACGTGAGATGAGACTCACCGTGCAGATAGGGGAATACAAAATGGACCAAGTTATCTTGGATCTAGGGTCTAACGTGAATGTTTTTCCAAAACAAACATGGGAAAGAATGGGGAGACCTACACTCCAATGGTCTCCGATCCAGTTAAGGATGGAAAATTAACATAAAATGATCCCAATGGGGAGGTTGCAAGGGGTAACGGTTGACATCGAAGGCACGAGTGCACTGGCAGATTTTGAAGTAATAGAGATTGTGGATGATAGCAATCCCTACCCCACGCTCCTTGGGATCGATTAGACCATTGACATGAATGGGGTAATCAACCTAAAGAAACAAAAGATGATATTTGAAAAGAAATCGCTCTGCGTAGTGGTGGCACTAGATCTTGCAGAAGGACCACACTATACAGAATCGGTCCGCGATTATAAAAGTGATGAAAATTTGGAATAGATTTACAAGATAACGGTGCAAGACCAGAATTGAGTGAATCCGACAGCAGACAGATGTATTGCATGGGACCACGAGAGCTCTTGCACATCAGATTCGGACGAAGAACTAGAGCATTGGCAGAACTGATTGCATGAAGTATCTACGTTGCGCTGTGATATGATGACCAAGTCATTGCGTTGCGTATCATCAGAGGTAAGAAATTTGCCTCACTATGACAGACTAACTGACGTTGATCACTTTTTTGACACAATCGGAAGGGAAGTTCTCAAGAAGCATCGCTTCCAGACATTAGATTGGACGCTGCACGCTATACCTGCAAGATGGTGGGGTACAGAAAAGGACAATTTCGAGGATTGGTGTGAATATAGAAGGATGATGAGGATACGCTTTGGCCACCTAAAAGTATGACTAACAGAAAAGTATGATGGGAGGAATGATCTGCATGATCATTTGGCCAAATGGACTGAAGCATATGGAGCGAAGCTTCAACCGGAGTGGGTCCATCTATTTTTTCATACCTTGGAGGTTAGACCAATGAACTGGTACTTGGAGATAGAACTCCGTCATGGCACTGAGGAATGTGATGTTATATGCCAAGGATTTTTGATGATGTTCAATTTTGAGGATGGATTTGAATCCATCGATGAATCATTGTAGGAGGTTAAGACAACTATCTTTAGGATACCACAAGATCCTTTAGACCTGATTCAACCTAATTCAACTACCCAGCTGAGCCACGTGCTGGAGTGTTACAATGTAACAGCAGAAGAAGAAGACAAAGACCTGAGAAAGATTAATATACCTGAGACTAAAGGTCACCGTGGAGTTGAAGGACCACAGTTAGAGAACCCAGACATAACTGAGCTGCTCAAGATTAGGCAAGTGACCATTGGCACGGAGGGAGAACCAAAGTTTGCAAATATTGGGGACTATTGGGACAACGCGACAATAGATAAGGTCACCGAACTGCTTCACGAATATCAAGTGTTGGCTTGTAGGGGCCTAACCCGGGTTCAGAGATGATTTAGCCAAACAAATCCCAGTACTACCGGCCCTTTCGGTAACAGTCCACGGAGCATGGACTGACGTCTCACCTGAGGTAGTATGGGAGGGTACTAGAACTAGGTTTACGCACCTTAGAGATGTCTGATTGTTTTTCGGTGGTCCGTGGTTTGACCCTGCGCAGACGTTGCTACGCACACCTATCAGTATCTCGCAGCCTACAGTGCTGACTTGACGCAGTCTTGCTCGAGGTGCAATCCGCGTTATTACCAAAGTTCTGTACTATTAACCCGATATTATATGATTACTTAACTTATATGTATGAGCCCAATTATACTTAACAGTGTTCAATATTCATATAAGTGCACGTGATAAGAAAAACAATATAAATGCATAGAAAATCATACAAAACCAGATATATAGTATTTAGAATCAAACTTCTATTTATTATTCTTCTTCTTGGGTTACAGACTCAACTTCACCCTGCACAGTCAGCTGCAGGGGTCTGCGCACTTAGTTGCGGACTCTACTAGGCCTATGCGCACTTAGCTGTAGAGCCTCTTCCTACTACTACGACCCAAGACACCTAGACTTCTCCTCTATCCACCACTAGATCATTACATCCATTACATTCCTTGTTATCTTTACAACTTAGAGCCCCGCTCTATTTATACAATCCCATGGTCCGCGAACCATGGGTAGGCCGACATGACATTACATTACATTACAACACTTAGGGCGGACAACCCTACCACTTAATATACATTTTGTGCTCCGTGCCTGCAATACGTGGAGTCTTACAATATATTTGACCAAAAATTTGGCTTTGAGCCCCAAAAAATGTTGTGGGGGGATTCCATGACCAACAGGCCCCCAGCACAAACATCGTGACTCACCCTCGCGTCACTCTGTCAGCATGACAATCTTGGCATGGAGTCCCTCCAACGGGTCCCAAACTGCTCGGAGGTCCGCAACAGACTACTTTGTGGTTTGTTTGACTTGCTGCATGCGCTCTTCTGAATCCTCTTTGTCAGGAGCAAATCCTTGCCTTAGCGCGTACATCCCCTGCATATGTGCGAGCTTGCCTTTGATATCTATCGTGATGGTGAAGGCGTCGTTAATCCATGGCTGGACGCACGCTTTAATAACTTTCTCTTTCTGCTGCACCGCATCCACCTGCTCCTTTAGTGCCTTAGCTTGGTGCATCTTCACAAGCCGTTGAGTGAGGACTACTGTCTGTGCAGTTCCTTAGACACTATCGTACTGCACCTGAAGTTCATGCGCCTCTATTTCCAAGCGTTGTATGTTGGGGTCCTCCTGCAAAGATGTGAGGATCACAAATGCTTGTTCCAACATACCAGTATAGTCTTGCACTGCACATCCAATTTCTTCCAACCCTATTTGAATAGTGCTAGCACGCTGTTCTTTGACTTCCAGGGGAGTGGAAGGTTGCGCTGTCAACCGCAGCTTGGCTATTTGAAGGTTCAGCTCCAGCTGAACCTTTGTTGTTTCTGCTCTGGCTTCACGGACGCCAGTCGCCAACCTGTGGATCCACTCTCTTGCTGGTAGATCTAGTGGGATGGCTAGCTCCAGGAAACTTTTGCAAGCTTCATCTACCACCTATTCCAACTGCTGAGTCTGTGATACCAGTTCATCATGTTGCAGGTTGAGCTATTCGATGTTTATCTTTTGCTCACTCAGAACCTGTATCGTGTGGCCCCCCCTAGCGTGGAGTTCTGCTATTATTCCATCCTGTAGTTGGTATAGTGTTTCTCGTGGAAGGGCAGTCAAATTGAGGCCAATTCATTTTATCTTAACAACCACAGTGTTATGGCCTAAATCTACCTCAGGCTGAGAGAGGCAAGATCTAGGGTAACATCAAACCACGCTTAACCTGGTAGCTAGCCCTACCAGGTCGGGAGAGGGCTCTCTCCTTGTCAATCTCAGAAAATATGGTCAATGAAGCTTGAGATGAATGATGTGATGACTGATTTTAGGCTAGGTATGTGTACAGAGGTGTTTGATTGAATTTAAGATGGGTTTGCTAGCTCAATTGTGAAAGGAAGATTTGGATGCGGGAAATGGACACAGTTTTGCAGAGATCTCTATGGGGCGAGGTAGGCAAATGGTTTAACAATTCAAAATTGAGTGAGATGGAGAGATTTTAGACTAGTGATAAGTTGGAGAGGGCATGAAAGACTTGGGGATCCTCTTCAATAGCTGAAAACATAAATAACTAAATAAACCCTAGGTAGAGCATTGCAATTTCAATGGATTCTACCTCTATCCTTGTTTAATTTAGTTAAGATGAAGCAAAGAGAGATGATGGAATACATAAAACAAATGTAAAACTTTCAATTACAGAAGGAAACACAATACCAAATCAAAAATTCCACAAGAATCCCATAAAGTGCTACAAACCCTGGTCAATTCCTTTGCCAAACTGCGGAAAATGAATGTACAATAATGCTCAAAGCATTCACAAGAGTCCAACCTTTCTCAATGACTGAAAAACTACTAGATATAGGCATTAAACAACTCATGCTAGTATTTAGGGGTCGAGTTCATGAGTTTAGGAGATATTTCAACAATATCTAAACTAAGAACTGAAAAGTAGGCAGTGGAACAGCATGCCTCTAAAACCTAGGAAACTGATTCATTCAGCTGTAAACTACTTTTTCATGATGAATCTACCTCTATGAGTGAAAATTTAGCATAATTACATAAAAATCCATCAAGTCACATTAAATTACATCATGATTTTAACTATTAGAAAGAGAAAAGTCAAACTGTGAAGAAACTAGGCAAAAAACAGAGTTTTTTGGCCAAAATGAGCAAATTTCCTCCTATGCGCCGCGCTGATTTCCCTATGTGTAGTGCCCTTTTACAACTGATTTTGGAGGCCTTCCCGTGCACCAAAGTTTCTCCAAGTGGGCTTGTTGGAAAGGTCTATCTGTCTAGTTTCCAAAACAAGTGGAATTTCTGAATTTGGCCTCCATTTACCCATCCAAAATTTAGTTCTCCCAACACTGCTTCATGTGTGTCCAAAACGGGGCAGAAAGGTCATTTTTGAGGTGTTTTTGACCTTTTTGGAAGCTCAAAACCTGTAAAAATTTCTTGACCATGTGAGTGAATTCATATTTTTTCATGAAAAATCCAAAAATTCTGAGTTTTCCTCAAAATTAGGTCTCTAGCAAAAGCGCTCGCCAAGTGGCGCGGTGCATTGGGCAGAAAAACCTGTTTTTTAGGCTAAAATTTTCAAAATTGCAAAAAGTTTCCCAAATTTCTTGAAATTTGGGCTGAGTGTTCCTCATCAGGTGCTATATTGGGCTAAGGAAGCCTCAACCAAGATCTGGAGTCTATTTTTCTCTTTTCTCTTCCTCATGGCTTTCTTCAATTTGGCCTTCAAATTCCTGATTCTTGCTTTGCACACCATATTTCTTGACAAGTAGTGGTATGTCATGTTCCTCAACATGTTTTTCTCATTGTTCACCTTCTCTAGCATTCTTTATAAGTGCATGTTTGTCCTCTCAAGCCAAGATTCATGATCAGCTTGAATTTCTTGCTCAAGTGTGGTCAATTTGATTTTCCTTCTCTTGGAAGCTTGCTGGTTTTCCCTTATGTTTTGGAGCTCCATGATGGTTTGCTGATCTTCTAGCTATTTGTTCCTCTACTCCAAATAATTAATGATCCACTTGGCTCTTTCCAGGTTGAGAAACAAATGTTGAATGTCATCTTGCTTCTCTTGAATGATCTCTTTGAGCTTTGAGCTTTGTGAGCCCAAATCAGTGTCCTCATCTTAAATGAGGATGAAATCTGTCTCATGACCTCCTGAAGGTCCCTCATCATGCAAGGGTTGCTTACCCTTGTACTGTACCTACTCTGCTGATGGAGGAAACGAGACCCCTTCCACCCTGGGTGGATATAGTACTCGTTTTGCTGCTGCAAACAACCTTCTAGTGCCCTTTTGATATGTGACAAACACTGGCACACTAGCGGTTTGTGTCTCATGAATCTCCTGCTAATGTGAAGGCCCTCCTACCTCATGAAAAACTGTTGGGGGTACTTGAGGAACTATAAAGACCTCATGTGCAATGAAATCCTCCCACAATATGTTCAATAAACCAAGCTGATGCATGACCACAATTTTGATTAGTGAAAAATGATATATGTTGTTATACTACTGTTGAGGAGGCTTCTTTTGCACTAAGGTGGTCATCTTCTCAATGTTCTGGCAAATGAAATAAGGGAGGTTCATCATCCTCACCCTAGTAAAGTGCATCAACAATCTGATATGATAGGCATACAGATGAGAAAATCTGCCCTCATAGCTGAAATATTTAATTATGAGTTTCATCAAGGGAGCATATGTGTCCTGAAGATACTTGAAAGGAAAAACTCTACTGATATGTCTCTGAAAACCAGCCTTGATGTAAGGCTCATAATGATTTTTGTCTATTAGCTGCCTCTTATACCATTTCTCACCTACATTTGGAATGCTGGTTGCTTGAGCAATAGTCTCAGCTTTCAAGGTGAATGTCACACCTGCCAAAGTGACTTGGCCATTATGAAGATGGATTACAAACAATCTAGCTAGCTCAAGGTGATACTTGACTCTCTCCACCATCTCACCGAACTGATAACAAGATTGGTGTTGAAATCATGTGACAGTAAGAGGACAGGCCAACAGCTCGGCAAGTGAATTAGGCTCCTCCCTGTTATGTTTTCCACCCTTGTGAGGCCTCCTTGGTGCATGCATTTCTCTAGAAGAATCACTGACTGCCTCCTCATCTCAGTCATAGGAAGAATCTGACTCCATGTTTACCAATGTTTGAGTTTTCTTAGATGAGTATGAAGAAATTTTATGGTGCCTTTAGGTCTTTTGCTGCCAAGGATATGAATGTATGAGGGACTGTGGAGGGAGTGTGTATGAGGGATTTAGGAATGTTGCTGACAGGTTTTTGAGGAATAGAAGGGTTTAGGGGATGATTTTTAGAGTTTGGGAATAGCAATTAGGGTTTGGGATAATGGGATTAGGGATTTAGGGTTAGTTGTTTAGGGATATGAGGAATATGGAATGGGTAGATGAGAATGTAAAGAGAGGGAGAAAATGAAGTGAAGGAATGAGGGAATGAAGGAGTGAGGGAGTGAGAAATGCTTAGGAGTGGAATTAGCAGCAAGAAATACAATTTATAAACCCTATGCAATTGTTTTTGACAAAAAATGCAAGGAGGTAGGGTTTCAATTTTTTCCCATTAAATCACCATAAGCACCAAGATAAACTCATTCATTGGCCATGAAGGAGTGACAACTTACTTGGATAGTGAGGAATTTAGCAAATTTGTGAGTTTGGAAGAGGTTGGGAGTGATTTTGGGCCTTGTAGCCCTGTGCGCCGCGCCACCTCATAGGTGTGTCGCGCTCTCTCTATGTGTCGCGGCCGTTACAAATTTTCACTGCCAACTATTTCCCAATGCGTCGTGCTCTCTGAGTGCACCACGCTCCAAACACAAAATCGCTCCTTTGGCTCTTGAAAACACAAATGACTTACTCTCTTTCACTTTGGGCATGCAAATGAATCTTCTAAACATGAAAAATAGTTTATATACATATAGTTTTGATTTTTCATTTACAAAAACCTACTCTTCTAAAGGTTGCTTTTAACTTGTTTTAAAACTATGTTTTTGGGTAGTTTTCTTTATTTTTGCTTTTGATGGACTGAACGCTTTGAATTTTTGTTTTGCTTTGCAGGTAGTGAAGTTGCAGAGGCTTGGAAAGGTGACCAACGCTGCCTCTAAAGTTATTACATATGGAACAAATGAAATTACATCAAATTTGTACATGAAAACATAAAAAACTCTGTTTTTCCTCAAAACAGGGTTTTGAGGAAAAGTCAATCACTGAGCATGTGATTATGGAAATTATTGTTGCTGAAATTTTATTTGACCTCCTCATGCGCCTGCTGGCCGTTATTGGGCGTTTTTAAGACCTTATTGATGAAACCATAGACCTAATGAGACCTAAAACCCTAATAATGACTTTTGTAAATTTAAAGACAAAAATTGACTGCAGATGATCTAGATGTATGAAAATGGGCCAGCAGGTAAAGGACATGAGGGAAAATGTATAATATACCACTACCATTATATGATCCATGACCCTAATGGAATGCAGTTGATCGAGTGAGACACCTAACATGCAATGCAATGAGAGAATTTGATCACTGATGGAGGGATGAAGATACCGACACTAACACACAGCTCTGTCAATATCATTTGCTGCTGCTAGCACTCCTTCCAGTAAGACAATGGTATTGGCCATCCTTGCATGTAGCATCTATTCTGTTTCTGATGTACCTTCTGCGATGTAGGTGGACAAGGTTCCTTCCTGTAGGAGCGGTACCTATAGTTCTTGCAGCTACGCCCTTAGGGCCCCCAACATAGTCTGTTGCTTCGTCATAAATTCTTGGAGCACTTCCTTGGTGACATCGTGAACCATCTCACTAATGTCGTAGAGGTCTCCTTCAGTCGATGTGATTGGGTGGATGGCCAACTTCGAGGCCTTGACCTTTTTCCGTGGACCCGATATTTTTGGGACGCGCAGCCGTTTGAGTTGGGTCGAAGTGGTTCCTAGATCTGCATCCTCTGCTGCAAGGTCTGTGTCCTTTGCCTCCTGTCCTGTAGATACTTCTTGGCCCTCCTCTGCCTGGGCTATTTTGACCACTGTTTTTTTCGCTGCTACTGCTACTTCGGCGGCCTTCTTTTGTTCCGTGGCTGCCTGTGCCACTTCGCGTGCTGCCCTAACCTCAGCTGCCACTTTTTCGTTGCAACTTTTCTAAGCCAGCTAGGTGACCTACAGCTTGGCATCCTCCTTCCTTTTCTGTGCTGCTATCTTCTCCAATTTTTCCAAATCCGAGGTGCGCCACTCGAGAGACCATGACTCTAACACTGTAAAGATCACGTCGTCAGTGGCTATGAATGGGAGATTTGTCCACTGTTGCGCCGGATCCTTTTGCGCCCTGATGTAAATATTGTGCATGTTCGCCTTGAAGTCTACAAAGCTCCACAGACTATTGTGCACTATGGGGGATAGGCGTAGCCTCCTACTAATCCACATCCGGATGCTCGCCTCCATGAGCACCGAGAAGATATTTGCATCGCGAATCCGCTTTGCATCCTTGGTAGCCCAGAGCAACGCGTACTTCGCGGCCTCTGGTAAGTCACGCTCAATGCTCAGGAACTGACTATCCTCCTGTAGTTCTCCTGCTACCAACAAGATGGACAAGAGAAACCACGCATAGTGGAAGGTCTTACCCTACTCCTGGGCCTCCTTGTAGTTGAGCGAAAATTTTTCGTAGAGGAACTTGGCCGAGTTAAACTAGAACCCCGTTAGCGCATTGTTCGGCCAATGCAACTACCGGAGCTGGTACCTCATCACTACGGCATTTTCTCATTACCTTGGTGGCCAGGAGTTGGGTGGCTCCTTGCACCCCTTTATCCTTAATACTGTCGATGGCGTAACCTCTCTTTTTCTTCTCAAGCTTATATTTTTTCTTCATGGCTTCGGCGAGAGCCAAATCGCCACTTTTTCCTACTATCATTGTGGGGTTCTTTCCCTTATAGGGAAGTCGAGAAATTATATGGATGAGATTTGCCATGATGGGAATAGGCTCCTCCAGCCATAAGTACCCATCATGCACCAGGCAAAGCAACTGCCTAATGACAAAAATGGCGATGGGCATGCACTGAAAGTGTGGTATCCACAGTAGATGAAGCAAACTGGTATTCTCCACACCGTGTAGCCATTTTTGCGGTTGTAATGTGATCACCGGCCCCTCCATATTTTGTTTCATTAGGCTCTCCATCTCTAAGTGTGGGAACTTCTCGCTATCTGCAAGATCCTAGTCTTCAAATTTTAGGGTAGGCACACGTCCTAGGAGCGGACCCTCAAAGGTAATTCCATCGGGGAGGAGCAGGGTCTAGATCACACTCTTCATTGCATCCAGATCCTTTGGTACCTTAGCTTTCCCCTTTTGCGGAGGGACATACTCAGGCAATTTTGCTGTAGAGCACATCGGTTGGATGTCCACCTCCATGTCTTCTTCTTCCTCTACCTCTGCAATCAGAGCTTGTAAGTCCTCCTCCTCTTCATCTGACTCAATGGTGACAACCTTGCCCTTTTCCTCCATTGATAGCTTACCAAACTGCAGATTCCTCAGGGACATGCAGACTGGTCCCATTATCTACTTATCTTTTTTCGGTCTTGGTGTACGAGGGGATTTCGAGATTTCTGGTGCAACCCCAGTATATTCGGGAACATCGTGTACCATGTTGGTCGGCACAACCTCGCCGGCAGTTCCTTCTTCAAATCCCAAACCTACCGTGGTATCCATCATCTTGTCTGTACTGTATGCGGTCTTTTGCGAACCTAGGGGCTCGAATGTCGCTCGACGCTCAACACTCTGTGCTCTATTCAACCGCTCAAGTCTCAAGTGAACAAGTGTTGTCTTGTGGTTGGCCCTTGGAGTTTTATAACACCTTTTGAATTCAAATTCGACCGTTCCCCCCAATTTCGGGCCATCAATGCTTTCTTGGTGGTAGATTTTCCAAAATCTTGCCCATAATTGTTGTCTTAAATGTCCGCCGCCTGCTCCATTTGGCCTCAAACCGGACATCCCGTCATGAACAGTGACACCAACAGTCACTTCCCAGCCTACCCACGTGGCAGCGCAACCCTCTGTGCGCGGGCGTGAACCTTGTGACATGCTAACTCTACGTGCACCCCCCTTATCGCACATCTCCCACGTAGACTCTTTTATAGTCCCGCACTCTCTTTCAACTGCCTGGAGCATTGAGACTGTTCTTCCGATGGCTAGTTAGGTGGTCACACCACCCGTGTGGGGCTCCATTTCACCCCTCAGGGTAGTCCAGGGAAAACCCTCAATGTCCCTCGCGACAATTGGTGCCACACACTCTATCGTATTTAGTGCGCTCCCCTAGTTACTGCATTTGGTGAGATGCAATCGTAGTCATGGCAGTAGAGTCATAAATTCTCGGTGATAGTCTTCTAATTCATTGGTATGATCATATGCATCTTTCCTTACCATATCGATGAGACATGATTGCTTGATCTTGTTTTCCAACCTCTTGACCTCTGCGTCCATCAAAATGCTTTTCTTCCTTAGTCATACCCAGTCTTTTTTGAGTTCACGAAGTCTAAGGTTCCCTCCCTGAATGGCTTCCTGAAGCCTTGTGTGTTCGACCTCGCCTAGCTGTGTTATTTCTTCATCTTGGGCTTCACACACTATCACACCTGCAAGCACTATTACATGTGAATTCCTCTCTATATTCTCTTCAGAAATTACGGTCCCTACTCTATTCTGCACCCTTGGAATCATTTCCATGGTTAGGGTTTTGCACATGGTCCTATAGGCCCATCGAACTGCTGGTACGTGCAGGTCCCAGTCAGTGCGCCTCACCTGGTGAACCTTGTTCAGCACTTCGCACACCCTATCAAATGCTTCTTCATGGATATTCCTTGGCACGCTTTTCCTTTCTTGCTACTACCTTTTGTTCCGATTCTCTATTTGGGGAGTGGTGTGCACTTGTGTGGGATGCATGGCATATGTCCATACCCATTGGGAAAGGTGGGTGCGCAAGTTGTTCTGCCCTTGGTGACTGGCTCTCATCCTTAGCTGGGGTTTTCCAAATCATCGGCACATCATCCTCTTGCATCCACGCTAGTCCTTAAAACTTCTCTGATGTGTACCCCACCATCTTGTGGGCGTCATGCGTAGTGCTTATTTCAGAGCATCAAACTGCTACTGTTTTGGTACTTCACTTTCAAATTTGTTTAGGAATTCATCCACCGCTGTCAACCCATCATATGTAGGTAGATCCCTTGCCTCTATTGTCATGTAGCATAGTCATCTAACCATCACGTTGCAATTAAGTGTTGTTACTTTGTGCAGCCGATTCTGCCATCGCTCTACTTCTTCGTCTGAATCTGAAGTGCAGGAGCTTTTCGGCTCCCATGAAATCCTTCCATCTGCAGTCATATTCATCCAATCCTGTTATCGCGTAGTTATCTTATAGATGCAATCGAGATCATCTTCACTATCATCATCACATACCAGTTCAGTGTATCGTGCTCCTTCGGCTGATCTAACGGTACTACTACGCGTAGTGACTTTTTCTCAAAAATCATTTTGCGCTTCTTCAGATTTATGACTCCATTCATATCGGTGGCCCAATCTATTCCTAGTAGTGCGGGATAGGGATTGTTGTCATTGACAATCTCTATCACTTCAAAATCCACCTGCGTGCTCGCACCTTCAATATCTACCATTACCCCTTGCAATCTTCCCATGGGAAAGATCTTCTGTTGGTTCGCCATTCACAACTGAATAGGAGACCATTGTAGCGCGGGTCTGCCCATGTGTTCCCATGTTTGTTTTGGTAGTACATTCACATCTGATCTAAGATCTAGGATTACCTGATCCATTTCATACTCACCAATTTGCGCAGTCAACCTCATTTCCCTTCCTGTGCGCAATGCATGTTTTCCAAGTTTCCGAACCACGCGCGATTCTCCTGACCCCACGCACCTAGTGATAAGTTCCTATAGTCCTTTTACTGCCTTGCTGTCATGTAGTAGTTTCATGCATGTCTCCAGAAAGGTAGTGAGCATTGAAGGATCCATCCCTGGTTCTATTTGATCCTTACTACCTGAAGTGGAGGCCTCCGTGAAGCTCTTCTTAGCTTCCATGAATGTCTCCTTCACGCGTTCTAAATTAAATTTGGGTTCCCTTGTAGGAGTCTTGCGAACCCACGCACTTTCTTCTAACTGATTACCTTTATCATCACTAGTGGTCATACCGCTCCTAAGCATCATGTTTACATTCGGGTCTTCTTCGCGTGGTTCAGACCTCATCATCTACCAATTCTGAGTCGAAGGGGGCTGGAGTACCCCTTTTTTGCGCAGCCTCGCTATCAAGGTAGGGCAGTCTTCTACCTCATTGTCAAACAGAGTATAGAACAAACATGATGCCCTGGTTGGGTTCGTACAATCGCGGGCATAGTACCCTGGCCCTCCACAATTGTAACAAATTACTTGTCCGTGACCCCTTCCTGGTCCCATTCCACCCCGACCTCATCTGCACCCCTAAAATCCAGCGTGTACCATTCCTGCATTTGGGTCGAGGGCTCACGTTTCGGTCTGCACCTTGTAGGTAGGAGTCTAATCCATCATTAGTTCGTAGCTTCTGCAGGTGTGTTCATCATGGCCTACCGACCTGCAGAAATTACAAAACAATTGCTGGGTCATCTGCGTATGCTTCTGCAATAGATGAAAATTATATGTAGTGTGTTTTCCTCCTATCTGAGAGATCGTGCAGCATAGTGAAGGTGCCACACTTGGTCCTGCTTGTGCCTCAAGTCTTAATGGCATCAACCCTCCTCCCACCAAGTAATTTGCAAACACTGGACAGTGGTCCTTGTCATGCCCCTGGCCTTTGCATTTTATGCACCATACCTCCTCGCATGCCTCTGGCCAAGGTGTCCTATCCTGTTTCAAACTCTGCATCTCCAGACACAGATTTTGCAGTTGTGCGTGGATTTGTTGGACTCCCAGACCAGGGTCTTGTATAGGGGTCTCATGCAATCTCATTTCCATCTCCAAAGCTTCGGCCTGGGTGGAAAGTTTTTGTTGTGACAACACCATCCTTAAATGTGGTGTTAATGACGCTACAAACCATGTGTGGTGCTGTCCATCCATCAAAGTCACGTTGGCTTCACGAATCATACCCTTCAGTATTTGGTCCAGATCCCAGGGAGTCTTTCCTGGGAGCATTGCGATCTCCTTAAACCCAATAATTGATTGTGTCTCTAACTTTGGCCTGCTAAATTCCTTGTTCAGTGCGGTGTGGATTTCTGCGATTCCTGCGTTCGGATGGTCATTAGAATGTTTGATGTACCATGTTAATGTGCAATCCTGCAACGCGCTTACCAGCGTAGCCTTTTTGATATTGTCATCCACTACTCCTTGTGCTTCCCATACCGCCCTTACCACGAACTAGAATTGGTCCGGATCTTCATTCCCTATTCCTTTGTATACCAGTAGTTTAATCACACTTGCCATACCGTATTGCGGTGGTGGCGGAGGTGGGGTGGGTGGAGTTGGCGGTGCGGAGGGTGAGATGGGTGGCAGTGTAGGTGGAGATGGTAAGCATAGAATCGCTGCCTTATCAGACTGACCGCACTTCTCGGAGAGACTTTCATGAGCTCTTCCTCACTTTCCCACAAGGGTGAAATTAAGGGACTTGTTTCTAAGTCTTCACTACTTCCGTTTCTGTAGATCTTCCCACTTCGCTAGTCCCAAACATTAATTTATTTTCATAACCCACTTTTCACACAATAGCATCTTAATCCAAGTGTTCAAAGATTTAATATACTTACCTCGCAGTCCCTTGAGGAAGCGTCGCTTCGCCTCACTGTAGCTGACTGTCATATCTACCGCGAACTCAATGATAAATCCTCCTATAATTTGGTTGAGCCAATGGTCCACAGCTCGCGCGATCTTATCTCCTGACACTTCTAGTTTGCGCACTAATTTCAGATTCCACACGATTGGTTAGTCGAGCCTACACCTTCCCTAGCTATCCACTAGCTTCATGATCCATTCATACAGCTTAGAAGGAAAGGATGCAAAGAAAATTTTGTGGATCTCCATATACAAGTAGTGCTCCAACCACTATTCCTTAGATACACGCATATTTTTATTTTCCTACGCCGCGAACTCGTGAATCTTCTTGTCCAACCACCCTTCAATTTCTTTCTTTGTTGGATTCCAGTGGCACGACATCAAACATCCCTTATGTAGATCCTGGTCTGGGCAACAGAGCCATTTGTTGGCTTGTAGGGGCATGACCCAAGTTCAAAGATGATTTAGCCAAACAAATCCTGGTACTACTGGCCCTTTCGGCAACAGTCCGTGGAGCGTAGACTGAGGTCTCACCCAAAGTAGTATGGGAGGTTGCTAGAACCAAGTTTCCACACCCTAGAGATGTCTGATGGTTTTTCAGTGGTCCGCGGTTTGACCCTACATTCACATTGCTACACCAACCTATCAGTATCTCACAACCTGCAGTGTTGCCTTCGTGCATTCCTACTCGAGGCGCAATCCACGTTATTACCCAAGTTTTGTACTATTAACCCGATATTATCCGATTACTTAACTTATTTGCATGAGCCTAATTATAATTAACAGTGTTCAATATTCATATAAGTGTGCACGATAAACAAAACAATATAAATGAATAGAAATCATACAAAACCAGATACACAGTATTTAGAATCAAACTTCTCTTTATTATTCTTCTTCTTGGGTTACAGACTCAACTTCGCATTGCGCACTCAGCTATAGGGGTCTGCGCACTCAACTGCAGACTCTACTAGGCCTCTGCGCACTCATCTATAGAGCCTCATCCTACTACTACCACCCAAGACACCTAGACTTCTCCTATATCCGCTACTAGATCATTACATCCATTACATTCCTTGTTATATTTACAACTTAGAGCCCCACTCTATTTATACAATCCCATGGTCCGCGGACCATGGGTAGGCCGACATGACATTAAATTACATTACAACACTTAGGGCGTACAACCCTATGATTCAATATACATTTCGCACTCTGCACCCGTAATTCGCAGAGTCTTACAACATATTTGACCAAAACTTGGGCTTTGAGCCCCAAAACATGTTGTGGGGAGATTCCATGCCCAACATCAGGACTTATTCCCCACGAAGTTTTCCGAACTGAAATGAATAATAGGATACCTAGGTGTCATGAAGATCACCCTAAATCTAGATGCGAAAACTATGAAACAAAGACCGTACCACCTCAACCCGAAGTATAAGGAAAGGTTCCACGTTGAGTTAGATAAGATGCTCGCGGCGTGTATTATTGAATTGGTGGAAGAGTCTAATTGGGTAAGCCCAATAGTGGTTTAGGAAAAGAAGCATAGGGAAGAAATAAGGATATGCGTAGACCTCAGGAAGTTGAACGATGCTTGCATGCATGATCCCTTCCCAACCTCATTCACCAATGAGGTCTTGGATAATGTTGGCGGCCAAGAAGTGTATTCGTTCACTGATGGGTTCTCTGGGTACCATCAGATCAAGATCGTGCTGGAGGATAGAAGTAAGAAAACCTTTGTGACTGAATGAGGATTCTTCTAGTATACGGTGATGCCTTTTGGCCTGAAGAATGCGCCAACGATATTTTTGTGTGTAGTCATCGCGACATTCAAGGATTTTATTCATAAATTTCTAGAAGTATAATTCGATGATTGGATAGTGTTTGGACTGGTGAAGTGCCATGTGGCAAGTCTGTGCTTAATGCTAGATACATGCTGGAGATACTAGATTGCGCTCAATCTGAAAAAATGTTTGTTTTGCATCCCTTTTCGGATCTTGCTGGGCCATGTGGTATGCATACAAGGCTTGATGGTAGACCCAGCTAAGATCACGGTCATAATCAACTTGGAGGTTCCAAGGAGTGTGAAACAACTGCGCGCAACACTGGGGCATATGGGATACTATAGGAAATTCATCAAAAGCTATGCCTAGATTACCATACCGATGGAAAAATTGTTAAAAAAGGATGTTAAGTTCTATTGGAATGAAGAATGCCAGAAGATCTTGGATGTGCTGAAGGAGAAGATGGTCATCGCACCGATCCTAGTCTTCCCGGATTGGAAGAAGGAATTTCATGTGCATGTGGATGCGTCATGTATTGCATTGGGAGTAGTACTGACATAGGCTGGTGAAGGGGAGTTGAATCATCCTATAGAATTTGCAGGTAGAAAGCTCTCCAAAGCGGAGAAAAAATATTCCACAACAGAGCACGAAGGTTTAGCTATGGTGTACGTGCTCCAAAAGTTTAGGCACTATTTGTGGGGCAGACATTTTAAGATGTATATGGACCATTCCACGTTGAAATACCTAGTCAAAAAGCTTGTGTTGGGGGGAAATATATGTAGGTGGTTGTTATTGTTCCAAGAGTATGATTTTGAAGTTATTGTGAAATCACGAAGTTTGAATGTTGGACCAGATCATCTGTCGCTCATCGAAACGGGAGACAAACCTACTAATTTGGAGGAACGACTACCTAATGCACATCTCTTTACAGTATGCATCACAGACAATCACTTTGAAGATATTATACACTTCCTAACAACAGGCACAACTCTAGAAGGATATACAAGCCAATAGAAGAAGGAACTGGTGGTGCGCGCGGCAAACGTTTCTGTCATTGTAGGGCACTTGTACAAAATGGGGTCAGATGAAATATTGCGATGATATGTGCCAGAGTTTGAATGAAATAGCATCCTCGCTGAGGCTCATGACAGAGCCGTGGGCTAGGTTGTGGTGGCTAACCTTGCATAAGGATTCAAAAGCATATTGTAGGGCATGTGACACATGCCAAAGGATGGGCAGGCCCTTGCACAAGGATGAGCTACTGTTGAATCCGTAGGTATCACTACAGCCCTTCGAGAAGTGGGCGATTGACTTTGTAGGACCAATTCAGCCGCTAGGAAAGAAGACGGGTGCACGGTACATCATCACTGCGACTGAATATTTAACTAGATGGGCAGAGGCACAGCCTGTGAAAGACTATACAATCATGCCAACCACAAAATTTATCTTTGAGTACCAAGGTTTGGTTGTCCAAAAATTCTAATGAGTGATCACGGTACACACTTTCTCAATGAGACGATCAGCGCGATGACGGAGGAGTTTCAGGTGTACCATCAAAAGAGCACACCCTATCATCCACAGGCTAATGGGATGGTGGAAGCATTTAATAAAATATTGGAGAGTGTGCTCACGAAGGTTTGCAATGCTCAAAGAAATGACTGGGATGTGTGCGTACCCGCGGTGCTATGGGCTTATAGAATGACTTGCAAGAAGTTGACTGGACAAACACCATTTAGACTGGTTTATGGTGTGGAAGCTGTGATGCCGATGGAGTACATTGTACCTAGTTTGTGCATAGCGGCATTCACAGGAATGGTGGATCATGGAGCCCTGGAGGAGAGGCTCGTGTAGCTAGTAGAGCTTGAAGAAGAACAATTTCTAGCTGGATTCCATCAACAGGTTCAAAAGGAGTGTGAAAAGGCTTGGCACGATCGGCACATCAAACTGCACACCTTCAAGGTAAATGATCTGGTTTTGTTATATGACAAAAAATTTGATAAATTTCCAGGGAAATTTAGGATGCATTGGCTGGGGCCCTATGTCATTAAGGATATTACTAATGGTGGAGCAGTTTAGATGGTCAAATTGAATGGAGGACTATTCCCAGGACGAGTGAATGGAAGCCGATTGAGGCCACACATCGATGATCGAGCTAGATGACTACATGATGGAAGCATAGTCTTAGCGCTCCAGGCAGCTAAAAGGAGGCATGAGACTATATACTATACTGCCCGGGTTAAGGAGCTGTGTGATTGGAGAACTGCGCGGAATGCAGGAATGTCACAGTATCAGCAGATACGCGTAGAGGGTTGTGCTATTCAAGGAGGGACTGCGCAAGGCAGCCAGAAAGTGACCATTACAGTCTCTATTCATGACATGACTATAGGAAAATTCTTCCCCCATTTAGCGATGGAGTAGCTCATGCATCGCGTCTTCCACAAAGACTCTAGTGTGACTGCGCTGGAGCCAACGAAGTGGGTAAAAGGGGTGGATAAGGTGGGTTTGCTAAATATGTTGTGGGTATCGCATTATAAATGCACACCCATAAACATGGTTGTTATCAAGCAACTGTTGTGCTCAGTGCACAATTTGTGTATGTGGCTAGAAGATTCGATACCCATCACTAACATGCTGATCCATAGGATCACTCGGTTGTCATACTCAGGAGAAAATTAGGCCATGGCGTTTAGCGGAGAGCCAGGCGAGCACGACCTTGCTAAAGCAATGAAGGACAAATTCAAACTTGTCAAGAAGCTGCTCAGCTATGCAATCACAAGTATAGATGATCCCGTGGTCAAAGTTGCAACACAAATCTTGGTAGGAAAGATTATGCGAAAGTGTCACGTAGATGAAGTGCTAGCACCAGTAGTAGCCTTAGCAGCCTAGTGCGCGGAGGGCACACAGTTTAACTGGGTGTGCTACCTCTACTGAGAGTTCCTTGTGAACTGCAAAGAGGCACAGGGTCATAGCAAAAGATTCCATTATGCTTGGATACTATTGTCCATAGTGTCGGTTGCGTGGGAGTTACCAGAGGATAGCCAGTTTCCTCCGGTCGTGCCCAACCCACTAGAGGCAGTGAAGTTCTCTTCGCTGTGGGTTACGAAGGACCCTCAAAGGGTCAAGGACAACAAGATCTTTTGGATCTTGATGGAGATGAGCATCCATATGGCCATCAACTGCAAACCAAGGCTGTCACCAACTATGTATGAGAAGTTGTAGGAGTATGTGGAATTCAAGGCCAACTTCCACTGGGTCTCAATACATGGACGCAAGGACCTTGAGAAGAAATGGTATGACCTACCATACCTGGCCACAGACGATGCAATTACAACAGTCCTTGACTATTGGTCGACAAATTGGCACACTGTCTTGGACTTGACAGCTGGGTCTAGCAAGACCACAGCGCAACAGAAAAAGGAGGAGGCCAAGTTGAAGATGGAGTAGTTGGCCACAAAAAGAACAAATGAGGCTAAGGACAAGACCAAGGTAGAGCATGCCACCACGAAGCAGATGGGAGGACAGGCAGAAGAAGAGGAGCGTGGCTCTAACAGGAGTTAGAAGTCCCCTTCTCTAGAGGTAGAGGAGGAGGAACAACAGTCGAACTAGGGAGGAGTGGACCTAGAGACCACTCTGTTCTGCATTAAGTGCAATAGAGATCCACAAAAGGTAGGATCATGAAAGAAGTCTAAGGCCAGCAAGACTTCTCTCAATCCAATCACCTTAACAGAAGGTGATTTAAATGATATCGATGATACGGTCAGAGATACCACTGCAGAACTGTTGCAGCAGTTTGAGCTACAATAGAAGTAGGCCTTGGGGGCCATTCAGATGGGTCTACGTGAGCTGCAGATCCAGGTGTTGTAGGTCCAAACCAGCATGGGACGAAGCAACGCAATGTGAACTATTTTGGATCCCGACACATTAGAAGCAGTAGGGATGGTGCGCACCCTGGATCCCCGGGCAATATTGCTATCGGAAGGAGCGCTAACTATAGAGACTGAAGCTGATAGGCCCGCTGTCAGTGCCCTCAAAGGAATTGGGCTTAATTTGGTTGTGCTTCCCAGTGAGGCGCTTCACAATTTACAGGACGGCATGATCGCAGAACTTTGGGCCTGCGAATAGATCATGTTACAGGTAATGAGTGAGCAGAAAGTAAACAACACTCAGATGACGGTACAAAGAGATTCTACTGTCAACTTCGTTAAAGTCATCACAGAAAAAAATGAGCGAACGACCAAGGTGGTGGTTGAGGCATGCAGGTCTATCCCAGAGCTGGCCATTCTAGATGATGAGCCTGTAGATGTGCAGATTCGGAAGTTCGTTGCTGGAGTGTGCAATGCCAGAACGGAGTTGGAAAAGGTTCAGTTTGACCTGAACCTAAAAATTGTAGAACTGTAGTTGAAGACCCAGCCTTCAACTCCACTAGAAGTCAAAGAGTAGTGCGAGATAGCTGTGAAGGACGTTGTGGTAGCAGTAAAAAACATCGTAACAAAATGTATCGCGCTCTTTGAGTAGGCGCTTGAAGTGGTTACTAATTTTTAGGAGGATCCCACCTTGCAAAGGTTGGAAAAGGAGGCCCAGGAGCTATAGCAGAAATATGATGAAGTCAAAGAGATAGCACTCACCATCACCCTTCCACAGAGGCTAGCCAAATAGCAGGAGGCAAAGGTACTAAACGAGAAAGTGGATGCAGCGGAGCACAAAGAGAGCATGCTCAAGACCAAAATTGGGCCTCGGCTTGATGAAGCCTACGCGCTCACCGCCACCATTGAAGGGGAGTTGGCTGGTCTACAGGCAACTCAGCAGAAGATACAATTAGAAAGTACAGGGCCAGTGATGGAGTAGCTGGTTGAGGAGATGATGCAGGTAGCAACACAGTGCATTGTCGAAGTTGCAGTAGTTCAAGTAGAGCTAGGAGGTCTTTGTAACAAGATCTTCGCACTAGTCGAGTGACTCGGGGGTGAGTCACCATGTTTGTGTTGGGGACCTGTTGGGAACAAGTCCCCTGGGGTCAATTTTGGGGTTAAAAACCCAAGTTTTGGGGTAGAAGGCCCAAATTTTGTATAAAGAAATGTAAAGTCTCCGCATTTTGTGGTCATGGAGTGCGAAGGTATCAAGAGTCAAAAAGGGTTTCCGCCCTTAGTATAGATAGGTTGTTTCGACTTGCTGAGATCCGAACTTGGTCCGTAGGCCATGGGATTGTATAAAAAGAAGGTCCTACAGGAGTTTTTAGTTAGTTCGGTTAAGCGAAGTTGAGTCATTGATGAGTTTGTAAAGGGGCTAAGAGCGAGAGTCTTAGCATAGGAATAAGGCTCTGTAGCTGAGTGCACAGAGGCCTAGGGTAGAAGTTTGTAGCTGAGTGCGTGTACCCCTACAGCTGTGTGTGCAAGGTAGTCAGAGTCTATATTAAACATCTGGATCATCAATGAGGAAGAGTATTATGAAATTGTTGTGTATTTTACTTCTGTCAATTGCATGCAATTATGTTATGTTAAGCACTGGGTTTATGTTTTATTGCTAAATTGATATGCGAATATATACGTTTTCCTTTGTTATATGAACGCAAGTAGAGATATACGTTTATGCAGAGATAATATAAATTGCATGATATAATTGGAAAACACTTAAGATAATTCAGAGAACTATACAACAAAGTAATTACTAAGGCACGTAAGTGCTGAGATCGCTTGTTAGAGTTACGCAAAGGATGATTGCATACCTTTGTGGATGTTCCGAAAACTAACAAAGAAGTACATCGATAAGCCCTAAAGGGTTATCAATCTATGTGAAGGCAGGGTTAAGGTATAAAACTGACATCACAACCATCTCAGGGTGCAGAAACTTGGTTCCTGCATCCCCCCATACTGCTTCGAGTGAGACTTCAGTCTGCGTTCCATGGATTGATGCCGAAAGGGCCAGTAGTGTAGGGATTTGCTTGGCTGACTAAATGTTGAACCTGGGTCAGGGCCCATCAAGCCAACACTGACCTTCAACTAACTCTATCAATAGTTAAAGGTCAGTTAACTAAATACAATTGGAAATAATTGGACTATAGTGCTAAAATTTAGCAATCAACATATGCATGACTGAACACCAAGCCCCTAACTCAAATTTACTGAGTTAACTGAGTGACAAGATCCATGTCACACTACTTAATTTCCTTCAAGTTGTCTTGCTGATGTGGAAATTCGATTTACTCAATTTGACTAAGGATAAAGTCCAATTGAGCCTTTCTTGCTACACTTTCTAATAGAGAAAATGATGGCATGAAGAATGATGGTCTAGCTACTTGAGAGCTTTGTGCAGAGAGCTTCCATTGTGCGGAAATATTTCATTGCATGGAGATTTTTGTGTAGAGAGAATTTCCTTGTGCGAAGATCTTTCATTTTGTGGAAAGTTTTGTGCAGAGAGCTTTCATTATGCAGAGTTTTCTCTCCACTTCGCACAACCTTTAATCAATTAATTAGCAGTAGAGTCAGGGGCTATGCTGCATTGCAACTATTACCCTTGTTTATTTTATGGGTAGATAGTGAATGCTATTTTACTATGTTATGTTTTAATGTATATTTTTAAATAAAAATATGTATTTAATTTTTTTGAAAAATATTTTGATATTTAATACTAGAGGTTTTGGCTTTGTTTTGGATGGAATTTTAAATAATAATAATTAGTATAAAATTTATATATAATATATTATTATAATTACATGAAATTATTTTTCAATGAGTTAAAATATAAGAAAATTATATATAGTTTGGAAATTAAATATATATGATTGTGAAGACCTTAGAGTTGGATGGTGAATGGACACGATGTTGGTTGAAGAGTTTTGAATGTCACATGTTTGTATCACTAAGGGGATGGATGAAAATATTTGGAGCAGGAACAAGCATGTAGGTCAATACATAGCTCGAGAGGGTTATCAATCTTCATTTTTCCATGAGAATGTAACTTTTGATCGGTGGTGCAAACCTCTTTAGAAGGTAAAATCTCCACTAAAATTCAAATGTGTCATGTGATGTATGATGATTGGGTTCGTGCCAACATAGGATCTCTTATAAAGACAAGGGTAAATTGGACCAAGAAGATACTATTTATGCTACTTACAAAAATAATTTGATCTTCATATGTTGTTTCATTATCCTTTTTGGGTTTAGGTTTGGAGGGATATAAAATAAACATTGCGGCTAAAAGATCTTTGGCAATGAAGGTTTTATCCCTGTACAGAAATTACATGCAAGTGGATTCTTAAAAAATAAAAAATATACAATGGTGAGACCATAAAAGATATGAAGAGATTTTCTCCATGAACCCAAAACCAAGAAAACTAGATTGATTTTTCATTATACTCATTTTAATGTTACAATAAATTGTATACATTATGAAGCATTCATAAACCCCCAGTTGTTTCTCTACACCAAGAAAACTTCTCAATGCTCATAGACTCTATCAATGTATCTGCAACATTCTTCAATGTGTCCACCTTTACCAGCAACACCTTTTTTTCTTCAACCATATTCCTCACAAAGTGATATTGAACATCAATATGCTTTGTCTTCAAATGATAAGTAGGGTTCCTTTTCAAGAAAATTTCACTCTGGTTATCGTAATCAATCCTTAGAGAATCTTATACCTACCCCATACCTAAACACAACCTTTTCAACCAAACTACTTGCTTGCATTAGTGGTTTCCATGTGTTCATCCTTTGTAGTTGAAAGTGCCACTACAAATTTTCTCTTGCTAATCCAAATGACTGCTCCTCCAAATAGGTTAAACAATACCCACTTGTATATGTTCCCTTATCTAGATCTCTAGCCCAATCTACATCAACAAACCACGTACGTCTAACACTATGTCCAATCCTAGTCTTCCTTGGTAGCACAAACCATAGTCACTAGTGCCATGCAGATACATAAAAACCTACCTTAGTGATGTCCAATGCTCCTTCCCTAGTTTTGATATAAACCTACTCAATACTCCCACTACATGTGCAATGTCTAGTCTCATATAGATCATTTCCACAAGGGATTCACTAGGGAACATTTTATAACACATCCATTCATATGGGGGATATATATTGAGGAAAAATGACATAATATATTGAGCATATAATAGGGAGTGAAGGGTTTTTATATTGGCAGGTATAAAAAATGGAGTTGAAAGCTAATGAAAAAATATAAAGGGGTATAAAAAAATTTAATGAAAAATGGATACCTACAATATCTAGTGAAAGTAAGAGTTTTTTAAATTGGGAAGGTGTATTGAGTTTGTAGTTGTAGGGGGTTAAATAATGTGATTTTTAGAGTAATTTTAAGGGTATTGTTTAGTATGCCATGAACGCACATGATATGTCACAGGTTCATTGATTGAAGCCCCCATGACCATTGCATACATAAAGCTACCAACTTAACTTGCATGTGCAACATGGGACATGCCCTCTTCCTCTTCACATGTGTCTTGGGACATTGTTTTGTAGATAAATTTACACCTATAGGAATAGGAACATTCACCGGTTTATTATCCTACATATTAAACCTTTGCAATATTATTTCAATATACTTCCTTTAGTTTAACCAAAGCTTCCTCTTTGGTTGATCTTGATTAATTTCCATGCCCAAAATGAACTTTGTAGCACCAAGATCCTTCATGTCGAATTTAGAGGACAATTGGGTCTTCACATCCTGGAAAATTTCTCTATTATTTCCAATAAACAACATATCATCCACATATAAGACCAAATAAATAACATTATTATCAACTAATTTATAATACACACAATGATCAACTTTTCTCCTTGTGAATCCAATTCCCTGTATATATGTATCAAATTTTGTATACCACATCCTTGGTGATAACTTCAACCCATACAAAGACTTCTTTAACCTACACTCCAATTCATTCTTACCCTTCACTACAAAACATTATGGTTACTTCATGTAGATCTCTTCTTCCATATGCCCATGTAGGAATGTTGTCTTCACATCCATATGTTCTACCTCAAAATCAAAAGTGGGAGCAATAGTTAAAAGTAATATAATAGAAGCTAAATTGGCAATAAGAGAAAAAATATCACAAAAATCAATTCCCAACACTTGGGAATAACCTTTTTCCCCTAAATAAGCTTTGTATTTATCCACTTTTTCTTTTGCATTCATTTTCTTCTTAAACACCCATTTGTTTCCAATGGATTTTCTTTCGGTTGATATCTCTACCAAATTCCAAGCCTCATTTTTGTCTAAGGCTGCCATTTCTTCAACCATGGCCTTTTTCTAGAGTTTGCCATACTTTGAATCCACTACTTCCCTGATAGTTTTGGGATCCTCATGTAGAGTCTAAAGATTGTCCTACCATGACATCCTTTTGCCCAATAATCCTCTCTTTTTCATATATATTTACCACTTAATAAAGCCTTATCTACAAGGTTTTGATGAAGGTATGCATTAGTATGTTTTCTTGTTCATATTCAGCTGTATACCCTCTTGTTTCAATTAAAGTTGTAATTAGCTACCAAATCAATCTATTTCCACAGCTAGTCAAGGATTTTGTAGCTGTCTTCATTTTTCGCGAGGTTCTAGAGTTCCAGGTCAGCAACAAAAGGTGTGTATGGATAGAGGATGACTCCCTCATGGATACCTTCCTATCCACTCGAAACTGTTTTCTAAAAGAGGCATAGGAGATCATGGTCAAACTCCGAGTCAACCACCGGATTAACGCAGAACAGAACCCGAGATCAGCTGAAACCTTATCATTTTTCTTTCGAAACAGAAAAAGGATGATTTCAAGATATAAGTTTAGATAGGGTTAAGAGATATTAGGTTTAGGGTCCTCATACAGTTATGCAAAGAGACATTCTATAAAGCTAATGGCCACACTATTATTTGGGTGTGCATCAAATGATATGTTTTCTAAACAATCTGTGACTTTCGTGTGAATGAATTTGGTTTTTGTGTGCAAGCATTGTGCTGAATTGAAGCTCTGAATTGCTATGTGGAGGGCCCCTACAAATAGTGGCAAGTTTTAATCAAATACAATTTGATTTCCTTTAATTATTCAATTGCTCTATTTTGTAATGTTGAATAATGATCTTGAATTGTTATCTGAATAAGAACTTTAATTTTCTTTATACCTAGATTAGACTATTATTTACTTTGATTTATACCTTCTAATGCACAGTTATTTTATTTTCTTATTATCCAGCATAATTGAAGTGTGTTCAATTCATATATGTTGCTTGGATTACTTTGTTTGAGCAGAAATAGAACAAGCGAGAATACCTCTCCTAAAACAATTGAGTTCAATAGTATTCCTTCATAGCTGCTAGAGTAAGGTTTCATTTTGCACTTAGAGAATTAGGAGCTACAACAAAGAAATTTAAGATCAAATCCCAACAATCTAACATAAGAAAAATCACCCTCACATCATCCACAAACTGATTGAATAGAGATTATTCCTAGGAAACTTAATCAACATCCAAGAATTACAACATTAATATAATTGACAAACATCACCCCATCTTAAGTTTATACCTTAACAAATACATAACGACCTACTAAAACAACTTCTAAGCACACATTGTGCACCTATACTTCATCAGTCTACACATCCTAGTTGAAAATTTATTATTTCCAATTCAAAGACATTGAATTGACCAAACATTTTTGCGTTGTTGCTGGGGAAGTATAATTAGAAGTAAAAAAAAAAAAAAAAAAAAAAAAAAACCATCATTAATTTAAAACATGACATGTGTAGGGATAAAGACTCTAGGGGTAGATTTGTAGGACGAGGAAGAAGTTTAATTCCCAAAATCCACTCACTCCACCACGATTTCGAGATTCTACACCAACTACTCAAACCTGAATTCCATTTAGAGGTCAACAAAGACTTCTTTGTAGGTTTTAACCCTGTACAGAAATTACCTGCATACGAATTCTAAAACATAGAAAATAAACAATGCGAGATCATAACACATAAAACACATATACACAGAGATTTTCCCCTGGATCCCAAAACCGGGACTACCAGCTTGATTTTTCATTATATTCCTTTCAATGTTACAATACATATTTATACATGCCGAAGCATCCAATACCATGGACCGAAAACCATCACGTCCAAAACCATGGACCGAAAACCATAGGTAGGTTCGCCCAACCTAATATAGGGTCCAAAAAAAAAATATTCCCGGGGCGCTGCCTCAAACCCCACTGTGACCCCCCCGCTGCGCAATCGGCGCAACGAAGGGGCTCTCCGCCCCCCTTCTAACCCCCCGGTTCACTACATGGGTTAGTCGTGGAAAGAATATAACACAACCCAACAATCTCCCACTTGTTGTTTTCTTTCCACACGGGGCCACAGGGGAGCTTAGTCATTTTTCCAGCCCTAAAAATGCCCATTGTTTCTCTACACCAAAAGAACTTCTTAGAGCTCATAGATTTTGTCAATGCATCTGCAGTATTCTTCAAAGTGTCCACCTTTACCACCAACACCTTTTTGTCTTCTATCATATCCCTCACAAAGTGATACTGAACATCAATGTGCTTTGTCTTTGAATGATAAGTAGGGTTCTTTGCCAAGAAAATTTCACTTTAGTTGTCACAGTCTATTCTTATAGCTCCCTGTACTAACCCCATACTTGAACACAATCTCTGCAACCAAATTGCTACCTTGCTTGCATGAGTAGCTGCCATGTATTCTGCCTCTGTAGTTGATAGTGCCACTACAGATTGTTTCTTACTCATCCAATTGACTGCACCTCCAAATAGGTTAAACACATACCCACTTGTAGATCTTCTCTGATCCAAATCTCTAGCCCAGTCTGCATCAGCAAAGCCATGAATATCAAACACTCTATCCAATCCTGGTCTTCCTTGGTAGCACAAACCATAATCACTAGTGCCACACAAATACTTGAAAACCCGCTTCACTGCTGTCCAGTGCTCCTTCCTTGGTTTTGACATAAACCTGCTCAATAATCCCACTGCATGTGCAATGTCTGGTCTAGTACAGACCATTGCATACATCAGGCTACCGACTGCACTCACATATGGAACATGGGACATGTCCTCTTTCTCTTCTTGTTTCTTGGGACATTGTTCAGCAGATAACCTCACCCCTACAGGAATAGGAACCTTCACCGGTTTACTCTCCTACATATTAAACCTCTACAGTATTGTCTCGACATACTTCCTCTGGTTTAACCAGAGCTTCCTCTTTGCCCGATCTCTTTTAATTTCCATGCCCAAAATATAGTTAGCAGCACCAAGATCTTTCATGTCGAATTTGGAGGACAATTGGGTCTTCAAATCCTGGACAATTTCTTTGTCATTTCCAACCAGCAACATATCATCCACATACAAGACCAGATAAATAACACGGTCACCAATTAATTTAAAATACACACAGTGATCTGCTTTGCTTCTGGTGAAGCCAAGTCCCCGTATAAATGTATCAAATTTTTGATACCACATCCTTGGTTACTGTTTTAACCCATACAGAGACTTCTTTAACTTGCATACCAGTTCTTTCTTACCCTTCACCGAAAAGCCTTCATGTTGCTTCATGTAGATTTCCTCTTCCCAATCCCTGTGAAGAAATGTTGTCTTCAAATCCATTTGTTCTACCTCAAAATCAAAAGCAGCAGCAGTAGATAAAAGTAACTTAATAGAAGTTACCTTGGCAATAGGAGAAAAAATATCACCAAAATCAATTCTCGGCACCTGGGAATAACCTTTTGCTACCAACCGAGCTTTGTATTTCTCCACCTTCCCTTCTGCATTTGTCTTCTTTTTGAACACCCATTTGCTACCAATGGGTTTCCTTCCAGCCAGCAACTCCACCAGATCCCAAGCCTCATTTTTGTGCAAAGATGCCATTTCATCAACCATGGTCTCTTTCCAGAGTTTTCCATCCTCTGAATCTACTTCTTCCTTCACAGTTCTGGGATCATCATCAGTAATAGACAAAGCAAAATTTGAACAGAAATTAGGACTATACCTTTCTAGCTGCCTTCTTTCTCGAACTGATCTTCTCACAACTGGAGTTTGTGGCTCTTCATCTTCTGATCCCTCCTCTGCTACAGAGTTTGACTCTTCCTCCTTTAGCTCAAACTCTATCTTCTCAGATTCCTTTGGTTGGACTTCATGTTTAATAACATCTTTTACCTCTCTGAACACCACATCTCGGTTGTACACAACCTTCCGTGTGATTGGGTTCCAAAGCTTATAACCCTTTAAACCATCCTTATACCCAATAAATATGCACTTTTCAGATTTACTATCCAACTTGGTTCGTTTCTCCGTTGGAACATGTACATATGCATCACATCCAAATACCCTCAGATGTGAAATAGAGGGTTTCTTACCAGTCCATACTTCTTGTGGAGTCTTATCCTCCAACGCTGATGAAGGTGACCTATTGACCAAGTAACATGCAGTATCCACTGCCTTTGCCCAGAATTCCTGTCCTAACCTGGCACCACTGAGCATGCTTCTTGCCATTTCCATCAACGTCTTGTTCATTCTTTCTGCGACTCCATTTTGCTTAGGTGTATATGGAGTAGTCTTCTATCGTGCTATACCACACTTCTTATAGAATTCTTCAAATTCCTTGCTGCAAAACTCTCCACCATTATCTATCCTCAACACCTTTATCTTCTTCTCTGTCTAATTTTCCACCAGAGCCTTAAATTCTTTAAACCTGTCAAAGACTTCAGATTTCTTCTTAAGGAAATATATCCATGTATTCCTTGAGAAGTCATCTAAATGATACATAGTACACAGACTTGCCCAGTGATGGAACCTTCACAGGTCCAAACACATCTGTGCACAAGCTCTAATATCTGTTTTTCCCTCTTAGCACCAGAGGGGAAACTCACCCGATCCTGCTTCCCATATACACAATTTTCACAGAAATCAAAATCCAGAGAGCTATTACTCATACCTTCTACCATACCTTTACCATGAAGTATTCGAAGGCCCTTCTCTCTAATATTTCCAAGCCTTTGATGCCACAACATGGTCTTCTCTCCAGAGACCACTAGATTTTCAGCTCCACTTTCAGGAACCACAAAACTGTTGCACCCATCAACAATAGTGCTGCCTTGCAGCTTGTACAAAGTTCCAGTCCGAACTCCCCGCATCAATACCAGTGCTCCTCGAACCATCTTGCAGGTATCCTTCTCAGACACTGTTTTTACACCTGCATCATCCAACTTGCTTAAAGAAATTATATTTCTGGCCAATGCAGGAATATGCAGAACACCCGGAAGTGTTCTAACCCTTCCACCTTGCAACTTCAACTTTACTTTTCCACGACCAATGATTCTAGCCTTCCTATCATCTCCTAAGAAGACATCACCACCATCGTATTTCTCATACTCCAAAACCACTCTCTATGGGGAGTGAAGTGAAATTATGAACCTGAGTCAATCAACCATGCCTCATGATCTACATGTGTACTTGAAGAAGGCAAGTACACATCCCCACCTTCATCTGAGGTGGTTTTCGCCTCTGTAGAAGGAGCATCATCAGATCCCTTTCCTTTATCAGGAGCTTTAGATTTACAGTCCCTTTTGAAGTGCCCTTCCTTTCCGCATTTCCAGCACACCACCTTTATAGGTTTTCCTGGAGATTTAGATCTCCCTTTAGATTTAGATCTCCCACTCGATGACTTATTTTTGTTTCTATTCTGGGACCATCCTTATACAGACAAGGCATCACCATTCTGGCTCTCCATATATTTCCGTCTCATCTCCTCCGTCAGCAAAGCTGAGACTATTTCATCAAACTGCAAAGCAGTTGCATTGCTACATATTGCAATAACCAGACTATCCCACGCATCTGGTAGAGAACACAACAAACTGATGCACTTATCTTTATCTGAATTTTAATATCAACAGACACTAACTGACTTACCACAGTATTAAATGCGTTCAGATGCTCTGTCACCGAGTCTCCATCTTTCATCCTCAGGTTATACAGCTTTTTCCGCAGGAGCAGTTTATTCACTAGAGACTTAAATTGGTACAAAGTCCCTAACTTGTCCCACAAAGCCTTCACCGTAGCTTCCCCTGATACATTTAGCAATACTGAATCTGAGACACACAATTGTATTGTGCTCTTTGCCTTCCGATCCAACTTCCTCCATTCTTCATCGGTCACTCCCGTTGGTTTAGTACCTGGATCTACCACGATCCACTGATCATTATCCACCAACAGATCCTCCATCTTGAGTTTCCACAACTCAAAACTCTAACCATTAAACTTCTCAATCTCTATCTTTCTGCTGCTCGCCATCTTCTTTCACCACCAAAATCGATCTCGTAGATCTCCCACTGAACAGGGTCTACCACAGGCTCGAGCGAAACCCCGCAGCAACAAAGGCGTCCCCTTGAAGCCAAAACAGCTCTGATACCAAATGTAGGTTTTAACCTTGTACAGAAATTACCTACATACGAATTCTAAAACACAGAAAATAAACAATGCGAGAGCATAACACATAAAACACATATACACAGAGATTTTCCCCTAGATCCCAAAACCAGGACTACCAGCTTGATTTTTCATTATATTCCTTTCAATGTTACAATACATATTTATACATGCCGAAGCATCCAATACCATGGACCGAAAAACATCGTGTCCAAAACCATGGACCGAAACCATAGGTAGGTTCGCCCAACCTAATATAGGGTCCAAAAAAAAAAAATTCCTGGGGCGCTCCCCCGGACCCCATAGAGGGGGGCTACCTGCCCCCCTCAAACCCCCTAGACAAGGGGGGCTGCTGCCCCCGCTGCACAATCGGTGCAATGAAGGGGGGCTCCACCCCCCCTCTAACCCCCCAGTTCACTACGTGGGTTAGTCGTGGAAAGAATATAACACAACTCAACATTCTTGAAGTCTCAAGATGAGAAATTCAATCCAAAAATTCACCTAATTCCTCTACTAAAGCTGTAATTGAAGAAGAACCTACATCCCCAACCACAGGAGTAATCTTTCTGTCCCCCATTGGTGAACAAATCGTGGGAGAAGAATTAGAAATTCCTAGTGAAGAGGAAGAATTGGAAACTTATTCTGAACAACCATTGATAGAGGAACTAGAAAGATTAGAAGAACACTATCTTAGCTTCAAAGAATCTATCATGGCTGAAGAAGAAGGAAAAGTACACAATTTCCATGGTGAAGAGGATAGGATTGGAGGAAGAGGAAGAGGAATAGGTAGAGGTAGAGGAGGGGGTAGAGGTAGAGGAAATCAAGATCCTTTGGGATTCCCTATTCTTGATGAAGATACAACCCTCACAATGAAAAATATATCACCCTCGATTCTTCCTAATTTCCATGGGAAAAGAAATGAAGATCCAGAGACATTTCTCTTCGAATTTGAAGTATTATGCAGATCATATGACTATCTGCATGATGCTCAAAAGTTGAAATTGTTCCCTGCCACATTAAAAGACTCAGCATTAAAATGGTTCATGAGTCTAGGAGTGCATTCCATAACAACATGGGCACAGATGAAGGAGGCTTTCTTGGGCAAGTATAGAGATTATTGTATGCCTAGTAACCTTAAAGATGAAGTCTTCAAAATGACACAGAAAGAAGATGAGAATCTTGAAGACTTGGTAGAAAGATTTATTTATAATGTTAAAAGAGCAAAAATGGATAATTTAGATTAAGAAACCTTAAAAGCTATTTTACTCAAAGTCGTTAAAGATGAATGGATCGATCTACTTAACCTAACAGGAAAAGGAAATATTTCCCAACTACCATTTGCAGATATTTGTGATTTATGTGTACATATCTCAAGGGGCAAAGCAAGAGTTGGAAAGAGTCCTAGAGACCCTCTCTTATCAAGAATAAACAAGTCTGGAGCTGGTACAGTTAGTAGGGCAGAAATAGGAAATTTTATTGACACCTTTAAAACATATATTTTAGGGAGCTTAAATGAAAAAATAGACACCCTTAAAATAAAAAACAAGCAAGATTATGAAAATACTGCATTATCTATCTTCTGTCCCAAATGTCGGAAGAAACATGCTCTGAGAGAATGTCGCTTAGACTCAAAAGCCATAGAAACCTGTGTCATATGTGAAAATAATCATGATACAAAGGAATTTCCATCCTTACCAGGTCTTAAGGCTGTATTCAATGATGAAGGAATCTCAGAACCAGTAGACCCTCTCTACTTTTTAGCTAAAAGACCATGGAAAAACCCCTAACCAAATCAACCACAAAGATTTAGACCACAACAATTTGCCCAATCTTCACAAAGTAATTGGAATTCAGCCTGGTAGCCTTGGGTTCTGCCACAATCACAACCTTGGAATCAAGGATGGAAAAATCCTTGTGGATCCTATGCTAAATATGAACAATACTTGTCATCCTACATTCCACCACAATTCTTAACCCTGTCTAATCAAATTCCTCAAACCAATCAATTGCAACAAGTCTTAATATAGAGTCAAAACTCACAACTTTCCCTACCATTTCCACAAAAATCAAATAAACTACCCATTCAACCACTTCCAAATCCTAATAATAAATTACCACAACAACCAGTATACAACATGGAGGGTTAGAATCCTCAAACTTATGTAATAACCCCACTAGACCTAAACAATGTTCAATTAAGGTCTGGAAGGGTATTACCAAAAAAACCTCCTGTTTTCATTCAAAAAACAAAATCAGATCTTCAAAAACATAAGAATCAGTCAGAAGAAGGAGAGACCTCTCTCCCTCAAAAAGAAACTAGACAAACAGAAGAAATTCCAATAAATGCTCCTATCATAGAACAACCTTCAATATAAGTTAAACCACCTTTCCCAGAAAGGTTGAAAATCGATGAAGGAGTAGAGAAACAAATTATCTTGCCTGATTATAATATGATGGATGAATTGAGAAATGTTTGTATTAATATTCCTTTATTGCAAGCCATAAAAGAAATACCAATTTTTGCAAAAACAATTAAGGAATTAAGTACACAATGATCAGGAAGAAGAAGAAAAGATATAAAAAGAATTTAGTTAGTTGGAAAAATTGTAGACATTATGATGGGGAAGATGACAATCCAAAAATATCTAGACTCACGAAGCCCCATTGTAAAAATTCACATCAATGGAACTAAAATACCAAACACACTGATTGACCTAGGGGCAACCATAAACATAATGAGCAAAAAAGTTATGGACACACTTAGGCTTCCTAACCTTCAATACACACCAACTTTGTTGCAATTAGTAGATAGATCTCTTATTAAACTAGATGGTGTGTTAGAGGATGTTTGTGTATCCTTAGATTATTGGGAATGTGCTGTTGATTTCATGGTCTTAACACCCAAGAACAATCTAGGAGGACATTCCTTAATTTTAGGAAGACCTTGGTTGGCTACAGCAGATGATTTCATTGGCTATAGGTCAGGTGATATGTTTATCTCAGATGGAAATTCTACAAATAAATTTACATTATACCCCCTGCAAGAACAAAAATAGATACAGAAACTGAAGAATAGGTAGAAGATGGAGAAGACATACAGCCTATTTTTGTCATTGAACAAGTAGAAGAGGAAGACAAACTTTTAAATCTGCTAGAAAATAATGAATCTTCCTCACATTATGAGCATAGTTGGAATGAATATCGCTCCTCCAAACAAGTATCATTGTTGTCCATGGAAAAATTTGGGAATTCCTCGATAGAAATATTTCCAGGAAAAACCTTAAATATCAATGAAAACTTGGAAGACATTCAAAAGAAACGATTGATAGAAATTTTACAGAAACATTCTTCTGCTTTTGCATGGGAATATACTGACATGAGAGGGGTTGATACTAAAACTTGCATACATCATATATACATTGAAAAAAATGTAAGACCAGTTAGACAACCTCAGTGAAGAACAAACCCAAATCTAAAAGAAATTGTTAAGGAAGAATTGTAGAAATTATTAAATGTAAATTTCATTTATCCACTATCTGACAGTCAGTGAATTTCATCCCTAGTAATCGTCCCTAAAAAGAATTTAAAATGGAGAGTATGCATCGCTTACATGGAATTTAATAAAGAAACATTAAAAGACCACTTTCCACTACCTTTCATAGACCAGACCTTAGATACTTTAGCAGGAAAAAAATATTTTTCCTTCTTCGATTGGTTCAGTGGATACAACCAGATTCAGGTGGCCCCTAAAGATCAGGATAAAATGACATTCACTTGTCCATGGGGAACTTATGCTTACCGCGTACTTCCTTTTGGGTTATGTAATGCTCCCACAACATTCCAAAGGGAAGTCCTTGGCATTTTCTCTGACCTTATCCATGATTGTATGGAAGTAGACATGGATGATTTCATAGTTTATGGGGATTCTTTCAATGAAGCACTATAAAACCTAGAGAAAGTATTAATAACATTTCAAGAAACAAACCTCTCATTAAGCCATGAAAAATGTTTTATGATGTTTAAAGAAGGAATTGTTTTAGGTCACCATATTTCTGGAGATGGAATGAAGGTAGACTCATCTAAGTTGGAAGTCATTTCCAAGTTAGCAATGCCAAGTTGTCAAAAGAATGTCAGAAGTTTTCTCAGTTTTACCAAATACTACAGAAGATTTATAGAAAACTTCAAAAAAATTGCATCTCCACTCTTTAAATTACTTACAAAAGACTATGAATTTAGTTGGGATTCTAAATGTCAAGTTGCCTTTGAAACATTGAAAAATAGAATTTCTGAAGCACCCATCTTAAAAGGGCCTAACTGGAAATTTCCTTTTCATATCTCAACAGATGCTTTAGATTCAGCCTTAATAGCTATTTTAGGACAAAAATACCTCACTCCTTATGCCATTTATCATACCAGTAAAAATTTAACCCCTGCAGAGTTAAATTATACTGTAACCGAGAAGTAGTTGTTAGTTGTGATTCATGCCATTAATAAATTCAAAGATTATATAACTGGCTACAAAACGTTTGTCCACATAGACCATTCTACCATTAGATACCTAATGAATAAACCAGTCACTAATGGATGAATAACCAGATGGCTACTTTTTTTACAACAATTCAACATAACCATTCTAGATAGGCCAGGAAAACAAAACACAATTGCTAATTTTCTATATAGAATACAAAATGAAAACAATGATCAACCCGTAGAAGATAAATTTCCTTATGAATATCTTTTTGCAGTATTTACTAAATCACCTTGGTATGCAAATATTGCTAACTATTTGGCCACAGGAAAAATGCCATTTCATTTTACTCTGAAAGAAAAAAGAAGATAGTCCACAATAGTACATCCTACACATGGATAAATGAAGAATTATATAAGACAGGACCAGTAGTCATCATCAAAAATGTGTTCAGGATGACGAAATACCAGAGATACTAAAAGCTTGTCACGATGAGCCATGTGGAGGACATTTTTCTGACAAGAGAACCGCTTAAAAAATCCTGCTTTTAGGATATTAATGGCCTTCCATTTTTAAGGACACCAAGGAATATGTTAAGAGATGTGATAGTTGTCAGAGAATGGGCAAACATACTCCTTCAAATGAGATTTCATTACAACCACAGGTACTTATCGAACCATTTGAAAAATGGGCATTGGATTTCGTTGGACCAATCAACCCACCTTCAAAGCAAAAGAAATATATTTTGGTATGTATGTTGTAAATAATACTGAGAGGGGGGGGTGAATCAATATTATCAAATCAATAAATTTTTCATTTCCATAATCAGATTCATATACACTACTTCAGTTAAGGGAACTCACGTGTACACACAATTGTATTTAATGCAAATAACACATATCCAACAAACTTATGATTCAGTTAATTCATCATATGTTGATCTTTAATCAGTGCATCAGTACTTCATTAACCATATAAATAGTAACCAGGTGTAGTGAAAACATAACAGACCATCACACATAAGAAACACACATGAACACCAAGGTTTAAGGTGGAAACCCAATGCGGGACAAAAACCACCTGCTGCTGTCTTCTTTTAATAAAATAAAAACCTGTTTACAATCTTGTACTGGTGCAGACTCATACCAGTACACAGGAACCCACCTGCAGAAGGCTACAACCTTCTCTCATTCTCCAGCTTCTACTGGAAGGGAGCTGCAACCCCCTAGCTCTTGTACTAGCCGATCTATTTACTAGTACGTAAGCGCCAACCTACTGAAGGCTCCAACCTTCACTCATTTTCCAGCTACTACTAGAAGGGAGCTCCAACCCCCTAGCTCTTGTACTGGCCAATATGTTTACCAGTACGTAGGCACTGGCCTACAGAAGGCTACGACCTTCTCTCTTCCTCCAAGGACCACGTTTCATAAATTTTCAGACTGGATACCCCTAGAACTCAACACCATAATATGAAGGCCACGTTTCATCCAATTTTCATACTGGACCCATCAACAAAATTGAAGCACAAAATCAATCACCACTCCAATACAACCATCAACTACATCTGCATCATTAATCTCTGAATCACCCAACAACTGAATCATTGAAGCCCTGTCATCAAAACACAGTCACCAGAACACAGAGCAGAACCCAGAACTCTACAACAACCACTAGAACCAACTACAAATTTAGATATCATATTTCATAATGTATACGCTACTATGATGAGCCAAACCAGTGTGTATACATGCTTTTATCAAAGAAAACCCACGTACAGATATGCAAATACTAACTTAAAAACTTCACAGCTATTTCAGAATTCAGTCATACCTAGATCATAACATTTGCAGAATAAAACATGTGTCAGTATTCAGATCTAGTCTATCCATGATCAAACCACATAATGATAATACATTCCAAGCCTTAAGATCTCGATCCATCATCCATCATCATCCACATAGGTGCATCCTTGGTTCAGATCAAGCAAAGCATCACAAACCCATAACCTGCATACTGGATCTCACACTTCATCAGATATTCAATACTTGCACACCTGGCCTAATGATCTTCTCCTCCTTTTATAGTTTTAGGCCTTTCTCAATACCATGGACCAAAACCACTTAGGACCAATACCTTGGACCAAATACCTAGGGTCAATACCTCGGACCAGATACCTTGGACCAATACCATGGATCAAAATACCATGGACCAAATACCTCGGACCAAAACTTAGTTTTCCAAGATATATGTGCCTTTCCTTCTGTGAAAGTGCGTGTGTATGTTATACGCTCCTTTTGGTCTGTTAACCCGCGTGTATACGCTCCTTTGTCAAGGTGAACCTATGTATACCTCTTTTTCTTCATTCTTTGTAGTCTGATCATTAATTCTTTGTTATTGACCTACTACACTATCATCTGTCATCTAAGTGAGTTGCCATGAAGGACAACACTTGTATCATAATGCCAACAATCTCCCCTTTTGGATTTGATGGAAACAACCACACCAAGTCACTCTCCCCCTTTGACGTCAAGGGCAAAGGGTGGACCAAGATATTCTCTCCCTTTGATATACATTATGTTGTCCATACTCCCCCTGAGTACATGCTAAAATCTCTGATTGAGCTCCCCCTTTGTACATGCTAAGATTTACCAATCTGTCCATGCTCCCCCTGAGCACATGTAGAGTCTGCAAAAATATTTTTCAAAAGAATAACATGACTCTAAAACTCAACTAAGTGACTATGACTTTCCTATCACCAATGACTCATACATACATCCATCTCCCAACCAAGTGGGGATATACCAATTGTTTATAAAAAAAACAAGAAATATTACATCATCCATCCCATACATAGTGGGGTTACAAATTAGGTCTTTTCATGAACTTTACATCAAATGATATACATGGCAAGGAAAACTGATCTAAACAAGACCATGATAGTCATCAACAACTATCATACACCATATATATGATCTGCACCATCAGTATCATCTGGATCAACACCTTGTATATTTCCATCATCCAAAGAGTTACCTGAATCAAAACATTTATGTGGATTAAGAAATATAAGAATCTTCAAGTACCAAGATCTTCTAACATAATGCCAACAATGCATTATTCGAAGCATATGCTCCCCCTGAACCTATTCCATCTGTTCACTGTCAAATCTGATCATGCATATATCATCAAGAAGTATCAAGGCATCATCATCAATCAGAGATACATCAAGTTAACTTGTGAGGATCAAAAGCACTTCTAAATTACATCTTATGCGTACCAACACATGTCCACACATCATCAGCAGATTGTAACCATCATCAGATAGAGTAGATCATTGACTGAACCATATCAGACCCCTTTTCCTGAGTCTTTCCAACTGCTTTTCCTCAAACTAACATATATGCGACTGTGCAGCTTCGAACTTGCGTATATACGCGACTTGTCTTCATGAAACTTGCGTATGAGATTTAGAACACTGAAGTTTCACACTTTCAGCTCCCCCTAAGTATGTTATGTTTGTATACTATGCCATGCCACATTTTTCTGACTGTACTTCCTTCTTCTTCCATATCTTCGACTGTGATGATGTTTTCTCCTTTTGGTATGGTGCCCGAAATCTTCTCCTGCATTCCTTTGCTATATGTCCAAGCTTGTTACATGCATAACATTTTACATGTTTCATATTCCTTCTATATCAGTCAATGCCTTTGTGACCAAACATATTGCAAGCAAAATAATATCCCTTAAAGTACCTGGAACGTGATGATCTTTCTGTGTTATGATCTTGAACCATTCTACTTCTGCATCTGGCTGCAACATGTCCAAAATTATGACATATGAAACATTCAACATTATTCATCGGAGGAAATAACCATCTATCACTTCCACAGTTAGGAGTAAAAGATTTTCTTTAAAGACTTTCATTCCTTGGTTGTTGATGGGTTTGACCTCTCATCTCCTTGTTTAGCGTTTCAGATTTTGCATTAGAGTTCCTTGCCTCACTTTGTGAGCTAGATTCACCTTCAACAGATTCATGAAAACCAAGACCAGTTTTGATGGTAGGAGACCTTTGACTACTAAGAATATTATCCTTTTCTTCTAATTTACCTTTTAAGATATTTACCTCAACCTGATGTTGTTCTTCCTTTTTCAGATATTGCTTCTTCAAGATTTATTTAGCCTTTCGTCCTTCTTCCACTTGTTGCCTTAGTTTAAGAATCTCATTTTCTTGTTCTTTATATACTTGATGTATTTCTTTATTCTGCTTATTTTCAAGATCTTCTTTTAGAGAGAGGATCCTAGCTACATAGTAATTCTGATCATTTATTTCATTTCTTAATGATATCACTTCATCCTGCAGTTGCTCCCTTACTTTGTTTCCTTCCTCCAACTGAGCTTTTAATCTGGTAACTTCTTCTTTGAAGGCACACTCCCTTTTGTTAAATAGATCTTGTTGATCTTTAATTTTATCTGATGCTTCATTTGCTTGTTTGTCTTCAATCTGAGGTGATTCAGAATTTGAATCCTTGCTTCCACCTAATGACCAATTGTCTCTCCTATTGTTACTGTTCCTTTGAGATGTGTTCTTCTTTTGAGGTGCTTTCTTCTTTAGATTCTTTCCCATTGTTTCTATGGATCTCCTTCAAGCGATCAAGCTTCTACCAAAGGACCTACTCTGAAACCAATTGTTGGAAATAATACTGAGAGGGGGGGTGAATCAGTATTAGAAAATTAATATCTTTTTCATTTCCATAATCAAATTCATATACATTACTTCAGTTAAGGGAACTCGCGTGTACACGCAACTATATTTAATGCAACTAGCATATATCCAGCAAACTTATGATTCAGTTAATTCATCATATGTTGATCTTTAATTAGTGCATCAATACTTCATTAACCATATAGACAGTAACCAGGTGCAGTAAAAATAGAACATGCCATCACACATAAGAAACACACATGAACACCAAGGTTTAAGGTGGACACCCAATGCGGGACAAAAACCACCTACTGATGTCTTCTTTTAATAAAAGAAAAACTTGTTTACAATCTTGTACTAGTGTAGAATCATACCAATATGCAGGCACCCACCTGTAGAAGGCTACAAACTTCTCTCGTTCTCCAGCTTCTACTAGACGAGAGCTACAACCCCCTAGCTCTTGTACTATCCAATCTATTTACTAGCACGTAGGCGTCGACCTACTGAAGGCTCCAACCTTCACTTGTTTTCCAGCTGCTACTGGAAGGGAGCTCCAACCCCCTGGCTCTTGTACTAGCCGATATGTTTACCAGTATGTAGGCACCGGCCTACAGAAGGCTACGACCTTCTCTCTTCCTCCAGGGACCACGTTTCATAAATTTTCAGACTGGATACTCCTGGAACACAACACCATAATATGAAGGCCACGTTTCATCCAATTTTCATATTGGACCCACCAACAACATTGAAGCACAAAATCAATCACCATTGCAATACAACCAACAACTACATCTGCATCATTAATCTCTGAATCACCCAACAACTGAATCACTAAAGCCCTGTCATCAAAACACAGTCACTAGAACACAAAGCAGAACCCATAACTCTGCAACAACCACTAGAACCAACTGCAAATTTAGATATCATATTTCATAATGTATACGCTAATATGATGAGCTGAACCAGCATGTATACACACTTTTATCAAAGCGAACCTGCGTACAGATCTACAAATATAACTTAAAAACTTCACAGCTATTTCAGAGTTTAGTCATACCCAGATCATAACATTTGCAAAATAAAACATGTGTTAGTATTCAAATCTAGTCTATCCATGATCAAACCACATAATGATATTACATTCCAAGCCTTAAGATCCCGATCCATCATCCATCATCATCCACATAGGTGCATCCTTGGTCCAGATCAAGCAAAGCATCACAAACCCATAACCTGCATACTGGATCTCACACTTCATTAGATATTCAATACTTGCACACCTGGCCTAATGATCTTCTCCTCCTTTTATAGTTTTAGGCCTTTCTCAATACCATGGACCAAAACCTCTTAGGACCAAGACCTTGGACCAAATACCTAGGGTCAATACCTCAGACTAGATACCTTGGACCAATACCATGGATCAAAATACCATGGACCAAATACCTCGGACCAAAACTTAGTTTTCCAAGATATATGTACCTTTCCTTCTGTGAAAGTGCGTGTGTACGTTATATGCTCTTTTTGGTCTGTTAACCACATGTATACGCTCCTTTGTCAAGGTGAACCTGCGTATACATCTTTTTCTTCATTCTTTGTAGTCTAATCATTAATTTTTTGCTATTGACCTGTTGCACTATGATTTGTCATCTGAGTAAGTTTCCATCAAGGACAACACCTATATCATAATGCAAAAAATGTACTGATTATGTCACTAAATGGGTAGAAGCTAAAGCACTTCCTTTTGCTACTAAAAATACTGTAGTTTCATTTCTTTTTGAGGATATTTTTTCTCATTTTGGTATGCCAAGAGAAATTGTAATAGATCAAGGGACACAGTTCACATCCAGACTAGTGCAGAAGCTTGTGGACAAATACAAGATAAAACATAGGAAGTCAACTCCATATCATCCACAAGCCAATGGACAAGTTGAGTCCTCAAATAAAGTGATCGAAGCTATCCTTACAAACAATGTACATCTACACAGGAAAGACTGGGTGGAAAAACTTCCAGAAGCCTTATGGGCCTATAGGACTACATGGAGGAATACTACAGGACATACTCCCTATGAACTTGTTTATGGGAAGAAAGTCTTACTTCCAATAGAGTTCTAGATCCAGACCTATAAGACAACAATACATTTAGATCTTGACTTGTCAGAAGCCCAGAAGCAAAGGATGACACAATTAAATGAGCTTGATGAGATCAAACAAGAAGCCTTTCAGAGGACCAGCTTAGTGCAACAACATAGGTCAAGATGGCATGATAAGTAAATTAAAGAAAGGAAGTTTCATGCAGGAGATTGGGCATTGCTCTTTGATTCAAAATTCAAAAATTTTCAAGGGAAATTCCAAACCCATTGGCTTGGATCTTATGAGGTTGAGAATATATTTGATAATGGTGCAATTAGAATTAGGACTATTGATGAAGAAAGAAATCCTCTATTAGTAAATGGACATCGACTCAATCTTTACCAGAAACCATTAACAAGAGAGGAATTTGTCAAACTATCTCAGGATAATTCAGAAATGAATATGGTGAAGAAGAATTCTTCTTCTTTTCCACCTTAGAAATTTTCATTCAGTTTGTTTCTTTATATATCTATATATCTATATATATATATATATATATATATATATATATATATATATATATATATATATGTGTGTGTGTGTGTGTATGTATGTATGTATGCATGTATGCATGTATGCATGTATGTATATATATATATATACATGCATACATGCATACATGCATACATGCATACATACATACATATATATATATATATATATATATATATATATATATATATATATATATATATATATATATATATATATATATATATATATATATATATATATATATATATATATATATATATACATATAATAATATGAAAATAATAATAATAGTAATAATAAAATTGTATAAACATGAAAACCAACATGTTGTTGGCATGTTTATACAGAAAATTTAAAGTGAAAACCAATTTATTGGCACTTCAAATTTTCTTTTCAAAAAAAAAATAATAAAGCTCATCTACTAAAGCTTTCTTTCTCTTAAGCTGTAGAAACAACAACTTTCTGCAGCTCATCCAACTTTCTGTAGCTTGGACAAGTTTCTGCAGGCAAACAAATTTCTGCAGCCCAATAATTTTGAAGTCTACAAGAATGCTTGGTGATCTGGATTAAATGAAAGTTGACAACAATGCACCTATAGAAGATCAAAGGACAACAAATAAGGTTAGCAACAGAAAATTAAAGGTACATGTTGCTTTAATTTAACAATAGGGAAAGATATATATCATGTATGAGTAAGTAAATACAGTACTAAAGTGAAATCATTATAACCTAAGGGTAATGACCATCTAATGAAATATCATATGCTACCACTCTAAAAGTCATGTCACGACCTTGTGCCAAATATACCAAATTAATTACCAAATCATAAGTTTGAATGTGCCTAATGGTCCAATCCATTTCCATAATCCTCTTGATAACCCATCCATTATTCCCTATTCCTGCACTCCTCTATTCTTTCACAATCACACCATCTTTCTGCCAGCCAGAAAACTTGACCAGTCCCATTTTCCTGTCAAGGTAGCCAATCTTCGAGGCAAAGCATCCTTCAACATGGGGGTAATTGTTCGAACTGAGCCAGTAGGGAAGCAATTCCTAGAGGGGTACCCACAAACTAGGGAGTTGCTGCAAAGAAGACAATGGCTACAGTTCATTGAGAAGTTTAGTGGTTTCCACAAAGAGGTAACCAAGACATTTGCATGTTCCTTCGATGGAATGGAGGCCGAAATTGGGGACATAAAGCTCATAGTAATGAATTCTATGATTTCTGAGGCCACCAAGTTTCCAAGGCATGGAGAAAAATGGTTTAAAAACAAAGGGATTGATAGAAAGGACTAGAGGGTTTTCCTCAAGAATCCAAACATGGACACAACGGTCTACAGAAAAAGGTATTCCAAGCTCTGCTCTTAAAAATAAATGGAGAAACTTATTACTTGTGCTTCAGAAGTTTATCACTTGTGAGGGTAGGTTTGGACAAATGTACTTTTATCATGTTAGAATGATGATGCACTTCCTGGAGGATCATCAGATGAACCTCCCATGTTTTCTCTTGAATAGCCTCAGGGAAATGGCTGCAAATGTTTAGAAGAAAATTCAATACATAGAAAAAACCATGTACCATCATGTTCTAGTGAAAATATTGGTCGAATTTCACCTCCGAAGTACAGGGGATGACTGAGAAAGTTTCTTAATAAGGAACTATTTCGAGGAAAAATCCCGAGAAAAACCAAGTAGTAGTAGGGCCCTCAGAGGGAGAAAAAATTAAATATTTTGCAGAGAATGAAGAGGGGAAACCCTAGAAGAAAGAAAGATAGCTCAGGAAAATAAGAGCTCACACAAATTGAAACCTCTCCTCTAAAAGAAAAATTAGAGAATAAGAGGAGGAAAGTGCAGAAAACAAAAACCCCAGGGTTGATAAGGAGCACAAGGTTGAGCACGACTCAACAAACAACCTCAAAAACTACATAATACATTAACCTGGAGGAAAATGAGCCGACTGAAGAGGAGCCAACAGAAAACACTCCAATAGAGATTGAGCCAACAGAAAACACTCCAACAGAGATTGAGCCAATTGGAAGCCAAGGGAATTCTCCAAAAGGGTCACCAAGATCATCACCACAGCCTTACAGCTCACCTCTAGGAAGTCTAATACATAGTCCAGGTATTGAACCTGCACAACAAGAAATATATGACTACATAGAATCACTGGAAAGGAAGGTGACAACAACAAAGGAGACAATACAGAGCCCTAGAGAAGGAAGCAACCAGGTGAATGAACAATTGGCCTCAAACATCTTGAAGCAGGAGATCTTTGAACTAGAAACACTAAATCGGTATCTTAAAAATGAAAATCAAGCCCTGAAGACATAGAGTGAGATACAGATCGCCAAGAGCGACAATCTAATCCTACATCTAAGCTTGTGGTATAAGAAAAACAAGAAGCTGAAGAAAGAGAACAGAATTATGCAGAGAGAGATAATCAGTTTAAAGTACAAAATCCTAAAGAGGAAGCCTAGAACTCCAATCTCTACCAAAAATAAGAAAATGGTGAAAAATGGAGATAACAAATACGAGACACAAGCGAAAGACAAGGAAGAAGTGTATGAGGACATACAACATCTCCAGTCTGGGGGAATGTAGAGTCTAAAGATTGTCCTACCATGACATCCTTTTGCCCAATAATCCTCTCTTTTTCATATATATTTACCACTTAATAAAGCCATATCTACAAGGTTTTGATGAAGGTATGCATTAGTATGTTTTCTTGTTCATATTCAGCTGTATACCTTATTGTTTTAATTAAAGTTGTAATTAGCTACCGAATTAGTCTGTTTCCACATCTAGTCCAGGATTCCGTAGCTGTCTTCATTGTTCGCGAGGTTCCAGAGTTCCAGGTCAGAAACACAAGGTGCAGATGGATAGAGGGTGACTCCCTCATGGATACCTTCCTATCCACTCGAAACTATTTGCTAAAATAGGCACAGGAGATCGCAGTCAAACTCCGAGTCAATCACTAGATTAACTCATAATAGAACCCGAGATCAGCTGAAGCCTTATCGTTTTGCTTTCAAAATAGCAAAACGATGGTTTCACAATATAATTTTAGATAGGGTTAAGAGATATTAGGCTTAGGGTCCTCATACAGTTATGCAAAGAGACATGCTATAAAGCTAATGGCCACACTGTTATTTGGGTGCGCATTGAATGATATGTTTTCTAAACAATTTGTGACTTTTGTGTGAATGAATTTTGTTTTTGTGTGCAAGAATTGTACTAATTTGAAGCTCTGAACTACTATGTGGAGGCCCCCTACAAACAGTGGCAGGTTTTAATCAAATACAATCTGCTTTCCTTTAATTATTCAATTGCTCTGTTTTGTAATGTTGAATAATAATGTCGAATTGTTATCTACATAAGAACTTTAATTTGCTTTATACCTAGATTAAACTATTATTTACTTTGATTTATACCTTGTACTGCACAGTTATTTCCTTTGCTTATTATCCAGCATAATTGAAGTGTGTTCAATTCATAGAACAAGCGAGAAATTACTTTGTTTGAGCAGAAATTGAACAAGCGAGAAGACCTCTCCTAAAACAATTGAGTTCAACAGTATTCCTTCATAGCTGCTAGAGTAAGGTTTCATTTTGCACTTAGAGAATTAGGAGTTGCAGCAAAGAAATTTAAGATCAAATCCCAACAATCTAACATAAGTAAAATCACCCTCACATCATCCACAAACTGATTGAATAGAGATTAATTCCTAGGAAACTTAATCAACATCCCTAAGAATTACAACATTAATATAATTGACAAACATCACCCCATCTTAAGTTTAGACCTTAACAAATACATAATGACCTACTAAAACAACTTCTAAGCACATATTGTGCACCTATACTTCATCAGTCTACACACCCTGGTTGACAATTTATGATTGCCAACTCAAGGACACTGAATTGACCAAACACCTCATTAGTAATAAATAAAGAAAATTTTGAACAAAAATCAGATAGAGTATAATTCTATGGTTTCCTTATTCCCCAAATTGATCTCCTCAGAAGCAAAGTGTGTGGCTCATTTTATTTATATTCATGTTCTTCCGCGGAGTTTTAATCTTCATCCTTCAAATCAAATTCTATCTTCTATGGTTCATTTTCCCTTTGTAGGACTTCTTGTTTCGTGACATCCTTCACTTCTTTAAATACCACATCTCAATTGTACACAACCTTCTTTTTTTCTAGGTTCCAAAGCTTGTAACCTTTTAAATTGTCTTTATACCCAATAAAGATGCACCTTTCATATTTACTATACAACTTGGTTATTTTCCCCTTTGGAACATGTACATATGCATCACAATCAAATACTCTTATATGCAAAAGAGAGAATTTCTTACCAGCCCATACCTCATGTGGATTCTTGTTCGCCAACAGTGATGAAGGTTTTCACCCATCAAGTTTATTAATGAAGAGAAATATTTTTCGTATAGGAGAAGCATTTAGTTATCAAAGGACCCTTTATTTCAAGTAATGTTTTTGACATAAGGTAACTCAACATTATAAGTTAGTTGTGTCACTTTATTACATGGGTTAGGGATGGTCGAAGTAAGAACTAGGAAATGGTGAGGCTGAAGTTGTGATTGAGTGGTAGTAAAATGATTAAGCTTCAAGGGAAACCACATAAACATAAAAAAATTCATAAACTTTGGCATGCAACTATTTTGATTTGAAAAAGTGAAATACATGGGCATGTCATGGTTCTAATGAATTCAAAGAATGAATAGTAGGTATCATTGAAGAGATCCATATGTAGGCAGTGGGTTGGCAATGTAGTGATGAGAATTTATGAACCATTGGTATTTACTTCATTCTTACCAGTTTTTGTATAGTTGCAACACATTTTCTAAATGGTCAATTGTCTGAGAGTTGCAATAGCGGTGTCTGGAGTGAGTTGCAGCAATGATGCTAGGTGAGTTGGTAATGTGTGAATCACAACAATGAGGAGTCACAATATGAGTGGAAACATTTTAGAGTTGCAGCATATACCCTAAAACAATGAGTTGCAATAGCTAGCAACAAGGAGTTTTAGCACCTGTGTTCGAGCAGTGAGTTGTAGCAATGGTGTTGAGGTGAGTTGTAGTGGCGATGTTGTGTGATTCACAATAATATGGAGCCACAGTATGAGAATCAACATCTAGAAGTCACAACATGAGTGTCATCATCTTAGATTCGCAGCATGAGTGGAAAAACTCAAAGTTATATCACTTTGGAATTATAAAACTACAATCAAACGGTGAGTTACAACAACCAACAATAAGGAGTTGTAGCACCTAGAAATATGGAGTTGAAACACTTAGCATCAATGAGTTGTAGCACCTGTAAATAAGGGATTTCAGCAAATATCCATGGTGAGTTGCAACACCTCTATCTTGCTCCTTCCTAAAGGTACTTGTATAGCTCCGCATCTTATTGTTGATTCATATGTGACTAGCGATTTTTTTTTTTTAGATAGGATATTGTTGGGCCAAGATTCTATGGTTTTGAGCTTGATTCATGGTTCTTGTAAGAACTCAAAAGCACCAATATTTAAATGTCTATATATTATTCCCTTTTGTGTGAAATTACGTCCTTGAGAATCGCTTGTGTATGGATTAAACTTCATGTTGCTTTCATGATCTGCAAAATAACACTTATCTACAATAAAACATCAGATATTGGAAGAAAAAAGGCAATCAATATTTATTCACCCAATACATATGAAAAAAATCACAAATAGTGGTTAATAAGATAGATCAAAAGTAAGAAAAACAAAAAAAAAAATCAAATTTTTCTTGTTGAGGAGTGTTGGCTAGCTACACTACTCGACAATGTTTTGCTAATAAATTATTTTTTTGATTCCCAATTAAAGTGATTCAAAAAATACAATAAATTATACTCATATATTTATATCTATGATAAATAGTTTATGAATATTCCATGAGACAATATGTCAAATCTTCTTAGGAACAACCTACATAACAAAGTTTTTTTTTGAATTTTTGCATAGACCAACAGTTACTATTTTAGATGTAACATTTTCATTTGTTGATGAACTGAAATGATTCTGATTAGATATGGAAGTGGATTCAGTAGTGTATCTCCAATAAAATAAGTTTTCAAAATTCCATGAATGATGTGTCATACATGTTGTAGAATAGATTGTATGACAGTGTTGTTTTTGTTCTTTGTCCTAAACTAATAGTAGCCAATTTAGGTGTAAATTTTCTCATTTGATAATGGATAAATATGATTGAAATTGGGGATGAAAGCATAATTTTATATATATCTTCAGTAGAAACCAACGTTTAAGGACAAGAAAAATCAAAGAGTCAAATATTCTTGTGAGAAGACTAGGAAATAGAATTTTACACAGTGTAGATTTATGGCAAGTACTTACTATTTCAAGTATAACGTTATCATACGATATCTAAACAAAGTGATTAAAATTTTGTTGTAAACTAAATTCATAGGATAATATACCATAGAAATAGGTTTAAAGCATATATCCATTTAGGCATCCAAAAATTGATTGTCCCAACTATGTCCTATAATTTCCTATTTGACATTAAATCAGTGTTTTAACCATAACGTTTTCATTTGATATCCAAATCAAAAAAATAAAATTAGATTAGAAAAAATATTATATGGGCTATCCCATGTAGGATAGGTTTTAAATATATTCCCAAATGGAAACTCAAAAAAATATTGCCTCAACTCCTTTTTGGTAAGTTTTTCAAACCAACATGCTAGAAAATTTTATCAACATTGTTTTTGGTTCAATATATGATACAATTGTAATGAGAAGGTAGAAATGTGGTAGCGAAAATGGGATCCTGGCATAACCATTGTGGGATTCCATGAAGTTCCCCATTACTTGGAATATGTTGTTGTTGAGCTCTTTTTTAGTGATTTTGAAAAGAAGCAATGTTACAGAATAAATAAATAAATAGCCTAAATTTTCATGTAAGTACAAAAATTGTTTTGGAATGATAAGTCTCATATCTTTTTTTTGTGTAAGTTAGAAGATTATATTATAGAACAAGTATAATACAAAAAACTGCCGTAGCAGTGCGAGCAGGGATATACAATATGCGAAGACGAATCGCCTGCTCAGAAGTGAAGAACAAAACACAGCTTAACAGCCCACCTCGCAGGGTGGCTTGGTACTGAACAAAACACAGCTTATCAGCTAGTATTGCCGATACCAAACATGATAGATAACAAAACATAAACATATGTCGACACGGAAGATAAAGCAACAACACAGAAAATAAAAGCCGAGAAAGAAAGAGGGCAGCAGAGAACTACAGGTATCCCCTTAGATGTATTTTCCCATCTGGGTGATGGTATCCAGGCCTATCTCCTGTACATGGCGGTCAACCTTCGCCTGAATAGCTTCCCAAGATTCAGGCTTGTCCTCAGCAGTGGCGGCAGGCTTAGCCGCATGAGCCGTATGAACCGTATTGATGACATCCCTCAGAATTTTAATGAGATGCGTCAACATTCGATTATGAGTTTTGATTGCCTCATGCACAGTAGAAATTTTGCTGTCCAAGACATTGTTGTAGTCAATAATCTTCGCCATTTGAGCCTCAGTTAGATTAACCTCAGTAACAATGTGTTGCCTTTCCTTTTCTATTGACTCCAGTGCTTTAGCTATCAGGGTTTTGGTTCTCCAGCTTTCCGCTTTGGTTCTTACATATTGAGTTGCCCTTTTTGAAGGTGTGCCTGGGTCTGTCAGCCAGTTAACCTCCGCTGCAATTTCCTCCTCCGTTCTTCCATCTTCCTCCTGCTTTGCTTGAGCTTCTAGTTCCGCCATCTTCCTTTTGATTCTCGCAACAGTACGAGTCTCATAGCCTCCCCTGGCTTCCTGGAGGTCCCGGTTTGCAGCCGCGCAGCGACTCCCTTCCGCTTCCATAACTAACACTTCGTACCTCTTCCGACTCAAGCCAATGCCAAGTAGAGGATCACTCACCTTGCAAACTCGAAAAACTGTTATGGAAGCAGGGCATTTGCCCCTTGCTTTATAGCAAAATTCCCGGTACCTCCTCATGAAAATGGAGTTGCTGCCTTTGCAAGTGGAGGTACTTTGGTGATGAATGTTAAGGAGGTTCGCACAAGTGAGGCTGACGCAGACCGAATAGGAGCGCTGAAGGCTGCAGCCAGTAGACCGATCTAAACGCCAAGTGTCTGGTACCTTCCATCGGATGGGGTAGTGGCGGGTGAGGATGGATATGTCCCGTATACTGGCATGCTTGATGCTGATCCTCTGCTTGCTGTTCCACTTCTTTTCACACAAAATTGCCATTAATGTCAATGAAGACTCGTTATACGGAATCTCTCCAAGCGTGGTGATGGCACTGTTGCTGAGGTTGTTCTTCTCGTTTCTCGAATAGTTATGATCGCCCTTCTTAATGACATGCCGCCTCCAGAAGCTCCACTTTTCTAATTGTCCGATCATTTCATAAAAAGGCTTAGATTTATAACCTCCGTCGGTGTCCTTGTAATCCCGATGCCTGGGCCAAGTGTCATCCCCAATCAAGGATGGGTGGCTTGGATTAGATCTGTTGCTGCCAGCTGTTCGCATGTTTCTTTAATGATTTGGTTATCGAACTCATGCCAGCCTCTGTTTATGATTATATGCCGGTTGTCTGCTCCAATGTTCGCCAGATGGTCAGCCAGCCCATTGGCTTTTCTCCTCACCGTCTGGAAGGTCAAGCCTCGCAATTCCATTATGAGTTCGGCAATGCTTTCCGTCGCCTTGGCCAACCTCCAATGCCTGGTGGCTTTGCTGATACTCGTTCCTGCCTGTAGGCGTTTAGCCGCCATTATAGCCAGGAGGGAGTCTCCTTCGACTATTATATTTCCTCGCCTGAGATTTCTTAGAATTTTTAAGCCTTGCTCCAGTGCTGCGAACTCTGCTTCATTGTTTGTGCTCTCGCCTAGAGCCCTGCAGTAAATATGAATGATTTCCCCTGCCTGATTACGAATGACTCCTCCAATGCCTGCTAACCCTGGGTTACCTCGTGAAGCTCCATCAAAGTTTAATTTCAGACTTCCTTCAGGAGGGCATTGCCATTTTGAAATTTGCGAAGAAGGTGGTGGTAAGTTTCTCCCTCTGGATTGAGTGCCGGATGCTTCCAATTGAAAAGCCTTTAAGATTTGTAGATCCGTGGGCGTTGGTTTTTCGTCTGCTTCTACCTTGCCTTTTGCCTGTATGAGCTGTTTAATATTGATTGTTATAGATTCCTGTGCTGCTTCTAGGCTTCGAATTTCATTCTTGAAAATCCTTCTATTTCGTTCTTTCCAGATAGTCCAAACAATAAAGCCTGGGGCAGATCTCCATATGCCTTCCACTCTGTTTACCCTTGAAAACTTACTTCTCCAGTTATTGATAGTTTCCTGTATAGAGTCTCTGTTTCGGTCCGAAGCTCCAAGAATGTTTTCCATCCAGTTCCAGAGCTGGGAGGCCCATTCACAGGAGTTAAGAAGGTGGTTCATTGTTTCCTCCTCCTTAGTGCACATAGGACATCTGGATGGTCCTCTGAACCCTTTTTTCATTAAGTTTTCCCATGTAAGAGTCTTCTTCTGCATCAGAAGCCACAGAAAAGTTCTGATCTTCGGCCATAAAAGATTATCCCAAACTTTAGTTGCCCAGGTCATTATGTTTGGTTGTTCCTCCTCCTCTATTATGCTTCGCGCCTCTTTCAGGGAGAAGTTCCCGTTTCCTTTTGGTCCCCATCTAAGCTTGTCGTTTTCTGCTGCTATTCTAATTTTCCTTTTTGATATTCGTTGATTCAGATCGTGAATGGTTTCCTGAATATGCTCATGATGGGTTGGATCAAAAGCCACCCATTCCCTCCAATCCTGGTCTTCACTGTTGGGAAGCCAGTACTGACTTACTGTGAATCTACCTGCATTTTGCTGAGCTTGTTTTAGGGGAAGGAGTTGAGGGGAGTCCAGTTTGGGAGACTGCTGCCAGGCATCTTCCCAGTAGAGAGCTTGATTACCATTTCTGATCTCCCAGAAACTGTAGTCCTGGATGATGCTTCTGTTAGCTTGAGCATGATTCCATATTGGTGAGCCGTTGTAGGTGTTCTGCATCCTTATTATATCTAGATTGTTGCTGTTTGGCATATACTTCTCCTTCCAATGTTTTGCCCAAGGTAGGCTCGCTTCTGAGATCCACTTCCACCAGATCTTAGATCCACATATGTTGTTTGTTGTTGCGGGATCGACTAAATTCAGACCCCCTCTGTTCTTAGGTCTACATAATTTCTGCCATGCTACAAGAGACCATTTTTTCCTTTCGCTGCTTCCGCTCCACAAAAAGGAGCGCTGTATAGCTCGCATTTGGTTTAAAACCCCTTTCGGTGCTGGAAGAATAGAGAGCATATAATGAGGAATGGCCTGCAGAACGACTTTTGTTAGAATTAATCTACCAGCTAAATTCAAGGCTCGGTGAGTCCAGTGTTTACATTTCCTTTCCATGCTAGCCAGAACCTTCTCCCAATTTCCTTTCTGCCATGGTTTTAGAGTTAGGGGGGCTCCAAGGTATCTAGATGGTAGAGATCCAATTTTAAAACCCAAAACACGGGAAAGATGAGACTGGATGGAAGGATGCGTGTTGAAGAAGAACAAGGTAGATTTGGGGAAGTTTATTTCCATGCCCGAAGCTTGGCCGAACAAATGGAGGATATTTTTGTAGGCTAGGGCTTCTTTGACTGTGGGGGCACCATGTAACATGGTGTCGTCCACAAACTGTTGGTGAGTAGTGGCTGGGCATGCTCTAATTGGTTGTAGGCCTTTAATTTTGCCTTCTTCTTTTCTCCTAGCTATTAATCTGCTTAGGCCTTCCATGAGGATAACAAATAGAAAGGGGGATAGGGGATCTCCCTGTCTTATGCCTCGTGTTGGGATGAAGGAAGCTGAAGGAGCCCCATTCACGAGGATGGAGTATCTGGGCGATTTGATGAGGGCTAGGATCCATTTAATCCACTGACTGCTAAAACCAAAAGCTGCCAACACTGCTTCTAAATAAGACCAGCTTACCTTGTCATATGCTTTGGAGAGATCTAATTGCATGAGCATGCCTGCTTCTTTTCGAGAGTGGAGAGAGTGAATCATCTCCTGAGCTAGCAGAATATTGTCCATTATTTGCCTTCCCTCCACATAGCCAGACTGTTCTTGTGATATGATTCCGGGTAGGATAGCTTTCAGTCTGTTAGCAATGACCTTTGAAATTATTTTATAGATTACATTACATAGAGCAATGGGTCTGAATTTATCCGGAGTGTTGGCTGCCTCCACTTTGGGAACTAGAGCGATGAAAGTATAGTTTAAAGCTTTGAGAATGGTTTTAGAACGTCTTGAGTCTTCCACTATCTCCCAAATGTCTTGCTTGACGATGTTCCAGCATGCTTTGTAGAAGTTAATGGTGAAACCATCTGGACCCGGAGCTTTATCATTGGGCATACTTCTAACCGCCTCCTCAACTTCTTCCATTGTGATTGTCTTTCTTAGGGACCAATTCTGCTCTTCAGTAATCAATCTAGGTAAGACATCAGTAATTTTTTTGATGGCTTCCTTCCTGTTGGTATCTGGTTCTTGTGCTATGTTGCTGAAGTGATTTGTTAGGGAGGCTGATATGTCATTGTGATTTCTTATGATATCTCCCTCATTGTTTTTTAGCTCCAGGATTCTGTTGGCGCTTCTGTAGTCCATAGCCGATCTGTGGAAGAACTTTGTGTTTTGCTCCCCCTCTTTTAACCAAAGGATTCTAGATTTTTGCTTCCATAGAGTTTCTTCCTGCTTGCATCTATTGTGCCATTGTTGTGTGAGCTCCTCTTCTAGCTTGCTGGTTTCCTCCTCTCGGCTTCCTATTATACCTTCCTTCTGGATCTGTTCCAGCTTGTTTTCAATGATGGCCTTCTCCTGGAAAATATTTCCGAATACTTTCTTGTTCCAATCTTTCAGTTTTAGTCTGATATTTTTTAATCTCTGTTGGAGAATATACATTTTGGACCCTTCCTCCCCTATGGGCTCAGACCACCACTTCTCTACCATTTCATGGAAGGTGGGGTGTTCTATCCAGAACTTTTCAAACCTGAAGGGTTTGTTTTTTGGAGAGCCCTGTATCTCAACTGCTAGAGATATCGGCCAATGGTCTGATCCTCCACTAGGGAGGATATTAGATTCTACAACTGTTCCTTCTAATAGCAAGCTTTCTGATACTAAAAACCGATCCAGTCTAGAAGAGATGAGCCTATCTCCCCCCCTCCTATTGTTCCAAGTGTAATTACCACTTTTGGGATATACATCAACCAGTTTTGCCATCTCTATGAAGCTAATAAAGGTCTCTCCATCCCTATGTAATCTCCTTAGGCCTCCTTTTTTCTCCAGGAGGGAAGTTATCATGTTGAAATCTCCTCCCAGAATGAGTTTTGCATTAGGATGTCTATTTGTGAATTTAGTAAGCGAATCCAGAAAATTTATTTTATCTTCTAGCTTTTGTGGACTATAGACATTGATACATAGAAAAGAAGATGAATTACCTGTCGGCTGCATCTCCAATGCCAGGTAGTTTTTGCTGGCTTCAGCTGAGATTAGTTGAAATCTTCTTGTATCCCAGAAGGTCGCTAAACCCCCTTCGCGTCCTTTACTTTCAATCTCCAGTACTTCGAGATTTCTACCTAGCTTCCCTCGCAGCTTGTTTATGAGTTCACTGTTGCATTTTGTTTCTTGAAGAAACATCATATCCGGACTATACTTTTCCATCTTCCGTTTCAAGATTCTCTGTTTGGCTTGACTGCTTATCCCCCTGGCATTCCATGAAATGATCTTCATAGTTAACTATTTTGTTGGAAGGACGGGTACTCGCTTAACTGCCTTATCAGGCCTGCATTGATTAACATCTCTCCAAGTTCCTGTAGGTGTTCTGTGCTTGTCTTACGACCTCTTCGGCGTTTTTGTCTGGAACCTGAGGTTTTTCCTAGCCACGTTTGGAAGTGGGGTAAACCTCCCTTGATAATGCCGAGTTTGCTTTTCTGTTTTTCCATAACTGCCTTCTGCCGCGCTATAAAGAGGTCATTGACCTTCCTTATTTCTTCCTCTGGCACTGCTTCCATCCCTTTGGCTTTCCAACTATCCACCAGCGCATTCAGGTCCATCCCATCCGTTGCTAGGGTATCTTCTAGCTCCCAGTCCTCGCTTCCTGCTTCACTAGTTAACATGTCTGTTTCCTCCTCTGTTTCTACTGTTCTGTCTTGCATGATGATTTCGCCTGTGATTGTTGCATCTGTTCTTTTTCCTTCCCCTGTGGGTTTTTCCGGGCTCCCTTGCCTTTCCTCCCTGTGTGTCAGGTTCTGCTTTTCCTCCGAGTCCGTTTCCAGATTCAGGATCTCAAAGGGATTGTTTAAATAATTCCTGTCTGTGTTCCCTTTCATGTTCCTTCTTCTGTTGGCTCTCTGCCTGTTCTTTGGTTTGGTAAAATTGGTCTTGTCTTTTGTGTTCTGTGTTTTCTCCTCTTCTGCTTCCTTCTTATTCAGAGGACAGTCTCTAACCAGATGCCCATGCTCGTGGCATTTACGACACCTAAAAGGTATTTGCTCGTAGTCCAGCGCCTGAAAGTATTCTTCATCCCTATATTCGAGCCATACCCCTTCGTGTAGCGCTCCAGAGACATCCAGTTCTACACAGATTCTCGCGTAGGTTGTGTATCTTTTCTGCATGGTTGCTTCTGATGCTTTTACAAAGGTTCCGAGTTTATCTCCTATTTTCTTTAGTGCATTATAACCCCAATAATCGATTGGAAGAGAGAAAAGTCTAATCCAGACAGGCACCTGGGTGAAAGTCTCTTTCTCCGGGACGAAGTTTGGCTTCCAAGGTCTCATATAGAGGCCTGCTGCTGCCAGAAAGTATGGGCCTCCCTCAAAAACTCTATCCTTGTCTTCTAGGCTTGTGAAGACGACTGTAAAGAAACCTTTGGCTCCTAAGTGTAGCTGCACATCCCCTTTTGGCTTCCATTGCTGTCTTATCCACTGGCACAAGGTTCTCTCCGATGGCCAGATTCCCATAAATTTGCAGATGATGGCATGCTCAGCCATGTGTTCCCTGTAGGCTTGGATTTCAGGGTCACTGATTGTGATCCGCAGGCTATCTTCTTTTTTTGGCTTGCATGCGTTGCTGGTTATATTGTTTCTTTTGGGGTTTGCGCTTGTCTCCTCCTCCTTCTCCGGATGGATTGTGCTCTTGTTTTTTTGCTCTTTGTCGTTTGTGGGCTGCTCCTTCTCATTTCCCGAGTGCAGCGATTTGCCATCTGTTCCGTCTTGTTGGTCAGCAGTAATCCGCTTTCCGGTGTTCCTGGCGTCGGCTGTTTTGTCTGTCTTGTCAGACGATATCGGCTTTTTTTCCTTGTTATTCCTACTGCTGCTATGCAGCTTGCTGTTCGTGCCCTCGATCCTCACTCCCTCTTTTATCTTCTGAGGTTGTGTCTGCGACACCACTTGCTTAAAAGTTGGGGTCCCACGGGACCCCTCTGCGTCCATTCTGTCCGACCGCAGCGCCCCCTAAGGAACTGTGCTGCCAGAGGGTCGGTGGGGTTTCAGACCTGCAACTTCTGCAGGAAAACCTAACCCTAGCTAGGTCAAACCGCCATTCGCAAGCTTTTTCAATCCAATGATAAGTCTCATATCATATACTTGTAATATTATGATTTAAATCAAAATACTATTTGGGAACCAACCGTACCATTGAGCCAAACCCAAGTATAGGTTGATTGGGAACCAATTATACTCCAAGGCCAACATCATCTGGGATTGAACTATTGATCACCCTATGGCCACATTCCCATCTGTAGAGACATCGAGGTACCTAACAATGATCCTTGCATATTCTAGGAGAATGGCCTGGATATGGGATGTATCAATGTCAATCGTATATTCTTCGTAAAGTAGTAGTCATTCACCAAGAAACAATTAGGAAAAATGAAACATGAAATTCTATGGAGAGAGCATGGATTAAATATATTAGATGATGATACTCTTATGTTAACTTGCAAGGCTTTGATTATAATAAATATACTATTTGGGAACCCAAAATACCTTTGATCCAAACACTAACATAATGTTATTGGTTGATAAGGAAACTATTGTACTCCAAGGAAAAAAATCAACCTTGATGTAAGGGTTGAACCATTGTTCATCCTAGGACACATTCTCATCTATTGAGACACCTCAGTATCCAACCATTGTGCTCTCCAGTTCTATAGGAGAATGGTCTAGATACAGAAGGTATCTATGTAAATCCTACAATAGTATTTTATTAGGAAAATGGAGGAGATGAAACATGTAACCACATTTTACCAAGCATGCTTAAGCACTATTGTTAAACGATACTTTATTGAACATTGCTTCATTAATTTAGCATACATTTTCCCAAAAACAAAGAGGCTAAGTATATTGCAAAAAAGAATCATAGGTTAGTGGATGGAAAAAGGAACAAGGGAGGGAGGAGCAAGAAGAATGAGAAAGAAGATTTTTCCAATAGTAAAATTGTATGTGCAAAGCTACCAAATCCATGAAATCAATAATGCATCACATACCTTGATAATGAATCCAAATTCAAGCTTCAGGGCTTATACATCCCCTTGGCTCCTATACATTCATCAATGTTCTTCTTTCCTTCTTCCAAGTTTCTTGCAAAATAAAGGTTAGTAGTATGGGTGTTTTTTTATCGCACCATAAAAATATTTAGAAACTCAGTCTATGTATTTAAGTGACCTATATCATGTACTCTAAAAATAACAAAAGAAAGCAATCACTTATGTATACAAAAATATGAAATTAAAACCAATGCAATAAAAAATGTGCATTTGGTAACTCTTTGACAAAAATTCCAAAAATGATGGTCGTTTTACGCACCCTTCTAATTGCTTAGAAAGGAAACCAAAAGATTGTGCATTTAATTGTCTACCCAAGGCTCACATGGAACTTGCAAATTTCTATGCGTTGTATATGTAGGCTACACCTTTATTTCCACTAGTTTCTTTTATGGTTATAGCATCAATGATTACTTCTCTATATGGAGTATAGATATTTCATATGCCTGGAAATGTTCTACAAATTCAGAAATAAAGTTACTAAAGCTAGTTGCAGGAAAGTAAACACATTTGCAGGAAATTAAAACACTTGCAATAAAGTAAGCACACTTGCAGGAAAGTAAGCATGATTGTAGGAAGTTAAAAACACTTGCAATAAAGTAAATACACTTGCCATGTAACTGTTCCATCAAGCTTCTGAGGGTTTGGGGAGGTCAGGGGTACTTGGGTGTAGACATCTACTCCCCTACTCTCGAATCAGAATATAGGATCCTTAATGTATATGGTCCCTGTCAGGACAAAGCTGGTTTCTGGAGATCATTGTTTAATTCATCCCTCCTGCAACAAGATAATATTATCTTGGGGGGGACCTAAATTTCTCCTTGGGGTATGTTGAATCATGGGGAAATAAAGTTCAAGTGGATGCCCTATTTTTATTCTTTGAAAACCTCCTGGAGTCCCACAACTTCATTGACATCCCCTCAGCCAAACTGCAGCCCACCTGGAGGAACAATAGAATAGGGGAAGCAAGCTTGGCTAGATGACTCGACATGTTCCTTACAAAAGAAAACCTGGTCAATAGGGGATCCCGCATAAGAAAATGGGTGAGCATGGGTGGCCTTTCGGATCATCGACCCATCTACTTGGAGCTGCAGGATGTTATAGACAAACCAAAGGCCCCATTCAAATTTAATTCCACTTGGCTACGAGATAAGGAATACATCAAATTGGTGACAGAATTTTGGAAGGCAAATCCCCCAGGCTCAAATGGGAACCTCATGCAGGATTTCCTCCATAATATGAAGGAGATGAAAGGCCTATCCAAGACATGGGCTATGAAGAAAAAGGAAGCGGAAGAGCAGATTCTCAAAAAAGCAGAGGAGGACATTTTTACCTTTGAGGAGGACTCAGGAGGTATTATGATATCTCAGGAGCAAAGGGACAAATACTCTTCTTCCCTACTGAAGAGAACCCAAATATTAAGAGACAGAGAAGAGAGTTGGCATCTCTGAAGTCGGGTAATCTGGCTGAAGGAGGGGGATGACAATACTAATTTCTATCATAAACATGCAAATGGAAGGAAGGCCATTAATACTATATGGGAGCTTAAAGATACACAGGGACGATCTGTAAAATCCTTCAGAGAGCTGGCTGCCCTGGCATGTACACACTTCCAAACCATCTATAAGGCTCCACCCAATGCTACCCTCACGGAAGTAATGTGTATTGCCCAGCTCTTTCCAGGCTATGTAGATCAGGAGATGGAACAGGAGCTCTTGCAAGAAGTTTCATTAGAAGATCTTGAAGATACTCTGAAGTGGCTAAAGAAAGATAAGAGTCCAGGGCCGGATGGTTGGACAATGGAATTCTACATCGCCTTCTTTGAGGTTTTAGGAACGGACCTCTTGCTAATCATTGAGGATAGCAGATGGAGTGGGAGGATACAGGGAGGCCTCAAGTCCACCTTCATTTCCCTCATCCAAAAAGCTGACAAGCCCTCCTATTTTGATGACTTCAGGCTTATATCCTTATGTAATTGTCTTTACAAAATTATAGCCAAGATTATAGCTAATTGTATAAAGACAATCCTATCCCTCCATATCTCCCATGAACAATTTTCCTTTCTGCACAACAGGCAGATACATGAGGCAATTGGCACCACACAAGAACTCCTTCATTATGTTCAGCTCAGGAAATTAATAGGTATGATTCTGAAGATAGACCTATCCAAAGCTTTCGATAGAGTCAACTAGCTATACCTTTGGATCCTATTAACACAGTTGGGATTTCCTTTTACTTTCATTAAGTGGATCATGAGTTGTATAACCAATGTTCCCTACAGTGTTTTCATAAATGGATCAGCATCCACATTTTTTCATGCTGAGAGGGGACTCAGGCAGGGATGCCCCCTATCCCCTCTACTGTTCCTTCTTATCATGGAGGGCCTTAGTAGAATTATAGGAGAAGAGCACAGACAGGGGAGAATCAGGGGCATCAAAATCATTGACTCAGCTATATTGACTCATTTGCTCTGTGTGGATGATGTTCTTATATTCCTTAATAGCGGCCTCGGCGATCTCACCGCTCTCCACCAAGCCATGGGTACTTTCCAAAAGGCCACAGGGATGGTGCTGAATGAAACCAAATCCACTTTAATTGCATCTGGATGCTCCCAAAACGAATTACTTTTTTCCCTTAGGAGATTCCCCTTTATTACCCATCCTATAGAGGATGGCCTGAGATATCTGGGCTACCGACTGAAACCCTTTGGCTACAAAATTGCAGATTGGATCTGGCTCATCTCGAAGGTAGAAAAGCGATTGAACATTTGGTACCATAAATACCTATCCAGAGCAGGCAGGCTGGTACTGATCAAAGTTGTTCTAGAAGCAACGCCTATATATTGGATGACCTTAACTTGGATTCCCAGGGGCATACTGGATAGGCTGCAAAATATATGTTGTCGCTTTCTATGGAAAGGGAAACAGATAGGAAGAATGTTCACTTGGACAAGATGGGAATCCCTGGCAATGCCTAAGCGATGGGGGGGTTAGGGAATCAAGAGATTGGACACCTTCTCCAAAGCACTAGCAACAAAATTGGGTTGGCAACTACTTAATAACTGTAGTCTTTGGACGAAGGTTGTCACTTCAAAATACATCACCCCTTCAAACCCACTTGATTGGATACGACATGGCCATCGATATAGTGGGTACATATAAATCATCTGAAAGGCAGTAACTAAAGTTATGGACTTGATAAGAAGCGGATTGACTTGGAGAATTCGATTTGGGTCCCTGGTGCGCATTGGGGAAGATCCCTAGGTAGGCTGTGGCAATGCACACAGACTCCCAAATGAGCTGAGACTTTTATTAGCAGAACAGGGTATAACTCACGTTTGTCATATTACGGATAATGATCGATCCTCTCTGACTCAGTAGGCCTGGAGAACTGGAGTAGCCCTAAATATTACCCTGCCCTGGCAACAAGAATGGAGACACTACATTTCCGCACTAACAGAGGCCCACATCAAGATATCTGAAGGAGATGATGAGCTCATTTAGGCCTTTGCCAAACATGGACACTATGCTCCCAAGATCAGATATCTTGTTCTATTGGATCCCCTCAAGCTGCTAGCCTCTGTTATGTGGTGGAACCTCTTATGGAAACTAAAAGCAGCCCCAAGAATGAAGCTGCTTATGTGGTCTATACTGAACAACAAGGTCCCGACAGGTGCAAATCTTATGAAATGATCTTTCTCAGGGCCATTCTGGTGCCATCTATGCAAAAATAACAATGAAGACACATAACACCTCTTTCTGGTCTTTCCTATCTCGCAAGAGCTATGGAATGGATTCCTTGCATCGCTCTCCATTCGCTATAGGTGGCACGGAAACAACTTAAAGGAAGCATGGAATAATTGGTGGAATGATACCACAGGGAAGGAAAGGAATATACCTCTGCTAATATGCTGGGCTCTATGGATAGCAAGGAATCACATCATTTTCCAGCAAAAGTCTCCCTACTGGCCTTCCATACTTAACAGAGTTTTAGCGGAGTACCATTCGATTCCAGAAGAGACCTTACAAAACCAACACAGGAATATCGAGACAGAGGTCATCAACCCATCCATTCCATGGGCCTATTTTGATGGTTTAGAACAGGAATTGGACTGTGGAGACGGAGCAGTACTGCATTTATCTGATACTCATTCCTTTAAAATTCAAATGGGTTTGGGCAGGGGAACAAATAATTATGCCAAGCTTGTAACTGCTAAATACCTCATCCAATATGCTTTATATAAACAATGCACAAATCTGCAACTATATGGTGACTCAAAACTGGTTATTAACTGGATCAACAAAAAACACATCTGCAATGCATACACATTGAAGCATATTCTGGATGAGATTCATAGACTTATCACATCTTTTGACTCTTTCACTTGTCATCATATTTACAGGGAGTGGAACACCGTTGTTGACCACTTATCCAAAGAAGCAACGCTCAGGGATGACGACACTTGGTTGATCTGTGAGGAAAAGGATGGTGCTGCTTATCAGCACTATCACAAACGCTTTATAGACTCTGAAGCTATTTGAAGCAGCAGAGCAAGGAACATAAATTTCTTTTGATGTTATCTCTTTGCTTATATTGTATATATTTATCAAAACATATCATACCCTCTCTGTGAAGAGGACAGACAGATTACTATTTTTTGTTTATTCTCATACACTCCCTGTGTGGAGGAATGCACAAAGTTTTCTATTTTTGAATAGTCAATGCCTCATTCAAGTAATGGGTATGCATATACAAAATGTAATTTTCTCCTTTAATGAAAATTACGACTTTTTCCACAGGCAAAAAAAAAGTAAATACACTTGCAAGAAAGTAAAAATGCTTATAGGAAAATAAACACACTTACAAAATGGGATGAACCACTAGTGCAACTTTCAACCATCTGCAAAAAATAAACACACATGCTAGAAATATATAAAAAAACACACACACATGCAAAATTGAAACAACGCACTTCTACCCAATGGATTAGGTATCTTATTGTCGTAACCTCCAACACAAGTAGAATAAACCACACAAGGAATAAATAAATCATGCAGGTAGAAATGAATGAAAGGCATAATCCTTGCCTAGATGATATTTGTCTTTATTGAGACCAACAAATGTAATCGTTGTGTTGAGCACATTTATTCGAAAACATAAATGAATGCAAACCAATCTGAAATGCAAGCATGTCAAATTAGAAATATACATGAATAATCGATAGAGTAAACAAATTGATAAATAATAAACACAACCATGATCGAATAATTGATTATATAAATAAATCACACGACCATAAATTAATTATAGAAATAAATAAAATAAATTCTATGTGAATAGGAGTTATATTACACAAGAAAAAAATATAACTACCTAAATTATACATGACTCGGATCTATTGGAATGGGCGCTGTCTCCATAGAATAGAATGTTGATATTTATCAACATTTGTTACTTTGATATCATAAATTATTTTAATTGAGTTGATTAAAAGAAATTAATATTTCATAAATATGCAAAGGAAATAAACATGGAAAGAAAGAAATAAATTAATCAAATCATAAACTAAAAACCTAATAATTAAATTAATTCATTATGATTAGGACATCACTCTAAGAATCTTCCTTGTGGAATGAAAAAGGAACTCATTTTATACATAACTTTTGTTTAAAAATAAAATAACAACCAATAAATGAGATCCACAAGTTTCTCATATGGTTTGCTAACAATTAGCAAACAATAAATATGTCTCCACAGGTTTCTCATTGGCTTCCTAATAATTGGAAAATAATAAATGAATCATACACAATTCCAAAATAATTATTAATAGCTCAATTAATCATGTCTAATTGATCCAAATTGAAATAATGAAACAATAATTGTGTAACAACATTAGCCTAAGGTTCAAGTGGCTCATGGTTTCATTATCGAATCATAGTTCCGAGAGTTGTAGCATAAGAGTTGCAACAAGTTACACCATAATTGTAGTAGGGAGTTGTGACACCAAAGTTGTAGCATCAATTTGTGGCACTAGAGTTACACGAGAGAGTTGCGACATCATAGTTGCAATAGGGCATTGTGGTATCAAAATTGTGGCGGTGAGTTGTAGCACCAAAGTTGCAACAAATGGGTAGCAACAATTGTGACTAAGATACACCCTATGGCAACATTACAGCTCGCACAACAACCTTTCTGACACTTTGTCATTGCATATTAACTCAAAGATAAATATCGATATGATCTTTTCCAATGTTTTATCATAAACTCATGTAAAACACTAAGGAAATGCAATGGAAAACATTTTATGTCTAAAACTCATATATAAACATTAGAATGGACTAATATGAAGTTATAAGCAAGGGAAAAGGCATTAAGAATAAGAAAAAAAATGTAAAAATATTCTAATTCTAATTCTAAGACTCTTGAAAAGTAATTTATAAATAAATGATTATTAATTTTCTAATTTTAGTTTTCATTTTTTCCAAAGAGTAATTTATAGCTAAATTTTTGTTATATTTTTCTTTTTCTGGTTAAAAGTAATTCATAAGTGAATATGTTCATTTATTTTTTAAATAATATAAACGTTTATAATTTTTCATATAGTTAAATTTCAATATTAAGTTTTATGTTAATGTAAAAAAGAATTATAAAATATCAATATAAATTAAGATTTTTTTCCTAGACCTGATCAGGGTGATATATTGGTCATGTTGAAGTTGTAGCCTTGCGAAGCTTATAGATTGAAGGTTTAAAGATACTCACACATATATATCTTTGCTAGACAATCTTAAACTTTTATGTTTTTGGATGGCCTATGATGCAGTTACATGGTCAACATGTCTAGTTTCCCACTCGGCAGATTGAGGCCACCTAACCACATGAATTATGGTTGTCACCTATTTTTTTGAAGAAATTAATTAATTATCTAATGACAAATTAATAAAAAAATATATGAGAAATTAATTAAAAACCAATTTTTTTCAAATACAATTATTTTAAATTAAAATTAAATTAATTAATTATCTAATGACATTTTTTAATGTGATATTAAAAAATATTTCTATCCAATATTTTTAAAGCTAAAAATAAAATTCCAAAATAAAATAACCCGTTCTTATCATTTTTTTAAAACTAATAAACCTCAATTAATCTCCATGAATACCCAAACAATCATTATCACTAACATTTATTTAAAATAATTATAATTATATTGTAAATAATTTATTTTAGAAATTGGTTATATGGCAACTTAACAATTTGTAGCACTTCATATTTAGATCCATCTTAACCAAACATTTTTTATAAATTTAGGAAATAAGATTATATATAATTATTTTTATACTAATTGATTTTTTAAATTAGCATAAATTTATCTCAATTCTGAATCTACTATGTACCGAGAGGGATCAAAGCTTTCAAGATGCAAACTTCTTTTGGGTGCAAAACTTGAAGAAAGATTTGCACGCCTAGAAATTTGATTCCTCTAAGCTATTGGTAGATCAAAGTTATGGCGGATCTATGCTAATTTAGAAACAAATTTGAAATATATATCCAAAATTAAAATGGATATATGCTAGTTTTGAGCAAAACATTAATAAAATATTTTTACCATATGTTTTCTACCCATTACATATAATTGAAATTGAAATATTTGATTTATGACCTGCATTAAACTTTTTTTTTTTATTATTATTTTTTAAATATTATATATCAACTGCATTTTAAGAATAAAATAAATTACTCATATTTCTCATAATGCAAAGTAAAAATATAAAATTATGTTTTTTTCCCCTCAAGGAAAAATTGTAATTTTCATTGATAGTAAGAAAATTACATATTGTAGATGTTGTGTCGCATATGCTGTAAAGTGAGGCAATTTGCCCATCAAAAAAATATCAGAGTTCAAAATGTCTCCGCACAGGGAGAAACAGTTTTCAAAATATACCTCAAAGTTTAAAAAATGCTCCGCACAGGGAGTAGAATTTTTGTTCTGTCCTTATATACAACCAGTATAATCGTGATATATATGTATTGATAAATATGCAAAAATAAAAATAAACCATGTAGAGACAGGCCCCTCCAGGACCATTATGCTTTGAAGTCCATGTATGGTTGATGATAGTATTGGTAGTGTTCACCGTCCCTCTGTTCCTGTATCATCCATGTACCTCGAGGCCGATTCGCAGCTTCCTTAGAAAGCGGATCAAAAATCTGGTTGCGCTCCTTGTATATATGGAAACAAATAAAAAGATCAAATTGTGCTTTAAGTCTGTGTGCCTCTTCCAGAATGTGCCTTAGAGTATAAGCATGACAAGAATAAGTATTGTTTATCCAGTTGATAACAATCTTTGAGTCCCCAAAAATTTGTATGTTTCTACATTGTTTTTCTAAGGAAAATTGTAGGAGATGTCTAAGAGTAATGAGCTCTGCAAAATTATTTGTACCCATTCCCAGCCCCATCTGGATTTTATAAAAGTGAGTATTAGATAGGTAGAGTATAGCTCCCCCCCCACACCCGTCATCTTGGGCTGACCCATGAAAATAAGCCCAAGGATACTCTTTGTCGATAGCCTTGGGTATAATAGTCCTGGTGGGTGGTGTAACGTCGTCATCAGGTAAGAGATGATAGATGGCCAAAATGCGGGCAGAGATGGTGTGCCAGTTAGGAATGATGTTCAGGAAAATGAATTGGTTCTGGGCTAGCCAGATAGCCCAGCAGATGAGGAGAGGAAGGTTTTTGGCTTTGTTCGGGGTTGTCATTTCCCACCAAGATAGCCAAGCATCCCTAACAGATGTGCCCTACCATCGACTAGGGATATGAGAGGCGAGGGTCGAAAGCCAGAGGTCCACAATGATTAGGAAAAATAGGAAGAGGTGGTCAATGGATTCTGAGCTATTTTTGCAGAAAACACACCAAGATGGACCGTGGAAGGCTCGTTTAATGAGATTATCTCCCGTGGGGGCCTTGTTCCTGAGCACTTCCCACATGAACAGTCGCGTTCTGGGAGGCACCTTAAGTTTCCATAGCTGGCTCCACCAAAGTTCGATTACAGGAGGGTGATGGTCTACATAGATGCAGAGATATCCTTCTTTGGGTGAATATATCCCATTTTTTTCTTGTGCCCAAATTAGTTCGTCCTCGCCCTCTATGAGCCTAATGTGTGATTCAACAAGGGCCGAGAGGTATGTGTCCCAACTGTGATGCCAGATGTGTGGGAAATTTAGATAGTGTGCAGAATTCCATGCTTGTTGGAAGAGTGTGGTATTATCAGGATCAGCAATGTGATCAAGTTGCGTGACTAGTAGTGTTGAGCGTCATGATTAATTCCCGAGGGATCTTGTGTGAGTTGCCACTACCAATCCAGGGATCCCTTCCAATGCATACTAAGGAGACAAAGTTTATTTTCCAATTGATCCTATCCCTAATGAGAGGTATGGAGTTGAGTACTGTTTTCTAGATGATGGATATGCCTGACCGGTTCCAAGTGGGGTGTCTGATCCAGTCCATCATGTTGAGGGGATATATGTATTTCGAATAGGCCACCCTCTTCCATAAGTTGCATGAAGTGATGAGCTACCATCCTAGTTTAGCAGCCAGAGCAGTTGAAAAATGAGACAGACTTTTGATACCCTAGCCTCCCCACTTCTTGGGCAGAGCTAGTAACTCCCATCTAGCCCATGCAAATATCCTTCCTTCCTGCTTACCTTTCCAAAGGAATCTGCAGCAAATATTTTGAATCTTAGAGAGAATGCCCCTAGGAATCCATGCTAAGGACATCCAATACATAGGAGTGGCTTCCAGAACGACTTTTATGAGGACCAGGCGACCAGCTCTGGAGAGATATTTATGATGCCATATGTTTAGTCTTCTCTCGATCTTGGCCACCAACCATATCCAATCAGAAATTTTGTAGCAGTGGGGTTTTAGTCTGTAACCCAGGTATCTTATTCCATCATCCAGGGTTTGGAGAGTGAATGGAAACCTATGGAGAGTGAATTTGAATTTCATGCGGTGAACAACCCGAGACAGTGATGGTAGACTTTATGTTGTTGATCTCCATACCTGTTGCAATACTGAATATGGCCATGATGTTTTGTAATTCTGACAGGTCCCCAATACCTCCATTGAGAAAAATCAGAACATCATCTACAAAAATTAAATGAGTCAAGATGCAATTATTTGTAATCCTGATTCCCTGTAATCACCCCATCCTGTGAGCATCCAAAATGAGTCTGCTAAGGCCCTCCATGATGAGCAGAAATAAAAGAGGGGAGAGGGGAAAACCCTGCCTGAGACCCCTTTCTGAGTGAAAGAAAGGAGAAGTCGATCCATTTATAAGGACACTGAAAGATACATTTGTTATACATCACATTATCCAATTGATGAACTCCCTAGGAAAACCTAGATGAGTTAAAAGCATTCTTATGTATAACTAGCTAGCACAATCAAAATATTTTGAGAGATCTACCTTGAGTATCATACCTTTCAATTTCTTTGTCTTAATGGAATGCAACACCTCCTATGCTATACCAAAATCTTCATGTATTTTTCGATCCTGAAGGAAAGAAAATTGTTCAGAGGAGATGTGAGAAGATAAGATGGGACGAAGGTGATTCTATATGATTTTGGCAATGATTTTATAAATGCAGTTGCAGAGTGAGATGTGGTGGAAATCATTGAAAGGAGTCGGGGTTGTCATATTTTAGTATGAGTGTAATGAAAGTGGAGTTGAAGGCCTCGTATTCACCCTGATATTTGACATTCTTCAATGACCTTGAGGAGGTCCTCTCCTAGAGTTTCGAAAAAAGAACTATAGAACTCTACAGTCCAACCATATGTTCTAGGGCTCTTGTCCTTCTTGAACCATTTCAGAGTAGCTTCTAGCTCCCCCATTATTATAGGTTTAAAGAGATCCTCTGCATCCTCCTATTCCAAAAATCGAGGGAATAATTGTGCCACTCTGATGATTTCAGCTAGTGATGCATTGGGAGGGGCCTTATAGAGATGCTTGAAATGTGATTCACTGAGAGAGGCTAATTGCTTGAAATTTTCATTATTCATATGCCAAATGGTATTGATTTATTTACATCCATTGGCGAATTTGTGGTAGAATTTTGTGTTGTCATCACCTTCTTGAAGCCAGATGGCTCTACTCCGTAACCTCCATGATTCTTCTCTATCTCTAAGATTTTTTTCTTTTGAGCAACCAAGGATGTGAGCCTCTCCTTATGCTCTGGAGTTAGATATGCCCTCCCATGTTCATCTTCCATGGAAGCAATCTATGCTTCAGTGTTTCTCAGGACTTGATCTTCTATCAGTCTCTTGTTGTGAGCCCATCTCTTGGACAAGCGCTTTAGATTGTTTAAATTGTGGGAAAATCCTTTTGATATGTTACCTCCCTCCCCAAGAGGATGGGTCTTCTAGTAGTCAGTGACAAGCTTAATGTAGTCAACATATTTTAACCATGTAGCATTAAACTTATATCGCACTTTTGACTTGTATACACGTCCACTGATATCAAGGTATATGGGCAAATGGTCTGAAAATCACCCCGACCCAACCCATTGCCGATAGTTACACCCCAATCCAAGGAGTCATTCTTTGAGGAGGAAGCGATCTAATCTTCTGGCCAGCCTAGCTTCCCCAGTCCGTCTATTCCTCTAGGTGGGTTGTAACCTAGCGGATGGAATATCTATAAGGCCATGGTCCTCTAAAATTTTCTCGAAAAATTCTGATAGGGAATCAGTCTGTGCATTTTGTCCCCATGATTCAGAGTAACCAATGGAGAAATTTAGGTCTCCTCCCAAAATGAGATTGTCCACTTGCATGAGTCTGGATCTGAGTGAATGCTCCACCCAACCCATTTTCGATAGTTACACCCCAATCCAAGGAGTAATTCTTTGAGGAGGAAGCGATCTAATCTTCTAGCCAGCCTAGCTTCCCCAGTTTGTCTATTCCTCCAGGTGGGTTGTAACCTAGCAGATGGAATATCTATAAGGCCATGGTCCTCCAAAATTTTCTCGAAAAATTCTGATAGGGAATCAATCTGTGCATTTTGTCCCCATGATTCAGAGTATCCAATGGAGAAATTTAGGTCTCCTCCCAAAATGAGATTGTCCACTTGCATGAGTCTGGATCTGAGTGAATGCTCCCAGAATAAAGCCCGGTTTTGACAAGGGCCATATACACTGATCATTCTCATTTCAATACCAAGATCAAATGAGTAGATATCCTCCCTGATGAAACCAAATCCTCCCCAGATATTGTTTAATTTAATAGTCCTGGAATTATACCCCATCGCAATGCCTCCAGACCTCCCATGAACATTGAGGGCATGAAAATGCCATCCCAGAAGCATGGATTCAAGAAGGTGTGTAATGGGCTCCACTAAACCTAGAGTCTCCTGGAGAAAAAAAACATCCACCCGTTCAATGCTAAGGAGCCTACAGAATGCTAGCTTTTTGTCGGGACTAGCTAACCCTGGGTAATTGAAGGAGAGAATCTTCATGAGGAGGAGGATGCTAGGGTGTTCTGTGCTCTAAGAGCCTGGTCAATAGCAAGTTATCAGCCCGAAACAACGTCCATACCTACCTGTTGCTTGGCCTTGGAGAGGGATGAGGGTCTGCCCCGAGGTGGTTTGGGGGGGATGGAGGGGGATATGATCCCTATGCCTATGGTGTCCAGAGGCATATACCAGGAATGGGATCGAAGATTGTAGGAGTGAGAGTGATTCCCAGAATTAGATTCAATGGAGTGAGAAGAAGAGATGGTTGCCTCAGGGAAGGATGGTGGAGTGCATGAGATAGTGAGAGGGGGAGGATTCAAAGAGGAGGCCAAGGAGTGTGGAGTCGGGAAAGAAGTTACAACACATTGTTGTCGAGAAGAGATGCTAGTTGATGCATAAGACGAATTTGAGAAAATAAAAGAGTAACGGGTAGACATTGACATACCCGAAGAGAGTGCAGCCACCCAGGCCTTGGTCATTGGAGGAGAGGGAGGCCGAAAGGGAGCATTGTTGCACTTCTTCGAAGTTTCTTTGTCTGCCTTGTTCTACGCAGTGTTGTTGATCGCCCGATATTCAGGTACCCCTGTGTCTTTGATAGGTTTTGTCGCCCAGTGATCCTCTTCTTTAGCTGACCCATTCAAAGGGCATTCCTTGAATAAATGCCCAACTTTATGGCACCGCCTGCACCGGAATGGAACCCCCTCATAATCAAGAATTTGGATGTGCATGTAATGTTTTTAGTGTAGCGTGATATGTTCTTCCAGGCCCTCCCTTGTGTCGAGGTGAACCAGTATCCTCGCTAGAGACATATTTCCTGAGGATAGGTATGTATTATCATGCTCCAGATAGGTCCCTAGAGCATTCCCAATGCGCCGAAATATATCCTCGGACCAGAATTGAAGGAGAAATCCTGTTAGTCTAACCAACAGTAGCCCTACACCCATCTGTTCCCTCTGAGGGTAGAAAAGAGGGCTCCATCTTTTGAGAAGCACGGGGATGTGCTCAATATGCCAAAATTTTGATAAAATCCATGTGGTGTGCTCAACCCTTGCATAGCGAAGCGCGAACCATCATTTGATGAGGGTTTGTACAAAAGGGAGTTATGTTAAAATGTGCACCCATATTTCAGCAATCCACCGCCTGAACCTGGCTGTGGAGTAATTCCATCCTCGCACCCGTCTGACTAAAACCCTATCAGCAGTATCAAGAGCTTCACCCATTTGGATGTCTTCGCTGAGATGAAGAGCAATGTTCTATTTTCTGGCCTTTACACACTTAGGCTTCTTCCCTATCCTGTGAATCTTTGCACTGTCGTCGACCAGAGGGGTTTCCAGAGGGGGAATTTTCTCTTCCAAGGGGCCTCAAAGGGATTTTATTCAATATCCGATGGAGTGCCCTCAAAATAGCCATATGAGGGAGGCACCGAAAAGTGTGGGAGAGGTAATCTGCCAGATAAAACAGGGGGTCCTCCTTTAGGAGCAGTGGAGGGTAAAAGTGAGGAGATGTCGACCTGAGGGTAAAGAGAGTAACCAGTGGGGTAAATGGAGGGGTCCGGGCTAATGTAGCTAGCCATAAACTGTAGGGATTTCGGTGAAGGTGGAGGGGTAGCGGAAATCGACCAAGAGGGGGGTTCTTAAGGTAGGGATGTAGCCGGATAGGAGGGACCCGAAATAGATGGCGAGGGAAGAGGGAAATCATGTAGGCCAGTGATATGGCGAAACTTCCCTTCTAATATAGGGGGAGGGGATGTCATCCAGATGGAGACAGAGGTAAAAGGGTCCTCAGTATAATCTACCTGGTCGAGCTCCATGATCGTAACTGCCCGAAAATGACATGCCAGCTACTAGGAGTCCTTGAAAAACCATTTTCCTGTCGATTGCTACATGACCAAGAGAAAATAATGGAATGGGTGAGCCTTCATGAGTGTAAAGGTTTCAAGTGGTAATGGCGATGGACTATGCAAGCAGATGCTTAACAGGGGCACTAGGTTTAGTCGCGACAAAGTGAAAGCATCCAAACCCCAACCTGCATCAAACAACAGTCAGATTTTTTCCCGGAGCTCCATGTCTCCTCTAGGTTCAAAAATTATGTTATTTAATATGGATATAGAAATATTTTTTTATGGCTAACACTAATTTTTTTTTTTTTTAAAGTAGCAAGAAAGTCTCAATTTCATTTTTCCATGATCAAATTGAGAAAAATTGGATTTCCAAAGACAACTTGGATGTAGTTAACTTGTGTGACATGGCTTGTGTCACTCAGTTTACTCAGTAAATTTGAGTTAGAGGAGTTGGAGTTTAGTTAATCATGTGTGATTGCTAATTTATAGCAATCAAGGTCAGTTATTTCAAGTTTTTTTCTTTAGTTAAACTAGTTCCAATTGTTGGATGAACTAGTGGAAGGTCAGTTGTGCAGTGGGACTTTAGCCTAACTCAGTGAGCATCTAGTTAACTAATCAATCAACGTAACATAACTAGTGCATGCGGAGAATTTGAATTCCCCAGTTGTTGTGGAGATTCCAAGGCAATGTAACATCAGTTGTAGACTAGTCTTGAGTGTATAGGTGTTGCATGCAGTCAGATGATCAACCTTGGGAATTGTGCAGTCAATTGGAGAAAATTCCTAAATAATATGGGCCTAATTTCCTTAGGAATTGTGCAAGGAAATAGGGACTCAAGTAGAGGGAGAAATTGACTAAGTGTTATAGACAATTTTGTGCCTTACAGCAACAAGCATGAATTGTCAATAATCCAAGGGATCCAAAGTTCCCTAAACATGATGTTCCTACCCCTAGAGGAACAAGGTCAGCAAACCAACAGCTCTCAGATCAGTTCTCCACCTGAAAACACTCAAAAACAAGCAATCCTGAAATCAAAGCAGGTGCTCCACTGGGTTTCTGCGCTGAAACACAACTGCTCCATGGTGTACCTGCGTTGCAAAGCAGGTAGAACAAAGCCCACCTGCGTTGGGCGAGTTTGGACATGTGGCACAGTGTGTCATTGCTTTGGAATCTTCCAAAAATGACACTTGGATCAGGTATTTCGCCTTGTGATGAGTCAGAGGCTTTGTTTCTCCAAGTGGAAGCAAGGTTCACCAAGTGGACTCAAGAACTGAAGATCAACTAAAGATTAACTGAAGAGAGAGAGGACACAAGGCAGCTACACATCAGTTGCAAGATGACTCATCCTTTCTCAATTCATCTATATATTGAGCTCTCTCCTATGAGCTCTAGAGGCTGGAATTTTGTGCAAAGTAATGATATGTTGTTGGTTTCATTCTTGAGTTATTGGGTGATTGTTTGAGAGAGGTGAAGAAGAGCAATTCTTTCTGCTGGGAGGTGTTGCTGGGTTGGAGCCTGCAATGGTTGTAATACTCTCAGAACCTTTATTTCTTCATTAATAAAAGATATTGAGGTTCTTCTATGTGCTTTTGTTCAATTATATATTGTGATGATTACATGTTTGGTTTACACTAATCCATGAACCAGTTATGATTGCATGCCTCTTGTAGTTTCCTTCTTTGTCATTGTGCAGGATCTCATTGTAGCTGGGCGAGTAGAAGGACAAAGAGCTAGGAGCAAGCGGCCAAAGAGGAGAGTTTGGATTCGACATTAAGCGCAAGGCAACGGTTAGTGCTCTCTCCATCCTCTTTTGCTTTCATAAAGAAGTAAACCTTCAGTAGTTTGTTTTACAGTTGTTGCTAAGGAACTGTCACCCTTAGAATGGGTTAGGGTCATCCGAGTCGGATACTTTTCCCTACAACAAACTGGCGACTCCACTGGGGATCGTATCCGTTTGATTGTGTTTGTAGTATTTTGCTATTCATTTCCTGAACAAAAGAGTACCAAATCGAAAAGCTTTTGACTATATCAAAAGCGAAGTAGAGGGGCAGCTACTCTTGCTCATTTTCTGAGCAAATTCATGATTTGAAGAGCTGATCTACAAAGATCCTTGTAAGCTCTTAGTGATAGCCTTGCACCTTCTAAATCATCCCTTTGAGTTTGCTTGACTGAATGCTTCTGATTTGAGCAAAAACCGTGCATTTTTGAGAAAATTATGACCCGGAGACTGTGAAAACGCAACTCTCGTTTTCCAAAGCAGGTAGTACACAGGCTACCTGCTTTGCAACGCAGGTCCCAAACTAGCTACCTGCGCTGAGAGCCAGTTTGACTGTGCAGAGCCTGCGTTGACCCAAATTTGCTTAGTGCATTTGGGGTTTCCTCCTTTCTCTTGCCTGTTTTCACTTAGTTTTGCTGCTAGGTGTCAGTCTTGTACCTGTTTTGAAACCAATATTACTTGCCATCATTCTGCCTCTGTTATATAACGAAATTGTACTTGTTCTTTGTATTTCTTGCTCATTTACAATTTCCCATAACGAAAAGTAAACTAGTCATGCTTTTGGCCTCTTAGATCTGAACCTGTGTTAGGCGTTTTGCTGGTCTAAAGAGTTAGCTTGTTTGCTGTCCATAGCTAATTAGTCATTTTACTTTCGTTAGTATGGTTTGATTTCATGTATTTCCAGTGATTAAGCAAGTGAATCTTAAGGTGTCTTTTGATTTTGGACAAACTTGTTTACTTTCGCTTTAAATCGAAATCAAAGTTATATAACCACTTTCTTTTTGTAATCCATCCACATTAAGAAAGAGAAAAGAAAATACATGCATTGTGCATTTTGCATTTGAAAAAGTTTGCATGATGATTTAGGAGAAAGTGCATTAGTTTGTGCTGTATGAACTGTGTGAAAAGAATTTGCTTTTCTTCTCCCTCAGTAGTTAAGATTTTCATCAGTCAAAAAGATTTGAAAAAGCTTGCTTCTCATCTTAGGCTGCATTTAGGAATTTGTCATATACATCTCGTGGTGAACCTTGAAAGGCAAACTTTAAAAAGATCAACTTAAAATATACTGAATGAACCTAACAACGCATTTGAAACATAACGCAAACATCTAGAGGTCTAGGTAGAGACGTGTTCCGGCGTCGTTAAACATAGTGACTGTCGATCTCTACGAAGGTGGGTGATTCCTCCTGAGAGTCGGTGGCACTAATACAGACTTGTACTCCCACGTACCGTCGCGTATATATTGGGAGACCCCTATAGGAAATTATCCTTTATCCATAGGAAGCCGTGTCGACCGCCCTACTGATCGCGATGCAGTGAACACAGCATTCACGAAGATCGACCACCCGTACCGTAAAACGTATTCTGTGGTTTCGCAAAAGGTTTGGCACACCCTCTGCCTAGATCTCCAGAGCAGTTTCTTTTGGCCCTTTTCAAACTCTATAACTGAAAAGGTCCAACCGAGCATTTGTCACTTCGGGCTCGTTAATACATCGAAGGCGACTAGAGTCATCTTTAGCTTTTTCTCGACTCTTAAAACATGAAAAAGCAAAGTTATGTTTAAAAGCGTCTAATAAAATTCATTCAAATCGGAAACACAAATTTTCCCTTTTATATTTTAGTTGATCGAGTAATCCGCAATCGTGGAAGAAAGTCAATTGAATATCCGTCGTTCTCGGAGGCTTGCGAGTCAACCGTCTTTGTCTCCGGAATCGAAAACAATCCGGACAAAGCGAGCTCGTCGAACCAGTTCAAAATCTCCTTTAAAAGTTAGAACAAGCGTTCCAACAACATCTGAGATTCTGGTCACTCCAAACATTTCCGGAAACCTTGCCTCTATAGAAGAAGTTCAACCGCCACAGAGGGACAGTAATACTGATCCTAGTCTGGGGGCGAATACTTGTATGACTGAACCAGTTCCATCTGTAACCGGTCCAGAGAGTTTTGTTCCTCAAACATCCGTCGCGGTCGATACAACCCCTTCTTCGGCACCGGAAATCTTTTACGGACCTGACGGTCTTCCTCTTCCACTTGGTCTGATTGCGATAGAGGAAATTATAGAAGAACCGCAAGTATCCACTCCAAGTCAGTTTGGAGTAGGGGTCGCTCTATTTCCTGCTACAACAAAAGTTTGTCCATCACCAGTGGAAGTTCCTGTAGAATCACTAGGTGATCAATTGGATAGACTAAAAATGACTGAACAACCGTCGACATCTAGGACTGTGTCGAATGACATGGCGACGACAGAATTACCTGCTGCAAATCCAACAATGTTCGCCGGCATACCATCTGTCCCAACTAGCTCGCAGTCGCTAGAAGGAGTCCAGCAAGAGACTATCTCGACAGTATGGTCTGTTCCTGTTTGTTCCGGAGTAATGTCTGGTAACTCTCATGGTGAGGCTCATCAAATTGACCCTTTTGGGAATCTAATTAGGCCATCCAGTCCTCCAAGGCAGGCAGTTGCCTTGAGTTCTGGGTTGCTACCGTATGGGGGGCAGTACCCATACGAGAGCTCTCAACCTTATTCAAGTTATGGCGGAATTGCAACGAGTAGTTGGGTACCTGTGCTATCCCAGCCACCGAGAGTTGTATATTCTATGCAACAGTGTGTACCTGTGACAAACATCCCAACTACACCGACTATTGTGACCGTGTCGCAAGTTCAAACAATTCCTGTTGTGTGTCAACCTCAGATTGCTCAGGTTCTCATGCAACAGCCACTTGACCCTGCGACCCAACCACAATCACCTACTGGTGGGACAACACAAGTACAGTTGGGTACAACTACCCCACATCTTGGTCCAATGGTTAGTGTAGCGCAACAACCCATGGTGTCGCAACCGTGGATAATGCAATACCAACAGCCGCAATTCCAACAAGTGTACCAAGGTTCTGAACAGCAAATATTTGCGAATACTGGACAACCATATATTCAAAATGGTCAAAATCAACCACTTTATAGTGGTCAAGTCCATCAACCGTATTAATCATACCAACATCAGCTCCATTATGCTGGTATGCAAAGACCGACTGTTCAGGCGATTCCATCATATCCTGGTTACGCTTCACCTAACTTGAACCAGCAGTTACCATTCGTGGCGACTTTAGAGTTGCCTGATTTACATCGGTTAACAAACGATCCAATTGCTTACGCCCCTTGGTGGCCAGTGATTCCACACAAACTCCCATCCGACATTCCTAAATTCAATGGAAATCCAGGTGAAGACCCGTCGAATCATGTGATGACATTTCATCTATGGTGTTCGTCGAACACTTTGAATGACGATTCGATAAGGCTTCGCCTCTTTCAGAGGACATTGACAGGTCCAGCGGCAAAATGGTATATAGAATTGCCTAGAGCTTCGTTCGACAATTTTGGCTCCCTCGCCACGACATTTTTGACCCACTTTCAATTACCAATAAGGTATGAAACAGGAACAGAGATATTGACTAACTTCAAATAGACAACCGCAACTCATATATCAGATCATATACATGAGTGGCGACGTCGACGAAGAATGGTTAAAACATACGTTCCTGATCAGCTTTTAGCTGAGTGGTTTATAAAGTCATTACTTCCGGCTATAACGGAAGATGTAGCAAAGGGAGGAGTCGTAACAGAAGAGCAAGTTATCGCTCGTGCACAATACTTGGATTTAGTATATACTCAGTCCGGCACGCTCTATGACAAAATACCAGACGCCCCTAGACCAGAGTTTTCAATCCCTCCTCCTCCTAAATCCAACAGTGACTCTCATGCCGGCGATGGCGTGATTGGCACGGCAAACACGAATCCGAAAAGGACCAATCAAAAGAAGGCCCGTAAGGATTCGAATCAGAATGCGCATGAAGAAGTTCTTGCTTCGGAAGTAAATGCCGTATCGACAGATAAGGGCAAAGAAACCTACCAACCAGGAAGCAAGAAGAATCAAAACAAAGGGAGGAAGAATAAACAAGGTGGGTCATCCCCTAAGAAAAATTCTTCAAACCCTCCTAGGAATAGGAAGCGGCTTCCGTGTCACATATGTGACGACAATCATCGGACGGCAGATTGTCCGTACAAAGCTGAGTTTAAGAGATTCGTAAAGAATCCGCACACTCCAGCCGTATTAACTGATCCGTTTCCCGACCCAAGTTAGAATCTGGTTGATAGTGGAAATGCTTCCCCGTCACAAGTCATGATGTTGTCAAGTTTTAAGCGCCAAGATGATGCTTTAATTTCAACATTAAACAAAAGCCGTGGGAATCCACAGCCGTTGAATGGCGAAAGAAAAGGTCGACCAGGCAGTTCGACAACAACTTCGACAGAAGTTGAACCGCCATCCAACACAAGAAGCATTCCATCGATCCATGGAAGCAATCATTCTATCCAATATATTGGAGTAATTTTCCCAAAAAGCCCTCCTTTAATGGGCACTTTTCCCCCACCACCGCCAAGTAATCTCATGGAGTTGGATGCAACGGGGTATGAAGCCTTCTATTTTTAATGGATCTAAAAGTTTCAAGGATAGTTCCTATCTCAAGTCAACCTCGTCTAAAAAATGAAATGAAGAGTAAAGAGGATAGTTCTTTACGATGTCAACCTCATTAAAAAATGAAATGTCCTCTTAAGTTTTAAAGGACATATGCCTCGTCTGCATTAATGTGCTGGGGGCATCCATCGAGCAGTTTTAGCAATGTTCATGCTCGTTAAAAAATAAACGCAAGAATCGAGCAGTTTTTGTGCAGAAGTTCATGCTCGTTAAAAAATAAACGTAGATTGTGAGCAATCTTTCCCTAGCAGTTCAAGCTCATCCAGAAAAAATGAACCGGTAAACAACCTCGAGAAATGTAACCTTTGAAAGCCATATTAAAAGCCCTTGGTCGTGTTTATATGCCATCACCTCCATCCGTTCATTTGGCCAATCGTTCACCTCCATATGTTTGTTTACCCATTTTGAGGAACAGCTGCGAAGAGTGATTTCACTTAGCCATCCTTGTGACACTGCCGTGATTGGAGAATTCCAACCTGTACCTGGAATCTGCTGCTATCCCTGTTCATCACTCGTTCCTCAAAAGACGAGTCTTCTTTGAGCTCTTTTCACTGACTCATAAAATATGAAAAGTTTGCCGAGTTTTGGCCTTCCAGCTCGTTAAAGCTACCAGAAAGCTATCCCTCCTCTAGATTTTAATCTTTTTGGACCTGAGGGATTATTGCACAAAAATATCGAGCGCTTGTTTTGTTCGGCTCGTTAAAGCAACCGAAAATTCATCCCTTCTGTATTGTTTTATACTTTTTCAGACTTAAGGGATTAGATGACGAAAAAGGAATTTTGGAGTTAACTTTTCGTGCTTTTTCAGACTCTCTAAAAATGAAAAGGACCGAGTTTTCCTTGTCGTTAGACTCGTTAAAATGATTAAATAGTGACAAACTTGTCTTTAGACGAGAACGAGTTTCCCTATCGCTAGGCTCGTTAAAACATAGCGATGGGCTTGCCCGAAGGGCAGGTTATAGAACAAGCATATGTTATCCTCCTCAAGCTTGACAAAAATAAAGAGGTACTGGTCAGCAATGACTGGGGAAAAATTGGGAGAACCTCACAGTATTAATGATAGCAAGTCGCTCTTGAACATGACACTTTGTCCTCCGTCCGCATCGGGTTGGGTTGTTTCATTCACCGGTCGCAGAATCATGGTCCTCGCCACACCATCCACAATTGGGGTAATGCTACCAATCCATCACATCAGTGTCGTTATATGTTCAAGAGATGTGGTTCTGTAAAGAGTCAACCCTGTTCCGCCCACTGCCATACGTTATCCTTCATCCACTTCATGACCGCCACCCTGAATCATACATCACAGTTTGTTTTCACCTCATCACAATCACTAGCTCCGTTCCGTGTCACTGATGTGGGATTCATTAAGGCCCTCCTTTGACAGATCGCTCCTTGTCGACATCAGCTCATTATCCAAGGAATTGATCTAGGAACACCCCCCTCAGTACTTTGAAGCTTGCATGCCTCAATGGCAAGTTTCTCACTTCCGGCGACAGGTATACATCAATAACCTTCGACCAGAAGATTTTGCATGGTGGTCGACGCCAAGTCCTTTATTCCCACCATGTAGATTGTACTGCCGTACCTTGAGGGTCATCATCCTTATCGGTGATTCCTCTTGCGCTTGTTAACGGTTTACATTATTGACCGGTAATCAAGCGATGTCTTTCCATGTTCGACTTCAAGAAATTCTCACATGGATCGACTTGTACATCGAGTGAAGATCGGAAGAGATTGAAGACCCCGGATCTAGTTTCATCCATCCGGGCTGCGATATATATTCAGGACGTAAAGACATTTGATATGTACATCATTGCAACAGATGATCATCCTTCTCAAAAGATGATAAATTCGGCAGAGAATTATCAGTGAAGGATGATAAATTCGGCAGAGAATTATCAGTCTAGCATCAGACGATCGTCTGTTCTATGTACCGAAATGTATTTATAAAGCTGAGCATGGGAATGCCCACCTCAGCTAGATCATGAAAAATGTATGAAAAATAATGTATTGTATTGTATCTTATTACAGGACACTTCTCAGCAGATTGAATGAACTTCGGATCCTCTCAATAAAGCATTTCACCTGATAAACGACCTCATACTTTAGGGGGCATCTGTTATAGACAATTTTGTGCCTTACAGCAACAAGCATGAATTGTCAATAATCCAAGGGATCCAAAGTTCCCTAAACATGATGTTCCTACCCCTAGAGGAACAAGGTCAGCAAACCAACAGCTCTCAGATCAGTTCTCCACCTGAAAACACTCAAAAACAAGCAATCCTGAAATCAAAGCAGGTGCTCCACTGGGTTTCTGCGCTGAAACACAACTGCTCCATGGTGTACCTGCGTTGCAAAGCAGGTAGAACAAAGCCCACCTGCGTTGGGCGAGTTTGGACATGTGGCACAGTGTGTCATTGCTTTGGAATCTTCCAAAAATGACACTTGGATCAGGTATTTCGCCTTGTGATGAGTCAGAGGCTTTGTTTCTCCAAGTGGAAGCAAGGTTCACCAAGTGGACTCAAGAACTGAAGATCAACTAAAGATTAACTGAAGAGAGAGAGGACACAAGGCAGCTACACATCAGTTGCAAGCTGACTCATCCTTTCTCAATTCATCTATATATTGAGCTCTCTCCTATGAGCTCTAGAGGCTGGAATTTTGTGCAAAGTAATGATATGTTGTTGGTTTCATTCTTGAGTTATTGGGTGATTGTTTGAGAGAGGTGAAGAAGAGCAATTCTTTCTGCTGGGAGGTGTTGCTGGGTTGGAGCCTGCAATGGTTGTAATACTCTCAGAACCTTTATTTCTTCATTAATAAAAGCTATTGAGGTTCTTCTATGTGCTTTTGTTCAATTATATATTGTGATGATTGCATGTTTGGTTTACACTAATCCATGAACCAGTTATGATTGCATGCCTCTTGTAGTTTCCTTCTTTGTCATTGTGCAGGATCTCATTGTAGCTGGGCGAGCAGAAGGACAAAGAGCTAGGAGCAAGCGGCCAAAGAGGAGAGTTTGGATTCGACATTAAGCGCAAGGCAACGGTTAGTGCTCTCTCCATCCTCTTTTGCTTTCATAAAGAAGTAAACCTTCAGTAGTTTGTTTTACAGTTGTTGCTAAGGAACTGTCACCCTTAGAGTGGGTTAGGGTCATCCGAGTCAGATACTTTTCCCTACAACACTAAGTATGTGTCAGAGCTTCTCAATGAGCAAAGAGATAGGTTATTCACTTGCAGGTTGTGCTCAATTGAGCAAAGAAGTTGTAATACATCTCTATTCATCATATTAATGCAAGCAGGCAAAGGGGTTTTTAGCAGATTGCTTTCCCCTGGAAAATATATTGTGTGCATGTATATTTTTTCTCATTGTATGTTTGTGATTGATGTTCTAAATTGTGAATTAAATTCCGTAGAGCAGTAGACTAGTTTTGTGTCTTGTGATTTTGATTTAAATTTCATGAGAAGTGGCAAATATACACCATAATTTCTACATGGTATCAAAGCAATATTCTCATTAGAGTAGGAATCATGAAGTTGTTTCTCAGGATAATCAAATTTGCAGTTCAATGTAGCAGAATCTCTTAAGACTAGGGAAGATGTCTTTCAACAGGCTAAGGCTAGAGTATGCCTTAGAAGGCAGCTCCAATTTCATCACATGGAGGTGGTATTGGATGACAATGGATTGTGAGAATACATCAAGAGAAATGTTGCAAAACCATAAGCATTTGATGCCTAGAACCTAGCTCAGTGAACGAAAGATATAGACAAGGCAAGGAGAATAATCTCGGAGGGAGTATGGGATCACATTGTCTCAAATATCCATGGGAAAGAAAGTCCATTCATAATGTGGAAAGCACTAACAGAATTGTTCGAGAACAATAGTGACCATAGGAAGTTGGTGTTCAAGGATAAACTTTGAAATATCAAGATGTAGAAGAATGACACTATCCCACAGTATCTGAGCATATTTACACAAGTTCGTGATGAACTTGGTGGGGTTGGTGTTAATGTTGCATAATATGACTTGGTAAGCCTAACCCTTCTAGGCCTTCCCAAGAGTTGGCATAACTACCAAGATTCAGTGAACGAGAGGGAGAAAATATCGAATTGGAAACACTTATGGTTTGATTTGGTACAGGAGGAAATAAGGCAGAATACCAGAGATGGGACTTCATCCAAGGGAAAGGATGAAGAAAAATTTTCATTGGTTGGAAAGGGAAAGAAGGGAAAAGGGAAGAAATCTCAATCCAAACTAGAGTCCAGCCAAGGGGGCAATAAGAAAGATTTGTCCAATGAATTCAGACACTATGCCACAAAGTGTCCACAGAAAAAGGAAAGCAAGAAGACCTTATCAGGAGAAATAGGTGAAGTATTGGCTTCACAATTCGATCTTAACCTTACCCTTATCGCATGCATGGCCAACAAAGTTATGGGGAGTGTGTGGTGCTTGGAATTAGGTGCATCGTTCCACATGACAGGGTGTAGAGAGTTTTTTAATGACCCAGAGGAGAAAGATCTCGAGATGCACATCGATTTGGGAGATAACAGAAGGTACAGAGTGACCAGGATTTGTACAGTCACCATTTAGAGGGAGTTGGTCTCCCCTATCAAATTCAAGGATGTCATGTTCCTTTCAAGCCTAAAGAAAAATCATTTCATTACTAAAGAAAAATCTGATCTTTGTTGCAGTTTTGGAAGACCATGGCTATAATGTGATCTTCAGAAAAGGGAAAGCATTCCTGAGACACATAACAATGCGATAGGTGAAGCGAATCAAGGTTCATGTGAAGAACCTGTATAAGCTAGACGTGGAAGATTGTGTTGCGTTAAGTAGTAAGGCAGAGAAAGTGCAGAGCCACGATGTTGGTGAACTATGTCACATAATATTTGTCCATTTTCATCATGGCACCTTGAAGATTATGTAGCATATAATCACTGACCTCCCCAAAGGAGCACTTGATCAGCAGGATGCATGCAAAGGATTTACCTTGGGGAAGTATGCAAAATACAAATTCCATGATCGGGACAACAAAGCACATGCAGTCTTGGAAAGGATTCACTCTAATTTTGTGGACCTGTTGATCGACAAAAATGACCTTTCAACATTTTAAGGGAGACCACCCGGTCGGGAACTTAAAATAGTTCCTTTTCCGTTGAAATGGTGGTTCTGATTGGTTCAATTGGGTCCAGTTACCCTCTCTTGTGGGTACTCTGAGATTCAATAATTGTCCTGATGATGGATCCCTGTTGGGATTTGAAACATTGACAAGCATGATTATTACTGTGGGTACTCCGAGATTCAACTAAAAAAAATGAACCACAAATGCCTGAAATCGATTCCTCTTGTTGACCAAGCAAGATAGTGATCCTTAAGTTGACTTTATGGCCCAGCCAAACCACTCTAAAGATTGCCCCTGTATGAGGGGACTTCTAGGATGCAAAAAGTAGAACTACATGCAAAGTATAATCTAAGATGCATATAATCCTAGACCTATCTCAATTGAAGGAAGGATTAGTCCTTCTCTCAATCAAGAGCAAACTAAAAGGATAGGAAAAGAAACAGAAGTATGTTGAAATTGGAATAAGATAAAGGAAATAGATAAGGGAAATAGTTCCAAGATCTAATCCTTGTTCCAGAAAATGTATACAAATAAATGCCCATTAAATAGTTAACAAACATCCAACTACAAACATATCCAATTTCTAATAAAACATATGCATAAGGACAAAAAGATCCATGCCACAATACTAAAATAATTCAAATACATGATATGTAGAAAGCAGGACATCTATAAGATTAAATTGTTAGATAGTGTTATGCTCTTGTCATGCAAGAAATTCCAGAATACCAAATATGCGAAGAAATACAACCCAGAACACAGAATAAAATGAGAAAAAAAACAAGTATTTATTTAGTATTGGGGGCTTTCACAGTGCATTATATTAGAGATCATTTTTTGGAATTCAATTATGTTAAGTAAGTATTTCATCTATGACCATCTCCATGAGAGGTAGTCGTAACTGACTAATTTCTCATGAATTTTGAATAGTCCACTTAGAACTCATTGCATCGGGTGATGCTCATAGGGGTGAAGAAGTTGGATTGAAACTAGTGAAATAAATCACATAGCGTCAATCATCACTTTCGGGGCTTGCACCTGGTAACCAAGACTTGCTGGGAGGTCACCCATCCCAGATTGCCTCTAGCTCAAGCGTGCTTATTATTCAAAGATAAAATAAATGTTCACTTGCCTCTTCGAGGGGGCAACCTCCAGCAGAGTAGAGATCGATTACAAAATAAGACTCAATGATATTTCCCTTCTAACTACGACTATTTATAGCTAAATGACCTTCAACAACCTAACGACTAGTGGTCCTTTACATAACATGGGTTAGCCACTTTATTTATTAATTATGGCTCATTTGCAACTAACTGTGGTCCCTTTCTTAAATGCGGGTCAACCACTTACAATTATTAATACGGGCTTTATTGATTCTTTAACTAACTATGACTATGACTCGACCCTATTGGGTTTATTACATAAACAAATGGGTTAGGGTTGGACCCTAACATGCCCTCCCCCATCAAAAGAAGCCTTGTCCTCAAGGTTGAAGCTGCGGAAACTGTTGAAGAATAATGGTTGGTTCCCAGATCACATCTTCTAGAGAGGTGTCTTTCCACTTGACGAGGATCGTGCAGCCGCATAAATGTCTTTCACGAGTATCGAGGACCTGTTCAGGTTGGAGCTAGAGTAAACCTTCCTCATCCAATTTGGGTAGACTGGTTTGAATTCTGCAATTGTTCCCCACCACTATCTTGCAGCATGAGACATGGAAGACTAGATGGAGTTTTGAAGTTGGTGGCAAGGCCAGCTTATAGGCTACTGCTCCAATGCACTGAAGTATTTGACAAGGTCTATAGAATTTCGGAGCTAATTTCTAGCAGCCCTTTTCTTTGAGTGATGTTTGCTTATATGGTTGTAGCCGCAAGAATACATGATATCCTTCTTGAAAGGCGCGTTCTAAATGATGTTGGTCTACCTGTTTCTTCATTCGATTCTGAGCTTGATGGAGATTATCTTTGAGATGAGCTATCACAGTGGCATAGTTCTATAGAAGTTGATCAACTGCTTACACCTTAGAGCATCCAGGGATATAAGAAATAGGTGAAGGTGGGAGTTGGCCATATAGTGCTTCATATGGAGTCATCTTGGTGGCTTCATGATAGTTAGTATTATACCACCATTCAACTAAAGGTATCCACTGTACCCATTGATGCTGCTTTTCTGAAGTGAAGCACCGTAGGTATGTCTCCAAACATTTGTTGACTGCTTCAGTTTGACCATCATTTTGGGGATGATAGGTAGTACTTAGTTGGATTTGGGTGCCTTGTAGCTCGAAAATTTCTTGCCAAAAATTTCTGGTGAATGTCGGATCACAATTAGACACAATAGATGTTGGCATGCCATGCAGTTTGAAGATCTAGTCCATGAAATCTTGAGCCACCAAAGTGGGGGTAAATCGGTGGGGTAGAGTGCAAAAATGAGTATATTTAGAAAGCCTGTCCACAACCACCATGATGACAGATTTGTTGCCTGACTTCGGGAGACCAGTAATGAAATCCATAGAAACATCTGTCCAGACGGAGGCAGGGATTGGAAATGGTTGAAAGGTTCCTGGTAACTTGACTGTTTCTCCTTTGTGGCGTTGACACACATCACATTCAGCTACAAAAGTAAGAATGACAGTTTTCATGCCTGTCCAAAAGAAAGAATGACGAGTGCGAGCATAAGTCTTTTGAAATCCTGCATGCCTTGCAGTGGGAGATGAGTGAAACTCTGCCAAAATGTGAGTTTTGAAGAAGGATGTCGACGATACAACTACTCGATCCTTGTAGCAAAGAATCTCATCCTTCCAAGAGTAGCCAACTGATGAATTAGGATCTTCTCTCAAGTTATTAATGAGTTGGGGGAGAGAGGGGTGTGAAAACCATTCCTTGTGGGCTTCTTCAATCTAATCTGGTATGAGAAGAGAGATTGATAGTAGGGTGCTTTCATCCTCAAATTGGAACAATAAAGCATCCGCTACTACATTTTCATGCCCTTTCTTGTAAATTATCTCATAATCATACCCCCATATTTTGGCCAACCATTTATTTTGCTGTGGTGAGGATAAATGTTGTCCAAAAAATATTTGAGGCTTTGATGGTCTATGCGGATTTGGAAACACTGCAGTATCTACTGCATGTAAGATGACCATCATCTATTTCTCATAGGATTGTCCCAAATGTTTCCCACTCATTTGCTGGCTGGTGAAAGCCAAGGATCAACCTTCCTGCATTAAGACAACACCAATACTAGTACCTGAAGCATCACATTCAATCACAAAATCTTTGGTGAAGTCGGGTAGTGCCAATACTGGAGTGGAACACATGGCTTGTTTGAGAGCCACAAATGCTTGTTGTGCTGCATTAGTCCAGAGGAATGAATTTTTCTTGAGAAGGTTAGTGAGGGGTCTAGCAATTCAACCATAATTGCAAACAAATTTGTGATAGTAGCCAGTGAGACCCAAGAATCCCCTCAAACTCATCAAGGTTTTTGGTTGAGGCCAATCTTGCATTGCCTGTATCTTTTTGGGATCAACCCTGACAACTTCACGACCCATAATGTGTCCAAAATACTCGACATCTTCCACACCAAAAGAGCACTTGGACAATTTGACAAATAATTTTTTATTTCGGAGAATTTGTAAGATTAGGTCCACACGATGAAGATGTTTTTCCTAGGTGCGGTTGTAGATGAGAATGTCATCAAAGAAAACGAGGACATATTTTCAGAGATATGGCTTCAACAGGTGATTCACGAGGCTTTGAAAAGTAGATGGAGCATTACAAAGACCAAATGGAATGACCAAGAATTCATAATGGCCTTCATGAGTTCAGAAATCAGTCTTGGGAATGTCTACTTCTTTCATGTGTATTTAGTGATAGCCAGAGCGAAGATCTAGCTTGGTAAAGAATTGAGCCCCATGTAGTTTGTCAAGCATATCATCAACAAACAGAATATGGAATTTGTCCTTGACAGTGAGCTTGTTGAGGGCTCGAAAGCCGGACACATGCGCCATTCCCCATATTTCTTTAGCACCACGACCACTGATGATGAATAAGGACTGATGCTAAGATGAATAGCACCTGCTTCAAGGAGTTCCTTGATGATTTTTTCAATTTCATTCTTTTGGGCGAAAGGATATTGATATGGGCACACATTCAGTAGTTGGGCCCTTCAGACCAAAGTGATGCTATGATCATGTTCCCCTCTAGAGGGTGGAATCTCTTTAGGTTTGTCAAAGACCTACTGGTGGTAGTTTAAGACTGTTGCATCTTAGGATGAATATGAAGAGTAGTAGATTCTATGGCCTAAATGGAATTAAACTGGGCAATGACTCCATGATGGCCCTTTTTCAACAAATTTTCCATTCGATGCGAGTTGATGATAGAAGGAGCACCTGCCTAGAGTCCACGGAGTGTATGAATGTGGTCATTTTGGTTAAAGCTCATATATAACTCCTGGAAATCCATTGTGATTGGGCTGAGTGTGCGAAGCCATTCAGCGCCTAAGACAATGTCACAACCACCCATGTTAATCGCAAACATGTGGGTCTTTAGGTGGTAGTCTCCCATATGGCGTTTTTTATTTTCACTACGGCCTTCACATTTCATTATCCCCCCATTAGCAATAAGGACCTGGAAATTAGAGACTACCCATACAAAAAATGAACAACTTCAACGACTCACTTATGGATAAAGTTATGAGTGATACCACTATCAATGAATACTACTACAGGGCAATGTTTAATAAAGCCTCTGATTTTGAGAGTTTGGGGCAAAGAAATGCTCACCAAAGCATGTAATGAGATAACTGGTTCATCTAGCGTAGATGTGAGATCATTGTCCTGTTGGGTTTCCTCAACTTCGTCCTCTAGCCCCCCAAGGGGTGGGGCTTCCTCCAATGAGCTGTGATCTGTAACATCAATTTGAAAGAATTTTGGTTCCTTGCATTTATGCCCTAGGAGTATTTGTCATCACAGTACTAGTGCAATCCTTGTCTTCTTCTTTTAGCCATTTCTGTTGGAGACACCTTTTGAACCTTAAGTGTTTGGGTAGGGCCCTGCACCTGGGTGGAACGCCCCTTGGCTACGAAATTTGGACGAGTAGACTGGGAAGCTAAGGCAAGTTCTACCTCGACAGCCTTTTTGCAAGCATCTATCCATGTAGGTGGGTGGTGCATCCAAACATGTGCTTGGATGGCTTCTTTGAGACCACTAATGAAACACTCCAAGTAGAATTCATCTCCTAGACCTTCTGTTCTAAAGGTCAATGTCTCAAAGGCTATAATGTAGTCTTTTAGTGTGCCTGTCTATTAGAGCTTAGTGAGATGGCCTAAAAAATTAGATTCTCAGTCAAAGCATTCATAAAGGGCTTTTGAGAACACCTGCCACGTTATGTTCCCTGGATAACATTTCACATGCCACTGCCAACATTGTCGTCTTTCTTGGTCCAAGTAAAGGGCTCCCACAAGTAGTTTAGTTTGATTATTCCAGATATCATTCAAGGTGAAATATTTTCCATTTTTGCTACCCATACTGCCGGATTAGAGCCATCAAATTTATAAATGTCCAGATTGGGTGGCTGAGGGTTGGAATGTTGGTGATTTCCATGGAAGTGAAGATGATGGCTAGATTCTCCTTCGAGGTGTTCATCAATAATATGCGCCTCCTGATGATACCTAGTCATCCTCTTGGTGAATAGTTGAAGCGATTTTGAAATTTCTTCTAGTTTTTCCTTGAACGAATCCAACCTTGATTCAAGGAACTCGATCTTCTCATTGGCCATGACTTAAACCCTGGTTTCTACCATACATAGATCTCGGGCACTTGAATTCACTCCGAAAAAATTTGGGACCGCCCAAAAAGTGAGGCTGACTAGTGAATGGTACCACTGCGATCAGCTTGTCATCCCGAATCTTATGGGCTCAGTCTCTTGTAAGCCTCCTGGGGAGGACTCAGACTCTTTTTTTTTATAACTCCAAATGGGGTTTTACTCCCCGCGGATCAATACTGCACTAGCTAAATTCTAGAAAACTTGATCCTGCCCAATGTCATGCGAAAATCGGGCCCAGACTATAGCAACAACAAGTTTCACTACGCAGAGTGTCAAATCTGCTTGCGAACCCCGACTGCTGAATGTGAGTTGTATTGCGGCGGAAAAATCCCAACTAGAGGATCTGATTAGTGCGACAGCGACAGAACCCCAACTACTAGATCTGAATTTTACTGTGGCGGTAGAACTCCAACTGGTGGATCTGATTGGTGCGGTGGTGACAGAACCCAACTGCTAGATCTGAATTGTACTACGGTGGTAGAACCCCAACTGGTGGATCTGATCTGGCAGATAAGATAATGGGTGATCTTCAGAGATTCGAGGGAACTATGGTCAGAAAGGAGTGTCAGGTGCTACAAATCGCAATATACATAAGGGTCCAACAATAATACTCAGCCCAATCATTTAGGGCACTAACTAAGGACGATCAACCGTACCCTTAGTCGTACTACCTGACTACCCTATCGTACGTGCGAGTTATCTCCTCGAGTGTTGTTCTCAGTGTACTGTAGTAGCAAGACGGCCGATGGCTTATCTAAGATGAGATTTCAAGTGAACCTAGGGGGCTTCCGATATACCCAAAGGGTACGTGGAAGTGCAGTTCGTGCGTGGTTCTGTCTAATGTGTTACTACTCGAAGGGGTACCCACAGGGGTTACAAGGGAGTCCAACAAGTGTGACCACCTCTTGTATTTCCTGCGTGCATGCCTCCCCAAATCCGCAGGTTTATGCACTCAACGACAAATCCTATGATTTAAAGACGCTGGAACACGTCTCTAACCTAATTTTTTTTGCAAAAGTGGAGGTACCACAGCCCTGGAAAGTGCTTTGATACCACTTATGCTCTTGACCTATGAGAAATTCCAAAATACCAAATATGCGAAGAAATACAACCCAGAACATAGAATAAAATGAGAAAAACAACAAGTATTTTATTATTCATAGATAAAAGCAATGTTCACTTGCCTCTTTGAGGGGGCAACCTCCAGCAGAGCAGAGCTCGATTACAAAATAAGACTCGATGATCTTTCCCTTCTAACTACGACTATTTATAGCTAAATGACCTTCAACAACCTAATGACTAGTGGTCCTTTGCATAACATGGGTTAACCACTTTATTTATTAATTATGGCCCATTTGCAACTAACTGTGGTCCCTTTCTTAAATGCGGGTCAACCACTTACAATTATTAATACAGGATTTATTGACTCTTTAACTAACTATGACTATGACTTGACCCTATTGGGTTTATTACATAAATAAAGGGGTTAGGTTTGGACCCTAACGGATAGCTAGTAGCTCAAGGAGATAAAGGTATGTCCTTATACAAGTTCCAGTTTTGAATCTCATTTCTGATTAACCCTGCAAGATAGCTTGACCAGATTCTAAATGAGAATTTCAGTAAACGGTCAACAATAATGCTGAAAAGCCACACATATACTCATACTCCAGAAAATAATTTGAAATATGAAGAGTTTATTTTCAATAATAGAGCAAGAAATAGTGTTGTACATCTGATTACAAAAATAAATTTTATTATAAAATTGAATGAATTACATAAAACATCAAAGAATTACAATAGTGCAGGTCCTCTGCTGTCTCTAAATTGATTCCATGCCTGCACAGATGAATCTGATCTCACTACAATAGTGCAAATGAGGTTTAACTCCTATACAAACAGGTTGTAAGCTCTAGTATTAATCTGCCTCTTTTCTCTCGGATTTGAATCCCCCTGTCTCATAATCAAAGATGGGTATTTATACATAGTGGAAATATTAACAGTCCCCCTCTATTTCTCAACAACTGAAACAAAATGATTCCTTCGGTTGGGGTTCTGGCCAAATGTAGATGGCCATACTGGAACAGATTGCCCATTTTGGTTTGCGTAGATAAAGATGATCTTGCTTGTCTCCCGCTTGTTTTGAATCGATAGGTGAAATTACATGCAAGGAACAACCGATTCAACAACTTTCTTCTATTACAATATCCCTTTACCATCTAGAGGAATTTTGTTGGTGATAGACTGGATATGTTTCAATACTGGCCTTGATCATAAATCTCTGTTATAACATAAAACAAAATTAGCCATGGCGAAAAACAAAATTTGTGAAAAAACTCTAATTATGCCTAAAACTAACAGAAAAATCAAGCGGCTTTTTGAATTAATATGACAGCAGCCCCTAGAAGTGACAAATGGCAAGAGCTTAGTGGTATTGGAGGTAAGCCCATCAGAACTTTTAATATTGAGCACAAATAAAAAACGCCAATATTGGGAGGTTGTGATATGGAGTGGACACGATATCTTATTGAACTCATTTTAAATAGTGTATCGGGTCTAGATATTGGAGGTGAGTGGAATATCGGAGGTCAGAAGTCAGAGGGATATGATTATCAAAGATCAGAGATCAGAGGGTGATGATTATTAGAGATCGGAAGGATTGGTTATCGGAATATTTGTGGATTGGAATGTCGCAATCAAAGATCATAGTTTTTAAAATCTTGTTGAATTGAAATTCTCTGATTGCCGATACTCAAGAGCGGAAGTAATGATGTGGCAAGTGGGTCCTCCCATCATCTATATTATAATATGGTCGAACTTTGGGTTATACAAAGTTCAAACCACTTAATAATTTCAATTTTGATATGGTTCAGACTTTGGTCATTTGTTTTATTAAACCCCTCTATAAAATGGCTCTTACTTTGATATCATGGATTCTCAAAGGAATTCTTCTGATATCATAATCCTAATCACCCATATCTTTGATATATGGTATTAATATATATGCCACTTGTTTTATGATTTAGGCTTAAAGCCTAGGTATGATTCTTGGTCTCAGGGGCTATTTAAGGGATAAAAATAAAAATACTATTTACAAATATAAATAAATATTTTACAAATAAAAGTAAAAATAAAGAAATAAAACCTATAAAACAAAAAGGTAAAATACATTATATACATATCATTAGGCCAAGGCAGTGAAAAATATCCAATCTTCAATTGGGCGCTATTTGCAAACCAAATGTCCAAATTAGATCAAATGAGTTATGGTAGGAAGATAGGAACATATTGAACTCATTGAATCCATCCAAAATAAGAAAATCAGAAATTGACATGACCAAGATTCAATCAAAGGGTCCCCATAATGAAAATTAAGTAAATAATGGGGTGTTGTGTTTTTACCACAACATGACCTTCCTCGACAACCTCCATTTCCAGACACAAATATTTTGTCATTTTTATTGATGAATTCTCACAGAAGTGTTGGATATTCTTCATGCAAAATAAATATGATACATTCTCCAAGTTCGTAGAATTCAAGGCACTGGTTGAGAAAGAAACCGACAAGAAGGTGAAGGCTCTCAGGAGCGATAATGGGGGTGAGTACATGTCAAATGGATTAAAAAAAAATGTGCAAGAGAAGGAATTCCACAAGAGCTTACAACACCCCACAACCCACAACAAAATGGGGTGGATAAGAGAAAGAACCGTAGCATTGTGGGAGCTATGAGGGCTATGTTACATGACCAAGGCATACCTCTACGTTTGTGGGTTGAGGCATGCAATACAACGGTCTACTTGCAGAACTAGACTCCTCGTCGGATTCTTGGTATGATTACACTGGAATATTCCTTCTTGGGGAGAAAGTCGGATGTGTCGCACTTCAGGATTTTTGGAGCCTCTGTTTATTGCCATGTCTCCAAAGAATCAAGGAAGAAGCTTGAGCCGACAACATAATTGGGGGTATTTGTGGGTTACACAGAAACTCCTCACAACTATCGTGTGTACTTACCTTCCCTCAAAATGACAGTTGTGTGAAGGGATGTAAATTTTGATGAGGAGAAAGAAATGTGGTGCTCTCTTGAGATGGAGCATTAGATCCCACCAGAAGGGGAGCTTTTAGCTTCAAAGGAGGAGCCTCAGGAAGTTATGGAGCAGCCACAAGTAGAGGAGAAGAGAGTGGAGACATTCACTCAAGCAGAAACATCTAGAGAAAGCATAAAAGAACTAAGGAAGTTGATATATTTATGCAGAATGTGTGGGAGAATGTGGGAGCTCCTTCAAATTTGCGTAGGTACAGGAGGTCACCTGATCACTACACTAGCTACATGGCTCTAATGATTGATCTTAGGGACTGATCCATCCTCTTTTGAGAAATCAATAGATAAACTTGTATGGGTTGATGCCATGGTGGAGGAGTATGAATCCATTGTAAAGAATAGTGTTTGGGAAGTGGTCCCAAGACTGACAGATAAATAAGTTGTGGGTTTGAGATGGATCTTCAAGGTTAAGCATACAGTAGATAGAAGCCTAGAGAAGTATAAGGCTAGATTCGAGGCCAATAGGTACTCTCAAGTTGAGGGAATTGACTATGAGGAGAACTTTGCTCCTATAGCAAAGCACTCATCCATTAGATCAATTCTTGCACTGGTCACACAGATGGGGTGGAAGATCCACCATATGGATGTAAAAACAACATTTGATCTCAACGTATTTATTGAGGAGGAAGTGTACATCAAGCAACTAGAAGGTTTTGAGACATTTGATTGAGAGTCTCATGTGTGTAGACTCAAGCAAGCATTGTATGGTCTCAAACAAGCAGTCCATGCTTGGTATACCAGGATCGGCAACTATCTCACCAGTTTGTGCTTCACCAAAAGTGAAGCAGATGAAAACCTCTATCACATCTTGGTAGGAGGTAAATTGCTTATTATTGTCTTATATTTCGATGATTTAATTATAACTGGTGATGATCAGTTGATCAGATCCTGCAAGGAGGACCTTGCAAGGGGATTTTAAATGAAGGACATGTATCTCATGCACTACTTCCTCGTGTTGGAAGTATGGCAAGGTGATGGGGAATTGTTTGTCTCTCAAGGAAAGTATGCAAAAGAGATATTGCGGAGATTCTACATGGAGAATCGCAAATGCATGGAGACACCTTTAGCAACCAACTGGAGGAAGGAGGATGCCACTTCAGGTGAGGAAGTGGATGCTATCATTTATCAGCAACTAGTTAGTTCATTGATTTATCTTGTGAAAACACTACCATATAAGTGTTATGCAGTCAACCAACTAAGTCAAGCTATAGTTAGGCCAACCAAATTATTTTGGAAGGCAACTAAGCATGTTTTATGGTACCTCAGAGGAACTACCCACTTTGGACTATGTTATAGACAGACAAAGGGAGTGAAGTTGTGTGGCTTTAGAGATGTAGATTGGGCGGAGAGTCCATCAAACCGAAAGAGTACATCAAGTGGAATTTTTAGTGTTGGATCCTTAGATGTTTCTTGGTACAACAAGAAGCAAAGATCTATGGCACTCAGCTCGGGAGAAGCATAACACATGGTTGCAAGTTAAGTAGCATGTGAGGTGATCTGGATGAGAAAAATACTTGTGGGACAGTTTAGTCAGATGATGGATCCAACTGTGATCTATTGTGGTAATCAAAGTTTCATTAAGCTCTCCGAGAATCCTGTATTTTAGGATCGATCCAAGCATATAGATATTCGGTATCACCATTTACGGGACTGTGTAGAGGCAGATAATGTTGCTACAATACATTCCAACAGAGGAACAAGATGCTGACACTTTGACAAAGGCCTTGTCAAGAGGGAATTTCAAGTTACACAGATGTAGGATAGGGGTGGTTGATAATCCCTTTATTGCTAAGAGGGAGAATTGAAAAATGCAGTGAGAAAGTCTCAATTTGATTTTTCCTTGGTCAAATTGAAAAAAATCGAATTTCCACATCAAAAGGAAACTTGGATGCAGTTAACTTGTGTGACATGGCTTGTGTCACTCAGTTTACTCAGTAAATTCAAGTTAGAGGAGTTGGAGTTTAGTTAAGCATGTGTGATTGCTAATTTGTAGGTAATCAAGGTCATTTATTTCAAGTTATTTTTAGTTAAACTAGTTCCAACTATTGGAGGAACCAGTGAAAGGTCAAGTGTGCAGTGGAACTTCATTCTAACTCAGTGATCATCCAGTTAACTGATCAATCAACCCAAAATAGCTAGTGCATGCAGCAAATTTGAGTTCCCCAGCTATGGTGGAGATTCCATGGCAGTGTAACATCAGTTGTAGACTAGTCTTTAGTGTACAATGTAATCATATGATCAATCTTAGGAATTGTGCAGTCAATTGGAGGAAATTCTTAAATAATAGGGGCCCAATTTCCTCAGGAATTATACAAGGAAATAGGGGTTTATGTAGAGGCATAAATTCACTAAGCCTGGGTTTGAGCTTCTCAGTGAGCAGCGAGATCAGTTATTCACTTACACATTGTGCTCAGTTGAGCAAAGCAATTGTAATACATCTCTATTCATTAGACCAATGCAAGTAGGCAAAGGGGTTTTTAGCAGATTGCTTTCCCTTAGAAAAAATAGTGTGTGCATGTGTGTTATTTCTTATTGCATGTTTGTGATTGATGTTCTAAATTGTGAATTGAATTCTGCAAAGCAGTAGAGGAGGTTTGTGTCTTGTGATTTTGATTAAAATTTCATGAGCAGTTGCAAATCTACACCATAATTTCTATATTTTTTTGTTATCAATATTTTTTTGTTATAATTATTACATGTCAATTTAACATAAAATGAATTACACAATGTATATTATCAATAATATTATTTTTACATGTCATTTCTCAACTTTAAATTAAGTTCATACTTACATATCTCTAAGTAATTTTTTTAACTTTTAATTAATTTATCTCTCTATATAAATTGATGCAAAATTAAGGTAGAAATGTTTTGTTATTACTATTTTTTAATGTGTTAATATAAGTATTATTTATTATTATTTATAAATTTAAAGTTACTTGACATCTCCCTATACTCAACTATAAAATGCCTCTACACGCAATTGATACATTATTAGTTTTGTCATTAATTTTCAAATTAAAAATTAAAAATTAATAATTTAAAAAATTATATATTTTTTAATTAAGTCGTGTCTTTATTTTGGAATAAATCTTTCATAATTTTAATTTAATTATCTATAATTATTAGGTAGATGGTGAGGATTTAACCTCCATGGAGTATTCTAAAATATTTTTACCAATAATTATTAGGTGGATGATGTGGAATTAACCTCCATAGAAAACTCTAAAATATTCATAACAGAAATTAAAAGTTGAGATTTATCTCAAAATTAGTTATGTTTTTCCCCCCTATTAATTAAAAGGATTATTTAAAAATTTTGGCATATGAACAAGTGTCATTTGAAGTAAATTATGGTTTTTTTGGGCATGTGATATTAATAAGCCATGGTATTGTGACAAAGTCTATTTACATATTAAGAATCTACATGGTAAAGTGGAGGCAAATCTCCACGGTTAAGAAAAGCACTCCATGTTTTTTTAGATGTATATATGTTTAACTTATAGGAGTTGTCTTTAGTGCTACCTTTTGGTCTTTCGAGTGTTGGAATCCGACCAAAAAATTTGAGGTGAAATCTTGATTTGTATTATTTAAATTGGTTTTTTGGCAGTATATATGGATTCAACACCCTGAAAAACCACTAGGGCCACTTGGATTATGCAGGGGTTACCCATCAAGCTTGTGATTTCAATAAATTCCTGCCCGAATTTTGAGAAATTAGACTAGAAAAACCCACCAGAAAAGCTTCCAAAAAGTCACACTAAAGACAACTCTTAATTTATATATTATTTTTTTATAATAATAATAAAGTTAAAATTTAGTCAATTTTATCATTTTGTTAATTGTAGCACGTGAGATGTTTAATGAAGTAAATATTTTGACATTTATTATAAATTGATGCCTATATGCATTTACTAGCCATTTACCTTATATGGTTGTGCTTGTAATTTAAATTTTTAAAATCCAAGGGGCTTAGAATAATTGTTGATAAAGTGTATTGTTAAGTTACTTTTTATGTGAATGTTACTAGTTCAAAATCATGTTGGTCTAACTCATATGGCAACATAAATATTTAGTCTCCAGGTCTCTAGTTCAAATCTCATGGAGAAGGGTTAAAGGTGGGGGCCATTTATGGGGACAAATTTGTCACATGGGATGTCAAGGCAACACTGAGCCTCACACAATCATAGTGACATTTTCCTAAGGAGTGTCTAGTTTGAGCTCCACACAATCTTGGTGATAGTGTCCGAAGGGGTGCCTAGTTCGAGCCTCACAAAATCCTAGCGACAAATCTCATGGAGAAGGGTTAAAGGTGGGGGCATTTATGGGGACAAATTTGTCACATGGGATGTCAAGGCAACACTGAGCCTCACACAATCATAGTGACATTTTCCTAAGGAGTGTCTAGTTTGAGCTTCACACAATCTTGGTGATAGTGTCTGAAGGGGTGCCTAGTTTGAGCGTCACAAAATCCTAGCGACAGTGTCCCAAAAATATCTAATTCGAACCTCACACAATCCTGATAAGAACCTCACACAAGTGGAAAAACCATTTCTCCATTTAATATTGAATTGATCCCAACCTAAACTCATCTTAATCACCATCACTCTTCTCCTTTAAAATACACTAATATACCACTCACATATGATGCATGATTGAAAGAGATAATTCCCTCTTGCTCATACCAAACCTTTTAAATGTTTGATTTATTGATAGTAATATTTTGCTTCATGACTTCATTTTCAAAATGTTGCAGCTTTTACCAAAGTGCAACCTATGGAGTCTGTGTTTTTCTATTTAAATGACACAATTATTTCACCAATGTCAAACTTAGTGATAATTTTTTTATAATAGAATTAATTCAAATGTAAGCCTAATTTATTTGCAGAAGTTATATTGTATTTTTTGTATTTTTTTAATTGAATTTTTGTATTTTTTTAATTGAATTTGCTTAAAATTTAGTTTTTTGAATTCTAAATGTTTCATAATTTGAATACCTCAATATTTTTAGGTGTTCCAACATTATAAATAACAAAAAAAAATCACAATTTAAATCCGAGATTCTTTCACCAAATTCATTTCTGAACCTATTATAATAAAAAACAACACCTGTGCAGAATACATTCAAACTGTTTCATTTATAGAAAGCCCCAAGAGAAGGAGGGGAAAAAACCGAAAATTCAAAAAACAGAGTAAGGAATCAAGAACCTTCCTCGGATATGACGAGTATTTGTTCTGTCCAATTCAAAGTAAAGCCTCGAATTTGCTACATATTTCATGACATGACTTTAATGTTTTAGCATCTCCTTTTAATGGAAATGTTTCTATCAGCTTCACAATCAAGCTGGGCATCCCTGCATCTTCTTTAAATGGAAATATTTCCATCCGCTTCACAATTAAGCTGGGCATCCCTGAACATCGTGCTCTGGTTGACCACCATCGTCATCCATCTTCCTGCGTCTCTTGCTCATTGAAATCTGTTCCCTGGCCATTTTCCAATATCACAAATTTTGTAAACATTCTTTTCTGTTCAATTACTCCTTTGGTATCCTCAGTCACCATTTTGCATCGCAATTCCCATTCAAAATCACGCATCCTCATTCAGGAGCTGTCGCTGATCAATAAAACTCAGTTGGGTATCATTACAATCAATGGGGAACATTCAAGGCTGTCGTGGTAAGCGAAGCTACCCTGAGCAGGGAAGGCGTCAGAATAATATTCGTGTAAGCCCTCACAATGCAGCTAGACGTGCCCCTCCAGATCCTTCTTCATCAAAAATCCCCACAGAACCAGAACAGGAGAAAGGACGAATCCTAGGCAAGCCGATGGAGGATGTGAAGTCCCAATACGTTCTTGGCAAAGAATTAGGAAGAGGACATTTTGGGGTCACATACATGTGCACCCACAAGCAGACCAAGGAGCAATATGCCTGCAAATCCATTGCAACCAGGAAATTAAACAGCATTAGCGATATAGAGGATGTCAGGAGGGAGATCCAGATCATGCACCATCTGACCGGACAGCCAAACATAATAGAGTTGAAGGGTTCTTATGAGGATAATCAATCTGTGAACATGGTCATGGAGCTCTGTGCTGGTGGGGAGCTCTTTGACAGAATTATTGCCAAGGGGCAATACAGTGAGAGAGCCGCTGCTTCACTATGCAGGACCATTGTTAAGGTGGTGCACACTTGCCATTCAATGGGTGTCATGCACCGTGATCTCAAGCCAGAGAATTTTCTGTTTCTCAACAAAGAGGAAAACTCACCTTTGAAGGCCATTGATTTTGGCCTTTCAGTCTTCTTCAAGCCAGGTAAGCCACACTTCCATTACTTTAATTACTGAAATTGCAATTGTTAGCTTAAGAAGTTACCATCATTTCTAAGCGATTTCTTCCTATTTAAATGTCTCCTTTTACCTACCCATGGCATAAGTTCTAATTTGGTAATTTACTCTCCCTGAGTTGCTTAAAAGCAGCCGATTGTTTTAGAAAACTTTCTAATTGGTATGTATTTCATAGGGAGTTGTCTAACAAGCTCCAGCTACAATTTTGCTGGAGGGTGAATTTCTTGCTGGAATCGGGTGAGAAATTTTTCTAGAAATCTTACTTTAGGAGTGTTTAAATTGTTTTTCTATGGCAGAAACGGATTCAGCACCATCAAAAACTCTGTGACGCCCAAAATCCTAAAACTTAATAGCTGTAACCCAGATTTTCAAAAAAATTTGCTAAATTTTCTCAAAATCGTACCAAAATTTTTATTATTTTCCCGAAAAAATTGACAAATTTCACTACTCTATTTCATTCTAATACTTCAGATAACAGGAAAATCGATGATTAAAATTGGTTAAGAAAACATAATGCTTTCTTTCACAAAATTGGAAATACAATAATTAAAAATTGTTAAGAAACATAATGCCTTCTTCATAAAGGAACAACTCATGATAGTTTTAAAATTACAAATATCTGTATAGCTTACATAAACAAAAAATTTCTTCATACCTGGTTGCCAAACATGGCCATGAAGATGTGTCATCCAAGAATGCAGTTTTTCTTTTTTTATTTTTATTGAGAAAGTGGGTTAGAATCCTTTCATTATACAAACTTTGAGAGGGAACACATAGAAAGTGAAAAAGAGTTGATAAAATTGTAAACAACTATCAAAATTAGGTATTCAAAACATTTTGAAAACAAAGATGAGCAGAGTGTTTTACAGTATTCATATTACAAGTTACATATTAATATCAGCACTTTTGTGACTGAAAATGTCAAAATTACAGCATCTAATTAACAGATTCAAAATTATAAATTTTAGCTTGGGAATCAGCTCCAAAGATCTTTTTTATATTACTGGAATATATTTAATTGTAGAGTAAGAAATATTAAGAAAATTTGATAAATATGAGTGAAATCAAATAATTGATTTTTTTTTCAAGATATTTTTTTTTTGTAAGTTCCGGTGGTACTTTTCTATTTCTATTTATCTGAAAACAAGTTGAACCATATACATCGTTTTGGTGGCCTCAACTTGCCCAAATGGGAAACCAAGTCTGTTGGCCACCTCAAGTTATTATAGGCCATCCAGTAGCAAAAATTAATAAGTTTGTCGATCCATGCTAAATAAACCTCGCAACAACAAACACTAAACATGTTCCAACCTGTCATGAAACTATTGAAAAGAAAATACTATCCTCAAAAACGAACAAACTAAACAACTACAAGAACTAATCTTTTCTGTCTTCCACATTCTCAGGTGCTGCTGCCGCGTCCCCCGTTGCTGGAGATAACTTCTTCAGTTGTTGTTGGATTTCCTCCAGCTTGTTGTCCTGCATGATCATTATGATTTGCAGGTTTTTCATATCTTTCTTAATATTTGGCATGCCCTGGGCGAGTTCTGCCATTTCGCCCGCTACCTGTTCCAGCGCCTTGGCAAGTAAGCGTTTCAGCACCCAGTATACGTGTAAGGCTTGCTTGTAGAGAGTCATCCTTCCCCTGGTGTTTCCCAGGTCTGGAATGAGATCTCCCCATTCCTCCATCTCAGGCTCAGAGTCTCCTTCCATGACATTGTCTTCCATTTCCTGAATGAGCTGACGAATGTCAGCATCAGTTCCTTCTTTATATGCCCGTGCAGCCTCTTGCACTGTTTTCCTCATGGTTTTCCTGCTACGCCTTTGATATGCTGGTGTGGAGGTCGTCGGGTCGTTTCTGCCTGGCTAGCTTTGTCGTCCTCTTCCTCCACGACCCCTTCCTCGACCTGGGTGTGCCATCTTACTCTCTACAACCGCCTGTTTACCATGACCAACAACAAAAGTTAGATTATCAGAAGTTACTCTTATCCCCATCGCTTGTATATCCCTTTCACTGATTTTTCCCTCCCCACTCCAGGTTCTCTCGATGGTCTGGCTACTCCCTGGTCTCCCTCCCCTTGGGCAAGACATGGGAATGCCCTCAATTGTCCTATCCCCCTCCCAGATTGCTTGCTTAACTTCCTTAGGCTTCCCCTTTGCCCAACACCTACAGAACCCCGGCAGGCCATTATTCTGGTCCTCGCACTTCTTTACCATACAAAACTCTTCCTCTGCATTCCTCATCTTGCCCCCCTCCGCCTCCTTACTGTGCGCTGTAGGGAGAATTGCGGACTCGCTCAGACTTCTCCTTCCCTCAACAATTCCTAGCTCCCCCCCCCCTCCTCCAACATACTACGAAAGGTCGAAAGAGATGCAAGAATTGGCACTGAGAAAACATACCCGGACTTTCGCTCAATCGCTGAAGAATCCAACTCTCTCTCTGCTCCGTTCTCCTTCTACCCGCACTGCACACTAATCTCTCTTCCCCCCTTAGCCACCCTCATTAATCCTTTCCCACCTGTCTTGCGTCCCATCACCCTTCTGTCGTCGTTTCCTACTTCCTCTTCCCCCACTCCCCTGTCACCTCGATGCCTTGGGATTCCTTCAGGCTTGCATGATGCCCCCGCATCCCATTGAATTATTATGAGAGCATTTGGTGGCCGGCCTTGCCAACCTCTCCCCTGCGTTGTCCTTTTGAACGTACTTTCCCCTTCTCTCACCCCGATCGGGGGCCACCTGTATCTGCTAGCTTGAGTTCGTGTCCTCATGGTTATCTTGGGTAATGATTATTTTGAGAGGCTCCCATCTGTGTTCCTCAAAATGTGTCAGCCATATACTATCTAACTTGCCGCCTTGTTCATTGCTTCCCCAATTAGCAAGGAAATCCGCTGCCTTGTTACCATCCCTTCTGACATGTTTTATGATCTTATAATCAATTCTCTTTATAAGAGTTTCCAGATCCTAAATTAGGCACGTCGTCCTCCAGCTTTTCGCCACTTTTTCCCAAGCCTTGCCATTATTGAGTTTCCTGAGCATATCTATCACTAGTTTTGAGTCACCCTCTATTTCCAGGTTGTTGTATCCATTTCGTATTGCTATTCTTAATCCTTGATAGACAACCATTAGTTCTGCGTCATTATTGCACATGATACCCCCATGATATTCATACACCCATTTGGTATGCCCTTGGTCATCCCGGAAAATGCCTCCGAACCCTGCTAGCCCCGAGTTTCCTTTGGAGGCTCCATCAAAGTTCAGTTTGATGAAACCGACATGTGGGCGAGAGAAATTGGTAGGGCTATGGCTGTGAGTTTCAGGATCTTTCCGCTTCTGGGGATAAACCATTCCCTGTTCTAAATTTAGATTGGCCAGGATCTTTTCTTCCTCCGGAGTTGTTTTCCAATCCTCTTGATTCCAGGTTTTAGCTAAGATAGTTTCTCTTATATGGCTTTGGGTTCTTTTCCAAATCAGCTCTAGAGACATTCCTTTGTTTTGAAATATTCTCTGGTTTCTTTCTTTCCATATCATCCACATATTCATTCCCACCGCTAGACTCCAGGCTCTTCTAACCACCGGGCTCGAGAATTGACCTCGCCCCCATTGTTTAATGGTTTCTTTAATGTTGTGAGGATCTTTGTTTGTCCTCCTGAAGAGTCTTCTAATTTCTTCTCATTGTTGTTGTGCGAGAGGGCAGGAATTCAGAAGATGTTCTTGCATTTCTTGGTCCTGCTCACATAAGCAGCATTTTGGGGTTCCTTGGAATCCACGCTTCTGAAGCTGATCCCAAGTCAGAATGCGTCCTTTACCTACTAGCCATAAAAAAAGAGTCACTTTTGGCCACCAGTTACTCTGCCATATTTGTTTCCATAGGGGTGCCCTTTCGTCTTGTCCCTGCTACGTGGTTAGTTGGTAGGCTTCTTTAATCGTGAAGGTTCCCTTCGTAGAATGACCCCATCTCAGTATATCTGGACCTATTCTGATAGCTATTCTCCTTGACTTCATTTCTCTTATATATAGCTCTCTTTTTTCAATATCAATATGTCTATCCCACAGCTCGGTATTCTTCCAAGTTCTCCAAGTCTCCTCCTGGCTTTCCTTAATCCAGAACTCGCTTACATAGTTCATTCCTTCCTCTTTTGCTCTCTGGCATGTGTTTCTAAGACCCTGCATCTCCTTCATTTTCTCTCTTTGTTGCCAATCTTCTACCCAGAATTTAGCTGACTTTTCATTCCGAATTTCCCCGAAGACATGTGTTGGATACAATGTCTCTATTTTGACTAGCCAGGTCCCATATTGTGGAGCTTCTTGGTGTTTCTTCAAGTCTTAGGATTTCTTCAGTTGTTGTGGGCATGTTGTATTTTTGCGTCCAGATTCTTTTCCATAGGTCTCCCTCCCATCATCCATCTCCACCAAAGCTTCGCCCCCATTACTTGGTTTAGGGTGTAAGGATCTCTCAGTCCCAATCCCCCTTCTTCTTTACTCTTTGTCAGGCCCTTCCAAGATATCAGAGCCCATTTCTTTTGTTGCTTTGGCCCTCCCCAGATGAATTTTTTGAATATCTCCACCATTTTGGCACATGCCCCTTTGGGAGCAGCCATTGCCGAAAGTGGGTAGATTGGGATTGCTTGTAAGATCGTTCTGAGAAGCACTACTCTTCCTGCTATGTTCAAAGTTCGGAAGGACCAATTTTCCAGTCGGTTCTTGAGTTTCTCAATGGTTTGTTTCCAATTCGCCATCTTTAAAGGATTTAGGGCTAGCAGGGTACCTAAGTATTTTGTGGGTAAGTCCCCTAAGCGAAAGCCCAGTATTCTAGTCAGATAAGTTTTGACATTACCCGGAGTATTGAAGAGGAATGTGCAAGATTTCTCCTTGTTGATTTGAGTACCTGAAGCTTCCATGAAGAGGTCTAGGATCCCTTTTATTCTTTTTACTTCTCTTAGAGAGACAACGCAGAAAAGCATAATATCATCTACAAATTGTTGATGAGTAATTGGCAAATTGTTTCCCCAAAGCCTCAGCCCTTTGATTTTCCTTTCTCTCAGTTCTTTTTTGATATATCTTCCCAGTCCTTCTGCCACAATGATGAACAGAAATGGGGAAAGAGGGTCCCCCTGCCTCAATCCTCTTGAGGCATTGAAGGTTGAAGTTGGCGTTCCGTTCAGAAGAATGGAGAAATTTGGTGTGGAGATCATATCATAAACCCACTTTATCCACCTATTGCAAAAACCAAATGCTGCTAATACCGATTTAAGGTATTCCCAGTTCAGACGGTCATATGCCTTTGAGAGATCCAGTTTGATCATCATTCCAGCTTCCTTCTTATATTTCAAGGAATGCACCACTTCCTGAGATACTACCAAGCCATCTAGAATTTGCCTCCCTTCCACAAACCCAGTCTGTTCCGGAGAGATAATGCTTGAAAGTATTGGCTTCAGTCTTTTTGCCATCAGAGTGGCAATAATATTATAAATTACATTACATAGAGCAATGGGTTGAAAACCCTGGGTAGTTTCAGATTTAGCGGTTTTAGGAATAAGAGACAAGAGGGTTGAGTTTAGACCTGGACATACCTTCTGATTTCTCCGCGACTCTTCTACCACCTCCAAAATGTCTTGCCCCAAGAATTTCCAGCCTACTTGGTAGAATTCCACTATGAATCCATCTGGTCCTGGAGCTTTATTCTTCTTCATCCCTTTCACGATCTCTTCCACTTCCTCTAGGGTTGCAGCTCTCATAAGAGCTAGGTTTTGGTCTCTAGTGATCATACTTGGGATTTCATTACAGATTCTCCCAATAGCTTCTCCTCTATCCTCTTGGGGTTCCGTAAGGAGGTCTTTGAAGTGATCAACTAGAGTCTGCTCCATTTCCTCGTGCTGGGTTAGGCGAAGTCCGGCTTCATTTTTAATGGAGAAGATTCTATTTCTTTGTCTCTGCTAAATCATGGCCTGATGGAAGAACTTCGTATTCCTTTCCCCTTCTCTTAACCAGTTCACTCTTGACTTTTGTTTCCATAGAATCTCCTCCTGCTTCCTTCATTCTTCAATTTGACTTATCAATATCCCTTCTTCTCTAGTTCTTTCCTCGCTTCTGCCTTCTGATATTATTTCTTGCTGCAGTATCCTCATTTTCTGGTCTAGAAGCTGCTGGTCTTTGAAGATGTTCCCAAATTCCTCTCTGTTCCATTTTTTAATTTTCTCCTTGAGTTCCTTTAATTTTAATTGGAAGGTCTGCATTCTACTTCTTCCCCTTTGCTGGCTTTGATTCCACCATTCTTCCACTTTTGTCATGAACTTTTGATCTCTGAGCCAGAAGGCCTCAAACCTAAAAGGGTGTTTTCTGGGGCTAGCTTTGATGTCGATTTCTAGTCTAATCGGCCAGTGATATAAACCCATCCCTAGTAGAATCATTTGTTAAGTTTAGGTATGTTCTATGCTAGAGAAATTTATTTAAATTTTCACAGTTAGCAATCACATCATCATTAAGATAAACTGCAGATAGAACATATATATATAACGCAGAAGACAAGCCAAGGCAAGAGGACACAGGATGTGGCGCAAGCCAGGGACAAACCCCACAATGTGTGGGGAAACCCTTTGATCAAATCTTCTTTTATCTTCAAAGTTCAGCAGAGAGAGAGAGAGATTATATTTACAACAGTAGTCAACACTTTGACTTATCTGGATCTAGCATAGATCATTTCGTATAATGATGAGATTAGTTGAAGACACTCTGCTTCAACTGATTCTCAAGGTGACTCCTTCACCTATCATTGTGCTTCAATTCATCCATGTGCTGCACTTTACTGTGTAGCACCATCTTGCTGCATCATCATGCTGCTCATGATCTCATACATCACGCTCCCCATACATCATGCTGTCCATGATCTACATCATACTGCCCATACATGTTGTCCATGATGTCACATCTTCCATCATCATGCAACACTGTGTTGTACTTCATCACTAAGATATTCAGTGCTGCTATTATCATCATTTCTGCACCACAGTCCCTTGAAATTACCCTAGAGGTGATCTTTGCATCAAGATCATGATTTCACAAGAGCTAGATCATTAATTTGTCACTGATCATCACAGCTTCTTATTGACAACGTTAATATGCTGAGAGCAACACTTGGCATAGCTTGGAACCCTCGTCACAACTTTTCATTGACTATGTATCTACACATGGTGTGGATCTGCTCCTCTCATGGATAGGTCTCCTTTCCAGACCTCCTCACAAGACATGACTGCGGCTAGGCTTCGTTACCATTACTGCAACTTCATGTATCTGCTGCGCTTTCATATATATCTTCGTTTTCGTGCATTGACTGTGGCTTCATGTATTGCTGCGGTTTCATATATAGACTGTGTTTACATGAATTGACTGCGGCTTCATGTTTCCAGCGTTCCAAATGGTCTAGCGTATATATACATCTATGTACAGCAGCGTATATTACTGCTCATCACACGTACAATCCAGCGTATATATATAACCATTACTGTGCCTATGTATAGCAGCGTATATACAGTCCAGCGTATATATATAACCATTACTGTGCCTATGTACAACAACGTATATTACTGCTCATCACACATACAGTCCAACGTATATATATATATATATATATATATATATATATATATATATATATATATCCATTACTGTGCCTATGTACAGCAGCGTATATACAGTCCAACGTATATATATAACCATTATTGTGCCTATGTACAACAGCGTATATTACTTCTCATCACACATACAGTCCAGCGTATATATATATATATATATATATATATATATATAACCATTACTGTGCATTGTATGGACTGTGTGTAAGTGTTGTGCGTTGTATGGACTGCGTGGTTAGTGTCCAACGTTTCACATGAGTGCGTTGTATGGACTGCATGTAAGTCATTCCCATGAGAGCATGCTACAGCGTGAAATGTCCACGTATTTCATCAATTATGAATTGCGTATATTGATAGGGCTGTCCACGTATCACTGTCTCCATATTATATGACTGCGTTCCTTTTATTTTATTACGTTGGCTTCATAGCTGCGTATAGATCTATATTATATGACTCTTATCCTTTGCTTCATTGCGCTGGCTTCATAGCTGCGTATAGATCTATATTATATGACTCTTATCCTTTGCTTCATTGCGCTGGCTTCATAGCTGCGTATAGATCCACATTAGCTGCGATGTATGTTTGCATGTAGAGTATAGGGCATGCTGTGCATGTAACAGGTTTGCTGAGTATATAGCTAGGGCATCATCCACGTATAAGCATGATACTCTTGGTGTCTCCCTCCTTCTCCAAAAAAAACCAAGACGTGGAGAGGAGGAGATCACTCAAGAATACATATTCAAATGACATCAAATCCTCATATATTTATACTAAAACGAGGATGATGAATAGACACGTCGGTTGGGCTTCTAGAGCCTACATATGAGCTGGTCGGCTTGATAATAATTACATAAACAAAATAAATTCATATCTCCATAAATACTTATCGGAATCGGATGATCTTTGGATCAATCCTACACCTCTCGACGAGAAGGATCCAATAAAAATATCAGCTGCCATAAATAAGCCGACCCACATGGAGTTTGGCCCTAGTTGCCAATTTAACACTCCCTCTCAACTAGGGAGAACTCCATCCATTGATTCATAAGTCCGACTGTACTATCTCTGCCATCAGTGCCCTGCACTGTTTTGCCCAACTCTGCTCAGCTATGTTGGCTCTGCTCTACTCTGCTGGCTCTGGTAGCTCTGCTCTACTCAGCTCTGCTGGCTCTGGTAGCTCTGCTCTGCTCAGCTCTGCTGGCTCTGGTAGCTCTGCTCTGCTCAGCTCTGCTGGCTCTGCTAGCTCTGCTCTGCTCAGCTCTGCTGGCTCTGGTAGCTCTGCTCTGCTTAGCTCTGCTGAACTATGAAGAAGAAGAATTGATCGAGAATGAATCATATCATTCTCCACTAATCTGAAGTTAGTCTCAGAGTGCGTACCACTGGTCCCAGACCAGTCTCAACCGACCCAAAGTCAGCGTCATAGTATGTATGACTCTCACTGGTCCTAGACCAGTACTGCACTGACACGAAGTCAGTCTCAAAGTATGTACCACTGGTCCTAGACCAGTCTCAACCGACCCGAAGTCAGCGTCATAGTATGTACAACTCCTACCAGTGGTCCCAGACCAGTATCATTGATCCAAGATCAATGGAGGACATCCTAGCGTAGGGAGTACGGTAGATTCAACGATGCGTCCATCGGTACTACTATGGTCCCTAACTTCATTTCCCTGCTCATTGATCAGATGAGAGGTACTTCCCATGAGTCCCAGACTGCATGGGTAGGATGCCTCGACAGGAGAACTTAATCAATCCTGTCCTCACAGGAGAACACATCAATCCTACTACAATCGCCATGGAGAAAACATCAATCCAGGCTGCCATGGAGAACACATCAATCCAGGCCTCACAGGAGAACACATCAATCCTGCTACAATCTCCATGGAGAACACATCAATCCAGGCCTCACAGGAGAACACATCAATCGTGCTACAATCGCCATGGAGAACACATCAATCCAGGCCTCACAGGAGAACTAATCATCCTGCTACACAAGAGAGCGAATCATCTTGTCCCACAAGAGAGCGAATCATCTTGTTTCAGTGTGCACCACCAGGGGAGGGTGAGTCACCCTATGGTCATATGTTGCTCCAATAGAACTGCAAGCCCCCCAAAGCTCCTAGAGCTCAATGTATGCAGCATGCAGGACCCTTTTACAAAGGTCTCTCGACGACTCCAAGTCGTTCGAGAAAATCACAAATTTGATCTTTCCTCAGGGCTCTGTCCTGTACATCATCTCAGTGTGATGGAGCCTCCTTGATCATCGAATTACCATATCCCAGATAAGGCAGTAATTGATGTCTATTTGCTGGAGCAATTGTCAAATACGGGATTTCTCAATAATCGAATCCCATCTCTGGTTGTCACAGAGAATCACAGTGGTATTCATCATGTGTACAAATAGCTCACTAAAGAGCTTCAGCAACCAGACCGCCTCACAGAAGGCCATACTATCAGCAATGTATTCTACCTTGGTGGTGCTTAGAGTCATCGACTTCTGCTTCCTGCTCATCCAGGATATTGAGGCAGATTCCAAACAACACTGAGAAGTGCTCTAGTGATCCTCCATACTTCCTGCCCACTCATCATTCGAATAATCATGTGGTTTCATATTTCCGGCAGTGTATCTCAATTCATGAGAGATTGTGCCCTGAAGATATCTTAGAAGATTATTGGCACCAATCTAGTGAGGCTCAACCAAATATGAGCTCACCATGCTAACTGCAACACAGATTTCCGGACGAAGGTTCTCCAAGAACATCAACGCAAATGAGTTTATGAAACTCAGAGGCATTTCCAAAATCTGGTCCGACATCATTACCATATAAATTCTGAAAGTTAATATCCTTGAGGCAGTCACAAGCTTGCAGCTTATCTTCCCACATTCAGAATCCAACTCCCTCTGTCTCCTATAAATGAGAGGGTCTGCACCTGTCAGACATAGGTGCCTGTACGAGAGGTTTATCATCCACAACCTTCGAGTGATGGTTTAGATCGGTTTCACTCCTAGTGAATCTCACCTGCATTAGACAGCTATCAATCCTCTCATATTATGCCTGAGGTGTTTTTCTTCAAGCCATAGAGGGCTTTCTTCCACCTGTATACATGAGATTCCTTGATCATGATTCTCAAACTCCTCGGGTTGTTCCAAACCTGTGAACCTGCTGCATGAGGGGAATGGTACCCTTATAATATTTTCCTTTGGTACATTTCAGACATGTACCTTCATGCTTCCTTTTGAATTCAGGCATCCTAGACACCATCTGACTCACAGACCTCTAGAGCTGAGTCAATGGACATGGTCCCCAGTGGACTTCCTGCAACTTGATACAACCCTGAACTCAAAAACATCTTTAAAAGATCTATTTTCAAACACGTACCTTTCCATCGATAAGTGTCGCCCTGCAACCTTTGACTTCCATTTCTGAGATGGACATCAGGTTCGATCAGGTACATAAAAGAGATTTTGGGTTCCTTGCTTTCGTGGAAGAGTCGACCATTTCCTTGGTGACCTGCATTACCAGTCATTCTTTTGATCATGAAAGATGTCCCAGGAATGATTGTTATCTTCATCAAGAGATGTGTCTCTGCCATTCGGACACTTCTTCGCATAACGGCCGAACTTATTTCAACAAGGCATCCGCCTTTCCTTCCACCCTTAGATCCGAACTTCCCAATGAAGTGATCTTAAGATGGACCATCAAAATCTTCCGCTGCGCCATTCTGATAACATTCTTTGCTTTGAATTCACCCTAGGTGAATTATGAGGAACCCATTGATCCTTCTGTCTTGTCCCAACCGTCTTCGGTGATTGCTATTTCACTCTTGCTTGGGCATTGTCTTCACCTCAGCTCCGATACCATGTTAAGTTTAGGTATGTTCTATGCTAGAGCAATTTATTTAAATTTTCACAGTTAGCAATCACATCATCATTAAGATAAACTGCAGATAGAACATAAATATAAAACGCAGAAGACAAGCCAAGACAAGAGGACACAGGATGTGGCGCAAGCCAGGGACAAACCCCACAATGTGTGGGGAAACCCTTTGATCAAATCTTCTTTTATCTTCAAAGTTCAGCAGAGAGAGAGAGAGATTATATCTACAACAGAATTCAACACTTTGACTTATCTGGATCTAGCATAGATCATTTCGTATAATGATGAGATTAGTTGAAGACACTTTGCTTCAACTGATTCTCAAGGTGACTCCTTCACCTATCATTGTGCTGCAATTCATCCATGTGCTGCACTTTACTGTGTAGCACCATCTTGCTGCATCATCATGCTGCTCATGATCTCATACATCACGCTCCCCATACATCATGCTTTCCATGATCTACATCATACTGCCCATACATGTTGTCCATGATGTCACATCTTCCATCATCATGCAGCACTGTGTTGTACTTCATCACTAAGATCTTCAGTGCTGCTATTATCATCATTTCTGCACCACAGTCCCTTGAAATTACCCCAGAGGTGATCTTTGCATCAAGATCATGATTTCACAAGAGCTAGATCATTAATTTGTCACTGAACATCACAGCTTCTTATTGACAACATTAAATGCTAAGAGCAACACTTGGCATAGCTTGAAACCCTCGTCACAACTTTTCATTGACTATGTATCTACACATGGTGTGGATCTGCTCCTCTCATGGACAGGTCTCCTTTCTAGACCTCCTCACAAGACATGACTGCGGCTAGGCTTCGTTACCATTACTGCAACTTCATGTATCTGTTGCGGTTTCATATATATCTTCGTTTTCGTGCATTGACTGCGGCTTCATGTATTGCTACGGTTTCATATATAGACTGTGTTTACATGAATTGACTGCGGCTTCATGTTTCCAGCGTTCCAAATGGTCTAGCGTATATATACATCTATGTACAACAACTTATATTACTGCTTATCACACGTACAGTCCAGCGTATATATATAACCATCACTGTGCCTATGTATAGCAGCGTATATACAGTCCAGCGATATATATAACCATTACTGTGCCTATGTACAGCAGCGTATATTACTGCTCATCACACATACAGTCCAGCGTATATATATATCCATTACTGTGCCTATGTACAGCAGCGTATATACAGTCCAGCGTATATATATAACCATTACTGTGCCTATGTACAGAAGCGTATATTACTGCTCATCACACATACAGTCCAACGTATATATATATATATATATATATATATAACCATTACTGTGCATTGTATGGACTGCATGTAAGTCATTCCCATGAGAGCATGCTACAGCATGAAATGTCCACGTATTTCATCAATTATGAATTGCGTATATTGATAGGGCTGTCCACGTATCACTGTCTCCATATTATATGACTGCGTTCCTTTTATTTTATTACGTTGGCTTCATAGCTGTGTATAGATCTATATTATATGACTCTTATCCTTTGCTTCATTGCGTTGGCTTCATAGCTGCGTACAGATCTATATTATATGACTCTTATCCTTTTCTTCATTGCGTTGGCTTCATAGCTGCATATAGATCCACATTATCTGTGATGTATGTCTGCGTGTAGAGTATAGGGCATGCTGTGCATGTAACAGGTTTGTTGAGTATATAGCTAGGGCATCATCCAAGTATAAGCATGATACTCTTGGTGTCTCCCTCCTTCTCCAAAAAAAAACCAAGACGTGGAGAGGAGGAGATCACTCAAGAATACATATTCAAATGACATCAAATACTCATTTATTTATACTAAAACGAGGATGATGAATAGACACGTTGGTTGGGCGTCTAGAGCCTACATATGAGCTGGTCGGCTTGATAATAATTACATAAACAAAATAAATTCATATCTCCATAAATACTTATCGGAATCGGATGATCTTTGGATCAATCCTACACCTCTCGACGAGAGGGATCCAATAAAAATATCAGCTGCCATAAATAAGCCGACCCACATGGAGTTTGGTGCTAGTTGCCAATTTAACATCATTGCTTCAATGAATGTATCCCTATTTATTATTTGTTCAGATATTAAGAATCTCTCCAGTCTTGAGGTAATTTGGCTTATGCCTCCTCTTCTATTTTCCATGTGTGAATCCCATTTATTGTGGGTATCTCCACCAGTCTTTGTTCTGTTATCATATCCCCAAAGGCTTCCATATCCAAGTCAGGTCTTCTCAGGCCTCCTCATTTTTCCTCTAGGGATGTGATCATGTTGAAGTCGCCTCCTACAATCCATGGGGAATCTGGGATGAAGCTTCGGATTGTTCCCAAGTTTTGAAGGAATCTCCTACGTTCTCCCATTAAATGGGGCCCATATACCCCAGTGAGAAGGACCCATTCCTATGAACCTATATGCTTGAATTTTCCTGAAAGAATTCGAGGCACGCTTACCCAATTTTCAAATTGGATTTCCTCTGGGTTCCAAAGAATTGTCAAGCCCCCTGCACTACCTATGGCATCCTGACCCATTATTTCATAGTGAGGATTAAATTTACTCATTATCTCCTTTAATTTCTGTTCACTAATTTTTGTTTCTTGGATTATCATTATGCTGGGTTTATCTCTTTTCAGTCTATCTCTCAGATATCTCTGTTTCCCCTTGCTATTCAGCCCTCTAATGTTGTAATTATCATTTTAACAGTTTGATGGGTTGTTGGAATACCTATGAAAGAGGTATGACTCGTCTTGAATTAACTAGCGTTTCACCTACCATTTGAATGGTCTCGCTCATAGGTTTTCTTCCTCATTTTCTTCTACTTTTTCTTGCATTACCCATTTCTGTGCTTTGTCCTCTTTGCGCTCCTAACTATTTTGGTTGGTTTGATATGGTTACCCCTCCTTTCTTCTTATATTTTTGGAACATGTCCTTGTATAATTGCTTTTGTTCTTCTGGTATGAATCTTTCATCCAGATGCCTCCATTCATGTAGAAGTCTCTTCATTACTTGTTCCTCTTCACTCCCTTTGTCCTTCTATGGATCTATCTCCATTTGGGTCTGGTCTTGAGGGGTTCCCGTGCTCTCACCTTCCTTCTCCTGTTCCAAATTTATTTGCATTGTGTCTTTTCCTTTGTCTCCCTTTGTAGGTTCCGCTAGTTCTTCGTCACTGTCTTCCCTTTCCGTTTCCATTTCCTCTTCTTGTAGTACCCTGAACTTGTTTTGGTTTTCTTGAGTTGCAGTTTTAATAGATGGTTTTAGAGGGAACGGTCCTTTTTGAGACTTCCTTCGGGTAGGCACTTCTATAAAACCTTCTTCGTCCTTCTTGCTTGTCTCAGCCTCCTCTTTCTCTTCCTCTCCCTTTCCTGCTACTGCTACAGATGTGTTCAGAGGGCATTGTTTGAAGAGATGGACATATTCATGGCATCTTCTACAACGGAATGGTATATGCTCATAATCCACTGGTTGTTGCCAAACCTCATCATGGTACTCTACTCCAATATACTCCGGAAGCAGTTCTGTGATGTTCATGTATACACAGATCCTGGCATAGGACATATATCTTCCTCTTTTAGTGGTCTCGGCTACTTTAACAAATGTCCCAATTGAGTTTCCTATTCCTTCCAGAATCTCTGGATCCCAAAACTCGATTGGGAGTCCAAACAACTTGACCCATATAGGTGCCGCTAGCATTTTTTCTTTGTCTGGGTTGTAGCATTCCTCCCAGTGCCTCATAAATAGACCAACGTTGTTCAGGAAGTAGGGTCCTCCCTCAAAAATCCTCTCCTTATCTTCCAGGTTAGCAAAACTGACCATGAAAAAAACCCTTTGCACCTAGTTTTAGGTCTATGTGTCCCTTGGGTTTCCATCTCTGTTGTATCCATTTGGCCAGATCCTTCTCAGACGGCCAGGTCCCCACAAACTTACAAATCAAAGCATGATCTTTCATGTATCCTCTATATTCTTCAAGTTTGTTGTTAGGGATTACAAACTTGGGTTTTTTTGTCTCTCTGGTTAAGCATCTGCTGCCCAATCCCGCTTGCTAGCGAGCCCCCATGACCAGTGTGTCCTTGTTTCATTTTCCAGTGCCGCCATACGCCCCATTCTTGCTTGTCTCGCCTGTTGCTACATTTTTATAGGAGGGGATCTCTCCCTTCCCACCCCCATCTGTCATCTCCCTGTCAGTCCCACCTACGTTCTGTCCCTCGTCCTCCACTCGTCTCAACACTCTCGCTTTTCCTGATCAGGTGTGGATGGTTACAGGCTTCCCCTGCACCCTGTCCTGGATTCAGGTCTGCCGGAGGCGGCCCGTTCCGGAACCCTAACCCTACTCGATCTCCTTCATCACTTTCTGCGCTCTTTGATCCTCTTTTCAAAATATTATGGAATATATAATAGAAATAAAAATATTGTAGAATGTGCAGCTATAAAGTAATTTTTTATCGTTGTAGTTTATTTGCTATATGTTTTCGAGGTTTTTTGGGCATATTTTTCAGTCTAATTTGCCTAGAATTAGGCATCAATTTGTTAGGATCACAAGTTTAAGTTATGAAATCTCCACAATTTGAATGCCCCGAAGGTTTTGGAAGGTTCTGAATCTATTTTTGTAATCAAAAACCAAGTTTAAACAACAAAAACAATCAAAAACCAATTTAAAAAATATATATATCAAGATCTAATAAAAAAAATTTAACCAAATTCCAATATCCCTTTTTTATCCTCCAATTTCACACTAATCAAATAACCCAATCTAAAATAAATAAATACATTTACAACCAAAACCAGATGCAAATATGAAAGCATCCCTAAAAAACAGTCATTGTTACAAATTTGATAGTCCGTCTGCAAGTTTCAAAAACTAGAAACGACTTTCATTAATCCAACACAAACTGAAAAGTAAGAATATAATTTTAATTCTCTCCCTATATAGCAAAATAGGGATAAAAGAATGTAAAATAAAATAAACAAATAAGAAAGTTCAGCTTAAATAATTTATTTAATATAAATGATTAAAAAATTATTTTTACACATTTTAAATTTTAAAATGAAATGCCAAAATATAATGTTTTAAAAATAGTTAAAATTTGAGGTAATACCTTTAATTCCCCGGGAGTGTAAATTCCAAATGATGAAAATTGAGAATTTACATGCTTTTAATGACTTTGATCAACGCTGGCAAGTTCGGTAGCAAGAGCATACATTTACAAATGCATGTTATTGAAGGATTAGTCACCTTCCTAAAGAAGTTTGAATCACTTAAGTTTTTTTTAGGGATTGGATATGCGGGATTAATTGATTCACAGAAACAAAGTGAACTGCTCTAGCTCCTTTCACCTTCGCTACTATTTAAATTGGTGGTGATTATTATACTTTGATCAGTTTAACGGTTAATGGTGGCGAAACATGCTTGAACCGGTGGTGTTACTTCTTTGTATTCAGAGGATATGAAATTGGCATTACTCTTACAAAATTTATTGGTTAGTACGTGATTTCCCGAAAACATACCATATTGTTAGAGAAACTTTGAGGACTAGAACCTATTTGGCACGTGAACCCAAAAGACCAACAAAATTAGAAAACAACCTATATGCGTAAGAGGATATTACCTGAGTAAGATTATCCGACCTGAACCAGGTCACGAGGAAGGTCAGAAGTCGCAGTGAACATATTTTGCCATTCTACCTCCCAAGTGATCCAACCTTTCCTGAAGATGCCACTATCCCCTTTGGATACTCGCTAATTTGTCTTTACTCCAACACATAGATTCTAGAGGTAGGTGTTGCTTCCCATCCAATGAGCCAAGAAAATTTCCCAATTCAAGCTAGCTTGAATCTAGCTAAAGACGAAAATTCAGAAAAAGGAAAATACCAAGATACCAAACAACATACACCAAAGACCAAAGCAAACCACACACTACAGATGGACACCCATAACACACCCCCGTCTATAATCTATGACCATATTCAGTAGATATCGACCAAACCCTCTATAAGAACAAGCCATCACTACAAGCCGATTTGTTGGGCTGAAGACTCAATAGTGGACCCATGATGCCTCTCTTCACAACATAGCTTTAAACCAAAACCAAACTAAGGATTTAACTCTCCTTCGCATCACAATTTTAACTACCACATAGAGGAGTGCCACCTCCTGTTGCCTCCCCCTATCCGTCTCTTAATTATCGAGGGGATCGGTGGGGGTGGTGGGTACCCTCTGTTATCACCTAAATCTGCCTCAGGCTGAAGGAAGACAAAAATTAGGGTAACCACAAACCACGCTTAGTCTAGTAGCTAGCCCTACCAGAACAGGAGAGGGCTCTCTCCGAGTCACGCTCAGCTAATCGATAGGCAAAATGGTCTAAAATGACTTGCAATGCGATATTTACCTTGGGCTAGTAAGTGAAAAAGGATTTTGGAAAAGATTTTTGAAAGTGGTCGAGCTTCTAGGATGTATATGGGACTGGCGCTTAGCAAAGAACAGAGAATTGAGAATGAAGGCACAGATTATTCCGTGAGGCAAGGTAGGCGAGAAGCGCAGCAATTTCGACTTAAGGTGACGCAGAATGAAAAAATTACTGAAGATAGTGAAAAGGGCATGGTCGCTGTTTAGTCAATTTAGTGTTATCTAAATTGCTAGTATTTATTGTCAACCCGGGGCTTGTAAGCTGATGAAGTGAAGGTGTACTATATGTACTTAAGTAACCTCTTAGAGTTTTTCTTATCGTTGGGGGTGTTGTTGTGGTTAATTATGTTCCTAAGATGGAGTGAGAATTTATAAACAAGTGAGTGATGGTGTGTGTGTAGAGTGAATCCTAAATGAGTGAAAGTGTGTGTTGAGTGATCTCTAACTATTTGCTTGAAAGGAAATGCTTGAAAGGAATAAGTGAACTGAAATGACTTGAAGTAAATTTGAAAGCAAATGACCACTTCCAATGGCACTAGACACCGTTCAAGCTGCTGCTAATAAAAGAAAAGAAAATCACTTTTAAAACCCAAAAATAAAGATTATCTCTCTCTAACTCGATGCTTCAAAGCACATGTACTGTGTAAAGCACGGATAGAAAGTAGCTTAAGTTGAATTAGAAAAGTGAGAAAAATATGCTTGAAAGACTAATGATAATGATTTGCTCTTTCTAATTCTCTACTTCAGCCATATGTACTATGCAAAGTATGATTAGAAAGTAGTGAGAGAATAGTCTAAGAAGCACTTAAAAATCAAAACTCTACTTTAAAGACTAGTGGTAATAGTTTGCTCTTTCTAACTCTCTACTTCAGCCATATGTACTATGCAAAGTATGGTTAGAAAGTAGTGAAAGAACAATCTATAAAGCACTCAAACTAACTGCAAATTAGTGATATTCTGATCTTAAAAGATAACAGTTTATAATGAAGATCATTCATGTGTGTTAGCAGCTCTTTGAGAAATAAGATTAAAAATCAACTATAAAAACAAAGGCAGCACTTGAATTGTCAACTTCAAATACCATTAGTTTGTAAAGCAAACACACACATATAAAAATAAATCCCGGGCTAAAAGAAACCTGCAAAGAAATAACACTGATCAGCTTGAAAGAAAGGAAAACAAGTAAATGAAACTATACATGCTTAAGGAAATGAATAAGCAAATAACGAAATACTGCACATAAAATACTTTACAGAGGCTGAGATGAGCAGGGGCCCTCTGTTCATTCAGCCACAAGAAAACTCAGAGATCTGGAAACTTCAAAACGGTGCTATATCTATTCCTCCATTTGCAAAAAGTATACAAAACAGAGTGTTGGAATAGCACTGGAAAACAGAGTTTACAATGCTCTTAAATTTAACACAAGTTCAGAAAATTACAACTAACAAAAGTCTGATGAGCGTACGCATACGCAGCTATTTATAGAGGTTTCTAAGATAGCCTACTCGTACAGCTAATTAACAGAAAAACAACAAACAGTCATGCGTATTTATGGTCCCTTGACACATCATACGGCTGCGTGGACGAGTTTAATGGTTCTGTCGTCATGGGTATTGAATCCCATGTTGGATCACGTCCCCTGCCACCTGTAGAACATGGACAAATCACCGTTTAGGATGACGTGACCAAGCAGCTCACAATCATCGTTAAACAGCCTTGAGTTGACCGTAACTTGACCAGCTTTGACCATGGGTAAAGATGACGTGGATGGCTGGAAAAATGGGACAGGAACCTCGAGCACGTTGATACCTGAGTGCCCATGTGGCTCATCTAGCAAACCGACACGTGGAACATTGCGTTTAACAAAAAGGCTGCAGGATCTTCAGATAGCTGCGGGATCATCAGATAGCTGCGGGATTCCTGCAAGTAAGTCAAAATCTAAACAAATAGTCATCCATTAGCAAAACTTGCTTGATCATGCTTAATGACACCTAATGTAATGATCTGGGTGGTTTTATGGTGAAAATGAGGCAAAAGTGAAGGAAAGATAAGGAAGAACTGAGGAAAATGGTAAACAAGTAGGTGTAGAATAGAGGCTCTACATACCCCCACTCCGAGGGTATTGCATGTCCTCATGCAATGAAAACACAATTCACTCCACCTGCTGGGATGCCTCAGCTAAGACATCCAATCTCCTTCTCTTCCTTTGTGTGGAAACATTAACCTTTGGTCTCTTGAACATGCATCTGAATTTCAAATTGATTAAGGCTCTGTTCAGCCTTCTACATCTCTTCTTGAGTCTGCTATGTTTCTTCTGCCACATGCTCATGTGAAGAAAGGTGTTATCTTGGATTGCTTTGGCAATATCAGCTTGCTGCTTCATTTCTTCATTTCTCTGTTTAATGTGACGGTTTAGCACCTCAAGTTCATAAATCTCTTGTTTGAGTAAATCTATTTGCTGCTCATGAGGTATGACATTACTTGGGCCAGCAGTGTTCTGCTCCAATGTTTCAAAATAGTTGTACACCTCTTGTTGAATTGGGTCAACAATTGGTGACTTCCTTGGACTATATTCATGCTCAATTTCAGTTTCAAACTCCGGCTGAAATGGACTGTCCTCCCTTGGAGGAGTAGCTGCCTCACGTTGTGGACTATCCTCAAGGTCTGCTTTTATAGCACCCTTCTCAGGTGTGCTTAGATCAACGAAGAGTGTCCTTGTGGCTTTCCCTTTATTCTGCAATCTACTACTTCTTCTTACAGTGGCAGCACTCTGTGTTTCTTTTTGTGCTTTTTCCCTTGGTTTTTGTACTTTTACTTTCTTGGAGAGGGCAATTTTCTCATGGAGTTTAGCTACCCTTTGTGCTAAGGGCTGGCTATCTCTTTCTTCATCACTAGAATGCTCTGGAGTCTGATCAGTTTCTTGAATTATGGATTTTCCCTTGTCTTGTTTTTGTTTCTTTTTATCTTCTCTTCTCTTTTTGGCAGCTTCCTTGGCAAGTTCAGCGAGGGTTTCTGAGATAATCTCTTGAGCACTGTCTTCAGTGGGTTCAATCTCAGGTTCAGGATGATGTACTTCTATTTCCTCTACAGTTTGTCCTTGAACAGTTTCCTCTAAGATATCAGTCTCAGAGATACTTTCTTTTCTCTTCCTTCTGCTTTTCCTAGGTATAGAAGATTCTCCAGGTTCTTCAAAATGATTCCTTACAAGGAATCTCTCCCATGTGTCTTGTTTTTCTTTTAATTGTTCTTCTATCAATAACTTAACAAGACTATGGTGACAGAGGTAAGCTTCTATGTTTCGTGGATTCCGTTGAGCCATGGAACACATTTTCCTAATGCTTTGGAATAGAAAGTAGGGAAGATTTATATCATGTTCTCCTTGAAATTGCAGCATAATTTTACCATGATAAACGTACAATACTCCAAATCTCCCTTCACACGTGAAAAATTTTTGCACTAACAACAATAGAATTTTCCATTCTTCTTTAACATGAGAGATAGGAATTCCTTTGGTGAAAACACTTGTATCCATACCTGGGTTTTTGAAAATCCGCTTCCATTGTTGATCCTGAACTGCCCGGTTTTTGAACCAACGTTCACCGGTTTGTGGAAGAGATGTAGCCCTTGCTATGCTTCCCTCACTGACTGCAAATGTTAAATCACCCACCTCTACTTGACTGTCTTTATCCTTGAATGACCTTGCAAAGGCTTTTGTTACTTCTTTGTGGTAGCCCTTAAACTTCTTGATGCACTGTAGCCAATTGGCTTTTTGCAATGCATCCTCAACCTGAGGGTATGCCTCCAAGAATTTCGAACCTTCTGGTTCAGCCCTTAAAAGCTTTCCCATCGACTCCTCAGCTCTGTTTTAAAACACGACTTTGATGGTGACTTTACACAGTAACTCCGTGACTTTTCACAGTAATTCCTCGGTTACTGTTCAGGCTTTGTGGAACAGAGGATATATGAGTGCATCAACAGCCTCAGACACCGGGAATTCACGGCTTGAATCAGAGTTAAGTGGTGGATAACAGTGTGAACACAGTGAAACGGTGACTAACAGTCGTAATACGACTGTATCACAGGTTTACTGGCTATACGGCAGAGGGAAAAAAAACAGAGTATGGTTTATGGAGGTAATCGTAGTGAGTGAAACGGAATAAGGGAGATGATAGCGAGGAATGGAGTGCTATGAGCACAGAGGGTTTCGAAATGATGAATGGAACGGCTATATTCTCCGATTTCGGCTGTGGATTGACACATGGCTGCGGGACGAGAACTGAGAGACGTAATACGGTAGGTTACGTCATTAGGGTACGAGACCTTAATGACAGAAACAGCCATATGTGATTTCAAAAATCATGGGTATTATGAGCTGGTAGACGTGGAGGATTCGTGGATTTGTGGTCGCATGGGAAAAGAAAATGGGTAATCATTACGATTAGTGGCCAACAAGACATAACCCAGAAAATTCCGCATAATGAAATAACTATAGGTTTAAAATTTTAAACATACCTCAGATCCGCATTTGATTTGGCTTCTGATAATTTGCTACTAACCTTTTGTTAACTTTATTGCTAGCACATGATTCTTTCCTCCTTGTCTTTGATGATTTTGAACTGTACATATTTTCTTCAGACAGACTGTGTTTCTTGTGCAGGTGCAGAAGGCTGCAGAAAGGCTAAACGGCTGCAGAATTGTCAAATAGCTGCAGGAACTGTAATGAAGTCTTCCAGCTGCATAAAATACTTTTGTTGCCTAAAAAAAACTTTATTAATGAAGTGAAATGGAATGAATGAATGAATGAATGGGTGGAAAACAGTGAGGTGAAGTGAAGATGGTGAGATGGAAAGAAATGGTGAGATGGAATACATGAAATGAGATGAAAGAGAGAGAGAGACTTTTTTTTTTTTGGAAAACATGGGGTGTCAGGTGACCCTGATTTTCACCTCATGTTTTCTGCATGAGACTGCCAATCAGAGATTGGTTTTCAGGCTCATACATTTATTCATTCTTTTTTTTTTCTCTTTTTTTTTTCTTTTTTTTTTTTTTATTATTGAAATTGAAAGAAACAAAGATTAGGCTGATGGAGGAGAAGAATTCTTCTCAACCAGCCTCATTTCAGAATCGCCTTGGAATAACTTAACAAACTCCTCTTTTGAGAGTGGCTTGTGGTAAACTTTCAACCGGTGGCCATTCACAATAAAGGGAGTTTGAAGTTCATCAATAGTCTTCACTCTAACTGCTCCATTATTAAAGACTTCATCAATCTCATATGGCCCAAGCCAATGAGTTTGAAATTTTCCTTTGAAGTCCTTAAATTTTGAATCAAACAAGAGTGCCCAATCACCCTTTTGAAACTTCTTTTCTTTGATATGTCGATCATGCCATTTGCTTCTTTGGTGCTGAACTAGATCGGTTCTTAGAATTGCATCTTGTCTCATTTCATCTAGTTCGTTTAACTGGTCCATTCTGTGCTTCTGGGCTTCTGATAAGCTCATCCCCAATTGAACTGTTGTCTTGAAGGTCTTGATTTGGAACTCAATGGGGAACAGGACTTCCTTCCCATAAACAAGTTCATAGGGAGAATGTCCTGTGGTGTTCCTCCATGTAGTTCTATAGGCCCATAAGGCTTCAGGAAGCCTTTCTGCCCAATCTCTTCTATGAAGATGAACAATCTTTGTGATGATTCTTTCAAGAACTTTATTTGTAGATTCTACTTGACCATTCGCTTGCGGATGGTATGGAGTAGATGTTCTATGCTTAATCTTATATTCCTCCATCAGCTTTTCCACCATCCTTGATGTAAATTGGCTTCCCTGATCTGTTACAATTTCTCTTGGGACACCAAAACGAGTGAAAATATCCTTAAAAAGAAATTGAACGACTGAATTTTCAGTAGCAGAAGTTAATGCTATAGCTTCTACCCACTTGGTAACATAATCAGTACAAACCAGTATATATCTATTTTGCTTGGATGGCGGATTAATTGGTCCAACAAAATCTAGAGCCCATTTCTCGAAAGGTTCGATGCATACCTGTGGCTGTAGTGGCATTTCATTTGAAAGAGTTGGTCTCCCAATTCTTTGACAACTGTCACACCTTTTAACATATTGCTTCGCATCCTTAAAGAGAGAAGGCCAATAATATCCTGATGAAAGGATTTTATAGGCAGTTCTCTTATCAGAAAAATGTCCGCCACAAGGTTCGTCATGACATGCCTTGAGGATGTCAGGCATCTCATCCTCCCGTACACATCTTCTGATCATCAAATCTGGCCCTGTTCTGAACAATTCATTAGAAATCCAAGAATAATGTGAACTATCCTGAATGATTTTCCTTTTCTCATTAGGAAATAAATGTAAAGGTAACTTTCCAGTAACTAAATAATTAGCAATATCAGCATACCAAGGGGTTTTGGTAGTTACTGCAAACAAATACTCATCTGGAAATTTATCCTCTACAGGAGAGTCCTCATTAGTGTTTTGGATTCTAGACAAGAAGTCAGCTACTGTGTTCTATTTACCTGGTCGATCTAACACAGTTATGTTGAATTCTTGTAAAAGCAAAAGCCATCTTGTAACTCTACCATTAGTGACTGGTTTTTTCATGAGGTATCTAATGGCAGAGTGATCAGTGTGGACAAAGGTTTCATAGCCGGTTATATAGTGTCTAAACTTGTTTATAGCATGAACAACGGCTAGAAATTCCTTTTCAGTAACAGTATAATTTAACTCAGTAGGAGTCAAATTCTTACTCGTGTAATAAATGGCATAAGGGATCAAATCCTTTTGTCCCAAAACAGCTCCTAAAGCTGTATCTGAAGCATCAGTAGAAATGTGGAAAGGGAGTTTCCAATTTGGACCCCTTAAAATGGGTGCTTCAGATATTCTAGTTTTTAAAGCTTCAAAGGCAGATTGACATTCAGGATCCCACTTAAATTCACAATCTTTAGTAAGTAGTTTGAAAAGAGGGGATGCTATCTTAGTGAAGTTTTCAATAAATCTTCTGTAATAACCAGTAAACCCAAGAAAACTTCTAACATCTCTTTGGCAATTTGGAACAGGTAACTTAGAGATGACTTCTACTTTAGATCTATCAACTTTGATTCCATCTCCTGAAATATGATGTCCTAAAACAATCCATTCAGTAAACATCATAAAACACTTTTCATGACTTAAAGAAAGATTTGTTTCCTTACATCTTACCAGTACTTTTTCCAAATTTTCCAAAGCTTCTTAAAATGTATTACCATAGACTGTGAAATCGTCCATGTATACCTCTACACAATCATGAATCAGATCTGAGAAGATTCCTAGTACAGCCCTTTGAAATGTAGCAGGTGCATTGCACAATCCAAAAGGGAGTACTCGATAGGCAAAAGTTCCCCAAGGACAAGTAAAGGTGGTTTTGTCTTGATCTTCAGGTGCTACCTGAATCTGATTGTAACCACTAAAATCATCCAAGAATGAGAAATACTTTTTACCTGCTAAAGTGTCTAGTACCTGATCAATAAAAGGTAGAGGAAAATGATCCTTTAAGGTTGCCTTGTTCAATTCTCGATAGTCAATGCAAACTCTCCATTTACCATTCTTTTTGGGCACTATAACCAAGGGAGAAACCCATTGGCTATCTGAAATGGGGTAAATGAAGTTTACCTTGAGCAATTTCTGAAGTTCTTCTTTCACAATTTCCCTAAGATTTGGATTCATCCGTCTTTGTGGCTGCCTAATAGGTCTGCTGTTTTCTTCAATATAAATGTGATGAATACAAGTCTTAGGGTCGATTCCTTTCATGTCAGTATATTCCCATGCAAAGGCAGTGGAATGTTTTTGCAACAGTTTAGTTAATTCTTCTTGTTGTAGTCTTTCCAAGTTCTTGTTAATGTTTAATGTTTTTCCTGGAAAGATTTCAACTGTAGAACTACCAAACTCTTCCATTGAGAAGAGAGACATCTGTCTAGAGGAGAGATACTCAATGTCTGCATCTAACTGAAACTGTGAAGAGTCATATTCTAAAGGTGTCTCAAAATTTTCTAATGTATTTAGAATTTGACTGTCCTCACTGATTTCAGAGATGGTTAGAACAGGTTGAAGAGTATCCTCATCATCAATCCACTCATCTTCTCCTATTTCTGTTATTGCCTTTGCGGGAGGATACAAGTTGAATTTCTTGGTAGAATTACCATCTGATATATACATGTCTCCCGACCTACAACTTATGAAAGCATCAGCTGTGGCCAGCCAAGGTCTTCCTAGAATAAGAGGATGTCCTCCTAGATTGTTCTTGGGAGTTAAAATCATAAAATCAACTGGATATTCCCAAGAGTCTAGTGAGACTGGAATGTCTTCCACTACACCATTAGGTTTAATGATTGATCTATCTGCAAGTTGTAACAAAGTAGGTGTAAAGAGAAGGTTAGGAAGTTTTAACTGATCCATGGTCTGTCTACTCATAATGTTGATAGCGGCTCCTAAGTAAATCAAGGTATTTGGGATCTCAACCCCATTAATATGAGTTTTAACAATAGGGCTACCGGGATCTACATATTTTTGCATGGTAATTTTACCCATCATAATGTCTGCAATTTTTCCAACTAGATGTATCCTTTTGGTATCTCTGGTTCTTTTTATTGTTTTTTTCAAACTCATCTCCTTTATTGTCTTTGCTAGAATGGGAATCTCTTTAATGGCTGTTAACAAGGGAATCTTGATACAGACATTTTTCAATTCATCTAGAAAGCTATAGTCAGGCAACCAAATCTGCTTCTCCACTCCTTTATCAATTTGCAATCTTTCAGGAAAAGGAGGAATAGCTGAAGATGTGGGTTGCTCTACTAAGGGAGTTGATTCTTTTTCTTTTTCTTTAATGCTTGGGTTTTGAAGGGATACTTCAGAACCCTTATTGGCTTTGAGAGATTCTTCCTCAGAAATGCTTGGTTGTTGAGCACTTGTAGAAGGTTGGTCTAGGATTCTACCTGATCTGAGTTGGACCTCATTGAGAGGAACAACCATATAGGTAGGGAATGGTTGACCTTCCATGAGTGGTTGACCTTCCATCACATAAGCACCTTGAGGATTCCTATTGTTGGGGTTTGGTTGAGGTTGAGAGGGAAGTTGATTTGGCCTCTGTTGAGATTGTAACAAGAGTTGAGAATTTTGATTTTGTGGAGGAGGTTGTTGTTGTTGAGGGAATGGTAATGACAATTGTTGACCTTGATTTGGAAGTTGGGGAGCTTGCTGATTTTGAAAGGATTGAGGATATTGATAGAATTGGGCAAATCTCCCATAAGGATTTTGCATTTGCATGCTTTGCAACCATGCTTGGAAAGGATTTTGTGGTTGTGACCAGGGTTGTTGCCAAGGATTCCAATTTGGTGGGGGCTGGAAATTCATAGAGTTGTTAAACCCTTGATTTTGCTGCCCCTGCCAAGGTCTTCTTGCAACAAAACAAAGGGATTCAAGCGTACTTGGATCTTCTTGAAAGACTGCTTTGAGGCCAGGGATTGAAGGACATTCCTTGGTCTCATGGGTTTCTGAGCAAATTACACAGGTTTCTACAACTTGTGCTTCCAAGGGACATTCCCTTAAAGCATGCTTCTTTCTACACTTTGGGCAAAAAATAGTCATAGCCTCGGCTTCTGCTTTTTGTTTATTTTGAATCTTAAGGGTATCAATTTGTTCACTAAGACTCCCTAAGATGTCAGTTTTAAATTCATCTAGCATATTACCGATTTCAGCCCTACTCACTGATCCTGTTGCAGATTTATTTGCCCTAAGGAGAGAAGGATCTCTAGGCCCTTTTTGAGTTTTTGATTTGCCCCTTGAGAGATGGATACAAAGTTCTGCTATATCATTGAGAGAAAGTTGAGAAATATCCCCCTTCCCCATCATGTTTAAGATATCTATCCATTCATCCCTAATGGCTTTTAATAAGAGGGCTTTTAAGGTCTCTTCATCCAAGGTACTCATTTTTACTCTTTTTAAATTATATTGAAATCTCTCAAGTAAATCTTCTAAGCTCTCATCCTCTTTTTGCACCATTTTAAAAACCTCATCCTTATGATTAGTAGGCATACAATAGTCCAAATACCTATCCAAAAAGGTTTGTTTCATTTCATCCCAGGTCCTAATGGATTGAGTAAGTAACCCCATGAACCATTTCAAAGCTTGATCTTTTAATGTTGATGGGAACAATTTGAGTTTCTGAGTATCATCCAGATAGTCATAGGTTCGACACACAACTTCAAATTCAAACAAGAATGTTTCAGGGTCCTCAGTTCTTAATCCATGAAAATTTGGGAGGACGGATGGTGATATGTTTTTCATGGTGGCTCGGGAGTCCTCATCAACAATGGGAAACCCAAATGAGTTATCCCCATCTCTATTTCCTCCAATGGGACCTCTACCTCCTCCATTGTTATTGTTATTTCCTCCTCCTCCTCTACCTCTACCTCTACCACCTCCTTCTTCCTCTGCCATGATGATTCTCCTAGGGATTTCAAAATCTTCTGGTTCTTCTACAAAGGGTGAATGAGAAGAGATTTCTCCTTCCTCTTCAGGTGAGTCTATTTCCTCAATTACAATTGGTTTTCTTGTAGGAGAAAGAGAAGAGTCTCTTCCTAGTTCAAACTCAATAGAAGGTATAGGAGAGTCAACTCTTGGCTCTTGAATTTCAGGACTAGGAGTTTCGGTTGGAGATAAGGGAGGTATCTCTTGTCTATCTCTTGAAGCAGATGGACTTGTAAAAATTGAACTTCGAGCTCTAGCTAAAAACCTTCCCCTAGAATCTCTAGCTCTATGCATGTCATTTTTTATTTTATCTTCAAGTCAAGTTAAATAGTTCTTTTTCTGATCTTCCAGTTCACTCTAGGTGCAAGAAGAGAGCATACTCAAGAGACTATTAAATCAATAACTTTCTCCTTTCTGATCCTCCAGATCACTTCAAAGTGCAAGAGGAGAGCATACTTAGATAGGCTATTAACTTCTTTTCTTGAAACGTTTTTATATTTTTTTTCTTCTAAGAATATGGCTACTTAATTTCACTTCCCCGACAACGGCGCCAAAATGTTTAGTCAATTTAGTGTTATCTAAATTGCTAGTATTTATTGTCAACCCGGGGCTCGTAAGCTGATGAAGTGAAGGTGTACTATATGTACTTAAGTAACCTCTTAGAGTTTTTCTTATCGTTGGGGGTGTTGTTGTGGTTAATTATGTTCCTAAGATGGAGTGAGAATTTATAAACAAGTGAGTGATGGTGTGTGTGTAGAGTGAATCCTAAATGAGTGAAAGTGTGTGTTGAGTGATCTCTAACTATTTGCTTGAAAGGAAATGCTTGAAAGGAATAAGTGAACTGAAATGATTTGAAGTAAATTTGAAAGCAAATGACCACTTCCAATGGCACTAGACACTGTTCAAGCTGCTACTAATAAAAGAAAAGAAAATCACTTTTAAAACCCAAAAATAAAGATTATCTCTCTCTAACTCGATGCTTCAAAGCACATGTACTGTGTAAAGCACGGATAGAAAGTAGCTTAAGTTGAATTAGAAAAGTGAGAAAAATATGCTTGAAAGACTAATGATAATGATTTTCTCTTTCTAATTCTCTACTTCAGCCATATGTACTATGCAAAGCATGATTAGAAAGTAGTGAGAGAATAGTCTAAGAAGCACTTAAAAATCAAAACTCTACTTTAAAGACTAGTGGTAATAGTTTGCTCTTTCTAACTCTCTACTTCAGCCATATGTACTATGCAAAGTATGGTTAGAAAGTAGTGAAAGAACAGTCTATAAAGCACTCAAACTAACTGCAAATTAGTGATATTCTGATCTTAAAAGATAACAGTTTATGATGAAGATCATTCATGTGTGTTAGCAGCTCTTTGAGAAATAAGATTAAAAATCAACTATAAAAACAAAGGCAGCACTTGAATTGTCAACTTCAAATACCATTAGTTTGTAAAGCAAACACACACATATAAAAATAAATCCCGGGCTAAAAGAAACCTGCAAAGAAATAACACTGATCAGCTTGAAAGAAAGGAAAACAAGTAAATGAAACTATACATGCTTAAGGAAATGAATAAGCAAATAACGAAATACTGCACATAAAATACTTTACAGAGGCTGAGATGAGCAGGGGCCCTCTGTTCATTCAGCCACAAGAAAACTCAGAGATCTGGAAACTTCAAAACGGTGCTATATCTATTCCTCCATTTGCAAAAAGTATACAAAACAGAGTGCTGGAATAGCACTGGAAAACAGAGTTTACAATGCTCTTAAATTTAACACAAGTTCAGAAAATTACAACTAACAAAAGTCTGATGAGCGTACGCAGACGCAACTATTTATAGAGGTTTCTAAGATAGCCTACTCGTACAGCTAATTAACAGAAAAACAACAAACAGTCATGCGTATTTATGGTCCCTTGACACATCATACGGCTGCGTGGACGAGTTTAATGGTTCTGTCGTCATGGGTATTGAATCCCATGTTGGATCACGTCCCCTGCCACCTGTAGAACATGGACAAATCACCGTTTAGGATGACGTGACCAAGCAGCTCACAATCATCGTTAAACAGCCTTGAGTTGACCGTAACTTGACCAGCTTTGACCATGGGTAAAGATGACGTGGATGGCTGGAAAAATGGGACAGGAACCTCGAGCACGTTGATACCTGAGTGCCCATGTGGCTCATCTAGCAAACCGACACGTGGAACATTGCGTTTAACAAAAAGGCTGCAGGATCTTCAGATAGCTGCGGGATCATCAGATAGCTGCGGGATTCCTGCAAGTAAGTCAAAATCTAAACAAATAGTCATCCATTAGCAAAACTTGCTTGATCATGCTTAATGACACCTAATGTAATGATCTGGGTGGTTTTATGGTGAAAATGAGGCAAAAGTGAAGGAAAGATAAGGAAGAACTAAGGAAAATGGTAAACAAGTAGGTGTAGAATAGAGGCTCTACAGTCGCATGAATCATTTTCAACAGAAGAATAACACTGCACATGAAATTTTCCCACAGGCAGAGCAATATAAATTGAATTCTACCTAATCTCACTTAGAAAATTTCACTGAAATGAAACATGAAATGAATTATTAAACATAACAAGATACATATGGAACATAAGAACACATTTGCTACACTCACAACCACAAGAATCTCATGAAACAGAGCTGCTGCCTTTCATTAACTCTTTGTCAAAATATACACAGTGCAGAAACAAAGTTTCTTTCCCACAATCTCCCAGAAGTTACAAGCAAGCCAACCCTTTGCAAATAACTTGCATACAATATATAGAAAGTGTAGAGAAGAGATGGAACGCCCAAGGGTTAGGAAGTTACTCAAATCATTTTGAAAAGGAGATGGAGAGCCAACCATCAGCTACAGGTGCAGCGCTCTCAAGCATGACATTTGGCTGTGGTGACCCTTTGCATTCTTTTGCCACTTGGATAGATGCCCACCTAGAGAGAAAAGTCTTAAAATCTGCCTTTGGTGCCAAAAAACTGAAAAGTAGATGACCAGGCCCACTTGGAGAAGTTGCGACCCGAAATTTCGCAAAACGGGAGCATTTTGGCCATTTTTTCCCCTGTGCGCCGCGCCAAATTCCCTATGCATCGCGCAACTTTGGAGCCTATTTTGGGGCACTTGCAAGTGTCCAAAATGTGCCCAAGTGGGCTTGTTGGAAAGCTTGTCATGTCTACTTTCCAACCCAACTGGAATTTCTAAATTTGAAGCTCATTTTCCCCTCCAAAACTTCATTCTCCCAAGACTGCTTTCTGTGTGTCCAAAAAGTGGCAAAGAGGCCAATTTTGGGTGTTTTGTGACCTTTAGTAGACCCAAAACTTGTCAAAATTTCTTGCCTGGACACCAGTAGACGTATTTTTCGATGCTGAATCCAAATATGCAAGCCATTCCTCGATTAGAGTGCTAGAATTTTAGCGTCGCGCCAATTCTAGCGTCGCGCCAGTGGCGCGACGCATAGGGAGGAATTTCCTGTTTTGTGCCCAAAAATTTTGCTTGTGACCAAAATTTGCCCAAATTTTTTGGAATTTGGGCTGGAGGTTCCCTATGAAGTTCTTTGCTGTGCCAAGGAAGCCTCAGCCAAGATTCGAAGCCGATCTTGCTCCTTTGCCTCCTTTGCCTCTTTTGCCTCTTTTGCCTCTTTTCTCGCTTTGCTCAATTTTGCCTTTAGGCTCCTGATTCTTGCTTTGGAACTCATGTTGCATGCCTGGTAGTGATGGGTCATGCACCTCAGCATGTGCTTCTTCCTGTTTTCTTTGTCCAATAGCCTCTCCAAATGCATGTTGACTCTCTCAAGGTTGGACTCTCGATCTTCATCGATTTCTTGCTCCAAAGAGGTGAGCATAACCCTTCTTCTTTGAGCAACTTGGCGCTGCTCACGGATGTTCTGCAGCTCCATGATCGTCTGTTGGTCCTCAAGCTTTTTGTTTCTCCGCTCCAGGTAATTCATGTTCCACTTGGCCCTTTCTAGATCAATGGTCAAGTCTTCAATCTCTTATTGCTGCTCCTTGATGATCTCTATAAGCTCCTCATTGGTGGGTTCTGCATCTAGCTCATCATCCTAGAGGAGAACAAACTTGGTTTCTTGCTCACCTGATGGCCCCTCCTCCTACACTAGCTCCTTGCCCTTAACCTACTCCTGTGGTGCTGATGGCGGAAGCGAGGCCCCTTCCACCCCAAGTGGAGATAACACTCACTTTGCTGTTGCAAACAACAGTCTGGTGACTTTCGGATAGCCTCTCTGATATGTGATGAAAACTGGCATGGTGGCAGTCTCATGACTCTCAAACTGATGTGAAGGACTTCCCATCTCAGGCTCAAACTGATATGAAGGACCTCCCGGCTCATGCTCAGACTGATGTGAAGGACCTCCCACCTCATATTCTGCCTCTGATATCACCGGTGGACTACTGAAGAAATCACGGGAGATGAAGTCCTCCCAAGCTATACCCTGTAATCCCAACTGATGGTCCACCAAAATCCGGATGAGAGCAAAATGATAGACACTGTTTAGCTGCTGTCGTGGGGTCTTGCGCTGCATGAAGTTTTTCATCTTCTCAATGTTGTTGCAGATGAAAAATGGGAGGCTCATCATCTTCACCTTGGTGAAGTGAATGAGCAAGCGGATGTGATAGGCATAAAGGCGAGAAAACCTCCCCTCACAACTGAAATATTTCATGATCAATCTCGTGAGTGGGGCATACTCATCCCTCAAAAATCTGAATGGAAAAACTCTAGTAAGCTGGCTCAAGCAGTTGTTCTTGATATAAGGCTCATAGTGATGCCTCTCCACTTTCTTCTTCTTATGCCACTGCTCTCCAACGTTAGGTATCCCTGTTGCCACTGATATAGCCTCCGGTGTCAAGGTGAAAGTGACCCCAGCCAGTATAGATTGGCCTCCCTGTAGATGAAGTGAAAAAAGGCGGGCCAACTCATGATGTACTCTGACATTTTCCACCCTTTGGCAAAATTGATAACATGCCAAGTGCTGGAAACAAGACATGGCAAGTGGGCATGCCTGTAGCTCTGTGAGGGTGTTGGGCTCATCTCTGAGATGTCTGCTAATCCAGTGATGTCTCCTATGGGACCTCTCTCCTGAAGATGTGTTACTGTGTGTATCCCCCTCATAATCTGATGAATTTTGTGATGCCATCACTGCTACTTGTACCCTGAGTTTAATGTTGCCCTTTGAATCCAATGACACTGATGAATGCTATGAAAATCTGTTACCAAGGGGACAATAAAACAGGGGAGTGTTAGGAGGGGAATGATGAAAAGGGGAATAGGGGTTTAAAGGAGAAATTTATCAGGGATTTGGGAGTGTTTGGGGTATGGTTTTGATGGGGTAGGGTTTGGGATATTCTTAGCTATAGGAATAAAGGGGACAAATAGATATGATTGCAATATAGCTAGGGTGATGGTAAGGGGAAAATGCTACAGGGAAATTAGCTGATCAAGGTAGGATAAGAGCTTATTTAGCAATTGTATTACTGTAGCAAAAACCCTAGCTTTTTGTCCTCCTTTATGTCATTTTTGGGTTTGGTTAAAAAAATTTGCTTTTGATTTCATGGTCACCAAAACATATTTTTCCTTGAGTTAAGGATCAATGGTTAAAAGATTTATGGGCACTTTTGCAATGTTGAGAGCCAAATTACAAAAATTTGGGAGATTTGGTGCATTTTTAGGCTCACAGGCCTGTGCGTCGTGCGCTTTGCCCAATGCGCCGCGTGTCGGGTATGCGCCGCACCAGTGCAGTTTTAACACTGTGGCCGGGTTCTCAGTACGTCGCGCGCCCTGAGTGCACCGCACCACCTTGTGTGTGCGCCACGCACTGTAACTTCACCCTACACTTGCTTGGAAAACAGGGGAGAGGGCTTTAGGTCGATTTTAGGGTGGTTTCTTTGGGGAACATGATGGAATGGAGGTGAAGATGATGAGAAATGAGGGGACAAGGGGAGGGGAGCAAAACCTTGGTGCTCATCATCACTTTTTGCGACCCCATTTTTCATTTTCCTTGGTGATTTTTCCATGGATGTCCATTGTGCTTTTGGGTACCATCAGACATCTTACAAACCTCATATTAATGACAAAAGTGATGGAGAAGAGGTGTCGATCATGGCCTACCTGTTGATTCGCTAACTTCGTCGAGATTTGAGATGAATTGCAATGTTTTTTAGGCACCTGGCTGTGTGCGTCGCGCGCCAAGCCCAGTGCGCTGTGCACCTTGAGTGCGTTGCGCCCTTGTGGATTTTGCACTATGGGCTGGCTGCCAATGCGTCACGCCCTTCGTGTGCGTCGCACGCCCTGGTGTGTGCGCCGCGCCACCTAGAAATCTGCCCTCCTTACTCGAATTCCTCCTCCTTAGCTCTCTTTTCTTCAACAATGCCTCTCTCAAGCTTTTTCATAACACAATGACTTAGTCTTGGGTTAAAACAAATATATATAGGCTTTGAGAGAGTTGGGTTCAATTTTTTCTTCTTTGAAAACCCACTTTATAATGTTCAAGTTTTGCACTTTTATTGACTTTAAAACATTCTGCTTTTTCTCTTTTTCTTTGAAATTTTGGCTCTCATGATAAAATTTTCAGCATTTCTTTGCGGGGACTGTGTGACTGGGCCTCTGGCTTTGAAATCCATGACTGCATCTGAGATGTCAATTGTCGATTTTTTGGAAAATTTTGTCATAGTTGACCTTGTTTGTCTTTTCTTCAAAACAAAGTTTTGAAGAAGAGTCGATGTCTCTTTGGGTGACGATGATGCTTTCTTGAACCATAGCTGTATAAGATTTCCCTCTGGCCTGCATGACTTTGTTCTGGACATGTTTTTTCAAAAACCACATTGATGCTTTCCTAGACTCAGCAATAAAAAGGACTTTGACTTGTAATATGACCAGACCTTGGCTATCATGAATTTCAGTGATTGTGGATCAAGACCTGAACCAGCAGGGGCCAGACATGAGGGAAAATGAGTAGCATGACTTTCTCCATCAGATCATGACATGTCCCTAGTGAAATGCAGCTGAGTGGATGGAGTGGGACACCTAAAATTGAAATGCAGAAAGAGCTTTGATCTCTGACGGAGGGCTGACCAGACCAACTCTAACATTGGCTCCAATGGGGGATGGTAGCTCCTTGGAGGTGCCAAGAACAGCAGATCTCTGGAGGAGCTAGACAGTGCCTTTTTGTCCATTGGGCTATGGAGTCATCATTTTGATAAACAGCATAGACTCTGACTTATTTATAAAATTGGAATAACCAAGAAATTGACTCAAACTTGACAATTGGAATAACTCAAAAACTGACTTTACATACTGAAAAGAAACTGAAATAAAAATGGTATTTACAATGACAGTGGAAGCAGTGTTAATGGATCAGCAATGATACCGCTTGAGCAGCCGACCATTGATCGGCCCTCCAGGACAGTCTTCCCCATTCATTTCTTTCAGAAGAAAGGCATTCTGACCTCTATATGCTGCAATCTTGAAAGGACCTTTCCATAGATTTTCGAACTTTCCGTGCTTGCCTTTCTCCTCATTCCTTGCATCCCACTTCAGCACCACATCATCCAACTGAAATTTATCCGCTTTTGCTTTTCTGTAATAGATTTTCTTTATCTTCTCTTGCAACTTGGATGTGTTTTTGAAAACTTCTTCTCTTGTTCGCTGCAAGTGGATCATTTGATTCAGTGTTCTCTGCATGGGATCTTCCTCACTACTGGCCTCCTGAAGAAGTTTGACCACTGGGGCAGCAAGGGAAGTGGGAAATACTGTGTCCACTCCATAAACTAGCTCAAACGGTGACATACCAATAGACTTTTTCTGACTGATTCGATCTGCCCAAAGTGCATGGACCAGCCTCTTGTTCCAGCTCTTCTTATTTATTTCCAACAGCTTCTTGATGATGTTGACCAAAGATTTATTTGAAGATTCCGCCAATCCATTGCCTTGCGGATGATAGGCAGTTGAATGACCCAAAATTATATGATATTTATGACAAAATTCTACCATCCTTTTCGATTTAAAGGCTGCTGCATTATCAGTGATTATTTTGTTTGGACAACCAAAGTGAGACAAGATGTTATTTTCGAGAAATGAGATGATTACCGTGTCCGTCGCTTGTCTGGTAGGTGCTGCCTCAATCCACTTTGTGAAGTAGTCCGTCGCTGTAAGGATCCACCTATGCTGTCCGGAAGATGCGGGATGAATTTCCCCAATGAAATCCAACCCCCACTGCTGGAATGGAGCGCTCACTTCGATAGGCTTGAGTGGCAAAGGCTGTAGTTTCTGTTTTCCTTCGAAAATTTGACACTTATGACAGCGCTTTACCATCTTATGCACATCAGCAAACAAAGTAGGCCAGTAGTACCCCGCTCTCAAGATTTTGTTCGCTGTTGACTTCCAAAAAAGATGTCCACCACACTCTCCTCCGTGGAAGTCCTCCATGACTTTCTTTGCCTCCTCTTCCACCAGACAATTTAGTAAAATGCCACCGGGATCTTTCCAATACAGTGCAGAATTCAAGATACAAAACTTGGCAGCCTTCAATTTAAGTGTTCTTGCTTTGTTTCTAACCATGCCGGGCAGTGGTGATAGATTTTTCAACACATAGATTATATCAGAATACCATGGGGACAAAGCAAACATTTCAGATACCTGAACTGAAGTTCCTTCATCATTCTCATCAGACATGGCAACGATCAGATTTATATCCAGTGCATGCAAATTTGACTCAGCCATTAGCTTCGCCAATCCCTGTCCTTTGACCAGCTTTGTAGGCTTTTTCTCCACATCGTATTCAAGCAAAGCTATGATCCATTTGCCCCTTCTCCCTTCCGGATCAGTCTGCACTAAAACATCTTTCACAACAGTATTAGGAACATAGGCCAGAATGTGAGAATGTAGGATATACACCCGGAAATCTTTCAGTGCCTTCACCAATGCCAAGGCTTGCTTCTCAATGATGTTGTACTTCAAAGCTACATCCCTTATATCCCTGCTGAAGAATGCAATGGGTCTTTCATGATCATCCATTTTCTGCAACAATACCACTGTCATAGTGTGCTCAGAAGCAAATGAAAACAATATGAAATCTTGAGTATAATCCGGGCTGACTAGAACTGGAGCTGAAGAAAGGGCCAGTTTGACCAAGTTGGAAGATTTTATAGCCTCATCCATCCATTTCACCTGATTGTCCTTCTTAAGCATGTTGGTCATTTCTTTCAAGTGTTCCACAAGATTAGGCACAAAGCCACGCAGAAAATTCATCTTACCATTGAATGACTGTATCTCCTTTTTGTTCCTAGGCAGATTGATTTGCTAAATTTCTTGGACATGTGCTGGGTCTATGCGGATGCCATATTTTGAAATGATATGCCCAAGTAATTTTCCTTCCTCCATGGCGAACAAGCTCTTCTTAGGATTCAGCGATAAACCATATTTCCTACATTTTTGAAAGACAATTTTTAGGTGATGCATGTGCTCTTCATCAGATTTTGAAAAAACCGTCAAGTCATCCAAGTACACCACCAAAAACACTTCCTTCTCATTTGCAAACAATAAGTCCATTGCACGCTGAAATGTGGCACCTGCATTCTTCAAACCGAATGGCATTTGGCATAGTGAAATGTTCCCCATGGAGTTGTGAAAGTTGTCTTATCCCTATCATCTTCATGGACTGAAATTTGGTTATATCCTGAATAACCATCAAGCAGGGACATACGAGATGCCCCCACTACTCGCTGAAGTATATGGTCCATCTTGGGCAGCGGATAGTTGTCCTTCAATGAGACCTTGTTTAGATTTCTGAAATCAATGCATAGACGGATCTCACCGGTCTTCTTTCGTATAGGCACTAAGTTAGATATCCAATCTGAAAATCTGATAGGCACAATGATACCTGACTTGTACAACCTATTTACCTCTTTTTCAATGGATGGCAGCAACTTTGGATTGATCCTTCTCAGCTTTTGTCTAAATGGTTTCTGATTGGGCTTGATAGGTATGGTGTGCTGAATGATGTTCGTATCATAGGTCTTTAAATCAGAATAATCCCAAACAAATACACCTGCAAATGAAGCCATCAAACTGATATATTTGTCCTTGATCTTTGGCGGTAGTGTCTTGGACACTTTTACCAATTTTGGATTTACTGTTGTACCGATGTTGACTTCTTCTACACCTTTCTCCGTGGGCTGCAAAGTTGGCTTGCGGGCTACATCATCCTGATCGAAAAGTTCTTCTAGGGGTATCAAGCCTTTAGGAATGATGTTGTTCTTCAGCTGCAATACGTCCATTTGATCGATTTGTAATTCTTTTGTACCATTCCCTTTGTTCTCATTGTTTTCCACATCGATTAAGGTTTCTTTGAACTTGCCTTTGTTGAGCAAAAAATCCTTAATCTCCTCATCATCCTGATGTTGTGTGTGGAGCATGATTGTTCAGAGGTCTTTGTTTCAGCTGGATGTATACCCCAGGAAGTTTGTGCACCCCTCCATGCGGGGGGGCCAATCCCCCCCGGCTGGGGGGGTCCGGGGGCCAGCGGTCCCCTGGCGGGGGCTCGGGGGCAGCGCCCCCGAAGCTAAAAACAAATGTAAAATTGCCTTGTAAAAGTATAGTAATTTCTAGTCAATCTGGGCCGTTCATTAGGCGGATGATCTGACGGTAGAACTTATGTTTAGTTTAGGGTTTTTTGCCCTAGAAGGCAACCCCCTCTCTTTGTATGAGGGCATTGTATTTGACGCTGAGATATAGATGTATATTTTGTGAGCGAGAAATAGAGAGGTGAGACTGTGAGAGAAAACAGAGGATATTACAGCAGATTTGTTGTAGTTTGTGTCTCTTCATTTTGCTGGATAATAGAAAGGAAGGACTGGCTGTTCGGGGTGGACGTAGCCCAAATTGGGTGAACCACGTATATTTGTGTCTCTCTTGTTTTGTGTGTTTTCTGTGTTTATATTTCTGCAATATTTTATGTGTTCCATTGCTCCGTAATATATAATTTTCTAACAACTGGTATCAGAGCCAAAGGTCTATTTGGCTGATAAACTCGCAGGAAAGAAGGGTTCCTGGTTCGAGTGGGAGCAATGGCGGAAGATGGTAAGTTTAGGGTCGAGAAATTTAACGGCCAAAACTTCTCACTGTGGAAGATGCAGATGGAAGATTATCTGTATCAGAAAGATCTATACCTACCATTGGGCGGAAAAACAAAGATGCCGACGGGTATGAAAGACGAAGAATGGAACCTTCTCGATAGAGAGGCACTCGGAACAATACGGTTGTGCCTTTCTGCGTCAGTCGCCTTCAACATTTTGAAGGAAACCATGACAAAGGGTTTGATGTAGACGTTGTTGAAACTATATGAAAAACCCTCGGCCTCAAACAAGGTATTTCTTATGAAACGGTTATTTAATATGAATATGTCGGAAGGTGGATCTGTTGCAAATCATTTAAATGATTTTAATACAGTTACAAGTCAGTTAAGTTCTGTAGGGGTAAACTTTGATGATGAAGTTAGAGCTCTGTTATTCTTGTGCTCATTACCAGAAAGTTGGAATGGTTTGGTAATGGCTATTAGTAACTTCGTTTCTGGATCTAGTACTTTAAAGTTTGATGATGTTGTCGGTGCTATCCATAGCGAGGAAATGCGACGGAAAAGCTCCGGTGAGACATCGGGAAATGCTTTGAGTGCAGAGTCTAGAGGAAGAAAAATGGAAAGAGGAAAGAGCTCAGGATATTGCAGTAAATCAAGGAAAGGCAGATCCAAGTCCAGATCGGGGATAGTGTGCTGGAAATGTGGAAAGAAAGGACACCTAAAGAAAGATTGTAGATATCGGAAGGGAAAAGAAGGAGATGCACAGCAAGAAAACAATCATGAAGCAAATGTGACAAGTGAGGTGTTACAAGATGCTTTGATTCTTTCTTTCGAAAATATTACTGATTCCTGGGTGGTAGATTCAGGGGCTTCATTCCATGCCACACCTGAGAAGAAATACTTTCATGACTATGTTCAAGGAGATTTTGGACAAGTTCGTCTGGGTGATGATAAACCCTGTAAAATCGTTGGAATGGGTAAGGTTCTTGTAAAACAGCAGAATGGAAACCAATGGCTATTAAAGGAGGTAAGGCATGTTCCAGATCTAAAGAAAAATCTGATTTCAACAGGGCAGTTAGGCGGTGAAGGTTGTGTTACAACTTTCACAGATAAAGCTTGGAAGGTCACCAAAGGAGCCCTGGTAATAGCAAAAGGCGAAAAGGTTGGTACATTGTATTTATGCAACGATATTTCTAACTCTGTTAATGCTTTAACTTCCAAAGGAGCAGATGCAACATTATGGCATCATAGGCTCGGACACATGAGTGAAAAGGGGATGAAGATTCTTTCCTCAAGCAATTTGTTGCCGGGTTTGAAGAATGTTGATTTGGACTTCTATGAGAATTGCATTTATGGAAAACAGAAGAGAGTCAGATTTCTCAGAGTTGGGAAAGAAAAGAAGAATGAAAAATTAGAGCTTATGCATACAGATGTATGGGGACCTGCTCAGGTATCATCTCTCGGTGGCTCTCATTATTATGTTACTTTTATTGATGATGCAACTAGAAAAAATTGGATTTATTGTATTAAGAATAAATCTGATGTATTTGATACTTTCAAGAAATGGAAAGCTTTGGTTGAGATTGAGACAGGAAAGAAATTGAAGTGTCTTAGATCAGACAATGGAGGTGAATATTGCAGCAAAGAGTTTGATAGGTACTGTTCAGAACATGGAATTCGTAGAGAGAAGACAGTTCCAAGAACACCACAAGAAAATGGTGTGTCAGAAAGGATGAACAGAACAATCATGGAGCGTGCAAGGTGCATGAGATTGCATGCAGGATTGCCTTTACAGTTTTGGGCAGATGCTGTAGATACTGTTATTTATCTAGTAAACAGAGGGCCTTCAAGTTCCTTGGATGGTGGTGTTCCGGAGGAAGCATGGACAGGTAAAAAGGTAAACTACTCTTTTTTAAAGCCTTTTGGTTGTGAGGCCTTTGTCCATATTGATAAAGAAAATAGAACAAAGCTTGAGGCAAAGTCAAAGAAATGTACCTTTATTGGATATGGTGTTAATGATTTTGGTTATCGCTTATATGATTACGAAAATCACAAAATCATTAGGAGCAAAGATGTAATATTCAATGAAAATGTCTTGTATAAGAATCAGTTGCAGGAAAAGAAACAGGAAAAAGAAAACAAGGAATATGCAGTTCTTGATGAAATCACTGAAAAGGTAAAGGTGCCTGAAAATAATAATAATTAACAACAACAACCACCAAAACAGCAACAGGGGCCCCAAACACCTAAAAGTGGTGTTAGAAGATCTACCAGGATAAGTAGACCCCCTGAACGATACTCTCCTTCATTATATTATTTATTGTTGATTGATTCTGGTGAACCCAAATGTTATGAAGAAGCAATGCAGGTTGAAAGCAGGAAGAAGTGGGAGGTAGCCATGGAAGAAGAGATGGACTCCTTAATTCATAACCAGACTTGGGATTTAGTCAGGTTGCCTGCAGGAAAAACTACATTGAAGAATAAATGGGTTTACAGGCTGAAGGAAGAAGATGGAGGAAAATAGAGGTACAAAGCTAGACTTGTGGTGAAGGGGTTTGCACAGAAGAAAGGTATTGATTTTGATGAAATATTTTCTCCTGTTGTTAAAATGACTTCAATCAGAACTATTTTAAGTCTTGTAGCAGCTGAAGGTTTGCATCTTGAGCAGTTAGATGTAAAGACAACCTTTCTCCATGGGGATTTAGAGGAAGAGATATATATGCAGCAGCCACAAGGATATGAGGTGAAATGGAAGGAGAAACTAGTGTGCAGGTTGAAGAAGAGCTTGTATGGCTTAAAAAAAGCTCCAAGGCAGTGGTATCTAAAATTTGACAAGTTTATGTCTGAACAAGGTTATACTAGATGTCACTCTGATCATTGTGTTTATTTGAAAAAGAAAAATGATGGCAGCTATATTATATTGTTATTGTATGTAGATGACATGCTTGTTGCAGGATCTAACATGCAGGAAATAAATGTGCTCAAAAGAAAATTGGCAAATTCATTTGCAATGAAGGATTTGAGAGCTGCAAAACAAATCCTTGGTATGAGAATAACTAGAAACAGGAAAAATCGTAAATTAACATTGTCTCAGAATGAGTACATACAAAAGGTGTTGAAAAGATTTAACATGCACAATGCAAAACTAGTTAGTACACCTTTTGCTAGCCATTTCAAACTTAGCAAGGAAATGTGCCCAAAGACCCAAGAAGACATGGATTATATGTCTAAAGTTCCATATGCATGAGCAGTTGGAAGCTTAATGTATGCAATGGTCTGCACAAGGCCTGATATTGCACATGCAGTGGGAGTTGTAAGCAGGTACATGAACAATCTAGGAAAGGAACATTGGATGGCAGTGAAATGGATTCTCAGATATTTGAAAGGTACCACAAATCAAGCATTATGCTTTGGTGGTTCAAACATCTCCCTACAAGGATATGTTGATGCAGATATGGCAGGTGACAGATATAACAGGAGGAGCACTACAGGATATGTATTTACTGTTGGAGGAACAACTGTCAGTTGGGTTTCAAAAATCCAAAGTGTTGTTGCACTTTCAACAACAGAAGCAGAGTATGTTGCTGCTACAGAGGCTAGTAAAGAAATGATTTGGTTACAAAGGTTTATGGGTGAATTGGGTAAGGAGCATGATATGGGCACGTTATACAGTGATAGTCAAAGTGCCATTCATCTTGCAAAGAACTCAGCATTTCATTCCAGGACTAAACACATACAGCTCAAGTACCATTTCATATGATCAGTGTTGGAAGATGGAGAGTTGAAGCTGGAAAAGATACACACTAGCGAGAATCCTGCAGATATGCTAACAAAAGTTGTAACCAGGGAGAAACTGAGAATATGCTTAGTTTCAATTGGTCTTCAAGGATGACGATGAAGATGAGAAACAACCAGGTCCAAAGAGGAGTCATTTTCCAGCAAATGAAGCAACGGTGGAGTTTCTACAATCATTCTCCAAGTGGGAGATTGTTGTGTGTGGAGCATGATTGTTCAGAGGTCTTTGTTTCAGCTGGATGTATACCCCAGGAAGTTTGTGCACCCCTCCACACGGGGGGGTGCGGGGGGGCCAATCCCCCCGGCTGGGGGGTCCGGGGGCTAGCGGTCCCCCGGCAGGGGCTCGGGGGCAGCACCCCCGAAGCTAAAAACAAATGTAAAATTGCCTTGTAAAAGTATAGTAATTTCTAGTCAATCTGGGCCGTTCATTAGGCAGATGATCTAACGGTAGAACTTATGTTTAGTTTAGGGTTTTTTGCCCTAGAAGGCAACCCCCTCTCTTTGTATGAGGGCATTGTATTTGAGGCTGAGATATAGATGTGTATTTTGTGAGCGAGAAGTAGAGATGTGAGACTGTGAGAGAAAACAGAGGATATTACAGCGGATTTCCTGTAGGTTGTGTCTCTTCATTTTGCTGGATAATAGAAAGGAAGGACTGGCTGTTCGGGGTGGACGTAGCCCAAACTGGGTGAACCACGTATATCTATGTCTCTCTTGTTTTCTGTGTTTTTTGTGTTTATATTTCTGCAATATTTTATGTGTTCCATTGCTCCGTAATATATAATTTTCTAACACTTGAAACACTTGCCAATGTCATTGATTGTCTGGAATGGTTGGACGATGCTTGACATGGATTTCAAATTTATTGCTGGAGTTCATGGGGATCTTCAAGCTGCTCACTGCCTTGGCAAGAGCATCAGCAATACTATTTTGTATTCGTGGCACACATGTCAAGGTGTATTCGGAAAATAGCTTCAAGATGTCCAAAACTGCATTACGATAGGCCCGCATCCTAGGATGTTTTACTTGGTACTCAACTCTGACCTGTTTTATCACCAACTTGGAGTCGCCATATACTGAAATTCTCTTTGCATTCAACTTTCTAAGAATTTTCAGGCCAGCAATCAGAGATTCATATTCAGCTTCATTATTGGAACATTCGAAGGCCAGCTTGTAGGAGCAAACTCTCACGCTGCTAGGTACTTTGTTTGGGGCGGAGAAAGGACTGCGTACCCAAATACCAATACCAGCTCCATCATTCCCTATTGTTCCATCAAAATCCATGGTCCATAAACCTTCTTCTTCTTCTTGCAAGTGCTGAAAATATTTTTGTTGTCCATTTTTAGTTTGATGTCCATCGTTTCCAACTGATTGACCAATCTTTTGTTGCTTTTCTTGTCTTTCTTTCTTCAAAATCTCTCTAAAATTTTTTGTTATCTCTGGAATGTCGTCTGCTTTTACCATCTGACTATCTATTTCATTTAAGCTATCTGAAAACAAAACAAAAGACTCTAAATCTGTATGTACATAGTTTATAGGATGATTTATCGGTTTCTCCTTGCTTGTGATCATATACTTCATCTTTTGTTCCTGATATAATTTCTTCATCTGTCCAAACACTGGGATTGTCGCATAGGAGAAATCCAGCTATAGTGTCCCCTTCAATTTTGCCACCCAAGACCTGGAAAGAAGCATACCAAACCTTGGAGGAATGTCTGCTACGACTACATCCATCAGAACATTTTTCATAGGAAGTTGATCTAGACTCACAACTAAGTTTTTGATGAGCCCTATGCATCTTACTTTGCTGGCGTTGAATGAATAGAGATCATGATATTGGTGGGTGATGTCCAGACCAAGCTTGTCCATGATAGCCTTGGGCATGAGATTATGAGAGGCTCCGGAATCGAACATGGCATTGTGTAGCACAAAGTCATGCAATCGCAAACTGATATAGAAGGGTGGTACCTCGCTCTCAGGAGACTCACCATTTGTTGCTGGACCAAAAATCATTTCACGCTGATCATCTTCCACGTTTACCATGTCGGACATTGGGTCCAAGTTCAACATTTTAGAAATCTGTCCTCTATAGCTGCTGTTCTTCATGATTTTAGTCAAAGGGATGGATACCTTTAGCTTAGAAATCTCATTCTCTAGGCTGAAAGCGGGAGTTCTTTCTACCTCTTTGACTGGGATCTCTTTCCTTTCCTTGTCTTTTGAGGTGGCTGGTTGCTGTGATTGTTCTACTGATTTCGATTTGCTGCTCTCCAGAACAACCGCCTCCTTTCCCTTTCTTTGTGTAGCTGATAGATCTTTCTTTGTTGTTTCATCCTCCTTCTTTTTCTGAATTTGTTTAGTCGGTACATCTCTGTTTCGAAGGGAATATCGTTGTTTTTGTGTGGACAAAGCATTCATATACCCCCTTTGATATTCTTCTGACTCTTCTTCCAACATGGTTTCGTTAGCTAGGATAAAATCGGTGTCTTGGTGTGTAGCTGAATTCACTGCACATTCTTCTTCTTTGGTGATGTAAGTAGGCAGCTCATCTGGAGTAAAAAGATGGTTTTCCTCACCTATTACATTCCCATCCTCATCTGATTCCAGTCCATGTACAAAATTCTGTTGCAAAGGTGTTTGTACCGGCTGTTGTGCTGTCTGCTCTTGAGTCCGCTGATGTCTTTGTCTTATCCTATATTGTGGCTGCTGTTGGCCCCAGAAGTTAGGATTCCTAACTTGTGGCTCTGGCTTGTCAAGTTTTACCCTTTCAAGCATTTCTTCTACCTTCTTGAGCAGCTGATTCATTGAAGAAGATTCTTCTTTCACCGTAGTTTTCTTCTCTGCTTTCACTCTTGCTCTTTTGGACAGTAGGTTAGCCTCAACGCTGACTGCAATTTTCTACATATCTTCCATTGTAGCCGGTTCTCTCTCTCGTAATTGGTACGCCATGTCAGCATCAAAACCATCGGGAAACTTCATCATTGCTAGTCCCATAGGTGGCTTTAGATGGTCTGGGATGTCGTTGTAGACTGCATTAAATCTAACACAATAATCTTGAACCGACTCACCAGCATTCCGCTTGATTTGTTCATACTCGGCCAGAATTTGAAGGGGATTCTTTTTTACTTCCCACCTGTTCAAAAATTGTCTTTGTAGCTCCGCCAAGGTGGTGATACTTGCAGTCGTCAAACCTCTGAACCATTTCCTCACATCACCTGCAAATGTTTGTACAAAGAGCCTCATTGCCACGTTCTCCGCATCGATCTCATGAAGTTCATAGAAATTTGCCATTTTATCCACATGTTGTTGAGCTGTAATGCTGTTAGGAGTGCCATCAAAAAATGGGATTTTACTTTGATAGTCATTTGGCATGTCATCTAGAACTTGGGGCTGAACAAGAGGAGCAAAACGGGCAGCCATCATTCTCGGTGGATTTGGCCTTGGAGGTGTTGGAGGAGTATGCACAGTTTGCAAGGGGCTTGCACTTGGAGTTTGGGGCTGTGTGGCAATGTAGTTATCGATTAATCTATTAGCTCTTTCTGTCTCAAGGTATACAAGAAATTGCGGATCGGGGATGGTGTAATCAACAGCCTTTTCGGATTTAGATTCAAATAGTGATATCTCAAACCGTTCATCAAACTCAAGCTCCTCAAGATACTCAAAAATGTCGGGACATGAATGGGATTTGAACACGGGGGTTATGGTGCTTTCTTGATGAAGGAGTCTTGGGATCAAATTTGGATTTTCGTAAATGTGAGGAGGGTCTGGGTCTGGATTTGCTCTGGCGTATTGTCTTGAAGACAACATGCTATTAAGAGAAATTACGGGACACAACCAACTTACTCAGCCTTTCCAATCCTAAGCTCATCATCCGGAAGCTTACAATTCTTATGATACAAGGGGATTTGATTTTCAACTTGTTCCCCAGTGGAGTCGCCGCTATGTTATCGCCTAAATCTGCCTCAGGCTGAAGGAAGGCAAAGATTAGGGTAACCAAAAACCACGCTCAGCCTGGTAGCTAGCCCTACGAGAACAAGAGAGGGCTCTCTCCAAGTCATGCTCAACGAATGGATAGGAAAAATGGTCTGAGATGACTTGCAATGTGATATTTACCTTAGGCTAGTAAGTGAAAAAGGATTTTGGAAAAGATTTTTGAAAGTGGCTGAGCTTCTGGGATGTATATGGGACTGGCGCTTACCAAAGAACAGAGAATTGAGAATGAAGGCACAGATTATTCCATGAGGCAAGGTAGGTGGGAAGCGCAACAATTTCGACTTAAGGTGACGCGAAATGAAAATATTGTTGAAGATAGTGAAAAGGGCATGGTCGCATGAATCATTTTCAACAGAAGATAACACTGCACATGAAATTTTCCCACAGGTAGAGCAATATAAATTGAATTCTACCTAATCTCAAAAAATTTCACTGAAATGAAACATGAAATGAATTATGAAACATAAAAAGATACATATGGAACATAAGAACACATTTGCTACACTCACAACCACAAGAATCTCATGAAACAGAGCCGCTACCTTTCATTAACTCTTTGTCAAAATATACATAGTGCAGAAACATAGTTTCTTTCCCACAATCTCCCAGAAGTTACAAGCCAGCCAACCCTTTGCAAATAACTTGCATACAATATATAGAAAGTGTAGAGAAGATATGGAACACCCAGGGGTTGGGAAGTTACTCAAATCATTTCGAAAAGGAGATGGAGAGCCAACCATCAGCTACAGGTGCAGTGCTCTCAAGCATGACATTTGGCTGTGGTGACCCTTTGCATTCTTTTGCCACTTGGATAGATGCCCACCTGGAGAGAAAATTCTTTAAAATCCGCCTTTGGTGCCAAAAAACTGAAGAGTAGATGACCGGGCCCACTTGGAGAAGTCGCGACCCGAAATTTCGCGAAACGGGAGCATTTTGGCCATTTTTTCCCCTGTGCGTCGTGCCACTTTGGAGCCTGTTTTGGGGCACTTGCAGGTGTCCAAAATGTGCCCAAGTGGGCTTGTTGGAAAGCCTGTCCTATCTACTTTCCAACCCAACTAGAATTTCTAAATTTGAAGCTCATTTTCCCCTCCAAAACTTCATTCTCCCAAGACTGCTTTCTATGTGTCCAAAAAGTGGCAGAGAGGCCATTTTTGGGTGTTTTTTGACCTTTAGGAGACCCAAAACTTGTCAAAATTTCTTGCCTGGACACCAGTAGACGTATTTTTCGTTGCTAAATCCGAATATCCAAGCCATTACTCGATTAGAGTGCTAGAATTTTAGCGTCGCGCCAATGGCGCGGCGCAGAGGGAGGAATTTCCTGTTTTGTGCCCAAAAATTTTGCCTGTGACCAAAATTTGCCCAAATTTTTTGGAATTTGGGCTGGAGGTTCCCTATGAAGTTCTTTGCTGTGCCAAGGAAGCCTCAGCCAAGATTCGAAGCCGATCTTTCTCCTTTGCCTCCTTTGCCTCTTTTGCCTCTTTTCTCGCTTTGCTCAATTTTGCCTTTAGGCACCTGATTCTTGCTTTGGAACTCCTATTGCGTGCCTGGTAGTGATGGGTCATGCACCTTAGCATGTCTTTCTCCCTGTTTGCTTTGTCCAACAGCCTCTCCAAATGCATGTTGACTCTCTTAAGGTTGGACTCCCGATCTTCATCGATTTCTTGCTCCAAAGAGGTGAGCGGAACCCTTCTTCTTTGAGCAACTTGGCGCTGCTTACGGATGTTCTGCAGCTCCATGATCGTCTGTTGGTCCTCAAGCTGTTTGTTTCTCTGCTCCAGGTAATTCATGTTCCACTTGGCGCTCTCTAGATCAATGGTCAAGTCTTCAATCTCTGATTGATGCTCCTTGATGATCTCTATAAGCTCCTCATTGGTGGGTTCTGCATCTGGCTCATCATCCTAGAGGAGAACAAACTCGGTTGCTTGCTCACCTGATGGCCCCTCCTCCTGCACTGGCTCCTTGACCTTAACCTGCTCCTGTGGTGCTGATGGCGAAAGTGAGGCCCCTTCCACCCCAGGTGGAGATAACACTCGCTTTGCTGCTGCAAACAACGGTCTGGTGCCTTTGGGATAGCCTCTCTGGTATGTGATGAAAACTGGCATGGTGGCAGTCTCATGAATCTCAAACTGATGTGAAGGACTTCCCATCTCAGGCTCAAACTGATATGAAGGACCTCCCGGCTCATGCTCAGACTGATGTGAAGGACCTCCCACCTCATGTTCTGCCTCTGATATCACTGGTGGAGCGCTGAAGAAATCACGGGAGATGAAGTCCTCCCAAGCTATACCCTGTAATCCCAACTGATGGTCCACCAAAATCTGAATGAGAGCAAAATGATAGACACTGTTTAGCTGCTGTCGTGGGGTCTTGCACTGCATGAAGTTTTTCATCTTCTCAATGTTGTTGCAGATGAAAAATGGGAGGCTCATTATCTTCACCCTGGTGAAGTGCATGAGCAAGCGGATGTGATAGGCATAAAGGCGAGAAAACCTCCCCTCACAACTGAAATATTTCATGATCAATCTCATGAGTGGGGCATACTCATCCCTCAAAAATCTGAATGGAAAAACTCTAATGAGCTGACTCAAGCAGTTGTTCTTGATATAAGGCTCATAGTGATGCCTCTCCACTTTCTTCTTCTTATGCCACTGCTCTCCAACGTTAGGTATCCCTGTTGCCACTGATATAGCCTTCGTTGTCAAGGTGAAAGTGACCCCAGCCAGTACAGATTGGCCTCCCTGTAGATGAAGTGGAAAAAGGCGGGCCAACTCATGATGTACTCTGACATTTGCCACCCTTTGGAAAAATTCATAACATGCAAGTGCTGGAAACAAGATATGGCAAGTGGGCATGCCTATAGCTCTGTGAGGGTGTTGGGCTCGTCTCTGAGATGTCTGCCACTCCGGTGATGTCTCCTATGGGCCCTCTCTCCTGAAGATGTGTCACTGTGTGTATCCCCCTCATAATCTGATGAATTTTCTGATGCCATCACTGCTGCTTGTACCCTGAGTTTAATGTTGCCCTTTGAATCCAATGACACTGATGAATGCTCTGAAAATCTGTTACCAAGGGGACAATAAAACAGGGGAGTGTTAGGAGGGGAATGATGAAAAGGGGAATAGGGTTTAAAGGAGAAATTTATCAGGGATTTGGGAGTGTTTGGGGTATGGTTTTGATGGGGTAGGGTTTGGGATATTCTTAGCTATAGGAATAAAGGGGACAAACAGATATGATTGCAATATAGCTAGGGTGATGGTAAGGGGAAAATTCTACAGGGAAATTAGCTGATCAAGGTAGGATAAGAGCTTATTTAGCAATTGTATTACTGTAGCAAAAACCATAGCTTTTTGTCCTCCTTTATGTCATTTTTGGGTTTGGTTAAAAAAATTTGCTTTTGATTTCATGGTCACCAAAACATATTTTTCCTTGAGTTAAGGATCGATGGTTAAAATATTTATGGGCACTTTTGCAATGTTGAGAGCCAAATTACAAAAATTTGGGAGATTTGGTGCATTTTTAGGCTCACAGGCCTGTGCGCCACGCGCTAGGTATGCGTCGTGCCAGTGCAGTTTTAACACTGTGGCTGGGCTCCCAGTGCGCCGCACGCCCTGAGTGCGTCGCGCCACCTTGTGTGTGTGCCGCGCACTGTAACTTCACCCTACGCTTGCTTGGAAAACAGGGGAGAGGGCTTTAGGTCGATTTTAGGGTGGTTGCTTTGGGGAACATGATGGAATGGAGGTGAAGATGATGAGGAATGAGGGGACAAGGGGAGGGGAGCAAAACCTTGGTGCTCATCATCATTCTTTGCGACCCCATTTTTCATTTTCCTTGGTGATCTTTCCATGGATGTACATTGTGCTTTTGGGTACCATCAGACATCTTACAAACCTCATATTAATGACAAAAGTGATGGAGAAGAGGTGTCGATCATGGCCTACCTGTTGATTCGCTGACTTCGCCGAGATTTGAGATTGATTGCAATGTTTTTTAGGCACCTGGCTGTGTGCGCCGCGCGCCAAGCCCAGTATGCTGCACGCACTGAGTGCATCACGCCCTTGTGGATTTTGCACTGTGGGCTGGCTGCCAATGCGTCGCGCCCTCCGTGTGCGTCGCGAGCCTGGTGTGTGCGCCGCGCCACCTAGCAATCTGCCCTCCTTACTCGAATTTCTCCTCCTTAGATCTCTTTTCTTCAACAATGCCTCTCTCAAGCTTTTTCATAACACAATGACTTAGCCTTGGGTCAAAACAAATATATATAGGCTTTGAGAGAGTTGGGTTCATTTTTTTCTTCTTTGAAAACCCACTTTATAATGTTCAAGTTTTGCACTTTTATCGACTTTAAAACATTCTGCTTTTTCCCTTTTTCTTTGAAATTTTGGCTCTCATGATAATATTTTCGGCATTTCCTTGTGGGGACTATGTGACTGGGCCTCTGGCTTTGAAATCCATGACTGCATCTGAAAATGTCAACTATCGATTTTTTGGAAAATTTTGTCATAGTTGACCTTGTTTGACTTTTCTTCAAAACAGAGTTTGGATGAAGAGTCAATGTCTCTTTGGGTGACAATGATGCTTTCTTGAACCATAGCTATATAAGATCTCCCTCTGGCTTGCATGACTTTGTTCTGGACATGTTTTTTCAAAACCACATTGATGATTTCCTAGACCCAGCAATAAAAAGGACTTTGACCTGTAATATGACAAGACCTTGGCTATCATGAATTTCAGTGATTGTGGATCAAGACCTGAACCAGCAGGGGCCAGACATGAGGGAAAATGAGTAGCATGACTTTCTCCGTCAGATCATGACATGTCCCTAGCGAAATGCAGCTGAGTGGATGGAGAGGGACACCTAAAATTGAAATGTAGAAAAAGCTTTGATCTCTGATGGAGGGCTAACGAGACCGACTCTAACACCCTCCCCAATACTCCCTTGCCATTGTTATTCCACCTCCATCAAGGATATTTATAGGAATATTTTATTTATAGGAATAGAGAGTGAATTTCTAAAGTATGAGCTATATGAGCTATTTCTATGAGGTAATTAGACTTTATTAATTATGTGTTTGATTTTTTATTTAATATAGGTAGCTTTTTAAGAAAGATACAATATAAGAATTAAAAAAAGTATTATTATAATAATAAATTCATATTTAAAATATTACATAAACATAAATTTACTTGAATGATATGTTTCCCACAGTGATATAATAGAATCTATCATAATGTTGACAATAGATGATTTTGGATTAGATCTTTGGATCCATGTAACATATAGAATAAATTGCATCCAATTATTTGGGATTTAAAAATTTGATTGATTAACATTACCATAGCATATGCAATTCTATTCATTAGAAGTAAATGTGTGAATTAATGAAAAAGTGAAGAGCCATCCTTTGTTCTTTTAACACTGTAAATTAATGAATTCTAGTAATGATGATCCAAGCCCTTGGTTGACTTTTAGGATTTTGACTTCTAGGATTTTACAAGTCTTAATCAACTTGTTTTCATTCCTTTCACTTTTTAGGTCACAATTATCACTTGTGTCGCAAGACTATCTTATTAATATTGCTTTGTATTTCTCCACTAGCACACAATATTGTAGTTTACCTTAATGGATCTTTAATCGCTCACTAAATTACTATAGATTTCCAATAATTATGACCTTAGCATGTACATGCATTTGGAACAATAATTTTCCATAGTTGGAAGGTTGGTCATCTTGCAGGGACCCATTATGTGAACTAAAACATGTCACATAACTAACTTCCAATTTGTTTAGTTCTTCAATTACTACCCTTTCTTGGTTATTATAGAGAAAGAATCTGATATGAGTACAATCAAGGAAAAAATGATGAAGAGAAGAATACGAGGTAGTCATTGAACATGAAACATTAGAAAAAATAAGTTGAAACTATTTACCTCATATGCACATATGATTGGCTAGAGAGACCCTAGAACAACTAGAGCACTAAAGTTGTAGTATAGGCAACTTACGGCCTGCAAAACTCTTTTAAAAGTAGCTTTTCCTATAAAGCATATTCAACCTATAGCCTACCCAAACCTCTTAGAATTATTATTGATGCATTATTTAGCAAACTCATGTTATAATGGAAGTGGATTTTATATACCCATTTTCGTTAGTAGTCTCTCTCTCTCTCTCACTCTCTCTCTCCATTTATTATTGAATAAATTATATGTTCATAACCTTTTCCTTGTGCATACACATATTATAACATTAGAGTTTTACAATTCCTTAATTGTCTCCATGTGTACACCTCATTAACATGTCAATATGGTACTAAATCAACAAAGTCATTAGCATTACCTACCCATTTTGACTATATCATTTTTAAACAAGAAGGTTAAAGTTCAACTACAACTCCTATAAAACACCTACTTTGATCTAGCTAGATACTAATGGCCATACAGTTCTTCCACTTATTCAGAATGGTTCTACATCTTGATAGTCTAACTACTATTTTCTAGGTTCCCAACTTTCGATGCATTTTTTGAGCATTTCCCTTTTGTTTTTGGTAATTGATAGAGGCAAAAATCTTTGGTTGTGTGGCCTATCAAACACATAGAGTATGGATTAAGCTTTTTGGTTTAAGAAATACCCCAAATGAAGCTTGCATGCAATAGTTACAACTCCTAGAAGTTAAGATATCAACTAGACTCCTCATGGCCCATATTCCTTTTACTACATCATTTCCTAAGATTAATGTTTTTGATCTTTAGGTTTTTTTCATCTTAAGTCATCATGCTTTATGTTGAAAGGTAGTTTTGACCTCCTGTATTATTTTCTTTAGAATGAGGTAACAACACAACTGTCTTCAAAGATAAGCTACCACAATTCTTGCTAGTTTATGTTGATTTCCATTTTTTTTCAAAGAAATGGGTATGGATTTGGTATTATAATAAAAATATGAAGTCTCGGCTAGAAACCTTACAAAAGGATTAATGTTCCAAAAGTACATTGCATTCAGAAGCCCAAAAGATAAAGTATCTATGTGTTGGGAAGTTGGCATTATCTGAATGGATGGTGGCATCCAGTGTGTTGGCTTTGATACCAACCATGCTAGCATTGATGTCAAGCTCAAGGGGAGTCCCATGGTTGTTGCAGTCCTTGGTAGAGAACCATCATAGTAGTAGGATGAGGTAAGAAGCTAAAATATTATACCTATGATGGTTAGGGAGTCCCGGTATTTGGAGGAGGTTTTTCCTCAAGATATCATCTCAGTTTCTCTTATAAATGGCGTAGTTGGACAGTACTCGGAAAGAGATTTCCAATGGTATATTGAAGACCAAAAATGACCTCTTGGATCAAGAATTATTGCAAGTAAAAGTTGAGGACTTCAAAAGTCAAAGTTGCAGAGCTATTAATGGTTGGTTGGGGTGTCCCTTGGTGCATGTTAGTTTGGCATTTTTCCAAAAATGGCAGTGTAAGTTGGTGATATTTTTAGCAAAGCCACTAAAGGAGAGTTGGGTGGACATGGGAAAACAGAACAATGACAATGATAATTTCTATTGGCTCAGAGGTGGAGCTCATCGCACAATTCATCCTGGTGGCAATACCCCGAACAATTCAAACAAGGCACAAAGGAGAAGGTTGAGATATAAGCGTTGGGCAGACGTGGATCTGGCAGCTGTGGGAGATTTTTGATTAGTTGGTGGTGGATCCCTCTTTACATATTAGACAGGTGGGAGTACCTCAGAAGTTTCATTGAGCACACAAAGGAAAAGGCGTAGGACCCCTAAACTTTTATAAAGGGATATCAACAAAAAAACAAAGGCTTGGAACCCCTCTATCTCTGTACCCAAGACAACATGGATAAATGAGAATGGGTAGATGGCACAATGTGGTTGGCTTGTAATGATGTGTTGGCAACAACAGTGGCATGTGACATCAACATAACGTTAGTACAAGGGGACATGTGGCATGAAAATTTGACATTTTTGGGTACCCAAGTGGGCCAAAAATGTGTGACATGTGGACCAATCTTATGGCACCAAGTGGCAACAATGATGTAAGCATGACATCGTCCTTGAGGCCTTACCCCAGAGGAAACCAAAGAGCACAACATGGGATTTTTGTGTTGCCTAGGCACCAAGAGAGGTGGAGGCAGTTAAGCCAGAGCACAGGTCAATGAGAGATGAGGAAGGGTGGCCCCACGAGACATGTCATCCCTGAGGCTTGATCCCAGAGGAAATTAAAGGGGGCAAGGGAGAAAGCGGCATGATGACAAGGCGAGACACATTGGTGTGTACAGGCGGAGCTAGAAACTAATGGGAGAAGTTATAAGGAAACCCCACCGGACATGTAATCCCCTAGGGAAGACCCTAGAAGGTTTAAAGTGTGCGTTGGAGGAGCGTCAAGGTAACATGAATCGAGGGCCAATGTTTAGCACTAAGACTCAGTTCTGTGGGGGCCTTGTGACCATGGGAAGAGAAGGTGGATGCATAGTGTTTAAGCCCTCGGGAGCTATAGCTCAAAGGGGCCCAATGACGTTCTAAGTGGTGGTTTTTTCGTGTGTTAGATGACTAAGGGCCTTCAGGACAAAAGAAAAGAAAAAATGTGCTTGAGGAATAAGGCTAGGGGCTAAAGGTTGTGCCTAAGACCTAGTTTTGTGTGCGATTGGTGACCATGGGCCTATGGGCTAATAAAAAAGAAAATGGCACTACAGGCAAGCATTTAAAGGGCCTTTTGGCTATGGCCATAATTGGAGTTAACAGAGCTTGGGCGGTTAGGTAAACAAAATGAACAGGTTGACAAGATTTGAAGGCGCCACCAAGTTTAGTATCGCACCAGGGGCATTGCTGGAGTCAATATTGATTGTAGAGATAGTTTATTCAAGGCAATGAGGACCACGATAATCAAAGCATTAATGGAGCATTAACCACAACAATGAACACCATCATGATCATAACATTTATGCATCAACACACTTATTGAGCAAGGAGAACCATGTTGTGTATTTAAATATCTGATAGTGTGCAATCAGATTTGGAGAGCCTAACAAAGTTGTAATGGATACCGTGATTGTTTATGATGGCCAACTAAATTCTACCCATACTCAGGTTGTTGATACAGAACAATTGTGTGTGCCTAGCAAGCAATGTTGTTATGAGATTGAACAAGTCGTCCTTTCTCAAGTAAATTGAGTCCATACTCATGTTTTTAATTGAAGACCAATGTGCCATAGTATGGATTGAATGCGGTGGTTGATGAGCTTACAAGGAGTGTTGTGCACTATGTTTTTGGTGAACAAAAAGGCTTTGAAAACATTGGATATTTGGGGAAGTAGAATTGTGCGCAAAGTGAAGAGTGTGAGGGGTTGTAAGTAACCAAGTGTGAGAAGAAGGGTGGATGTGCGTGAGAGCTGATAGTTATACAGAGCAATTGAGGGTCGAGACCATAACTGATTGACCAGTGAAGTGTGTAGTGCAAAGAAGGAATGCATAGCAAAGAGGAAGGTGTTGTGTGGAACAACTGGCCATGTTTTATATTTCTGTGCATTTGTATATGCCTCTATTTTCACAGTTTGAAAACTATATGAAATGTAGAACAATTGACTAGAGTAGGTGGTGGTCTGCATTCATAACATGTTGGTGCTTCTTGGCAAGTAGTGGCTTGTTATCTTAAAGGGGGTTGGGGCCTCCTGTGAATGGGTTCTCACAAACAATTTGATGTAATTAAGTAGGAGCTTAAATTACATCATAATAACAAACATATTGGTGGTTTTCTCCCTTTGGGTTTCCACTTAAAAATACCTGTGTCAATATGTTCTTGTTTCTCAATTGATGGATTGTGTGTTCATGTGAATGGTTTAAATTTTTGTCTATGTATTTTATTGAGAATGCTCACATAAGTAATTCCCAAGAGTGAAATGAAATTAAGAGTTGAGCTTAAAATTAAAAACCCTCATTAATTACTGATTCACCCCCCTGTCAGTAATTCCCTATTCCAACAATTAGTATCAGAGCCAAGTTCCTTTAGGAAAAATTTAACCACTGGAAGGAAGATCCATGAGGAATCATGTCTAGACAAGAGAGTCATGATGCTTACTCAAGCAAAATACCAGTCTTTGATGGAACAAACTATGATTTTTGGAAAGTTAGGATGGAAGGCTATCTCATGTCCCTAGGGGTAGATATTTGAAGCTCTATGTTAGTAGATTATGTTGTCCCAACAGTCCATCCTATAGATGCATATGATAAAATGGTGTATCGAAATAATGCAAAAGCCAAGAATTCCATTCTCTTTGGTCTTAGTCAATTTGAGCTTATAAAGGCTCTGCATTGTAAGTCAACCAAGGAACTGTGGGACAAGCTTAATCAGATTCATGAAGGAGATAAGAAAGTTAAGCAAGCTTAACTTCAAACCTTCAGAATCAGGTTCGAGGTCTTAATAATGAGTGACGAAGAAAGTAGAAGAGTATTTCGTCTAAGTTGATGAAGTAACCAATACGATTAGAGGACTTGGTAAAGCTATCCAAGGAGAAGTAATTGATCAGAAGGTTTTGAGATTTATGCCTATGAGATTCAATGCCAAGATCTCAACCATCGACGGAATGAAAGATTTGAAAAAACTCACAATGGACGAGCTACTTGGTACTCTCACAGCATATGAGATGAGAGTAGGCAAAGAGAAGGTTGAACTAAAGGAGGAAACTTTCAAGGTGTCTAAGAAGGTAAATGAATGCAAAGACCATCAAGATTTATCTAGCTGTGAATCTAATCAGGAGTTGGCTCACTTTTCCAGGAAACTAAAATTTGGTTCAGGAAAGTATAAAGGCAAGCTACCCTTCAAATTATTTAAGTGTGGGAGAGTTGGATATTTCACCTCCAATTATCCTTATAAAGAAATGCCAGGAAAGGACAACACTAAAGCTCAAAAAGTTCAGTAAAGGAAGTCCTTCAAGAAGAAGGCTCCATTCCAAGGAAGATACCTCTACATTATAAAATGATAACAAGGATTATTCAGAAGGTGAGTCTAATAAATGTTTTCTTATGGCACTCGAAGCTGACTCCAAAAATCAAAATGTCTCAAATTGTGAAGAAGTAGAAGAAGAAGGAGTAGTGGATATTGAAGGGGAGCTCATCAGTGCGCTTGATGAGTTAAAGAAGTCTAGAAAAAGGAAAAAGCAACTAAAAGAACAAGTACTGCATGTTGAAGAAGGTATGTATAACTCAGAAAATGAGGAGTTTGTTTATCAAAGAGAAAATATTGAAGAAGCCATTAAAAGTAAAGATGGCGTAGCTCTTTGATTAGAGGGAAAACAAAAAACATGTAAGAATCTAGAGGAGGAGAGTAAACTCTTAAAGAAGGAGTTGATCAAAAAAATGTAAATGATCTTTGAACTAGGTAAATAAGAGATTTTATCCCTGAAAGTTAAGTTAGAGGAAGCAAAATAGAAGGAAGAAGCTATGAATAACTTGATTCTTGAATGGGAGGAGAATTGTGAGAGTATTAGAGAAATTTTGAAGTAAAAAATGAGCATAAAAAAACATGTACAATGAAAATAAACTTTATAAGGACCAATAGGATTCAAGATGATGATGTCAACCATGGGGGATGATTCACCATTTTTGGAGTAAAAAAGTAAAAAGATTATATAAAAAAAAATCAACTTGTATTTTCACCTTATCTCCCTATGATGTTACTCAAATTTGGAGTGGGACCACTTGAAAGGTGTAAAATGTAATTCTTCATCCAAGGCGTACCCATGTTGTATACTTTTGATTGACCTTGCTACATGAAAAATAGAAATACATGTAAAACATTACTATAATCATGTTTTTTCATGTATTTCTCTTTTTTAGTATAGCGAGATCCATCGAAAGTATGCAACATGGGTACTTCTTGGATGAGGAATTAAATTCCACTTCTAATAAGTGCTCCCGCTTGAAATTTGAGTAAAACCGTAGGGAGATAAGTTGAAAATACAAGTTGAAAAAATAGTTTTATCTCTTTTCCCTCTACAATTTGATGATGTAATCTAATCTTATTTTATTATTTCCACTATTATTTTATAATATTCCTTAGGAGGCCCATTTTAGACCTCAAATTTTCTTTAATTGGTCTAGAAGCAGAAATTGTCTCACTGAGAATAGATATTAAGAGATTAGAGACTAAGAAGGATCTAGAAAGAAAATTGGTAAAGGGACGAAGAATTTAAACCACATTCTGAGCAGTCAAAGGCCTCCAGAGAACAAGATAGGCCTGGGATTATCTGAATCATAAAACTTTTCTATGGGAAAGACAACTTTTAGGTCCATAGGATTTGAAGACCCCTAAAGCTATGTAATCTAATATTATTTTATTATTTCCACTATTATTTTATAATATTCCTTAGGAGGCCCATTTTAGACCTCAAATTTTATTTAATTGGTCTAGAAGAAGAAATTGTTTCATTGAGAATAGATATTAAGAGATTAGAGACTAAGAAGGATATGGAAAAAAAATTGGTAAAGGGGCAAAGAATTTAAATCACATTCTGAGGAGTCAAAGGCCTCCAGAGAACAAGATAGGCCTGGGATTCTTTGAATCACAAAATTTTTCTATGGGAAAGGCAACTTTTAGGTCCGCAGGATTTGAAGACCCCTAGAGCTATGCAAAGGTGATTCAAGGAAGAATCAATGAAGACAAAAAAAATAAAGCCAAAGAGGCATCCAACATTGGAACCCAAATTTTAACTTCTCAAATGACTCACACCACATAAAAATGAACCAATCAGTGAGACAAAGAAGGTACCTGTAACTGACCCAAACTCATAAACTCTCTGATTTCAGGTACCCAAATTTGTTTTATGGTCATTGCTTTAAGTGTCATGCCTTTGGACATAAAACTATAAACTATAGAAGAGTCAAAGTTGAAAGAGATGCAAATTTAAGATATAGAAATAATCAAAATTTTAGGAATAAAAACTCGCTTCCCATAAATATAAATCCTTTCTCCCCTGATGGATGAAGTTGAATTCTTCAAATGTAATAATTTTGGGCACAAGGCTAGTGAGTGCAGAAGCATGTTTGAGTATGCTTATAAATCTCATTTTTCTTGACATCCAACCTTTTCAAAATACAAGAAGAGTTGGAAACGTAAGACTGAGAAAACCATGGAGTGTGGACTTTCTTTGTATGCACATGATCAAGAAAATAGATGGTATGTGGATAGTGGTTGTTCCAAGCACATGACTGGGGATAAGAGTAAATTATTGTCTATGAAGGAAAAGGACAAAGGGAACAATGTCACTTTTGGAAACAATGCTCTAGCTAGGATTAAGGGAAAGGGCATAGTTAGTCTTGATGAAAATACCAATGTTCATAATGTGTTGTATGTGGAAGGACTCAAGCACAATTTGCTCAATGTGAGTCAAATGTGTGATAATGGTTATAATGTGACCTTTCGATCGAAAAGAAGAAAATGGTAAGCTAGTGGGAAAGGCAGTAAGGACTCACAATACTGTATATGTGTTTGATGACTCTAGAGTGAGCTACTACCTAAGTAAAACAAGTCAAACTTGGTTGTGGCACAAAAGGGTTGGTCATAAAAATTTTGACAGCTTGATAGAAATTAGGTTAAAATATGTAAGAGGATTGCCAAAATTGTCAAAGTTTGATACCCAATTTATAAGTCTTATAAATTTGGTAAGCATACAAGGACTTAGTTCAAGAAAAAGGAGTTCTCATCATCTAAACCTATGGATCTAATTCACATTAATATTTGTGTCCCAACCAAGACAAAAATCCCAAGAGGATAGAGGTACTTTATTTTATTTATTGATGATTTTACTAGAGCCATGTGGATAATGCTCTTGAAAGAGAAATCAAAAGCTCTGAATAATTTCAAGATATTCAAAGCTCAAGTTGAGAATGAGAAATATCTAAAGATCAAATTCCTAAGATCATATATAGGTGGAGAATTCACTTCAAGAGAGTTTGAAGAGTTTTGTGAAGAGAATGGCATAAGGAGGCAATACTCTGTGACTATAACTCCACAACAAGATGTAGTAGTAGAGAGAAAGAATAAAACAATCCAAGAGATGGCCAAAGATATGATGGATAAGGCAGATGTACCCCAAACCTTTTGGGGGAAAGCATCACAAGAAGATGTGTATTAGCCAACAGAACACAATTTAGGCCTAATAGTGATAATACTTCTTATGAGTTATGGAAAGGGAGGCCAACATCAATGAAACATTTCAAGTATTCAGGAGAAAACGTTATATCTGTTATCACTTACAAAGTTTCTCTTGGATGTAGGATAGAAGTTTCCAAGGTAACCTTTTCACTGCAACTTGTAGATTGAAGATTAGCCCCTTCAATCTAGAGAGGGCTCTCTCTAACCTTTATACTGTGGCTAGATATTTATATATCTTGTGTTGTTGTAGGGTTTAGTTGGGCCTGAAATCAATAGCTCATTGGGTGATAGAGTTAAATATCTATGTTTAGATAGGTTTACCAAGATAATTGGTTGTATAATCAAGATTGGTAAAGGCAAGGTGGAAAGCAGATCCTAGACCTTTTCCAATTGCTATAGATGGGTGAAGAAGAATAAAAATAGTCCACCACTATAGGGATTGCACAATGAATCCTAAGGTGGATTTAGAAGATCAAAATTTGAACCTTTGAAAACCTAACTCAGAGCATCAAGAACATAATGAATTCTGAATGAATTTATCTTTTTCAAACATTCAGAGGGAATGTAGTTATGTGATTATTGAAGTGTAAATTAAAAAAAACATAAAGATACATTCTAAAATCCACTATCTCATGAATTTTTATATCACTGGTTAGAATCTACTGATTTTCGCAAATCAAATAATTGAAGCATTCAAAACACAGACAGTGACTATAATTTTCAAAAAATCCAATCCTTTCTTCATATTCTTGATGCAATATATAGAAAATAAAATAGAGTTCATCTCCTTAAAGTATGGTGGCAATAATTACAAAATATTGACATAATCATTGAAAGTTTAATTGACAAAAATTACAAAACCCTATCCTCTAAGCTATTCAGATCATTAATGTTGTAGCTCTAACCCAAAATATATGAGAATAGAGAATAACCCAATAATAACAAGATAGAAATAGATAGAAATTCTTCTTTATTAATATCAAACCCTTAAGGTAGGGCAACACCATACATTCACTCCTTAAGGAAGGAGAACACTCCACAAGCCATATGCCTGTTCATACAATAATACTTCTCTTCATATCCTCCATGTGGAGTCTCTAGCCTTTATATATGCCTCATACATACAATACCATGTATCATTACCATGGTTTCCTCATACCATCAACTAATACCATGGGCCCCTTACATTATTATTAACTACTTGTGGTCCCTTACATGACATGGGTTAACCACCTTATTTATTACTATGGCCCATCCAATTATTACATTATTACCTTGGGTACCTCCCTTGGTACCCCATATTATCACCCCTAGGTACATAACATTCCACCCCCCTAAACATGTTTCGTCCCCGAAACATGGGAAGAACATAAATAATAAGATCTACTCAAGAGAGTAGTCCACTGATACCATGCACGTGCATCTAGCCATCCAAGAGAAAGGTGAACCCTCGATCTCGCTGGTGCCTCGCTCGCTTGAGATGGAAGTTGACTGCAGTAGCTCTTCTGTGTGGAAGTGGAGTAGGTGGATCTTTGTTCCTCTCGATCTGTCCTGCGGGGTTTGTTGTCCATGTGGCTAATTGGTTTCCATCTTGATTGTTGTCTTGCTGGGTGATGTGGGTGATGATATGTTGAAGTTTTAACCCACGATGGCTTTTTCTTTACTTCACCTTGCTGTGGTGCCTCTTGTGGTGTCTTCTTTTCCAATATGACTTCAACCACTAAACCCTCATCAGATGTGTACCCCATATTATCCCCCCTAGGTACATAACAATTAATATGGTACATAATCCCTAGTCAAAACATAGTACAAGACTACTATACGCTCTTGCTGCTAGTATCCTCGAAGAATAACGAGCTATCTGCTACAAGATAGGATATGGAAGAGTCTGCTGCTTTACAGGCTTGATATTTGAAGATAAACTCATATTCCCTCCTTGTAGCGAACTGATGCATGAACTTGAAATGATGCCAAAACTATGTAACTGTATGCCCTCTTTACTGCTTTCTTTCCTCATGTTGACTCATATGCCTAAGGGCACAAAAATATTTGATATTTTAATGCATTATACTCAAAAGAATTACTGCTTGATAATTTAACCATGGTAAACCAAAATTTCAAATATCTACTAGGTTTGGTGCAACAAAATTAGGGTTTACTGTAACAAAAATTAGGGTTTATACTATACTCTGCCCCTAGAGTCAACTGATCACTCCCTTATGTCCTCTGCAACTTGAGCAAGGATGTCCGACTTATCTTGACTCCTTTTCACCCTCCTGGTTAGCTTTTGTTAGATTTTATTGATTTTTAGGGTTTTTCCTTTGCTCTTCTCATCATACTATATTTTTCTCTGTGTATTCTTACCTTTTGAAGCATACTCTGTGTTTTCTTCTTCATTAAGGATGATGACCGCTTCTTTGTACTTAGGATTCATTCTGGCTTTGAAGTTCAACCTTAGTTTGTTAGTAGGTTGAGTGTGAGGCCTCTTTCCCAAAACCCTAACTGTCTCAACTTCCTTATCTTCTGCTTTAATTTTCTGTTTACCTTTTTTTCTCTTTGAGATTTCTTGTTTTATTTCCTCCACCTCTACTAAATTTCTCTGTTGGCTTCTTTGGCTTCTAGTCCTTCCTTCATAAACCTCAACCTCAACTTATTCTATTTTCACAGGGACCTCCTCATATCTTTCAATGTGGGGTTGGCTAGATTAGCCTTTGGTCTCATGAGTTACAACTTGAGGAGAAACTCTATTTGGCCTCTTTTTGATCTTCTAGGTATAGGTGGGTTTGGGTTCCTTTGTCTAATTTTCCTTAATTGTTCTAGTTGCTTATTCAACTCATGGGTATATAAAATATTACTAAGAATGTGCTGAAAAATATCATGAGCTTGTAATTCAATTCTCTTCCTTGACTTAGTGCACATTTTCAACAAATTTTGATGTAGGAAGTATGGAAAATTCATTTTCCTAAAACTTGTTGAGTGAAAAAGAAACCTCATGTGGTATAGGTAAGATTTGGAATACCTACCCTCACAAGTGATGACAAACCACGATAGTACGTTCAAAATGTCGATTAAAAATTTATGAATGCGATGGAACCAGAAGTCAAGTTATAATAAGTGAAGAAAAGTTGGACAGTTCTAAATGCAGTAGCCCATTGAGGTTTCAACTTGCTTTGGAGGACCCCTCCATCTCAGTCTTGATTTTGGTAGTCTTCTTTCAGGAAGAAATTCAAATCCACATTCAGCAACCTCTTCTTGTTGAACCATCTTTCACCTTTTGTTGGCAAACCCGTTGCTTCAACAATCGACTCCTCTATGATAGGGAACTATAATGTCTTGATTCTAGTTGTATTACCATATAAAGAGAAGAAAAATTCATGGCACCAGCTGAGGTTGTACCCACTAAAATGTTAAAAGATCAGTTTCCAACCTACACTTCTGAAAATATCAAGCATCTCAAGGTACACTTTGAAGTACATTCCATTAGGTTCAAACCTCTTCACATGGCTAGAACGATCCATTTTTCCAAGCTCCAAGACCTGCAACACCTTCACTGACCTTGCAATAACTCAATAGGGAATTGCAAAATAACAAACCCTCTTTCTGCACTAGAAAACAACAAATATGGGTTTGTTGAAAAACAGTTTTTAGGCAAAACAGAGTAAACTAGGGTTTGGTTTAAAATGGCTCAAATGGACTCAAAACTCTTTGAAAACGCCACTTCATGAAAGGGGAGTACCATTGTTTTATAAAACACCACTTAGACACTCATAAAAGATGACTTAACAGGTTGGAAATCAAGTTCTATTTTTTTTTAAAGCACTACAAAAACATTTTGTAGCTACCCGATTTTTTGTTGTAGGTCAAATAATAAAGTGAAACTTTACATAAACTTAGGGTTAGGAAAAAGGATTTAAATGACACATTTCCATAGGTTTTACCAACCTTATAATGAATACAACACCCCCCTTTTCACGATTATGAATTGCAAAAAGAGAGGCTGACACCCCTAACCTGACATGAAGGTGTAAACTTGATGCTAACAACATCAAGAGGAATGATAAAAATCTTGGAAAATTTGACTCTAAAGCTGATGAAAGTATATTCCTTAGATCCTTAGTTAAATTAAAGGCTACCAATGCTTCAACACGAGAACAAAAGGGGTTTAATATTGCATTGGCATTGTAGTGGATGAAATATTACCTCGATTAGAGCCATCCGAAGAAAATATAAACTCAAATGGAGAAGGAAGTTCATCCACCAGAGTCTCAAACTAGGATGACACAAATAAAAATGATGAAGATGAAAAAATTAGTACAAAACTAAAGCCCAAAACCCCTTCAAGATATGTGAAGAAACAACATCTTGAAAGTCAAATTATTGGTGATCAAAGACTTGGTGTTCAAACTAGGAGGATATTCCTTAGCTGTTCAAGCTGTTGAAACCTTGCTCTGTTGTCTCAAATTGAGCCTAAGAACCTCATTCAAGCAAGTGAAGATAAGTCTTGGGTGAAGGAAGTGAATGAAGAATTGGATCAGATTGAGAAGAACGATACCCAGGAGCTTGTTCCAAGACCCAAATAGAAAAATGTGATAGGCACCAAATGGGTCTTCAGAAGAAGGTTAAATGAGCAAGGTCAAGTAATAAGGAAAAAAGCTCGACTAGTCTCCAAAGGGTATGCCGAAATAGAAGGAATAGACTTTCAAGAAACCTCTACACTTGTATCCAGATTAGAAGCCATCATAACGTTTCTTTCTTTTTCTAGTCTGAATAACATCAAGGTATACCAGATGGATGTGAAAGCAAATTTTCTAAATGGTGATATAGAAGAAGAAGTATCTATAGAACAACCAAAAGGTTTCATGCTCTCAGAGAATGAAGATTATGTCTATAAACTAAAAAAGGCTCTATATGGGCTCAAGCAAGCTCCTAGAGCTTGGTATGCCAGGTTGGATAAATACCTCCAACAAAAAGGCTTCAAAAGAGGCACTGTAGATAGAAATCTATATATAAAATCTGAAGATGATCACTTGTTGATTGTGGTGGTTTATGTAGATGACATAATATTTGGCAGCAACTTGGAGTAGTTGGGACACCAATTTTCAAACTGTATGCAGAAAGAATTTGAGATTTCCATGACAAGAGAACTATTCTTATTTTTGGGGCTGCAAATCTCCCAATCCAAAGATGCCATCTTCATCTCCCAATCCAAATATTTAAGAGAAACACTGAAGAAATTGGGGATGGAGGAATGCAAGCCAGTTAATACCCCCATGATTACTGGTTGTAAGTTATGCAAAGAAGATGAGACAACACTGGTAAATCAAATAGTCTACATATCAACGATTGGAAGCATGTTGTACCTCACAACCTCAAGACCAAATATCATCAAAGCAGTAGGGATGGTGGCCAAATTTCAAGCTTGCACGCACTAAATCAATGTCATTGATGTAAAAAAGATTTTCAAATACATGCAAGGCATACTAGTGCTATCATCATTTCTAAAAATCTTTTCATGCATTCAAAGACCAAGCACATCCCCATGAAGTTTCATTTCTAAAGAGAACAAGTTTCTTCTAATGTTGTTCAACTTGAGTCTGTGGCCACTAATGAGAAGCTTGCAGATATTTTCACTAAGAAACTGGCACGAGAACCCTTTGAATATCTTAGGAAACAAATAGGAGTTGTCTCTCCTCTATTTGAATGACTCAATCACAATGACCATTCTTAGCTACTCAGCTTATGGGATCAACTGAAGAGTAGGTTTCAAAGTTTCAAGGGGAGTTTTTGGGTGCATCCTTTTCCATTGATGTCAAATGGGGAGAAGTTTATTGATGCTAGGGGACGTACAAATATGGAAAAAACCATGCTTGGTTTTAGGGGGGAGCTTGGTTTGTTGCCATCAATGCCAAAGGGGGATATTTTTGTGAAGTTGGCATGTTCTGAATGGTTGGTGGCATCCAGTGTGTTGGAATCGATGTCAACAATGCTAGCATTGATGTCAAGCACATGGGGAGTCCCATGGTTGTTGCAATACTTAGAAGAGAACCATCATAGTAGCAAGATGAGGTAAAAAGAAAAAATATTATACCTATGATGGTTAGGGAGTCACAAGATTTGGAGGAGGTTCTACCTCAAGAGATCAAAATAGTTGCTCCTAGAAGTGGTGTAGTTGGATAGTGCTCAAAAAGAGATTTCCAAAGGTATATTGAAGACTATAAATGACCTTCTGGATTAGGAATTATCACCAGTCAAATTTGAGGACCTCAAAATTTAAAATTACAGAGCTATTAATCGTTGGAGGACGCCTTGGTGCTTGTTAGTTTGGCATTTTCCCAAAAGAGGCAGTGTAATTGGAAAAGGTTTTTAGTGGAGCCGCTAAAGGAGATTTGGGTGGATGTGCAAAAACATAACAACGGTGACACGAATTTTTATTGGCCCAAAGGTGGAGCCCATTACACAATTCATCTTGACGGAAGTATCGCAGACGGTTCAAACAAGGCACAAAGGAGAAGATTGAGAAGTGTCAGGAAGATGTGGATTAAGAAACAACGAGGACATTTTTTATTAGTCAACGGTGGAGCCCTCTTTACACGCAGGCTTGTCAGGAGTACCCCATAAGTTTCATTGAGCGCACAAAGGAAAAGTCTCGAGACCCTTAAACTTTTATAAAGGGAGATGAACACAAAACAAAGGCCAAAACCCCCTTTGTCTTCAAACCTAGGACAAAATGGATGAATGAGAATGGGACATATGGCACAATGTGGTTGTCTCGTATTTGATGTGTTGGAAACAATGGTGGCAGGTGATTTCAGCATGACATCGGTACAAGGGGACATGTGGCATGGGAATTCATCATTTTATGGAACCCAAGTGGGCCAAAAATGGGTGACATATGGAACAATCCTATGGTTCCGCGTGGAAATAGTGACATAAGCATGATGTCATCCCTGAGGCCTTACCCTGAAGGAAATCAAAGAGCGCAACAAGGAAGTTGCGAGATGACTAGGCACTGGGACAGGCCAATGAGAGATGAGGAAGGACGGTCCCATGGGGCACATCATCCCTGAGGCTTGACCCCAGAGAAAATTAAAGGGGGAAAGGGAGAAAAAAATAGATGATAGGGCGAAGACATGACATGTACAGAAGAAGCCATAAAACAATGGGAGAAGGCACAAGGTGGCTGCATGGGACACGTAATATTGCAAGGTGGACCCTGGAAGGTTCTAAGTGCATGTTAGAGGAGTGTTGGGGTAAAAGGAGCCAAGGGCCAAGGTTTAATGCCAAGACTCGGTTCTGTGGGCACCTTGTGACCATGGGTGTGGAAGGTGAATATATATTGTTTAAGCCCTTGGGGGCTATAACTTAAATGGGCCCAGTGATAGTCTAAGCGATGGTTCTTCATGTGTTGGATGACTAAGGGCCTTGGGCCAGAAACAAAGAAAATTCACGCTAGAGTAAGGGGATATAGGTTGTGCCCAAGACCTGGTTTTATGCATGATTGGTGACCATGGGCCTATAGGCTAATAATAAAGAAAATGTCACTGTCAGGAAAGCATTTAAAGGGTTGTTTGGCTATGTCCATAATTGGATTTAGCATAGCTTGGTTGACTAGGTAAATGAAATGAACAGGATATTAGCATTTGAAGGCACCAACTTTAGCAGTGCACCAGAGGCATTACTGGAGTCGATACTGATTGCAGAGATAGTTTATTCAAGGCAACGAGGACCGTGATGATCAAATCATTTATGCAACACTAACCACAACAATGAACACCATCTTGATCATAACATTTATGCATCAACGCACTTAATGAGTGAGGAGAACCATGTTGTGTATTTAAATCTCTGATAACATGCAATCATATTTGGAGACCCTGACAAAGTTATAATGGATACCATGATTATTTATGATGGATGAGTAAAATTTTCCCATACTTAGGTTGTTGATAGAGACAGTTGTGTGTGCCCAACAACCAACATAGTTATGAGATTGAATAAGTCATCCTTTCTGAATTAAATTGAACCCATACTCATGTTTTTAATTGAAGGCTAGTGTGCCATAGTATGCATTAAATGTGGTAGTTGATGAGATGAAAGGTAGTGTTGTGCACTATGTTTGTGGTTAACAAAAAGGCTCAGAAAACATTGAGACTTTGGGGAAGCAACATTGTGCATAGAGTGAAGAGTGTGAGGGGTTGTAAGTAACCAAGTGTGAGCAGAAGGTTGGAGGTGGTTGAGAGCTGATAATTATATAGAGAAATTGAGGGTTGAGACCATAACTGATTGAGTAGTGAAGCGTTCAGTGAAAATAAGGACTACAGAGCATAGAGGAAGGTGTTGTGTGGAACAACTGACCAAGTTTTATATTTCTGTGCATTTGTATAGGCCTTTGTTTTCACAGTCTGAAAATTGTATGAAAAGTAGAACAACTGGCTAGAGAAGGTTGTGGCTTGAATTCGTAAGAGGTTGGTTCCTCTTAGAAATTAGTGGCTTTCTATCTCAAAGGGGGTTGGGGCCTCTTGTGAGTGGGTGCTCACAAACAACTTGATGTAATCAAGTAGGAGCTGAATTTACATCATATTGACAAACATATTGGTGGTTTTCACCCTTTTGGTTTCCACATAAAAATACCCATGTCAATATGTATCTACTACTTAGTTGATGGATTGTGTGTTCATGTGAATGGTTTACATTGTTTTCTATGTATTGTATTGAGAATGCTCACATAAGTATTTTTCAAGAGTGAAAGGAAATTAAGAATTGAGCTTAAAATTCAAAAACCTCACTAATTATTGATTCACACCCCTCTCTTAGTAATTCCTTATTCCAACATTATTCTTATGGAAAAAATTTCCAACTATTCTAAACAATAGTCTGTTACAAACTCTACAAAAAATTCCTAACAATAGTATGTATCTACATAACATCAAAAGACATCAAAATTTAATATATTATTTGACAAAGAGTACCCCTTCATCACCAACATATCCACACAGTTGTGTCACCATCCTCGACCTTCTATTCCTATCCATCAATCATTCTTGGAATTTTATGCATTTGATCCTTGCTAGTCCCATCCGCTTCCAAATTGGAATTAACTTCGTTGTTAGATTTTTCCACTATCTCTTCCACCCTTATATTCATGACTGCCAACTTAGTATGCATCTTTGAATGAAAATTTTCCAACTTTCTTTGCAATAATTCATACTTGGTATTCATCAACAACTAGATGCCATCTATTTTGTTTCCTCCACAACTCCCCTTTGAATTAGAGTTTTCAGAAGCCCTTCAACTGACTCCAATATTTTTTTCAGGAGACAGTTCAAATTTTCCAATTTTCCTTCATGGGATGATTCTCCTTGTGTCTCCATAGTCAATCTTTGTGGCTCTTCACAACTGAACCCATGAAACGATGACCACCTCTACTCATAGATATGTTTACATAATGTATAGTGAGATCAAAGGTGAGCAACATTTTTCTGTATGTAACCAAGTCTCCCTCTAATCTGCCACCCTGTAGAATGAAATTGCAAGGCCTCTGAATCCATGCTTAAATCACAGTGAATTCTTTGGAATTACAACCAACTGATATGGTGGAGGAGTGATATTAACGTCATAATATTGAGGATTAAATGCAATTGCAAAGTTGAGGCTCCCTTATCCTGTGTAAGTTCCAACGTACCTTGATATGCTAAACTCAGTTGCCACTTGCACCCACATGGAGCTAGATCCAATTTCTAGATGGAATAAAGACAAAGATAGGGGTACTCCATCATAATGTGCCAAGGTTGGGGAGTTAATGCAAGCCAGAGCTCTACTCTTAACCTCGAACTGCTAACAGAAATATGATTATAGGGGGGATTATGTATATGGTTGGCTTCCTTCATGGAAAGAAATTCGTTTATTCTACTACATGAGTCATTTTTGGTGGAACTTAGGATGCCATTATTGCTTCTAGAAATCATGGGATATGTGAGATTGTTATCGCTCTCTAATCCAGTACGAAGGTCCCCTGTTCCAAAGTGGTACCTTTGTTTCCATGAGTCAGCCTTTGTGTTCAATTGTCTAACCACACATTAGGGGAATTTTGAGGTCTAAAATGGACCTCCTCAGGAAATTATAAAATAATAGTGGAATAATAAAATAAGATTAGATTACATCATCAAATTTTAGAGGTAAAATGAAAAACTAATTTTTCAACTCGTAATTTCAACTTATCTCCTTATGGGTTTACTTAAATTTTGAGCGGAAACACTCGTTAGATGAAAAATTTGATTCGTCATCCAATGAGCACCCAAGTATGCAACATGGTTAATCCTTGGATGAGGAATTAAATTTTTCATCCAATGAGCACTCTCACTCGAAATTTGAGTAAAACCTTAGGGAGATAAGTTGAAAATAGGAGTTGAAAAAGTAGTTTTATTATTTTATTATTTTTTAATCCTTTTACTTTTTTACTCTGAAAATGGTGAATCATCCCCCATGGTTGACATCATCATCTTGAATCATATTGGTTCTTATAAAGTTTATTTTGGTTATACATTTTTCTTAGGAGGCCCATTTTAGACCTCAAAACTCCCCTAATGTGAAAAAATTCAATCTGGTCAAATTTTAGAGAGAGTAAAATAATCCTTTGTAAAATAGGAGAGGGGTTTGAGTTTAATGTTCCCCTATCTTTCCTCACCTTACGAATTAATGTCATTGAGTCTATAAACATTGAGACTTTGGTGATTTTATTTTCTAAGTGTGACTATCATTTTTTCTTTCTTTCACTTTAACAAGTGGCCTTTTCATGTTATGTTCACTCTATCATGTGTTTCATTCAATTTCTTTAGCCTTTTCAAGTGTAATTTTCACATTTTATTACTACTCCAGGTGTCGCTTCCAATCATTTCCACTCCTGTATGTGTTAAACCTTTGCACATCACTAGAGGCAGCTCTAGCACACTCTTCTGCATTAAATGGTGTTATATATCATAAGAATATGCATAGGTATATCCTCATATCTTAGCACACTTTATGATCACAGTCGACACCTCTGTCGCAACTTGTGTTCTAAGTGTAGTAATTACGTTTCATCTGTCACACTTAGAAATAAGTGTCACTTTGTTGTTGTTTCAAGGTGTGGTTTTTTTTTCATGAGTCCTGTGCATTCTCTTCACTTGCATTGATGAAATTCATGTGTGTGATTTGTGCTTGAGTCTTTTTTGGATGATTTTCTCTCCCTTACTCTATTGGTCTCACACTTAGTTATTATGGAGCTCTTCTTAGTCCTTCTTCCCAATGCAAGTTATGAAAGCATAAATCCTTCACCAAGTGATGAGCACAACCTATTCATGAGGCTCATAGATGAGATCTATCCCTCCCATACTTGTGCACTGAGTCTTCCTAAAGGTCAGCTTCTATCGATGGACATTGAGGATCTTCAAAGCATGGGCACCTAATCCTTCTTGCTTGAACTAACTCATTGCACTAAGATTTGGACACTTCCTCCTTGAATAGCACATGGGGAACTTCTAGCGGATAGAAAGAACCTTCTTCATTCCCTTGCAAAATCAAACTGCGTAATGCAAAGGTCCTCCTCCTTTCATAATGTAGTGAACACCTTCCTCGCAAAGTGACATGATCTTTTGCAACTTATCTCATCCAACTTCACAATTTTCCTTCCCAGTGAGCCTCCCTTAGCATAGATCACATTTTTAGTGGAAAATCAGCCACTGCAGCCCTCCACTAAGCTAGCATAGGATCCTACCTCTCAACCCTTGCTCATGTTACGGTTACAATGCCTAGCCTTGCCTTCTCTGTTGAATGTAACCCCTCACTACACTATGCCTTGTTCTTCTTGCCTTCCTATCACCTGTTGCAGTTCTAGTTGATAGTGGAGCCTTTCCTAGATCATTGCTAAAGAAAAATGTTCCTTTATTTAAGAATTCCTCTCAGTGACATTGCGTTAATTTTTCTTAGGGTTATATTGTTCTTGATTTGATAATTTCATTTCTTTATTAACACATTAAGTTCACTCCATAAAATCATAACATTATTTAGATTTACATAATTATTTAGTAGCATATGAAAATATGTATAAATAAAAATATCATCAAAATAAATGTAGTGAAACATAAAGTAACAATAGAAGAAAAGCATTCACACATAGAGACACCAGGATTGGTCGGAGACCAGGGAAAACCCACTATGGGGAAAACAATTTCAAATTATTCTTCTTATTAGATCATCATCAAATGATTAAGCAAAAGAGAATATAATGATCCATATATTCATATATGCAACTATTCAAGAAAACAACTACAACATCCATGGAATGAACCTAACAATTCTTATACTCAAAACCCTGATTTTGAAGTCTTTGATGTACTGTCACTATCTGTAGACAATTGTAGAACCTTGTAGTCGCTGAGAGAAATATTTTGACAACCTAGATTCCAACATTTAAGTCTCAATTGCACAGAGGAGGAGTCATGTGAGCGACTATAACATCCTAGTTGCACCCTTAAGCCTGGTATGCGAGCGACTGGATCTGCAACTGAGATTCTGAAACCCTAACTCCCAGTCACATGGATGGAGAGTTATCCTTGTGACTGGAAGGCTCTAGTCGCATGGATGACCTTCTATATGAGCGACTATGGTCAAATACTTCCTGTGTTGTGCACGTGACTGAGGCACAAAACCCTAAATCGGAGATGTGACCTTCAGACCCTGCAATTTCACCTCAAAGTGAACCTGATCCTCTACAGACGAGCCTCAAATCTGTGTTAGCCAAAAATCAAGATAGAAGAGTGTTTCATGATTATGTCCAAATGAGGTATAGGTCATTTGTATCTATAGCCTTCCAAGGGTGTCCACTTTGCTTTAGGGCCAACCTTGTCAAATGTGCACATGTGGTCTTTTCTTCATAAGTACATTTTCCCTTATCCGATTTTAGTGATCTTTAGGTTGATTTTGGTCCTCTAGAAAATACGACTTTAATGCAATCATTATCTCCATCAGGTGAGCTATCCAAAGTGGAATTTGAACGCATTTACATATTTTAACACAATGCATGTCACAGATTTAGTCAGCAAGCCATCAACCCTTGTCCACTAGACTCCCTCATTTTGTAGTCACTGAGTCCTAACATGCCTCCCTAGTGCATGTCATAGTTCTAGAGCACAATGAGTTCTTCCCTCAGTAACTGAGAGGCTCAACTGCACTATCACTATCTTTCTCTTCCTTGAGCCCTACGCACTACGTAGTTCTAGTCAACAAGCTCATCACACTTTCTCTTGCACTTTCCCACTACACTATACCCTTAAGAGCCCCTCCTTATAGCGCATGTCACAGTTCTAGTTGAAAATGGTGCCTTCTCTCAGCCATTGTTGAGCCCAATTGTGCCATCTTCCTTAGTCCTTACACATGCCCATCTCAAGCAGCTTCTTTTGTGAGCAAAGTAGGGATATAATAGATGATTTCAAGACTGATTTTTCCTTGTCATGGGTGAAATTCATTGGTAGGTGTACCTCCTCAACAGGGAAAGTTAGTGGTCAAGTAAGATGTCAAGGAGAAGAAACAAAGAAGCACTTGCAGAAAATAAGCACAAAGAAGAACCATCATGAAGACATTAAGAGATCCTGGACCATGAAAAAATGAAGACATTTCATGATGACTCAGAGGGTCCTAATACTAATCCAATACCCCTTGGAGGGTAAAGATGAAGAACAAATTATATCACTCATCAAGAATGCAAGACATGACAATAAAGAGAAGAGCTTGGCATTGCCACATCATCATGAAGTTCCATGTGATCAATGCCATGTCATGGACTGTACAAGAGTCATCACATGTCATATGTGTCAATGTGTCTTACCACATGTGGAATGTAATTATGTATTATCAAAAGGAAAATGAAAAAATGTAAATGTGTGGAAGTTCAAGTGTTATACATGGAATATGAAAAGTCACATCTGAACCAAACAATCAATATAAGTTAAATGGTAATTTAGGATTCCAAGAGTCATGAGGGTAATTCAAGAGTCATAAGTGGAGATGAAATGTCATTCCTCTTGTTATAAAATAAATATCATAACTCAAGCAAAGGGCTTTTGGAGGATTAGGCTTTGGAGAGCTAGCCTTGGCTTCTCTAGCTTGGCATAGGAGAGAAGATCATTCCTTGGAGAAGTAAGAAGTGACTTAATGTTCCATTATTAGATCTAGTGTCTCACCATTACAACTGTGTACTTGGATCTTTCACTTAATAATCAGAAGCTCATTGAGCCATAGAACTTTCATGCATGTATCTTGAATGTTGTAAGACTATTATTTAGATGTTTGTGGTATATTTTATTTTCCTATCTACTAAAGAAATTGAACTACTTCATTGGCTTTGGTGCTTATCTTATTGAATGTGTGTTGTATTTTCTTTAATTATCATTGTGTCTATTTGAACTATTTCACTTGATAACTAACAAATCTTTCCTTGCTCTCTTGTGCCTCTATTAAGACACTACTATTACTTTCCTTCTAGAGACTCACTCTTGTCTCCCCTCACATGAAGGCCTCCTTTTACACATTGCAATTGGTGTTTCGCAATGTCAACTTACTTGTTTGTTCAAAGGTTATGCGTATAAAATCTTATGTTATCCATTGCAACCAAGGAAAACCTTAATTTATGGTGGTCGGGATGACACTCTGGATGGGGCTCCTACTCCGAATGGTGTGAGGTATAACTAGGACTTCACATTGAGTAGATTCCTTATATGTTGGAAGTATCTAGCACTATCAACAAAAACTACATCTAGAACTCATATCAAAGAACTAGTTGAAGAACAACAAGAAGAAAAATATCATGGCCATAGATTCGAGAAATTGGGTGGAAATAAACTTCGACGTGGATAGGAATATTGTCTTTACATTTTTGTAGAATAGGATGAATTTGAGTAGCCTTCAACAACATGAAAAGAATGAAATAACTAGGTTCTCCATATGAAGATACAAGCCAAGAAGACAAAAAATGATGCTTTGTTAAAACCAAGATCGTAGGTGAATCTCATTGCAACAGAGTTGGTTAAAAATTTGGGATTGGAATTTTGTGACCATGCAAGCCCATATAAATTGGGATGGGTAAATAGGGATGTGGAAATAAAGGTAACCAAATAGTGAAAAATAATATTTTCTATTAGTGCTAATTTTATTGATGAAGTGGAACTATGTTGCTCCACTTGATGTATGTGGAGTGGTGTTTGGAAGTCCCTATATGTACATGCAAGATCCAATATTCATGCGAAGAGCCAACCAATATTTCCTCATCAAGGATGTAAAATCCTTTACCATTAATGTGCATAGGGGAAAGTCCAAAATTCTGCTAGTAAGTTCCAACCATTCCAAGAAACTTATCAATTCTAACATGAATTATGTTTTACTATTTTTAAGATAAAATCACTTTGTAGAAGAGTCAATGAAAGAAAATCCATCCCTAGATGGGTATACTAAGGAAAAAAATAGTGATTGGAAGAGTTTCTATAAGAATACATGCGCGTGTTCTGTGACCCTAAAGGGATACCACCTAAGAGGTAAATGGATCATGAGATCCAATTATTTCCAGACTCTCCATTATCAGATATTATGTTTTATAGGTAGTCTATTAGAGAGAAAAATAAGGTGAAGAGACAATTGCAATAACTACTAGAATATTGTGTCATTCAACCAAAAACCTCACAATGTAGGACACCCATCATCATTGTGCCATAGAAGAATGGGACTTGGTGGATGTGTATTGATTAGATAGCTTTAAACAAAATTATGCTTAAGAATAGGTACCCCTTGCCCATGATAGATGATCTACTAGATTAGTTGCAGCAAGCAAAATACTTCACCAAGCTAGACTTAAAGTCACAATATCACTAGGTTCATGTCAGAGAAGAAGATACTTGGAAGACCACCTTCAAGAAAGGTTTTCATGAGTGGCTATTCATGTTGTTTGGCTTATGCAATGAACTATTTATGTTCATGAGATTAATGAATGATATATTGTTCCTTTATATATATTTATTTGTTAATGTTTATTTGGATGATATATTGGTATATCGTGTTATCTGGGAGAAGCATATCTCACATTTGATATAGGTACTAGAGGCATTGACGAAGCACCAACTATTGGAAAATCTCAATAAGTGTGAGTTTGCACAAAAACGTTTAGTGTATTAGGATATGTGATTGGTGGAGGAGAGATGCAGATAAATCCTACCAAGATGGAGACCATCATGAAGTGGTCAGTCCTATTAATGTTTCTAATGTCAGGAGTTTCATTGGGCTATTGCAATACCTAAGGAAATTCATAGCCTCATTTTCATTAGTAGCAGTGCCACTCCACTCTATAAAAATGAGTGGGAAGAGTTTCTAATGGGGAAAGGATCAACAAAAGGATTTTTAGGATTTAATGAAGAAAATCAGTCAAACATTGGTTCTTACATTACCAAACTTGTAGAAAATATTCAAAGTGGAGAAAAATGCCAGTGGTTATGCTATGGCAATGGTCTTGATGCATTGAGGAAGGAATATATATTGTATTTCATGGATTAGTCCTCAACTAACCTACATACAACAAGGAGCTTTATACCCCAGTGAAAGCTATGAAGAAGTGGAAACATTATCTAATGGGAAAGGGGACAATAGTCCATATAGATCACCAACCGATATAGTACATGTCAGCCTAGAGTAAGCTATAACAAACTAGGAATTACAACTGGATGTGGTTTTCACAATAGTTTCATTTAGTGATCAAGTACAAGAAAGGAAACATAAACAAGTTGGTCAACATTCTTTCAAGGCCACCCACATCAAATATCATGAGTCTCTGGGAAATCATGTATACATTGAGCCTTTCGCCCATGATTCATATAGAGAATCATATATAGAGTATGAATAATTCAATAAGGTGTTCCAATAGTTGCAAACTCACATTCATGTGCATTATGATGACATTATAGTTGACTACCATTTCCAAAATGGATTACTCTACAAGCTAGATAAATTATGTGTTCTAAATATCAGCCACTGCTACTGATCATGGAAGCTCACACCTCCAAGGTTGTAGGGAATTTTCATGTAGGGAAGACAACAACCAATTTGTAGAGGTCTATGTATTGGCCCCAAAATGTAATAGGAGGTAGTGAGGTCCATAAGAGGATGTATGCTTTATTTTACCAACAAGCCTAGCAATAGGAGACATGGTCCATACTATCCCTTTCTTATAGCCACTCATCCTTGGGAAAGCATTTACATAGAATTTATAGTCCAATGTTTATGAACCACCAAGGAGGGAAATGACTACCTGTTTGTAGTAGTTGAAAAGTTCAGCAAGGTGTGTGTTTTAATGCCTTGTAAAAAGAGCATAAGTGGGAAAGAAGTACAAACTTGTTCTTTGGAAAAGTTTAGGTGCACTTTGGGATACCACAGAGCATCATTTCAGATAGGGACATGAGATTTATCAATGTATTTTTTACTACATTATGGGATGATATGAAAGCAAATTTTATGATTTCTACAACATTACATCTACAGACAAATGGGCAAACAAAATTAGTCAGCAAGAATTTAGTGCAGAATTTCAGGGTTATAATAAGAGGCACCCAAAGACTTGGGATGAAAATATGGTATATATACAACTCTCTTACAACAGAGTAGTCCACACTTCTACCGGTAAGTTAACACCTATATTGGTAATTCCAAGGAATGTTGAATGGTACTCTGCAGAGAAGGTAGAGGAAAATTTCCTCACCTCATTCAGTAAAATATTTTGGGGGCCAAAAGGCTCCCAAAATGGGGAATTATGATATACATTGGAGCATTATACTATTTTTCATCCATCTTGATTCTTTCATATCGGAAAAATTGGAGGAATCAACTCATAGGATTGTTTTTACTAATGGTCCCAATTTAGAAAAATTAGGGTGAAACAATTCAAGAGCCATTTTGAGGCCTTAAATGACCAATCCTTATAGTCCTGACCTTACTATGGACATATATTTCATCATATACAAATTGATACCTTTCCAACAATGCAATAATTACCTCAATTAGAGCTTGTATGAGAAAGTTATGCCTCCCAGAAGTTGACCTATCAAAATTGATCACCATAATTCGAGGATGCCACATAAACCCTTATTACTCATGGAAAAGTTGCTAGCCATGTGGAAAATATGAAGAAGGATATATAATGGTCAAGTTGTAACTCATATTGAGGGTTGAATGGGTCAAATTTAAGCCTTAGTTGGATATCAAGTTGTGTTATACTAGTAGGAAATGTTTTAGCCATTTTTTTCAATTATTTTATAATATATAGATAGATGATATTGAAATATTTTATTTGTCATGGATATGGTTTGTTTTAAAATATATTTTTGTTATTAATGTATTTTTAAATACACATCCATTATATTAAGAAGTATCTTATACAAAATTATTTTATTTAAGGTGGATATTGAAATATTTTATTTATAGTTAATTATTTTATGTGTGTGTGTGTGTGTGTTTATATAACTATTCATATATTTTACTTAAAATTTATATTGAAATAATTGAAAAAGAAAAAAGTATACATTTTTTTTTTCAAAAGTGAAAATATAATATCATTTTTACTTTCAATTAAGTTATTTCTATATAAAGATATAAAAATCTATATTATTTTGGGTTGATTGATTAGTTAACTAGTTGATCACTGAGTGTGGTTGAAGCTCCACTTCCACAACTTGAACTCCACTAGTTATTTTGATAGTTAGATCTAGTTTAACTGACCATAAATCAATCTAGATGAAAAATATTGCTACAAATTAGCAATCAATCATACTAAATTGAACTCAAGATTCCCCAACTTGAATTAACTAAGTTAACTGAGTGAAAGTGCCATGTTACCTTAGTCAACTACCTCCAAGATTTATGCTGAAATAGAAATTCAAATTTTCTCTAGTTTGAGCAAGGAAAAGTCAAACTTTTCTTGTTGCATTTTCAACACTCCCTTTTTGCAAGAAAGGGATTATCAACCACCCCTATCCATCACCTGTGGAACTCGAACTCCCCTTTTGATAAGGCCTTTGTCAAAATGTTAGCATCGTATTCCTATGTCAGAATGACTGCAACAACATTATTTGTCTTTACAAATAATCTTGTAGATGGTGATACTAAAACTTGGATTAGTTGTGAAAAACATGATTTTCAGAGAGCTTGATGCAACTATTATTATCACAATAAATCACATTTGGATCCATCATCTAACAAAAAAATCCAACAAGTATCTTTCTCATCTTTGCCCCCTGCTGCACCAAGAAACTGTTACGGACACAACACTGAAAATTCCACCTGATGTACTCTTTCTGTTTGATGGATTCTCCACCAAATTTTCAACGCTGAAGACACACAACTTCACTCCCTTTATCCGTTTATACCATACTCCAACCTGGGTAGTGCCTCTGATGTACTATAGAACATGCTTAGCTGCCCTCCAAAATAGTTTGGTTGGCCTAACCATAACTCGGCTCATTTGGTTGACTACACAGCACATATCTGGTCATGTGTTCACAAGATACATTAGTGAACCTGCCAACTATCGGTAAATAGTAGCATCCACTTCCTCACCTAAAGTGGCATCTTCTTTCCTCCAGTTGGTCGCTAGAGGTGTTTCCATGGGTTTTCATATGTCCATGTGGAACTTTTGAAGTATCTCGTTAGCCTACTTTCCCTTAGAGATAGACAGTTCCCCATCCCCTTTCCATACTTCCAATCCAAGGAAGTAGTGCATGAGACCCATGTCCTTCATTTAAAACTCTCTTGCAAGGTCCTCCTTGAAAGATCTGATCAACTGCTCATGACTAGTCAAAACCAAGTCATCAACATAGAAGACAATAATCGCAAAATTTACCTTCTACCAAAATATGATAGAGGTTTGCATCCGCTTCACTTTTGGTGAAGCCCAAACCGGTGAGATAGCTGTCGATCTTGGTGTACCAAGCATAGGGTGCTTGCTTGAGACTATACAACACTCTCTTGAGTCTGCACACATGAGACTCTCATCAAAAGTCTCGAATCCTTTTGGTTTCTGAATTTACACCTCCTCCTTAATAACTCCATTGAGAAATGTTGTTTTCACATCCATCTGGTGGATATTCCACCCCACCTATGTAGCCATAGTAAGGATTTATCTGATGGATGTGTACCTTGCTACATGAGAATGTGTCTCCTCATAGTCAATCCCATCAACTTGAGAATACCCCTTGGCCAAAATTCTAGCCTTATACTTTTCTGTGCTCCCTTCTGTTGCATGCTTCATCTTGAAGATCTATCTCAAACCCATAACTGATTTTTCTACTGGTCTTGGGACCACTTCCAAAACACTTTTACTTACAATAGATTTGTACTCCTCCACCATTGCATTAACCCATGTAGGTTTCTCTACTGCTTCCTCGAAAGAGGATGTCTCAGTCTCTACAAGCTTAGTCATTAGAGTCATGTAGATAATGTACCGATCTGGTGACCTTCTTTGCCTGTGCTGATTTGAAGGAGCCCACATTCTCCCTTGCATCCTGCACAAGTCTCTTAGCTTCCCTGGTCCTTTTCTCGCCTTCTCTAAATGGTTATGCTTGAGTGGTTGTCTCCACTTTCTTCTCCTCAATTTGTGGTTGTTGCACAACATCTTGAGGCTCCTCCTTTGGAGCTAAAATCTCCTCCTCTAGTGGGATCTAAAGCTCCCTCTCAAGAGAGCACCACATGGCTTTGTCTTCATCAAATTTTACATCTCTTCGCACAAATGTAATTTTGAGGGATGAAAAGTACACACAATAGTTGTGGGGAGTTTATATGTAGCCCACAAATACCACCAATTCTGTTTTTGGCTCTAGCTTCTTCCTTAATTCTTTGGAGACATGGTGGTAAACAGAGGCTCAAAAAATCTTGAAGTGTGACACATCCAACTTTCTCCCCGAGAAATCATCTTCCGATGTAATCATGCCAAGAATACGATAAGGACTCTTGTTCTGTAAATAGACTTTTGTGTTGCATGCTTCAGCCCACAAGTGCAGAGGTAGGCTTTGGTCATGCAACATTTCCCTCGCTGCTCCCACAATGCTATGGTTCTTCCTTTCACCCACCCCATTATACTTTGGGTTGTGGGGTGTTGTCAACTCTCATCGAATGCCTTCTTTTGCACATAAAACTTTAAACTCATTCAACACGTACTCACCTTCATTATCACTCCCGAGAGCCTTCACCTTCTTGCCTGTTTCTTTCTCAATCAGTGCTTTGAATTCTATGAACTTGGAGAAAGTCTCATCCTTCTTCTGCATGAAGAAGATCCAACACTTTTGTGAGTATTCATCAATAAAAATGACAAAATATTTTTGCTTGGTAGTGGAGGCTATCAAGAAAGGTCCATAGACATCAGAGTGGATCCTTTCAAGGAATGCATGTGCTCTACTACCCCGATTATGGAAAGTGGCTTTTGTGTACTTCCTCAAGGTACACCCTTTTCATGTATCTTGTTACTTTATTGTTCCTTTGGGGAGGCCTGTAGTTATCTGTTGCATGATATTCAAAGCAGAATAATGCAAATGGCCAAGTATCCTATGCCAAATTTCATCGATATTATGGATTTGCACCTTCTCTGCCTTTGTGCTCAATGCAGTACGATCCTCGACATCTAGCTTGTACCTGTTCTTCATACAAACTCAATTTTGCTTCACTTATCCCATGGCTATGTGTCTCAGGAATGCCTTTCCTTTTCTGAAGATCACATCATAACCACAATCTTCCAAAACTACAACAGAGATAATATTTTTCTTTATACCCGAAAAAAACATCACATCCTTGAGTTTGAGAGGGGAGCCCGACTCACTCTGAAAGGTGACTATACAAATCCTGGTCGCATTGTACCTTCCATCATCTCCCATATTGATGTTCATCTAGAGATATTTCTCCTCCAAATCACTAAAAAATTCTCTATTCCCCATCATATGGAACAAGGCACCGCTGTCCAAGTACCACACACTCCGCATCACTGTGTTGACCATGCATGTAATGAGAGTAAAGTCAAGAACTGTGAAGCCAAATCTTCACCTGCTTCTCCTCCCGAGGTCTTCTTGCTTGTCTTTTTTTGTGGAAACTTCATGGCATAATGCTCGAATTCATGACATTGAAAGAACTTGATTTTGGACAAGACTTTCTTCTTGTCCCCTTGACTAGATTCTGCTTTGGATTGGGATTTCTTCCCTTTTCCCTTATTTTCCTTTCTATCAAAGGCAAAATTTTCTTCATCCTCGCCCTTGGATGAAGTTTCGTCTCTCTTATTCCACCTTATTTCCTCCTGTACCAAATTGGACCATAGGCATTCCTATTTTGGTAGTTTCTCCCTCCCATTCACTGAATCTTGGTAGTTGTGTCGACTCTTGGGAAGGCCTAGAAGAGATAGTCTTACCGAATCATCCTCTATAATAGTAACACCAACATTACCAAGTTCATCACGACATTGTGTGAACCTGCTCAAGTACTGTAGAATAGTATCATTCTTTTGCATCTTGATATTTCAAAGTTTATCTTTGAGCACCATCTTCCTGTGGTCACTACTACTCTGGAACAAATCTATCAGTGCTTGCCACATTGCATATAGAGTCTCTTTCCCAAGGAAATCTGAGACAATATGGCTTCATACTCCCTCGAATATGATTATCCTCGCCTTGGCTACACACTTCTTCCATTCTACTAGATCTTGAGCAACAACTGTTGCTAGTTTCAAAATGCCATTACCAATGAATTCCTTTAGTCCATTATCTTCCAGCACTAATTCCATGTAGTCCTTCCAAGAAAAATAATTTTAGCTTCCGTCGAGGGCATACTCAAGTTTTAGTCCATAAAAAGCCACCCTTCTACCTCTAAAGAATTGATCCTACAAATTTGATCCTCCTGTAATAACAACTTTGAAATATCTTCTCTACTGTGAATCCTACTTTGATACCATGTAGAAATTAATGTGTAGATTCAAAACTGCTCGAGAAATTTACTAAATCACAAGACTCGAAGCTACTCTACTGATCTACGAAAGTTAATTCACAATCTAGAACACAAATCATATACATGCAAAAGGAAACATCACACATGAACAAAGAGTTATCTAAGGGAAAGAAACTGCTCAAAACCCCTTCCTATATGTATTGCATTAATAAGAGAATAGATATGAAATACACATACTTACTCAAGCCTGAGCACACCCTGCAAGTGTATAGTCTATCCCTCTGCCTGATTGACTGACTCTGGCCAAAACTTAGCAAATTTTCAAGCCCTCCAAGCTCTTATTTCCTTGCGTTGTTCCTTGAGGAAATTGGCCCTTATTATTTAGGAAATTCCCTCAATTGGATTGTGCAATTCCTGTTGGACATTGGATAAACCAACACTCCCCGTGTGTTTCGTGACATGGACTGACCGCCTCTCGTGGATCCTTATCTTTGGCGATGTGATTGTTGACTAACACGTACTGGTTACTCACGTTGGGGGGGAGATTGTTTTGTGACATGAAATAACTGCCTCTCATGGATCCCTATCTTTGGCGATGCGATCATTGACAAACACCTATGGATTTTGGTTTAATGACAATCATGATTCCCAACAATTCCTCTAGGTCCTTCATCTGACTGCATACACCACTCGTACACATTGGAATAGTCTATCACTGATAGTACACTAGCCTAAGAATCTCCATCTCAACTGGGTAACCCAAATTCTTTGCATGCATCAATTATTTTGGGTTGATTGATTAGTTAGCTGATTGATCACTAAGTGTGGTTGAAGTCCCACTTCCACAACTTGACCTCCACTAGTTCTTATGACAGTTAGAACTAGTTTAACTAACCATAACTCAATTTAAATGAAATAGATTGCTACAAATTAGCAATCAATCATACTGAATTGAAGTCAAACTTCCCCAACTTGAATTAACTGATTTAATTGAGTGCTAGGTGCTATATCACCTTAGTTAACTACCTCCAAGATTTATGCTGAAATAGAAATTTGAATTTTCTTTAGTTTGACCAAGGAAAAGCCAAACTAAGATTTTCTTGGTGCATTTTCAACAAAAATCACTACACAAATATCTAAAAAGTAGAGCATGAATATTACAACTGTATTAAAAATTTATGGTAAAAAAATTGCAAGCCAGTCCACATGACACTATATTGTGCAAGGGTTGTAATAAGACCTTCAAATTATGATCCAATCAAATGTTTGAATTTGTTTTTTAAAATATTAAAAAATAAATATTTATTTTTCAAAATTAAAACATTATAACTTATCTTCATCAATTCTAAATTAAAAATTGTGAGATAATTATCCACATGGAAATACATTAGATAAAAATTGTAATGACATTTTCATATTATAACCCAATCAAATATTTGATTTTTTTGGAATAATATTAAAAGATAAATATTTATTTTTCAAAATTGTAACTTACATAACTAAATACTAAACTAATAATGATCAATAACCAATAAATTTTTATAATCCTACTTTTTATTATTCATGCCCCAAGATATTAAGCATTTGATAAAGGCGGATTTTCAATTAATCAAGTTTTGACTCAAAATTTAAATACCAATATATAAATTTAGCTTTACAAAACAAAATTTCTTTATTTTTTAAAAATATTTAAATTTATTTATTTAAAATTTAATTAGTTAACTTTATTTTAGTCTTATTATGCAACCATAACTAACATACCGTGGTTGACACTTCGCATATGGAACTTTCATTTTTCAAAATAAATAAATCAAAATAGGTACTATCTACTTTTTAAACTTTTACTTTCAATTCCATATAAGTAATACCTATATATAATTTAATATGTTTCTTTGCTTTGAATATATATATTTCTAACTAGTTGGAGATATTCCTTGATGACATGACAAATCTAACTGACCTAGAGTTTTCCAGGTAAATGTGTAGGGGAGGCAAAATTTTCAATTCAAGATTTTCATTTTATATAGTAAATAAAAGGTAAATAATTAATTTACAATGAATAAAAAAGTAAAATTGTCAACTCAAGACCTCAGTCCTAGAGTCAAACTAGTCGTTGGTCAAGTTAGCCATTGGAGGCTCTGCTCAGACTATTTAACATGCTAAGTTGGATCTATTTCTTCAACTTGTCCTGACGATGAACCACATTGGTTGGTTGGAAACGCGTCGACAAATGGTAATTCATGTGATTTTCGCGGAAAAATCTCTCACAAAATTCAAGGTTTTTCATTTTATATGGTAAATAAAAATAAATAATTAACTTACCATGAATAAAAAGATAAAAGTAAATAATCAAAAGGGAAAAATTTATATATAAATTAAATATTTAGTAAATATCAATAAATAACAAAACATTTAAATTATGATTTATTTTACACTATGAAAATAAAGAAATATTAGTTTTTTTTTTATGATGGTAAATTTACTATTATTAACTATCTCAAAACCTTAAAAAGGCTTCCATTACTATATTTCTTAAGTAAAAAATAATAATAACTAACTAACTTACAAATTCTTATATTAATATCAAACAAAACAATATTTAATGCTTAAACAACCTGAAATGAACCATCAAAATAAAAACCATTAAATTTTATGTAGTTAAAATATTGAGAAATAAACATGAATGTATAATAAAATATTTACAACAAATCTATATTACAAACGTCATTATAATAAATATCATTTTTATTAAAATAAAACAAATAAATATAAATACATAACAAAAAATACTGTTCATATATCATTTTTATTAAAACAAATACAAATAAATGTAAATAAATAACAAAAAAAAGTTGGGTAATTATAAAATGAATTAAAAGATTTGCTCTCAAATTTTCTATATCACAATTCATTAAATTGTATTAGTTAATTAAATAATAATAATAATAATATTTAATATGAAACATTACACAATATAACCGATTCTTTTGCATTTTTTTCACTAAAATTTTATTTAAATTTGGTATAAGACCAGATTGTACTGAAGTTAAAGTACAAAGTATTTAAACTATACACTTTCAACACTTAAAATTCAAATTATTAATTGCAGGGAAAGATATTACCCATTTAATGGATTGATTTTCAATTAATCAAGTTTTGACTAAAAATTTAAATACCAATGTATAAGTTTAACTTTACAAAACAAAATTTCTTTATTTTTAAAATTAATTTTCTTTATTTAAAATTTAATTGGTTAACTTTGTTTTTCTTTTATTATGTAATCCATCATAACCAAGTCACAGTCGTGAGTTCATTGGCACATCCAATCTGCATTTTTCAAAAGAATTTTCAAAATATTTATTATGTGGTAGTCTAATGGGAGAAAGTACCATTTTCAAACCAAAATCTAACACTCGCTTTTTTCTAGTTGTCTTTATTACAATTTTTTGGAAGCTTTTCCAGTGAGTTTTTGCAGTCTAATTTCTCTAAAATTCGGCAACAATTTATTGAAATCACAAGTTTGATGGGTAACCCCTGCACAATTGAAGTGCACTAAACTCCTTTTTTTTAATGTTTTTTTTTCTTCCATCTTTTTATTACATTAGTGAGACAACCATTAATTTAATGCACAATTTCTAATAGGGTTTATTCTTCTTAAACCACTATGATTAAACACATAAATTTAATTTCTCATACAAAGCAACCCATAACAACAACTCCAAATCTTTTTGGATTAACAGAAACACCAACTCCAAATCTTTTTTCCATGCAAGACATGGAATGTGATGTCAATCCAAATCTAAATCTAACCTTCTGAAATATTTACTTAGTCCTTTATAATTTAATAATTAAATGTTAGCCTCACTCTCACATTAAAAACAATTCTAAGTTCAAATGATTAAATTAATTAAAATCATGAAAGTTAGGATTTAAACCTACCTTTCTAGATTGAGTTTGTTCCTCATGGTTAGGAGTCAGTTTAGGCTTAGTTGGTTGAGAGATTCTCTCCAACTAGTGAGGCTCCTAGATTCGTGTGTTGAGATATTTTCTCAACCATAGTGTCCAAGATAGACATACTATCTTGAGACCAACTTTCTCATGTATTTAATTGCACTATTATCATTCTTTGTAGATTAATAATGAGAATGTGAGGAATGTTGTAAGGCTGAGGCCACACTGCAAAAGGATCCAACTGTCCTTTGCTTGAAATCAACATCCTGTGTTCACTGACAAAATGTGATGAACGCCCATTGGCTGAAAAACAACTCACTGTTGCTTTTGCTGTGTTTGAAAACTGCTCATTGCTAACTTTGATGTTGATCGCCCACTGGTGAATTTGTTCATGCTCACTCACTGATGAAAATGCTCACTAGTTGCTTCGTTGATGTTGTCGAGACTTTTAGTCTGACAACCACTGTTAATTTCATTGACATTTCCCCCCTTTGTCAGCTGAAAGGAGAGATAATCATCTGCTTCAAATTATGTCCGAAATCCCCCCCCGCCTTCAGGTGTAGGAGTGCTTCATTGGTGTACTCCCCCGTTCAACTGCATGAGAGTACCATCTTCATTTTTACTGTTGGCTGCAATATGTGTGACTGAATTCAATTGTAAAATTTATACATTGACATTAAAGTTTTATTCAGGTACATATATGATATAATGTGTGGATATGAAAATTTTCAAAATTAGTCATGTTATTTTTCATGTGGATATGCAAATTTTCAAAGTTAGTAGTGTTTTTAATAAAGTATTAGTCTTTATATTATTATAGTTTGTGATTTGCATTTACATAATTAGGGTTTTAAAATATACTATATTTAAACATTATTTTTATACAATTTTTTTATGTGATTTTAGACAATCCTACTACCACTTGTCATTGATATTGACAAGAGTACTTTTCTTCATCTTAATCGTGTATGTCATTGCATTCAACTTCTTCATTGCTCTTATCAATGTATACCTAGGCTCCAATAATATTCAATACTAATTTTTGAATTATATATATAGATAATTTTAATTTTAAGTAATTAAATTAAATTAATAAAGATCATAATTTAAATATATAAATTTGATAATAATAATTTGCATAATAATTTTGAAGAAAACATATCTATAAAATTAATGGTAAGCCATTAAAGGTCATCTTACATGGGAAGGTGACTTTTGTAAACAAGTTTGTAGTGTGAAAGATTTCTTATTCTACTTTAATGGCTACATAATCACATAATGGAGACGACTTAAAATACAACTAGACTTAGTTTCCATGGATTGGCTGAATTTTGTTAGCATCATTCTAGGAAGTTTATCAAATAAAGTGCAACTTCCATGCACCCATTTTGGCGTAGCTAATTTATACCTTCTTATTTTAAACTTGGATGAGCTTTCTCATGGTATAACATTGAAGAAAAATCTGGCACAATTGTTGAGTCCAAACATGAGTCATAGAGCAGAATTTCATCATAACATATGTGTACATTTGAACATGGTTGATAGTTTACAAAGTGAATTGACCATTTATACCATCTATAGCATCTATAGCTCTTGTTCAAATGTGGGACTTGGTTCATACTTTTCAAAATTCAATAATTAAACTAAGTGATTTTTTTTTTTTATTAAAATAAGATTTAACCTCTTTAAAAAACACTTAATACATTAATAAAAACATATATATTCCAAAATAAAAAATTTTAAGTAAATTATATTTATTAATGGAAATAGTTTTTTTTAAGTAAATTATATTTATTAATACTATGGTCTGAGTCAATCTTTGCTGGTTACTATAACTATATTTAAAGTTAATTTAGGTTAACATTCCTTTGCTGTCTTAAAATGCAGGAACATAGATTAATTTATTTTTTTAAATGATGTACATGACCCTACAAGCCTATCTTAATAAACGCTTGGCTATTAGTAACGACCATAAGGACAGTTTACAAATAAGAACAAAACTTGGGCCATTACTAAAGACAGTTAGGGAAAAGAACTTTGCCATTTTTTAAAACAATACCGAGAGAAAAGCTTCATTTATTTTTCAATTTTTTTTGGAGCGAAATTATTTTTTATCATCGTGTTATTTGTCAATTTGGTTGGGGTAGAGTGGTTAAATTTTACGGTTATTTTTGGGTTTTTAACAGTCTCTAAGTTTTTATGGACTTATAGTTAATATTTAAAATTATTAATTTGACTAGTAAATTACCGTAAGATGAAACTTTAACATAAACACGTATTGTCTGGTACTTATAGACTCTGAGACAAACACAAGTTATACTCACAGTGTGAGACTCACTACAGGAGTGTGGATCTTTGGGTGTGTTAGAAAAATCTTGTCTTCCTCCTAACTCACATCATATAATCCTTGCTCACAGTATGAGACTCACTACCCCTAGTGTGGATCTTTGGGCGTGCTAGAAAAGCTTGTCTTCCTCCTAACTCATATCATACAATCCTACACGATGCACATTGAACCCTAAACTCTGAAGCTTGAAGGTTGAAACTTGTGTGTTCACCCATAGCTCATTTGTATGTTATATAAAGCATTAACCTTTAGGCATAGATTAATTAGATTCAAGAGTCTCTTAGCTGTTCATAAAAATAATAAAATTGACAACAATTTTTTGTTTGATTTTGAGAGTTTTATGTAGTTTTTAGGTGTTAGTATGCTCATGAGAAATTTCAATTTTTATAAAATGGATCTATTTGTGGTTGCAAATGGAAATTTCAAATGGGCAGTTACCATTCCATAAATTCATAGTTAACCCTAAACATGACTAGGTTTGGGCTTTTCAAACCTTGAGATGTTGGCAAGAGAGATTTAAACAATGATGAACTTCTTCAAAGCACATACTTGTTATATTATTATTTTTTTCTCTTTATATCATTATTGCTTGAAATATTAGAATCCTCTCATATTCCTATTTAAAAGTAAATATGGGTTCAATTTTTTTATTTTATTTATTTTTATAAGGTTTTTTTTCAATCCAACTCATGATGATGAACATTGAAGTCCACTGCTACTCTTCAAAATAAATTACAACTAATTTTTTAGAGCATGCTAATTAAGAAATTTTACAGAATAATTCAATATGACTTGCAAAAGCTCTGAAATTTTATAAGCAACGACTATACATAATTTTCCTAAATTATTAACTAGTTTCACAATAATGAACATGATTCAATATGTAAACAATGACTATACATAATTTTGGTTTCTTAAAACTGTATTGTGGTGTTCTTTTCAATTCAGTTTGCTACACTATCTTGACCACTTCAGCTGATACAGGTGATGTATTCAGAGATTTAGTGGGCAGTGCATATTATGTGGCTCCAGAAATATTGCGGCGACATTATGGACATGAAGTAGATATATGGAGTGCTGGAGTCATACTCTATATTCTTCTCTGTGGTTCGCCTCCATTTTGGGCAGGTTGGTATAGAAAATTAGACATAATTTATTGCATACCTTTGATGTTGACTGCCATCATGTGATAATATGATAAATTTACAGACACGGAACAAGGAATATTTGATGCTATTTTAAGTGGACGCCTTGACCTGGAAAAAGAACCATGGCCATCCATTTCTACTGGTGCAAAAGATTTGGTAAAATCGATGCTCCAACAGGATCCCAATAAACGTTTGAAGGCTTTTCAAGTTTTGGGTAGGTTATCAATAAACGGTAAAGAAAACCCTAGTGGATAGATTATCATGTTACCTTTTCAGACTAGCTAATCATATTTTTTGGTGTATAACCTTAGCCCATCCATGGATGAGAGAAGATGGCAATGCCCCCGACATAGCACTTGACAATGCTGTACTGGTTAGGATGAAGCAATTCACAGCAATGAACAAGTTTAAAAAAGTTGCTCTCAAGGTATTTCTGTTTTATAATATGTAGGCAGACAATCTCTAGTACCTTTTGTATAGAATCTAAAATGACTCAATCTTAATACAGGTGATTGCTGATAGTCTATCAGAAGAGGAAATAATGGGTTTAAAGGAGATGTTCAAGAATATGGACACAGATGACAGTGGCACAATAACATTTGAAGAATTGAAGAGTGGCTTTGCAAGATTAGGGACCAAACTCTCTGAGACAGAAGTCAGGCAATTGATGAATGCAGTAAGTACCTAAATTTTTTTATGGTTACAGGAATGTTGATTGAATTTAGTCTTCCTAATTGTTATGCATGTTTGGATCCAGTAATGATACCTGGACTTTCCACTGATATGATACTTGCACCTGTCATTCCAGACAGATCTAGATGGGAATGGGACACTTGATTACCAAGAGTTTATCACTGCCACAATGCACATCAACAGAACAAATAAGCAAGATCGTTTATTTACTGCCTTTCAGTATTTTGATAGAGACAACAGCGGGTAAACGTCACTAAATTCTGATGCAGATGTGTCAAGCTTATAGTTTTTTTTCAGTGTCATTTTTGTATAATTTCAGTATTAAATCACTAACCATATAAAAATGTTCATCAACATTGAAAAAAAAAAGTTATATTTTTATATTTATAAAAAAACCATTTAATGTTTCTACAGGTACATTACAAAGCAAGAATTAGAGCAAGCACTGGAAAACTATGGGATGGGAGATCAAAAAACTATTAAGGAGATCATTGATGAGGTGGACACTGACCGTGTAAGTACCTTCTTGAAATTGGGAAATTGTCAATATATTAAATTTTATGATGCACACAGTACAGGCTAATTGATGCTCTTTCTCAATGTGCTTGAATCTTTAGGATGGACGAATTGACTACGAGGAGTTTGTAGCAATGATGAACAAAGGTGGTCAAGACAACAGAAGACATGATGTAACTGTGGGGGCTCCAAGGCGTAGATAAAGCGAGGCACATTGTGCAATATCTGTGGACTCATCTGTTTCTTTTTATTGCAACCAAATTCAAAACTAACAAACATATTCTGGCAATTTTGGCTCCCATTAACGGATCTCAGAGTTGGGTTATAGCTATACATTTCTACTTTTGTAGGTTCAGTTTTTAAGAGTACACTGTGGTTTGTTATGTGAGAAATAATTGTTTCCTTTTTTGAATCATTATGTTCATTAGTTTCTGTTTGATAGGTTGGGTTGTTCTTCTTGATTGGATTGGATTTTGATGTGTAATAATTCATATGCGTTTCATAACTAATCTAGTTCGAATTTTCACATCTGAAAGCTGTTACAATTTTTCATTGTTTTTGAGTAGAATTTGGCCTAAATGTATTTATTATTTGTAGGTATTGTAAGAAAATTTCCACTATTGAAATTGTCAATGGAATGGGATGTAATAACTAATAGTGTTTCTTATATTCATCTTGATTTGCTAATGGATTGGTTATTTTTGTAAGGACTTTTGTTTTCACAAGAAAGGTGAGTGACTAGTCTCATTTTGAGCACATATTGAGTTTGATTTTAGTGACTAGTCTCATTTTGAGCACATATTGAGTTTGATTTGCCAATGGATTAGTTATTTTTGTAAGGACTCTTTCACAAGAAATATGGGTGACCAGTCTCACTTTGAGCACATATTGAGTTGACTTGTATTGAAGTTCTAGGAAAGTGTTGAAGGGATGGAATGCCTTTGTCTACAACTGAGATTGCTTACCAATGCCTTGGTCTACAATTGATCTTAACCTTTTTTCTTTTGGGGAATGTGATCAATATAATTTTGTCCATATGGGCTTCCAACTTTCCTAGTACATAGGATTTCCTGGACATGGTATTGTCATCCCTTGAGGCCATCTTATTGATTGAGTGTGAAATCACTTCTTTGAAGCTATAAATCTAGCTCTTATAAAACATGATTTTAAAGGAAGATCATCTTGTTTACTTAGAATAGTTTGAGAAAAATTACAAGGATGTAGCCACACTTAAAATATTAAGGATGAAATTTTGTCTTAAAGTTTAGAAACCTTGGCTAATCTTACTAGTCCCTAACATCCAAACTGTAAAATGTTTGGTGATATTTTTGTAGAAATATTTATATTTCCAATAATTTTATGGTAGTCTATATAAAATTTTGGCCATTGTTAAGGTAAAATAATTATTTATTATAAATTTTTGGAGAATCATTTTTAGGAAAAAATGGAAATTGGCCAATCTTTTTTTTTGAAAAAACATGAAAAATTAGCCCACCTATGAATATTAGCCCCTAAAAGTTTCCATGGTAGCCACTTTTTAATTAGCTTCTTAATTTCTCAAAAAGATAGTTAGAAAGAATACTTATTTAATTTAATTATCAACTAAGAGTTTGTGAGACACTTGTGAATTGTAGTGCACGATATATACATTAGATAATGATTTGGGTGTTGTAGTTATAGGAGAAGAAATGGAAATTACAAATATAGTTTTAAAAGTGCATCAACAAAGTTGCTAAAAGTTCTCCAAGGCTTAACTAAGAACTAAAAGCAACCGGTTTTTCTACCAAAGGCTGATGTAAATCACTCAAACTAAAAAGCAAATGGCAATTTCCCAGAAAATAAGTTGGCTTGCAAAAATAAACAAATTACTTGAACCAGAAAGAAAATGACAATCTTATAGGAAATGGATTTTCTTGCAAAAAGGAAACAAATCATTCTTATCTTGGAAAGAAATAATCTACTCATACAAGAGTCAATATCTAATTGTAGAAAGGAAATTGACTTTTGCTTGAAAGGAAATAACTAGAAGAGAATTTTCTCTCTATATAAAAGGAATTGTGCTATGAACATTCCAATTTGTAAATGATGGACATTCATATTGTAATTGTATTAACACTAGATTGAGAACAAAGCATAAAGTGATTAAGTATTTGCATAGAAGTCTAGAGTCTTTTATGTAATTATTTTTCTTCGAATCAACAAGTAATCATGCAACAAACTATTTACTCAATTACATTTATTGCAATGACTTTAATAAGTTGTTATAATAGTTTAGATTGAAACTCTATGATTATTGAATATAATTCTAATGTACCAAAAAAAATTAAATGTTTTATTGGGAGATGCTCTCAACACATCTTTCAAATTGGAAAATATTGGTGCAATTTGTAATTATTCTTTTGAGCACTCACAAAACTAGGAAAAAGCTAATCAAAAGAAAACTACAAAATCTAACAAACTAACAAGAGAGGGGCTTCCCTCCATAGACAAGGTACTAGAAGAATGAACAATAACTTCCTGAATTAATTCCTAATTCACATCACAGTGGAGGCAATAGAATTGGTACATACTTTTGTATTAATAAAAAATTGTCTTACATCCTAATGGCATTATAATGTAGAAATTTCTCTCTATTAATCCCCCTCAAAATGGAGAGGGAATAGTTCTTATACACCTCCTTGGATTTCTAGCCTTAGAATTTATTTCATAAAAAGTCTTGAGAATCTACAATTCTCAAGCTATTCCAACTTATCAATTAGATAAGAATATGGTTTCAACATCCATCTCAAAATAATATAAGATTTCTTTTATTACATTATGTCCATATCATCTATTACAATAAAATATATCCACCATAATGATCCAAGAGTGTTTGTAATTTCCCCTCATAAGATACTATAAATTTTGGGCATGATCATTATAGTTGTCAAGATATGCCTATAGAACAAACAATTGTTCCCTTGAAATTTGTAGAAAAATATGGGATTACAACTGCACTTTGTCTTTACTCAAAACATTGTCTTTGCTAAAATCAATGACATCATGATAGAAATAGGTATGATGGCATCATGGAATATTATGGGTGTTGGAAATATAATCACTATTGAGGGGAGGGGAGGGCGTGTGAATCAGTAGTGATGGCCTTTAATCAATTTTCTCCAATTTAGACTTTTGCTTCTATGTCATTATCCATGCATAACCATAACATTAATTCATCAAAACATATAAGTAGCAATAAGCAGAAATCATATCGACCATGAGAAATACAAGCATTCACACACACAAGAACACATGTATTTCTAGTGGAATCCCTCTCGGGAGAAAACCAACCTGCTATTGCAACACTGCTCAAATCTTCTATTAATCTGCTGAACAAATTTACATGGATTAGCTTACAACCATAAGCCGAAAGACTTGGCTTCCTCTACAATATGCTTGCATCTATCGATTCAAAAATATGTTTCTCTCGAGGATCTACGGATTACCATCCGCTGGAAGCTCCCATGACCAATGATCCTTGCCCAACCACCATTGGACTGTCCAACTCCTATTGGATGGAGAAAACTCTTCCTATTATGAATAACCAAATTACTGTCTCTACTGAATCCTCCACACCTTCAATTCCTCCATGCGAACCATGTTTGACAATATTTCATACTGGGTTCTGAATTTTCTCAACATGAGCAACCCAATTTCTCTAGCATTCTGCTCATAAACTTTGAATCATAAACTCTACCTGGTGAAGGGAATTGCTTCACAACTTCAACACACCAAACAATTCTCTCAAACACACTTCAATCTCCCAAATTTCTACCATAACCAACACATAAATTCAACATCTCATGCGCAACTCAAACTCTGATTTATGCTCACAAATATATGATATATATCTACATAAAATATGGGAGCAACCTGCATACTTACTCACTCACAATTCTCTCACAATAGCATACTCTCACACTCTCACCATAGCTAGCCAAATCAACTCAAAGCCTTCTTCTATTTAACATTTTCGGAGATGATTAACTTAGTAAATGCAACAAGTTATGGAAGACCCAACAAATTTGTTCACATGCTTCAGATTTGGTTGAGGAATTCTTCTTAACCAAATCAATCACTAACTCCACTGGCCCTTTGATATATTGAACCTTGATTAGCTTCTAGAGGGCCTGCTAAATTTTTCCGAGCATATGTTGAAAATTCCCGATCAATAACATCGCCATAACACCAAAATTGGCTGAGAAACACGAGGAACGCTGAACAAAACTCGTGAAATCCCTCAGTCGCTCCCTTAGCACTATCCTTTGAGTGACTAGAGCTATAACTATCCCATTGAGCCTGTCTTGCAAGCGACTGGAGCCTAAAACCACTCCCTTGACCCATCATGTATGTGACTGGGTCTAAGGAGACTCAAAATCATGCTTCCTTAACTCAGAACTTGCCTCAACTTCTTCTAGAGATTGACCAACCTCTGTAGGACCTCTAGAAGTATTTGAAACCTCTGCAACACTTCACCAAGTCACTGCAACAACTCCATCATCATCCCAAGTCAAACTAGGTTGACTAGGTTGCCAACCATCAACCATACTAAGAAATTGAGCCATCAAACTTCTCTGCAACATTCCTACCATCAGTATGAAACTCCAATACCTGTCAAACATCCTCGAAGACCCAAAAAACCATATGAGGCATCCACATTCACATGTAGATCCTCTCCAAGCCCAATGTATAACATGTAAACATGGGAGACATAATATGACACATGGAGACCTAACCAACAAGGCTCCTGAGCTCTAACTCCTAAAGGAACCATCATCAACTATATGCGACAACATGACCATGAAGATCATCATAATGGGAATACCTCCAAGCTAATGCAAACACACCATCATCCAACCAAGGACCATATACACTCATCTCCAAGATATTCCAGGTTAGTAGACATGCCAAGGACCATCTATGATATCTTCATCATCACCTCAATCATCAAACGCCTCAACCATCTACAACCACATATACATATACATAGTCAACACACTTGCATCCCAAGCAACCAGGTTGACATCAATGACAATCAACCACACATTTTCAATACGACAACACACATCAATTCCAATAACCCCCCTCGCATTTGTTAACACCATAAAATCATACACATGTTGGCACAATACAAAAGACACTAAAAAGTGTTCAGCAAAATGAAAAAGTGAACATTTTCCAGCTAAATACATCATGAAGTTTAAAGAATTAAATTTATCCTAAGGTACAAATTTTATAAAGTTAAAAAAAATTGATGTAGTACGACTATTTCTTTGATAAACGCATGCACACAGAATATCCTTCAAAAGTCATGCGGTTGCAGAAAATGATAACTCATCGATTCATGACCACTTCACATACTTGGGGCCGATTCTCTGACATGAGCTCAATCCCGTACAACCGAAATCGAGTCGCCCTCAAGATATGCAACCCTTAATGGAATCATCTCGTCTTATTCATGTGTGATTATCATGCATGAACCAAGAGGGGGAAGATGGATTCAAAAAATTCTATATAAACATGCCATGGGAGAGCCAAAATATGAGACATTGTTATGCTAGCCAAATTTCTATCAGAGCAAACCACCATTCCATTGTTGAATCCAAAGAATGGAAGAACACTAGCATGTTGGCCATATTTCTTCTAAGCAATCCATCATCCTAGTGAGAAAAGAGGAATCCACCATTGGAGAGTATTTATACTTTGAGAGAGAGGAGAAACTTGCAAAGATATTGAGAAAAATAAACTCTCTTGTTGATAATTTTTTTAGCACCATATTTGAAAGAATTATCTTCAAGTGTCTAAGATTCATCTATTGTACTCATCCTCTACTACCAAAAGTCAATAAAGGGATATTTTCCCATTATTTTATTGATTTTTTTGCTCCATTTGAGCATTGTTTGTGTATCTACCTCTTTGTTTAGTTTATGTTTATGTATGCATTGTTTCCACTATTTACAACGTTGTATTTATTTAAGTCTATCCACTAACAATATCCATTCTTCCTGTGATCCTTTGCAGGGAATGATCAACTGCTAAGGAGGTGTCTTTTGGTACACCATTGCCAAAAAAACACTACCAGAGGAATGGTGACCATACCATTGTCTTTTTGTTAATCTAAATATTGTTTTTGCAGGACCTTCTCTCTGAAAAACCATCCTACAAGGTGCACAACACCTCTTTGGAATTTTTACAGACTTCAGAGACCTGTTTTGAGCCCACAGAAGTGAAAATTTTCTTTTTCTTTCTCACTCGCCTGACTTTTTATCTGATAGACATGCACACATATTTGTGTGCGACAAAAAATTGTGCGGTCACAAAAAGCAAAAAGGAGCCTTGTATTTTCTCTTTTCTCAGTCGATTGGCATCTTTTAGTGAATTTCCTTCACCTCAACATTCTGTATTTTCTATTTAAGTATCCCCAGTTGCTTTACTAACCTCAATTGGTGGAGAAATTATAATATTTTTTATTTTGGATTTGCAATACACACACAACTTAATTAGGGAGAAACGTAAGTGGGAAAATTCCACATATGTTTTTCAAATTTTTTTGCTAAACTTTTCTGCAAATCACATAGCTTAATTAGTAAAGAAGAAAGTGGCCCATCATCCACAAATATTACTACTAACCAAAGCATTCAATTATTCATTTGTCGAGACTAGAAGAAAATGTTATTAGAGAAAGTAAGTAATCATTGCTTCCCTTGTGCCTCTTAGACAAACCTGGGCTTGCATATTAAAACTTTCTTAAAAGCATTTGAATTTCCATCTCCCTTGTTAAACTCCACATAGTTTAATAGGAAAAGAGTAAGTGGCCTTTAATATATCTCTTTTTTAATTCAAGGAACAAATCAACACTTAGTGTAATTAGAAGGATATTGTAAAGGATCACCGCATATCTGCATCTTATCACACTTTGTATGCTCACTTGCATCACACACTAAACTTCCATACGCTTTGTACTCAAGTGCTTTCAATTTCCAGAGCTCTGCATACTTAGTCTATTTTTTCTTACAAAATCACTCCATAAGTGAATTAAGACTCCTTAAAAAAACCATAACTTGAACCAACTAAGTTTCTCCACAGGGGCCACCAAAAAATTTATAGTTAAGGTTAGGACCACTAGGGCTAGGCATCCCATAAGACACCATGGTCATGTTATACCTCTAAAACATAGTTTTTGAATTTATAGGGAGCTTCAAATCCGTCAATCATCCCACGGAAAATAATACCCAAGAAAGGAAGAGACCTGATTTAGAGGGGGTTTGGCTTAGGTCCAGTACGTGCAGTACTCTTTGGGGCTACCTAACCCATCTAGTGGTTGGTACTAGTAACTGACTACCAAGAAGCTAAAGACTCGAATGCTCATGTGGGACGAAGGTACTTTAGCGGCCAAAATCTAGGGAATCCTTTCCCTATAGGCGACAATGCAGACAAAACTTGAGCCTCATTACCATTATCTTGGTTGATTCTTCGGCTGCTGGAAGGCACCACTAGTTCTTTTGTGACATTGCCCCCAGATCCCAATCCATCCACCTCAACCACGAAAATACCTAGAGGGTTGTTGAACATTCCTCGACCTTCTATAGAATCTACACCCAAAATGTACGGCGTGTGGGACACAACTCAAAAGCCACTCATAGCTACGACATAGTCGATGGTTTAGCACAATAACTGCCAGCTATGTCAACATTAGAGGTCCTGCAAACATGCCCAACAACATAAAGTCTTACTTTCTTCTTTAGGTGCAATCAGACCATCTGATTCTTGCCTAATGGTCTTCAACTTGGATAAATCTACTCCACGGCTACCATCAACTGTTGCTTTCCAAATTTCGTCTCAATCCAAAACATTAACATTCATTGTTGCATTGCGATAAAGGGGCCTCCACATGTATCATGTCCAAATCCATTTGGCAAAAAGTGTGATCCCCTGAACTCAATCCTTCTGACATTACACTTAGAGCATACGAAGATCACCCTTTTGCTCTCGTTGGTCTATACCCTAGTGTGCCAGTTAAGTTAGCTAGAAAAATTGTGTTAATAGACTTTGAAGTACTAGATGCCGAGTTGGATTACAACATCCCGCTAGGCCGAAGCTATATGTACGAGATGCTAACAGGCATCTCATCAGTGTTTAGAATAACGATGTTCCTTCATGATGGAAAAATCATTACTATCAATCAACTCACATACTATGAGAAGGCAACCTTACCCACACCTGATGATGTGTTACCCTTAATCTCATCTTCTCACGAGTTGATCACAACTTACACTGAGCTCTGCCCTGACCGTTTAAGCCATCAAAACTCCTAGGAACATTCCCAGGATACACTCTAGTGCTACAAGAACTTTTCACAAACACCAGAGCACCAGTGTGCGTGAAGACCTCATCAAACACCACCCAAACTTAGGAACTAGTTCCAGACACCACGCACTCTACAACTGTTGATTCCATGTCCTTACCTCACACCATTACGCAAAAATCCTTTTTGTACACCCCACCCGACTTTGTCTTACTGTTGGGTGTGGAATACCCGCAAGGCATGTTTTGGGGCTTAATGCCCAGGTTTTGACAAAGTCCATGGTAAAGACTTTGCGATTTGTGGGCGCGGAGCGTGAAGTCGTAATAGAGTCATAGGTTTGTTTGCCCTTGTTTTTGTAATGTAATGTCAGCTTGAAAGATATGCCCATGGTCCGCGGACCATGGGATTGTATAAATAGAGTGAGGCTCTAAGTCAACTTCAAAATTGTACTCCTATAATAATAAGAGCCATCTGCAGATTCTCCCCCCCCAACACAAGCTTACTGACCAGGTACTTTAGCGCGAAGTGATCTGTATACATCTTAAAATGGCCTCCTAGTAATTAATGCCTATACTTCTGGAGCACATAAACCATAGCTAACCCCTCACGCTCAGTGGAAGAATAGTTCTTCTCTGCTTTGGATAATTTGTAGCTTGTGAATGCGATAAGATGGTCCAATCCTTCTCCACCATCCTGTGTTAGTACTACTCCTAGCGCTATACATGATGCCTCAACATGTACATGAAACTCTTTTTTCTAGTCCGGGAAGACTAGAATCAACGTGGTAACCATATTTTCTTTCAGTATATCCAAGCTCTTCCTACAGTCATCATTCTAGCAGAACATGACATCCTTCTTCAACAATTTCTCCATAGGCGTGGTGAACTGGGCATAGTCCTTGATAAAATTTCTGTAATATCTCGTATGTCCCCAAGTAGCGTGCAACTATTTCACACTCCTCGGCGCTTCCAATTTCAGTATCACCGCGATCTTCACAGAGTCAACCATCAATCCTTATCTTCAAACCACATGCCCCAATAGGTTCCCAAATGGAACAGAAAACAGACACTTCTTGATATTGAGCGCGATTTGGTATCTTCGACAGGTATCTAGCATCATGCGCAAGCTTTCTACATGGCACTTAACCAGCCCAAATACAGTTCAGTCATCAAAATATACCTCCAGGAACTTATGAATAAATTCCTTGAATGCCAGAACAACCACACGTGAAAAGATGGCAGGCGCATTCTTCAATCCAAACCACATTACAATGTACTGAATATAACCCCACTCAGTTGCGAAGGTTGTCTTCCTCCTACATTGTCCAGCACTTCATCAGTGAACAGAGTCGGGAAAGGATCATGCACACAAGCGTCATTCAGTTTTCTTAGATCCACGCATATCCTTATCTCATCCTTTTGCTTCTTATTTTGCACCACCATTGGGCTTACCCAATCAGATTCTTCCACAGGCTCAAAGATGCCTGCCGTGAGCATCTTATTTAGCTCTAAGTGGACCTTCTCCTTATATTTCGAATTGAGATGGTAAGGCCTTTGCTTAACTGGCTTCGTGTCAGGCTTCAACATGATCTTCATCATTCCTAGGTCCCCGATCATTCCTTTCAAATCCGTAAAATTGGCAGGGAATAAGTCCTGGTATTCACAGAGCAGTTCAGCGACCTTATCCACCATCGCATCATCCCAGTAGTCTCCAATCTTCGCAAATTTGGGTTCTGCCTCCATATCAATGTTTACTTGTTTTGTTTTCAACGGCTCGGTTATATCAGGGTTCTTAATCTGCGGTCCTTGAACCTTGCGGTGACCTTCTGTTTCCTGAATGTTAATCTTTCATGGATCCTCATCCTCTTCTTCAGCAATTACATTATAACATTCTAGCGCATGACTCAGTTGAGTAGCCCATTCAGGTTGAATCAGGTCTAAAGGATCTTGTGGTATCCTAAAGATTGCTGCTTTCACTTCTTGTAGCGCTTCATCAATACTATCAAACCTGTCCTTAAAACTGAATTTCATCATGAATCCTTCGCGTAGGATATCCCATTCACCTGTCCCATGGCAGAGCTCTATTTCTATACACCAATTCATTGGGATAACATCCAGGGTATGACAGAATAGGTGCACCCACTCAAGTTGGTGCTTTTCTCCATAAGTCTCTGTCCATTTGGCCAGATGCGTGTGCGGATCATTCTTCCCATCATACTTGTCTGTCAGTCGTATCTTAGGCTTCCTAAATCATGTTCTCATCATCCTCCTACACTCGTGCCAATCATCAAAGCTTTTGTTTTGCCTACCCCACCATCTTGTGGGTGTAGCGTGTAGTGCCCAAACCAAGGCATGGAAGCATTGCTTTTCTGGTACCTCAATTTCAAATGCGTCCAAAAAGATATCTACCTCATTCATACCATCATAAGTAGGTAGATTTCTTACCTCTGATGACACATAGTGCAGCGACCGGGTCATCATGTTGCAGTTCAACGTAGTTAATTCATGTAATTGATTCTGCCAGCGTTTTATTTCTTCATCTGATTCCAAAGTGCAGGAACTCTCGCGATCCCATGTAATCCGTCCATCCACAATGGGATTCACCTAATCTTGGTCTCACGCTATCATCTTATAGATACAATCCTAACATCATCACTCTCATAATCATGGATAGGTTCATTATAGCGCAATCCATCAGCAGGATCGAGGGGTATTATTACGCGTAGCAATTTCTTCTCAAAGATCATCGTTCACTTCTTCATATTGATTACTCCATTCATATTAGTAGCCCAATCAATTCCCAAGAGCACAGGATAGGGATTGTTATCATCGATTATCTCTGTTACTTCAAAATCAGCTAACGTGCTCGCTCCCTCAATATCCACTGTCACCCCCTGCAGTCACCCCATGGGGATGATCTTCTGTGGATTTTCCAACCTCGTCTGATTTGGAGACCATTGAAGTGTAGGTCTCCCCATTCGCTTCCAAGTCTTCTTTGGTAGGACATTCACTTCTAACCCTAGGTCCAAAATGACTTGATCCATTTCATACTGTTACACTAAAAAATGTCACCATGACTATTTACAGTTAGTATGGCTCCATCCACTGTCATACTATCCTCCTTGGCAAGTCTCATGCCTCTGCTCTCCATGTCAAACTTCAAGAAAGAGAGAAAAGTCATTTAAAGTCAATTATCTCTGGTACGCAGTTTCTCTTAGCCTTACCTGCGTGTACGCAACCCAAGTTCACAATACCTGCGTACTTGTACGCTCTGTATGTAAAGGGGTGGGTGCGTACTCCTGTAAAGGTCAAAAGGCGCAAGTTTCACTCCAAAAAAGTTACTTGTGGTCATTTCTAGAGTCTTCTAGAAGCTTGTTTGACGTGTATGAAGCGCCTCCAAATGGTTCATGCATCCCTACCAAAGAGGAACTTATCCCATCAATAGGGGAGCTATCCCATCCAAAGAGGGGCTTATCCCATTGATGGTGGACCTGAATAACTTCCTCTAGAGCACTATAAATACAGGCATTGGGCCAAAGGGAGGGGAGGTTGAAAGCTGAACATTCCTAAGGGTAGATGCTGCTGGAATTAGGACTTCCTTGTAGAAGCTTGTAAGGAGAGATTACCATCTTTACTTGTTTCCATTGGGAGGTGGGTGAGCTGATCAGAGTAAGGGAGAACTCTTGTGGACCCTGGGAGGAGCTTGCACAACACCAAGGCTCAGGTTTAATGGTTCCTTTTGTTACCTTTTAATACAAATTAGTCCATTCTTCTCAACAATTTGTTATTAATGAGTTGTTTCATATACTCCTTGGTCTATATGTTAAATATGTTTTATTTTATGTGATATTCAGGTGCTATTTAATCGTTTGATTGTTGGTGAATGCAGGTTTCGAAGGGAAGGAGGAGCTCATCCGGATCAACGAAGCTGGACTACTACAACAGCGTTGGATTACAGGTAGGATCTAAACACTTGATTTCTCATATTGTAAAAGCATATTTAGGGAAGGATTGCTCTTATTTGTCTTGTTTGTCATTAGAAAGTCTTAGGCTTTCTAGGAAGGTCGGTTGTGTCCGCACTAACGACCCTTTCCGCGTGACAAAATGGCGACTCCGCTGGGGACTCCATGAATGTGTTTGAGTTCTTTTTGATTTGATATTTTGGTTTGAGAAAAATTGCTTGTTTTTTGATTTTTGGTTGTTTAGCTGTGTATTTGGGTGGGTTAGCTTAGAGTCAATTTAGTTTTTTATTTTTCTTAGCTTTGCCAGCAGTACGCAGTCTCTGGGTTTGACACAGTGCGTACTTGTACGCACTGCGTCTTTTGTGCACAGTGCGTACCCGGGCCTGTGTGAACAGATGACCTGCGTACCCCTGTCAATTTTGAGAAAATTTCAATTTTTGCTTTTTTGCTCTTTAGATTTTGTTTTCAATTTGTTTTTACTGCCCAGATCCATCAGTTTACTGTCAAAGATCTTCACCTGAACTTGTCCCGTTAGTGTCGAGGGTTTTGGTGGAATTCATAGGGATTTTGCCTTAGGGTTTGGTTTTTAACTGGTCCTGTAGTGACTTTGGCGTTAGAGGTTGTCAAACTTTGGATCTCCCTGGTTTTGTTCAGTCCTCTTAGGAGTCGGGCCTGTCATAGAAGTCACCCTAGTGAGAGACCTACCGTTGTGTCTTCTCTTTGCGAATCTCGAAAAGTTTGTTTGTTAAAGCCTTGAATTCCATTCTTGAGAAAAAAGAACAAAAAGATTTCGATTTTGTTTTTTGGTTAGTTTATGATTCTGCATGAATTGATCCTTAGTTGCATTTTGACTAAGTAAAACATCCGGGAATCATCCTTGTAAGCTTTTGTCCTCATTATTTTTTGCTTTTAGGTAAATTTCCTTTTAATTTGCTTTTGAGTGAATTTGATTTGATTGTCTTAGATTTGTTAAATTCGATTTGATAAAATAGTTTTACATGCTTTATTAATATAGAAAAAACACAAAAATTCTTTTGGAAAAAGTTTGCTTTGGTAGCATTTGTAGACTTTTGGGAGAAAAAGGAAATTTCGTAGAGTAGTTAGTGGTCATGAGTTGTGTGTTTTGAAAAGATAAAGAGAATTGTTTCTTTGATTGTCTTTACTAAGAAAGTTGTTTTCTATAAAATTTGCATTTTCCAACTCTCTTAGTTAGGAGATTCATTGAAAAAGAAAAGTAGTGTAAATCATCTTAGGTGCATCTTTGTAGTGGTTGCGAGTCGAGTCTACACACCACCAGTTTCATCTCCACTACCTTTTTGTCTTTAAGAAAAACCATAAAATTAACGCTTAAAGTAAAATCAACTTAGTAACTTTTATTTACTAGGGCTCTGAAACACCAATTTAGATCAGGCTAGTGTCTTGGAGTAGGAGAGTAATTAACTCTCCAAGACAACAAAACCAAACAAGTAGCTTATCTTGTGATAGAATAAATCCAATTGTCTCATTTGTACTCTGGGAAAGCTCCTCTTAAAGGAGAAACACGAGCTCGTGTCCGAACCAGTGAGGGGATCAATCCTCCCTCATTGGGAACGACGCCAGACATGCACGTATTACAAACGGTAAACCTCGGATTAACCATTGTCGAGGAGCCAGGGGTCACTTGTCGGTAAACCTTGGATTATTGTCAAGGAGCCGGCAAGGGGATTGAGCTTGATACTCTGCCCTTGCGTGCTGTCGAAGTGTAGACTGTTCCCCCAGGTGCATTTGTTGCGGTTGGTAACCTTAGTGACCATTATCTTTAGGATTCTACCGAGGTGACGGTGGAGGGAAGATCCCACTGTACCTGGAGCAGACGTCGGCTAGACTCACTTGGATTTTCCGGGGGGTTCACTTCACTCGAGACGGTTAAAGTGGAGGAACTTGTGCCGGTCTATTCATTAAGCAGGTTGCCGGGGTAACTGTTCCACCCGCCACTTCTGTACTGAATCCGGCGATGTTGGGTTTCATCTCCAACTAGCGTTTTTGGTCTGGAAGGCTACTGTTTGTGCTTGGTTTGACGCCCTAGATTCTTTAGGCGTATGATTCAAATTTGTTTGGTTCTTTAGAGACTTTAGGTGGTTTGCTTTGAGATTTTACTTTGTTTGCGTGTGCAGTAGTTAAAAGTTTTTAACTGTGGCGGAATTACCGAGACAGTCCCGTAGACTTCGGGGCAAGTCTCCTGAGGTTGTTTTTGTGGCCGAATTGTTAAGGAAATCCCGTAGACTTCGGGGTGAATCTCCTCAAGACGTCCCAAGTCATTACGAAGGTTTAAAAGTCCTTGTAACTCCTCCTAGTGGCAGTAGAGTAGGTTCACCAGAAGAAGGAGAGTCTTCGTTGGTAGTCCATCAAGATTACCAAAGTCTAGAAACAGGTTATAATCCTGAAGCAATTGAAGTTTTTGAGCTTGCTGGTAGTTTTTCCTCTACTAGTGATATAGGCGAAGAACCTGAGATATCTGAACCTGTTACTCCAACTTCTAGTGTACCAGATTCACCTAGGGTAGAAAGAGTCATCACCGAAAATCTTCCTACTGGGTTGATAGCTATTGAAGAACTTGCTCCAGAGGAAGAATTAGGCGTATCTATCCTTGAAGATCAACCTACTATTGATCTAAGGGAGCGTGAATCTATCTTTTACAGTCCTCCTAGAAGTACTACTTGGTACCTTTCGTTAACCAATTATTTAGACAACTCAGGGGTAGGTTTTTCTCCACCTCGTACTCCTTTTCCACCTGGGGGTATTTTTACTCCTGTAAATATGTCTGGTCAGTCGTTCGTGTTCACTCAATCTCCTGAATCTTTCTTACACGGCGGTCCTTCTGTTCCCACCGGGTATCAGTCACTTTCTGGTACCTTTGCGGGGGCATCTCCTCAACCCATTGATCATGGGTTATTAGCTGGAAACAATGGTAATAAACCGTTGGGTGTAGGGGACATTTACATGATGTCAAGTTCAGTTCCCGTTTCTCAACCTCAAGGTGGCCAATTACCGCCTGGGGGGCAGCCTCAATTAACGCCTGGGGGGCAACCTCAAGGCCAGTATGTACCCATAGTACAATACATGCCTCAAGGTCAACCCCAGCCTCAATATGTACCCCAGGGTCAACCTCAGTATCAATATTTACCTCAAGGGTATCAACCCCAGGGGTATCAACCTCAAGGGTATCAACCTCAAGGTCAAGGTCAACCCCAGTATCAGTATTCACCCCAAGGTTATCAACCTCAAGGTCAATACTTGAGTCAAGGTTATCAACCACCTCAAGGTCAGTCATATGTTCAAGGTATGGGAACTATGCCTTTCAGTTATCAATCCTATCCTCAATCCGGTTATGGATCTCAGTATCCTCAACCTGTTACGGGTCAATACCCCGGAATGATAGTGTGGGATCCATCACAGGGTCAACAGGTGTTGCAGCCAAGTATACAGTTGGTACCTCAAACTGGACAACCCATAGTTTCTGGTTCACCCCAGCAACCGCAACCTGTCCAGTCAAATGTTCAAACTTCTGTAACTTCGGTAGTTACTCAGCCGCCAATTGCACCTAGTACTCCATCTCAAACGACTGCTGCAACTACCGCAACATCTACCGCTCTTACTTCTGGAGTATCGACAGCTCCGGTTTCTACTGTCTCTGCAACCACTCCTCAAACATCTTTACCGTTGTCCGGATCTACGATTCAAACTACGGTTCAGATGCCTGTAGGGCAGCCTGGTTTAAGTACTGTTGTAATAAGTCAACCTCAATTTACCTACCAACAGTACCAGGGACAGTACCAATTCGGTCCTGCTGTCCAACAACCGGTTTACCAGTATCAACCGTATCCTCGGTACACTTATCAACAACCTCAACAACCCCAGTACGGTCCGGTTAATCCTGGTTTCCCAGGAGGATATAATATCCCGAATGCGATTCCTGTTCCAAGTTATCCTGGATATCCTCCTCCTGGGACTGGTCTTGTGACCCAGAGTTTTAGAGATCCTAATCGGCAATTACTGTTTATCGCAACTTTGGATTTACCCGACTTGACGCGCCTAACGAATGATCCAATTCAATATCTTCCGTTCTGGCCGCCAATGCCAAATAAGTTGCCCAGTGATATACCCAAGTTCGAAGGTAAGTCTGGAGAGGATCCGTCCAATCACGTGATGACTTACCACCTCTGGTGTGCTTCAAATTCTATCTCGGATGATTCGATCCGCTTACGTCTTTTCCAGCGTACGCTCATTGGTCTCGCGGCCAAGTGGTACATTGAGTTACCACGGGCCTCTTTTTACAATTTTAGCCAGTTAGCCACCTCGTTCCTAACTCATTTTCAGTTGCCGGTCAGATACGATAACGGCACGGAGCTATTAACTTCATTAAAACAGTCGACCTCCACCTATATTTCCGATCATATTCATGAATGGAGACGTCGAAGACGTTTAGTGAAAGTTTTTATCCCGAACCAAATCTTAGCTGAATGGTTTGTAAAATCATTATTACCGAAGATTACTGAAGATGTAGCTAAGGCCGGAGTAGTTACTGAGGAGCAAGTCATTGCTCAAGCCCAGTACCTTGACTTAGTTTACACTCAGTCGGGTACGCTGCACGAGAAGATCCCAGATCTTCCTAAGTCGAATCAAATTGCTGCTGCTCCTTCGGGGTCTCATGCTGCTGATGGCATGATTGGTACGGTGAATACTAAAAGTAAGAAGAAATCCTCAAAGAATTCTTCTCCAATAATAACCTTACCAGACTCCCCGACAGGAGAGTCTTCTCCTGAAATTACTGCTGATATTCACGCTGTAGAGTCATCTACGGCTAAATCAAAAAATAGTGGTAAGAAGAAAGGTAAGAAGAAGGATAAAGCAGACAAGGCTCCAAAGGAGAAAAAAGAGAAGTCGGAATCTAACGACGAAAAGCGCAAACCTCGCTATCCTTGTTTAATTTGTGAAGAAGATCATTTCACCAGAGATTGCCCTCATCGGGCAGAGGTTGTGAAAATCGTTAAAGGTTCCCCAACTCCTGCTGTTTTGAAAGATCCATTTCCGAAGCAGGAGAGTAAAATGATAGGTTCTTCCTCGAGTGCCAGTGAAGAACCCATATTGATGATGTCTCATGTACGGATTGCGACTCGATCGCAAGATTATGGTAGTAAGAATCCTGTTGATGGCAAAGAAGCAGAATCTTCTCATTCTAATCCATCAACCTCAGCTCCTGGTTCTGATCCACTACAGATCGAGAAACCTAACCCGGACTTGGTAATTAAACTGCCCGCCAAGGGTATACTTCGAAAGTCTGCTTTCAATCCACATGCGAGAGCAGCTCAGAATTATAACATTGTTGAGGATTTAGCTGTTTCACCCTCAGCAATGTCGGCTTTGGAAGTGTTGCAATCATGCCCAGCACAACGAAAATTACTCTTGTCGGCTATAGGAGCTGTTGATATTCAGGACCCGAACCTGATAATCTTTGATCTAGAAAATAGTACACTGCGTCTCCCTCATCAAATGGCTTTCCAGATTCCAGTGATAGTCAAAAACAGGCCTATTCATCGGACTGTAATTGATGAAGGAGCTTCTACGTGTATTATGTCGATTCAGTGTTGGAGATCGCTTGGTTCTCCTTCACTGAACCAATCCCCGACGATTCTTAAGGCCTTTGATGGCCGTGGGTTCCATCCGTTTGGCATTTTACAGGATTTGCCTATAGGGGTTGAAGGAAAAACCGTTAGTCTGGATGTGGAGGTGGTTGATGCCCCTCTAGACTACAACCTTCTTTTGGGTCGCAGTTGGTCTTACGCTATGACAGCGGTCGTGTCATCGGTCTTCAGAGTTATAAAGTTTCCACATAATGGTAAGATCGTGACGATAGACCAACTGGCTTATTTTTCATCCGACCCAGCCTCTTCAGAGAGTATCCAGCATGTCGGTAAAACGACTATCCCTTACAAGGATGTTGGTGTAGGATTAGTTAAAGATTCCGGTTTACTGGGAACTTTTCCTTTTCCTTCGATCAATGCAGACCCTTCATTCGCATCCATTCATATGATTACTTCAGACACTATTATTTACGATGATCCTTGGATTGTCCCATCTGAATCTGAGCTAGACTCATTCGGTAATGCAATGCCTTTGAGTCCATATGAACTTGCTTATGAGGCCGTGCAGTCTTTTGCCGACTCCAGTTCAACCCAATTCGACCAAATGAATGTGGTCCGTGAGGAATCACTTTTCACATCAACCTCAGAACGGATAACGTTTCCTGAAGTCGTGTCATCTGACGAACAACTTCGCGAAATCCTAAATGTAGACGATCTACCATGGGAAGATCTTCATCATAGATCTTCGTTTTTACCTGAGGGTGATGACTTTGAAAATGATTTTTCATCAATTTTTACAGCTGAATATGTCAAGGACGCTCAGAATCCCATGAAACATCCTGATTCAGAGTTGAATTTGGGAAACATTTCCCAAACTATTGCCATCGACATTTCAGTCAAAACCGGAGTTATTGAAAACATTCATATAGGTGCCTCGTGTACAGATAACGAAATTCAAACATACAAGGTCCTATTTCAAGAATTCCGCGACGTGTTTGCCTGGTCCTATGAGGAAATGCGAGGAATTGATCCCTCCATTGTTTTTCATGAAATCAAGACTTACCTGGACGCTAAACCCGTTCGGCAACGTCTGCGTCAGATACACCCTAGGAAAGCGGCTGCGATTAAAGCAGAAGTCGAAAAGCTGTTGAAAGCAGGTTTCATTTATCCGATCCCGTTAATGGATTGGGTATCGAATATTGTTCCGGTTAACAAGAAACAAGGAACAATAAGAATATGTATCGACTATAGGGATATAAATCGTGCTTGTCCAAAAGACAACTATCCTACACCCTATATCGATCAAATAATTGATGATTGTGACGGAAGTGAAATATTTTCCTTTATGGACGGTTTTTCCGGTTACAACCAAATCAATATTCTACCTGCCGATCAACCAAAAACGGCTTTCATTTGTCCTTGGGGGACATTTGCTTACTGCAAATTACCTTTTGGACTTAAGAATGCCGGAGCCACTTTCCAACGGGCAATGTCTTACGCGTTTCACGACATCAAGCACATTGTGCAACCGTATCTCGATGATTTGCCTGCTCATTCTTTACATCGAGTTGATCACCTTGTCCACTTACGCGCTATTTTTATGAGGTGTCGGCATTATCGAATTCGGTTGAACCCACACAAATGTGTCTTCTGCATAGAAGTGGGACGATTGCTAGGATTTGTCGTTTCAAAAGCCGGTATCTGCGTCGATCCCTCGAAGGTCGAAGCTATCATCAAATTGCCTCCTCCTTCGAGTTTGCGCCAACTCCAAAGTTTGCAAGGGAAAGCAAACTTTTTACGTCAATTCATTCCTAACTACGCCGAGGTTACAAAAGGTTTCACCCGGTTGTTGAAACAAAACGCTCAATTTTCTTGGGATGAGATAGCTCAGAAATCTTTTGATGCACTTAAGCACGCGTTGACCCATGCACCGTTGCTGCATCCTCCCAACTACAACCAGGACTACTTTTTGTATCTCGCCGCCTCCCACTCCACCATTGGAATGGTCTTAGTTCAGGAAGACGAATTCGGAACGGAACATGTGATATATTATCTTAGTAGGACGTTAAATCCCACTGAGCTAAAATATTCGCATGTGGAGAAATTGGCCCTGGCAGCTGTTCAGGCTGTCCAGCGTTTTCGTCATTACATTCTCCTCCGTAAAACTACAGTGATTTCGGATTGCAACCCCAAGATTTATATTTTGAAAAAACAATTGCTAGGGGGCAAGTACTCCAAATGGATTGTTATCCTGCAAGAGTTCGATTTGGAGTTCGAGAAGTCCAAGTCTAAGAAATCCTTAGTTTTTGCAGAATTGATGTGTGACTTCCCGCGTGCTGACACGGAAACTGTGGCAGAGGAACCCATTGCGGACGAATCTCTATTTCTTATCAGCACTTTAGATCCGTGGTATGGAGATATAATTGTCTATCTCCAAACCCAATCCTTTCGGCCCGAAGCTTCAAAGTCGGAACGCCGGAAAATTCGATTCCAGTCCCAACAATACAGAATTATTGGAGATACTCTTTATCGTCGTGGGGCGGACTTGGTTTTTCGTCGTTGCTTAACTCATGAAGAGGCAGAAAGGGTTTTGAATGACTGTCATTCTGGAGCATGTGGCGGTCATATGTCTGGGTATGCCACAGCTCAGAAGGTGTTGCGTGCTGGCTATTTCTAGCCGTCCATGTTTAAAGATTGTATCATTGCGGTCCGAAAATGCCACAACTGTCAAGTGTTTGATCGCAAGATGCGCGCACCACCTGCTCCTCTCCACCCTATAATTGTCGTTCGTCCTTTTGCTAAATGGGGTATCGATTTTATTACTTGTAACCCTCACTCGGCCGGGGGGCATGCGTATATCATCCTTGCGGTTGATTATTTTACTAAGTGGGCCGAGGCGATGCCTACATTCGAGGCAAGCGGCAAAACAACAGCGATTTTCGTATTCAATCATATTATTACTAGGTTTGGTGTCCCACAAGCGATAATCACTGACCATGGGCGCCATTTTCGAAACATTATGATGACAGAACTTACAAGCCAGCTTGGTTTACGTCATGATAGTTCTACTCCTTATTATCGTCAAGCAAACGGTTTGGTTGAATCCATCAACAAAGTTCTAGTTATCATGATCCGACGAATCATTGGTATTCATCGGTCGAATTGGCACAACATGTTATTCTCAGCGCTTTGGGCGTATCGAACCTCAGTAAAAACATCAACAGGGTTCACTCCTTTCCAACTAGTTTATGGTTTGGAAGCAGTGTTGCTCATTGAATGCGAAATCCCATCACTTCAAATGGCTATCGAATTACTCCCAGCTACTTCCGAAGAGGAGAAGCGTCTGTTATACTTAGCTAAATTAGATGAGACTCGACGTGATGCTGCTTTGGCAATCGAGACTCACGCAAAAAGGATGAAAGCTCAGTATGATCGTAACGTGACCCCTCGTAATTTTTCGGATGGAGACCTAGTGCTATTATATGATCAAGCTAACGATAAATTAGGTGCTGGAAAATTCGTTCCCATGTGGCATGGGCCCTACATTGTCAATCGAAAGCTGGCAAAAGGGGCCTATGAGCTGGTAGATTTTGATGGGGACTCTTTAGGTAAGCCCAGAAATGGACTTTACCTAAAGAGGTATTATGCTTAAATGGTGGGTATGGAGATTTAGTTAGTTTAGTTAGGTTAATTTTTCTTTCTAGCTGGTATGTTTGCTTAGTTTAGACTGTGTGCTTAGTTTAAAGAGTGTGTTTTTGTCATTATTCTGGCTTATCTTGGTTTTACTCTTGATATTACAGATGTCGACGCCTCTCCAAACGTACATTGGATTTGCTGATGGTGCTTTTCGTAGTACATGGAATACCTCTTCCGCAGCTTGGGTTATCTATTCGCCCTCTGACGAGTTAGTTTCTATGCATGGGGTGAGCCTCGGTCAAACAACAAACAACATTGCAGAATACAGTGCAGTGATTGAATTATTATCTGAATCTATTTCATTTGGGATTCGGAGTTTGATAGTGAGGTTAGATTCTGAACTCATTGTATTACAGCTTAATAGAGTCTATGCCATTAGAAATCTGGTGTTATTAAGATTTTTTTTGAGGGTGCGTCTCTTGGAACGTGAATTTGATTACATTGAATATCAACATATTCCAAGGTCTTTAAATACATTAGCAGATGCAATGGCGTCTCGAATGTTAAATAGACATTTGTAACAATCATAAATGTAAATTTATAAACATTTCATCACACATGTTTAACAAAATAAGCCGGTAATAATGATATATATATAGATAGGAGTGTGTCAAAAAATATACATCGTCTTCGATCATAGGTTGAAAAACACCTTATGATCGGCAAAAATGATAAGTACAAAAAACCAAAAATGTCATATGTGTCTACAAAAGTGACTAGCCAATCACTGGTGGTGCTCTCTATACGAGACCACTGCCCGCGCTACCCTACACAGGAACCTCCTGAAAGGTCCTGGGACTGCGACCACGTAGCGTTGAAGTCGGATAGGAATGTCATCTATAGTGGTCTCTGGTATATCCGCCGTCAGACGCTCTAGATCCTGTTCCAGCTCGGCTAAGGTCTCTGCGGCCGCATCCTGTGGGGCCGGTGCTGGTACAGCTGGTACTCTTCTCTCAAAAGTCTGGAGATTGGCCGGACGCCGTGGACCTACATCTGCATTTTGAAATTTTGTGCTGTCAGTTTTGAGACGATATATAAAAAAAAAATAGATAATTTAAAAAACTTGTGAAAAATGAAGTACCTCTGTCGTCCCATTGTTCTCCCTGTGGAAGAACCATGTCCGGATCATTGCGAAAATCCATTCCGGCATAAGGGAAATCCTGAATCGCAAAGACCTGGCCCTCCAGCCAGTGAAAGTAACCATCAGGAAATCGAACAACTGCTGCTCCCTCATCAGGATGCCGGGCCATTACCGCAACCCATCTCGTCAACTTAGGCTCCCGAGGAGCCCCAACTGGAACTGTAAGATGCTGGGGGATCAGCATTGGAACTCTCTCTAGGGCAAAGCTCACAACTAAAGGCCCATATCCAAAAGTCTTCAGTTGTCCTTTCTTTGCCCTGGTTAGTTGGCCCTTCATATTGGCCAACACAGCATCGCACCAGTTGAAAATGGTGCCTTGGAAGCAATCTATAGCCATCCGCATTTGGGAACCAGTGGCCATGTGCAAAGCGGCAGCGCCGCAAAGTCTGGTAACTGTAAAGGCAATTACCATGAGTTCAGGTCGGGATATGTATTTGATTTCTATCCCCTTCTCCTGGTTTTGATTATTGCACCACTCTAGCCGGAGACTAGCAAGGGATTGGCCACCCGGCCTAGTCCCGAATAGAGAGAGTTGCTCGCCCCTGTTAGGCAAGCCAGTGAGAAAGTATATGTCGGAGGACTCTATCTCGAGCTGGTGTTCTCCGATGTAAAAACATTGATCCTGAATGTTCCACCTTTCAACCAGCCACTCTAAGAATGGCACCTGGGCCCTCATGCCAGGTATGGCCCAGTACTTGTAGAGACCGCATGCCTTTAACGCATCAATAGAAGGTTGATGACCTATTGCGGCCAAATCAACGTCTTCATGTTCTCTTTCACGCCAATCTAGCATGATGAGTGACCTACACACCAAAAAACAATGATTAGAATTCATTAAACAAAATTTGGTTGGTTAAATTTGGGGTTTGGGGTTTCAAAATCCGCGTTTCACGGGGTACGCACCCCGCGTTCAGAAAACAGAGCGGCGGTACGCAGCTGTTCTGAAGGCGGGCTGCGTACCCCGACCTTTTTCCCATATACGAAAAAGTCGGGGTACGCAGGTCGCCCATGGGGCACCTGCGTCCCCCGAGAAACGAACTCTAAAACCCTAAACCCTCCAAAAAATCAAACTAGAACTTGAAATGAAATTCTAAACGGATGAAATTGAAGAGGAGGATGTTGTGAAATACCTGGAAGAGATGGCGCTCGATTCTAACGGTCGGATTCTCCGCAAAGTCCACGGGAAGTTTCTTGTCAAAAGACCTTTTCTCAACCTCAACAGTAAAATGGTAAAAATGACATGGTAAAAAGTCTTTTTATAGGTTTTTTGGATGAATGAATGCTTAGTTTGTTTATTTTTCACCATGAAAAGATATTTTTCAATGTATTTTTGCCCATCTTAAACAGGGATGAGTAATGTGTTGTTTTTGTGCAGGAAAAAAGGACTTTAGAGTAAAATCATCATTTTTTCACGAACCAAGACATCAGAGTCATCTTTTAAGCCCTTTTCTGACTCCTAAAACATGAAAAGATTGCCGAGCGTTTCTTTTACACTCGTTAAAACGGAATTAAAAGACGGTCCCCTTATAGCTCTTTTCTGACCGTAAAAACAAGAAAAGATTGCCGGGTTTTTGTCGTTTCAAACTCGATACGGAAATAAAACGACGTGTCCTTGATCGCTTTTTACTTTTCAGGTCAGAGACACTAATCATGAAAGTACTCCTTGGTCGCAAGATCAAGCGGTTCTCTCAGGTATTATTTTATACTTTTTCGGGCTTGGGAGACACAAATTTACGAAAAAGTTCACCTTGGAGTCTTCTTTAGTTTTTTCAGACTCTCTAAAATTGAAAAACGCCGAGTTTCTCCTATACTGGACTCGTTAAAATTTCACAGTAAATGACCTGTTCGATTACAAACAGGAACGGACCACTCCTTCTTAGGGTCCGAATTTAAACTAAGTTGGACTCATCCGAAGGATGAGCTTATAATCAAGCATATGTTATCCTCCTCAAGATTGTAAAAAATAAAGAGGTACTTGCCAGAAATGGTGGGGGAAAAGAGAGAAGAATGAACCGATTTGTTATCCTTTGTTACAGAAGAACCTTATCACCGCTCTTGAACACGACACTTTCCATTCACCTGGGTTGGGAAATCCTTTGCCTTAAAGTTGATCAAACCACTTTGAAAGTCTTCAACCGTTTCCCTGTATTAACTTTGGGTCAATCGTCACCAAGCCATCTGTCGTGTCGTTATGTGTTCAAGAGGTCTCTGCAAATAAACCATTCATATGCAAAATACTTGTCATCCATTTGACCATCCCTGAGTCAGTCCTTACAGCAACATTTCTTCAACTTGAACAATGATTTCGTATTGTGGGCTTGCCTGCAACGGGTCGCTTTCTATCGACATCAGCATATTATCTAGAAAGATGACTTAGAAATCGTCAGTACCTTGAAGTCTGCATGCATCAATGGCAGGTTTCTCGCCTTTGACGACAATTTACATCATTGACTTTCGATCAAAGGATTCCGTGACGTGTTCGACATCAACCCATTCATTCACATTTCATGGATTGTACTGGGTACTTTGAGAACCATTGACATCACTGGTGGTCTCTCTCACACTTGTTAACGGTTTACATCATTGACTGGTAATCAAGTGGTTTCTACCATGCTCGACATCAACTCATTTATTCGCATGGATAGAATCGTACCAATTCGGGAAGTAGAAATGAAGACCCTGGATCTAGTTTCCACCATCCAGGCTGCGAGGAGTTTTGTATTCATTATACAGTAGACTAATCATAAACAGATGGCTGCGTCCATACTGTGTCTACAAAAGTCTATGATTGTGATGTACTGCAAAATCATTCTTGTATCAGAGCAGTAGTTAGATTGTTAGTTAAAGTTTTCAATCTGAGTATAGGAATGCCTACCTCAGCGATGATATTATCTTATATATGTATTTTGTGTTGAATATTTGCAGGTTCTGACCAGGTCCCCCGCAAGATACTCCTTGAAATGATAAAGTACTTCACCCTTCCTAGATCATAAAAACCCTAATCTACCACAGGCTTCGCACTTTAGGGGGCAATCTGTTACACTAAAAAATGTCACCATGACTATTTACAGTTAGTATGGCTCCATCCACTGTCATACTATCCTCCTTGGCAAGTCTCATGCCTCTGCTCTCCATGTCAAACTTCAAGAAAGAGAGAAAAGTCATTTAAAGTCAATTATCTCTGGTACGCAGTTTCTCTTAGCCTTACCTGCGTGTACGCAACCCAAGTTCACAATACCTGCGTACTTGTACGCTCTGTATGTAAAGGGGTGGGTGCGTACTCCTGTAAAGGTCAAAAGGCGCAAGTTTCACTCCAAAAAAGTTACTTGTGGTCATTTCTAGAGTCTTCTAGAAGCTTGTTTGACGTGTATGAAGCGCCTCCAGATGGTTCATGTATCCCTACCAAAGAGGAACTTATCCCATCAATAGGGGAGCTATCCCATCCAAAGAGGGGCTTATCCCATTGATGGTGGACCTGAATAACTTCCTCTAGAGCACTATAAATACAGGCATTGGGCCAAAGGGAGGGGAGGTTGAAAGCTGAACATTCCTAAGGGTAGATGCTGCTGGAATTAGGACTTCCTTGTAGAAGCTTGTAAGGAGAGATTACCATCTTTACTTGTTTCCATTGGGAGGTGGGTGAGCTGATCAGAGTAAGGGAGAACTCTTGTGGACCCTGGGAGGAGCTTGCACAACACCAAGGCTCAGGTTGTAATGGTTCCTTTTGTTACCTTTTAATACAAATTAGTCCATTCTTCTCAACAATTTGTTATTAATGAGTTGTTTCATATACTCCTTGGTCTATATGTTAAATATGTTTTATTTTATGTGATATTCAGGTGCTATTTAATCGTTTGATTGTTGGTGAATGCAGGTTTCGAAGGGAAGGAGGAGCTCATCCGGATCAACAAAGCTGGACTACTACAACAACGTTGGATTACAGGTAGGATCTAAACACTTGATTTCTCATATTGTAAAAGCATATTTAGGGAAGGATTGCTCTTATTTGTCTTGTTTGTCATTAGAAAGTCTTAGGCTTTCTAGGAAGGTCGGTTGTGTCCGCACTAACGACTCTTTCCGCGTGACACATACTCTCCTATCTGTGTGGTCAGTCTCATCTCCTGTCCCGTCCTTGTTTTATACTTGCTGATCTTTTGTACTACGCGCAGCTCACTTGGTGCAGTTCTAGCACATCTATTGATCAGTTCTTGTAACCCTTTCACAACCTTACTGTCGCGTAGTAACTTCATACAGGTTTCCAGGAAAGTTGTGAGCATAGAGGGGTCCATCTCCTACTCAGGCTTATCCTTTCTTCCTGAGGTGGAGGCCTCAGCGAAGATCTTCTTAGCTTCCATGAAGGTTTCACGTGCTTGCTCCAAATCAAACTTAGCCTCCTTTGTCGAGGCTTTGTGAACCCATGTACTATCTTCTAGCTATTTCCCCTTGTCATCTCCTGTCACAATCCCACTTTTGAGCACTATATTTACATTTGGATCTTCCTCCCGTAGCTCAAACCTCATCATCTACAAGTTCTGAGTCAGTGGAGGTGGTAGCGCAGCTTTGTCACGTATCCTAGCTATCAGCGTAGGACAGTCTTCCATTTCATGATCAAACAATGTGCAATACTTGCACGATGGACGCTTCAGATTAGTCCAATCACGGGCATAGTGTCCGTGCCCCTGAAATCCTGTCCGCGCCATTCCTACACTCTGGTCAAGGGGCCACGTTTTGGCCTAAACCCTATAGGTAGGAGTTCTATCCATCATCAGTTCATAGCTCCTACAAGTACGCTCATCGTGCCCTACCGACCTACAAAAGTTGCAGAACAGCTGTTGCGGTGTCTGTACAAAATTCTATAGCAAGTGATAGTTATCCGTGGCATGTTTTCTGGCTACCTGACAGATAGCACACCACAACGCAGGCCCCGTGCTAGGTCCTGCTTGAGATTCTGGTCTTAAAGGCGTCGGTCCTCCTCCTGCAATATAGTTTGCAAAGACTGAGCAATGGTCTTTGTCATGACCCTGACTCTTGCATTTCAATCACCATACCTCCTCGCATACCTCTAGTCGAACCGGCCTGTCCTGCTTCAGAATTTGCATCTCAAGTTACAAATTCTTCAACTACACATGGATTTGTTGAACTCCTAGATTAGGATCTTGCATTGGAGTTTCATGTAGTCTCATGGCAATTTCGAAGGCCTCTTCCCGAGTTGTTATCTTCTGTTGCGACAGTGCACTCCTTAAGTGTGGTAGTAGTGAAGCCACGAACCACTTGAGATGATATCCATCTGTCAAATTCATGTTGGCTTCGCAGATTGTACATTTCATCCTCTGACCTAGTTCCAAATGCCTCTCACCTAATTGCATCACGATCTCTTTGAATCCCACAACCGAATGCGCCTCAGATTTAGGCCTACTAAATTCCCTATTCAGTGCTGCCTAGATGTCTGCTACTCCAGCATTCCGGTTATCATTAGAGTACTTAATATACCAGGTTAGTGTGTGATCTTTAATAGCACTAACCAGTGTCTCCTTCTTTATATGATCATCTATAACACCTTGAGCTTCCCATACAGCCCTCACAACAGACCAGAATTGGTTCGGGTCCTCATTTCCCAAGCCTTTGAACAAAGGCAACTTCACTGTATTTTCCATACTGAACCATGGTGGAGGTGGAGGTGGTATGGGTGAAGTTGGAGGTGAGGGTGGTGAAGTCAAAGGTGGTGTGGGTGAAGGTGGTATTCGTGGGAATCCTTGTCTTATTAACTAAATAGCACTTCGCAGAGAAACCTTCACTATCCCTTCTTCGTCACCTCATGGAGGTGAAATAAAGGAACTATACCCCGAACCCTTTTTTCCTTTGTTCCTGTAAGTTTTTCTGCTTCGCATAGTCCTAAACATCAATGTAGCTACATAACCTGTTTTTTGCATAATAGCATTTTAATTCAGGTATTCAAAGATTTTACGTACTTATCTCGTGGTCCTTTGAAAAAGCACCGCTCCGCCTCGCTGTAGCTGACTGAGGTGTCGACCATGAATTCAGTCACAAATCCTCCTATGACATGATCAACGGAACCATTTGTTGGCTTGAAGGGGCCTGACACAGGTTCAACGTTAATTAGTCAAACAAATACCTACACTACTGGCCCTTTCGACATCAGCCCGCGGAGCTCGGACCGAAGTCTGACCCGAAGCAGTATGGGGGGATGTTGGAACCAAGTTTCCACACCCTGAGATGGTTGTGATGTCATTTGATTTATTTTATCGCTTCCTTTGCGCCGGTGGTTTTGCTTTAGGGCTTGCAAGACAAGTCCTCTATTCTGATCCTCAATACCTTCACGAAAGTACATGATTGAACTTCGCGTGGCCCTAACCTGTGGCTCAGGTATTTTCGCACTACTATGGCAGCGTGCTGTGCAGATTCCTCAATTATCCTAAGTGATTTTCTTATCTTGTCAAATACTTAAAGTTATCACCATGTAAGCAGATATTCGTAATTGCGTTCAATTATTCAATGTAATTGTATTCATTCATGCATCATATAAGAATAATAAATGAAATTCATACATAATATATCTAAACCCATCAATAGAACAAAGACACAAAAATTGCAGAATAACTCCTTTTATTAATATCTCCCAAGTGTTACAGACTCTGTCCACCCTGCGCACAAAGCTGCAGGGGTCTACGCACTCAGCTATGGACTTCTACCCTAGGCCTCTACGCACTCAGCTGTAGAGCCTCTATCTACACTACAACCCAAGACTTAGACTTCTTCTTCAGAGTTATCACTCTATTACATGAACTACCATTCTATTCATTAATTGACGTCTAAACTACTTAGAGCTTAGCTCTTTTTATACAAGCCCATGGTCCGCGGACCATGGTTAGATCTCTTAAATCCAACTTTACTTTACAAAACTAAGGGCTGACTACCCTTTTTGACACATACACCTTCACACTCCGTGACCACAAAATGTGGAGTCTTTACAATTATATTACAAAAATTGACTTAACATCGGCTTTTAGCCCCAAAACTGCCCTTGGGGGATCCCGCTCCCAACATAGTTATTCACCCAATCCCTATGATTAGGTGTCAATAGGTCCACGAAGAACAAACAACACAGACATTTCCAAGATCCAATGTTTTGTATGCCAAGAATATGGATAGTACAAAAGGAATTTCCCTAAGCTTAAGAAGGACAAAAATAACAAAAGGAAGAGGGAAGAAGCTCACATAACTCAAGAGGTGAAAGAAGAAGGAAAGAAGCAAAAGAAGGAAGATCCTATGGATCTCTACTTTGACTAGGTCAAACTCTTTACTTCTAGACTTCTTTCAAAGTTTTGACTAGAATAGGAGCATGTAGGAATAAATTAAATTGCATGGCTAGAATCACCCTTTAGAATCTAGCAGCATAATGTACATAGAGTTCTAGACACTCATGGAGATGTAGTATTTATGATAAGAACAAAAATGCATAAGTATAAATATATTCTAGAATATAGGAGCATGGAAAATATAGCTCAAGATATTCATGTAGAAGGAGCATACCTAGTATAGGACCTCATACATGATGAAAGAAAACTTGATCATAATAAGAATATTAGAAGACCTAAATCATCAAAGGAAGGAAACATTTTCAAAGGAGAGGATCTTTAATATCCTATGATGGAATATTCAAAAGAAGATTAGTGAACTAAGGCATATGTCACATTGGGAATCCTGTTCATGGATTCAAGAAAAGGGATGATATGCAGGCAGGCTAAGATGAAGCAAGAAGGGCCACACCAAAGGATGATCAAAGTAGAATAAAGATGAGGTATGTATGCAATAAAGTTTAGTCATGTTATCATTTGTATATTATTAAGTCATGGGTATAGTTCTATAACATGATCAAGCATGAAAGAACATATTTCACCAATAACATGTTCGAAGGCATGTAGCACAATGCAATGAAGGCCAACAAAAGAACATGCTCACATAAGGAGCATAAGATTGTTGACTAAGAAGCAAGGAGAAATGATGAAAAGTCCAAAAAGCAAGCAATGAAGGAATGCTTCCATAAGAAGCATTAGATGGTTGACCTATCTATCTGAAAAGAAGCAAATAAATAAAGATATCAAGCATGCGAAGAACACCATGATCACCAAGAATCACTATCTAACAAAATTCCTTGAAAGATATCTCCCAAAAGAAGGTAGGACAACTATGATAAAAGAAGAAAGGACACCTATGAAGGCCTTAGAAATATAAAAGGTGTAGATAACTGATTCTACTCTATAGAGATGTCATGATGAAGAAATGTTGAAGAAATATTAGGATGAAGTCATGATGGGCTACTAGGTCAAAGCATATAACTTAGAAAGTACGATGAAGTATCCATGAGGATATCATTCTAAAGCATGGACAAGATGACAAAGTAGTAGCCAAAGATGACAAGAAGAACCTAATAGTCAATTTCCACAAAGCAATGACATGACAAACCAAGAAGGAAATTGATTGATGGATGGTGCCCTACCGAGAAGAAGCTCGATCAAAGACTTCATGACATCAAGAAAGGAAGAAGATCAAGCAAGTTGAAGGACCCATGAAGAAGAAGCTACTGATGAAGGAAAGGGTCCCCAGTTAAAAGGGATATTTGATAGGTCCCTAATCAAGAGGGATTTTTTTATCACCCCTGATTACAAAGGAGTGACAATTGTGTTTTCCATTTCATGGGTCATGCACTAGACCAGGACTAACAACCGTAAATCTAGATGAATGTCATGAATGGAAATGTAGGCACAATATAAACACCACATTCTTGTCTTCACTTGGAAGAAAGAATGGGAGGATTAGGTAATCATCTGGCATCTGATAATCTTTGAGGATGTGTAGGGCATCCAAGACAAGAGTAGGCAAGAGGATCGATATTCTTTGAGGGTTTGGAACCCAAGATAAGAATAGTCCTAGAAGGTCCTACTCGAGAACACCCGGGTGGGTATGTACCTTGAGAGACAATGATGAAGGTGTCTATAAATCATTGGTCTTGCCAGCATTGTAGCTCATGGTCTCGTAAAGAGATGGAGATGTTAGTCAAGGCCTTGCACTATGACCATGCTGATGAATATGATGTTATAACAAATGGATTACAAATCTGGTTTCTCTTATGTGAATTCTTCAAGATTGAAAATTGCCAAACACCTTGTAACATTGTATGAATACCTCCCTAGTTAAGAGGGAGTGTTGAAGGAAATGTAACTAGGCTAGGTCTTCATAAATGTAATTTTTATATTTGTACTTATTCAAGAAAAGGGAAATTATTTTTGTATTGTTTGTCAATGAGTTTCTTTCTCATTGAAAATAGGTCAATCACATTTTGAAGTGCTTCTAGAGAGTCAAAGACAAAATGTAATTATGATAAGACCCTTTGAGGGCATGTTACATCATGTAAGTCATCATACAAGGTCATGGGAACACCTCCAAGCATGGTCAAATCCTCTCCTAGCAACAACGAAGTCTAAAAGCAAGAAAACAATGGGTAAAATTGAATTATAGAGCAAAATTGTAAGTTGGCCTTAAGGATAATCATGTCAGCTTGAAGAGGAGGGACAAACCTATATTTATAGAGGTTTCCCACTCCTCAAAAGGACAAGAACTTCACTCTGAAATCTGCATACAAGAGGAGGGTTAAAAGGGACAAAGACAAGGTAGAAAAAGGGTAACAAGGACAGCGAAGTCAAGGAGACAAAACATCAAAGGGAAGGAGGTCATTTCTGAAGCTGTTACAGCCACACGTGCAAGGTCAAGGAAGGTTTGACTGTGGCCATAGCAGCAGAAAAGGACAGGTCAATATATCTTACTGTTTTGGGTGCAAACAAGGTCTATTAGGCCTCTCCCTACAAGCGAAGGAGAATCCCTCATATACGAAGGAAGAAAGATCAAGATTGAAGAAGATAGGACTGTTTCTAGGGTTAGAAACAGTCACACGTGCAAGGTGCAGGAAGGGTTTGGCAGGAGTTTAAGGAAGCAACATGAATATCTTCATTCAAATGTATACCTAGACCTACAAGGTATCCAAAGGAAAACAAAGGAGACTCTATCTATAACGAAGTAAAGAAGCCATAATATTCTAGGGTTTACTAACCGAGAAGAAAAAGTGCAAGAAGAAGTGTCGAAAGATGTGCCAGAAGTGACAGTGCAAAAAGAGGAAGGATTTACTGATGCTTGGAGGATATCCTAGTCAAGGGTTTAGGGTTTCACAGTTGTTCAAATAAGAAGCTTCAATAAGAGAAATATTGCAAAGGGTTTTCCTCTCAAGAGTGGAGAGGGTTTGTCCCTCGCAGAGAGCCAAATTTTGTGTTCTTTTTATTTTGTTTTGATAGAAGTTTGATGAAGCACACACATATGCACTAATAATAAGAAGAAGAATAATAATCTAACAATAAAAGTAAAAAGACTTCACAAATTTTTATCAAGTCTCGGAGAATCATCACAACACTACTTTGCCCTAGACTCTCTAACCTGTTATCCCTCTCAGTCTTCTTTCCAACACCATAATTTAGACCGAGATTAGATTCATCAAAATAAAGCTATGCCCAATCTCCCACAATGACCTGATTATGGACTAGTTCAATAAAGTGAAATTGTACGCAATGCATGTCATTGTTTTAACCTTCAGATTTGAAATGATACATGACAAATTACATTCTGTGCAATTTCAGGCAATTTTTACGAAATTCAAATACAATGCTTGTAGAGAAAGTTATGATGATTCTCCCTAGATCACCTGCTTGAGACAGAATTTTGGAGCATGCAAAAACCCTAACTTCTTCAGTCCATATCTCAAAAAATATAGCGAAAAAATATATAAAATTTTTATAAGAAGTTCAAAAATCCATGTGGTCAAAATTTCAGCTTCTGAAGCCTTGTAGAAAGAACGATATAGCGACAATTCAAAGATTGCCTATTTAAAGCAGCGAACCCCTAGAATCGAAAGCTCTAATACCAAATGTTATGTAACCATATAAAAAAAAAAAAAAAAAAATATAGATCAGCGACTTGAAAATAATCCTCTTCGAAGGGGAAACCTCCTTTTACATAAAATAAATGAACAGTTCTTCGATGATTCAAATGACAATACCTCCTTAGTATATATAGGATTCTAAAGGGTCACAATATAATGAAAGCCTACATAACAATAATAATGTAAGGACACAGTAATAACTACAGTGAGCTTCTCTGGGGCACAACAATAATAATGGGGCTACATGGGAACAACAATAACAATAAGGGGGATACACTAGCAATAACAATAAGGGGGCTACACTAGTATTATAGGGACCTACCACACTTAAAGAAAAATGCTATTGTTATTACCTTGAAAGCCTCGACTAACCCATGAAGTGAAAATATGACACAAGTAGGATTTGAACATGGGTGGGGATGGTAATAGCTCCTCTTACTACCACCTAAGCAAGACCTGATTGAACAACCCAATGTATATTTATATAAATGTGTGTCTATATTTAAAATTTAACTAATCAATTAGGTTTGGCCTAGGTGGTTGAGAAGACAAGTGTTATCCTCCACACCCATGTTCAATTCACACACGTGATATGTTAAGCTCTTAACAAGTATATTATTGCAACAACTTTGAGCCTTATTCTCGACCCAAACTTTGTGTACCATCTTAGAATGAGGATAAGTGTCTAGAAAAAATAAAAAATTAAATCAATTATATTCAAGAAACACTTAAAAGCTAAAACTTCATATGTTACTTTTAAAATAAAGAAAATAACATGCACCAAAAATCATAGGTGTAGTGGATAAAAATGAATAACCAAATGACAATCTACCATCTTTCCTTTAAATTGAATGGTGTAAAGTGATTGAATAAAGTGCAAGCCCAAGCTTTTATGTGATAACACACCATCTCTCAAGGTGTTTCAAGATAGTAGAGAAAGATCTTATGTGTATGTGAAAGCTAAAATTATTTCTATGCTAGTTGGAATTCATACCTTATATAAGCAATTAATGAGATTTTCCCATGGGGCATAGAGCAATTGGTGATAGGGTGTTCTGTTAAGGCACTTCGTGATGAAAAGGTCACTGGTTCGAAACCACATGGACACAAATATAGATGTGAGTATGAGTCAGTGTGGCCTAAGCTAGTTGCAACCCCGAGTGTTTTTGATGGCTTAGATGTTTGCATCATGATTTCTCAAACTAAAGGTTACTCCCACTAGTTTTCCCAAAAAACAAGATATAGTTACATTCTTTGCCCAATAGACTAACACTACACACGCACTCTCGATCTTTGGCTTCTCACCAAGGTGCCATCTCCTTTTTATTTATTATTACCATATCTAAAAATTAGTTGTAACAACATAAACTTTGAAATGGGAATTATAAACTCAAAACGAGAACTCTAACCAAAAAAATCCAAAAAAACATGAAAAACAGCCTAAAAACAAAAAATGTTGATGCTGGAATACTGGAATGTCGGAAAATCTTAAAATTTTGACAAATTTTCAACTATGAAATTATGGAAAAAATTATGTCTAAAAAACATCTAAAAATGAATAACTGAATGAAAGAGTCATTATGCCAGGAGTAATTTCTTTTTTAAATGTTAAAAATATGATGACTTTAAAATCTTAGCCTAGAACAAGTTGACACATTGCAACAAAAATTTTAAGTCAACCATCAAATTTACACACAATGTAAGCAAACTCGGCCCATTGTAATGAAAACTTAAATACCAACCATGAAATTGACACATTGTGAGGGCGGACTCAATCCTTTATAACATAATGAGATTGAGAAAATCAAATTGAGACATAATGAGATTGAGTTACTAGTCGACGATCGACACAAACCATGTAGGAAAAAATAAAATAATAAAAATGAGAAATATAAAAGAACACACAAAAAGTAAATACTAAAGAAACACACTTTACCTAAAAAAAAACATGACAAAAAATAAAATAAAAAATAAACATTGAAAAAAACAAAAAGAAAAAGACAAAAAACTTTAAAAATTAATTACAAGTATATAACAATATATATTAAAACATATAAAAATTAAGAAACATAGCAAAAAAACAAATACAAAAATATATATGAAAAAACTGAAAAAATAAATCAAACATAACAAATAACAAAAAAAAATTAACCCAAAATATAAAACATTAAAGAAAAAAAAAACTGTGTAAATAAACTATAAAAAAATTAAACAAATATTAAAAAATATAAAAGAATTGTGAAGCCAAAATTGAAATAACTTTAAGTAATTAAAAAAAAACTAAAAAACAAACTCAAAAAAACACATTCAAATTAAATTAAAAAAATAAAAAACAATGCAAAATATAAGTAAAAATATAAAACATAAATTAAAAGAAAAACAATTTTAAAAAAAAATACAAAAACATAAACATAATTAATTAATAAATAAAAACATAATGAAAAAAAATAAATATTAACATTAAAATATATAAAAAAAAACAAATATATATATATATATATATAAAATACTTAGAAGAAAAAAAATGAATATATAAAAAATATTAAAAAAGAAAAACTAAAAAACAAACAAACAAAAAATATTCAAATTAAATAAAAATTGTTGAATTGAGGCTTCTGTGCTCCATATCAAATTTATGAGAGATTTTTCGGTGTAAATCATATGATATTTCATTTGTCGACGCGTTTCGAACCAACCAGTGTGGTTCATCATCAGGACAAGTTGAAGAATCAGATCCAGCATTGCATGTTAAATAGTCCCAGCAAAACCTCCAATGACTATAATCCTAGACCAGGCAACGGCTATAATAACTAACGGCTATATATGACCTGGGGATAGTTAGACGGACCAGGGGTATAAAAACAAGTTAATATCATAGCTAGTTAGTTATATTATTATTAAACTAAAAGTTAAAGAGACAGATAATAATCCTAGGGGTTTAATATATATATATAACTAATAAATTAATTTTTTAAAAATTATTAAGTAGATAGTTAGTTATAAAAAGTATTAACTAATTAATAAAAATCTATAATATAAATATTAGAATAAGTCAAGTTTTAGAAAAATAAGATTTAAATATTCATATTTAATTAATTGTCAAATTAACCTAGAGGTATTTAAGTAATTTAATTGTTTATATGAATTTACCTAAAGGTCTTTACTATTTTATGAAATTTATATATATATATATATATATATATATATCAAGATAATAGCTAGTATCAACAAAAATATAATGATAGACTAAGCCAAGTGCTGGAAAGAAAATAGTATAATTAATCATTTATCTTAATTGTTAAAATTAACATATGAAAAAAAAAGGACACGAACAAGCCAAAAGACGAGGGAGGGGAGGAAGGGAAGAAAACGACTAGGAAGAGAGTGCTAGGACCCAACAACTACTAATCTTCCAGCCACTTCTCTATTGAGATTGCTCGGACTTTTTTCAATCTCAAGGGCTTCCCTAAATTTCCGATGATGGAATTGGGAAACTCTAGCAATCACACTAGCCTCCTCAATACACACATGATGCTTGGTTCTTTTTGCATGTTCAGCTAAAGCGGAAGACTTGGTTCTCATGTGTTTAAGGTCAGCTGCATGCTCACTAATCCTTTGATTAATGGAGTGACCAGTCTCACCAATATAGGGGGTCCCACAAGAACAAGGGATAATATATACCCCTTTCATATCCTTAGGGTCGATCAGATTCTTCACAGATCTGAGGGGCCTACGCATGGTGTTAAGGGGCCTAAAGGTCGCGGAGACATTATGCTTTTTAAGAATCCTTGCAATCTTATCAGTGGTCCCCTGAACATACAGAAGATGGACACCTGGAATCCGCTCCTTCGGTTCTCTTTTAGTTAGTGAATTCTTTGCAACTTTGAGGAAAGCTTTCTGACCCAAGAATCTACTATAACCATTCTCGACAAAGACATCGAGGAGATGGGATTTCTCCCTCTCGAAGCTCTTTTCATCAGAGATCCTTAGGGCATGAGTAGCAAGGGTATTGAGAACACCCATCTTCTGAGCCGGAAATGGTGGGAACTAGCGTGAAGATACTGCTCCGTATGTGTTTTCTTTTGAAACACTTGGTGGGAGAGGGAACCATCACTATTCTTAGAAATAACAATATCAAGAAAAGGGAGGCAACCATCGACTTCTTATTCCTTAGTGAACTTGATGGCCGAGGATTGATTGTTGAGATGATCGAAGAAGAGATCTAACTCCTCTTGGTTGTGAGACCAAATGACATTGGTGTCATCAACATACCTTTTCCAAAGCTTGGGCAGGAGGTGGGCTAAGTTTAGAGCCTTGGATTCAAAATCTTCCATAAAAAGATTTGCAACAACAGGGGAAAGGGGTGAGCCCATGGAAACCCCACAGGTTTTCTCAAAGAACTCCCCCTCAAAATTGAAAAAGGTGGAAGTGAGGCAGATCTCAACTAACCGAGTGGTGTCAGGATCTGTTAGGCAGTTAATTACCTCCATGGCCTCATTTATAGGGATGCAAGTGTATAGGGAAACTACATCAAAACTAACAAGAATGTCTTCAGGCTCAAGTCTAAAGTCCTTGAGCTCATCAATAAAGGAAGTAGAGTCTTTTACGAAGGACTCTGTACGGCCAACTAAGGGTTTAAGCCTTAACACAAGGAATTTTGCAAGAAGGTAGGAGTTTTGAGGGGGAGTTCTTTGAGCAAACCTGTGGGGTTGCCATGGGATCCCCCCTGTCCCCTATTGTTGCAAATCTTTTTATGGAATATTTCGAATCCAAAGCTCTAAACTCAGCCTGCCTCCTACCCAAGCTTTGGAAAAGGTATGTTGATGACACCAATGTCATTTGGTCTCACGACCAAGAGGAGTTAGATCTCTTCTTCGATCATCTCAACAATCAATCCTCGACCATAAAGTTCACTAAGGAACAAGAAGTCGATGGTTGCCTCCATTTTCTTGATATTCTTATTTCTAAGAATAGTGATGGTTCCCTCTCCCACCAGGTGTTTCAGAAGAAAACACATACGGAGTAGTATCTTCACGTTAGTTCCCACCATTTCTCGGCTCAGAAGATGGGTGTTCTCAATACCATTGCTACTCGTGCCCTAAGGATCTCCAATGAAAAGAGCATTGAGAGGGAGGAATCCCATCTCCTCGATGTCTTTGTCGAGAATGATTATAGTAGATTCTTGGGTCAGAAAGCTTTCCTCAAAGCTGCAAAGAATTCACTAACTAAAAGAGAACCGAAGGAACGAATTCCAGGTGTCCATCTTCCGTTTGTTCAGGGGACCACTGATAAGATTGCAAGGATTCTTAAAAAGCATAATGTCCCCGTGACCTTTAGGCCCCTTAACACCATGTGTAGGTCCCTCAGATCTGTGAAGGATCCTATCGACCCTAAGGATATGAAAGGGGTATATATTATCCCTTGTTCCTATGGGACCCCCTATATTGGTGAGACTAGTCGCTCCATTAATCAAAGGATTAGTGAGCATGCAGCTTACCTTAAACACAGGAGAACCAAGTATTCTCCTTTAGCTGAACATGCGGAAAGAACCAAGCATCACGTGTGTATTGAGGAGACTAGTGTGATTGCTAGAGGTTCCTAATTCCATCATCGGAAATTTAGGGAAGCCCTTGAGATTGAAAAAAGGCCAAGCAATCTCAATAGAGAAGATGGATGGAAGATTAGTAGTTGTTGGGTCCTAGCACTCTCTTCCTAGTTGTTTTCTTCCCTTCCTCCCTTCCCTCATCTTTTGGCTTGTTTGTGTCCTTTTTTTTTCATATGTTAATTTTAACAATTAAGATAAACGATTAATTATACTATTTTCTTTCCAGCACTTGGCTTAGTCTATCATTATATTTTTGTTTATACTAACTATTATCTTAATAAATTTATATATATGAGCTAATATATATATATATATATATATATATATATATATATATATATATATATATATATATAAATTAAAATTTCATAAAATAGTAAAGGCCTTTAGGTAAATTCATATAAACAATTAAATTACTTAAATACCCCTAGGTTAATTTGACAATTAATTAAATATGAATATTTAAATCTTATTTTTCTAACACTTGACTTATTCTAATATTTATATTACAGATTTTTATTAATTAGTTAATACTTTTTATACCTAACTATCTACTTAATAATTTATTTTAATATATAATTATATTATATATATATATATATATATATATTATATTTAAACCCCTAGGATTATTATCTGTCCCTTTAACTTTTAGTTTAATAATAATATAACTAACTAGCTATGATATTAACTTGTTTTTATACCCCTGGTCCGTCTAACTGTCCCCCGGTCATATATAGCCGTTAGTCATTATAGCCGTTGCCTGGTCTAGGATTATAGCCGTTGGAGGTTCTGTTGGGACTATTTAACATGCAATGTTGGATCTGATTCTTCAACTTGTCCTGACGATGAACCACACTGGTTGATTCGAAACGCGTCGACAAATGAAATATCATGTGATTTAAGTCGAAAAATCTCTCATAAATTAAATAAAAATTCTTTAAAAATTTGTATAATAAAAATATAAAATATATAAATAAAATAAAATAAAATTATGAACATTAAAAAATTAAAATTAAAATATGGCGCCTAAAAAACAAAAAACAAATTTCCCCAGATGCGGGTGATCTGTAAAGCATTAACCATGATGGGACGGAGGAAGGGGCAGCATGGTTGGCACCTGTCCAACATGCTCGCTGGACAGAATATCAGGTGGGAGGATATTAATTCGCAGGTGATTAACATTATGGGTGTTCGTCTGTTCGGTCTTGGCATTAAACCACTGTCCAGTTATGCTTGCTCTGGAGGATTTCGGCCTGCAACGAACTTGATTGCCATAGTAATGGTGGGTGAGGATCGAGGGAATGGCACCCGAGTATTTAACAGCTTCAACTTCAGCAACGTGCTACTGTGTTTCATTCTACTTGGAACGTTTCAGAGTTCTGAGAAAGATTGGGCTTGGGGAGGGTCAGGCGCTGGATGCTGTCCTCGGATAGCGCCTGAGGCAGAGCTCAAAGTGCGTAATCTCCCCTCAACTGTGGGTGGCATCCCCTGTGGTGTTCGTGGCATACTCATTGCGGGTCGTGGAATTTCCACTGAAGGAGATTTCATCATTGTTGTTCGTGTTTTTCTGTCCGCCATGCCGAGACCCCGCCAGCGCATGCTTAGTCGCAGAGGATCCGGTCGAGGCAACCCTTGGCGCCCTTCTGCTGGGTCTGGCTCCATGGGGCAAGCTCCTCCTCCCCTGGGAACAGAGAGCATTCTGAGACCAAGTCAATACCTGGACCCAAACTCTCCAGACTCCGCCAATTCGTCGTCCTTTGGCTCAGCTATTTTCTCGTTCAATTGTTCTCTCACTCGCCCTTGGATTACGGCTCATGTCTCTGTTCTCTTCTTAGAAGAAGCCCAAGACGAGGGCGAGCCTAGTGCCCCTATGCCTCACACTGAGGATGACCAAAATCCCAACTCTCCGAGGCCTTCTACTGATATGCAACACGGGACACCTCATCCAGCCAGCGCTATCAACATTGTGCCAGCTGCTCACGCTCAACCGGACAGGCAGGAACCGGAAGAGGGATGGTGCAGGATAGTGGAGGAGCCACTCGACGAGTAATCTTGTGTTTCAGCTGTCCATCAGTTTTTTGGAAGCCCAGTGGAAAGGAGGAAAGGTTCTTTCTGGCTCTGTTTGTCAAACTTTCTCTATGTTCTTGTACCGGGTCTATTGTCTAGTTTCTGTGGTGTCGGGACTATTGTCTAGTGTCTGTTGTTTGTATCTCTCTGTTTCCCCTGCGCAGGATATCATGTTCAAACTCCCAGTTTTTGACTTAGTCATGCTCACACGGCCTATCTCTCAGGCATGATGGCTCTCTGTGCTTAAATGATGTAACAATACTCTCTTTTTGTAAATAATAGATTAATCATACTTAGGAAAAAAAAACAAAAACAAAAAACAAATTTATAATTACAAAATTTTAAAAACATAAAAAATAAACACATAAAAAAACAAAAAATATGTAATTAGAAAATTTAAAAAGCATAAAAAAAACACATAATTTAAACAAAAATAAAAAAAAAAAATTATAAAGATTAAGATAAAAACATTTAAAAATACGGTGCCCAAGCTTGGTAAGCCGATTCCGAGAATCGACTGGCCAGTCTAGGGTCACTCGGCCGCTAGGTTGCACGGCCTTGGTAGTTGAGCTTGGTAGGCTGATTCCGAGAATCGGCTGGCTAGCCTAAGGTTTCTCGCCCGCTGGGCTGGGTGGCCTTGGTAGCTACGTGCAGCTACCAAGGCTGCCCAACCTAGCAGCCAAGAGACCCTCAGCTGTCAGATCGATTCTATGCAACTGCCCAGCCCAGTGGCCGAGTAGCCTTGGGTTTAGTAGGATGATTCCGAGAATCGGCCTTGTGCAGCCGCCAAGGCTGCCCAACCCAGTGGCCCTGGACTAGTCGGCGAATTTCGGCAATAGCCAAAGTCGCCTAGCCTAGTGGCCTAGCGGCTCTGGGTTTGGCAGGGCAATTCTGAGAATCAGCCTTGGGCCCAGGCCAATTCTTGGAATCGACCTTTGGCCCAAGCCGATTCTCAGAATCGGCCTGCCAAGTCCAAGCGCTGTATTTTTTTTTTTAATCTTTACAATTTTTTTTTTTTAATATATTGATTATATTTTTTTTTGTTTTTTAAGCATCATAATTTTTATTTTAATGTTGATAATTTTTATTTTTATGTTTTTTTTAAATTATGTGTTTTTCTTTTTTATGTTTTAAATTTTTTTTAATTATATTTTTTTGTTTTGTTTTTTACTGCCATATTTTTAATTTTAATTTTTATTTTAATGTTCATTTTATTTTTAAATTATGTGTTTTTTTTTTTTTATGTTTTTAATTATTTATATATTTTTTAGTTTATCTTTTTGTTTTTGGTATGTTTTATATTTTTATTATAAGATTTTTTAAAGGTTTCTTTATTTAATTTGAATGTTTTTTTTGTCTTTTAGTTTTTATTTTTTAATTATTAGTGTTTTTTTTTTACTTTTGGGTTAATTTTTTAACCCTTTTTTAAATGTGTTTTCAAATATTTGTATTTTTTTTTTTTATATTTTTGATATGGTAATTTTGTTAATATTTTTTTATATATATATATATATATATATATATATACTTTTGTAAAAAGAAATTTAAAAATCATTATAAAAAACCTGCAAACAAAAACCAAAAAACACTTGTTTGGAAAACCCTTTAAAAACTAACATCCTAGGACTAAATACAAGAAGAGAAATAAGACTTCTTTAAAAATTGTTAAATAATCAACATTTAAAAAAAAGTTGTGCATACTAAAGACAAAAAAATTTAAAGTGTCAAAAATGTCTTAAAAAAATGTTAATGCTTAACGTTCATATTCGATACATAAAAAAAATTAAAGTGTCAAAAATATGCTCAAAAAAAATATGTATTCTGCATGAGCACTTTTCAAAATTGATTGATTTTTTTGCTACCTAAAAAAAAGGAGTAATCGTATTAGTTCCCATTCCCGTTTGAAATTTTATGTTGTTTTGTAGTGGCCAAAATGAAAAAGTTTCATTAGTGCATTGTGGTTTGTTGATGTATTTGATCTCAAAATAAGATTTGTGATTGAGCCTATTACTAAAAAAAACACTTAACTATTAAAATTTTCATAACCACAAGAACTTCCTACAACTTAGCCAACGAAGACTTAGAAAATCTTCCCAAAAAAACTAATAAAAGTACCAATGAGAAAATGGAAACATTTTTGGAAAAAAAAATCCAAATCTCAATATGCAACTCTTTCCATATTTTCATTGAGCTAAATCACAAACTTTATTTATTACACATAACTCTTATACTTTTACGCCCATTAAATAATATTGATAATACTAATATTTAGAAATACTTATATATACTAAGTTGATAGATATAAACATTCTTAACAAAAAGATTTATAACAATCATTTAACAATATAATTAATAATATTAATAATTATATAATAATCAAAAAAATATTTAAATTTATTATTTTTCATAAATTTAATGAAATATATAAAAAAAAATCATAGCAATATACTTAACTAATACTTACTAAACTAATACTGTAACAATAAATAAATTTTAATTACACTATTATTTTTAATTTATTGAAAATTCAGTTAATTTTTCATTTTCCTCATCCTCACTTCACCAAAAAAATAATAAAATATTCTACAAAATATCCTTGACATTAATATTTTATTTTGGTATTTTATCAAAACTGCTTGGAAGTACTTTTATGAAAAAGAAGGGCCTATTTGGTTTTCTTAATCCTTACTCTTCTTAAAAACACTATGAAATAAAGTTTCCTAGTTTCCTTATTATTTTTTAAGATTTTTATAAAAAAATATGCATCTAATTTTTACCACCTTTCATATGCAAAAAAAGATGTTCTAACTTGAGCAAATAAAAAACATGATTCTCATATTTATCACCTTTCATGCCTAAAAACATGAGATTCTAACCTCACAAAAAAATATGCATCTAATGTTTACCACCTTTCATATCCAAAGAAAGATATTCTAACTTGAACAAATAACGAACATGATTCTCACATTTATCACCTTTCATGCCTAAAAACATGAGATTCTAACCTCACAAAAACACAAAGAATGGTATTCTAGTGTTTACCACCTTTCACATCCAAAAGAATAAAGGAAGATAGTCCAACAAGTGATTTGGGTATTTATTCTCGAGAATTATACAAAGTTTAGCATACATCTATAAAGCCTCAAAAGTGGATTCAGGGAATGCCAATCTTCAGTAGTGAATGGGGTGATCATTAGTTGTTAACTGGTTTCCTTTACTCACTTTACACACGTTCCACCTTGATTAGTGCATTTTCCCTTCTAATATCTTATTTTAATTTTTTTCACTTATTAATAAGGATGAGTGCATTCAGACAGGCCATTTATTTTGTGATTTTTCACATTTCCTTGATAATTTACGAATGGGTGAGTATATTCTAAAAATTGCATTTATTTCATGCAACAAAAAGCAGCAAGATTGACATTGTGGCTACGTGCTAAGGGAGATGACATATAAGGGAGATTTTTTCTATTTCTATTTTAATATAATAATTTTAATAATTAACTTATTTTAGTAAGAGGGTTAAGAGAGTTTGTTTTTTAAAGTTATGGAAAATAATAATTAATTAATCAAAATTTCAAGTAAATTGAGATATTGTTAAATATGTTAATTTATGGTAGTTTAAGTAAGATTATTTATAATTATATTAAAAACTATTTGTGAAATAAAAAATTAATTCTTTCGTAATTAAATCTCCATCTTATTTTTATTTTAAAACTTTAAATACAACTGCTTTATATTTAATATGACGATGATGATTAATGTTCACTAAGACCAATGTGGTCTATCAGACCTTAAGAAGGAGAATCTAATTGCAATTCTTTAGAATCTTATTTCTTTGTTCAAAAAGAAGGGAAAGAAGTGCACCAAGATCATTATAGTTGGGTTCACTAAGTAGGTCAAGAAGATTGGAAATGTGACAGATGTTAGAGAAATGAGAGAGGATGTGAGTAAGGGTCGAACAATCTAAAAGAAAGTGTTCTTCATCCAACACTTTATTAGTATCACAAAAATGAAAAATTCTATCATCCCAGGGAGTCTTGGGAGTAGGCCACTGCCCAGTTCCACTCCGAAGTTCATGAGAGTTAGTTCTAATCTTAGCTATGTTCATATTTTTCTTCGAGATGGTTAAAATAGAAAAGTAATTTTGGTTCTCAAGGGTGGGGTTGATCACCTCCTTATAATATTGTAGCTTCCTTTTACCCTCCAACTCTTTATCATCCCATAACTTATCCTTAAATTTGGAGGTGATAGTATCTTTAACACTATCCTTGCTTCCCAGGATGATCTCCTCATTTACCCCCCAGTGGTTCAACCAAGACTAGGCATCCTTATGCCACCCACACTTGAGGCGAAGGTGGGGGTTTTGACTAGAGTTAGAAGCAATTTTAGGAAGCCTCTTGGATTCCATGTTGTAAAGATTCTTCTTATACATTAGATATTTAAACATAGCCCTGCTTTCAATAGGGGAGAGGCCAACTTTGATCAGGAGGATAGGATATGGGGTATTTCCCTTGATCTTGAGGTTGTAGGTTATGAATTGCTTTTGGGTCATCTCAATTTTTCTCCAGGACTTTGGATATACTGCAACCCTAGACTTCACAACCATATAGGACAACAAGGGTGACAAGGGTCTCAAAGAGGAACCTTTTTTTACTCTAAATACAAAGATTGACAGCCTTACAATTGTTTTCAAGTGCATAATAAGCTTTCAAGCCTCCAATAATCCTTTTTCTCAATGTTCTAGTTCCAGTTAAGCTGATAAGAGATGTCAATACCTAAATATTTATAAGAAAAGACTTGTTCTAATAAATTTTCATCATAGACGAAATTTCCATGGGTGTTCTTTTTCAATTTAATTATCATGATTTTATTCTTGTCGGTATTAACCATCATACCCACCTTAGAGCAATAGTCATGAAGAGTCTTAAGGTTCTTGTCCAGGTCCTCATGGCTTCTAGAAGGAATAGCGATGTCATTGGCATAGAGGAGAAGAGTGATGGTAATACCAGCTAGCTCAACTCCTTTGCACCTCACAATTTCCAGACACCCTCTAACTTATCGATGCAGATACCAAAAAGGGTATGGGAAAGGGGACACCCTTGCTTAACCCTAATATTGCATTTAATATATTTAGACCACCCTTCGGTGGTTTTAATCTTGGAAACAACCGTCTTGTAGAGGCGAATCAAAGCAATCTTCAACTTAGGAGGAATCATGATCTCATTGAGCCTCTTCAAAAGCTTATCCCGAGGAACAATGTCAAAGGATTTTCTAAAGTCCACAAAGCAACAAAATAGATCAGCTTTACTATTGCGACATTCCTCGGCAATGATCTTGAGAGTGATGAGATGGTCAATAGTCAAGTGGTATCTCCTAAAACCAACTTGCCCTTTGGCTCTTTTACCGTGGTTTTCAAGAAATGGATAATATTTTTTTCCAATATGAGACCATAAAGATTAGCTACAATGTGGCTAATCATAATGGTCTTGTAATTAACAGGAATGGTTTTGTCCCCATTTTTGAAGATAGGCACAATAAGGCTTTGCGTCCAAGGCTTAGGGAAGCCATGCTTTATAGCCAAATTGAGAAGCTTATGAAGATGAGGAATGAGGATAGATCTTCCCAGCTTTAAGATCTCAGCTTGGTATCCTTCAATGTCTTTAGCTTTCCCCCTAGCGAGCTTATTAATCCCAGACTCAATGTCCTCAAGAGAAAATATATCTTCCTTAATAAGAGTGCTAATGATGTTGTCCATGGTGTCCATGGAGTCATACAACTTCTTAAGATATATTTCCTACTTTTCTAAGGGGATCAAATGGTTATATTTAGATTTACGAACAAGCGCATTCTGGCAGAATTTTCTGGGTGCAACTTTAGAGAGGTGAAGAAGATGCTCTTGTCTCTTATTAATATATGACTACTTCTTCTCTTTAATGAGGGCTTTGTATATACTAATATTTTAGAGCTTTACAGTTTTGTTAGGAGTGTCATGGATAGTTTTCCTGGCACTCTTGCAGTCCTTGTCATACCAAGGGTTGGAAGTTCTATTGATCTTCTTATATGAAACCTCAGTAGAGAACTTGTTAATGGTAGTGGAAAGGGTAGTAGTAAAATTGTGATAAATTTGATCAATATTGTTATTATAAGTCAGGGAACTTAAATATCTATTTAACTCCTTTAAGAAAAGGTATGTATTATTCTGATTGAAACAAGTGTGTCTTTGGATTTCACTGGTATCCTGCATGTGGCTGGTATGCATAACTAGATCGAGGGTTAAATATGAAGGCCGGTGGTTAGAGTCAGGTTCGAAATTGTTAAGAAGCTCAAAGTTGGTAATATGGTTAAGGACCCGGGTGTCTGAAATCACATAATCCACAACATTACTGCCAACCCATGTAAACAAGTCATCTGACCAGAGGAAGGCCACTTGCTAATACCATTACAAATAATCAAGTCATGGGAGCTACAAAGCTTGAGGAGATCGGTTCCAAATAAATTCTCGGTTCTGTCTTCAGAGGTTCTCTTGAGTCTAGTAGCTATGACATCATCTTTGTCAAGCCACAAGGGATTAGGGTTAGATTGGTTACTTAACTTAATAGCTTGGTTGGTAGAATTTTTAGCATTGAACTCCCCAAGCAAAAGGATATTACCCCTGTTCCTCAGGTTATGAATGTCTCTTTCTAAGGTAGTGTTATCTAAGTTATTTTTCTTATAGGAGGTAGAGTTGACAGGGGCAAAATAGCAGATTGCAAGAAAAATCCTATTGGAGGAAGAATCATAGATTTCAATCCAAATATATTGATTGAAGGGGTCAATAGTATGAACTAGATGTGAGAAGAAATATTGTTCTTAATATAACATGCTATACCACCAAGCCCCCTTCAAGATGATTTTTTATTCCATGCAGACCAAAGAGTGAATCCTTCAAGGTGAGGAACCCTAGATTCATCATGTCCCCAAGTCTCAACTAGAAAAATAAGGTCAATATCACTCAGGATCCAACTTAAGATAGGACCTTTACGCCATGGAAAACCACAATAATTCCAGAAGAGGATCTTGAGTGATCCTAATCCCTATTTATCGTTCATAGTTTGGACTCTATCTCAAATAATAGCTTTTCTATTCCTAATGATAGCCCATTTCCCTTCTTTTCTTGCCTCCTTGACCTTTTGGACTTCTTTCCTGAGTTCAACTTGGTCTTCTGGAATCAGATCTTCATTTATAAATATTTTGGTTCCCTTTAGGCTCGAGGATTTCTTAAGTATATCTAATTTGTGGCCATTGCAACTTATCTTAATACGTATTAGTCTATGTTTATTCTCAAGTAACTTTCCTACCTTGATTGCTTTTGTGATATAAGTTGTTTGAATTTGAGATTTTGTTTTTAATTGTTCTTTTACTATTTCTAATGTGTCCTCATTGTTTTGTTCTTCTATACCAGCAATTATAAGGTGTAAGGCTCTTTTATGGCGCTCATGGTCGAGTTCAATCAATTTGTTAATTTCCTCTTTTATGGGTTTAATATCTAATTTACTCTCTGTGTTATTTAGGGTTGGGCTATTATTTAGTTGTTCTTTTAGATTTTTAATCTCGCTTTTCAGGGTGTCATTTTCTTCCACCATTGATTGTTTACTATGTTCTATTTCTTGAATCCTACCTTTCATTCCTTGGATTTCATTCTCAAGCGAGATTATTCTATTTTCAAGTGATTTGTGATTGTTTTTTAGCAGTGTAGTTAGTTCTATTTTAAATTGGTGTTCCATTTCTTCTCTTCATCTATCTAATGATTCAATGTATTCATAGAGACTCTCTAGAGCAATTTTACTTGGTCTCCCTTTGCTAGCGGGGGACTTAGATATGTGAGAGGAAGTACTCATAGCGTAAACAAGAAAATTTTAATAAATAAAGGTGAGAAGGAACGTATGCACCTGTCAGAGCTATCAGAATTAGGGCTTGCTTCAACTGTTTGGGGTTAGGGCTTGCTTAGCTTGTTGGACCCTCGCTTCTGCACCTTTCACTGAAACCTATTATATTTAGCTTTTTGTATTCCTTCTTTATTTATTGACGCCAAGAATCCAAACCCTGGTGAATTGAACCCAACCTCAGAAATGGGGTATAACGACGTTGTTAATCGCCAAAATTGTCCACTCTGACAATGATAGCGTATGGGAAAGAGATCGACAATGGAATTCTGAATACGCCCTCGCATTCATAAGCGAAATCAGCCGCGATCATGAACTTTGCATTGAAGCGAAATCAAAATCCAAACAAAATCAAAATCTGAATGAAATTAGAATCCAAGCTACGATTTAAAATATATATCTGAGTTGTGATTTAAAATCAAAAATATGTATTTATTTAATGTTAAATATTACTTAATTAAACCTACATCTTCTAATTTGTTTAAAATTAAAGATACAATTTGATAACTTAAAAGTTTAAAAGTTTAATTACATGCCATATAATTTAAGGTTTAAAAAAATTATCAAATATTCATCTAAAATTAAAAGTTTTTGAAAACACAAATCCAATAAATTAATTATCCACCCAATATTGTTTAGTAAATCAAACAATTAAGGAAAACATGGGAAAAAATTTCTCACAAAGAAATAAAAAATACGGAAAAAATAAATCTCTAAAATTAGTCACAAAACCTAAGAATGGCCGCCTAATAGTTTCCTCAAAAATTACCTAACATAAAATGATTTAATATGGTTTTTTGTAAAAGCCAAAAGACATTTCGCGATGCCATGCGAAGAGCTGAAAATAGGGAAAATTGATATTTAAATTAATTTATTGAAATCAAATATTATTAAAAAATATATTAAAACAAAAAAATAAAGTCAATAATATTTAAATTATGATATTAATTTATTAAAAACAAGTATTGATGATGATGATGATGATGGTTAACGTCCGCTGAGACCAAATAATGGTCTATCGGACCTAAATAAACAAATTATCTATTTCGATTTAATATTTTATTCCTATGCTCAAAAAGCTTGGAGAGAAGCCTCCCGAGCTCACTATAATTTTGACATTGTAAAAGGCTAGGAAGGTCAGTATTGTAACAAAGATTGTGAAACTGAGATCTAATGTGGTTATACGCGGGGCACTCTAAGAGGAAGTGGTTTTCATCCTCGATGTTCCTATTCTCACATATATCGCAGATCCTTTCCGTCCATGGCGTTTTAGGAACTGCCCAACGACTTGTTTCACTATGGAGCTCATGAGAATTCGTTCTAATCTTTGCTATATTAATTTTCTTCTTTGAGCTAGTTAAAATAGAGAGATACTTTTGATCTTCTAGGGTGGGGTTGATGACCTTCTTATAATAACTTAATTTTCTTTTAGCCACTAAGTCTTTCTCACACCACATTTTTTCTTTGAACTTAGAAGTAACAATATCTTTAATGTTATTTATGTTTTGCAATGCATCATTTTCGTTGATCTCCCAATAGTTTAACCAGGCCCTTGTGTCTTTATGCCACCCTCGATTGAGCCTTAGGTGGTTTTGGCTAGAATTTAAAGCTAGCTTAGGAAGTCTATGATCGTCTATGTTACTGATTTTGTGCTTGTACAATAAAAACCTAAGCATAGCTAGGCTCTCAATAGGGGAAAGACCTGCTTCTATAAGGAGAATAGGATAGGGTGTATTACTTTTAATTTTCAGGTTATAAGTTATAAAACACTTCTGGATTTGCTCAATCTTTCTCCATGATTCTCTAGAGATGCTGCAACCCCAAACCTCACAGCCATATAAGATAACAGGAGTGACTAAAGTTTCAAAGAGGAACTTCTTTTTATCCCACATTACAAGGTTTGCTATTTTACAATTATTTTCAAGACCAAAGTAAGCTTTCCACCCCCCATTAATCCTTTTCTCAATGCTATGGTTCCAATTGAGCTTGTGATGAATATCAATTCCTAGGTACTTGTAAGAATACACTTCCTCCAAGTTATTATTGTCATACATAAAATTAGCGTAAGTGTCCTTCTTGGATTTGATAATCATAACTTTTGTTTTGTCAGTGTTAACAGTCATACCCATGGTAGAGCAGAAATCCTTAAGAAGCCTGAGTTGCTTATTAAGATCAGATGGGCACCTTGCCAAAAGAACAATATCGTCAGCATAAAGAAGAAGGATGACGACTATCCCAGCTAAGATCGTGCCATCACATCCTGCTTCCTCTAAATAGCCTTCGAGCTTATCGATGTAAATGCCAAATAGGGTAGGGGAGAGGGGGCAACCTTGTTTAACTCCGATGTTACACTTAATATCTTTCGACCACCCTTCATTGCTCTTTAGCTTGGCAATTACATTCTCGTATAACCTTATAGCGGCAGCTCTCAACTCGAGAGGAACCTTTAGCTCTTCTAATCTATTCCAAAGGTTGTATCTAGGAACCGTATCGAAAGCCTTTCTAAAGTCCACAAAGCAACAAAATAAATTGGATTTATCATTACGACATTCCTCCGCAATGATCCTAAGCGTAACAAGGTGGTCTATTGTTGAGTGATGCCTTATGAAACCTGCTTGGCCTTTAGCCCGCTTACCTTCACTTTCAAGCCATATGCTTAACTTCTTTTCCAAAATACTACCATATAACTTGGCTAAGAGAGGGCTGATCATTAAGTAATGGTTATATTAAACAATTAGTTTTTGAAAAATAATATTTAAATTAATTTATTAAAATCAAATATTATTAAAATTTGTTATTAAATGGGAAATAATCAAAAAATATATATATAAAAAATTTAAAATTAATAATATTTAAATTATGATATTAATTTATTAAAAACTAATATTATTAAGTAATGCCTATATTAAACGACTAGTTTTTGAAAAATAATGTTTAAATTTTATTAAAATCACATATTATTAAAAAATTATATTAATGGGAAATAATCGAAAAATATAACTAAAAAAAAATCAAAGTCAAACTCCAAACAACGAGGGAAGTAAAAAAGTATAAAAATGATTCAAGACCCTAATCGAAACAAGATCATATAATAAATAAAAATAATTAATGAAAATAAAATAAAATAAAAATAATTAATGGAAAAGAAATAAAATAAAACAAAAAATATACACAATTAAATAAAAAATATATATATTCAACAATAAAATATAGGGTTGAGACCCATTAAACAAATAGCAAAAATACTAGAATGAGTTAAGAACGAATAGGATGATAACATACTTAAGCAAACACGAAGGATCAAGAATATAAACTCTAATCAAGAATAAACGAACAACAAATACTATAAAAGGACACCAATACCTATACAGATAAATAAACAAACAAAAGAAACCCAAAAAGAAACCTAAAAGACTAGGAGGACATGACAGGGACCCAACTTCTACTAATAATCCAGCCATCTTCTCTATTCAAATTATTGGGCCTTTTTTCGATTTCTAGGGCCTCCCTCAATTTATGATGATGGAAATGACTAACCCTAGCAACAACTTGGGCCTCCTCAATGCATATGTGATGCTTAGATTTATCTGCATGCTCTGCCAAAGTAGAGGAGCGAGTCCTGCCATGCTTGATGTCAGCAGCATGCTCATGAATCATTTGATTAATCAAGCAACCAGTCTCACCAATGTAGGGAGTCCCACAAGAGCATGGGATAACGTAACACCCTTCATATTATTGGGGTCCACTGGATCTTTTATAGATCTAAGGGAGCTCTGGATGGTATTAAAAGGCCTAAAGGTTGAATCCACCTTATGCTTCCTTAGGATCTTCGCAATCTTGTCAGTGGTCCCTTGGATAAAAGGAAGATGTACACAAAAAAATCAATCCTTAGTATCTTTCTTAGCCCTAGGACCCCTTTTAGCTCTGAGGAAAGCCTTAGTACATTGGTTTCTACTATGCTCACTATTAAAGAAAACACTTAGGAGATGTGCTTTCTCTTCATTGAGATGGTTTTCATCAGAAACTCTTACAATTCTATTCACTAAGGTGTTGAGAACACCAAGTTTTTGAGCTAAGAAATGATGAGAATTAGCATAAAGATATTGTTCCGTATGAGTTTTCTTACGAAATACCTAATGAGAAAAAGAGCCATCACCATTCCTTGAGAGGAGGACCTCAAGGAAGGGAAGACTGCCATTACTTTCAAATTCCATTATGAACTTTATGGAACTAGATTGATTGTTAAGATGGAGGAAAAACAGCTCCAACTCTTCCTTACCATGGGACTAGATGACACAGGTGTTATCCACAAACCTCTTCGACATCTTAGGTAGAAGACGAGAAGAAGCTAAGGTCTTTGATTCAAAATTCTCCATGAATAGATTAGCTACCACAGGGGAGAGTGGGGAACCCATGACGACACCGCAAGTTTTCTCAAAGAATTCCCCATCGAATGAAAGGAAAGTAGCAGTAAGACAAATACCAACTAAATTAGCTATATCAGGATCAGTAATGCGCTTGATGACTTCGATGGCCTCGTTGATAGGGATATTAGTGTAGAGGGAGACCACATCGAAGCTCACAAGCCTGCCATCTAGATCAAGCTTGAAATTCTTTAACTCATTGACAAACGATGCAGAGTCCTTGACGAAGGATTTTGTATGGCCAACAAGGGTCTTAAGCTTCTGGGCTAAATATTTAGCAAGAAGATAAGTTGGCCCTCTATCGTGTTGACAATGGCTCTCATAGGAGTCCATTCCTTACGAATCTTTGGCAGGTCATAGATTCTAGGGGTAATAGGGCAACTTTCTATAAGCTTATGACTGAATGAGCTGGCTGAGCTACTAGCCTTTATAGCAAGAACCACACTTTTGGAAATCTTCTTTAGGGGATCCTTGTTGAGTTTCTTGTAGCTCTCGCTATTATGGAGGTGGTCCAACATCTTCCTATGGTAATTATCCTTATCAAGTATAACCACAACATCACCTTTGTCAGCATTGAGAACAACAATATTCTTATTATTATTTAACGATTTGAGAGCGTCAAACTCAGGTTTGTTGATGTTGTTCTTGGGTGGATTTTCTTTTCTAAGGACAACCGCACAGTGTTGACGAATGATATCTTTGTTGACGTCCAGTAAGTCTCTAATACCATATTCAATGTCATAGATGATATCATCGACTAAGATCTTTCTAGGAGCAAGAGAAAAGTTTAAACATTTCTCCAAAAGACTAAAGACGAGGGGATCAAAAGAAAAAGCTAAAGAGATTGAAAACTCTATTACTAGAAGAGGAAAGAAAATTGGAACAAACATTATTATCCAAACCTAGAGCCTTATTACCAATCCTAATATTATTACTATTATCAAAATTAATAACAAAGTCACTAACCTCATTAATATTATTATTATAATTATTATTATTATTATTATTATATATTATTATTATTATTATTATTATTATTATTATTATTATTATTATTATTATTATTATCCTCCAACCATAAAGTATTATTCCTATTACTAACATTAATTGGTTTTTTAATAATGATAATGGTTTGGTTTGGCTTCGGTGGTTTTTGTTTTAAAGTTAAATTTAATTTAGTTTGATCTTGATAGTGTCTAGAGAATTGAATCCACAACCATGACCCAAGTTTGATCCTGAAGGTGTCAAGAAAATTGAACCTACAACCATGACCCTGAAGGTGTCGGGAGAATTGAACCCACAACCTCTCAATAGAAAAACATCACAATAAAAAAATATTTTAACGATAAAGATAAACCAATTAAACTAAACCTCTAGACTTGCACATAATGATAAGTTATTATCATAATGGTTTATAAAATTAATAAAATATAAAAATATACCAAATTTTAAATAAATTAATAATATACAATTTTTTGGAAAATATTTATTATAATGAGTTTAATTAATTATTTGATATATCTTATAACTATTTGAAAGATTTTAAATAACATTAATTATTTATTTTAAATTTTTATATAATACTTATAATATAAATAATGTATAAACATAAAATTAAGTTAGAGGGTGAATAATATAAAGACATAAAATTAAGTTAAAGACATGGTAATAGAGGAGGCTTAGTTGAGACGTGAAGGATTGTCCTCTTCCAATAGGTTTGTTTTGGGTGGTTATGTGTGTGTAGGGTTTATAATTGTAATATTTATATAAATTTTATGATTTGAATGTATATGTTTTTTTGGGTTTGATATTTTTTTGAGACCGTAGAATTAGTTTAATATTGTTTTTTTTCATGTCATAATTTAAAAAAATTAAAAAATTAAAAGAATTTATATATATATATATGAATGAGGCAAGTTTATTTAATAATTTTTTTAAGATGGAGTTTTACTATTATGTTTTTGGCCCTTGTCAATATTTCTACTAATATGGGTTCCGTAAGCTCCACATTGATCGGCTCATTGGTCCTTGGTTCTTTAGCTAGTCTGTGGCGTCCCCTGTCCGAATGGTAAATAATAGTAAGTGCATGGATATTTCAAAGAAATAGGTGGGTGCATTGGCTAGCATGCAGGCGCTAGTCTGTTGGGCACCCTAGCGACCCAACTGAATGTTTATATTTTTAAATAAAACAAAGACCTGCATAACCACGATCGTCTGACTATTAAAAAAAATCAATCGTTGCCAAAATAATTTTTTTGTGCCAAATTTGGTCATCGGGCCCGATTTGGGTGCCACGTGGCAACTCCTCATTGGCTCTTCACAATTGTTGCTAAATTTATTGGGGTCCCGCTATATTTGGTGGCTCTGTAAATTCCAAAGTCAAGTTTGATTGAAACTTTGACTGGTCATAACTTGCACATACAAAGTCGGATTGAGGCGCCATTTGCGCCATTGGAATTAAGACAACGAGATTTACGATTTGGACTTGGTTTCATTGAGATTTGATAACTTGGATTTTAGAGGTTTTCCAGAGCCACCTGGGTCACCACAAACCTTTAAGAGTCATTGTACCCTAGTTTTTCAGCAATAGATATTGAAATATTCAAGTAGTGAAATTTAGATCCATGGGAAATAGGTTCTTCTTCATCCTTTTATTTTCATGATTCACATATTCTTGAGTTATGCGGGACATATGAATATGGACTTTCCATGATCATGGGGCACATATGGAAAGCCCTATACATGCACATCCTTAAGATAAATCATGAATATATGCATTTTTCTCAAAAGGTAGTGTATATACACCACAAAAAGTTTAAAATATATCAATTTAACTCAGAAAATTCTCCCTAGTTTTCTAGGAAAATGAACATTGCAGGGGAAAAAGAGAGCATGGAAAGATTAATAAGCTTGCTATAAATTATCCTAAAGCCATACATGCACTTTGAGATTATGTTCTCTTGAAGTATCTTATGTGTCTAAGCATGCAATGTACACAAAGGAAATTGCTTCAAACATTTGTTAGTTATTGAGAACCAAACTAGGATGCTTACATGCATAACAATGAAGTTATAAATATTTAGGTGGAAGATATATACTTCTTTATAGGAATGTCCTTGCAAGGAGAATTGATAATCCTTAAGGGGGGTGGCCAAGGAAGGAAGGCTTGTTTGACAAAATGGGGTATTTCCACATAGGATGAACACCTTAAGAAACCACTCACTATTAGGTCCCTATAATACTAGTGTATTCCCTTATTATTATTGTCACTGTAGCCCCTCATTGTTATTGTTGTGCATATGTTGTCCCCATATTTTTATTAATGTGCCCCATAGAAGCCCGCTATTGTTATTGTTGTGTCGCTACATTATTATTGTTATGTCGGCTTTGATTATATTGTGACCCCTTAGACTCCTATATATAGCAAGGAGGTCTTGTCATTTGTATCATCCAAGAATTGTTCATTTGTGTAATGTAAAGGAGGTTTCCCCCCTCGAAGAGGCTGATTTTGAAGTCGTTGATTTATCTTTTCTTCTATTTTGTGAGTTGATTGCATAACATTTGGTATCAAAGCTTTGGATTCTAGGGTTTTGTTGCTTCAAATAGGTCATCATGGAATGTTTGCTATAATGTTTTTTTTACAAAGTTTCAAAAGATGAAATTAAAACCCATTTGAGCAAAAATCTTGATGAACCTCAGGTACAAATTTCAAATCTTGTATCGCTATAATTTTGGAGATATGATCCAAGGAATTTAGGGTTTTTGTAGGCTCTTGAATTACATCTCAAACAAGCGACCTGGGGAAAATCGTCATAACTTTCTCTCTGAGCATAAGATTGACATTTCATAAAAAGGTGCAAAAATAAGGTAGACTTTAGTTTTCTGTGTATCGTTTCTAGGTTCAAAGGTATAAATAGTGACATGTTGCACTTCGTACAAGTTCACTCTACTGAACTAGTCTATAATTTGGTCATTGTGGGAGATTTGGAATAACGCTTTCTTGGAGAATCCAATCTTGATCAGACTTGTGGAGCTAGAAAGAGGACTTAGAGGGATACATTAGGAAGAAATTTCAAACCTTGGAGATCGGCAATTACAAAGATACAACATATTCAATATTGGGCTCCTACAAAGCGAAAAAAGGTGTGTAGTCTTTTTAAAATTTTGCATAAGTTTGGTTTGAAAAATTAGTTTGAAGGAATTCAAAGGGCATAGTGAAGCCAATTATTGTTAAGTGATTCCCCTAAGAAAGAAAATGGAAACACCTAGTAAGAAACCTAAAATATCTAGCATGACTCATGAAGAAGAGGAAGAAATGCAACACAATATATCACAATTACAAGACCAAGTGCAACACATTTCACTCTCACAAAAAGTAACAGAATCTAAGATAAATGGTTTAAAGAAAGGTGTGGAAGCTAATATGGATGGCATGGAAGCTAAGATGGATGGTTTATAAGTAAACATTGAAGATTTGAAGAAATACGTGGAAGGTTTGAAAAAAGGTTTGGCAAGTTACTACAAGAAATGCTTCCTAACGGAAAAAAGGTAGTAGAGCAAACTCATAATGAGAACAAAAGAAATGTTAGTCATGATTTCATAGAATCTAACATTGAAAGGAAGACCCACCATGTTCCAAATATCGATATGAGGAAGTTTGATGGCAAGGATCCCGTAACATGGATACTACAGATGGAGCAATATTTTGATCTCCATAATGTTCAGAACACACAAACGGTATGCATTGAAACTTTATATTTGGAACCCAATCAGTTTGTGTGGTATCGATGGATTTGATCTCATAAACAAATTGTCACTTGGGCAATTTTGGTTTTTTTTTTATGATTAGTTTTTTTGTGCTAATAACAATTACAGATTAATAAACATGTGCTTTCTTCTTTCTTTTTGTGCTGAGGTTTCCTTAGTTGTTGGTGCTTACAAACAGGTAAATTTCCTTAAGTTAAACAATAAATTCATGAGAAAAATAGCTTCCAAAACTAATAATGAACAAAAAACATGTATAGTGCAGCAAACCATCAAAGAGACACATTAACATAGTATTTTGATGAAGGAGCTCACCCCTCTTGGGTTACATCTCCTTGGTCCAACTCTATGGCTTAGGCATCTGTATTAGCTCAATGTGGAAAAAAATTTGTTTACAAAGCTCTATGGCTCATGATACTTGCAACAATGTGTTAAGAATGTCCAAATTAGCCAAGAACACCTCTTTCTGAGTTCAATTTGGTAGAAAATTGCTCAATATATGTTGCATTCAATTTTTCCTAGGAAACCCCGCCAAATATGGAGAGACTCCAGTTAAGTCCGCCAAAACTAGCAGTTCTGCCAAACTTAGCGTACTACCAAATCCATTGCCAACTTAATCCAAAATTAACGCAAGTTTAATTAAAGGCTAAACAGAATTAATTAAATTAAGTGTGATTAGTGCATTAAGTGCTTATCCTATTCGTTGGCCCTTGGCTACCGGCTTATGGTCGCATGGGGTGGGGACTGGCCCGCAAGGTTGGCTCCCCTCCTTCCCCCATCGTCAGCGTTGTATGTGTTAAATACAATTATTGGGAAATGCTTTTTAAATCCTACCATGATGGATCAATGGCAAAGGCATTGGTATTGGGAGGGGAAGGTCACGAGTTCAAACCCGCCCTTTGCCCATCCCATATACATTTTGCAATACAATGTATGGTTCAGACCTTTTCATTTAACGTGGACTTTGAACTTTGGTATAATATATAGTTCAGAAATTTGATATAATGCAATTTCGTTATGTTTATTATAGATATAGATATAGATATAGATATATATATATATATATATATATATATATATATATATATATATATATATATATAGATATAAACAAATTCAAATTCCACCTTGGAGCCAACTAGGCAATTTCACCTTCACACAACCAAACTGTCGAGTCCAGAGATGACACTTGTCACAACCCCATTTGGAAAAAAATGAAGAAGAATCCCCTTGCTCACTAGACTACCATGTCATCATTATGTCCCATTCTGCAATTTTTTTAGTTGTTTAGGAAAATGAACAACAAGCCTTTTCTCCTTCATTCGGACTCCTTTTTCAGTGAAACAAATTGTGTTGCAATCGTCTTGACAAGTCAGACACAGTTGTACAGTTTTTGAGCCAATCTAAGAACTTTTATTTTTGAGCTAAATACTAAGCACCTGATCATTCCTCCCCACTATAAGCCTTTTGGACCCCAAAAGATACTATCAATTGTTTAGCAAGTGAGGGTACAACTTCCTCACCTTCTTGATCTGCAACCATTTGGCTTGAGAAGGTTTTTTTCCCTTGAGTCCCACTCTAAGGTATTCGACATCCCCTCTCTTTGAAGTTCCAGTTATTTTGTCAAGTATGAGATCTTGTTGAAGCTCATCTAGATATTCTGGCAAGAATCTATTGATGGTAGCTAAACATGCTCTCCTTGATCATCAATCAAAGGAGGCTCAAACAATCTCAAATTCTCAACATTAACTATAGAGTATATTTGCATATAAGGAGGAAAATCAAGCTTGAATGCATTATTACCAATCTTTTCTAGAATTTTAAAAGGTCCATAACAAATTGGTTTCAGCTTTTTACCTTCCCCTTGAAGTCTCTCTTTGCTAATATACAACCAAACTTCATCGCCAACTTGAAATTTGTGATCAATCTCATGCCTTGCCTTATACCTGCTTTGACTTTTCTCAAGTTATTCTTGCATTGTATGATGTATCAACTGAATTTTCCCTATGAACTTCCTTGCCTTATCGATATCACTGTGACCTTCGATAGCAACATCTTTCTCAAAGATGAAGTCCAATGGAGATCTTGGCAAGTATCCATAACATGCCTCAAATGGCGATGTGTTTGTGGAAGAATGATTTTCCATGTTGTATGCATGTTGTATGTAATGCAATTGTTCATCTCACAACTTGGGATGTTTGTTGCAATATCCTCTAAGAAGATGAATAATTGTTCTATTGACCACCTCGGTTTGTCCATATGTTTGTGGATGAAAGGTTGTACTCTTCTTCAACTTTGTGTCCATCATGTCCCATAAATTTGACCAAAAATTCCCAACAAATCGAGAATCTCGATCACTTACAATAGAAGTAGGAAGACCAAAATGAACCCAAATGTTTTGATAGAAAAGATGAGTTGCTTGTTCAGCTGTAATTTTCTTTTTACATGGTATTAGTATGCACATCTTGCTTAACTTGTCTATAACTCCATACAAGTAATCATGACCTTTCCTTGACAATGGAAGACCTCCTACAAAATCCGTTGAGATACTCTTCCATGGATGTGAAGGTACCAGAAGTGGAGTGTATAAACTAAGTTTCCTATTACTAGTCTTACTTATAGCACATAAAGAACATCCTCTTATGAAACAAGAAGCATTATCCAACATGCATGGCCAATAACATTACCTTTGAAGATTCGTTATTGTCTTTCCTACACCAAAGTGTCCAACAACCAATGAAGTGTGCGCCTTTCTTATGATATTGTTTCTTTCTCCCTATGGAATACACAACTTGCCCAAGTGATACAACAAACTCTTATGTACATGATAATCCAACTCTTCTATTTGGTTTCCTTGACTCAAGCTTGCATATACTTCTTGAAAGTCACTATCATTTGCATATTGTTCTATGTAACTTTCATGCAAAATAGAATTATGCTTGAGTATAATAGATGAATTTACAATAGTCCTTGAAAGCATATCATCTACTTTATTGTAGATTCCTTTTTTATACCCGATAACCAAATGAAATTGTTGTAGAAAACCCATCCATCTGAAATGTCGTGACTGTTGCAACTTTGACTATGACTGTAAATACTGCAATGGTTGATGGTTGGTATGGATGATGGTCTCCTTTCCGATAAAATAATGCTTCCATTTCTTAACACTTTATACCAATGCATAAAGTTATTTGTCATATGTGGGATAGTTAGTTACAACTCCATTAAAAATTTTAGAATGAAATGAAATGGGCTTACCATGCTGCAATAGAACTGCTCCCATGGCATAATCACTTGCATCTGTTTGAATATCGAATGGTTTTCTAAGATCCAGAAGTGATAATACCGGTGTTGAACTTATCTTTTGCTTCAAAACATCAAATGATTTTTGTTGTACATCTCCCCAATGGAAGACTTTCTTAACACTTGTCAATGCATGTAATAGAGCTGCAATGGAAGAAAAATTAGCAATAAACTTTCTCCAATATTGTGTTGCCCCCAAAAAGCTTCTTACCTTTGTAACTGTATTGGGCTTGGGCTAAATCAGAATGACCTCAACCTTAGAAGGGTCTATCTTCAGTTCACCTCCTCCAACAATGTGTCCCAAATACACCAAAGAAGTCTTACTAAATTCACACTTCCACAAATTTAAAAATAACCGTTCTTTTCTTAAGACATCAAGTACTTTGTTTACATGCATGACATGTTCATCTCTTTACTTGCTGAATATGAGGATATCATCTAAGTAGACAATGAAAAAATCATCTAGAAATGGTCTCAATACATCATTACTCTCATGAAAGTAGCTGGAGCATTTGTAAGACCAAAAGGCATAACAAGCCACTCAAACAATCCTTGTTTAGTTTTAAATGCAGTTTTCCAAATGTCTTCTTTAGCTGTCCTAACTTGATGATAACCACTTCGTAAATATATCTTAGTGAAATACTTTGCATACCTCAATTGACCAAGCAAATCATCAATTCTTGGGAGTGTATAATGATTCTTTATCGTGATTTTGTTCAGTGCACGAAAATCCACACACATGCACCAAGTGCCATCCTTCTTTGGCACCAAGACAACAGGCGAACCACATGGCGAAGTAGATGGGCGTATGATAACTTTGCTCAGCAATTCTTGGATTTTTTTTTTGATTTCCAAACTCTCCATAATAGGCATACATGCCAATGTTTGGAAGTGGAACATCCTGTTGAAATTGAATCTCATGCTAAATTCCCCTCTTGGGAGGTAACCCCTTTTGTTCCTGAAACATCTCGCCATGCTTGCTTAACACATCAAACAAATCAGATTTCAATTTATCATCACAACCTTCAAAAGATTCATAACCAATATCATTCTTTTCTTGATCATGAGAAGCACAAAACTTTTACTTGCATTTACTAGTCTTTTCATCTGCCCTGCATTAACCAAAGAAATGTTAATCTTTTTGCGATGGGCTCTCACTATGTACTCCACCCCATTCTTGAGCAATATGTATTTGTTTTCATGGCGATAAAATACTGCCTTTCTATCATACAAATAAGGAATACCCAAAACGATTCTTGATATTTCAAGTGGAACTACATCTAACTCAACTTCATCAATGAACTTTTCAGTAATGGCGAATTTGAATAGACACTTCCTTGTAACCTGTAAGTTTTCATTGTTTACTATCCAATCCAATGGATATGGCTTGTGATGAGGTACAATTTCAAGGTTTAGTTTTTTAACCAAGCCTTATGAAATCAAGTTTGATTGTGACCCACTATCAAATAATGCATCAACCTTTGTATGATTTTAAATCACTCTAACATGAAACAACTCTATTCTTGACTCTTCATTTGGAGTGTTGTTTTGACTATGTCATGAACTAGTGCTTGCAATAGTTTCCTTTCCTTTTGTAACCATGGCTGAAATCTTGGTCTCATCACCAGAAGCTGAACCAAGGTCATGTTTTGTGGTAGCTATCGTCTTTTGTTTTCCCTTATTGTTTTGTTTCTTAGGCCTTAATTCGGGATGCAGTTTCCAACAGTGGGCTTCATCATACCCCTCTTTGGAACAATGTTTTCATGTGATTTTCTCCCCTTCTTTCTTCACACTTGCATTCTTCTTTCCCTTCCGTTTTCCACCCTTTTATTTCTCCTTATCCTTGAATGGTTTCCTCTTACTACTCTCTTCCCAAATGTTCTTTCCTCTAGATTCAAGGTGCATGGCTTGCACATATACCTCATCTAAATTGTTTGGATTAAACATAAGGATAGTATGTTTCAAATAGGAGTGTAAACCCCCAATATATTTCAGTTGTGTCTTTGGAATTCAAATTCACTCCTAATAACAAAGCCCTTTTTCTAAACTCCTGTGTATAATCTTGGATTGTTTGACCTTTAAGCTGCCTAAAATTCTGCCAACTCATAATGGATTTTTGCATATAGGCTAAAGGATAAAACTGTCTTTTAATTGCAGAAACAAATTCAAACCAAGTGATAGATATCTTACCATGGATTCTCATTTCCTCTTGAGTCTTTGCTTCCCACCAAACTAGTGCAGCTCCTTCGAGCGTCAGTGAAGCCAACTTGATCTTTATGTCATCTTCTTGAAGGTTCTGAATTTTGCAGTATACCTCCAACTGTCGAATCCAATTTTCCAACTTTTCTGCATTCACCTCTAATTGTACATGGGAAGTTCGAATTTTATGTCCAATTTTAGTGATGGAGTTTTTCTTTTTGGGGTTTTGGAATGAGTATGGCTTGTTTCAGTGGTAGTAGTGGAAGATGATACTGTGTGAGATGATGGAGATGATGAGGAAGATGATAAGGATGGTGGAGATGGAGGTGGATTTCCACCATTCCCTTTGGAATATTCTTCTCATATTTTTTGTTCTTTGAGTTTCCTTCTCCATGTGGAGGTTTATAACTCTCTCCAACCATTATGGTGTTCCTATCTTCATAAAGGACTTTAACCATCTCAGTCAAATTATAGAAAGATTTCTTGAATTCTTCCTCTTCTGAAGAGGGACCTTCGGGCTCTCTTTATCCAAACATAATGGCTATGGATTCACGCTCATAAATTTGTACTGATTGTACCTCTTCAATCTCAATTGAAGGAAAAACTTGAGAAGTTTCAAGTGAAACTAGAATTGGAACTTTGGGTGTTGGAGATTGTGGCCTTGTAGCTCTCCTTCTTCTGGGCATTACCTCAAGTGTTGCAACCAATAACTTCCCTTCTCCTCTCTGCAACTTTAACCTTGTAAGCATCACAATTTTGCAACCATTAAAACCCTAATTGCACGAACTCAAGCAATCAAGCAATTCAACCTTTCCTCTGATACCAACTTGATCTGGTTTTGTATGATTAGTTTTGTTGTGCTAATAACAATTACAGATTAATAAACATGTGCTTGCTTCTTACTTTTTTTGCTGAGGTTTCCTTAGTTGTTGGTGCTTACAAACAGATAAATTTCCTTAAGTTAAATAAGAAATTCATGAGAAAAATAGCTTCAAAAACTAATAATGAACATAAAACATGTACAGTACAACAAACCATCAAAGAGACACATTAACATAGTGTTTTGATGAAGGATTTTACCCCTCCTGGGTTACATCACCTTGGTCCAGCTTCCATGGCTTGGGCCTTTGTATTAGCTCAATGTGGAAAAAATGTTGTTTACAAAGCTCTATGGCTCCTGATATATGCACTAATGTGTTCAGAATGTCAAAACTAGCCAAGAACACCTCTTTTTGAGCTCAATTTGGTCGAAAATTGCTCAAGATATGTTGCATTGAATTTTTCCTAGGAAAGCCTGCTAAATCCGGAGAGACTCCAGTTAAGTCCACCAAAACTAGCAGTTCCGTTGAACTTAGCGCACCGCCAAATCCACCACCAACTTAATCCGAAATTAAAGCGGGTTTAATTAAAGGATAAACAGAATTAATTAACTTAAGTGTGATTAGTGCGCTAAGCGCTTATCCTATCTGATGGCCCTTGGTTATGTGCTTGTGATCACATGAGGTGGGGGCTAGCCCGCAGGGCTAGCTCCCCTCCTTCCCCTATTGTTGGCGTTGTATTCGTTAAATACAATTCATGAGCAATGCTTTTCAAATCGCGTCACGATGGTTCAACGACGAAGGCATTGGTATTGGGAGGGGGAGGTCATGGGTTCAAACTCGCCCTCTGCCCATCCCATATACATTTTGCAATACAATGTATGGTTCAGACCTTTGCATTTAACGTGGAATTTGAAATTTGGTATAATATATAGTTCATAAATTTGATATAATGCAGATTTGTTATGTATATATATATATATATATATATATATATATATATATATATATATATATATATATATATATATATATATATATATATATATAAAAAGACTATATATATATATATATATATTATATATATATATAATATATAATATATATTAAAATAAAAACAAATTCAAATTCCACCTTGGAGCCAACTAGGCAATTTCACCTTCACACAACCAAAATTGCGAATTCGGAGGTGAAACTTGTCACAGCCCCATTGGGCAAAAACTGAGGAAGATTCCCCTTGCTGACTATACTGCTAACTGGACTGCCATGTCATCAGTCTATCCCATTCTGCAATTTTTTTAGCGGTTTAGGAAAACGAACAGTAGGCCTTTTCACCTTCATCCGGACTCCGTTTTTAGTGAAACGAACTGCGTTGCGATTGTCTTGATGATACGGACGCAGTCATATAGTTTTAGAGCCAATTTGATAACTTTTATTTTTGAGCTAAATACTGAGCACCTAATCATTTTTTACGAAAGAAATGATAGCACATTATGAGGATACAAAAAGCAACACCTTTTTTAGCCAATTGATAAATCTCAAACAAAAGGGTTCAATGGTGGAGCACATTGAGGACTCCTAAAAATTGAGTATAAGGGTAAAATACATTCCAGAGGAGCATAGGATTGATGTGTTAGCGAATTTAAAGGATAGCATCCAACATGTGGTTTTCCGTTGGGAACCTAATTCATTGGAGAAGGCATTCAAGATGGCAAGAAAAATTGAAAGCAAATTATGGCAACAAGAAATCCTACCAATCGCAACTATAAATATGGAAGTGTTGTTACCCCAAGCCTTCCACAACCTACAATGTTGACACCACAACATTTGGAAGAAAAAAGAGTGAAAGGGCTTTGTTACAGTTGTGATAGTAAATACACTAAAGGTCATAAGTGTGTTGAGAAGAAATTATTTTACATAGATTGTGAAGAGGAAGAAGAAAAGGAACAAGAAACATCAAAAGAAGAGGATACACACTAGGAACAAACCCTAGAGAAAGAAGAAATGAATCTGACCATATCTTATAATGCATTGGCCGGAATTACCACTCCTTAAACTATCAAGATAGAAGGACATATCAAGAAGAAAAAGTTAATAATGTTGATTGATTCAAGCATTACCCATAATTTTATTCATTGTAAGATAGCGAAGGAATTGAATTTCTTCCTATATCTAGCACCATAGCGTCAAGTGATTGTTGGAAATGGAGGAACCATAAATTGCTCTGGAAAGTGCCATAATATCAAGCTATCCATGGAAGAATACGTGTTGAATAGTCCAATGCTTTCCATTTCAATGGGTGGTGCTAATGTTGTACTAGGAGTCCAATGGCTACAATATTTGGGTACGAGAGATTTTTCTTTTTGTTGACTAGCAGAATCAGCGATGACGACAGTATCGTACTCACGTTACACGGGGTTGAATCCCACCGGCTGCCACTATAACCTCTAGGAGGAACCACCTAGCCCACAAGAATGGGCCTCGGTTAAGACGAGACTCGAACTTGTGACCTGCACAGTGGCATGGACGACTTAGCAGATCATCCGTTGGCCATGAGACCAAACCTCTGTGGGTGGGTACGAAAGATTTTAATTTTCAAGAACTTTTCTTGATTTTTTTTTACAAGGAAAGTAATTTGAATTAAGGGGTATCGCAGGGAAACCGAGAAATATAATCAGCTCTAACGTCATGACGAAGCTTCTAAAGAAAGAACAACGTGGTGTAATTGCACAATTGTGTTCACTAGAGGTTCCCACATCGAAATCATTTATTTCTCCAGATCTCCAAAAAGTCTTGGACAATCGTTCCAAGGTATTTGAGACTCCCAAAGGCCTCCCACCTATTTTTGATCATGATCATGGTATTCATTTGATTCCAGGAAGTGTTCCTCCAAACATCAGGCCCTACAAATATCCCTATACCCAAAAGATTGAAATTGAATGTATGGTTGCAGAAATGCTAGAGGCTGGTATAATTCAACCAAGTCAAAGTTATTTCTTTGCTCCAGTAGTATTGGTGCACAAGAAGGATGGATCATGGTGCATGGGTCCAGATTATAGGGAGCTTAACAAGCTCACTATTAAAGATAAATTTCCCATTCCTGTCATTGATGAATTATTAGATGAATTGCATGGAGCAATTTACTTCACCAAGTTGGACCTTTATTCAAGATATCATAAAATCAGAATGAATACTAAAGACATTCCGAAAACAACATTTAGAACTCATGAGGGTCATTATGAATTTTTGGTCATGCCTTTTGGCCTTACCAATGCACTTTCTACATTTCAAGGTTTGATGAATTCCATTTTCAAACTCTTCCTTAGAAAATTTGCGTTAGTATTTTCTGATGATATACTAATCTATAACAAGTCTTGGAAGGATCATGTTCAATATGTTGATAGAGTGCTCAAACTATTGGAGGAGAAATAATTATACACAAAAACCTCCAAATGTTTCTTTGGAGTACAAGAGGTGGAATATTTGGGTCATATTGTATCTCATGAAGGTGTTAAGGTAAACCTTAGAAAAATTAAACCCATTAAGGAATGGAAAATCCCCACATCCATAAAGCATCTGCGAAGATTTCTTGGGTTGACATGGTATTATCACAAGTTTGTTAAGAATTATGGGAGAATAACAACACCTCTAACAACATTACTGAAGAAAGATGCATTTTCTTGGACTCCTGAAGCAACGAAAGTCTTTGAACATATTAAGAAGGCAATGAGCCAAGCACCGGTCTTAGCTACACTAGGCTTCACAAAACCTTTATTGTGGAATGTTATTGGTGGGCTCCAGTATTGTAGCAATAATGCTACAACTCCTGGAGCTTCCTTCTCTAATTTTATCAACCCGGTAGTTCGTAACAAACTTGGAAGCGACGGTGCTGTATGCACAAGTACTAGCTCTTGTCGCAGTTGTCACTTGGTCAACTGGCACAAGTCCGCTAGGGCTCAAGCCAACTTCTATATGTTCTCAGAAGAAGCTTTTTAAGTGATGAACGAAAGCTATCTCAAAGGAAATTAACCTACTTTGCAAGAATGAACTAAAAGCCAACAAAACATGGAAACCCTAGTAAACCCTAATTCTACCAGCTTAATCCTTATGATGCAATGGTGGGAATGCAACTTCTAAAAGTGATGCCATTACTTCTATTGAGATGAGTTGCATGTGTCTAAACTACTTTCATATGAAGAGAACATGTTTTTGTATTTTTGCTCAAGTTGTTGGAGTTATTATGACTGTGCTTCTTACTGGGTCTTAACTGTGTAGGGGTAGATCAAGGGGAGGAAGGCTTGGAAAAGGTCAGGAGGACTTCTGAGAGGGTCCAAGGGATCCCTAACATCATTCCACAGAAGTTCACAAAGTTCAGATGCCTGGCAACCGTGTTTGCAAGCTTCTACAGGATGTCTGCAGGGGATTCTACAGGAAGTTCAGGATTTCTACAGGAAGTCCCGTAATTTCTACAGGATGTTCTGCAATCGGAGTTTTGGGTGATGGATGAGTGAATGAGCTGTATGGGTGGATAGGGAGGTAGGAGGGGAGCTTGTAATGGCTTATGGACAGAGAGGTGAGATGGAGAGGGGGTGTGTAAAGCTGGTTGGTCTAGAGGAGGGTAGAGGCAATGGAAGGCCGAAAAGATAAAACAACGTGGATAATAGAAGAGTTGGGAGGCAAATGATCTAACTGGGAGATAAGTAGATGGCCTAGGTATGGCTTAGAAGGATAAGGAAACGATGGAGTGGTGCTGCGCAGTGTAAATGAAACAAATCACCCCTGTCTTGCGTATAACCGAAATGTCATCAACCTACTCTAATTGTTTTATTAGAAACCAAAGAACAGCAATGTCGTTTTTAAGGGAAAATCGTGCATGGTGCTGAAACAAAGAGTTATTGCTCAAGATCTAAATGCATGGACACTTCTACAAATGGAAATATTACGTTAAAGCTTGCATGAACATGTAAAACTGTGTTTTTGGTAGTTGGCACGGTCTGCACTCCCAATCTCTAAACAGAGGTGGAAGTGAGTGTGCAATCAACCCTTTTTTGGAGCTCTGATTAACTCTAATCTCCTTACTCTAATCTAAACTACTGAAAGCAACTTTGTCCATAAAACTAACCTACTTAATCACATCAAGAAATTCAACTCAGCAAACTATGTTTCCAAATGCATGTAAAGGGAAAGAAATACAATGCTGAAAGAAAAGTAACAATACAAAGAAAGGAGGTCTATTGCTCTCAGGTTGGGCCCAACCCTGAGAGCTATAGCTCCTCTAAGAACTCAGAATTGAACTCAAATCTGCCTGCCTTTTATTAAAAGATAATAGTCATCAGTCTCATAACATGCCAAAAATGGCTTACAAAAAGCAAAACAAAGCTATAGCTCGTAATTCAGAATCTGCAACAAAGGTTCAAAAGTTCCCATCGAAGGCTACAGCCTCAATATTTATACATTATGAGGGCCAAGCTGGCCTCCTAAATTAGTGGGGCTTAGCTGACCAACTAAAAGTAAACTGTTGTTCCCTTAGAATCCGTTGGCTGCCTTCTAGCTCGGTGGTGATAGTTGTTGGAGCTCGGAGTTGTGGGTGGAGATCACGAGGAAGGCCATTCAATGGCGTGGACAACCTTCCTACAAAACCTCAATGCCACCTTGGCTATCTCCTAGCCTTCATCTGCGTGGTTTTGCTCCATTTAATGTCAAAAAACCTGAAATAAACATGTATTAGCCACCTAGGAATAGTGACTGCCCTTCATTCGTACAAATAACATAAATATACTAAAAAATGATGCATAAGTCATGAAAAATGAAGGGTTGAGCAAGGGTAGTGAGGCCAAATGAGCCCAAAATGTTACCAAATTTGGGGCTCATCATCACCCCCCAGCTAAAATATTTGCTCATCCTTGAGCAACTAATCCAGCTCCTCATCCTTCATTGCCTTTACTGCCACCCTTACATCCCAAGCCTCTGTAGTAGTGTCCTTGCCGATATGGAACCCAGCCTTTCTGTTCACCTCTTCCCACTGTTCATTATCATCTTTCTCTGTGCTGCCTTCCATCAATCCTAGCAGCAGTGGTGGGCTTAGCTTGAGGCCAATCCAGCTGGCCTGGAGGTTTTGCATGGATTTCTTATAGAGGGCCACCCGGACTAGAGCTTCCCTCATCCGAGTTGGGGTATGATAGTCTCTGATTTTCAGACTGTGGGCCAATGTATTCCATCGGCGGGTGCAAGCTTGGACAGAGTTGTCTCCTAACAGTCTCTCGATGTCCTCAAAATGCGCTATGGCCTGGGCCTGCTGATCCATATATCTCAATGAAGCTTGAGGGTCGGTGGACAAGTGTTGGTGTGCCGAGATTAGTGCAACTGGATCCCCTGGTTCTGCTCTAATTAGCAATGGCTCATTCAGCTCTCGGTTCATGACCGCTTTGGCTTCTGCTGCTCTTTTGTACTCATGGTTCAACCATGAGGCAAATGCCATTAATTGCATATCTCCTAAGGCCGTATTGGGATCCCATGAAATTACATTAGGCAGGGCCAAATTATGGAGATAGAACTCCGCTAATTTGGCCTTATCCTCTGATGAGCTGGTACTGCATAATTCAGTGAATTGCTGCGGGTCTTGGAGCTGAGAGATACCCCTTTGCGCCAAGGTATTGATTTGAAATTGCAGCCATTGGTCTTTCAGGTACAGGCCATAGGATTTGGCCGGCTGTCTGCATTGGATAGCATCCATGGCCCAACTGGCCATGCAGGCTAATTGTGCCTCTTTCTGCTGCAGCTGTTATCTGAGAGCTTGCACCTCAATTTGTGCTTGTTGTTCTGCTTCCTGTAGATGCAAGGTTGGCTCCCCAAGACCGGTTTGCAGTTCCTTTTTGCCTTGCTGTCCTGCTATTATGTCCCCTAAGGGTGTGCCTGTTCCTCTCCTCAGCTCTTGTAGCTGCAGTCTAAGTTTTTCGTTTTCTTCCTGTATGAACACCCGCTGGTAATTTGCCACGTGTTTAGCCATGGCTAATTCACTTCTGGCCTCCTTAAGTTGCTCTTCCAAGGGGCCTATGTCCGCCACACCTTTTGATTTGGCTATTTTCATCCACGTGTGTGATCGTACTCTCTCTTCCTCCAATGCAAAGAACAGTGGCACAGTGAATTTCTGAGGTATAATTTTGCCAGCCTCTAAGAAGTTGTAATATGAACTCAGACTTGGCTGAGGGCTAGGCTCTGGAATATGCTCTTTCTCTACTTCTTTTGGTGGCTCTACTTCGCCCTCTCTCGGTGGTGATGAGGGTGCTTCTCCTTCCATCCTCTCGGTCTCCTTAGGCCGGGCTAAGGTTTCCTGTAGAGCATCCTCAGCATCCTGTAGCCGGGCTTTTGAAGCCAATTGGTCTAACCTTTCTTTCCAAGTAGTTTTCTTCGGGCTCCCCCTCTCATAGGTGACTGATATCTTTGAGGGGGACCTCTCCTTGGGCGAAGTAGGGGCATCCTCTATAGTGATTGGGCTGCTGGACGGAGGCTGTGGCTTGCCCGTCTTTATTCTCACACTTCTTCTAGCTTTAAAATATAGAGGGGTCTCCCTCTTTCTCTTCTCCTTTTGCTTAGGAGGTGTACTGAGGGCGGCCAGCACGGCTGCTACCTCCCTTGCAAGAATGTCAGCTTTCTTCTCCTTGGGTTTCGCTTTCTCAGGGCTTCCTGTAGAAGACCCTTTTTCAGTTGATTTCTGGCTTCCTGTAGAAGCCGGTTTCGGTTTTCTTGTAGGAACAGGTGGCACCACTTTAGTTTGCTTTGCTGAGGGTGTTTTACTTTTTGACTTGGTCGAGGCTGCTGTCGAGGTACCTTTGCTGATGTGGACCTACTCAGTCTTGTCCACCCTGCTTTGTAATCTCTTCTCTTGGGGTGTTAATATGGGTGCTTCCTCTTTCTCTTTGGCACCCTTTTTCTCTTGTTTCTTCTTTTGCTCTTTCTTCTGCTCCGTGGTCGTGGTCTTCTGGCCTTTTTCTTTCTTCCCTGCGGGCACTGACTCCTTCTCCTCACTGCTAGATGAACCGAGCTCTTCGGTCAACATCTTTATATCACCATCCTTGGTCAAATTTCTGAAGGCTTCCCATGAGAGAGGAACCTTGTATGTGTGGAGCACATCCTCCACGAGGATTTTAATGAGTCCATGGTGGGCTACCTGGTCTGGTGTGCCTTCTTTCAACTTGGTGGCACATTCAATCATAGACTGTAGTAGAATGTAGGGGATACTTAGTTTGTTCTCTACAGGTAGGTCCATCTGATGCCTTAATTCTGTGAGTAACCGAAAATGGTACCCATATACAATGCTAAATCGACCTTCGCAGGTGATGTACTTCATAATCTGAAGGCTAACTTCACTCCAAAGTGGCAGTAAGCTGGTTCTACGAACCCCGTTTTTATCTTCTGAGAATTCCTCCTCTGGGGGGAAGAATTCCTTCTTAGCCTTCTGGCCCAATTTCCTCTCTTCTTTATCCTATGGTAATCCCATTGGGAGCTCAGTAACTCGGCTGATGAATTGTGGGGTGAGTCTGAGGTTCAAACCCCTGAAGTTGACGGTGGCCAATGTTTTGGATTTTGGCTTCAGAGCTTGCAAGAACTCCTCTGCCACCTCATCGTCATAGCCCTGCAATTTGTCGCAGAACGACATCCATTGCGCTTGCGTGAACAGCTCCACCACCTCAGGATTCTCTCTTAGCTTTGTTGAGTCGGTTGGTTCCCTTCTGATGAACCCACCCGGCATGGTGAAAAACTACTGCGTTAGCTGGAGGTGGCGAGTGCGGAAGAAAATTGGCCTACTGGGACAGAGCGTAGAATTACGCCTCTGCCACGCATACAATTCACGAAAACTTATCTCCCGATGAGCCTTAACACGGCTTAATTATAACTCACATCCTGTAGGACGACAATTCATGCAAACGGCAGACAATACTTGCAATTTTTTTACGACTAGACTGTAGAACGTCGACTCTGCCACCCTCGAAACCAATTGCATGGAAGGTTCAGGCTTACCTTTTTAATCCGCCACCTTTTGACGTGAGGAACCGAATTTCCTGTAGAAGCAGCGCACAAATTCTGGAGGATACTGCAGTGGGTCTGCGCTTTCTGTGCTGCTATCAGACGTTCGAACGGCCGAAGGCTTGGAGTGTCGAGCTTCAGAGGAATGCGGATGCTCACTCGACTTCCAAACGGCTGATGATAAATGCGTGGGGTGGCGATCTAGCCGATAGATTTGAATCCGGCGGAATCCATGGCGCGGGGGTGAGCTGTCCCTGCCGGACCATTGGGCGACGTCACTTAATCATTCCACTGCCAGTTCCCTTACTGCCGCATCATTCCCCACAGATCCGCCGCCGTCATTTCTCTTAAAATGCGCTTCTCCCCGACTGGATGGCTCTCACGTGTGCACTACCCGTTCCTTTTGCCACGAACACCGTTTACACATCTGACTGGACCATCTGACTGGTCGACGTGGCCAGTCAAATGGCCATATGACCGCTCAACCCATTCACTTCACACTTTGCAAACATTTCAAAGTAATATCCATGTAATTCGACGAAAGAAAGGGCGAGGCACTTACCTGTGCGGCCGCAACATGATCTTTCAAGCTCTTGGACGACGATGACTAAATTTGCTTGCTGCTGCTGGATTGCACAGGTCTGGAGGTTCCTCTGCGCAGGCTACTGACGATGAAGCTTATGATTCGGCTGCATGTGCCCGCGTTATCATTGCATGTTGCAGGCGATTGAATGGTGTACACTCTAGTTGGCTTAACTGCTACGGGACTCCTGCAGGATGTCCTGTAGCAGTTTTTCCTCCTCGGGTGCATGCTGAACGATGAAGACAGTGGCATCACGATCACGCTCGCAGGGCCCTTGGATAGCTGGGTTGAGTATTGCATGGCATCTCAGCGTCTTCTTTTATTTCAGAATTGCTTCCTCTTTATAATTCACTGATCTGCTTTGATTGTGCAGGTATCTTCATTGCATGTCGACAGGGGTGGTAGAAGGAGGTGACAGCAGTGGGTGAGGGGGAAAAGAGTAGCTTGCATGCATTCACACTGGACCTTGGTCGTTAGATCTCCTCATACAATTAGTTCTGGGCCGTCCAAAACTTCTACAGGAAGTTTCCTGTAGAAATACAAAACTTCCTGTAGAAAGTCTGTAACTTCTTGTAGAAGACTAAGCTGTGATGAAATCGTGCCCATACCTTGGAGAAGATGAGTGTTCTCGGAGGAGGTGCTGGTAGGGTCTCCTGGCAGCATGATATGGATCCTTTTCTTCAAGTTGAGGGACCTCTTCTTCCTTCATAAACCTGCAACCTGCATGCATTACCACATTGTGAACTTGCTGTCCCTGCTTTTTTTTTGTTTGTTTTTTCTCTTTTTTTTCTTTTTTTCTTTTTTTTTGAAAGACAGCAGGGGCGCCTCAATGAGGTTTTCACCCTTGCCATCTGCCTCAAGCGCCTCAGAAAGGTTTTCACTCAAGGGTCTTTTTCAATTTTTTTTTTTTTTTTTGAAAGACAGCAGGGGCACCTCAATGAGGTTTTCACCCCTACCATCTGCCTTGGGAGCCTCAGAGAGGTTTTCACCCAAGGATCTTTATTTTTATTTTTTATTTTTTTTTAATTTTATTTTTTGTTAAGATCTTCAGGGTATGCCCAAAACAGAGGCAGAACCCTTCTCTATGACCAGCACTGATTTCTCCACAGTTTTAATGAATTTTTGTCTTGAGAGAGGTTTCCTGTAGATTTTCAGTCGATGCCCATTGACAAGCATGGGGATGGCCTCCTCATCAATGGTCCGAATGAGAACAGATCCATTGTCATGAAATTTCTCCACTGCATATGGTCCCAGCCATCTGGTTCTCAGCTTCCCCTTGAAATCTTTATGCCTGGAATCATACAACAGCGCCCAATCTCCTGGCTGGAATTGCTTGTCATTGAGGTGTTGGTCATGCCACACCTTCCTCTGAAGTTGAACCACTTCTGTGTGAAGAAGGGCCTCCATTCGGTGCTCATCCAATCCATTCAGCTGCAATAACCTCTCTTGTTGGGCATGGCTGAGATCTAGGTCCAGCTGAGCTGCCATCCTCAAAGTGTTGTATTCAAATTCGATAGACAACAAAGCTTTCTTCCCATAGACCAGCTCATAAGGTGTGAAGCCGGTTGTGGTCTTCCAAGTGGTGTTGTAAGCCCATGTGGCCTCAACCATGCGATCTGCCCAATCTTTCCTACTGTTGCTCACCACCTTAGTCAAAATCCCTTCCAATGCTCTGTTGGTGACTTCCACTTGCCCATTTGCCTGAGGATGATAGGGGGTGGAAGTCCTATGCTTGATTTTGTGATGAGCTAGTAGGTCTTCAATTAAGTTGGATGTGAATTGGCTTCCTTGATCGGTGACTAGCTCTCTTGGGTAGCCAAATTTGTAGAAGATGTTCTCTCTCAAGAACTCAGCCACCTTTCTTCTGTTGCTGCTTTGATTGCCTTAGTTTCTGCCCGCTTTGTCAGGTAGTCAGTGCACACAATGATGTAAGACCTTTGCCTCGAAGGAGGGTTGATTGGACCCACAAAGTCCATATCCCACTTCTCAAATGGCTCAAGAGTCACTTGAGGTTGGAGAGGCATCTCATCCCTTTGAGTCGGTTTCCCCATTCTTTGGCATCGGTCACATTGGCTGATATATCTTCTGGCATCTTGATGAAGTGTGGGCCAATAGTAGCCTGCCTGCAGGATTTTGAAGGCAGTCCTCTTTGCTGCAAAATGTCCTCCACAAGACCCATCATGACAGGTGAGGAGGATATCCAAGACTTCCTCCTCCCTTACACAACGCCTTAAGATCTAATTAGGGCCAATCTTGAACAGGTTGCCCCCGATCCAAGTAAATGAGGCACTTTTTCTGATGATTCTGCTCTTCTCTCTTGAGGATAGGTGCGGAGGGAACTGTGCTGAAACAAGGTAGTTTGCTATATCAGCAAACCATGGAGAGAGTACTGAAATAGCAAACAGATGTTCATCGGGCATCTGGTCATCCACTGTTCCATCCTCATCTGCAGATAAATCCAATCTAGATAAAAATTCAGCAACAACATTTTCTTTACTTGGTTTGTCAACTATAGTCAAATCAAATTGCTGCAGCAAAAGTAACCATCTAATAATACGAGCATTCACATCTGGTTTATTCATTAAATATCTAATTGCAGCATGATCAGTATGTACAAATGTTTGATAGCCAGTGATATAATGTTGGAACTTGTTCAGTGCATGGACCACAGCCAAGAATTCTTTCTCGGTTACAGTGTAATTCAGTTCTGCTTTGGATAAGTTTTTGCTAACAAAGTAAATGGCATACGGAAGTTTTTGTTCAACTTGTCCTAAGGCTGCCCCTATGGCTTTGTTCGAGGCGTCAGTGTGGATGTGGAAAGGTAGGGCCCAGTTTGGACCTCTCAAGATTGGGGCAGACACCAACTTGTCCTTTAATTCATTCAGAGCCCTCTGACAATCGTCAGTCCATTTAAACTCCACATCTTTTGCCAACAGGCCAAACAATGGCGAGGCTAGCTTGCTGAAGTCTTTAATGAATCTCATGTAATACCCTGCTAATCCTAAGAAACTCCGAACATCCCTTACCTTTTGAGGAGGTGGAACCTTCTTGATGAGAGCAATTTTGTTAGGATCCACCTGTAACCCTTGGCAAGAAATGGTATGGCCTAGCACGGTCCCTTCAGTCATCAAGAATTCACATTTTTCAGGACTAAGGGACAGGTTCATCTCAATGCATTTGGTTAGGACTTTTCCCAGATTGGACAATGCTTCCTGGAAGTTGGACCCATAAGGAGTGAAGTCATCCATATAGATTTCCACTGCATCATGGACCAGCTCCGAGAAGATGCTCAAGACAGCTCTCTAGAAGGTAGCAGGAGCATTGCATAGACCAAAGGGAAGAACCCGATAGGCAAAGGTACCCCAAGGACAAGTGAAGGTGGTCTTATCTTGGTCTTCCGGGCTGATTTGGATTTGGTTGTACCTGCTAAACCCATCTAGGAAAGAGAAAAACTTCTTTCATGCCAGTCCATCCAACACTTGATCTATGAAAGGTAGAGGGAAATGGTCTTTCTTGGTAGCTTTGTTCAGTTCTCGGTAGTCCACACAGATTCTCCACTTCCCATTTTTCTTGGGAACCAACACCAGAGGGGACACCCATTCGCTATCCGAGATGGGGTAGATGAATCCGGCATCCAACAGTTTTTGCAATTCTTCCTTGACAATGTCCTTAAGTGCTGGATTCATTCTCCTCTGGGGTTGCCTAACCGGTTTACAGTCCTCTTTGATGTAGATGTGATGGGTACAGACCGAAGGATGGACTCCTTTCATCTCCTTATAGCTCCAAGCAAAAGCATCTAGATGACTGGCCAACAGGCTACACAGCTCCTTTTCCTGGGAAGGAGATAGGGAGGAGCTGATCTTTAACGTTCTCTCAGGGCCGAACTCCACATTTTTGACTCTAGGAGTGACAAGGTTGGTCGCACAAAGATCCACTAAGGCGCTGGCTTGGGCATCCTCCACCAATTTCTCTAAGGTCAGTGCACTGGGAGGTGGATTCTGGATCAAGGTCTCAATCAAATCATCCTCGGTTGGGGGGTCTCTTCTAGTGGTGTCTAGGGTGCACAAAGGTGCTGAGTACACCTCATCCTCTTCTCCTTCCTCCAACCGAAGTGGTAAGTCATGCTCTAAGGAGGGTTGGGCAGGAGGGTATAGGACTAGCTGCTTGGACATAGGACCATTTTTTATGGTCATGTTTCCTGCACGACAGCTTATGTAAGCATCTGCAGTGGCTAACCAAGGCCTTCCCAAAATGAGAGGGTATCCAGTAAGCTTTGCCTTTGGTTGCCGAACCAAGAAATCTGCAGGGTATTCCCAAGAGTCAACAGAGACCAAGACATCCTCCAAAATCCCTTCGGGAGTCATGGTGGAGCGATCTGCTAGTTGCAGGACTGTCGAGGTCTTCCTCAAGGAACCCTAATGGTTGAGTTTAAGCATGGTATCCCTGGTCATCACATTAATGGCATCCCCCAGATCAATCAAGGTGTGAGGTATGATGGTGCCATTGATGTGGACATCTACTACAGGACTCCCAGGATCTAGATACTTTGGGTAGATGACTTGTCCCAACATAAGGTCAGACAGCTGTCCTAACACATTGATGGTTGAAGCATCTCTCTTTCGCCTGCCTGGGTGCCTGAAACACTTTTCCTTAACCAGTTTGTTGTATATCGGTACATCTTTGATGGCTTGGAGAAGTGGTATTTTCACACACAACTGCTTGAGCTCTCCCAGAAGCTCATCCTTCTCTGGGTTGGGTTGTGTGGTGGCTGTTAGTCTCTCAGGAAAGGGTGGAATAGCCTTTGGTTCACTTTCCTGCTTATCTTCCTCATCCTCTAGGGGAGGAGGTTGGTGATCCGGAAGAGTCTTTCTAGATCGAAGATTGATCTCCTGGATCTCCACAGCATAGGTAGGGCATGATGTTTCCCCAATGTATACCTGTTGGGCCTGTCTATTGTTGGGGTTCGGGTTCGGTTGAGCAGGCATTTGAGGTTGCCTTGGAGGAGCAGGAGGTAATGGTTGAGGTTGAACTGGTGGTGGAGGCAAAATGGCGGGAGGAGTGTTGTACTGGGGCCTCCACCCCGATGGAGGTGCATTCCACTGAGGCTGTGGCTGGGCCTGTGAGTGATACGAATGAGTAGTGGGTTGAGTATGGTACGGAGGTGGATAAGACCATGGAGGAGGCACAGACCAGTAAGGATGAGTAGGGGGACCCCAGGAAGGCATAGGAGTAGATTGGTTGGGGCTGTAATAAGCTTGGGGTGCCCCTTGCATCCCCTGCTGGTAAGGTCTAGGTCCCTGTGGCCTCCTTTGGTTGAGGAAATAGAGAGGTTCAGTGGGGGCTTATGTCCCTTGATACATGGCTTTAAGCCCAGGTAAGGTTGGACACTGGTTTGTGGGGTGGTCCTCCTCACAAACGAAACATACTTCAACCGAATGTAATGGGCATTCGTTCTTAGGGTGTCTTCTTGTACACCTAGGGTAGAAGATAGCCAAGGCCCTCTCAGCTTCTTCCTTCTTCTGCTGGATCCTGAATGTATCAAGTTGCATGGCAATGGTCTGTCTCACCTCACTTTTGAGATCCTCTAATTGATTTGCAAACTCATGTTTGGAGAAAGGAATACCAGCTGAGAGGAGGTTTCCTCTGCCTCGTTTCTGGGCTGCCCTAGAGTGGTTTCTAAACACAGTCTTTATGTCCTCATAAGGCAGTTGGTAAATATCTCCTCCAGCTAACATGTGAAGGGTATCTAAGAGGTCTTCAGGGACTCCTCGGAGCAGGACCAACTTGAGGGATTCAGGGTCAAGTGTGCACCTGGCCCGTTTATAGCTAAGTTGGAACCTTTCCTCATAATCCTCTAAGGACTCATCATTTCCCATGGTCATCCGGAAGATTTCTCCCTTGGTTTCCTTGGACCTACAGTAGTCCCGGTACTTGGTATTGAAAGCTTGTTGCATTTGAGCCCAAGTGGTGATACTGTTCCCAGGTAAGCCCATGAACCAGCGTAATGCTGCATCCTTAAGAGTTGAGGGGAAGAGTTTCAGCTTCTGCTCATCTTCAGTATAGTCATAGGTTCGACAAAGGACAGCAAACTCAAACAGGAAGGTATCAGGATCTTCAGTAGTCAGTCCATGGAAGTGAGGTAAAGCGGAGGGGCTAATGTTCTTCATTTTCATGTCTCCATTGGTCTCTCGGATGGGGAAGGCACCTTCTATTCTCTCATCTTCTCCTCTATTTTCAGCCATAGCTTCAGATGGAATGGTCTCTAATTCTTCTTCGGCTATAGGATCTTCGTATATCTCAGGAGGTTCACCTATAGGTTCTTCTGGATCACTGTCACCGAAGAAGAGAGAAGGGTGACTCAGTGATGTGGTGGGGGTGTTGGGTAAGAATTTGCCTGTTTTATCTTGATTCCTACGAGGCATGAAATGAAAAGACTTTTGATTGCTTTTGTTTTTTTTTTCTCTGGTACCTGCAAAAACTGAAACAGATTGATCTACAACTAACTATCTTGCTGAAATGAAAATGCAGAATTGAAATGAAAGCAGGAAAGAACTAATATACTTTGCTCAAATGAAATTTCAGGAATGGAAATGCTAGTCTACGCTTGCAGAATTGAAATTCTAATCTATTCTTGCAAAAATGAAATTGCGGAATTGAAATGTTAATCTATGAAAGTAGGAAATGTCTATGCTACTTTTGCAGAATGGAAATGAAATAAACTACTTGGCAGAAGGCGAGAGTAGGAAAATAGAAGAAAAGCAACAATTACTAATACTCTGACGCTTCCCCGGCAACGGCGCCAAAAAGATGGTGGGCTCTAGTATTGTAGCAATAATGCTACAACTCCTGGAGCTTCCTTCTCTAATTTTATCAACCCGGTAGTTCGTAACAAACTTAGAAGCGACGGTGCTGTATGCACAAGTACTAGCTCTTGTCGCAGATGTCACTTGGTCAGCTGGCACAAGTCCGCTAGGGCTCAAGCCAACTTCTATATGTTCTCAGAAGAAGCTTTTTAAGTGATGAACGAAAGCTATCTCAAAGGAAATTAACCTACTTTGCAAGAATGAACTGAAAGCCAACAAAACATGGAAACCCTAGTAAACCCTGATTCTACCAGCTTAATCCTTATGATGCAATGGTGGGAATGCAACTTCTAAAAGTGATGCCATTACTTCTATTGAGATGAGTTACATGTTTCTAAACTACTTTCATCTGAAGAGAACATGTTTTTGTATTTTTGCTCAAGTTGTTGGAGTTATTATGACTGTGCTTCTTACTGGGTCTTGACTGTGCAGGGGTAGATCAAGGGGAGGAAGGCTTGGAAAAGGTCAGGAGGACTTCTGAGAGGGTCCAAGGGATCCCTAACATCATTCCACAGAAGTTCACAAAGTTCAGATGCCTGGCAACCGTGTTTGCAAGCTTCTACAGGATGTCTGTAGGGGATTCTATAGGAAGTTCAGGATTTCTACAGGAAGTCCCGTAATTTCTACAGGATGTTCTGCAATCGGAGTTTTGGGTGATGGATGAGTGAATGAGTTGTATGGGTGGATAGGGAGGTAGGAGGGGAGCTTGTAATGGCTGATGGACAGAGAGGTGAGATGGAGAGGGGGTGTGTAACGCTGGTTGGTCTAGAGGAGGGTAGAGGCAATGGAAGGCCGAAAAGATAAAACAACGTGGATAATAGAAGAGTTGGGAGGCAAATGATCTAACTGAGAGATAAGTAGATGGACTAGGTACGGCTTAGAAGGATAAGGAAACGATGGAGTGGTGCTGCGCAGTGTAAATGAAACAAATCACCCCTGTCTTGCGTATAACCGAAATGTCATCAACCTACTCTAACTGTTTTATTAGAAACCAAAGAACAGCAATGTCGTTTTTAAGGGAAAATCGTGCATGGTGTTGAAACAAAGAGTTATTGCTCAAGATCTAAATGCATGGACACTTCTACAAACGGAAATATTACGTTAAAGCTTGCATGAACATGTAAAATTGTGTTTTTGGTAGTTGGCACGGTCTGCACTCCCAATCTCTAAACAGAGGTGGAAGTGAGTGTGCAATCAACCATTTTTTGGAGCTCTGATTAACTCTAATCTCCTTACTCTAATCTAAACTACTGAAATCAACTTTTTCCATAAAACTAACCTACTTAATCACATCAAGAAATTCAACTCAGCAAACTATGTTTCCAAATGGATGTAAAGGGAAAGAAATACAATGCTGAAAGAAAAGTAACAATACAAAGAAAGGAGGTCTATTGCTCTCAGGTTGGGCCCAAACCTGAGACCTATAGCTCCTCTAAGAACTCAGAATTGAACTCAAATCTGCCTGCTTTTTATTAAAAGATAATAGTCATCAGTCTCATAACATGCCAAAAATGGCTTACAAAAAGCAAAATAGAGCTATAGCTCATAATTCAGAATCTGCAACAAAGGTTCAAAAGTTCCCATCGAAGGCTACAGCCTCAATATTTATACATTATGAGGGCCAAGCTGGCCTCCTAAATTAGTGGGGCTTGGCTGACCAACTAAAAGTAAACTGCTGTTCCCTTAGAATCCGTTGGTTGCCTTCTAGCTCGGTGGTGATAGCTGTTGGAGCTCGGAGTTGTGGGTGGAGATCACGAGGAAGGCCATTCAATGGCGTGGACAACCTTCCTACAAAACCTCAATGCCACCTTGGCTGTCTCCTAGCCTTCATCTGCGTGGTTTTGCTCCATTTAATGTCAAAAAACCTGAAATAAACATGTATTAGCCACCTAGGAATAGTGACTGCCCTTCATTCGTACAAATAACATAAATATACTAAAAAATGATGCATAAGTCATGAAAAATGAAGGGTTGAGCAAGGGTAGTGAGGCCAAATGAGCCCAAAATGTTTCCAAATTTGGGGCTCATCAGTTATGCCTCAAGAAAGGGAATTGGTGTTTTTTTAATGCAAGAAGAAAGACCCATTGCTTTTGAAAGTTGTCCAATCAAAGGAAAGTATTTACACAAAGCTATTTATGAGAAGGAAATGTTGGCAATCTACATGCACTTAAGAAATGGATACCTTACATATTGGGAAGACACTTCAAGGTAAAAATGGACCATGATAGTCTTAAATACTTTTTAGAACAAATATTATCTTCAGTTGAGAAGAAAAAATGGGTCACAAAGATGTTGGGTTATGACTTTGAAATCATCTACAAAAAAGGGAAGCAAAATGTTGTTGCAGATTCACTCTCAAGAAAGGATGAGGATGTGGAAGAATTGCTTTGTGACATTTCTATTATCCAACCAGATTGGATAAACGAAGCAAGGGATGAATGGAAGAATGGCGAAGAAGTGTGGGAACTCATTCAAAAGTTGCAGCAAAATCCCAGTACATCTGATACATTTAGCTGGAAAAATGATTCATTATGGTACAAAGATCGCTTATACCTCTGTAGGAATTCCCAACCTAAACAAAATATTCTTCTAAAATTTCACACTTGTCCCTTAGGAGGGCATTCAGGATTTTTAAAAACTTACCACAGGGTGAAGAAGGAATTTTTTTGGGATAGCCTTAAATATGATATTCAAAATTTTGTGGCGGAATGTTTGGTTTGCCAACAAAATAAAGTTGAGACAATTAATACCCCAGGTCTATTACAAACTTTATCCATTCTAAGTCAATTTTGGGAGGATGTTTCAATGGATTTTATCACAGGTTTACCCAAGTCCGAAGGAAAGAGTGTCATCATGATGGCAGTTGATAGACTTACCAAGTATGGACACTTTTGTGCATTATCTCATCCATTTAAATCCAATACAATTGCTACTGCATTTATGGAAACAATTCAAAAGCTACATGGAAACCCAAAGATTATTGTAAGCGACCAAGATCCTATTTTGATGGAAATTTTTGGACAAAATTATTTTCTTGTCTCGGTACTCAGTTAGCTCATAGCTCATCTTATCATCCTCAATCTGATGGGAAAACTAAGATAGTGAACAAATGGCTAGAAGGATATCTTCGTTGCTTTGTATCTGATAAACAAACATAATGTGTCAAATGGTTGCCTCTATCTGAATGGTGGTATAACACTTCCTTTTATACTGTAGAAAAAATGACCCCATTTATGGCACTTTATGGATATCTAATCTGAAATTGATAAAAGGTATTACAGACTATGTGTGAAGTTTCCTATGTTACTTAGTGTAATGGATCGATAAGATTACGAATAACACAAACACTTAAACAATTATAAAAACACAATCAGACACATCAACACAAGCAAAATTGATAAAGGAGTTCACCAGACTTCCTGGCTACGTCTCCTAGTCCTAGCTTCCAGTGCTGACCTCTTTATTATGTCTTCAAATGGTTGTTATAGGTGTGAGCTCAAAAACAGAGTCTCAACACAGAAATGGAACTCACCACTATGTTTCGCTCAAAACTTCAAGTTGAAATGAGCATACACACGACCGTACTGGTCACCCTAACCTCCAGACCCCCTGGAATGGTTCACAATACACTCCCTCTATCAAATTTTCTGTGTTATGGTGTTTATATAACACGTTTTATTTACAAATTGCAATAAACGTGGAAAAAATACGTTTATAATAGAAGCAGGCTATAAACAAAAGACTCCCTGGCACTAATCTCGAGAACAAACCATCTGATGGCTGTCACGTCCAACTCTTCAACTGATCCGGACAACCTGCACCGTTGATCTGTCCTCTGCCATCCAACAGCTATCGCACAGTTTCACGCTCCAACTAGCACGTTCGCTATTTCTCTAAAGGCACGTGATAAAGTGTTTTCGTGATGCTACATGTCGAGCACTGAGTGGAATCGCGTGCTCCTCGTCTAAAACCACTTCCTACCTTGACAGCACGCGGTAAACCATTTACCGCTCTCCTATCGGAACTCAAAGAGTTTAGCTCCATTTTCATAGTTTTATCGCGTCCGTTTTCCTAGATAACTTGTTTGCGTGTTTCAACGTGATATGCGTCGATCTCCTTTAGTTGGATGATCTCCGCTCTTGATCGTTGTTCCTCATTGCTTGTGGTATGAACCAATCACATCATCTTCTGCGCTGACATCATTGGGTACCTGCGACTCTTTCCCGGGTTGCCACATGTCCTGTTGACATAGGCTTTGACTCTTTGACTTGAATCTTTGATTAGCTCTAATTTCCTTGTTTGAACTTGGATTTTCATGTGGTTTGCACCATTGGCTTCATATTCACGAGCCCTTCAACATTTTTCCATTTCACCTGTATTTGAAGACTTTTGATCTGGAGGCTATGCTGAATCCATTTTGGATCACTCCTCCCCACTAGAAGCTTTTGGTCCACCAAAAGTTGGTTTTAGCTATCGAGTAAGTGAGGATAAAGTTCCTTCACTTGTCCAATTTCTATCCATTGTGCTTTACTTGGATTTGTACCTTTGAGTCCAACTCTCAAGTACTCAACATCCCCTCATCACAAAGTTCTTATCCTCCTGTCAAGAATTGTGTCCTCCTCTAACTCATTGAGATACTCAGGCAACAGATCCTCAATGGAAGGTAACTAACCTTACTCTTCGGGATCTTCAATCATTGAAGGTTCATACAACCTCAAGTTTTCAACATTAACAACTAAATAGATTTGCACATAAGTTGGTAGATCAAGGCGGAAAGCATTTTCACCAATTTTATCAAGTATTTTGAAAGGACCATATCTAATTGGTTTTAACTTTTTACCTTTCTCTTGCAGTCTTTCTTTGCTGATATACAACCAGACTTGATCACCAACTTGAAAACTATGCTCAACTCGATGCTTGTCATGTCACACCTTATACTTTTCTTAGCTTCTTTCTAGTTGTTCCTGTACTGCCTAGTGAATTTCCTAGATTTGTTCAATGAACTTGGCTTCTTTGTCCACATCACTGTGTCCATCAATGGCTATGTCTTTACCAAAGACAAAATCCAAGGGAGACTTTGGTATAAAACCAAAAAAAGTCTCAAAAGGAGATCTCTGAGTAGAAGAATTCTTTTCACGGTTGTAAGCATGCTGCACATAACACAAATGCTCATCCCAAAGTTTGGGATGCTTGCTGCAATATCCTCGAAGCAACTGTATCACTGTCCTATTGACCACTTCTGTCTGACCATCTATTTGTGGATGAAAATTTGTGCTCTTCTTTAACCTTATGTCCATTAACTCCCATAGACTTGACCAAAATTTCCCAACAAATTGAGAATCTTGATCAGATACAATAGAAGTGGGTAACCCAAAATGAACCCATACATTTTTAAAGAAAAACTTTGTAGTTTGTTCAATTGTGACCTATTTATTACATGGTATCAAAATACACATCTTATTGAACCTATCCAAAACTACATACAAATAATCATGACCCTTCCTAGACTTTGGAAATCCCCCAACAAAATCCATGGAAACACTTTCCCAAGGACGAGAAGTTATTGGAAGTGGAGTATACAAGCCTAATTTTCTATTACTTGGATTACTTGTAGCACACATAGTACATCCTTTGATATATCTAGACACTGTTTCATGCATTCATGGCCAATAATAAAACCTTTGCAATTGTGAAACTGTTTTACTTACACCAAAATGACCTGATATGAGAGAAGTATGTGCTTCTCGAATTATGTTAACTCTTTCAGTTTGTGGAATGCATAACTTTCCCAAATGATATAAGAGTTTGTCCTTAATGTAGTAATCCAATTCTTCTAGTTGCTTGCCATGACTTAAAGTTGCATATATATCCTTAAAATCTGTATCTTGAGCATATTGTTCAATGTAACTTTCATGAATTACTGAATTATGCTTAACTATAGTGGATTCATTTATGATTGGTCTTGATAACATGTCCGCAACCTTATTATGTATGTCTGATCTGAAATGGGGCACTAAAGGCTTCTTGTCAAGCTTACAAGAACCTCTCCCACTCCAAGGCTTATTAATTTCCAAGATCTAGCTTATGATTAACCAATTGCGGAATTAAAAGTGCTTGAAATAGGTGTATGCTTATGTTTGCCTTTAAAATGTCTAATGCCTTAAGTTATATTGCTTGCTGATATTTAAATACATGTAACAATAAATAATGCAGCAAATAAACAAACACATAAGAAAACATATAATATGGAGTTCACCCAAACCTCTTGGGCTACGTCTCCTTGAGCTCTAGTCAACTCGACTAGGCTCTTTGGGATTATGGCTAAATTCTTTTACAAGCTCCACACTCAACTCCATTGGTTTACAACTGAGCCTATGGGTTTAGAACACCATCTTTATCCCTGGCCGTTTGGCTCTCTAGCTCTCGGCTCTTGGCTCTGGCTCTCTGCTCTGGCTCTGGCTCTAGCTCTGGCTCTTGGCTTTGGCCCTGGCTCTGGCTCTGGCTCTAGCTTTGGCTCTGGCTCTGGCTCTAGCTCTGGCTCTAGCTTTGGCTCTGGCTCTGGCTCTAGCTCTGGCTCTAGCTCTGGCTTTGGCTCTGGCTCTGGCTCTCGGCTCTGGCTCTAGCTCTGGCTCTGGCTCTGGCTCTGGCTCTCGGCTCTGGCTCTGTATAAGGAGAATAACTGCCTCCATCCTCTGTTGACTTCTCTTTGTTCTCCTCTCACTGGCTTGGAGTATTACAATGTGTGAGCTCCCCTTGAGTCTCTACAAAAAAATGGGATTTATCCCTCAGATGGCTCGAACTCCTCGAGTCCACAATAATAACGCCTCCAGACCCCCTGGACGATTACCAAAACCTCTTTGGTTCCCCTAAAACGCCTTCCTCTGTGCTAGACCCTTCTGTCCGTCTCTCTGTGTGCAATCATGAGGAATCATTCTTGGCAGCTTTGCGTCTCTTTGACTGGCCGTCTGTCTTCCTCTTTGTGTAATCATCCCTCTATCTATGCGTCTGGCCCTCTAGCTCTTTGGCTCTGTGGCTATGTGGCTCTCTGCATATAACACATTCTTGTTACAATGCATCATTGTTACAAAACACCTACTTACAGCGTGGCACAAATGATTCAAGAACAGGGACAATTTACAAAGGAATCGGTGGCCTTTCTTGGATTGAATCTCGAAAACGACCATATTTCCAATACACAAAAGTATTCGGGTTTACACAAAATGCACACAAAACACATCATGGGCCTTTTAGTCAGAATTCAAATGATATAGAATCGCCCTATAAACCTATCGGGTCCGTCATCCTATCGCATTTACAAGTCGCATGGCGAAATGGCCAAAAACATCAATACATGGGAAATACATAGAAAATCCATAATTCTGGATTTCAAATTATATTCAATCATGTTTATAAACCTATCAGGTCTGTTCTCTGATCACAAATCACAATCGCTGCAAGCATATGTCAATGGCCCTTTATATTGGGATCGTCAATCGCCGATATCGTCGCATCGCATATCGCATGTCGGCACTGTCGCATATCAGCACCATCTCTGATTGGATATCAGCATATTGCAGTGCATTGGCCCTGGTATCAGGGGTTCGCCAATATCGCCGATCGGCCCATCGAAACATTGGCATATCGTAATATCGCTTATCGGCGGTCGCTGCTTCCATGATCCACAGCCCTTAAGCTTCCCCGATCAGCGATCTCCGATCAGATCCTGACCGTTGATTTCCCGTTTAATCCGATGGCTAACAATGCTCATCGCAATAAACCCATCGCAAGTCTTCACGCCTTTGGTTAAGTCCTTCCCTTTGGCATTTGCGATGCAATTTTTGCATATAAGGCCTTAAGCCCATTTTTATAAGAATTTGCCTCCTTTTCAAAGGACAATGGGCAAACTTCTTTTTACAATAAATTCATCATTTGAAGTCCATTTTTTCCCATTCAAATTGTGTTAGATTCAGAATGCAAAGATCTCTGCAATGAGACTATTTCCAGGAGCATCCTTTGACTTTCATTTTTCCTCTGTGAGGAAAATTCATAGACTTAGAAGTATATGTTAGATCCATTTTGGATCACGCTTTCCCACTAAAAAGCTTTTGGACTCCAAAAGATTGATATACTGATCTGAATAGTAAATGAGAGTATGTCACCCTCTTCTTTCAACCTCCATACACTTGCCTTGTATAGTGCCTCTAAACCAAAGCCTTTGAACACTCCCTTCCTGGATGTGCTTGTCCTCCTGGGAAGAACTGTCTTCCTCCTTGACTTCCTACAAAACTCTTGCTGAGATGGTCACAAAAGGTAGTTTGAACTTCTCTACCTTGATCATTGATCCAAGGTGGCTCAAACCAATGTGAATTTACATTTGCTTCACAAAATTTTCATTTGCACCTATTTAACATACTGTCAACAACGATTGTTAACAACAATAGGATTACAGACAATAACTGGATGGCCTAAACTCCTGCTTCAACAAAAGAAATAGATTTCCATATCTTGTGAATTACCTCCATGTCTTTACATCTGCATACAAATTATTGACTATATAACAAGCCAACAAAACATGCCTTTAAAACAATTGACCCTTCAAGTCAAGCATGTAGAAAAAGAGTCCTAAAGTTATTTTTCAAAGATGAAACACTTCATCATTATCTCCATCTTAGAGACCAAATCAACTTTTTCCAAGTCAATATTACATTACATGCATGTTTGAAAACAAAGCAACCAACCCTTCAAGTTAATCACACATACATGTTCAAATACAAGGAAATCATCAACATCCCTGTGTTCATGCATATCATGCTTATGCATGCATTTCATCTTTCAACTTTCACTTAAGTACACTGTACTTTCGAAGCTGAAATGAATATAATGTTTCATCCTTCAACTTTTGCTTAAGTACCATGTACTTTTGAAGCTGAAATGAACATAATTTTGTAGCAATAAAGTGAGTCTCCTACTCAACTTTTCCATTCACCTTCTTGGTAAAACCCTGCAACTTGCATTCCATTAACAAGGAAATGAAAATAGATGCATTATATCAATAAACATGCAATCTTAATTGGATAAGAACTCTAACTATTTCTTACCAATCCATTTCAAAGGTCCTTCCTTTGTCTGCACATCAGCATCAACATGTGAATCATCTTGAAACACATCATTTATGGAATCTTTCTTTCCATTCCTGCCATTTTCTCTTTCCACCTTCTTCAAGTTTCGTGGAAGCATTGTTGGATTCAGAGTCCAATATTTTGCAACAATATGTCCTTGCTTATTCCAGTAAGTGCAACACATGTGCATCCTCTTCCAACTTCTAGAAACATTATGGTTAACCAAACCACAAAAGGAACATGCAATGCTTTTACAATGCTTATATGGAAATTTATCATGCTTAACATAATAAAAAGGAATATGATTAGAACCAGATTTATACCTTTCTCTTCCCCCTTTTTGCCTTCATGAGGAGGTGAATTGAATGAAGAAGTAGCTCCCTTTGGAACATAATCAACCTCTTCAATGGTTTCAGAGTTTCCAAAACTCTCTGGTTCAAGTGTATGCTGATATACACCTTCTTTCTGCAAAGTATGCTTCACACTATTGCATTCCCTAAGAATACAATCTTCACAATCTTGAGGTCGAAGACCTGACATGAAACTCATTTTTAGAACTATTTCAATGGCCTTCATGGTAGCTTTGGAACTTTCTCCATAAGCCTGTCCATAGCCAAGACCCAAATACTTAGGCCTTTTCTCAACAATACCCTGTGCATGTTTGCCCAAGCTGTTTCCTTCATAGCTCATCTTGGACATTAGCTTGGAACCTATGCCTCTGGTATGTTTTCCAAAAGAACTAATATAAACATTCTTAGAGGAAATTGAAGACAAACTGGAATTATTTACCGCTTCTTCAAGCTGGTACTTGACTAAGGCTTCTTTGGCAACAAAGAGCTGTGTCTCCAACTCATGCATCCTTTTCAGGTTCATATTTGCAATATGAAGTTGCCTCTTCATTTCCTGCAATTTGTCAGAAAGCAACTGATTCTCTTCCTTCATGGAATTCAACTGCTCTCGAAGTATGATGCTCTTCCTTCCATTCTCATACATTTCTCTCACCATATCCATCAGGATGAACAAGTCTTGCTTCATGTCTTCATCAAAGGATCTTGTGAAGAAAGAAGAATTTTAGGACTCACTTGTAGAAGTTGTCATTATCAGAATGAACAAAAGAACTTCAAACAAGATTAACAAAGAGCTTATTCAAGCAACCTTTTGCAACAAACCTCTTGTGCTTCAAGGGTTTCTTTGAGGTCCTTTGGGATAAGAGGAATGCCTTCAACCCTTCTTCCTTCTTGTCCTCTCCTGGACTTAGCTAACAGCAACTTTCCTTGAACCTTTGCAACTCACACAAAAATTAGTTTACAAACAATCAAACAGCAAAATCATTGCTACTGTTTGAACACCTTTCAAGTCAAACAAGCATATAGATCTAATACCACTTGCATCATGATGTAATCTGCTTCATGACCACCTGCTTTGGTATAACCAGCTTTGGTATCACCTTATTTGAAGGTGGGGTTAATCAACCTGAAGCTCTGATACCACCTGATCTAAAATGGGGCACTAAAGGCTTCTTGTCAAGCTTACAAGAACCTCTCCCACTCCAAATCTTATTAATTTCCAAGATCTAGCTTATGATTAACCAATTTCAGAATTAAAAGTGCTTGAAATAGGTGTATGCTTACGTTTGCCTTTAAACTATCTAATGCCTTAAGTTCTATTTCTTATGCTGATATTTAAATACATGTAATAGTAAATAATGTAGCAAATAAACAAATACATAAGACAAAAATATAATATGGATTTCACCCAAACTTGGCTACGTCTCCTTGAACTCTAGTCAACTCAACTAGGCTCTTTGGGATTATGGTTGCATTCTTTTACAAGATCCACGCTCAACTCCATTGGTTTACAACTAAACCTATGGGTTTAGAACACCATCTTTATCCCTGGCTGTTTGGCTCTCTAGCTCTCTGATCTGGCTCTAGCACTCGCTCTCGCTCTGGCTCTGGCTCTGGCTCTGGCTCTGGCTCTCGGCTCTGGCTCTGGCTCTAGCTCTGGCTCTGGCTCTGGCTCTGTCTTTGGCTCTCAGTTCTGGCTATGGCTATGGCTCTGGATTTGGCTATGGCTCTGGCTCTCGGCTCTGGCTCTGTGTAAGGAGAATAACTACCTCCAACCTTTGGTGGCTTCTCTCTATTCTCCTCTCACTGGCTCATATTTTTACAATGTGTGAGCTCCCCTTGATTCTCTACAAAACAATGGAATTTATCCCTCAGATGGCTTGAACTCCTTGAGTCCACAAGAATAACGCCTCCAGACCCCTTGGACAGTTACAAAAACCTCTTTGGTTCCCCTAAAATGCCTTCCTCTGTGCTAGACCCTTCTATCCATCTTTCTGTGTGCAATCATGAGGAATCATTCTTGGCGGCTCTGCGTCTCTTCGACTGGCCCTCTGTCTTCCTCTCTATGTAATCATCCCTCTGTCTCTGTGTCTGGCCCTCCGGCTCTCTGGCTCTCTGGCTCTGCGACTAGCCATATGGCTCTGTGGCTAATGCATTCCTGTTACAACGCATCATTGTTACAAAACACCCGCTTACAACGTGGCACAAATGATTCAAGAATAGGGATAGTTTACAAAGGAATCGGCGGCCTTTCTTCGGACGAAATCCTGAAAATGACCATATTTCCTATACATAGAAGTATTCGGGTTTACACAAGAAAACGCATGTAAAAGACATCATGGGATTTTTAGTCAGACTTCAAATAATATAGAATCACCCATATAAACCTATCGAGTCCGCCATCCTATCGCATTTGCAAGTCACATGGCGAAATGGCCAAAAACATCAATACACGGGAAATACATAGAAAATCCATAATTATGGATTTCAAATTATATTCAATCGCATTTATAAACCCAACGGGTCTGTGCTCTGATCGCAAATCACAATCACTACAAGCATATGTCAATGGCCCTTTATATTGGGATCGCCGATCGCCGATATCGGCGCATCACATATCACATGTCGACACTGTCGCATATCGGCGCCATCGTTGATCACATATCAACATATCGCAGTGCATTGGCCCTGGTATCGGGGGTTCGTCGATCGCTGATCTCAGATATCGCCGATCAGCCCATCAAAACATCGACATATCGCAATATTGCTTATCAGCGGTCGCTGCTTCCATGATCCGCAACCCTTAAGTTTCCCCGATTAGCGATCTTCGATCAGATCCTGACCATTGATTTCCCATTTAATCCGACGACTGAAAACGCTCATCACAATCCTCCCATTGCAAGTCTTCACGTCCTTTGGTTAATTCCTTCCCTTTGGCATTTGCGATGCGATTTTTGCATATAATACCTTAAGCCCATTTTATAAGAATTTGCCTCCTTTCAAAGGACAATGGGCAAACTTCTTTTTGCAATAACTTCATCATCTGAAGTCCATTTTCGCCCATTCAAATTGTGTTAGATTTAGAATGAAGAGATCTCTACAATGAGACTATTTCCAGGAGCATCCTTTGACTTTCATTTTTCCTTTGTGAGTAAAATTCATAGACTTAGAAGTCTATGTTAGATCCATTTTGGATCAATTCCCTTCTTATATCTGATAACAAGATGAAATTGTTGTAGAAAACCCATCCACCTGTAATGTCTGGATTGTTAAAATTTAGTTTGTGAGTGTAGATATTGAAGTGGTTGATGATCTATGTGAATGATTGTTTCTTTACCCATTATATAGTGTTTCCACTTTTTAACACTCTATACTAATGCATACAATTCTTTATCATATGTAGGATAGTTAACTACTATAGATGTAAATGTCTTAGAATGAAAGCATATAGGCTTGTTGTGTTGCATCAAAACTGCCCCCATGGCATAGTCACTTGCATCTATCTCGATCTCAAATGGATGTTGAAGATCTAGAAATGCTAGTACTGGCGTTGTACTGATCCTTTCTTTCAAGGTGTTGAAGGCTTTCCGTTGGTTTCCTCCCCACTGAAACACCTGTTTCACACTTGTCAAAGCATGTAAAGGAGTTGCAATCAACAAAAAGTAAGCAATAAACTTTCTCCAATATTGCACTTCCCCTAAGAAACTTCTAACTTCTATAGCAGGTTTGGGTTTAGGCCAGTTCACAATAACTTCAACCTTAGAGGGATCTATCTTCAATTCACCACCCCCTACAATATAACCCAAATAATTCAAAGATGTCCTGCCAAATTCACATTTTGATAGCTTCACATAGAGATTTTCTCTTTTAAAACATCTAAAACCTACTTTACATGCTTTACATGTTCATCCCATGTCTTACTAAAAACAAGAATATCATCTAAATAGCCTATTAAAAAATCATCAATAAATGGTATAAATACATCATTCATGACTCGCATAAACATAGCAGGAGTGTTAGTTAAGCCAAAAGGCATAACCAACCACTCATAAATTCCTTGCTTCGTCTTGAAAGCAGTTTTCCATACATCATGTTCTGCAACTCTAATATGATGGTAGCCGCTTTGCAAGTCTAATTTAAAAAAGTAATTTGCATCTTTTAATTGATCTAATAAATCATCAATACGAGTAAAAGGATAACGATTCTTGATCGTGATTTTATTTAGTGCTCTAAAATCAATGCACATTCTCCACGAACCATATTTCTTTCGCACCAACACGATTGGTGATCCACACGGTGATGTGCTTGGTCAAATAAACCCTTTATCGAGCAACTCATGTCCCTTCTTCTTTATCTCTACATTCTCTAGAGCTGATAACCTTTTATACCTGAGGTTGTAACTGTTGTTTCGTCACTTGAGTTTGATCCCAAGTCCTTTTGAATAGCAGCAACATTCTTTTGCTCTTTACCTCCAAACTTCTTAGGCTTCAATTCTAGATGCAAAGACCAATAGTGTGCCTCATCGTGTCCTCCCTTCTTACAATGAGTGCATGAAGGTTTATCATTCTTTACAGTGTTTGTTTTCCTCTCCTTCCATTTCAGTTTCTTCTTTCCTTTATTCTTGTTCTCCAAATATTTGGATGACTTCCCAACATCTGGGGTTACATTTTTACCTTTAGCCTCTAGATGAGTCTCTTGGACTGACACATCATCTAAGTTAGTGGGATTAAACATAAGTATAGTATGCTTCAAATAACTATGAAGAACGCCTACATATTTTAACAATGTCTCTTGTGAGTACAATGATATTCCTCATTTTAAAGCTCTCTTACGAAATTCCTGAGTATAACTTTGTACACTTTGACCCTTCAATTGACGTAGTGTTTGCCAACTCATCATTGCTTGCTGCATATAAGCCAAAGGATAAAATTTCTTTTTAATGGCAGAAACAAACTCATTCCAAGTTGAAATGATTTTACCATGCTATTGAAGACCTACTTGTGTCTTGCCTTCCCACCATACAAGTGTGGTTCCTCCAAGTTGAAGGCTAGCCAGTTGGATCTTCTTCCTTTTTGAATCAACTTTCTACACCCTGTAATATACATCAATTTGCCTTATCCAATTATCAAGCTTTTTTGCATTAAGTTCTCCATCGTAAATTGTCAGATCAAATTTTACATCTAATTTGATCAAAGAGGTTTTCTTTTTCTTATTCTTAGAAGGACTAGTTTTATGAGAGGAAGATGATGATGATGAAAATGATGGTAATGATGGAGGAGATGGTGGAGGAGGCATTCCTCCTTTTCCTTTATCTTCCTTATCTTCTTTGTCTGGAGGGACAAAAAGAAAAGTTTCCTCTGCTCCTTTGTCTAGTCCAAGTGATGAAGTGCCTTCACCTTTACCCTTTTTAAACTCATGATAAATTTCTTCCACCATGGCATGTATCGTCATGAAACTATCCAAGAACTGGGATTCTGACCCAAGTGGAGCTTCATCTGCTATATTGCTTCGTAAAAAGACCCTTCCAATCTCTAGATTCACCTCAAAAAGTTCTCCTTCACCTCGTCCGAGCCTTAACCTAGTCAGCATTCAAATCTCTACACAAACTTGTCAAACCTTAAAAACCTTAAGCTCTAATACCACTTGACCTGAAATTGATAAAAGGTATTATAGACTATGTGTGAAGTTTCCTATGTTACTTAGTGTAAAGGATCAATAAGATTGGGACACTTAAACAATTATAAAAACACAATCAGACGCATCAACACAAGCAAAATTGATAAAGGAGTTCACTAGACTTCCTAGCTACGTCTCCTGGTCCTAGCTTCCAGTGGGGATGTCTTTATTATGACTTCAAATGGTTGTTACAGGTATAAGCTCAAAAATAGAGTCTCGACACAGAAATGGAACTCACCACTATGTTCTGCTCGAAACTTTGAGTCGAAATGAGCATACACACGACTGTATTGGTGCACCCAGTTTTCCATGTTTCATGCTTAAAGAACGTTATAGGCGACAAGCTCCCAGTTCAAACAATATTGCCAGAACTTGACGAGGAAGGAAAAATCATATTGGAACCTAAAGCAGACACTGAAACAAGAACTCAACAACTACGAAATCGATCAATTTCAGAGTATCTCATCAAGTGGAAGAACTTACCCGCTGAAGATTCCACATGTGATGATGATAATTTTATACAGAAGCATCCAGAACTACTCAGGCGATGAGGACAACACTTTTTTGAAGGAGAGGGGCATGTTAGGTCCCTATAATACTAGTGTATTCCCTTATATATTTTCATTGTAGCCCTTTATGGTTATTGTTGTGCCCATGTTGTCCCCATATTGTTATTATTGTGCCCCATAGAAGCCCACTATTGTTATTGTTGTGCCCTTAGTTTATTATTGTTATGTCGGCTTTGATTATATTGTGACCCCTTAGACTCCTATATATAGAAATGAGGTCATGTCATTTGTATCATCCAAGAATTATTCATTTGTGTAATGTAAAGGAGGTTTCCCCCTCAAAGAGGCTGATTTTGAATTCGTTGAACTATCTTTTCTTCTATTTTGTGAGTTGGTTGCATAACACTCACACAACGCGATCAAATATTAGTACATTAGTCTTTTTACATTATTAAAATCCTTTGAGAGGGAAATAGTCCATGGCCCTAGGTAATGTGGCTACTTGAGGAAATATATTAATTCAAAATAAATTATATACATAAGAGTCTCTCACAGCTAATCTGCATCAATTGGTCATCCATGCTCTTTAAATAGAGATCATGGACCAATCTAGTGTCAAGCCAAAGATCAATAGACATTATTATTAAGGAGAATATGAGTCGTTATATCACTTTATGTCTAAATAATATTGTTACTATGAAATTACATAATCACAAATGCATACTAAAGAAACACACTTTTAGCTAAAGACACATTAGACTAAGTTGATAAAAATTAACTCCCAAGTGTCTAAATATCCTAACATAGCATTCACTATTCAATAAAATATAGACACATGTTGTTCAGTGTAGACCCGAAATAAAGGAACTCAACTCCCCATCCACAATACAAAGAGCTTTAGAATAAAGAGTATTCTTTTGACCATTGCATGGGTAGTAGGATACAATGTTTTGCATCAAGCTTCTATGTCTCAAATGTACTATGGAGTAGAGTGTTTGAGGCTCACTACGTATGACTAGGGAACCAATCTTCTTCTTAGAATGAAGACTCATTTTAGTGAGTACAAGTTAGGAAAGAATAATAAATTTAGGTATGATAGCATTCTATGATCTTTCTTTTTAGAGATGATCTTGAAAATATGCCCACGTGTCACACTTACGCTATTGGGACTTAGAGAGACTAAGAAAATCTGATGGTTTGACTTGAGCTATAAGTCAAGGGGAAGAGAGATCACAAATTCCTACATTGACTAATTTTTTTATTAGTTGATAACCATTGATGACTACACATATTTTGTAATGGACGTTGATTGAGATTCTAAATTAGTGTTTCCTTAAGATGACAAATGAGCAACATTGGTAAGAATAATTTTTATTTTCAAATATTTCATGATGATTTTGTATCTTATAATATGTCATTTTAATTTTTGAAAATGTTATCCACCAAGGGGTAATTATCATAGGGGTACCCTCACAAGCGTATATTTTTGCCAATTTCATGAGATTTCTTGCTCAAATTCTCCATACTCAAACAATTCTCTTATTTTCTCCTTCAAACTTATTTTTGTGATAATTTAGTTGTGGTATATTAAATCCTCCACCCTTGACTCTCAAATTGATAGATATAATTATGGATATTATAGTATGGTCTCAACATATTTTATTTGGTATTCCATGCATTTACATTCTTAAAGGTGTCATGCCATGAAAATGGTATACTATAAAATGAGATTTGATAACACTACGTAAAATTGTAGTTTTATTATTTTCCTTGTCATACCATGGGGGCATACCTTTCCTTTAGAAGTGTCACCATCTCTTATATCAATTTGTACTACTAGGAAATTGGTCAAGGTAGTATCTTCCAAATTTCGACCATACTTAACACTTTTCACTTTCCCCTTCACTTGATACCATTCATACAAATATATCCCCTTCATGTTTGACTTACATGGATCACAAAAATGAATAAAATCCTATCATTAAGGCCAAAAAAGGCTAAGGCGTAGAGTGCCAATGAAATTAAAATCCAATATTACACTATAAAGCTTGAGTGAATGTCACCTCATGATGGGACCATCGCCCTTAGTCCTATGCTTATGTATGAATATATAAAGAAAAAGGGACTTGTTCAATGAAAACAACACTTAAGGAAAGATGAAAAGGGGTAGTAAGAAATAATTCCAAGGAAAGGAAACTCAATATTAAGCTCCTCTTGTAAAGGCTTCTATACATAAAATTCCTAGATCTTGAAATATAGATGATGGAACTTTTAAGAGCTATATACCATTACATTAATTCAAGGTTCACTTCATGAAGTTTTACCTTTCCCCTTCCATCAATTTTCCTCACCTCGCATAACTTTTACTAAGGGACTTGAGAAATAATCTTTTTCATATGACTTGACACATTTATAGGGATTAATTTTAATCCCCCCATGGTAAGTCATAGGAAAATTTGAAGAAAAAATGTTATTATGTCATGTTGGAAGAAATCAATAAGGGTATACTACCTAATGGCACATCAAGAAGTTGGACTCACCATTGCAAGTGGATGCCTTACATTAGGATCCATGACACCATATTAGGATTATTGATATTGCATTGAGATCGATGTTTGTGTATTCGACCATATGTATTGACATTTCGATTTGTACCATGTTTCTTAGGATCCGTGAGCTTCATTTGGATGCATGTAATCACATTGGGAATTGTGATAGTGCATTAGGTGATGAAAAGGACGCCACTTTATCACAATTGTGACATGAACCAATAAGAGATGCCTCCCTTTCCTAGTTGAGAACCTTAGTCTCACATATGCATGATTATTCCCTATTTGGACCACATATGAGAGTGTGTTGAGGCATTTTAGGACTCTTAGGAGGTGGTTACATAGGACCACAAGATATTACAATACTTATATATGACATGGTAATTGACCGCCTTGTTTTATTTGAGGAATACCCTACTTGAGGAGCCACATATACCAACTCATATTGAATTCTACCTTGGACTTCCCACACATATGGGGTGACATCATATACAAAGAGGTTGTTACTTCTTGAGTTGTCCACTTCCTTACTTCCAGGTGTTGGTTGGAGGTGTGCCCTAGTCCTTGGGCTCTTCTTTACCTTTTATTCACTCATCGTTTGGACATTGACATATTTAATGAGAGGGAACACTTCTTATATCCTCTTTATCTCACGTGTGTGGCATATTTTGAGCATACTTCACAATTTTTAGTAAGGAACCTTTTTCTTGGAGGATTTGTGTGTGTTATTGTGCCCACATTTTGTATTTTTCTTGTGGCTTTGAGCTAGCGCATTGTATTCACATATTGCATTAAGGAGGCCTCTTATATATATAAGGAGGATGTGTCACTCATTTTAATATGTTGCAAACTGATGAGAAAACTTGCCTAAATATTTTTTGTGAATCCTTTTTTTGTATCTGGAGGAATTGGCAACTAGATTGGTATCACACTCGCGTGACATGAGGTCAATTCCAATCGCTACCACTATAAGCTTTAGGTGCCTACGTATGCCCCTTCCGTAGGCATAGGTGAATTGGGGAAGTTTGAAATTCAAACTTCCTCGCACATAACACTTCAATTTCATAACCATCACCAATTGAGCTACCCCCAAGGGATTTTGTGAATCCTTTTTCTTCTAAGTGATTATTTAGATATTTTCAAGGGTTAGATTAGGTTATTTATTTAGGTATTTCTAGAAGAAAAATCTATTACAAGGCCAAAGAAAGGAACCTTGTGCCTCTTGCAAGGGTAAACTGAATTATATTCTTCTTTATTTTCCCTTTTGATCATTGAAAAATTGTCCCATTGCATTGAGATAGGACATATTAGGGTGTTCTCTCTTACCTTGTCCAACCTTTGAGATCACCTTGTTAGTACTTGGATAGGATTCCTAGAGGACTATTCCCCCATCCATCCTTGAATAAAATTTAATGGCCCTAGCCAATGCTTGAGCTATGTTCCTTTTTGGTGCCCTTAAGATTGTCCCATATTAAACCTTAGCTTCACTTAAAACTTGTGTAGTGACCACATAGCCCTCTCTAGGTACTAGTATTTCTATTTCGTCAACCAAAATATCCAAAAAAATTAATTTGTTTTCTTTTATTTTGTTTGTTTTTCAACCTAGTGATTTATTTGTTTGATCTCTTAATCTAGGTTGTAGGATTTAACATATTTCATTGCTATATCATTACTCCTTTGGATCTTGTAATGCTAATTGAATTATTCGAATTTATAATATTAATTTAGAATAATATGGGCTTGGATCCATTTCATGTGTTAATCTTTAGATCTAACCCCAATGGTAAGGTGACTTTGAAGTTGTTTAAGATCTTTCATATCTATAGGGTTATCTAAATTAACAGTTGGAAACAAATGCTTTAATATTTATCTTGTTTAAAGTCGTGGATTTGTGCCAACATTGATGTATTTTCATTGTATGTACACATCAAGGAAATAATTTGACGATGAAATAAGTAAAGCAACTTACCCTTTTTGCATCAAAATCTACTTCTTAAATCTATACAATGAAGGTTCCTTAAGGTTGTGTTTTTTTTTATCTAAATAAATCCATAATGTTATGATTTTTGTCTTGGGTAAGTGGTGTGAGTCCTGAGATGATTGCACGCTTAACCTTTGACTTGAAAAATCATTATACATGGGAATTTAAGTCGTCAAAATCACCCAGGGATCGCACCCGTCATGGGCCACACCAACCCTTAGCATGGTTGGATTTTTTCCCATGGATTTTTGAACCAATGATCTTCACATCATGGAGTGCCTTAACATTACACCCCATCGTCGTCTATTCTATGGATCATGGGTTATGGATTTATGAGATGTTGTATGACATGTAACATTGAAATTTTTCTACCTGAAGAAAGCATGAAACCCATGTTACATTTCTTAGTAACATTGATATTGGTTTGATAATGCCTACTCAAAGGGTAATCAAAGTTTTCTCTGCCACATACATTCACTATGTTTGAAATAATTCATGGTTTTGAAGCCCCTTCAAAGAAAATAGACACCCTAATAAACCCAATGACTTATTTAATGATGCAAATGTTACATTAAATTCATTCCATTTTTTTAGGGGTTTTAGTATGGTATCATTATGACCTCAACTTGCATATATATTTAGGGATTTTGATGCTGAAATGTTAAGGGATGTTGCACCATCCTTTTACTATAGTAATATTTGCATTCTGGATGCTTACCTAAAAACATGAATGACATAACAAATTTTCTTATAATATAAATATGTCTTGATACACAAATCTCGGGAAATGTTTCAACACTTAAAGACATCTTAATCATGTCCTAAAATGAATCAATAGACAAGGTAATGGAAAATTGTGATCTATGAGGTTAATGTCACATTATGAGGTTAATGTCACATTGCTTTATCGTGGCGATATTTGAATTTGAGTTGGTTACCTAAGCACATGAATGATATAACAAATTTTCCTATGATATAAATATGTCTTGATACCCAAATTTTGGGCATGTTTTAACGCTTAAAGAATCTTAATCATGTCTTAAAATGAATCGATGGACAAGGTAATGGAATAATTTGATCTATGAGGTTAATGTCAAACCCAACACAACATTATGTAAAGGTTTAAAACACAATTTTTTTTGCATACTTTGTGTATGAGTTTTCCTTGAATGAATAGCAATGTTATAAATGATCCCGCTTGCTATTGCTTTACAGTGATTTTGTGCATAAATGGGGTATTATCTTCACCATTTTAGAGTAATATTTATATGCACTTTCAATTTGTTCTAAAATAGTGGTAATCTTAATTGGTTGTATAGTTCTACAACATCGCCACATGCCCTTATAAAATTATAATTCGTGTGTCATTTAAATATCATAAGCACTCATGCCATTGTCATGTTAAGTTCTATTTTGCAATAATTATGATAAATGTGCTTTTAGGGTTAAAAAAACCATTGTTGGATAATACATATATTACCTACTATCTCAAATGCTCCAATAATTTTATCTTCATAATTGTGATCATAAATATTTCTATGTGGCATCTCTGATTATTGTTTTTTTATTTTAACACATTGATGTATAAGGTTGAGGCTTTATTGTTTCGCATTGGAAAGTATCTCTATTATATGAATCAATCTCAAAATCTAATAATTCATGTTTCGTGGTTAAAACAAGATGAGCTGCGGGGCAGCAAGTCCCTGCGTTAAGTTCATCCTGAGAATGCAAGAGTGGGCAAGTATTTGCTAGCGACACAAAAGCACTAAGCACTAGTAACTGCAATCTAATCTAACAAGCATAACAGAAACAAACAATACTGAGAATAGCAAAAGAATAACACTGAGTATATATATTACTTCAGGTTAACAAGTACCTATCTATATAATGCTAACAGATTACCACCGTATTGCATAATCGCCAAAGTAGATTTAATCGAAATCAGACATTAACTTAGTGTATGCTATTATTTTTTTTAATTTTATTATTTTTATATATAGAAATGTTATTATAATTCTTTAAATATTTTTGTACTTTATTAAAAAATAAAAATAAGTTAATTACTTGTTTAGTCATAATTCCTGTACAAAACTAATTGGATATTAAACGTAACATGGGAATAAACTCGTAGAGTTGAATCATGATAAAGGATCATAGTAATTAAAATACTTTTTCTTTCGCACTTGTCTAATAGAAACAAAAATGTTGAAAACACTGTCAGTTCATCAGATTAAAAAAAAAATATTTAAGAAAAGTGCCTGCATGCATAATTTCAAACCACCAATTCACTAAACTAAGTAATTTCTTAATGAGAAATTGAAAATGGGTAGAGTAAGAAAACATAAGAGTAAAACCAGCCATTCTGGACGCGGATGACGATCATGCTGAATGTCAGATCTCCGATTTAATGTTAAACGATGCCTCCGCTTGTCCACCTTATCCATTATCGGCCTTTAGCATAACCAATGAGACATATACACAGAAACAGGGAGTATATAGACTTTAAAATTTTAATGATTGCTGAGGAAGCTCAGCTGGCCCTACTCTAACATGGAAATCGTCGGTCCACAATGGCACCGCGGGCCAATCCAACAGCGCAGAATAGCAGTCGCTCCAACACACAAATATTGCCTTTTGCATGGATTTCACGTGTCAGTAGCAGTGCATGCATTTCCCATTAGCCTAGAGTAACCGCAATTAAGTGTTATTGCATTCGAATAGCTCAGTTCAGAGGGAATCGCTCTGGATTTACAGTGACCGCCATTATTGGTAAGCTGGAATTTCACCAACTGCATTTCTTGCCTTCAAACCCTGATAATATTTGCAAGACTCACTGTAAACATTTTTTACCCTGAGAGGCTGATTTGCCCATGGATTTCTTAGTTTTTACACGATTTCATACAGCGAGTCCTTATTTCTTGAAGAAAACCTTGTTTTCCGTGGTGACTACTGTAGATACTCTGTGAAGGTGGATTGGAATATTCTGGTGGTCAGTACAAATGTCTAGGCTATCTTTCTGCATGGAGCAAATGTAGTTTCTCAACGACCAATCCTGAACGTATTAAAGCGAAATGGAAAATTCCGAAGGAAACAGATAATGCCTATCTTAAGCAGGTTGGATTATTTCCTGGGTGTTACATTTTATTCAATGGTTGTGCCTCTTTTGTTTCTTAAATATACATTATTTTGCATACATGATTAGGTTTGTTTCTGTGCAGTGGTTTAAATCACAAAAGGGAAAGAAGCTCGTTCGCATTCTGCCTCCACTTTCTAAAGGTTCCTTGGAAAATCAAGGCACAATTGGACAATCTCAAAACTCTGGAACTGCATTCTTGAAGGGTTTAGCAGTGGCAATTGCTGGAAATCTTAAGAAATCCCATGTAAGTGATGCAACCAGAGTCTTGGGTTTTATAGGATGCTTTAGTCAGAGTAGAAAACTCTTAATGCATGTAGATCCTTTTCAGAAATCTTAAAATATTGCTCATTTTTCAGCGGCTCATCCTCGTCTTGATAGAGATATGTACGACCGACTGAAATGGAGTTATAATAGTCTGCCTACGAAATTAAAGAATTGCTTTCTGTATTGTGCCATATTTCCACAAGATTGGAAAATGGATGGGCAGCTATTGCAGAATATGAAGGGATTGTTAACAGCAGAGAGGCGGGATATATAAAAGACAGGGAGAACAGTTGTATCAAGCTACTTGAAGATCGTTGCTTGTTCAAGGTAGATCTCTGGTTTTTTCCCATTCCTCTCGACATTGTTTTTAGGAAATCTCTTACAGAAAAGTGTGCTAAGTTTATGTACTAGGTTGATTATCTACTTGAAATAGAAAAAATTGTTCATTATTTACTTGCTAGTTATTTCGGTCGGTATTTAGCTGAAATAGATGCACTTGCATAAGTGTTATATCTACTTGAAATAGAAGATAATGGTTATTAAAATACTTGAAATAGAAAAAACTGCTTATTAAAATACCTGAAATAGTTTGGTTATCTACTTGTCACTTATCTCGCTGGTATTCATCTGAAATAGATGCATAAGTGTTCAGCGTATTTACTATTTACTTGAAATAGAAAACTCTAGTTATTTACTTCCTGAAATAGAAAAACTGCGCGTATTATTGCAGAGTCCCATGCGAGTATCCAGGTCAAAATATGGCTATCAAGGTAGACGAAAGCAGTGCGTACCCGAATTTTCTTGCTGTCAAGTTTTTGTACGAAGGAGGCCAAACAGACATTTCTGCCGTTGAAGTTGCCTGGGTGAGTAACCACCTGTCATTTTCATATCACTCGTCTCTTCTAATAATCTTAATCAACAAATAACATTAATTAACAAATAACATTAGAATCCCACCTAAAAGAGAAATAGAATAATTGAGAAACACGTTGCAAAAATTTTCGCTTAAATGAAATCACACCATCTGAACCTCAATGGACTGACTGGTATCGCAGGTAGGACAAAAATCACACCATCTGAACCTCAATGGACTGACTGGTATCGCAGGTAGGACAATGGAGATGGTACAGTATGAGTCCACGCAAACACAATGCAGTTTGGGAGATTGCCAACAGTGATTCATTCGATGGGCAAGGCTAGCCCCCTTTCCAGTTCAGAAAAGAATGCCTCTGCAACAAAACTACCCAACTACCCAACAAAGATAGGGGAGCTGAAGCCTGCAATGGAAAATCAGCTTCCAGCCCCAACAAAGACAGCGGAGTTGAAGCATGGTGGATGCAGCAAAAGGAAAATAGATAGAAAATCAACTTCCAGCATGTGGGAAGCGGAGCGGTCTTCTTATTGAATGGTCGAATTTCACCTTCATGCATCACCGGTGGTGTTGTTGTCTAACTGTCAAAGCTGGCAGCGCAAAAGCTGGCAGCTGTTGCACCACATGGCAAGTTCAATGCACAAGAACAATTAGAACATGGAAACTTGGTTACGAATATAGCATTTAATATCTGTTCAACTATTTCATTAGTTTCAAATTTGCGAAATAAGAACACATAACATATGGTTCTTCCCTCTATGCCGGGAAGAGGCCAAATAAGATGGCAAAACTATATGCCTGTGGAAACTTTGCTTTATATAAAATAGGAAAACCATATGCCTTTGAAAACTTTGGTTAATAAGTGGCAGCGACTAATAACAAACAAACAGGTGATTTAATGTTATAACATCACAAATCGATTACTATAGTCCCTGGACATTGCCAGATGGCAGGGACTAATAAGGCATTAATGACACAATTGTTGTTCATGTTATATATGTCATCATAAAGGTTCAACCCAACTGCTTTTCAATATCTCTAATACATTTGGCACTATCTTAGTTTATCATTACAAAACAAAACCATTGACATTTGATTCACTGATGATAATAATAAGATTGTTGATTGATGATAATAATGATGATAATAATAAGATTGTTGATTGATGATAATAATAAGATTGTTGACTGTTGATCTTGATGTTGATGATATGAAAAATAGATGATAATTCTTATGTTTAATATTCCAACAATAGCATAGATTTGAATAATTATTTGACGCTGATGTTGATGATATGAAAAATAGATGATAATAATTATGTTTAATATTCCAATAATAGTTTAGATTTGAATAATTTTTGTTTTGTCTAAATTGGATATCTTAAATTTATTTACATTCAACCGTTTATTCTACTATTCACACCTACACAACCTTTCTCTTTACTTTTAGTGTAGGTAATATCGAGTTGTCTTAGTCAAACCAATTCTTAAATCTCCCTTTACTTTTAGTGTAGGTAATATCGAGTTGTCTTAGTCAAACCAATTCTTAAATCTCCCTTAATTACTTGATGATTGTGACTTATTTTGGACCATTAGGAACGCAATTGTGACTTATTTTGGACCATTAGGAACGCCCTCCTTAGGTTAGGAAGTTTTCTTCTATGGGTTTGAAGTGAGAGGAAAGGCATCTAAGGTGATAGTGGATGGTTTGCCTAAAAAGCTACTTCTTGGATAACTTGTTGGGATTAGGAATTTTCATCCTAGGTGAGAGCTTGAGCTACAACAAGAGGTATATAATTTGTTTATTTTTGTATCAGTTTACTAAGAAAAATTTTGTTCATGCAAATGTAGGCCGAGAGAAATTAGGTAAGTAACCTAGGAATTAACATAGAGGTAAAGGTAAAGACTAGCATAGGGGAGAGAGAAACAAAGTACTCTTTAATGTTAAGTGAAGTTGTGAGGCCCCAAAATTATCTCATTTTTACCCTCACATACCCCCATTTTGTCCCTTGTTTACCATTTTGAACCTACCTTACCACGCATATCCATACTTCTTTGATGCAAAGTTGGAGAAATGAATCTAATTAGCATATTATTCAAAATTTAGAAGGTAAATATGTTATTCTATCTAGACGCCTTCATTTTTATGCATTTTCTAATATTTACGTTAGTTAAAGAGCTTGCAAAAGAAGGTTTGTAGATTCTGGCAACCCCTATAGCGATCTTGCAACCAAAGGTTGAGTACGTGTTGATAGTTTGGACATTGAGACACTACGCGGGATTGCTGACTAGATCACCTTACACACTTGTCGAAGGTCCTCCTAGAAGTTAGGTCAAGGGATTGCATGCTCAAAAGACGACTATAGTTGTTCGAGGTTGAGATTGGAGTAGTGTTGATGGTCTGAAATGACCTTTTCAACATGTAAGGGAGACCACACATACAAAACCTTAAATCAACTCCCTTTCTGTTTGGAAGGGTGGTTCCAACTGGTTCAATTGGGTCTAGTTACCCCTCTCTTTCTCTACTGGCTTATAGTATGTCTATTACATTCCAATAGGAAAGAAACATAAGATCTGACCTCTTGCAGAGCTCATGCAAGAAAGAGATCCTTAAGCTGAATTAATGACTCAACCAAACCATTCTAAAGTCTGCCTCTGTGTAAGAGGGCTTCTAGAATGCAATAATTAAAACTAAATGTTGATCTACTCTAAGTAACAAAAAGTAAATCCTAAATCTATCTCGATTGAAAGAAGAATTAGTTCCCCTCTCAACCAAGAGAAAGGTAAAAAGGGGTTTTGAACCATCTTTGAATTTGAAATAAAAAATGAAGTCAATAAGTCGGGGAAATAGTTCCAAGATTTATCAATAGTTCAAGCAAGTATATGTATTCATCTATCTAGTGAATAGTTATGAGACCTCTGATGCACATACATCCAAATTCAAATAAAATGAATTCAAACTAAAACATATATGACTACATTAAGGAAATAGTTCTCATAAAACAATCATTATTAAAACCAAGATAAAGTTGACATGAATTTGCTAACTAGTTAACAAGTATGTCATTTTTATCTATTCGAATTCATAATTTAACTTGATGGCAATTAGATCCATCATTAAAAGATAGATTTCAAATGATTTAGATAAGCATATATTAAATAAATTTGCGATAGTGCAAAACTTCAAAAACATATACTTATCTTGATCAAGAATTGCCTCAAATTTTATTAAATGTAGGCCACCAATCAGGGTTTATCTCCAACAATAGTGTACAAAAATTAAATATTTAATCATAGCCTTTGAGTACATGAAAACTCTCTGAAAATTTCATGATAGCATGAAACAAAGTTGAAATATGTCTCTTTTAATCTCCACGAGTTTAGTCCAAACTAGCGAATTCTCTACAAAAATATTGCTCTCTACATTAGTGCAAAAATCCCTCTCTTTGCCGAGAATTTCCTCCCCAAGTTTCAAATTCGGAACCCCCTATCCAATTCTACAAAAGACATATTTATAATTACAATAATAATTAAAATGAGAGAGTTGTTGGAGAATAAATTTGAAACAAGGAATTTTAATTGGCCAAAATTCTTCTTTCTCTCTTGTTGGTGCAATTCCATTGTTCCAAGTCTTCTCTTCTTCATCTCCCCAACTACTCACCTGCCAAAAATCAATGAAAATTCAGAAATAAAACCACTTCTCAACAAATTGTTAATTTAAAAATAAATTAATACCTAAAGAAATTATCGTGCTATGATTGCTTCAAATGGATCTGATCAGCCTTTTGGTATTGTTGGGAATGAATTATTGACAACAGTTTCCCAGAGCCGATCAAATTTGCCCAAATCAAAATAAAAAAACTATTTTTTGTTGCAAATTCGTCACTTTTTATTCTGATGGATTTATGGATCATTAAATGATGAAATTTGCTAAAATTGAACATCTCATATTATTCTCCTTTCTCTTAGCTTTCCAACGAGCTATTGCAAGCTTCATTTGGTTGAGTGAATCTTGAAGTATGCCTCTCTGAAATTGAAGTGACAAAAATGTCAGAATTCTGGAAAAAATCATGCCTTGGCTAAAATTCATAAAATTTAATTAAAAATTTAATCTAAATTTATCCAATTAATAATTATTAATTACCTAAAACATTAAATAATATATTAATACAAATTATAAATTGAATTATATATATACAAATTGTTAATTTATATTATAATTACAATTTATTAAATTAACTTAAACTAAACTAATTATATGTTAATTTATTTACAAATTAATTAAATTATGTACCAAAATTAAATTATATAATGTATGAAAATTTTAATTTAATTAAATTATTAAACAATAATATAATATACATAATTTAATATTAAAACAATATTATATTTTAATTACAATTTATTAAATTAACTTAAACTAAACTAATTATATGTTAATTTATTTACAAATTAATTAAATTATATACCAAAATTAAATTATATATGAAAATTTGAATTTAATTAAATTATTAAACAATAATATAATATACATTATTTAATATTAAAACAATATTATATACAATTAAATCCCCTATATGTCACCGTACCTAAATCAACGTTTTACCAAACCTTTTAAATATTCCAAACCATATGATAATAACAAGGTACGAACAAGGATCGGGCATCGGCCATCAGAGCTTATAAGAGGGAGGAATAAGAGTTAGGTGGGAGGCATAAGGTGTGATAGAGTTTTATCGGAGGTGAAAGTTTCAGAGATGTAATAAAATGAAATGGAATGAGGGAAGATGATGGGGCCATATGGAATGACAACATTAGACCATCGAAGATTATATATATCGGAGGTTTTATTAAGCGAAAGTTTCAATATTTTAATTTCCGAGGAAGAGAGAAGAGGGAGGAGTTATAAGGTATTGAGCTATAAAAATTACCGAGGCTCGATTGAATGAGAAAGGAAGGAGGTAAGGTGAGGCCCACATGGAGTGGGACCTTTTCATAAATTACAACCACCTGTGTAAAAGTCACGGCATAACGAATTACAATCATTTTTCATTTTTCAGATTTTGGATCACATAATTTCTTTTAAATTGGAATTTAACAGAGTTCTGAAATCCGAAAAAACCATAATTTTAATTGTTTTACAATTTGGCTGTGGTAATTTTGTAGGACCGTTAGCGAAAAATGAATTAATTAGTCAAAATTAACTAGTAATCAATATTTACAAATAATTTACAAAAATCAAAATAATATACATTTTGTACATTTTTTTAGCCCATGCGGTAAAAATTATCAAACTTCGGAGGAGTGCCATTTGCAAACCGTGCAACCACATGAGATGAAACGAGAATTGATGGAAAGCTAGTAGAAAGTAGAATGCAATGAAGTAAACAGAATAGAAATTGAAGAAAATTAAAATCTCACAAAATTGTAGGACACTTAACCAAAAGAAAAATATTAAAAGGTGTTTAAGTCAAAATTTATGAAAAGAGTCCCCATTATTTGAAATAAATAAGTCAAATGGGGGTGTTGTGTTTTCACATCAACAATGGCGCCACACGAGAAAGAACCAATTTTCTCTTGGTTAAAACAAATGATGAAATTCAATTTACCCAAAGGTTAAAAATGAGGAATTTTATTAAGTCGTCAAACGATAAAACATTTCGCTTGGGTCCCATGTTAGATGAATTAAGCAATATAAGTTTAAAAAGATAAGTACTCACACTGAAGAAGTCTAATGTTATGAATACAAATTTTGGGAAAATTTGTATTTTAAGATTACCTCGTATGAAAAATAGATGAAACTACATATATGAGTTTTTTTATAAAGCATATATCCATCAATATGAATGGTCTCTGACATCACTTTGCTGTCGGTGAGCTTGAACAATACCTCGATGAATTTGTCTTTTATGCCATACAAGCATGGACCTGCTTCCAGCAAGCGTCTATAGCCCCAACGAGTTTACTTATATTCCCCATGCTTCCCCTTTTGATCACCCTTTTGATAAGCACATTTGCGAGATTTAGTTTATGATGTACCTGAGTGAAAGGGGTGGGATGGTAATAGAGACTTAACCAAATGGATATAATACTTCCATAATGTTGACTCCAAAATCTTTCCTCGCGACTATCAACCCGGAGACTTTTATAAAGTGGAGGGATGGGAAGGATCCATTGAGTTAAACTCGGGTCAGTTCTTTCCTTTAAAAGGTGAACTATATCACTTAGAAAATATGCATGTTCCTCCATGAGAAAGGTTTAAATCAAGGGGGATTTAGGATTCCATAAAGATACACCTTGAAGGTAAATGAAAACCATTAAATCGATAGAGTAAATATTTCTCATGTTTGCCAACCAATGTTGGGTGAGGAAAAGGCCTTTCACATAAATCTTGGCAGAGTCACCAAAATCAAACTATAACCAATCAACAAAAAGGAAAAATAAATCCAAACTGAAGTGAAAGAAGTTACAAACATTTAGATTTCCAACCTGTAAGGGAAATACTAGTCATGAGGCGAAATTAAGCCAAATGAGAAGTCTTTGCCTGCATAAAAAACATCTTAATATTTTTTCAACAAAAACAAAGCTTGTGAAGCAAATTAAAAAGTTCAGGGACTCTCTGATTTAGCTAACTTGATGAGGATCATTATTGTTTCTCCCAAGAACTTGAAAGGTAACAAAAAAAAGGAGAATTAGTGCCAAATCTGAGCTGATAGGGGTGCAAAGCAATTCTCGAACTCCTGCAAAACAGAGTTTGAGATCATCAAAACTAAAAACAAAATTGAAACCAAAAATGTAAAGAAAATGAAAAGAATGAAAGTGAGCATAAGAAACTTACCATTGGAGAATTTTATTTATAATTTTACTTGAGAGAAAACAAGTTTCTCCAACAAAAGCTAACCTCTTCTTTTAATTGGAAGTAAAAGCGTGAAGAAGTGGCTTTCAATGTACTTTTCATTGGCTCAAAATCATAACTTATTAAAGCAATATGTAAAACTAGGAAAACGATGTCTCATGTTCAAGGAATCAGAAATAAAACAAATCCATCAGAAATGAGACTGAAAATATGCTTCTTTATGAATTGCAGTGGAATTGTTCTCTTCGTTTTTCAAATTTCATATCAACTCCATGATTTTATAAAATGTCAAGAATCAAGACCAAGTCCCAAACAATTTAATAATGGTTTGTGAACACTAGGGGAGGACATGAATCTTTGCATGATAAGTATAGAGTGATATATAAAAAACGCAAACATAAATCGAGCATGACCCATTACCTTTACATATTCCAAAGTTACTTCCCAGCTGGCAGCATTACCATAATAGTTGCTCAAGAGTGTCTTTTTCTTTTCCTTTTCACCATTTTAATTTCTTCCATATGTCGGGAACCCAAACCTCTCTTATATTACTTTAAGTGAAAAGACGCCAGAATACGTGAGAAATTCCATGCTAGATTTCAGAGTGCGGATATCAGGAATGGATTTGAAATAAAGTTACAATATTCCAATGCTCCAAAATAGAGAGGTCTGATATGGATACTATGAGTTAAAAAAGTTCCAATATGGAAGACATTGATAAATGACGTGTTAAAGGTAAGAACTCTATTAAACAATATTTCTAGAATAAAAATTCTTCGATGGACATAACTCTGATAAAAAAGGACTTTGCATCATAAACGTTTTCTGCAAAATTCTTCTTCGGAAGTTTAATTGAATTTCACTTTCGATATAAGAAGTCCCAATATATAGAAGTCTTGAATATTAAAGTAAAGCATCGGGAAGCAAGACCTTGGAACAAAATCATTTCATAAATTTTCATAAATAAAACTTATGATATTAAACATACCCGATAACGAATGCCTTTTAAATGTATCACATAGGAATATTGTCTTTTTGGTATATCAAGCATTCAGATATCGGGGGTAAACAATTTCGTAAGAGTTTTATAAAATAGCTTCAATGATGCTTGTTCCGATAAGAAAATAACCTTAAAGTTTTGTGAAAATCGATTTCAAGAGAACTTACATTTGTCTTTAAAAATAAGCTTCCGAGAAAAGGATTCCGAGATGGAAAGAGGTGAAAAACGAAACCGCAGGAAGAAAATTACATTGATTCATAATAACAACCTAGTATGGAAAAGATTTCTTGTAAAATCCTTTAAATGGAAACCAAAGAAACCTAAGATTACTATTGGATAAAAACATGGTATCATAAACTCACAATTGGATGTGTCTTTACGAGATTCTGAGACTGATGAATTCAGGTGGAGAAATAAAATCGACCTCATGGATCTCACGAGACAAATTTCAGAATATGTTTTTCAAAATAAACATACAAAATAATACAAACCAAAGAGATAGGTTAATGAGTGTAGTATAGAGACTCAAATCAATTTTGGTCAAAGGTGTATAAGAGCACTTTTACAACTGCTACAGTAATTTTTCCTTTGCTTATGACAAATCTAAATAAGAAAGAGTCCAACATTCCATTTTAGCTGCATCAACGAGAGGCAGAATTATGATTATTGACTCATATCGCTAAATTTGCAAATAAAGGAAATATGCAGAGAAACATTAATACACAACACAAAACAAAAGTATTTCTGATAAGAAATAAGATACTTCCTTGAACATGTTAATGGTTTGGTAAGTGCTGATTACTAGCTTTATCCTAAATCTAATCAAGTTTTCTTGTAAAAATCATGTCTTCAAATCAAGCTAATGAAGACCTGCAAAAGAAGAAAAACAGAAATAATAAATAAACTAATGAAAAGAAAAATTGAAAACAGATGACAATGAACATGTCAATGCATACCTGGGAGAATTCTAATTGTAAGTTTACCTCATGAACCTTCAAGTTCTCCCATGCATTTCTCAAAATTTTCATATGTTCAAAATCATCTACTTAGTTTATCTAAATTAATTGTTGCAAGATTATAGGAAAATAAAGTGTGTTTATCTTTTGTTTGCAACAAAAGTTCTGAAGTATATCAGATGGATGTAATGTCAACATTCTTGAAAGGTGAGCTTGAAGAAGAAGTTTACATAGAACAAACTGAAGTATTTTAGCTATACAAAAATACTGAGGTATTATCTAGGTTGAAGAAGGCATGGTATGGACTTAAATAAGCACCCAGGGCATGGTATTCTAGAATAAACAAGTATCTATAACAGCAAGGATTCAAAAGAGGAACAACTAAAAGTAACTTGTATATTAAAACTACGAACAAAAATATTTTAATTATCGTTGTTTGTGTTGATGAGATCATTTTTGGTAGTGATGTAGATTTACTCAGCTAAACATTTATGGCATATATGCAAATTGAGTTTGATACTTGCATGATTGGGGAACTCTCATTTTTTCTTGGATTGAATATTATTCATTTAGATAAAGGTATATCCATTTCCTAAGGCAAGTATCTCAAAGAAATGCTAAAGAATTTTGGAATGGAAGAATGTTATGTTGTCATCACTCCTATGGTCACTGGATGCAAGCTTAGCAAAGATGATGAGTCACCAGACGTATATCAAGAATTGTATACATCAATAATAGCCAGTATTTTGTATCTAAATGCCTCACAAATAAACATTATGAAATATGTTGGTGTAGTTTCAATGTATTAGTAAACCCCCAAACAAAGTCGTTTGTTAGCTCCCAAGATGATTCTCAGATATTTAGGAGCTACAATGGACTATGGCCTATGGTATCCAAGGGTCAATATTTTTCATTAACTATATACACAAATTCTTATTGGGATAGAAAACTAGATGATAGGAAAATAACAAGAGGTGGTGTGTCTTTCTTGGGAATCACTGAGCAATTCGGTTGAACAAAAAGTTATCATGTATCTTTCTTTCTATTGTTGAAACTGAATATATAGTAGCTACAACTAATTGCACATATATTTTGTGGATGAAACAAACTCTACAAGATATGAAAGTTACTTATGATAAAACCATTCCAATCATCTGTGATAACACAAGTGAAATTAGGATATCCAAAAAATCCTATTCTTCATTAAAAAACCAAGCATATCCCCCTAAAGTACCATTTTCATATAGAAAAGCTGGTTGATGAGATCCTAATTTAGAATATGTCTCAACCAAGGAACAAGTTGTTGTTATCTTCACTAAACCTCTTGCACGATAACCTTTTGATTATTTAAGGAAAAATTTGGGAGTGATATCTCACTCTTCTCTTCATTATTTTTCATCACAAGCAATGAGGGAAACCATCTAAATATGTACAAATATGGTTATAATCACTCAAGAAGAACTAAATTTCGGGAAGCCTATTAGCAACAAATTAATATAAACATCATGTTATATCTTTTTAGAAGCAAAATGGTCAGTGGGGGAGTAACTAATCCCTTTTCCATTGATGTCAAAGGGGGAGAATAAGAAAAAATTGGAGATGCGATGAAATGTGTGCATAGATATTGAATATGGAGAGTGAGAAAGGGGGAGAGTGATTAACCATTGGCTCATCAAAAGCAATGTTTGGAGTGTTTCCAATTGGTGGTGCTAGCATCTATGACCAACAATGTTTGGTGGAATTTCTGTCAATGCCAAAGAGGGAGGTTATTGAGCATGTTGGTAGTTTATGTCATTGATGTCAAGTTTGAAGTTCAAGGGGTCTAGCTTGGTAAGTGTGTTATCATTGATGTTTTGTATGTGTGTTGTTGCCTAGCTTGAGGTAAAGGACGAAGGTAATATCTTTGAAGGCATTTTCTTCTTCAGTTCCTTAGCTCCAATAATAAAACTAGGTTCTTAACTAGATATTCCTCTCCAAGACCATTCCAATGATATATGGCACTCCATATAACTCCCCACGAATAAAAATAAAACCAAGGTTGAATTTTTGAATTTCAAGCATGGTTCCAGCTGATCATGATTTCGGTATGGGCCCACCATTAGACCAACACCAAAGTTGAAAAGGTGGAAGTACAGAGGTAGCGAGTAATGGTTGGTAAGGCTTCCACTCACAACCCCTAGTCACTGGGTGCTTGGCCTAAGCAATTTAGTGCTTACCGATTATCGGGCCTGACGATGTGTAAAAAAAAGTAATGGGCAATGAGCAGTAGGCTACCATGACATGATAAGGAGATGATGTGGCCTAATGAGATGATGACATGTGGTGGTGGCATGTATAGGATGGCATGTGGCACCCTACAGATGAGACACATGGTAGGCAAATTTAACCCTTTTAGGTGACCAAGTAGCTCTTTTTGAGTCACACATGGTAGCATCGTCGTATGACAAGTGGAAGAAAGATGACATGGAATATGATGTGGTAGTGACATGATAGATATGATGCAACAAAATATTACATGTGGCAGGTTCTGATTCGATCTTGAAGTTTCAATGTGACAGTCTTGGGACTAGCACCAAGGTCTAGTTTTGCAAAGGTTTTTAATGTATATAGCCCTTGGATAAAACAACCAAGATCTAACAAATCAACCTAAAAACAACAAAATACAAAATTCCAAGTCATTCGGATATCTGGTGATCCAAGAGGCTAGCAGTTTGTTGATTTGCAAGTTTTAATTTAGAATGGATCCCGATTAAAATATTAAAAGAGATTGAATACATGGATATTCAAAGTGTCTGAGAAATCTAAGGGCATCACAAAGGACCGAATTTGGATTTCGAGCACAAGGGCTCACTGAGCCATCTAACTATCTAAGAATCCAGGAGTTAAGAGATGTAAACAAAATTTGACCACAATAAAATACTTCAATTCTAGATTTCAAGAAGAAGGGAGGTGGTCAATATTCCAATGGTCGTCATTTTGTATCTTGCACCATCTAGATATTAGACGATCCAAGAATATAGAAGTTATTTAGATATTTGTAGGGTGTCACATGTCATCTTGTACATGTGACCACCACATGTCATCTTGTGCATGTCACCACCATGTGTCATCATCTCATTGGGCCACTTCATCTCCTTTCCATGTCATGTTGGTTGTTTCTCGCCACTCGCAGCTCGTTGTTGATGTGTGCACATTATTAGATTTGACAGTTTGATAAGCACTTGGCTGCTTAGGCCAACCACCCCGTGACTAGGGACTATGACCACAAGCCTATGACCAGGGATCAATTAGAAACAAAATTTCAACATCTAAATAATTGAAAAATCCAAGTGCACACATCTGTTAGACATCATCTTTATAAATGTTGAAGGGTGTTGGCACTTGTAAAATCACCCATAGATCGACTCATTTAAAATGTACATACAAAAATCATATCCATAGAAATAAAGTGGAGTGCAAAAGAGCCTATTTCCACAAGTGCACCCATAAAGTTGAAAGGATCTTATATTTGTCAAGCACCAACAAAGAGAGAACCAACAAAGAGAATAAGCCCACCATTAAAAGTATCCTACACACAACGAAAAAGGAAAAGGACACAATTTTTTTCAATCGAAGCACAAATGTCAATGGAAAAGGAAAACACGGTCAACAAATTGTTCATCTCAAGAAAATATGGTGACTTCAAAAAATTTCTAGAGCATGTATAAATCATATTTTTATCCCATAATAGTATTATGATAGATTTTAAAATGGGTTATAAGTGTTTATATTCATCCTAAAAGAGAAATTCTAGTTTTGGGACTTCATCTACTTCATTTTTTAATCAAAAGATCCTTTTAATCAAAATATTTTGTGTACATTTGGTGTTTCCATTTCTAATTGTTATCATTATTTAAATAGTTTAAGTGCTTTACCAAATTATTATTAAGATCCTCATGAACATATAAGACATTATATTTGTTTCTTTAGTTGCTTAAGTGTTTTCATTTTTATTTATATGCCATGTGATGATGCTTAATACTCAATTCTATGATAGTAAACATCAATCTTGCCATAAGAAAGTGATTTATTTTTGTGTTAATTGACTTGTTTCTTTGAGCTTTTACTATCACATTACTGACAACCATATTTTGCATGGAAGATTTATATTGCAATCATGAGTACTTAAAATTCTTGATTTTCATATGTTGCTATCACCATTGTTATTAATTTATTTGAATATGCAAGATTGTGCCAAGTGTTTCATATGTATGCATATGTCATGCCTCTTGTTTTTGTAAAGAATGAAGATGAATTGAAAATGGTGAAACATGACAGGCAAATGAGGATAGGAATATAATAAGCACCAAAACACTTATTTCATTATACATCTCAAGTTGCTAAAATTTAAAAAATCATAAGAATTAAATAAATTATAACTATATTATGATTATTATTATTAGTGATATAAAGAATTAATATATAAGTTCAGCATATATATTCTAAAAAACATGTAAGAAGATTCCTAACTATGGAGGTCCACCCCCACTTTATCATGGAAATTCTTAGTTTGTAAGCTAATACCACAGGTTCTCAATACCACATGCCCAAAAAACCATAACTCATTTCATATGACATTTTTTTTTAAATTAATGTGTTTAATTAAAAGGACAAAAAAGGCACAACTACACTCAACCTTTATTTTGTGTATACTACCAAAGATATTCTATAATATTATGAGGGGGTTAAATCCCTACTATCGACATAATAATTATTGACATTTTTGTAGGCTAAATCCCTACAATACCATGGGCTAATACCATGGGTTCTCAATACCACATGCCCAAAAAACCATAATTCATTTCATATGGCATTTTTTTAATTAATATGTTTAATTAAAAGGGAAAAAAGACATAACTACACTGAGTTTTATTTTGTGTATACTACCAAAGACATTCTATAATATTCTACAAAGGTTAAATTTCTATAGACATAATAATTATTAATAATTAAATTAAAATTCAAAATCTAAAAGCCTTATTCCAAAAACATCGTATATACATAATATAAACTAACAAACTCTTTAATTCAAATTCTAAATCAAATAAAACTAATTTTTTTTTTATCATTATAATTTAATTCAAAATTTTACCTATTAAAACCATAAAACAAACACAATTCATATACACAACTGTATACTATGGTCTTTTATTAAATTATATATTTCATCTATTAAATAATAAAATAATTATAATCTCTTTATTTTATTTAAGACATATTATTTAATTTACTTAATTACATTCTCTTTAAACTTTGACGTTTCCAACCACTACTGCTCAACTCCTGAAATTTTCTCGGTCATAATGGCTTTTTCTATTCAAATTAAAAGGCCCAACAGCCTTGACTTAACCTTAACTTAAACGCCCAACTGCGCCGACTTTTCCAATTTAAAATTTAACTCGTAGAGTTGGAAAGATTGGGTGGCACTTTGTAGGTGGAGTCCCTAGAAGAAGAACAACAACAGGTAGTTGTTATTAATAATGGCAGCGAGAAAGAGAATGAATCGGTACCCAAATTTCAGGGATAATGGCAGTGAGAAGGAGAATGAATCAGTATGTGGTTCAACAGAGAGCAGAAATAAGAGAAAAGAAGCAATAATGGTCCAACCCCAACAAGAAGAAGAGGGAGTTGTTAAGGTCCAAGCCCAAGAAGAAGAAGAACACGCAGTTGTTAATAATGGCAGCGACTGTCAGGAAGTTATTAATAATGGCAGCGAGAAGGAGAATGAATCAGTAGTACCCAAATCATCTCAAGAAGTTGTTAATAATGGTAGCGAGAAGGAGAATGAATCAAGGGGCCCAAATCTCTGTACGTGGGGGATCTGGAGCCCAATGTTACGGATGCGCAGATTCAAGAACTCTTCCAGTAGGTTGGCCCCGTGGTCAGTGTTCGCATCTGCAGAGATGCCATGACCAAGACTTCTCTGGGATACGGGTATGTCAATTACATCATGATGTAGGGTAAATCTTTCTAAAGATCTATCATGCCATGACTAAGACTTCTCTGGGATACGACTATGTCAATTACATCATGATGCAGGGTAAATCTTTCTAAAGATCTATTCCACTTCTGCACCCTTTTCCTGCGTTTAGAAGTGTGCTACAACATCCTCTGGATTCTTCTTTAATTAATAAATATTTTCTCTCACAGCGAACTACAGAGTTGTTACTCTCACAGTAAACTATAATTTTGTTACAGACTCTCACAATAGACTACGGTGCTATTATAAGACTCTCACAACAAACTACAATTTTTTTACAAACTCTCACGGAAAACTACGGTGTTGTTATAGGACTCTCACAACAAACTACGGTGTTGTTACAAGAAGAACACATTGTTTTTTTTTTCAATCACGCACTTTGTAAAAACACAGTTTAAAGATCCCTTCGTAACTTCCAAACGAAAGATCTTTTTGGGAAATCACTTGTGGAGTACCACATAGACCCCGCTCTGAACAAAACCCAGATGCCAGAATTTCGAAATTCGCCTTCTTTTGATCAGAAATCGACCCACAAAATTGGTGACAATTTTCTTTTACGAATTTTCTTTCTTCTGTTTGTTGGATACAGAGTGCTTTGTATTCTCGAATATGAAATATAAAATGACTCTTTCCAATACACAATATTGGATGCCAAAGTACTGGATTAAAATATTCACTGAAATATGATTCTCTAGGTTCTCATTTGAATGTAAATAACAAAGAAAATACAGTGCAAGAATTCCTCATTCAACATAGCAATTTAAAGACCAAATCAATTTCAATCTCCTGATATTAATATTATGGTTCGTAAACCTCACAAACACATAAGAAAATAATTGTCTCACACACACTTATAGATTCAATTTGCTGCTACAAAAACCACTGGTCTAAGAAATGTTGTTCAATTAACTTCAACCTCACACAAAAATTTCTAGCACCCAAAAATGTTCCTCCTCTCTCCTTCAAAAACTCAAAATCAACTGTGCCCTCTAGACCTCCCTCTCATTGATCTCATATCCTTCTTTTTCTATTTCCAATTTGAACTTATCCAGCTCTCACAACCAACTCCTACAAACCTGTATTTAGTTCCTAGACTAATGCAACAACTTCTATTTTAATAAAACTACCCTTATCTCTAACTTATGACTCATTCAACTACTAACTACAAACAACAACTACTCTTTCGAGTCATCCCATTTCTTCAGGGATATCATTAACTGACATCTAACAACTAAATAGATTCATCTACGCTTGCTAAGAAATAAACATTGTTTTACATGAAATTTTACATTGGCCCTTTCTTGGCTGACGTCTAGACCTTTAGGTTTGACTAGATACTTCGAGCTTGATCTTTGAGAGCCAATGCTCCTGCATCAAGCTCCCAAAGTTGAAAACATTCATGATCTCCCGATCATGTGATTTCATATGCTGACAAAAACCTCCAAGGTCCCAAACTTTTTTTTTTGCGGTTGTCCATAAGCTTCACTGTCTTCATCTCTCTTTGGCTGTAACCTTCCAGGCTTCTACACCTTATGCTGTAGTGCTCCACTGTCATTACCTTCATCATTTTTCACCTTCCATTCAACTTTACAGTGGATTACTTGCTTGGCTCTGTAGTAGCTTTTCTTAGGTACTCACATCAAATACCATAGTTCATCTATGGCCTCTTGCAGTTCAATCCTTTGCTGATAACAAATCTTGCTTTTATTATTCTGCCACTACGTCTCACTGCACATTGTCCATTCATATTTACACTATTGATTACTTTCTTCAGCTTTTTCTACTTCAACATTTGTTATTACTCTTGAGATTGCTCCAGATACTGCTGTAGATATTGTTGCCACCCAAACTTCATGAATATCCTTGAAGATATCTCCCTCTGCAACATCCAATTTCTACTCCTTGTTTGCAAATTTACTTCCCAATGATTTAATGTTTTCGTTCCATGGGTTAAGTACTATCATGGAATCTTCCTTTTCCTCCTTCATTTGACCGTTCTCATGTGCCAATTTGTTTTTGTCTTTGCAGCAATATCTTCATCACAACCTGCAATAATACACCAATTATCATAATTAAAAATATAAGGCCTCATTGCCTTTTCCTTCTTTGGAAACATCTCAATTTGATGTTCTGAGTTTTCCTCTAACTCCTTTGTCAGCACATCAGTATGCTGATTTAAATTCTCAAAAGAATTCACGAGACTATTAGCTAGTCTCTCTTCCACGTCATCCGTTCCAAGAATGTCTCCTCACTTTGGTTCACAATAGTGAACTTCTTCTGCAACTTCCACTTGCTGCTTCATATATTCAGATTTACTGCCTATCATCTTCACGACTGTATACTCATCCACCTTTTCTTTTCTATTATCCAGTACATCAGAATCAACCAATTCATTAAGCATAAATGTTTCACCATGTTTTCTTTGTTTGCCAACATTTTTGATAACTTCTTTTCCACATTTGTCATCCATGACAACCTCTTCATTCTCATTTAGCTTTGATTTTACATTCTAGATACTTATTCTTTGGTTTTCTAGCCTTTTCTCCAAAAGACTTAACTTATGCCACAAATCTGCCATCTTACTTGGAATTTCTCCCAAAAACTCTATACAATCCTCACTATCTTCTTCTTTGTCACAAATCCAATTTCTTGGTGACACTACTTATTCAATCTTCATCAGAACAAAAGTCTGACTCTCCATCTGTGTGAACTCTTTAGATGTTTGTCCAACTGTCTTTCTTTGGCCACTCAAGAAAGCCAATTCCTCTTTGTCCTTACCAATAACAGGTTCCTCATTGTAAAACATAACTATCTCATCTCCATTGAAAATACTTCCTCCACTAAGCAAGGAATTTATGAACTCCTTCTGTTGCCATAACTCATGTTGATCTTCATCTGAAAGATAGTAATCATCATACTTTGCTTGGCAACTTTCATCTTCACTCAAGATAGTTCCAAAGGATGGTTTGTCTTTTGCAATACCTGCAATCACACATAACTTGTTAGTTTTAAAACCACAAGACCTCATGATCTCATTTGATGATTCAATCATCAAGTCCTCCTGTTGTTCCAAGTCCTCTACATGACTCAGAAAATCTTCAATGGTCTTCTTCTCAGCCTCTTCAAGCCCTCCACTTGGTTGCTTGATATCCTTCTCCACTTCTTCTTGCTTTTGGCCATCATCATAAGCCAAACTTTCTTTACTCTTACCCCTTACAATATGCTGAAAAGCAACACTTTTCCCCAATTGTGTATGGACATTTATATGAGACCTAGCTATCCCATCTTCTTTCAGAACAGAGTTTAGATTCTGCCTGTCTTCTTCCTCCTTGATGACAATGTCAGCAAATTGTCCTTCCTCACATGTTCCACCTGCAAACATACACAAGTTATCAGATTTAACACCATAAGACCTCTTGGTCTCACTTGAAGTTTCAGTCTTCAAGTCTTCCTCCTGATACTCACTTATTCTGAGTAATTCTTCCTTTAGTCGAGCATTCATCATTTTCTCTTTCCTCCTCTGTAGCCTATGCCACCTTATCTTTCTTCTCATACGAAAACCACACCTTTGGTCTTTCTCATTCCTCTGTAACAGTTCCATTAGTACTTCAAGATGGACTATTATCTCAGCCTTCTCCCTCTCATATTCTTCATTAGTCAACTGCTTCCATATGCCATTTGCCTTGGCATCTTCTTTCTTCACTTTTCTTCTATTGTGGTCTTCCTCAAAACCTCTGCTATGACTATCAGTAGTCATCTTCTTCTCCATCTCTATGAGTTCCTCACTTACTCACTATGAGATGCACTAAGCCTTTGCAACAACAAGTCCTCCCTACTGCCACTTACCTCACCAAGCTTTCCTCTGGACTTGGTCTTTTGGAAAGCACTGGTTCTCTGTCAGGAACCTCCTGAGCATTTCTCTCTGCTCCTTCTAGGCTCACATGCACAACTCATCTACACTTGAGAACACAATTGTCCTCTTGTATTTCGATCACAACTGAAATAATAGGTTCTAGCCACACTCTCTCAGAAACCCTTACTGGCTTCCTTCATCACGGCTCTTAAGGCTGTGATCTTCTTGCTGAGATGCTTCACTAATTATTGTTACTTGCATATCAATGATATTTAAAACAAAGACCATTCCAAGCTTTCAAAAGCTTGCTGCTGCCAAATTTCTATGGCCACTTTAAAATGCTTCTGCTCAGCTTCCTTCTAAGAACACTCTTGTCCTCTCTGTCCAACCTTCAGTCAGATTCTTCAAGTTCACTGCCACTTTTTTTTCCAATCTTTCATTCAGTTTGTTCTTTAGAACACATACAACTTTCCTTGTCTGTCTGTTGCTATCAATATTTACTCTGTCTTTAACCTGCAAAACTCAAACTAGAGTTAAATAAAACAATACCTGTATGATTTCACAAGCAATCTCCATCCACTCTTCACATTCAACTGAATCTCCATTTTCATCAAGAAAACAAACATCATTGTGCTTTCTTTAGGCTTCTGCAATCTCTTCTTAAGAGTACCACTTATTCTCATCTTCTGTCATGCCTTCTACTTATCAGATTCAAATAACCTGATCTCCTCTTTGCAATATCTTCGTCAATTTTCTATAAAGCACATTTGCTTTTACTGATCTCCTCTTTCTTTCGCAATCACACTTGCATTCTGCACAATTCTGCTTTAATTAAAAAGATCTTTAACCAAGCTCTGATACTAAATGATGCAGGATAAATTTTTCTAAAGATCTATCCCACTTCTGCACCCTTTTCCTACTTTCAGAAATGTGTTACAACATCCTCTGCATTCTTTTTTAATCAACAAATATTTTCTCTCACAACCAACTATAGTGCTATTACAGGCTCTCAAAGCAAACTACAATTTTGTTACAGACTCTCACAACAAACTACGATGTTGTTACAGGACTCTCACAAAAAACTACAATTTTGTTACATACTGTCACAGCAAAATACGGTGCTGTTACAGGACTCCCACAGCAAACTACGGTGCTATTACAGGAAGAAGACATTGTTTTTTTTTTTCAATCACGCAGTCTGTAAAAACACAATTTAAAGATCCCTTCGTAACTTCCAAATGAAGGATCTTTTTGGGAAATCGCTCATGGGTTACCAAATAGACCCCACTCTGAACAAAACTCAGGTGCGAGAATTTCGAAATTCATCTTCCTTTGATCAGAAATCGACCCGCAAAATTGGTGACGATTTTCTTTTACGAATTTTCTTTCTTTTGTTTGCTAGATACAAAGTGCTCTATATTATCGAATCTAAAATATAAAATGACTCTTTCCAATACACAATCTTGGATGAAAAAGTACTAGACTAAAATATTAACTGAAATATGATTATCCAGGTTCTCATTTAAATGTAGATAACAGATAAAATACAGTGCAAGAATTCCTCATTCAACACAGCAATTTAAAGACCAAATCAATTTCAATCTCCTAATATTAATATTATGGTTCATAAACCTCACAAACACATAAGCAAATAACTGTCTCACACACACACTTGTAGATTCAATTTGCTGCTACAAAAACCACTGGTCTAAGAAATGTTGTTAAATTAACTTCAACCTCACACCAAAATTTCCAGCACCCAAAAATGTTCCTCCTCTCTCCTTCAAAAACTCAAAATCAATTGTCCCCTCTAGACCTTCCTCTCGTTGATCTCATCTCTTTCTTTTTCTATTGCCAACATGAGATTATCCAGCTCTCACAACCAACTCCTACAAACCTGTAATTAGTTCCTAGACTAATGCAACAACTTATATTTTAATAAAACTATCCTTATCTCTAACTTATGACTCATTCAACTACCAACTACAAACAATAACTACTCTTTCGAGTCATCCCATTTCTTCAGGGATATCATTAACTAACACCTAACAACTAAATAGATTCCCTATCTACACTTGCTAATAAATAAACATTCTTTTACATGAAATTTTACAATGGACCCTTCTTGGCTGACGTCTAGACCTTTAGGTCTGACTAGATACTTCGAGCTTGATCTTTGAGAGCCAATGCTCCTGCATCACAGCACCCCTGAAAATGCCAGCGAGGCTTTACGCAGCTTGAATTTTACACCCCTTAATGGAAAGCCTATTCGGATAATGTACTCACACCGTGACCCCAACATCCGCAACTCTGGATCCGCAAACATATTTATTAAAAATCTTCACAAAGCAGTAGACAATAAAACCCTCTATCACAAATTCTCTGTTTTCGGACCCATTCTCTCTTCTAAGATTGCAACAGATGCATCAGGGCAATCCAAAGGATATGGATTTGTGCATTTTGAGAACGAAGCAGCGGCGCAAAATGCAATTAAATGTATGAATGGTGAGTTGATAAACGATACACAGGTTTATGTTGCCCCATTTATGAAAAAGGAAGAGAGAGAAAAAAAAGAATTCATGAAAAAAGAGGAGCGAGAGCAAGAGTCGGAACAAACAAACCCAGAATCCAAGTTTAAAAATGTTTTTGTTAACAATTTATCAGAGTCAATGAACGATGAGGATTTGAAGAAATACTTTGATGAGTATGGAAAAATTATCAGTGTGGCAGTCATGAGAGATGATGCGGGAAAGTCAAAGTGTTTTGGATTCGTCAATTTTGAGAATGCAGATGATGCAGCAAAGTGTGTTGATAGTTTAAATGGCAAGAAAATTCAAGGCAAAGAATGGTACGTTGGAAAAGCACTCAAGAAATCTGAATTGAAGGAGCAATCTGGAACAAATCTTTATTTAAAACATTTGGATGATAGCATTGATGATAACAAGTTGAGAGAATTGTTTTCTATTTATGGCACTATCACTTCATGCAAGGTAATGAGGGATTTGCATGGACACAGTAAAGGTTCAGGATTTGTCTCATTCTCATCTCCTCATGAAGCATCCCGAGCTTTGGCAGAAATGGATAAGAAAGTTGTCCTGGGCAAGCCTCTTTATGTTGCTTTGGCTCAACAAAAAGAGGAGAGAAAAAAGAAGCTACAGTCTCGTTTCTCAGAGTTTCCTAATCCAGTTGCCAATATAGAACCAAGAGTTTGTGCGGGTGTCCCTATGTACAATCGAGGAGGTATGGGTATGGAACCCACAATTTGTCTCGGCGTCCCTACCTACAATCGTGGAGGTCCTACATCATATCATCCAATTGGCATGGTGCCTACTCCAAGAGGTCTTACATCATATCATCCAATTCGCATGGTACCAACTCCGAGGGGTCCTACATCATATCATCCAATTGGCATCATACCACCGCCTCCCAGACATCATCCTACATTATATCATCCAGTTGGCATGGTACCAACTACTTTTCCCCGTGTCTCCATGTACAATCGTGGAAGTTAGGGACAAAACCAATCGATGTTTAATGGCCAAAGACCACCTGCATCATATTAGTTTGGTGCTTCTTAGTGTTTATCTAGTTACTTTGCTTCCTTCTTAGTGGTTAGTTATATTTTGATTGTGATATATATATTACTTAGTTTGCTTCATTAATTATGGTCATTGCTCTTAAAAATTGATATTTAAACATGGCCTTGGGACATGGATTTATTTCTTTCATGTAAAGAAAGATAGTGAAGTTATGTTTTTATTTTGCTATCAAAACCTATAGAGATATATTGAGGAGTGATTTACTTTTCTATTTCTTTCACAACGCTCCAACTCGATACTGATTTTAGAATTTGATTTAGTGCTAACTAGAAAGTAGTGCTTTGTTATTAGTTGGTTAGTCCATAGTTTATTGGTTGTTTGCTTGCAAGTACACTCAACGATTGTTTGTGTGTATGTTGATACTTAGCCATTTCAAATTTCAATCTAAAAATCATTAGTATTGTTGGGAAATTTTTGTTTAAAAACTTTTGATTGTCTGATTATATTTAAGTGATGATTTCTAGATTAGTTTATTTATAAGTTTACATGATAAAATAGATGAATTTGAAAAAGAAGATGTGTAATCTTAGAGTCAACTATGCACATTCCTAGCTTTAAGAATTCTTTGAATTTTTGGGTGGCTTTTTGTGTACCATTTTGGTGATTTTCCACACATGGTTTTAGATTTTAATGGTTTTGTGGTTCATGATGATTAAGCCCGTGGTTTTGTACTCTTGGTTAAGGAGTTACACTTGTTACACAAAAATATCGTCACCATGATTATTTGCAGTTAGTATGGGTCTATCATCACTTGTACTGTCCTCCTAGGAAAGTCTCAGACCTCAGCTCTTCAAGTCAAGCTTTGAAAATGGGAGAAAGACATTAAAAATCAATGAAACTCTGGTTCCGCACTTTCTCTCACTATTACCTGCGGTCCCGCACCTTCTGTTTACAAAAACTGCGGACGTGCCCGCTCTGTCCCTAAAGGTGTGGGTGCGGACCCTTGTGAAAGTCAAAAGGTGCAAGTTTTATCTTAAAAAACTCACTTTGGGTTAATTCTAGATGATTCTAGAAGGAATTTTGACGTGGATTGTTCGCTCTGAGGTGGTTCATGCATCCCAAAAGAGAAGGAGCTAATCCCTTGATGAGAGGAGCTATCCCTTTGAAGGAGGGCTTTATCCCTTTGAAGGAGGACCTAGTAACCTCCCTCCATTGCACTATAAATTCAGGCATTGGGCTGGTTGCTGGGGAGGTTAGAAGCTGAACATTTTTTAGGGTAAATGCTGGTGAAATTAATACTTCCTAGTTGAGCTTAAGAGGAGAGATCACATACCTTTTTGGCTTCATTGGGAAGAGAGTGAAACTTGTCAAAGTAGAGGAGACTTCTTGCTGGACCCTGGGAGGAGCTTGTACAGCGTCAAGGCACAGATTGTAAAGTTCTTCTTCTTTTGAATTAATACAATCAAACTCATTTTTCTCAACAAGTATCTCATGTTATTTGTTTCATGGACTCCTTGACTTTCATGTTAAATATGTTTTATGATATTGGCTTTTCAGGTGCTATTTAATTTGTTTGCCTTGTTTGTGTTTGCAAATTCGCGACAAAGGAGCTCATTTGGATCGAAGGAGCGAGGGCATCCACAAACTTGCGTTGGACCTAAGGTAGGCCCTAAAAACACTTGTTTGCCATTGTTTATAAAAGCATATTTAGAGAAAGATAGTGTCTGGTTGGTTTGCTTGTCATTAGGTCTTCTTTAGATTCTAGGAAGGTCTATCTTGTCCGCAAGATCGACTTATTCCGTGTGACAAAATGGCGACTCCACTGGGGACTTGATTGTTTTCCTTGTTTTTACTTTGACCTGAGAAATTGTGTTTTTGTTTCTGTTTTTGGCTTGTTGTGTGTAAAATTGGGTAGAGTTTGTAGATCCAGGGTTATTTTTCGTTTTTCATAGCTTTGGGAGAGGACCGCACCCTAGCCTTTTGACACAGTGCGTACCTATCCGCACCTTTGCTTTTAGCACAGAGCGGGACCGCACCTGTGTCAACTGTGGGCCTGTGGACCCTGTCAAAATTTTGAAAAACCTAAGATTTCCTCTGTTAGTCAGCTTAGTTTTTGTTTAGAAATTGTTATCCACTGCCCAGACCTGCATATAACTTGTCAGAAGCTTTCCTTAGGTTGATTTCATTAGTGTTAGGGTTTTAGGTGAAATTCCTAAGAGTTTTGCTTGTTGGGCTTGTTTTTCATTTTGGTTGTATAGTGGCTCTGAGCTTAGAAGCTGTAGGGACTTCAGATCACCTTAGTGTCTACCAGCCTTCTTATGAGTCTGACCATTTATGAAATCTCCCCTTGTTGAGGAATCCGCTTTGAGTTTTCTCTTTACAAAACTTCGAAAAGCTTATGTTTAAAAGTTTGGATTTTCATTTTCAAAAAGAAAACAAAATTGGTTGTTCTTGACTGATTTGTGATTCTGCATAAATTGGTCCTTAGCTCACATCTAGCTAAGTAAAACATCCTTAAAAAAGACATCTTGTAGGCTTTGACTTCAAATAGGTTTTTATAATTTATAGATCTCAAAGTTAGTCAGTTCCATAGTTTTGAGTGTTTTATAAAAAAAAAAAAATCTCTTTTGGAAAAAGTTTGTTTTTTGTAGTGGTTGAGTGCTTTGAAACAAAAAAGGGAAATTTTTGTGAAATAACTAGTTGTCTCGTTTTGAGTGCATTGGAAAAGGCAAAAAGCTCTTCTTTTAATTTGTTTGATTAAGAAAGATTTGTGTTTACAAAAGTATTTGCATTCTCAAACTCTTTCTTAGTTTAGAAGTTCATCGAAGAGAAAAAGATTGTTTAAATCATCTTAAGTGCATTTTTAGTGATTTTGAGTCGAGTCTTCATACCACGAGTTTCATCTCCGCACCTTTTGACTTAAACAAAAACCAATAAAAAATAACGCTTAAAGTAAAATTCATCTAGTAACATTTTTATTTCTAGGGCTTTGATACACCAACTTAGCTTAGGCTAGTGTCTTGGAGTAGGAGAGTAATTAACTCTCCAAGACAGTAAAAACAAACAAGTAGTTGTATCTTGTGGTAGGGAAGAAATCCAATTGTTGCATTTATGCTCTGGGAAAGCTCCTCTTAAAGGAGAAGCACGAGATCGTGTCCGAACCAGTGTGGGAATCAATCCTTCCTCATTGGGAACGACGCCAGATATTCACGTATTAAAAACGGTAAACCTCGGATTAACCATTGTCGAGGAGCCTGGGGTCACTTGTTGGTAAACCTTGGATTATGTCAAGGAGCCTTCAAGGGGATTGAGCTTGATACTCTGCCCTTGCGTGCGTATCGGATCGTAGACTGTTCCCCCAGGTATATTTGTTTCAGTTGGTAACCTTAGTGGCCATATTCTTTAGGATTCTTCCTAAGGTGACAGTGGTGGGAAGATCCCACTGTACCTGGAGCAGACGTCAGCTAGACTCACTTGGATTTTCTGGGGGGTTCTCTTCACTCGAGACGGTTAAGTGGAGGAACTTGTGCCAGTCTATTCATTAAGCAGGTTGCCGGGGTAACTGTTCCAACCGCCATTTCTGTATTGAACTCTGCGACGTTGGATTTCATCACCAACTAGTGTTTTTAGTACGGAAAGTTACTGTTTGTGTGTGTTTGATCTCCTAGATTCTTTAAGCGTGTGATTCAAATTTGTTTGGTTCTTTAGAGACTTTAGGTGGTTTTCATTGAGATTTTACTTTGTTTGCGTGTGAAGTAGTTAAAAGTTTTTAACCGTGGCTGAATCACCAAGGAAGTCCCGTAGACTTCGGGGCCAACCTCCTGAGTTTTTAACTGTGGCTGAATTACTGAGGAAGTCCCGTAGACTTCGGGGCCAACCTCCTGAGGAAGTCCCGAGCCAGCTTGAAGGCTTGAAAGTCCTCGTAACTCCTAGAGACAGTAGAGTTGGGTCACCTGAAGAAGGAGAATCTTCTTTGATAGTACATCCTGATTTTCAAACGTTAGTGGCAGATTATAATCCACAATCAGTGTCTGTTTCCGAAGTGACTGGTAGCTTTTCATCTACTAGTGATATAGGTGAGGAACCTGAAATATCCGAGCCTGAAAGTGAATTTGCTGCTACTCCGACATCGGGGTTTATTTCTCCAGCTTCTAGTGGTCCTGGTTCACCTAGGGTAGAAAGAGTAATCACCCAAGATCTTCCTTCTGGACTTATTGCTATTGAAGAACTTGCTACTCCGGAAGAAGAAGTAGGCATCCCTATCCCTGAAAATCAACCTGTTATTGAGCTAAGGGAGCGTGAATCAATTTTTTACAGTCCACCTAGGAGCAGTACTTGGTATCTTTCTTTGACTAATTTCTTAGAAAACCCAGGGTTAAGTTTTTCACCACCTCGCGCTCCTTATCACCCAACACCTAGAGGTTATTATCCTCCGTTAAATATGTCAAGGCAGTCGTCCATGTTTACTCAATCGCCCGAATCCTTATTGTACGGCGGTCCTTCTGTTCCCTCTGGGTATCAGTCACTTTCTGGTACTTTTTCGGGAGCGTCTCTTCAACCCATTGAGCAAGGGTTATTAACTGGAAGCAATGGTACTAAGCCGTTGAGCGTAGAAGACATTCTCATGATGTCAGGTTCTATTCCCAATCCTCAACCTCAAGGTGGCCAGTTACCGCCTGGGGGGCAACCTCAATTATCGCCTGGGGGGCAACCTCAAGGTACCCAATTTGCATCTGGGGGGCAACCTCAAGGACAGTACATACCTACAGGACAGTACGTTCCTCAAGGTCAACCCCAGACTCAATATGTACCCCAAGGTCAACCCTAGTATCAATTTATACCTCAAGGTCAACCCCAGTATCAGTACGTGCCTCAAGGGTATCAACCCCAAGGTCAGTACTCGAACCAAGGTTTCCAACCACCCTCCGGTCAAACGTATGTTCAAGGAACGGGAAATGTACCTTTCAATTATCAATCCTACCCTCAACCTGGTTATGATCCTCAATATTCTCAACCTGTTATGGGTCAGTACCCCGGAATGAATATAGTGTGGGATCCATCGCAAACTCAACAGGTGTTGCAGCCAAATGTACAGTTGTCATCTCAAACTGGACAATCCTTAGTTTCTGGTACACCCCATCAACTAGTCCAGTCTAACATTCAAACTTCTGTACCTTCGGTATTTTCTCAGTCTGGGCCTAGTACACCTCGTACTCCGCCTCAAACGACTGCTACAACTGCCGCAACATCTGTTCAATCTACCCTACCTACTTCTGGAATATCGACAGCTCTGGTTTCTACTGTTCCTGTATCTACTCCTCAGACATATTTACCACTGTCTGGATCTACGATTCAAACTTCGGTTTAGATGCCTGTAGGACAACCTGGTTCAAGTACGGTTATCACAAGTCAACCACAATTTACTTATCAACCGTACCAGGGACAGTACCAATTCGGTCCTGCTGTGCAGCAGCCAGTCTATCAGTATCAACCATACCCTGGGTACACTTATCAACAACCTCAACAACCCCAGTACGGTTCGGTTAATCCTAGTTTTCTGGGAGGATACAATATCCCAAACGCAATTCCTATTCCTAGTTATCCTGGATATCCTCCTCCTGGGGCTGGTCTCATGACCCAGAGTTTTAGGGACCCTAATCGTCAGTTACCGTTTATCGCAACTTTGGACCTACCTGACTTGTCGCACCTAACGAATGATCCCATTAATTATCTTCCGTTTTGGCCGCCAATGCCGAATAAGTTGCCCAGTGACATTCCTAAGTTCGAAGGTAAATCAGGAGAGGACCCGTCGAACCATGTGATGACTTACCACCTCTGGTGTGCGTCTAACTCCATTTCAGATGATTCAATCCATCTTAGGCTTTTCCAGCACACTCTAATTGGTCTCGCGGCCAAGTGGTACATTGAGTTACCGCGAGGCACTTTTTATAATTTTAGTCAGTTAGCTACCTCGTTTTTAACTCATTTTCAGTTGCCAGTCCGATATGACAATGGCACGGAATTGTTAACTTCGTTAAAACAATCGACATCCACTTACATTTCAGATCATATTCATGAGTGGAGACGTCGACGGCGTTTAGTGAAGGTGTTTATTCCGGATCAGATCTTGGCCGAGTGGTTTGTAAAATCTTTGTTGCCAAAGATCACTGAAGATGTAGCTAAAGCCGGAGTTGTTACTGAGGAGCAAGTAATTGCTCAAGCACAGTACCTTGACTTGGTCTATACTCAGTCAGGTACGTTACACGAGAAAATCCCCGATCTTCCCAAGCAAAATCAAATCGCTGCAGCTCCTTCGGGATCTCATGCCGCCGATGGTATGATTGGTACGGTTAACACTAAAAGTAAGAAGAAGTCTTCCAAGAATTCTTCTCCTATCATAACCTTGCCTGATTCCCCAACAGGAGATTCTTCTGCAGAGATTTCCGCCGATATTCACGTTGTAGAGTCATCTACAGCCAAATCAAAATCCGGTGGGAAGAAGAAAGGAAAGAAGAAGAATAAAACGGACAAAAATTCAAAGGAGAAACCTGAAAAATCGGAATCCAATGATGGAAAGTGAAAACCTCGTTATCCTTGTCTCATTTGTGACGATGAACATTTTACAAGAGACTGCCCTCATCGTGCAGAGGTTGCGAAGATTGTCAAAGGTTCCCAAACTCCTGCTGTTTTGAAGGATCCTTTTCCAGCTCAAGACAGTAAGATGATAGGTTCTTCCTCGAGTGCCAATGAAGAACCCATATTGATGATGTCCCATGTTCGGATTGCGACTCGATCGCAAGATTATGGTAGTGCAAGTCCTGTTGATGGTAAAGAAGCAGAATCTTCTCATTCTAATCCATCAACCTCAGCTCCTGGTTCCGATCCACTACAGATCGAGAAACCTAATCCAGACTTGGTAATCAAACCGCCCGCCAAGGGTATACTTCGAAAGTCAGCTTTCAATCCACATGCGAGAGCGGCTCAGAACTATAACATTGTTGAGGATTTAGCTGTTTCACCCTCAGCAATTTCGACTTTGGAAGTGCTGCAATCATGTCCAGCACAACGTAAATTACTTTTGTCGGCTATAGGAGCTGTTGACGTTCAGGACTCGAACCTAATAATTTTCGATCTAGAAAATAGTACACCGCGTTTGCCTCATCAAATGGCTTTCTAGATTCCAGTGATAGTCAAAAACAGGCCTATTCATCGGACTGTGATTGATGAGGGAGCCTCAACGTGTATTATGTCGATACAGTGTTGGAGAGCGCTTGGTTCTCCTTCGCTAAATCAATCCCCGACGATTCTAAAGGCCTTTGATGGCCGTGGGTTTCATCCTTTTGGCATTCTACAGGATTTGCCTATAGGGGTTGAAGGAAAAACCGTTAGTCTAGATGTGGAGGTGGTTGATGCTCCTCTAGATTACAACCTTCTCTTGGGTCGAAGTTGGTCTTACGCTATGACAGCGGTCGTTTCATCGGTCTTTCGAGTAATAAAATTTCCACATAATAGAAAGATCGTAACAATAGACCAGCTGGCTTACTTTTCTTCCGACCCAGCCTCTTTGGAAAGTATTCAGCATGTCGGTAAAACGACTATCCCGTATAAGGATGTTGGAGTAGGATTAGTTAAAGATGTCGGTTTACTGGGAACTTTTCCTTTTCCTTCGATCAACGCATCGTCTTCATTTGCAACCATTCATATGATTACATCAGACACCATTATTTATGATGATTCTTGGATCATTCCTTCTGAATCTGAGATAGACTCATTTGGTGATGTCATGCCTTTGAGTCCATATGAAATTGCGTATGAGGCCGTGCAATCATTTACTGACCCATTTTCAACCGAAATTGACTTCATGAATGTGGTCCGTGAGGAATCACTTTTCACATCAAGCTCGGATTTAATCACGTTTTCTGAACTTGTTCACTCTGATGAGCAAATTCGTGAAATCCTATGTGTAGATGATTTACCATGGGAAGATCTCCATCACAGATCTTCGTTTTTACCCGAGAATGATCGTTTTGAAAATGATTTCTCATCAATTTTTACGACTGAATATGTCAAGGAACCTCAGAATCCCATGAAACATCCTGATTCAGAGTTAAATTTGGGAAACATCTCTCGAACTATTCCTATTGACATTTCGGTTAAGCCCGGAATTGTTGAGAACATTCATATAGGTGCCTCGTGTACAGATGATGAAATTCAGATATATAAGGCCCTATTTCAAGAATTCCGCGACGTGTTTGCCTGGTCCTATGAGGAAATGCCAGGAATTGATCCCGCGATTGTTGTTCATGAGATCAAGACTTACCCGGACGCTAAACCCGTCCGGCAACATTTGCGTCAGATTCACCCAAGAAAAGCTGCTGCAATTAAAGCAGAAGTTGAAAAATTACTCAAAGCAGGTTTCATTTATCCGATCCCGTTAACAGATTGGGTATCGAATATTGTTCTGGTTAACAAAAAGAAAGGAACAATAAGAATATGCATCGATTATAGGGACATTAATCGAGCCTGTCCAAAGGACAATTACCCAACTCCCTATATCGATCAAATCATTGATGATTGTGCCGGCAGCGAAATATTCTCCTTCATGGATGGTTTTTCCGGATACAATCAAATCAATATTCTACCTGCCGATCAACCAAAAACGGATTTCATTTGTCCATGGGGGACATTTGCTTATTGCAAGTTACCTTTCGGGCTTAAGAATACCGGAGCAACTTTTCAAAGGGCCATGTCTTATGCATTTCATGACATCAAGCACATTGTGCAACCGTATCTCGATGACTTGCCTGCTCATTCATTACATCGAGCTGATCACCTAGTCCATTTACAAGCAATCTTTATGAGGTGTAGGCATTATCGGATTCGGTTGAACCCACACAAATGTGTTTTCTGTATAGAAACGGGTCGATTACTGGGGTTTGTAGTTTCGAAAGCCGGCATTCGCGTCGATCCCTTGAAGGTCGATGCTATTGTAAAATTGCCTCCTCCTTCGAGTCTTCGCCAACTCCAAAGTTTGCAAGGGAAAGCAAATTTTTTACGACGATTCATTCCTAACTACGCCGAGGTTACAAAGGGTTTTACCCAGTTGTTGAAACAGAATACTCCATTCTATTGGGATGAGATAGCTCAGAAATCTTTTGATGCACTTAAACACGCGTTGACCCATGCACCGTTATTGCATCCTCCCAACTACAACCAGGATTACTTCTTGTATCTCGCCGCCTCTCATTTCACCATTGGAATGGTCTTAGTTCAGGAAGATGAAATCGGAACTGAACATGTGATATATTACCTTAGTCGAACCTTAAATCCAACTGAGCTAAAATACTCACATGTGGAGAAATTGGCATTGGCAGCCGTTCAAGCTGTCCAACGTTTTCGTCACTACATTTTACTACGTAAAACTACAGTAATTTCGGATTGCAACCCTATGATCTACATTTTGACCAAGCAATTGCTAGGGGGCAAGTACTCTAAATGGATTGTTATCTTGCAGGAGTTCGACTTGGAATTTTAGAAATCCAAGTCTAAGAAATCTTTAGTTTTTGCGGAGTTAATGTGTGACTTCCCGCGTGCTGACACGGAAACTGTGGCGGAGGAGCCCATTGCGGACGAATCCTTGTTTCTAATCAGCACTTTAGATCCGTGGTATGGGGATATCATCGTTTATCTCCAGACCCAATCCTTTCGGCCAGAAATTTCAAGGTCAGAACGTCGAAAAATTCGATTCCAGTCCCAACAATTCAGGATTATTGGAGATACTCTTTATCGCCGTGGGGCGGACTCTGTGTTTCGACGTTGCTTAACTCATGAGGAAGCTGAAAGGGTTCTAAATGACTGTCACTCTGGAGCGTGTGGCGGTCATATGTCTGGGTATTTCACAGCCCAAAAGATATTGCGCGCTGGCTACTTCTGGCCGTCTTTATTTAAAGATTGTATTACGGCGGTCCAAAAATGCCACAACTGCCAAATTTTTGATCGAAAGATGCGCGCTCCACCTGCTCCTCTCCACCCTATAATTGCCATTGGTCCTTTTGCCAAATGGGGTATCGATTTTATTACATGTAACCCTCACTCGGCCGGGGGGCATGCGTATATCATCCTTGCGGTAGATTATTTTACCAAGTGGGCCGAGGCGATGCCTACATTTGAGGCAGACGGCAAGACAGCTGCAATTTTTGTGTTCAATCATATAATTGCTAGGTTTGGTGTCCCGCAAGCGATAATCACTGATCATGGGCATCATTTTCGAAACGTTATGATGACCGAACTTACAGGCCAGCTTGGTTTATGTCACGATAGTTCAACCCCTTATTATCCACAAGCTAATGGTCTGGTTGAATCCATCAATAAAGTTTTAGTCATCATGATCCGACGAATCATTGGGATTCATCGGTCGAATTGGCATAACATGCTATTTTCAGCGCTTTGGGCGTACCGAACTTCAGTAAAAACATCAACAGGGTTCACTCCTTTCCAACTAGTCTATGGTTTGGAAGCTGTGTTATCCATTGAATGCGAAATCCTGTCACTGCAAATGGCCATCGAGTTACTTCCAGCCACTTCCGAAGAGGAAAAGTGTTTGTTATACTTGGCTCAATTAGATGAGAATCGACATGATGCTGCATTGGCGATCGAGACTCACGCAAAACGCATGAAAGCTCAGTATGATCGAAATGTGACCCCTCGAAATTTTTCGGAAGGAAATCTAGTCTTAGTTTACGATCAAGCTAATGATAAATTAGGCGCTGGAAAATTCGTTCCTATGTGGCATGGTCCCTATGTTGTCAAGCAAAAGCTAGCAAAAGGGGCCTATGAATTGGTAGACTATGACGGGGACTCTTTGGGTAAACCCAGAAATGGTCTTTACTTAAAGAGGTATTATGCTTAAAGAATGGGTATGGAGATTTTTAGTTAGAATAGTTTTTCTTTCTAGCTGGTGTGTTTTAGTTTAAACAGTGTGCTTAGCTTAGAGAGTGTTTTTTCGTCATTATTCCTGCTTATCTTGGTTTTACTCTTGATATTGCAGATGTCGATGCCTCTCCAAACATACATTGGTTTCGCTGATGGTGCTTGTCGTAATACACGGAACATTTCTTCCGCAGTTTGGGTTATCTATTCGCCCTCTGACGAGTTAGTATCTATGCATGGGGTAAGCCTCGGTCAAACAACGAACAACATTGCCGAGTATAGTGCAGTGATTGAGTTATTATCCGAATCTATTTCATTTGGGATTCGGAGTTTGATAGTGAGGTTAGATTCTGAACTCGTTGTATTACAACTTAATAGAGTGTATGCCATTAGAAATCCAGTGTTATTAAGATTATTTTTGAGAGTGCGTCTCTTGGAACGTGAATTTGATTATATTGAATATCAGCATATTCCAAGATCTTTAAATACATTAGCAGATGCAATTGCTTCTCGAATGTTAAATAGACATTTGCAATAATCATACATGTAAATTTAAAACCATTCCATAACATGATTTACAAGATAAGCCGGTAATAGTGATATATATATAGGAGTGTGTCAAAAAATACATCGTCCTCGATCATAGGTTGAAAAAACACCTTATGATCGGCAAAAATGATAAGTACAAAAAACAAAAATGTCATATGTGCCCACAATAGGCAATCATCCTATCACTGGTGATGATCTCGATAAGAAACCACTGCACGGGCCACCTTGCAAAGGAACCTCCTAAAAGGTCCCAGGACCCCAATCACATAGCGCTGAAGTCGACGAGGAATGTCATCTATAGTGGTCTCCAGAATATCTCCTGTCAAGCGCTCGAGATGACCCTCCAACTCGGCCAAAACCTCTGCTGATTCGTCCTGTGGGGCTGGCGCGGCTGCAACTGGTTGTTTCCTCTCGTAAGGCCGGAGAGCGGCTGGTCGCTGTGGACCCACATCTGCATTTCAAACTTTTGTTATCAGTTTTGAGACGATGGAAAAAAAAAAAAAAATTAAAATAGGAAAAATGTTGAAAATGATTTTACCTGAGTCATCCCACTGCTCTCCTGGTGGAAGAGCCATGTCTGGGTCACCACGAAAATCTACCCCAGCGTAAGGGAAGTCCTGAATAGAAAAGACTTGGTTTTCCAGCCATTGGAAATACTCAGGTTTGAATCGAGCAACCTCTGTCCTCTCGTCCGGGTGACGGGCCATAACTGCGACCCATCGCATCAGTTTGGGCTCTCGAGGAAGCCCAGCTCCAACAGTAAGGTGCTGCGGGATCAACATGGGAACCCTCTCCAGGCCAAAACTCACAACCAAAGCCCCATAACCAAAGGTCTTTAGTTGTCCGTTTTTGGCCCTGGTCAGTTGGCCTTTCAGATTGGCCAACACGGCATCGCACTAGTTGAAGATGGTGCCTCGAAAGCAATCAATTGCCATACGCATCTGGGATCCGGTGGCAATATGTAATGCGGCAGCCCCGCAAAGTCTAGTGACAGTAAACGCAATCACCATGAGTTCAGGACGGGATATGGTCTTTATGTCTATCCCTTTGTCTCTAGCCTGGCTGTTGCAGTACTCTAGCCGGAGGCTATCGACAGACTGGCCACCTGGCCTAGCCCCAAACAGAGTCAAGTCTTCGCCTCTCTTAGGCAAACCAGTCAAGAAATATATGTCCGCTGGCTCGATTTCGAGCTGGTGGCCACCAATGAAGAAGCACTGGTCCTGTATGCTCCATCTGTCAACCAACCACTGTAAGAAATCCACCTGAGCCCTCATGCCAGGAATGGCCCAGAATTTGTACAAGCCTTATGCCCTCAAAGCATCAAGTGAAGGCTGATGATTCCATGCGGCAGCATTGATCCGGATTTAAACAAGAACGCAACAAATCACAGAGATAACCATATACACAAAGATGCAGCGGAAATAATACTTCATTTCATTAATGGAAAATACTGAAAAATATGCTTACAACCAGAAATGGAAATAAACCAGCTAGGGCGATGGTAGCTTATCTCTGAGAAGAGATGTGATGGCTACATGCCTCTGAACTGTTCCGAACTGTGTTACAATGAGGCTCGAAGGCCTATTTATTGTTGAGAAACAATGGAAAACCCTTCACATCCCGAAACCTAACCCTAGAAGATGAAACGCCAAATTGTGGGCCCCGTTTGGGTAAATTGGTACATCAATTTCCCGGGGTTGTAACTTTGGCATACGATCTCCGTTTGACGCGTACGATAGCTCGTTAGAAAGATCTATCCGAGTACTACCACTTTGGGAGGCAACATCGGTCCATGGACCCATGTTGCCCCAGAATCCCAAAAAAACGTCGTTTAGGGCCTCAAAACGGCTCCGGAAGTTCAGGACCCGAAAAACTGCTAAAAATAGTAAACTGTGCTGAAACTAAAAATGCTGAGAAAGACAATGGTGGGGGTCCAGGTGGACTTGGCAGGTGGCCACCAATATCCACCTGGATCATTCCTCCCCCCTTAGGAAGCAATGGTCCCCATTGCGTTGAGCTCCTCCATGAGATGAGGAAACTTCTGCTGAACTTGTTCCCTGGTGAGCCACTTGCCCTGCTGAAGGAGTTGGCCTGCTTTGACAACTCGATACAGTTGGATATTCTGTTGGCGAGTGTTCTTGATCTGTGTGTCCATGATCCGATCAGTTGCAGCTTGTTCCATGCAATCTGGATTTAATTCTGTGGGTTTGAGCTGTTCTGCAATGTCGGATGTGTCTAGCAATGGTGGAAAGTATGGCCGAAGGCGGTCCACATTGAACACTGGGTGCAGGCCAAGGAATGGGGGAATGCTGAGCTCAAATGCATTGTCTCCCATAGCCTTAGTAATGGTGTAAGGACCATATCGGAGTGGTCTCAATTTCCGATAGGCTCCAGTAAGGCGTTCCTTTTGCAAATGCAACCAGACTTTGTCGCCCACCTGAAACTTGTGTGGCACCCGGTGTTGATCATGTCGCTGCTTGTACTTGGCATTTGATTTCTCAAGAATGTCATGGACCTGCTGGCGAATATGTTGGATGCGCTCAATGAAGCTGGTGGCCTTATCTGTTTCGGACTGGACATGAGCTGAATTCATGTGAGTAGCTGCAAGGGGCATGGCCACATCAATGGGGCATAGTGGCTGGAATCCCAAACCCACCTGAAAAGGGCTATGGCCAGTGGAGCTGTGAAGAGCTCGGTTGTAGCTGTGCTGAACATAGGGGAGGCTCTCGTCCCATGTGCGTGGATGCTTTGAGTTATACATGCGCAGAATGTGCACAATCATCCTATTGACAACCTCTGTCTGGCCATCAGTTTGAGGATGGAAGGCTGTGGACTTCGTGAGTTTGGTGTCCAGCATTGACCAGAGACTGGACCAAAATGTGCTGAGAAACCGACTGTCCCGATCTGAGATGATAGACTGTGGGATCCCAAAGTGCACCCACACTCGTTCAAAGAAGAGTTTAGCAGTGGCTTCTGCTGTGATATTCTTCTTGCAGGCCATCATAATGGCCATCTTCGAGAACCTGTCGACGACCACAAAAACACAGTCATTTCCATGCTTAGTGGAAGGAAGGCCTGACATGTAATCCATGGAGATGGATTCCCAAGGTCGACTAGGGGTAGGCAACGGGGTATAGAGGCCATGCTTCTTAATGGTCGGTTTGGCAATGGCACAGGCAGTACATGATCGGATGTACTTCCCAACATCCTGTCGAAGATTCGGCCAATAGAAATAATTTTGCAGTACTGCCACTGTTTTCTCGACCCCGAAATGCCCAGCAGCCCGACTGTAGTGTGCTTCCCAAATCATCTTGGCACGCTCGCTTGAAGGAACACAAAGGTGACCGAGGTGGCATAATAGGGCATCCTGGAGGTGAAAATCTGCAACATGCCGACCCTCCAAGAGTGTCTGGTATGTGTGGCCGAATTCTGGGTCGCTTTTGTAGAGAAGTGGCCAATCAACAGTCTCGTGCCCACAAGAGTTGAGCACGGTGGTTAGTGCCATGATCGGTGGCCGACTGAGGCAATCTGCAACATTATTGGTGCTGCCCTTTTTATACTTGATATTCAAGTGAAACTGTTGCAGGTATGTAGACCACTTCTGATGGCGATCATTCTGCAATTTCCCTTGGGTCTGTATGAACTGCAGAGGTCGGTGGTCTGTGTGGATGACCGTTTCCTTCCCCAAAATGTAATGCTTCCATTGTCGGCAGGCCTGTACAATGGAATACATCTCTTTATCGTAAGTGGGGTACTTCCGGACTGTGTCTGAAAGTGTTTCACTGTGATATGCCACTGGATGTCCATGTTGAGTAAGGACTGCCCCAATAGCATAGTCAGAGGCATCTGTCTCGACCTCAAATGGTTGTTGTAAATCTGGTAACGCGAGCACTGGTGCCGTGCAGAGGCGATCCTTCAATTCCCTGAATGCCTTCTGTTGAGATTCAGACCAAAAGAATTTTGCTTTCGCCCCGCCCTTGGTGACTTGACTCAAGGGCCAAGAAATATGAGAAAACCCCAACACAAACCTGCGGTAGAAGTTGGCAAGACCTAGAAAGCTGCGGAGCTCTGTTAGAGTGGTTGGAGAGGGCCAATCCCGAATGACTTGGATCTTGGCCGGATCGACATGCACCCCCTGTTCATCAATGATGTATCCCAGATACTGAACCTGGGTCATGCCAAAAGTGCATTTCTCCAAATTGGCACATAGCTTGTGTTGCCGCAGTGTTTGGAGAACCTGTCGGATGTGGTGGAGGTGCTCTTCCCAACTCTGGCTGAAGATCAGAATGTCATCCAAGTATACTACTACAAAGGAGTTGGTGAATGGCCGCAAGATGTCATCCATTAGCCTCATAAAGGTTGCAGGAGCATTCGTCAATCCGAAAGGCATGACCAACCATTCGAAGAGGCCCTCCTTGGATTTGAAGGCAGTCTTCCACACATCGGAGGGTTCGATTGGTACCTGGTGATATCCTGACTTCAGATCGATCTTGCTGAAATATTTCGCCCCCTTTAGTTGGTCTAGGAGGTCATCAATCCGCGGGATCGGGTACCTATTACGGACAGTGATCTTGTTCAGCGCCCGATAGTCAATACAGAGTCTCCACGTCCCATCCTTCTTCTGTACCAACACGATCGGGCTCCCACAGGGCGATGAACTCGGACGGATGTGACCTTTCTGCAGGAGCTCCTGAATCTGCCTCTTGATTTCATTGTTCTCCAGAACGGAGCGCCGATAAATTGGTCCATTGGGTAGCGGCGCACCTGGGGTCAGATCGATGGAGTGCTTGACCTGACAGTGCAGAGGAACCCCTGCCGGGGAGGTGAAGATGTCCTCGTACTCCTCCACAACCTTGTCCATCTGTAGTTGTCGTGCAAAGGGACCCCGTTTGGAGGCCGCGGCCACTGTCTTCTTCTTTCCTTGAGGGCGTATCATCAGGAAAACAAATTTCCTGGTTTTGGAAATGATCTTACTGCATTGTTTTGCAGTAATCAAAGAGATGGCGGCAGGTGGTGCTACCTCTGGTATCCTGAACAACTTATTTCCCAATGTAATAATAACAGCACGGGGCCTTGATTCATACACAGCATGTCGCTTCCACAAGTATGGTTGTCCTAGTAATACATCACAAACTTCAAGGGGAGCAATGTCACACAATACCTCATCCGTGAAGGGCTTGATGTTGTATGGAAGGCGACACTGCTGGCTCACGCGAAGATCTCGTCCTTGGTGAAGCCACCCAATGGTGTATGGTTGTGGATGTGCTGTGGTCGGTAAGCCCAACCGCTTCACGACCTCTGCCGAAATGAGGTTCTTTTGACTCCCGCTATCAACAATGAACTGTATCGGGGAGCCCTTTACCCACATCTGGGAGTGGAAGAGACGCTCCTCCTCCTCTGGATCTTCGGGTTCATTTTTCTGGATCTTTGCGGTAGCAACAGTGGCGCTGGGATCCGCATCAATGATCTGCTTCCCTTTTTCATACCCCTTATCGGGTTCTGACTCAGAGTCGGAACATGCATCTGATTCTGAAACCTTTAGCTCAGCTACCAGTGACTGCTTGGCCCGACACTCACTTGTGTTGTGAGTGGAGCTTTTATGGAACTCGCACCATTTCCCAGTGTCCTTTCTCGGCTTCGCGGCGTTGTTCTTTGCTTGCGGCTTCGGCTGGTTGTCTTGGGCTGTCCCGCCTTGGCTTTGTCCTTTGTTCTGTGGTCTAGGGGCACCTTTCCCCTGTTTTGGATTCGCAGATCCAAAGTCTCGCTTCTTTTGTTTAAACTTCTGCTCGACCTTGACGGCATATCGGTATGCTGCGCCGAGCGAGGGGATGTTTAGGAATTGTATTTCTTCCTCGATGTACTTGTGCAGGCAGCCACGGTATTTGAGTATCAAATGTTGCTCCGAATCCTTGATACCCAACTTTGTGCGAAGGGTATGGAAAAGATTGGTGAACTCCGGCACGTCTTGGTCCCTTCCCTGCCGCAGCGTGGTCCACTTTATGTATTCATCCTCATAGCTTCCGACAGGGTAGTACTGCTCCTTGATGGCATCCCAGAACGAATCCCAGGTGGGTGCGGCTGAAAATAGTGAGCCAGTACTTTCGTCCTTCTGCTCGCAGTAGGTTTCCCACCAGTCCTTGACGTGGGGGGCTGCTTTGAGAAGAGCAAAAACAATCTTTTCCCGACTCGAAAATTCATGAACAGAAAAATAACCCTCTAGCAGATTTAACCATTTATCTACGGCATCTGCGTCTATCTGACCCTCGAATATGGGGATTTCAAAATTAACTTGTACCTTAAAGGGTGTGGCGTTTCCAGAGTAGCTGCTGGAAGCCGATGCGTTGCTTCTGGGTAGCCGCTGAAGGATCTGGGCAAAGTTGTCCATCATCGCGTTCCGTTGTCGCTCGAGGGCTTCTTCGAGCAAGATTTTGATGGGATCTCCTGCCCCCTCGTCTTTCTTCTCGTCCGCCATGGGAGGCCGTCGGGATTTGCGTGGCTGGTCTTGCAAAGGTTCAACCAGTTCAAGCCCTAACTCCTTATATCCCGACCTTGTTGGGGACATGCAAAGAAAAACAGAGAAAAAGCAGACCGCTCTGATACCACTGATCCGGATTTAAACAAGAACGCAACAAATCACAGAGATAACCATATACACAAAGATGCAGCGGAAATAATACTTCATTTCATTAATGGAAAATACTGAAAAATATGCTTACAACCAGAAATGGAAATAAACCAGTTAGGGCGATGGTAGCTTATCTCTGAGAAGAGATGTGATGGCTACATGCCTCTGAACTGTTCCGAACTGTGTTACAATGAGGCTCGAAGGCCTATTTATTGTTGAGAAACAATGGAAAACCCTTCACATCCCGAAACCTAACCCTAGAAGATGAAACGCCAAATTGTGGGCCCCGTTTGGGTAAATTGGTACATCAATTTCCCGGGGTTGTAACTTTGGCATACGATCTCCGTTTGACGCGTACGATAGCTCATTAGAAAGATCTATCCGAGTACTACCACTTTGGGAGGCAACATCGGTCCTCCTCCCAGAATCCCAAAAAAACGTCGTTTAGGGCCTCAAAACGGCTCCGGAAGTTCAGGACCCGAAAAACTGCTAAAAATAGTAAACTGTGCTGAAACTAAAAATGCTGAGAAAGACAATGGTGAGGGTCCAGGTGGACTTGGCAGGTGGCCACCAATATCCACCTGGATCAAGCATCCACGTCCTCATGCTCTCGTTCACGCCAATCTAGCATGATGTACTCTCTGCATCAAGTATAAAGATAAATTAAAATGCTAGAAATTATTTTGTTTGGTCCAATTTTGAGAATTTTTGGGTTAAAAACCCTTGCGACGGGGACCGCACCCTCCGGGTTAGACATAGTGCATGGGACCGCACCTTGTCTACATGGAAGGTGCGGACCCCTGGCTTTTTCCCAATGGAGAAAAAGTCGGGGTCCGCAGGCTAGCAGTGGTAAACCTGCGGGCCCCCGCGCGCGGGTTTTAAGCCTAAAAACCCTCCCAAAAAATGAAATGAATGACTAAAACAAAAATTGAAACAGTCAAAAATGAAGAGTAAGATGATGTGGATTACCTGGAGAAGACGGCGTTCGATTCCAACGGTTGGATTTTCCGCAATCTTCACGGGAAGTTTTCTGAACAAAAGCACTATTTTCTCACCCAAAACTCAAACGGTAAAAATGAATTGACGAAGGCCCTTTTTATAAGTTTTTTGAGTAAATAAATTGCAAATTTGTTTATGTTTCACTTTGGAAAGGTATTTTTGCGACATTTTTATCCATTTCAAACAGGTATGAGTAATGTTTGTGTTTTTGTGTAGGATAACGGATTATTCAGGCAAAATCTATCATTTTCGACGGAAAAACATTTAGAGTCACCTTTAAGCTCTTTTCTGACTCCTGAAACATGAACAGATTGCCGAGTTTTTCTTTTAAACTCATTAAAATGAAATTAAAAGACGGTCCATTTATAGCTCTTTTCCGACCGTAAAAACATGAAAAGATTGCCAGATTTTTGTCGTTTCAAATTCGATATAAAACGACGTGTCATTGATCGCTTTTTTACTTTTTCGGATCAAGGGCACTAATGACGAAAAGTACTCCTTGGTCGTAAAAGATCAAGCAGTTCTCTCAACTATTATTTTATACTTTTTCGGGCTTGGGAGACACAAACTTACGAAAAAGGTCAACCCTGGAGTTTTCTTAAGTTTTTTCAGACTCTCTAAAATTGAAAAACGCCGAGTTTCTCTTATACTGGACTCGTTAAAATTTCACAGTAAAGGACCTGTTCAATTACAAACAGGAACGAACCACTCCTTCTTAGGGTTCGAATTTAAACTAAGTTGGACTCATCCAAAGGATGAGCTTATAATCAAGCAAATGTTATCCTCCTCAAGCTTGTCAAAAATAAAGAGGTACTTGCCAGAAATGGTGGGGGAAAAGAGAGAAAAATGAGCCTGTTTGTCATACTTTGTAACCGCTCTTGAACATGACACTTTTATTCACGTGGGTTGGGAAATCCTTTGCCTAATAGTTGATCAAACCACATTGAAAGTCTTCAGCCGGTTTCTGGGTATTAACTTTGGGTCAATTGTCACCAAACCATCTGTCGTGTCGTTATGTGTTCAAGAGGTCACTGCCAATAAGCCATTCATCTGCAAAATATCTATCATCCATCTTGACCATCCCTGAGTCAGTCCTTGCAACTAAATTTCTTCGACTTGATCTATGATTTCGTGTTGTGGGCTTGCCTACGACGGATCGCTTTCTATCGACTTCAGCTCATTATCTAGAAATCGTCAGTACCTTGAGATCTGCATGCCTCAATGGCAGGTTTCTCGCCTTTGACGACAGGTTGCATCATTGACCTTCGATCAAAGGATTCCGTGACATGTTCGACATCAACACATTTATTCGCATCTCATGGATTGTACTGGGTACTTTGAGAGCCATTGACATCACTGGTGGTTTCTCTCACACTTGTTAACAGTTTACATCATTGACTGGTAATCAAGTGGTTTCTACCATGTTCGACATCAACACATTCATTCGCATGGATAGAATCGTACTGTTTCGGGAAGCAGAAATGAAGACCCTGGATCTAGTTTCCACAATCTAGGCTGCGAGGAATTTTGTATTCATTATATAATGGACTATTCATAAACAGATGGTTGTGTCCATACTGTGTCCACATGAGTCTATACTTGTGATGTTTTACAAGATCATTCCTGTATCAGAGTAGTAGTTAGTTTTCTAGTCAGTTTTGATCTGAGTATGGGAATGCCTACCTCAGCGATGATATGATCTCATATTTATATCTTGCATTGAATGTTTTTACAGGTTCCAACCAGGCTCTCCACAAGATGATCCTCGAAATGATAAAGTACTTCACTCTTCCTAAATGATAAATGAAATCCTCATCTACTACAGACTTCGCACTTTAGGGGGCAATCTGTTACACAAAAATATCGTCACCATGATTATTTGCAGTCAGTATGGGTCTATCATCACTTGTACTGTCCTCCTAGGCAAGTCTCAGACCTCAGCTCTTCAAGTCAAGCTTTGAAAATGGGAGAAAGACATTAAAAATCAATGAAACTCTGGTTCCGCACTTTTTCTCACTATTACCTGCAGTCCCACACCTTCTGTTTACAAAAACTGCGAACCTGCCCGCTCTGTCCCTAAAGGTGTGGGTGCGGACCCCTGTGAAAGTCAAAAGGCGCAAGTTTTATCTTAAAAAACTCACTTTGGGTTAATTTTAGAGGATTCTAGAAGGAATTTTGACGTGGATTGTTCGCTCTGAGGTGGTTCATGCATCCCAAAAGAGAATGAGCTAATCCCTTGATGAGAGGAGCTATCCCTTTGAAGGAGGACCTAGTAACCTCCCTCCATTGCACTATAAATTCAGGCATTGGGCTGGTTGCTGGGGAGGTTAGAAGCTGAACATTTTTTGAGGGTAAATGCTGGTGAAATTAATACTTCCTAGTTGAGCTTAAGAGGAGAGATCACATACATTTTTGGCTTCATTGGGAAGAGAGTGAAACTTGTCAAAGTAGAGGAGACTTCTTGCTGGACCCTGGGAGGAGCTTGTACAGCGTCAAGGCACAGGTTGTAAAGTTCTTCTTCTTTTGAATTAATACAATCAAACTCATTTTTCTCAACAAGTATCTCATGTTATTTGTTTCATGGACTCCTTGACTTTCATGTTAAATATGTTTTATGATATTGGCTTTTCAGGTGCTATTTAATTTGTTTGCCTTGTTTGTGTTTGCAAATTCGCGACAAAGGAGCTCATTTGGATCGAAGGAGCGAGGGCATCCACAAACTTGCGTTGGACCTAAGGTAGGCCCTAAAAACACTTGTTTGCCATTGTTTATAAAAGCATATTTAGAGAAAGATAGTGTCTGGTTGGTTTGCATGTCATTAGGTCTTCTTTAGATTCTAGGAAGGTCTATCTTGTCCGCAAGATCGACTTATTCTGTGTGACAACACTTTTATTTTATTATACGGTTAATGGATTGGATTACATGGTATACACATATCGTCTTGCAACATTGTAAAGAAAAATAAAATCCTTTCTACTCTTCCAATTTTTGGGTTTCTAGGGAAAACTGTCCATGTTAATTTCGGTTAGCTGCAACAACTGTATAAGCTTAAAACCAACATTATATTACAACTATGGTTATTTTGTTTAATTTCTTAGGATGATCGCACCATATTGATGAGTTGTTATTTAAATTTAATTGATTTTTAATTATTTTTGTGATCCATCTTCTTATCTATGTTTTTAAGGCTTTGGAGGATGACTACATTCAACTAGTTTTGTTCATCTCAAACTTTAATTATCCTTTCAATGTCTTCTTCATATATTCATATTTCTATTAGGATATATCTTTTTGGAGATGTTTGATTCATATTTCCATTAGGATATATTTTTGTTTCTAACTTGTATATTTTTACTCATGCATACTCAAAATTCACAAGGATTGTGTGTGTCAACTATGATATTTTTCCTGGCCCAACGATTATCGATTTTTGATTTGATGATGTATTTATCCCCTAAATTTATAAAAAAAAATTTTATCTTCAAAATTATCGATTTTTGATTTGATGATGTATTTATCCCCTAAATTTATAAAAAAAATATTTTATCTTCAAAATTTGTAGAGAATCTTTTTTCCGTGCAATCTAGAAACTACCTATATTCACAATTTTGAAGGGACTTGTAAAAAGAAGATAATTCATAGCTTATTTAAACTATGACATTTCCATGTATAATTTTTTTTTTTTTTCTTCACTACATATTAGAAGTTACAATCTATACTAAAATTATTGAATACAATAGTTTTCCTAAAAACATATTATTACCATTGGATTTTATTTTTATGTAACAAATTCTAGTTTATAGCTAAAACGAACCTTATTGAATATTTTAGGCCATTTGCAAAACCTAATGTAGTTGTCTATCCTTGGGATGAATATGATTCAAATTATAATTTACATCACTATTCAATTCCAAAAAAAATATAAATATATATCATGTTAATTCACATTACAATGGCATTATATAGTTATGAAAGTTGTTGTTGAACCATAGAGAGTGATATTGCATATAAAACCTAAACGCATGATCCGGATTTAAACAGGAATGCAATAAAATACAGAGATAACCATAAAGACAGATATGCAGCGGAAATAATACTTCATTTCATTACTGTAAAATACTGAAATATGCTTACAACCAGAAATGGAAATAAACCAGCTAGGGCGATGGTAGCTTATCTCTGAGAAGAGATGTGGTGGCTACATGCCTCTGAACTGTTCTGAACTGTGTTACAATGAGGCTCGAAGGCCTATTTATTGTTGAGAAACAATGGAAAACCCTTCACATCCCAAAACCTAACCCTAGAAGATGAAACGTCAAATTGTGGGCCCCGTTTGGGTAAATTGGTACATCAATTTCCCGGGGTCGTAACTTTGGCATACGATCTCCGTTTGACGCGTACGATAGCTCGTTAGAAAGATCTATCCGAGTACTACCACTTTGGGAGGCAACATGGACCCATGTTGCCCCAGATTTCCCAAAAAACGTCGTTTAGGGCCTCAAAACGGCTCCGGAAGTTCAGGACCTGAAAAATTGCTAAAAATAGTAAACTGTGCTACAATTTAGGAAACTAAAAAATCTGAAAGAGACAGTTGTGGGAGTCCAAATGGGATAGGTGGGTGGCCACCAACATCCACCTGGATCATTCCTCCCCCCTTAGGAAGCAATGGTCCCCATTGCGTTGAGTTCCTCCCTGAGATGAGGAAGCTTCTGCTGAGCTGGGTCTCTGGTGAGCTGTTCTACAATCTCTGATGTGTCCAGAAATGGTGGGAAGCATGGTCAACGATGGTCCACATTGAACACTCGGTGCAAGCGAAGGAATGGAGGAATGTTGTGCTTCCAAGCATTGTTTCCCGTAGCCTTGGTACTAGTGTAAGAACCATGTCGAAGTGGTCCGAGTTTCTGATGGGTTCTGGTAAGGCGTTCTTTCTGCAGATGTAACCAAACTTTGTTGCCCACCTGAAACTTGTGTGGTACCCCTGTGGGTGAGGAGAAGTCGTTCCTGTGTTCTGTCATGACCGTATCCCTTTGATGTTGCTGCTGTGTGGAGGAATCCTTTGCGGGGGTCATGGATGTAGCAACGATCTTCCCCTTACTTTGGGAGTGAACCAGACAGATGAATTTCCTGGTCTGGGAGATGAGCTTGCTGCCTTTCTTAGCAGTGATCAAAGATGTGGCGGTAGGTGGGGCTACCTCTGGTATCCTGTATAATGAATTATTCAAAGAAATAATGACAGCACGAGGCCTGGACTCATACACAGCATGTCGCCTCCACAAGTATGGTTGGCCTAATAATACATCACAAACATCCAGAGGTGTAACATCACACAATACCTCGTCTGTGAAGGGTTTGATGCTGTAGGGAAGGCGGCACTGCTGGCGAACTTTTAGATCTCGTCCTTCGTGAAGCCACCCGATACTGTACGGCTGCGGGTGCGGTGTAGTCGGTAGGCCCAACCGCTTCACGACCTCTGCTGAAATGAGGTTCTTTTGGCTGCCACTGTCGACAATAAATTGCAGCGGCGAACCCTTCACCCACATTTGTGAGTGCAAAAGACGCTCCCCCTCTTCTGGATCTGCAGGTTCATTCTTCTAGATCTTGGCAGTGGCAACAGTGGCGCAGGGATCCACATCAATGATCTGCTTCCCTTTGCCATTCCCCTTGTTAGGTTCTAGCTCAGGGTCAGAACATGCATCTGATTCGGAAGCCTTCAACTCGGCCACCAGCGACTGCTTGGTCCGACACTCACTTGTGTTATGAGTGGGACTCTTATGGAACTCACACCACTTTCCTGTGTCCTTCTTCGGCTTCGTGGTGTTGTTCTTTTCTTGCGGCTTCGACGGGTTGCCTTGGGTCACCCCGCCGTGGCTTTGTCCTTTGGGCTTTGGATTTGCAGATCCAAAGTCTCGCTTCTTCTGTTTGAACTTTTGCTCGATTTTGACAGCGTATCGGTATGCTGTGCCGAGTGAGGAGATGTTCAAGAACCCCATCTCTTCCTGGATGTATCTGTGTAGGCAGCCGCGGTATTTGAGTACCAGATGCAACTCAGAATCTTTGATACCCAACTGTGTGCGAAGGGTATGAAAAATGTTTGTGAACTCTGGCACAGCTTGGTCTCGTCCTTGCCGCAGTGTGGTCCATTTTATGTATTTGTCCTCATAGCTTCCGACAGGGTAGTACTGCTCCTTGAGGGCATCCCGGAAGTCATTCCAAGTGGGTGCGGCTGAAAATAGTGAGCCTGTACTTTCATCCTTCTGCTCGCAGTAGGTTTCCCACTAGTCCTTGACGTGGGGGGCTGCTTTGAGAAGAACGAAAACAATCTTTTCCTGACTTGAAAATTCGTGAACAAAAAAAATACCCATCTAGCAGATTTAACGATTTATCTACGACATCTGTGTCTATTGTACCCTCGAAGATGGGGATTTCAAAATTAACTTGTACCTTAAACGGTGTGGCATTTCCAGAGTCGCTGTTCGAAGCCGATGCGTCGCCTCTGGGTAGCCGCTGAAGGATCTGCGCAAAGCCATCCATCATCACGTTCCTTTGCCACTCGAGCGCTTCTTCGAGCAAGATTTTGATAGGATCTCCTGCCCCCTCGTCTTTCTTCTCATCCGCTATGGGAGGCCGTCGGGATTTGCGAGGCTGGTCTTGCAAAGGTTCGACCAGTTCAAGCCCTAACTCCTTATATCCCGACCTCGTTGGGGACATGCAAAGAAAAACAGAGAAAAAGCAGACCACTCTGATACCACTGATCCGGATTTAAACAGGAACGCAATAAAATACAGAGATAACCATAAAGACAGATATGCAATGGAAATAATAATTCATTTCATTACTGCAAAATACTGAAATATGCTTACAACCAGAAATGGAAATAAACCAGCTAGGGCGATGGTAGCTTATCTCTGAGAAGAGATGTGGTGGCTACATGCCTCTGAACTATTCTGAACTGTGTTACAATGAGGCTCGAAGGCCTATTTATTGTTGAGAAACAATGGAAAACCCTTCACATCCCAAAACCTAACCCTAGAAGATGAAACACCAAATTGTGGGCCCCGTTTGGGTAAATTGGTACATCAATTTCCTGGGGTCGTAACTTTGGCATACGATCTCTGTTTGACGCGTACGATAGCTCGTTAGAAAGATCTATCTGAGTACTACCACTTTGGGAGGAAACTGTGGTCCATGGACCCATGTTGCCCCAGATTTCCCAAAAAGCGTCGTTTAGGGCCTCAAAATGGCTCCGGAAGTTCAGGACCCAAAAAACTACTAAAAATAGTAAATTGTGCTACAATTTAGGAAACTAAAAAAGCTGAAAGAGACAGTTGTGGGGGTCCAAATGGGATAGGTGGGTGGCCACCAACATCCACCTGGATCAACGCAAAAGATAAAGGTCACCCATATGGAATGACAGTAGGAATGGAACTTTAATGATAGGGATAGAAGTCACAATTGCATATGTTATGTTTGGATTTCATATGTTAATTTTTGACAATGTTAGCTCATTTTATGACTAACATATTTGTAGGGAATGAGGTAATGATAACTTTTTTCCATTACACATGAGTTGATTCATAAATGTTTTCTCCATTTGATTATTTAGTCATAAATTAATTTTTAGAAATGTCTCTTGAACTTTTAAAATGTCATTATATCAAAGTTGTTTTTGTACCTCTATGAATTTGACTCCATAGTCATACCTCATAAATTAGCATTCAATGATATATGCTTGTAGTTATTTAGGTTAACAATATATTTATAAATTCATGAATTACATGCAACTTGTGACCTTTCACATTACTTTTCTCCTAATTTCCTTTATTTTTATAAATAAATGTGCCAAAAATACCTTTTGCCTTTTAATTCCTTTGCCAATTTCCTTAGCCATAATAAACTGAATGAACACCCAAACCAGGATGTCATGCCCAATATTCATCTTGGAATACATGTTCCTTACCCATGGTCTTATTTTTCCTTTATTTACTTTTGTTACATGGAATTTTTACCAGGGTTTTTACAAAACCCTCCCCCTTGGGGAACACCGTCCTTGATGTTAAACCACACCAAGACCTCACCAAAAACTGTTGAAAAGAAAACATATTTCCCATGGAGCTTTATAACTTAGCTCATTGCAGTATTTACAATGAATGACCTGCTCAAAGAAAAACATTGTCACACCTGGAAAAACCCATGCCCATGACAACAAGAGAACCAAGAACACACATGCATAACCATGCATGCCAAAACTAGTAAGGAGATCATACATGCAACTCGATACCTACAAATAATCTCATTGTAGCCGCTTGATCCTGCTCTTCCTTGCTTGATATTTTTCTTTCTCTTTCCTCCTTTGCTTTACTTGATCCAATGTTGAAGTTCTCCAAGAAAACTCTTAAGTGTCCAAGAGTGAGAGAGAGAGCTCCAAAATTCAACTGACAAAAGGTTAAATATGAAAAAATGTACCAACTGATCCTCATAAGCCTTTTTATTTATGAGGCCTCTATTTTCTTCAATTTTCTATTATTTTCCTCCTCAGATGCAACCTATGACCTTTCACCTTCCTTTTCTCTTAATTTCCAATATTTTCATAAATAAAATGCCAATTAATTCCTCATGCCTTTCCAAAGCCTTTGCCAATTTCCTTAGCCATAATAAACCAAATGAACACCAACACTAGGATGTTTTTCCCAACATTCAACTTGGAATAAGTGTCCCATGACCTTGGTTATTATTTTTCCTTTATTAACTTTTATTTACCTAGAATTTTCACCAGGGATGTTACAGAACCCTCCCCCTTGGGGGAACACCATCCTCGGTGTTCACTGACTTCTACACCAACAAGACTGTTGAAAGAAAAACATACTACCCATGGAACTTTATAATTTAGCTCGTTGCAGTATTTACAAAGATCAAACTATTGAGAAGTAAACCAACATGACACATAGCAAAATAATAACCATAACAACATGAAACCCATACCGCTTATTGGAGCTTTATAACACAACTCATGGTTGTATTTACAACCATATACATATGTACATATACCAAAACATCACACCAAAACATATACCAAAAACATTCGCTCAACCAGCGAATAGAGAAGAATATAGAAAGGTGTTGAGTAGTGAGGGTTGACTAGTACTGGTGCTTCGGCAAAGGCTACTTTGATCTTAGAGAAATATTCCCGAGAAACAAGACTCCATTTGACTACATTTTCCTTTATCAGCATATCTATAATACCCTTCACTATTTCTGCATAATTGGGTATAAACCTTCTCAAAAAATTGATTCTTCCCATAAACACTTGGATCTCTTTCTTGTTTCTGGGTAGGGGATGGTGTTGAGGTGGATGGAAGCATGAACTGAGAGACTTGAGCTTTGTAAGTGGGTTGTTTTAGGAGTTCGATTAGAGGAATAAGGATTTTTACCTTTTCAAGTTCCCTCTAAAGATTGAAGACAGATTGGGCTTTCTCCAAGCCCATAGGTTCTATTTTTTCTCTTTCCTTTTCACAGGTGGATTTCATCGGAGCCGGTGGCTTCTCCCCTATTTGTTCTTCAGATCATTGCTTTCCCTATTTAAAGAGGCTTTTACCTTGGATGTGTCGAGGTCTAGCTTCCCTCTCCCTTTCTCAGGGGTTGTGGGAGTGTCTTGGGGATAAATTCCCTCTTGTTGGTATGGTTCCCTTGAACTTTTTCTTGAGGATCTGAGATCATACCTCCGGTGTAGCTGCGCTTGCATGAAATCTGTGAATTGTTTGCAATAGTCACCTATTTCCTCCTCATTGACTGTTGCATCCATATCGTGGCTCGTCTCATGATGAATTCTGTTTTGTTTTTAAATAATGAAGCCATACAGGTGAGGAGAATTTTTTAGTAGTGGAGGAATGACCTGTTATATGTTTTTTTTTTAATCCAACGTTTCGGACTACCAAGTGAGTCCATCATCACGGATGCATCAATAGATTTAAGAAGATATTACTCAAATATTGAGGAGCTAATAATGAGAGTACATATAAGAATTATGAAAATGAATAAGTTAGAGATTTAGTCGGCCGAAATATCAATAATTTGGTAGTATGTTGACAAATTAGAAATTTAACCATTAGGGTTTAAATTAATTAATTCATTAAAATCTATTTATGAATTCTCTTGTTAATTAGTAATGTTTTAATTTTTAATTCAGAAAGCTTAAATTAACTTCTTGAATTACTTACGAGATTATTATTAATGAAATGTGATTAGAATGTAAATTTTTCCTAAGTATTCTAGATCTTAAATTAATAAATGACTAGTTATGACATTTAGTTAATATAGTGAATAATATTAATTTCATATATTGAATTTGCAACATTATGGATTTAATTAGTTAATTTACTATAAATGTAAAGTCTAGTATTAAATATATTTAATTGATTGATTGATTGATTGATTATTATTATAAATTAAGAAAGCTAACATTTGGGGTTTGATTAGTTCAAATTAACTAATCAAACCCCTAATGTTAGCTTTCTGGGTTTGATTAGTTAATTTGAACTAATCAAACCCCAAATGTTAGCTTTCTTAATTTATAATAATAATCAATCAATCAATCAAGCAATTAAATATATTTAATACTAGACTTTACATTTATAGTAAATTAACTAATTAAATCCATAATGTTGCAAATTCAATATATGAAATTAATATTATTCACTATATTAACTAAATGTCATAACTAGTCATTTATTAATTTAAGATCTAGAATACTTAGGAAAAATTTACATTCTAATCACATTTCATTAATAATAATCTCGTAAGTAATTCAAGAAGTTAATTTAAGCTTTCCGAATTAAAAATTAAAACATTACTAATTAACAAGAGAATTCATAAATAGATTTTAATGAATTAATTAATTTAAACCCTAATGGTTAAATTTCTAATTTGTCAACATACTACCAAATTATTGAGATTTTGGCCAACTAAATCTCTGACATTATTCATTTTCATAATTCTTATATATACTCTCATGATTAGCTCCTGGATATTTCAATAATATCTTCTTAAATCTATTGACACAACCCTGATGATAGACTCACTTGGTAGTCTGAAACATTCTGTTTTCTTGTTCCCCTTTTGAGAAGGAAGAGTACAAGTTAACTTGCATCTCATGGGTGCCTTGTGGTTGTTCATCTGGGTCATCTTCTATGTATAATGGATGAGGGATTTGATCAAGATGATCTTTTCTTTCCCTTTCTAGTATCTGCAAAGGTGGTCTTCTGTATTATGGATTATAGCCTCGATTTGGGCTTTGGGCATTCTGTTTGGGGAGACTTTTGTTCTCTAGCTCAAGATTTACTAATTTATATGATAAATTTTTAATCAGTTTATCCATTTCTTCTCACTTTAGTTCTTGCGATTCTTTCACCAGACTAGAGGATGATGTTTCCTCTTTTCCCTTTTTCTTTTCCACAGGGTCAGTCTTACCTATTGACTTCCCTACGGAAGTGAAATTTTCCTTTCCCTCGAGAGCATCAATTTAGAGTTGGTCCAATGTGCGAGACTTCCTCTCTCTTAGGGTAAAACCAAATTATGACTCAAATGCTCCCACAAATACCACTCAAGAAGCAGCCTGAGGAGGTTTTATTTCAACAGGTAGGTTATTATACTGCTTGTTAAACCTTATAATAAATTCTGATATATCTTCATTTGGTTTCTTCTTTATAGCATTAAATTATGTGAGGACATATTTGTGATCTCTCTTTTCACCCCACTTCTATGTGAAGGATTTTTCAAGCTCTTCCCAGGTGATAATGGAAGCATTTGGCAAGACCTTAAACCATTTTTTGGCTTCGCCATAGAGGGACTGACCAAAGAACATCAGGATTACGTCTAATTGTTCCACATTTAGATTATATGCAAAGGCACAAAAGGTTTCTATATGTCTCTGTGACGTGGTCTCATCCTCCCCATTGAACCTAGGTGAAAGCTTGAGGTAGTCCTAAGGAATGACACGCAGGGGTTCAGACAGGTCTAGAGGGGTATACTTATTTAGTAAGAAGTCTGGGACTACCATTTGTATTAATGGGGGTGGAGTGAGATTTACCAGAGATACTTGAGTTAGGATAACAACGGTAGGAGTAACTAAACTGGGAATAGTGGAATTGCTAGTGTGGTGAATATGTTTGCTAGTGATGATGGCTTTACCTTTTCCAATATTAGGAGTAGAAGGAAATGAAACAAACAGAGTAGTAACTAAGATTTCTTCTTCCTTGACTTATGATGGAAGAATATGGTGTGCTAGATCGTCTTCAGTAGGATATATTAGGACTTTAGGGGTAAAATCTGAACAATGAATGATGGCATGTTGAGATATGAATGAGGGGGCTTCAAAAAATGACAAAATAGTGGTATCAGTAGCAGGGGTTTTCTCCTTCCAAACTCTTCTAAAAATCAGTTTCATTGGGTCAGATACATATGGAGTTCTTTGTTGCAAGGTATCTAAACGAGTGTGGGGCTTTCTAAAATCCAGGATGATACTTGAGATTGATATTTGTGGAGTTGCCAAGCTGATGAATATGAAATTGGGACGTCTTTTCTCACCTTCACAAAGAGTGACTCAATGTCGTATCCCAGGGGAAAATTCCTCTAATACGATCCTCGAAAATGATGGAAAAAGATGTTGTCGATTCTATAGACAGGCTCTGATTGCTATGAGACCAGTGCCTAGAACATCTAGATCTGATGTGTCTCATCTCCTTCCTTATCTCATGCATCTTATCACATTAACACCCTCTAGGAGGAGGATTGCTAGCCATGTCATGATTGTATCTAGGAATTTCCAAAATCCAAGACTCCAAGTATTGCTAGAATTAAGACAACCACCACATGGGAAAAATAAAACAATAAGAGGATTGGAGGTGACAAATCCTTTTTGAGTATTTGACAATACCAATCAATTCAACAATCACTTTAAAGTCCAAACATAAACAAATATCTAAAATTACAAACTATACATACTTTCAAGATGGAAAATAGGTTCATTACCATCCATAGGTTACCTCTAATTATCCATTAACCATTAGCCAATAGAGTAGTAATAGTAATAATTTTATTAGGGCTAGAAGCCTCCACTATAAATAATTTCATTTTAAAACATTTCAAATTTTTCACGTTGCATTCACCTAATATCATCACAAGAAATTATATAAAGAGAACATTATTAATAAAAATGTAGAGGAATAGTCCTAGGTGTGTCATGATATATCTGTCATAGGACTCAACATATCTCGTTCATATCTCTATCTCATATCACAGATAAGAAGGCCTAAGGAGGCCATTGTCATACCCAAGAAATAAGGCCCATTAGGGCACTATTACACCACAATATTGAGGCCCATTAGGGTGTTTGTGGTGTTATCATAAATAAGAAGGCATAAGGAGGTCACTTTCATACCCAAGAATTGAGGGCCATTAGGGTGTTGTTACACCACAATACTGAGGCCCATTAGGGCAATACTACACCACAGGTCTGAGGTACAATTTCATGAATCCATAGGATAGAATGGTCATTATATCATTGCCAATTAATTACAGGTGTTGGTGTGCATTTTTTTGAGGCACACAAACCCTTCCTTTTACACTTTGAAATCCATGTCTTTTGGACTATTCTTGAACAACATAAATGTTGGGTTGTGTTATATTCTTTCCACGACTACCCCATGAATGGGGGCAGTGGCCTCCCTTGTACATTGTGTTGGGGGGTCACAGGGGGGCTGCCTACCCCCCTGTCGGGGGGTATGAAGGGGGGGCGGTAGCCCCCCTCCATGGGGTCCAGGGTAGTGCCTCGGGAAATTGTTTTTGGACCTTATATTAGGTGGGAATACCTACCTATGGTTTTGTTCATGGATTTTGCACATGGTTTTGGGCATGATGGTTTACTATCCATGGTATTTTGTAGATCCGGTCAAGGGAACTACGGTTATGTTCTAATTGAAGGTTAATGGATTGGGGTTTATGGATGCTTCGGCTTGTATATATATGTATTTTAACATTGAAAGGAACATAATGAAAACTCAATCTGGTAGTCCCGGTTTTGGGATCTAGGGGAAAATATCTGTGTATATATGTTTTATGTTTTATTCTCTCGCCATTGTTTATTTTCTTTTTTTAGAATTTGTATGTAGGTTGTTTTTGTACGGGTTTAAAACCTACAATAAATATATATGTGAAAATAAAAAAATATTTAATTGTATTAATGCTACTTATGAGTAAAGAAATACTCTCCAAGTAGAATCGTTCAATTTGGCATTGAAATGAAGGTTGTGTGCATTTTTCTGAAGTTGGCCAAAATTGCGTTGCTTCACTAAAATCCACGCCTAGGCTTCATTTCTTGGCCAATTTGATTGATTCAAATTGTAGATTATTTATTTTACTGTTTTACACACTTTTACATTGTTATATCTTTATTAACAAGTAGATTAGTAACAATGCTAATTTTCGTAGGGATAGAAGTCTTTGTTGTAGATAATTTCATTTTAAAACATTTTCAACATTTTCACATTGCATTCACCCCATATCTTGAAAATAAATAATGTAGAAATAACATTAGCAATAACAATGTTGTGTAACAGTCATAGGTATATCACGATATCTTTGTCATAGGGCTTAACATATCAGCTTCATATCTTTGTCATAATATTTTCTCATATCACATTTAAGAATGCCTAAAGAGGCCATTGTCATACTCACAAACTAAGGCCCATTAGGGTGTTATTACACCACAAGGCCAAGGCCCATTAGGGTGTTGTTACACCACAACACTGATGTACAATTTTGCAGAACCATATGATGGAATGATTATTATATCACTGCCAATTAAATACAGGTCTTAGTGTGCATTTATTTGAGGCACACAAACCCTTCCTTTTACCCTATGAAATCCATGCAATTTTGAGTATTATTGAACAACATAAATATATATGTGAAAAATTAAAAATATGCAATTGTATTAATGTTACTTAAGAGTAAAGAAATACTCTCCACGTTGAATCATTCAATTTTTCCTTGAAATGAGGTTGGGCATGCATTTTTGTCAAGCGGGCCAAAATTTCCTTGCTTCACTAAAATGCACGCCCATGCTTCATTTCTTGGCCAATTTGTTTGATTCAAATTATAGATTATTTAGTTTATTATTTTAAACACTTTTACATTGTGCACTATAGCAGCCCATGGGCCACAAACATTACTTCTTTGTACCTGCAACCATATTTCTAGATAGAGAAAGAGATTGAAGCAACCCCACCTTCATGTTGGGTTTTCTACCAGAAGGGTTTCCCAGAGAGCATATATTGTGTCTTGTGTGTGTATGTGCTTATTTCTTCGTTCTCTACTTTTTTTCATAATTTCCATTCATATGTGTTGGGCCTTGAAATTGTCATTCACTTCCATTACATTTTCACTTATATTTCCATACTGTCACCTTCACTCCACCTCTATTTTATTACATTTACCTCCATTTCATTACATTTACCTTACCATTATCATTATTGGGTCACATTTATGTTTTTCCAAACTTTATTAATTCTTAGCATTTTTAAGTGAATTTATGGTTAAAAATTAGAAAATAATGTGCATATGCTTATACCTAACAAGTGGGATGAGATTGTTGACATGTGTAGGTCAAAAGGAAGCTTCTAAAAGACCCTCATGTGGTCTCACAGAACCAAATTCGAATTTGAGTGGAGAAGATCATGGGATCATAAGGATATGTGTCTCATTTCTTATTTGTATTGAAACTCTAAAAAGACATGTGTCTTATCATTTCCTATTTTGATTGTAACTCTAGAGATATAGGGAGAGATTCATGGACTCTCATTAATGAGATAACTTCTCATCTTTTTGTATAAATAGGAGAAGTTTTCTCCTATCATTTTATGTGAAAAGTTGGGGAAATTCTCTTGTTTTGAATATAGAATTTGGATTTGGCACCATACTCATGAGTGATGTTCACTTTGATTTGGTTATGCTTGTATTTGGAGCCTCTCAACTTTCCATCCCTCATGCTTTTGGATTGGCCATCTATAATGTGTGAGATTTATTGTTTTTCATAGATTGAGATTTATTGTTTTTCATAGATTAAGATTTATTTCTTTCATATCTTTTCCTGTGTGAGAGGTTAAGAGTGATTGTTTTTATTTGCTTTCATATCTAGAGGTTAAGAATTATTGTTTTGCTTTCATTTCATATCATGTAGTTTTGATTATTCATTTCATAGGATCTTGATTTGATAATGCACACATGATCCCTTAGAGTAGATTTCATTTTTGAAAGAGTGGTGTGCTTTTCAATTCCCACAAGTGTGGTAGATTAAGACTTCAATTCCTACAAGTGTGGTAGATTAAGATTTCAATTCCTACAAGTGTGATAGATTAATATTTCAATTCCAAACACTGTACTATAATTTCCTTTGAATTGATTGTTGAATTAGAATAGGTGAATTTGGTTTGTCGTTATTTGGTTTAGTAGTTAGATTGATCTAAGGTGGAAGTTAATTTCTAGCATATATAGTGCATGCATGCCTCACAAGTTTTATGAAACCCCCAGGTTGACAATTAAATGATAGATAATTAATTTTCCTCAACATTATGCACTAATTACAATTAAATCCATAGATCTTAAAATTTAATAAACTGTAATATTGTATAATTTTCAGAGTTTTAATATAATATTATTAGATTTGTTGTCACGAACTATGCAATGGAATATCCATGGTAGTTTGATGATCATTTTGTATCATAGCAGGTTTCTTTGGGTATTTGTGGATATTTGCAGGAGATTTAGGTTGGCGGGGTCAAAAATTGTAAAACCCTAATCATGGTCGACGAATCTGAAAACGAAACTCACGAACATGCAGAGGTAAGGTTTTTGCAGTTCGAACAACAAGTCGTGGATATAAACAGCAATGTAAACCTCCTCATGACGGCCCTAAGCAATAAGCTGGGGATATTTGGATAAGATGGGGGTTTGAATGCATATGACAAATCGGAAGGGGGATCGAGAGATCAGGAAGACACATAGAATCAACCGAAGAAGGAACCCGGAAAAGATCAACCCAGTTCGAGTGTCATGAATCAATCCCTATTCAAAATTGAAGCAAAATTCGATATCAAACCGTACCATGATGAGATCGACGCTTTGAAGTTGAACCATTGGTTGCAGTAACTAGAATTTTATTTCAACATCCATCAGATCAAGGAAGGGCAAAAGATCTCATTCGCTAGTTGAAATTAGAGGGTCATGCACTGACTCGGTGGGAGATCCACATGGAAACTCTGAGGTTGGAGGGAGAGCCTCCACTAACTAAGTGGGAGGATTTCAAAATCCTCATTAAGTCATAGTTTTATCCCATTGCATACGTGGAGGAATAGTGGATCTGGTGGCATTACTTCTGGAAAACATTGGGCCAAAGCGTGCAGGAGTACACCATATAATTCAAAAGTATGGTTATAATGTTGGGTATCTCTCCAAAGAACCCATATGTAGTCCTCAAGTATTTGGGAGGTCTACACTGCCATCTGCAAGAGCAAGTGATGTTTTTCAAGCCTAAATGAGTGGACAAGGCTTGTGTATAGGCACAATACCTGGAGAACATAGGCTTGAAAAGAGCGAAATCAAGTGGATCGAAGCAAAAGGAGCAAAAAGAATTTTCTAAGGAGGGGAAGAAGAATAAAAAAGGGGGAAAGATAAAAATATGGCAACCACAACACACATCGTGCAAAGATCTTAGCAACCACTATAACCACTGCAACATTGATGGACATACAAAGGATAAGTGTTGAAAGTTGTATCCAGAACTAAACCCAAAGAACACAAAGAAAGATAATAAGAAGAAGAATCTCATGGCCACTGCTTCGAGCAACAAAGTTGAAAGAAGCTCAGACGTGGATGAGAATATCGTCTGTACATCAGTGCAGAAGGAGGTGAATATGAGTAGCCTTCAACAATAGGTAAAGAAAAAAATGACCAAACTCTTCCATATAAAAATACAGGTCAAGAAGTCAAAGATTGATGCCTTGTTTGACTCAGGATCGCAGGTGAATCTCATTGTAGTAGAGCTAGTCAAGAAGTTGGGGTGCCCCTTGAAATACTCATATTTAGTTTGATGTTGTTGTCATTAATTATAATTCTTAATTTAAAGTAGTTCATATCAAACTTATTTTAGAAAACTCAAAACATTTATTTGTTCAGACTAATCTATAAAATTATTAATAATTATTAGAAATATAATTGTTGATATGTTGGCTAACAATGGAAGTTTAGAAAGCTTGCAAACATTGTACTCCACTTGGAATTTCTTGTAGGTATGCCCTCTTCTGGATACATGTTGGAAGCTCATGTCAACCCATCTCCTCGATCTCTTTCTAGGATTTTTTTGCTATTGTTGGCAGGAATTTGTGACTCTAGAAAATAATGACCCTCCCACACATATTAGAGCTATGGTGGTGAATGAAATATCCACTTGGCCACCCAGAGAATAATATTTTCCTAGATGTTTCTTTCCCCATGTAGGTTTGACCCTCGTGACACGAATTTTAAATATGGTTTCTCCTGCATGTAAGAAGATTAGTCATTTTTGTGTCAAATGCCTTCTATATATTTTCTCCAAATTATGGGATCTAACTTCAGTAGCCTATTTCCAAAAAGGAGCCACTTGGGAAAGCATGTGTGTTCACCATTTCTTAGAAGAAATTATTGCCTAGTTTCATGAGCTTACCGAGGTGCCATCAAGGATGATCTCACCCACATGGAGAGGGAAGGATACTCTAATTTTCACTATCTCTTGGACATCAAGGTTCTTGCTAAGATAAGAGATTGGGTGCCAGACATTAGGAATACACATGGACATTTCAACTAGTATATGCACACTAGTCACTTATACTGGAATTTGAAATTTTTCCTCTATAAAATTCTGATGGATTGTTTTGAGCCTAGAGAATACATCCTTAACTCTATGGAGCATTTGCATCAATGCATGAAGGACTTAGACTAGAGAATGGACCATAACAAGCACCACTTTGGGATTCCACCATGGGTTGGTGGTACCCCTGACTTGGCATAGCTATGCATCATGATCCCTTTAATTAGTTTTTTGATGTGCTTAGGCTTCTATTTCCTTTTTGTAATAATATTTCTTCTCAAGGATAAACTAGCATGGTTTTTGGTCTATGTATGGTTATTTTGGTGTTCTTAAAAACTATGTTATCCTACGCATCTCTACAAAGAGTGAACTTTTGGTTATGGTTCAGTCTTCCTAGTGAGAGAGTGACCTCAATCATCTAGCATTTCCATGTACACTCTTGTTTAAAAGGAAATAAAAAAATTACCTGAAATATATATATATATATATATATATATATATATATATATATATATATATCTGAATTGAATGATTATATTGTTTGTCATCCATATCGATGCATTTGGAGTGGGAAAAGTGGAGGAATCGGCTTACAATATCATTTTTACTGGTGGGAATCCATTTGGCGAAATGAGGTTTGAAACATTTCGGGAGTGTTTTGAGGCACCAAACGAAGTTTTTTGGGGGGGTAAAACTATGTCACTTTAGCGCTACACCTATCCATGCCATTCTACACACAAATACCTTTCCAACGGTGCAAGAAGCACGTCAATCAGAGTCTGTATGCAAAATTTATGCCACTCAGATGTTGACCTTCTTGTTTTCACACCTATAGTTTGGGAGGATGTCACGTTAGCCCCCATTATTCATGGAAAAGGGGCTAGCCATGTGTTTGTGATGTAAAAGACTCTAGAATATTATATCTTGTAACTCTAGTTAAGAGTTGATGTAGTCTGGATAATGTCAATGATATCGACCCTAGATTTGTCAATCTTACTTAATGGAATGTCCACAGAGGCGTTCAATGCAACCCATGGGCTCAGGTAAGGAGACCCGATATCCCCGTTCCTGTTCATACTGGCCGCGAAAGGACTAGGAAGGTATGTAAAAGAGAAAGTACAAAGGGAATAGTACACAGGTCTCAGATTGTGGGGGAATGATTTACCATTAACTCACCAACAGTTTGTCGATGACATAATGATGTATGGACAAGCAACTCTCAGGGAAGCCAGAGGGTTGATGGAGATACTAACTGACTTTACAAGCGCATAGGGGACAAAGATAAATAAGGAAAAGTTTGATATCTTTTTCTTCAATACAACAACTCCATCACAAGCTTTTCTAGCAAGAATAATGGGATTCTGCATTGGTAATCTCCCCTCGAAATACCTTGGAATTCAACTAAGTGATCAACAAACTAGAGTGGAAAACTAGAAACCTTTGTTAGCAAAGATCCAAGAGAGAATGCAAAATTGGACATTTAGATCACTGAATATGCCTAGTCGGGTTATACTACTGAGAGCAGTGCTCCAATCGATCCCGATTTACCAATTATCCATCTAAGCGACGCCAAAAACAGTTTGCCAAAGGATGATTGACATTTTCAAAAAGTTCTTGTGGCAAGGGCCTAGAACAGAAACAAATTGGGCCTTGCTATTGTGGAACTGACTCAGAAAACCCATAAAAGATGGTGGGTTAGGGCTCAAAGACCCGTACATTCTCAATCAAGTCATGGGGGCAAATCTCTGGTGGAGATGGATCCAGGGAGGAGCAGATCTATGGAAGGAAATATGGGGGAGAAAATATGGAATGCCGAGCTCGATTGAAGGAAGGCTGAGAGTCCAGGATAATATTAAGGGATCAGCCATATGGAACTTAGCCTTAAAAAATAGAGATCTGATAAGAACTCATAGTTTTTGGGAAATAAGGGGAGGAGACAAAGAAAAATTCTGGGAAGAAGCGTGGCAATAGAGAGAAAAACTAAACATCAGACCTGAGCTAGGAATAGTATGTCAATATACTAATAACCCTGAAGACTAGACAATAACAATTTTTTGGAGCTTGGACCCAGGAGAGTACTGGAGAAAATGCAAACAAAAACAAGATTGGCCAGACGCCCCAAAAACCACCCAATGGGAGGTATATGAGAAAGAGATGGAAACTTGGAAAATTGAAAAACCGGAAGGGACGAACATAATAAGATGGGGGTATAAAATTAAAGGGATGTTCATGATTAAAGAGGGCTATCAACTGCAAGCACCACACCACCTGCAACAGGGGACACAGATATGGGACATAATTTGGCAAGAAAATTCATGGTCGAAAATCGCTTTCTTCATGTGGATCTTTCGACATGGGCGAGGACTTACTTGGAAAAAAAGGTCTGTAGGGACCCTTGATCTGCAGTATATGTGCCAAACAAGCAGAAACAATGGAACACCCGACAAATGCCTGTAGATACAGTGAAAAACTGTGGAGAAACCATGATCAAGTCTTTGGAGTCAATGATAGGAATCAATCTAGTATGAAAGCAGCAATGGATAATTGGTGGAAAAAGCCTTACCAAAACCCCATTCTGAATCGTGCCTGAAGATTATCATTAGGGTTCATATTATGGGAAATCTGGAAGGAAATAAATAGAAGGATTTTCAATGAAGAAAAAATATCAGAGGAAGAACGATGGAAAATGATACTCCAGAACATAAGAGAAACGATCCTTACTGAGAGATTGTATGCAGAGCTCTAGGAAACAAATCTAGAGGAAGAACGAATAATGATGGGCCTAAGCTTGAAGCCAAGCATGTTTAACCCCACCGCGTGGAAACAACACCCCCCCCCCCCCCCATTGTGAGAATGCGAACAACTTCACATAGCCTCAGAAAGATTTCATTAAACTCAACTTTGATGGAGCCGCAAAAGGGAATCCTGGGGCGGCGGGGACTGGAGGAGTGTTCAGAGATGACAAAGGTAATACGATTCGACTATTTGCCATGGATTGTGGTACTACGAGCAACAATGAAGCAGAGCTCCAGGGATTGAAGAGAGGATTGGAAATCACAAAAAGGGAGAGCTTTCAGAGGCTGGAGGTGGAAGGAGACTCGAAACTAGCAATAGACATGATGAAAAAACTCTAGCAAGGGACATCATGGGAGAAAATCAGCCAAATCTAGAGGATGAAAAGGCTTGTCCAAGAGATTGGTAATCTAATTCGACAAATTGGATACATTATCCTGAAACATGTCCGCAAGATGGGTAACGTGGCAGCAGAAAATCTCGCCAACTCGGGGTGCGGGAAGGTAGGTAGAAACCTAGATATAAGAGGAGAAGTGTTAAGAAAAGTGGAAGGGATGGGAAAGCTAGAGGAGATTCTAGAAAATGACAAGGAGAAGGGAGAAAGCCCTCGATCAGGGTGTGGCAAGGGAGAAGGGGAGACGCCAGCAGAGGTGGGCCAGAGGGGATGGGAGGTAGAGGTGTCAGAGGCCAACCACCTAGGGCCAAGGACAAATGGGGCATTAGGATGTGGGAGGATGAGACGGCAGGTGTGGCAGCATGCAAGACAGGGCAGGGCAGAGAACAGCATCAAGAAAGTATACGTGTGGCCAAGGATGGAAGAGAGCGATGAAGGATTGCGGGCAAGCGAGAGGGGGGGTAGAATAGAGATGGCAAGTGGCACGATGGTAGAAAGAAACCCATGGCAGGAGGAGCTGAAGGCACGAGTGAAGTAATGGGAGGAAGTAATGGAAGGGTCAGGGGAACCTCATTCCGAGGAATTGGAATGAAAGAATGGGCAGCGGGAGGAGGAAGAGGGCATGTGGGGGTCCGGATGGATGTAAGGTGGGGTAGTTAGACAAAACAACAAGAGTCAAAGGAAGATGTGAGAGGAGGTAGTTGCATGCAAAGGGAGAAGGCGAAAGAGTGAGAAGAAGAAGGTGGTGGACATGAGCTGGAGGACGTCAGGAGGATAACGGGCTTCATCGCAAAACAGTGCTATGTTACTCTGGTATCCTTTCTCACTAGCATTGCAAAAATTATTATTTCAGAGGAATTAGGGGAGGTAGCTGAGGGAGGTCAAGACTCATTACGATTCGAGACCTGGGTTGCCTAGGATTCTAACCTAGCTGAATGGAGAGTCTATGCCTAGAATGCTGTTAGAGAGAGGGGGTTCGATAAATTTATAGTGTATCTCTGGGTAGATGAGAAGAGAGGGAATGACGTAGGATGGGATGACAATTGTGATTTCTTTAATGGAGAGTGTAGGAAACTTGCAGTTCCGACCAGGTGGTACCTGAGGCATGGAAAGGAAAAGATAATTATCAGAGGCAGAGAGGCTGGAATCACCATGGCCAAAGCAGAAAAGTTGTGGCTAGCCTAGCTCAATTCAAACCCGAACTCGAGTGTCGGATGCGGGACTCAAGGGATAACCAGGGGCAAAATTCGGGTGTGGATACCTGAGAGGAGAGAGTCCTGGACGAGAAACTCAAATGTGACCCTGAATACTGATAAGGGAACCCAAATTTGGGACTCCTGTAGAATCACAAAGGCTGACCCGCACGCTTTGGTTTGTTGGGGAGGGATCAAACAGAGAGGAGAGGAATCAGGAGGCTGAAGTCTGTTATTCCAAGAGCAGGCAGGGGGAAACTGGGGGAGAAGGAGGACAAACCCAAGTTGCTAGGTCTGGAGCGAGTGGCCAAGCCTAGGGCAAAGAAAATTACGATCAGTCTGTGTAAATGTATTTAGACTGATAATGAAATTTCTTTTGTTAATGTTTTTGGTATTAAAATAATCAAGGTGCAGCACAGCCTGGAGGCCCGGACCCTACATCGTGCTCCAGTAAGAAAGCCGAATTTGGAGAGCTTCTCAGGAAAAGAAAAACGACGTAGGGACGAAGATAGTATGGCAAAAGAGGGAAAATAGGTGGTTAAAAGAGGAACTAGAGGAACAGGGAAGGCAGGGAAAAGGACCACGTGGGGGGGGAAGCAACCTCCAACAGAGGTCCTGACAAAAGAGGAAAAAAGTTTGGAAAGGCACACATGTAGACTCTCATCAGCGCATACATGGCCGACAATCCGCCGGAGATAAGAGCTAAAATTGGAGAGTGGGAGAGGGAACTTAATGACAACATAACCAATCAAGACATAGAGACAGAATAATGGGAATCTATGGTGAAATATCTAGGGAACACTAAAGGCCGACATACACTGTTTCGGAAAACAATCCAACAATACTGGGTTATGAAGAACATAATAGCCCGAGAAATGACATTATACAAGGAAAAAGAGGTACAGGAGGAGGCCAGAATAACAGAGGCCAACATGAAGGATCTTCATAGAGAAATCGCTGCAGTCCAGATACAAGTGTATCGAAACAATATCACACTGAACAGGATAGAGCAAAGTATACAAGATATGAAGAGAAGTGAGATTCTGGGGTCTAGTGTGAAAGCCCCAGCCCCGGTGGATTCCTTGAATGAGTGAAACAAGTTTCTAATCAAAATTTTGTTATATGTCAGTTAGCCTTTACTTTTCTAAGTTGAAGTTAATAATAGACAGAATAACAAATGTTGCCTGGATGGTGGAGAAAGACTTATTTAAATTTTGGACATCATTTAATGCAGACAAGTGGCTAACATGGTTTCCTACGGGCAGGTTGAGGCTACCTGCACTTACTGTTAAGGACATTTTTTTGGTCTGATAATATTAATAGAGAAAGTACTACCAAGTTTACAAAAAAAAAGAGTTGATGTAGTCAAAATTAACCACTAGTAGGCTATTGGGTTGTGTTATAACCATAGCACTAGGAGGGAAGAGGCATTCCATTATTTCGAGAGAATTTTGTTCCATAGCTGAGAAAAGATAGCCAGGAGAGATAGGAGGTAGAGCACACACAGAGGATTTTTGCATTGTAGTAGCCCATGGGTGATCTGTTGTTGAATGTTAGTTTTGTTGTGCTAATTTTAACTTCAGATTGATAAACAAATACTTGTCAATTGCTTCATGTGCATAGGTTCTCTTATGGTGTTTGTCAATGAAAATAGGTAAATTTTATCAAGTTTTATGTTAAGATCATGAGAAAATTAGCATGAAAAATAAGTGTTGAATAACAACAAGTAAATGTACAACAAAACATCAACACAATGTTTTGATGAAGGAGTTCACCCCTCCTGGGCTACATCTCCTTGGTCCAACTTCCATGGCTTGGGCCTCTGTATTAGCTCAATAATGGAAAAAGTGTTTTTTACAATTCTCTATTTCTCCTGAAACCTGCTTCAATGTGTTCATAATGCTCAAATCAGCTAGCAACACCTTTTCCTGATCTCAATTTGGTCGAATTTTGCTCCAGTTGTGACCAAAATTGTTTTCTCCAAGTAAACCTCCTCTAAAACTGGAGGAACTCTAGTTAGTCCAGCTAATTTTGGAGTTAGTGCTGAAATTGGAGGTACAGCTGAAATTTCTGCCGAATTAAACTCCATTTTAATTAATGCTAAGTGTGATTAAGGAACATATAATGGTGGATTAACGCAAATACCATGCAGTTATGTCAGACACTTAACATGCAGTTTTCGTGGAGCGATCACATGTCATGGTTTAGTGGTGGTTAGGCACATTATCTGCGTGGTTTCCTAACTGTTAGCCAACGATTATGTTATGTATTCACATGGAGGGGGCTGGCTTGTGTGTTGGCTTCCTCCTAACCCCCAAATCGTACGCAGTTACACCATAACATTGTGTTGAATCCGTTATATGTTAAGTCCTATGGTGGTGGTATAATAGTAAATCTTGGAGTTTGTTGGGGCGAGGCCACAGGTTCGATCCCACTAACCTACCCATTATTTTTTCACACTGCGCCATTGACACCAATCCTTTGGGAGGGACACGTGGCGTCCTCCGGGCTTGCCACTTGTCCCTTCCTCATTGGTCCACTATGAACCAATAAAAATAAGCCACGTCACCACACTTGCAAACCAACCACCATATGACACTTGGCAAAACCTAAAAGGTAGTTGACCAAACTTTGACCCTGCCCAATCACCTACCATGTCAGCAGTACAGACTACTGACTGTGGAGTGACTGTACATTTTTTTGTAAAATTTATTATGTTTGGCAAAGCAAACAGAACACGATATCTTCCTCATACAAACTTGGTTTTCAGTGAAACGAGTTGCATTGGGAATTTTCAACCGAGACAGATGCATTCATTCAGGTTTATAGCGATGATGAGAACTTTGAATTTTGAGCTAAATACTGAGCACCTGATCATTCCTCCCAACTAGAAGCCTTTTAGACCCCAAAAGATACTATCAATTTTTCAGCAGGTGAGGGTACAACTGCCTCACCTTCTCGATCTGCAACCATTTGGCTTTAGAAGGCTTTTGTCCCTTGATTCCCACTCTAAGGTATTCGACATTTCCTCTCTTTGAAGTTTTGGTTCTTCTGTCAAGTATAAGATCTTGTTGTAGCTCATCAAGATATTCTGGCGAGAAATCATCTATTGATGGCAACTGAATGTTCTCTCCTTGATCATCAATCAAAGGAGGCTCAAACAATCTCAAATTCTCAACATTAACAACAGAGTATATTTGCATATAAGGAGGCAAATCTACCTTAAATGCATTGTTACCAATCTTTTCCAAAATTTTAAAAGGACTATAACAGATTGGCTTAAGCTTTTTACCTTCCCCTTGAAGTCTCTCTTTTCTAATATATAACCAAAATTCGTGGCCAACTTGAAATTTATGATCGACACGGTGTTTGTCATGCCTTGCCTTGTAGCTTCTCTGACTTCTTTCAAGTTGTTCCTGCACTGTATGATGTATCAACTGAATTTGCTCTATGAGCTTCCTTGCTTTACCGATGTCACTATGACCATTGATGGCAGCATATTTCTCAAAGATGAAGTCCAATGGCGATCTTGGCAAGTACCCAAAACATGCCACAAATGGAAATGTGTTTGTGGAAGAATGCTTTTGCCCTATTATATGCATGTTGTATGTAATGCAACTAATCATCCCACAACTTGGGATGTTTTCTGCGATATCCTCTAAGAAGATGAATGACTATCCTGTTTACCACCTCGGTTTGTCCATCTGTTTGCAGATGAAAGGTTGTACTCTTCTTCAACTTAGTGTCCATCATGTCCCACAAATTTTACCAAAAATTCCCAACAAATCGAGAATCTCGATCACTTAAAATGGAAGTAGGAAGACCAAAATGAACCCAAATATTTTGAAAGAAAAGATGAGTTGTTTTTTCAGCTATAATTTTATTTTTACATGGTGTTAGTATACACATTTTTCTGAACCTGTCTACAACTACATACAAGTAATCATGACCTTTCCTTGACAATGGAAGACCTCCTACAAAATCCATTGAGATACTCTCCCATGGATGTGAAGGTACCAGAAGTGGAGTGTACAATCCTAGTTTCCTATTGCTAGGCTTACTTGTTTCACACAAAGAACATCCTCTAATGAAATGAGATACATTATCAAACATGCGTGGCCAATAACAATACCTTTGGAGATTTGCTACTATCTTGCCTACACCAAAGTGTCCAGCAATCAATGAAGTGTGCGCCTCCCTTATGATATTGTTTCTTTCATTTGGAATGTTGTTATGACTATGTGAGGAACTATTGCTTGCAACAACTTCTTTTCCTTTTGTAACCATGGCTGAAATCTTGGTCTCATCACCAGAATCTGATCCAAGATCATGTTGTGTGGTAGCGGTCGTCTTTTATTTTCCCTTATTGTTTGGTTTCTTAGGTCTTAGTTCAGGATGTAATTTCCAACAATGGGTTTCATCATGCCCAACTTTGGAACAATGTTGGCATATAGTTTTCTCCCCTTCTTTCTTCACATTTCCATTCTTCTTTCCTTTCCATTTTCCTACCTTCCCTTTCTCCTTCCCCTTGAATGGCTTCTTCTTACTACCCTCTTCCTGGATGTTCTTTCCCCTTGCTTCAAGGTGCATGGCTTGCACACATACCTCATCCAAATTTCTTGGATTGAACATAAGGATAATATGTTTTAAGTAGGAATGTAAACCCCCAATATATTTCAACAGTGTATCTTGGGAATTCAAGTTTACTCCTAACAACAAAGCCCTCTTTCTAAACTCCTGGGTATAGTATTGAATTGTTTGGCCCTTGAGTTGCCTAAAAATTTTCCAACTCATAATGGCTTTTTGCATATATGCTAAAGGATAAAACTATCTTTTAATTGCAAAAACAAATTCAACCCAAGAAATGGATATCTTACCATGAATTCACATTTCCTCTTGAGTCTTTTCTTCCCACCAGACTAATGTTGCTCCTTCTAGCCTCAATGAAGCCAACTGGATATTTATGTCATCTTCTTGAAGGTTCTAAATTCTGCAATAAACCTCCAATTGTCGAATCCAATTGTCTAACCTTTCTGCATTCACCTCACCATTGTACATGGGAAGTTCAAACTTAATGTCCAATTTGAGTAAGGGAGTTTTTTCCTTTGGGGTTTTTGAATGAGTATGAACAGTTTTTGTGGTGGAAGTGGAAGATGATGTTGTTTGAGATGTTGAGGATGATGAAGATGATGAGGAAGATGAAGATGGTGGAGATGGGGGAGTATTTCCTCCATTACCCTTTGAATCATTCTTCTCATCTTTTTTATCTCGTGAGATTCCCTCTCCATGTGGAGGTTTATAACTCTCTCCAACCATTCTAGTATTCCTCTCTTCATAGAGGACTCTAACCATGTCAGTCAATTCATAGAAATCTCTCTTGAATGCTTCCTCTTCTGAAAGACCTTGAGTCTCTCTTTCTCCAGACATGATGGCTTTGGATTCAAGCTCAACTTCTGGTATTGTTTGTACCTCCTCAATCTCAATTGAAGGTAAAACTTGAGGTGCTTCAATTGCAGCTGGGATTGGAACTTTGGGTGGATATGATGGCCTTGTGGCTATCCTTCTTCTGGTCATTACCTCAAGAGTTGCAACCAATAGTTTCCCTTCTATTCTCTGCAACTTTAACCTTGTAAGCATCACAAATTTGCAACCATTAAAACCCTACTTGCACAAAACTCAAGCAATAAATCAAATAACCTTTGCTCTGATACCAAATTGATCTATTGTTGAATGTTAGTTTTGTTGTGCTAATTTCAACTTCATATTTATAAACAAATGCTTGTTAATTGCTTCATGTGCATAGGTTCTCTTATGGTGTTTGTGAATGAAAACAGGTAAATTTGATTAAGTTTTATGTTAAGATCATGAGAAAACAAGCATGAAAAAAAAGTGTTGAACAACAACAAGTAAATGTACAACAAACCATAAAAAGGAACACTTAACACAATGTTTTGATGAAGGAGTTCACCCCTCCTAGGCTACATCCCCTTGGTCCAGCTTCCATGGCTTGGACCTCTATATTAGCTCAATAATGGAAAATTGCTATTTACAATGCTCTACTGCTCCTAAAACCTGCTTCAATGTGTTCAGAATGCTCAAATCAGCTAGGACCACCTTTTCCTGATCTCAATTTGGTCGAATTTTGCTCCAGTTTTGACCAAAACTATTTTCTCCTAGTAAACCTCCTCTAAACCTAGAGGAACTCTAGTTAGTCCTACCAATTTTGGAGTTAGTGACGAAATTGGAGGTATCGACGAAATTTCCACCAAATTAAACTCCATTTTAATTAACTCTTAGCACGATTAATTAACAGATAATGGTGGATTAACGCAAATACCACGGAGTTATGTCAAAAAGTTAGCATGCGGTTTTCGTGGAGCGGTCACATGTCATGGTTTAGTGGTGGTTAGGCACATTATCTGCGTGGTTTCCTAACCATTATCTAGCGGCTATGTTATGTGTTCACATGGAGGGGGCTGTCCTGTGGGCTGGCTCCCTCCTAACCCCCAAACTGCAAACAGTTACACCATAACATTGTGTTGAATCTGTTATATGTTAAGTCCTATGGCGGTGGTATAACGGTAAACCTTGGAGTTTTTTGGGGCGAGGTCGCAGGTTTGATCCCGCTGACTTGCCCATTATTTTTTCACACTACGCCATTGAAAGCGGTCCTTTGGGGAGGGACACGTGGCGGCCTCTAGGCTTGCCACTTGTCCCCTCCTCATTGGTCCACTATGAACCAATAAAAATAAGCCATGTCACTACACTTGCAAACCAACGACCATCTGACACTTGGCAAAACTTGATAGGTACTTGACCAATCTTTGACCCTGCCCAGTCACCTGCCACATCAGTAGTATGGATTGTTGACTGTGCAATGACTCTACATTTTTTTGAAAAATTTCTTCTATTTGGCAAAGCGGACAGAACGCAATATCTTCCTCATACGAACTCGGTTTTTAGTGAAACAATTTGTGTTGGGATCATTTTGCCAAGACAGACGCGGTCTTTCAGGTTTCGAGCGATTATGAGAAGTTTGATTTTTGATCTAAATACTCAGCACCTGATCAATGGGCCACAAACATTACTTCTTTGTACCTGCAACCATATTTCCAGATAGAGAAAGAGATCGAAGCAACCTCATCTTCTAGCTAGTTTTTCTCCCGAAAGGGTTTCCCAGAGAGCATATCTTGTGTCTTGTTTGTGTATGTGCTTATTTTTTTGTTCTCAACTTTTCTGCATAATTTCCATTCATATGCATGCACTAATTACAGTTAAATCCACAGATCTTAAAGTTTAATAAACTATAATAGTGTAGAATTTTCAGAGTTTTAATATAATATTATTAGATTTTTTGTGACGAACTGTGCAGTGGAATATCCATGGTAATTTATAGATCATTTGGTATCAGATCAAGTTTCTTTGGGTATTTGTGGATATTTGCAAGAGATTTAGGTTGGCAGGGTCGAAAATTGTAAAACCCTAATCAAGGCTGACAAATCTATAAACGAACCTCATGATCATGCAGAGGTGAGGTTTTTGCAGCTCAAACAACAAATCACAGATATAAACCGCAATGTAAACCTCCTCATGGCGGCCCTAAGAAATAAGCTGGGGATATTTGGAGAAAATTGGGGTTTGAATTGAGAGGACATATTGGAAGGGGGATCGAGAGATCAGGAAGACACGAAGAACCAGCTGAAGAAAGAACCTAGAAAAGATCAACCCAGTTTGAGTGTCATGAATCAATCCCTTTTCAAAATTGAAGCAAAATTCAACATCAAACCGTACCACGACGAGATCGACGCTTTAAAGTTGAACCATTGGTTGCAGTGACTGGAAGTTTATTTCAATGTCCATCAGATCAAGGAAGGGCAAAAGATTTCATTCACTGGTTGAAATTAGAGGGTCATGCACTAACTCGGTGGGAGAGCCACACGGAAACTTTGAGGTTGGAGGGAGAACCTCCAGTGACTAAGTGGGAGGATTTCAAAATCCTCATTAATTCATAGTTTTATCCCATTGGATACGTGGAGGACTAGTGGATCCGATGGCATTACTTATGGAAAAATTTGGTTCAAAGTGTGTAGGAGTACACCACAGAATTCAGAAATATGGTTATAATGTTGGGTATCTCTCCAAAGAACCCATATGTGCTCTTCAAGTATTTGGGAGGTCTACACCGCCATCTGCAAGAGCAAGTGATGTTTTTCAAGCCCAAAAGAGTGGACGAGGCTTGTGTACAAGCACAGTACCTGGAGAACATAGTCTTGAAAAGAGCGCAATCAAGTGGATTGAAGTAGAAGGAGAAACAAGAAGATTCTAAGGAGGGGAAGAAGAAATAAAAAGGGGGAAAGATAAAAATATGGCAGCCACAACACACATTGTACAAAGATCCTAGCAACCACTGTAACCACTACAATATTGATGGACATACAAAGGAGAAGTGTTGAAATTTGCATCTAGAAATAAACCCAAAGAACAACAAGAAATATAATAAGAAGAAGAATCTCATGGCCACTGCTTCGAGCAACGAAGTTGAAAGAAGCTCGGATGTGGATGAGAATATCATATGTACATTGGTGCATAAGGAGGTGAATCTGAGTAGCCTTCAGCAATAGGAAGAGAAAAAAATGACCAAACTCTTTTATGAGCACCAGTATTGTAGCAAGGATGTTGCAACTCCTGGGCTACCAGCTTTACTTATCAACTCGGGGTCATACAAACTTGGAGGTGACAGTGCTATATGCACAAGTAGAAGTGAAGGTCCTGCCTGTTGTCACTTGTTCATCTAGTAAGAGACCCCAGGGGTTCCAAGCCAGACTTCTATAGAGTCAGAAGAAGCTTGATTCTTTGATGGAAGAAGAGAAAATATGTTCTAGGAGAGCTACTCTACTGCAGTAATGAAGAAAACAACATGTAATGCTAAATCACACCATATCCTAATTGACCATTTAAACAACTAAACTAAGCAGAATTGCTAAATCAACACTAACCTAATGCTGCTATCTAAGTTACAGAAGTAAAGAGAATCAAACTAAGCTAATGAATAAGCAAAGAAACTAAACTAAAGCTATTTTCGTGTTTTTGGTTCTTTTCGTAAAATCAAGCATGCAAGGAGTTAAGCGGAAGAGCAAGCGAAGATTAAAATCAGTGAAAGGAAGATGTAACAAAGCAGAAGTGCAGTGGAATTGTTGGATCGATCGGGAACAGTATTAATGGGAGATGAACGGATCTTATCGCAGAAGATTACATGAATAGATGGATGAATAATACTAATCGGAAGATGAATGGAGGAGATCTTATCACGGGAGGTTTAAGTCAAGAGATGAATGTAAAAGACTAATTAGAAGATGAATGGTGGAGATCCAATCACGAGAGATTGAGTGAATAGATGGATGGACAAGATTAATGAAAGATGAGTGGCGGAGATCTTATCGTGGGCGATTTAGTGAATAGATGAACAAATAGGACTAACGGAAGATGAGCGGCAAAGATCTTATCACGTAGGTTAAGTGAATCGATGGACAAATAGGGTTAAACGAGAGATTGAGTGGCAGAGATCTTATCGCGGGGTTTAAGTGAATCGACGGGTGAACAGGATTAAGTCACATGGTGACAGAAGGAAAAAAAAAGGTGCAGAATGATGGAGCGGGTTTCTGTAGGCAGTAAGCAGTTTCTTGTGCGCCCTCAACGCTGTAAGTGGAATTCCAAAATTTTGCACGATTAGCCTAATTGGGTGACACATAGCACAAGAAAACCAATTTTCTCACGTAATCTCGGGTGGATATCGCCCGTGCAAGAATCCGCACGAGATTGCGCGATAGCCATTGGATTAGGCAGGGTTGATCAATGGTGGAGATCAGCCAAGCTGGTTGGCGATCGGGTGATGCGATAGCTGTTCAATCAAGGGCACGACAGATCAACGATGGAGATTTGGAGCACCTAAAGTAGGTGGAAGGATTCACGATAGCTGTTGGATCAAGCTAGACAGATCGACGATGGAGATATGGAGAGCATAAAGTCAAGCGTTGAAATGAATCAGACAGTGATTTGTTAGGTTTGCTGTGGATCAGATGGTAAGGAGATCTACGGGTATAATCCACTTGAGGCGTGATTTATTGGCTCGTGCTTAAGTATTTTGTGCTGAAGGAAATGTGAATATGAGTGAGATCTATTACAGAAAGAGAGTGATTGAAGACGATAACGATGAAATGAACCAAGTACTGAATCAAGGCAGCAAACTCCAAAGCTCATGTGATAACTAGAAATTTGAAACACAACCAATCTACTCTACATTGCTGTAATGAAAATGTAACTACTTAAGCAAATGAACGATTAAACCATGAATCTATGTGCTATACTACTGTAATGGAAATGCAGCTATTTAAGCAAATGACTGATCAAACCATGGATCTACGCTAGCATACATGTACAGTAAAGAGGAGCCTTAGCTACTAGGGTTGGGCCCTAACCCAAGAGCTTCATCCCTCTGTTACGGGAATAAGTAACCTAGGGCTTTGAGTTGGAACCCCAAAAGAGCAAGAGAAAACTATAGTAAGAAACACTCATACAACTCAGACAAAATGCTTATATAAACAAACTATGTGAGAGCGACCATACCCAGATGTCCTTCGTTTGGGTAGATCCCGTAGGGTTCAGACCCTTTGCAACTCCTGATGTTCTCCAAACCTGAAAATCATTAAATTCGAACATACATAGCAGTATATAGATAAAGCATTTTAATGAAACTAACTTTATATCATATAAACAAATGATTAGTTACACATCAAAATAACATTCATGTATGAATTACAATAGTATCTGATGCATAAACACAGTTAACAAGACAACGATTCTTTTTATTGTAGAAAGCTATAACTAACGCGGAGAGAATTCACCTGAGTCTTCTTCTTTCGGCTCCAAGCGGAACCACCCTCCGAACCCGTCCAGTCCCAGTCTTCAACAGCCTCCTTCCATAACCAATACCATGATATCTCAAGCAAGAGGGAGAATATCTATAATCAAGGAAACAAGGGTTTCTTGAAACTTGGGGAAGTGCATGAAGCACAAGGATACTTCAGACTCAGTCAGGGATAATCTTAGTATAATAACTCTATCTCTTCTCCTCCTTTATGCCTTCCCATAGAAGTCTATTTATACTTCTCCCAATTATTTTTTTAGTTGGGAAACAGTTGGGCCACGCAATAGGAGGTAATCAACAGGTAAAACCTGTGAACTCTGCCCGCAATTAAGGAAATTTAATTTTTTTAAGTGTTTTAACACATATACATGGGTTGGGTATTGACTAACCCACATGTACACACTTTTATCTCAGGGAAAAGTAGCGTATAGGGAATAAAACATTGTTTTTAAAATATTTGGACCAAGTCTGGAAGGAGGGGTTGCCCTACGCAATAAACCAAGCATCACAAATACCAAGGGTGGTAAATGGTTCTATAACAGATTCCCCCTAATATATGAGGTTAGAAGGGGTACATGATGGCCGAAATGTATTAAGTATATGGAAAGAATCATGCCGAGACTGAGAAGGACTTCACTAGAATTCAACCTGCCAAGCCATGAAAAAGAGATCAGAAAGAAACTGTTGTCTGAGGTGGGCATACCTATGCTCAGAGAAGGTAAAGCATCTCCACATATCAAGTGCAAGCAGATCCAATATGTATACAAGTATAAACAACTGAAAGTACATAATGGATCATCTGATCGTGATCGAAAAAGTACATGTCTGAATATCACATATAAGAAGATGATCAATGAAGCTGAAAGATGAAGCTGATCACTGATGTCAAAAACTGATCCCAATAGTACCAAATGAACATGATGGAATAAGCACCCTAGGGCTTTGGGTTGGAACCCCAACAGAGCAAGAGCAAACTACAGTAAGAAACACTCATACAACTCAAGCAAAATGCCTATATAAACAAACTATGTGAGAGCGACCATACCAGGAGAAGATTGGAAGTCAAATTCCAATCAGACACGTGGATAGTTTATCTCTGAGAATTTTGCTATTTACCATTGCGAGGGTAAATGGATCAGCTTCACTGCGCCAGGCTTCACTAGTGTCCATGAGCCTGGTAGTGGAATGCCTTACCATGGTTTTCAACTGGTGCACGCCTCTTCTGACCAACATGAAGAGCCAATTGACTTCTATTCAGAAGGGTCAGACAAAGAACTTTGGATATAGGACTATCTTATGATCATTCTTCTTCGAGAAGGTACTGAGCTATGTCCCAAAGTATTTGTCTCCATCAGCAGCCCTCGAAATCCTCGGATGGGTAGATGGGCTGACTTGATGAAATGCCTTGGAGGCGGGGACGTGCCTAGGACGACTTTTGATGATGAGTCTTTCACCTGGTGGGACCAACAGATCATCGTAGTAGATGACTACCAGTATGCTGGTATGGATTTCTGAGGAGATCCAGACTTGATGTTGACACCAAACGCAGCATAGGGAGACATAGGTAACAATTTTTTAAGTTTTTGTAAACTTTTAAGATTTTTTTTTTTCCTTTTTTAAATATGAAATGAATTTAGAAATATCTTTGATGGGACAAAATCTTAACAAAATGACCATGTTCCAGATGTGGGTCCAGTGAGACCAGATGGATTTTCGAGGCATAGGCATCGCGGAAGAGGTGCCGAAGAGGTAGCAGCTGAGACAGAGAGAGTCCTATATGCAGTTCAGAGAAACTTGGTGAGACTGACTCACTAGGTACCGATGATAGCCATAGAGGATCTACCTGAGGAGATGCAACGCCATGTGGTAGGGGTACCACGGGACTAGGTCTGCATACTTCGGCGTGTAGCTAATGCAGTAGTTAACTTTTTAGCCACTCATCCTAAGCCGGGTCGATAGATAGACTGGACATTATTATGGGCATTTCGTCCTAATTTTGTATATTATTTTTTGAACACTTTATCTATACACAGGCGATTTTATGATATATATACACATTCAAATTTTTTATTTTTATTTTTAATTTGATGAATGATTAATATGCAAATCTAATGCTTGATTAGCAATAGAGTCTGCTAATGAATTCTCAGATCGTGGAATGTGAACATATCTAGTATAAACAAATGATCATTGCAACACTCTCACTCTAAAAAATTGGCGATATAAATAAGGATCATGAACCTGATAAATGTTATTTAATTGTGACACTGCCAGCTGTGAGTCAAGATAAACTACCAACGAATCAATCCCATAAGAAATTGCTTCAGATAGTAAATTAATAATGACAGTATATTCAGAAATGTTATTCGAAGTAGGACCAATACATACTCCCCTCGACACCATCAACTAGCCAGATGGATAATAAATCACCCAAGCTGCGGAAGCAAGATTCTGCTGATTAGCACCATCGGCGAATCCGAAATATATCAGATCATCCATCAACACCTGCCAAAGCAGATCAAAAAATGTCGATATCACAAAATGCCCAAAAAATATGTACAAAAATACAATATATACAAACAAGCAATTGCTCGGCCGGAACCTAAGAAAAATACTTCTTAAGGTAGAGCCCATTTCGGGGCTTCGCTAGCTTGTTCCCTTCAAAATCAACTAATTCATAAGCCCCTTTTCCCAAAACTCGTTTTACTATAAAGGGACCATACCACATAGACTTGAATTTGCCTGCCCCCAAGGCATCTTTATCTTGGTCATAGACTAAGACAAGGTTGCTTTCAGAAAAGACCCAAGGACGGACAACTTTATCATACTACATTTTAACCCTTTTCTTATGGGCCTCGATTATTATGGCTACATCTCGACGCTACTCGTCGAGATGTTCCAAATGAACGAGGCGTTCTTCGAGACTAGACGTCTCTTGAAGAAGTTCTATAGCTAGCTTAAGGGATGGAATTTCACATTCGATAGGAAAAATAGATTCTAACCCGTAAACTAATTGAAAAGGAGTAAAACCGGTGGCAGTCTTTACCGAGGTTCGATATGCCTAGAGAGCCGGGTACAACATGATGTGCCAATTGGAGTGATTTTTGTCAATTGTCCTTTGCAGGATAGTCTTAAGGGACTTATTCATGACTTCGACTTACCCATTGGCCTGAGGATAATATGGAGATGAATGCTCCTGCCAGAAGCCCAACTTGAGAGCAAATTTGGTCATCAGTTGATTCTAGAAGTGACTGCCATGGTCAGTGACAATCTCTCTTGGGATACCAAAACGTGAAATAACCTAGTTGAAGAGGAACAAGGCTACTATTTCATTATTGTTTTTGTAAGTAGGCATGGCCTCAGCCCACTTCGTAAAGTAGTCTACGGCCACAATGATGTACTTGTGACTAGCTACCAAAGGTAGATTACAAGTAGTGAAGTCAATTCCCCACTTCGTAAATGGACCAACAATGATAACAGGAAAAAGTGGTGCTGGATGTGCGCGCATTTTCGAATATAGATTTGACAAGGGTGGCAATCATTAGGTACAAATTTTGTTTCTTCCAAAGTTAAGCAATGCCTAAGGATTGAATCAACCCCTCTGCGATTGGCAAGGTGATGTACTTTCGATGCTCATCCTTGGAGGAAGCAGGTGGGAACTTCGAAGTCTGGAGATATTTGATAATATCTCCTTACCAGGGATCTTGTGAAGAAATGAGGAATAAATGTTCGTCGGGGAAATTTTCCTCACAAACAATGTCTTCATCACAAGGCAAGCTCAGAAATTAATTTCACAAAAACAAATGATTTCTTAGACTTAGCTGACAAGAACTCGAGATCAAATTCTTGCAAAATAACAATCCATCGATTGTATTTGCCCCCAATCACTTGCCTACTAAGGACAAACTAAAAAGGATTGACAGCCGCTAAGACGAATGTTTTGCATAGCTGAATATAATGACGAAGCCGCTCGACAACATGAATAGCTGCCAAGGCCAATTTCTCGATAGGAGAATAATGCAGCTTAGGACCTACTAAGCCTCGACTCAAGTAATAGATTACATGCTCAGTGAGAGCATCATCCTTCTGAACCAGAACCATACCTGTGGTTTTTTCTACCACTACAAGATACAAAAGGAAACCTCTGCCATAATCTGGTGGACTCAACAATGGAGCAGAGATTAATGTCTGCTTCAAGGCATCAAAAGATCGTTGCACAAAGTCATCCCATAAAAATGGAACTACTTTATTGAGCAAACGCATAAATACTTTGGTAATCTCGGCGTAATTTGCTATAAATATTCTCAAGAAATTCGCCTTTCCTTGGAGACTTTGAAGTTGACGAATGGAAGACGGGGGAGGAAACTAAATTATTTCCTCTACCATGAAAGGATCTACTCAAATCTCTTCAGTAGATATGATGAATCCTAACAACTGACCAGATGTGACGACAAAAACACACTTATTTGGATTCAACCAGATTTTATAAAAATGACATCTCTCAAAAACCAACTGAAGGTGGCTAGGATGATTGATTCTCTTTCGAGAACGAGCAACTAAGTCATCTATGTATGCTTTGATAACATGTTTGATTTCGTGGAAAGCATAAGACATGGCCCGCTGAAACGTAGCTCTAGCATTTTTAAGACCAAAAGGCATCTTCTTGTATGCAAACGTGCCCCAGGGACAAATAAAAGTTGTCTTATGTTGGTCCTATGGATGGATAGTAATTTGATTGTAACCAAGAATTCATCCATGAACGAAAAAATTTCATTACCAACACATTCATAAACAATTTGATCAATAAAAGGCATGGGGTAATTGTCCTTTGGACAAGCTTTATTCAAATCCCTAAAGTCGATGCATACTCAGATCGTTCCTTGTTTTTTATCTACCGGGACTGGATTGGAAACCCACTCCATTAGAGGAATGGGGTATATGAAACCTGCCTTAAGTAGCTTTTCAACTTTAGCTTTAATAGCTGTTGCTTTCTGAGGATTGACCGGTCGAAGCTTCTGACGAATAGGCTTGGCGTTTTTGTACGTCTTGATCTCATGTTGGACTATACATGGATCAATTCCAGGCATTTCCTCATAAGACCAAGCGAACACATCTTAAAACTCTTTACAGAGGTTAGTGTAAATTTGAATCTCTTCTAGGGAACAATCGGCTCCGATGACATTCTGTCAAACCCTTGGCATCAATGCAACCTACAGGTATAAGATACAAGATAATGCATAAATGACTGAAACAACTTATGAAACGTAACCAGAAGGTTCACCTCCTTCTCCATTGAACTACTACATCATCAATTAAATATATGAGATAAACATGACATGAACCAGTCATTCAACCATGCTTATAACCAACATAAAACCATATAAATATCAGAGATATGACAACCATTAAATCCACATATAATTCAGTGCAAAAGTAAGAGAACTTAGATTTTATTAATCATAGGCAAATCCAACTAGGTTTGGGACTTCCACGTGCCACCCAACCATAGACATGGTTGAACCAAATCTCTCTTTTAGCCAGTCACCCCCATGTCATATTCCAAGCATGAATGTGGGATCTCATAGAACAACTAATCCAAGAACAACCATGGGAATCCAAAAGTTAAACCACCTCCACCCTCATCCAACCATGATCACATCAAAACTGGTGCTCCGATCACAACTGAAAAGAACTTGGAATTCCATCTGGAATCCATCACTATCCTTGAGGAATTTTTCGTCTCCTTGTCTCTTAGGCTTTACCGCAATCCAAACCTGGATCAGTAGGCCCTAAACTAAGACTTCTCCCTCAGGTTTTATCATGTATCCTGCCAAAACTGGTCAAGGGATTCCTATGCCTTTGGGAATGAACCTTGAGACCACCTCCACCCTGGCTTCCGAAATCCATCTGGTAAACCAAAGCTCAAAAACCAAAAAAAAATTCCAACATACCATGGCATCCAGAAAAAAGGTTAGGCTAGGCTGAAATCCACTGTCATAACCCGAAAAAACCATGCCACCGACAACAAGAGAACCATACACCAACATGCAAAGCCATGCATGTACAAACCAACTAGGAAATCACACATGCATAAGTTACCTACAAGTATTCCTGCTGAAGTTGCTTGAGTCCTAATTTCAATTCCTGGATCCTTGATTTCCTTTCCTTGCTCCAAACTAGAGTGCTCCAAGAAACTCTAAGTGACCAAGAGAGTGAGAGAGTGAGAGAATAATGAGAGAGATCCAAACTTAAACTTGACAAAATCCATGAACTGATCCTCAGAAGCCTTTTTATGCATGAGGCCTCTAATTTCTTCATTTTCCATTATTTTCCTTCAATTTCCTCCTCATATGCAACATGTGATGGTTCACCTCCCTTTTCTCCTAATTTCCATTATTTTCATAAATAAATGTGCCAAAAATGTGATTTTGCCTTTTAATGCCTTTTCCTTAGCCTTTGCTAATTTTCCTTAGCCAAAACACACATCCAGTGATGCCCACTAGGATATCTTTGCCCAACATTCAGCTTGGAATACATGTCCCTTACCCGTGGTTTTATTCTACCTTTATTAAGTTTTATTACATGAACTTTTCACCTAGGTTGTTACAATCATCTTCATCCTTTCAACTACTCCACTTTGCTAAGGGGTTTTAGCTATTGAGAATTGTCTCTTAATCCCATTTTGTTCACAAAACTCATAAATTCCTTATATGTATAATCTCTTCCTATATCTAATCTAAGGAATTTAATTTTAAGATCCATTTCATTTTCCACTAGTGCTTTGAATATTTTGAATTTTTCAAAAGTTTCATCCTTATTTTTCAACAGACTGATCCAACCCATCCTTGTGTAATCATCAATCAATGACATAAAGCATTGCTCACCTTGTGGAGATATCATTCTTGCGTGTCCACATTATCTATATGAATCGGCTCCAGTGGCCTTTTTATAAAATATTACTTTGCTTTCAATAATACTCTTGACTGTTTTGCATTTTGGCATGACTTGCAAACATTATTTCCAAGTTTGGTGATTTTGGGCATGTCTCGAACAACACCTTTTCTACCTAATTTAACTTCTTGATGATAACTGAGGTGGCCTAATCTCTTGTGCCACAACCAAATATCATCATTTTTACCCAAATAGCAACCTTCTTTGTCTCCTTCCAACACATATACATTAATTGGTGTCATGACTACCCTAATTATAGTTTCTCCTGTGCCTAACTCTTTGACCACACACTCATTTGACCTGAATGTCCTTGGTCACACATCTAAATAACACTTAGAATATTATGCTTAAGAACATCTACATATAACACATTTTGAGCCTTGGTCTTTCCTTTTTCCAAGGATATTGTCCCTTTGCGCATTATTCTTACCGATGCATTATTACTAAAGGTAAAATTTGAACCTTTCTCTTAATTGAGAGATATAAATTTACTTTCGTCACTTGTCATGTGTTTTGAAAATCTACTATCAATGTGACACTAATTTCCTTATTTTTGCATATAGGACCAACCCACGCTCTTTCTGGGTGTATACTCTTCTTCTTCTTCCATATTTTTGTGAACTCTTCCTTTTTTCCATATTGATATGAAGACAGTAATTTGCTTCTGCACTCATTAGCCTTATGTCTAAATTTGTTGCAAATGTAACACTCAATTTCATCCATGAGGGGATAGAATGTATTGTTGAATGATTTTATAGTTCTTTTCGTTTCATGCAAATTTGGCTTAATCCTCACATTTCTAGTCTTGATAACTTTGTATGTTTTGTAATATACTACCTTATGATCAAAATTATGGCACATAAAACAATAAGCATAGAAAATGTTTGGATACCTGGGAGTGAAGGATCCTCTTTATGGTATTGGCCCTTGTTTTTTTATCTGATGAAGCGTTGGCCTCTATTGCTTCCTTACTTTTATGTTACTTGTGTGGCTTGGCTGACTATGTTTTTGTTGATCATTGCTTCCTCTGTTGGGTTTGCTAGACTGGTTACTTGTTCCCTTAAGAGCATTAGCATAGCTCTTTGAATCCTCTGATTTTGATGCTTTGAAGCTTGGATATCCTTTGTCTTTCTCATGGGTTTCTTTGTAACTAAGTCATGTTTTAATTGATGGAGATTGCTGAGTTCTGATAATTTTGCCTAATGTTGTCGATCCCTTCACAAATTTTAGGTTCGAATTCAATTGTGTTTTAGTCTTCTCTAAATCTCTCAAAGACAAAATTTCTAATTTTGGTTTATCATAGTATCTCTTTGTATCTTGTAATTGCTTAATTAAAACTTCTACCACTTGTTTGGCTTCTTCTAATTGGACTCTTAAAATAACCCTTTCTTCATTTGCATTATTCTCTTCTTCTATGTAAGCTTGGATTTCTTCTTTCTAGTTTTTGTTAATTCTTTTGAGCCTATCTATTTCCTCCAGTGCACTTAGAAGTTCAGTTTCCATGTCAACAATTGCTTCACATTCTTTTGAATCATTCTTCTCTAGACCATACATCTAGCTTTCAAATGACATAAGGAGATTCTCGTCAATGCTTGTGTCAGATTCATAATCTACTTCATCTTTTGATGAACTGTAATTGTCTTCTTGTGAAAGTAAAAATTTTCCTTTTAACAAACTTCTTTTTGATATTTTTCTTAGATGTTTTCTTTCCCTTTTCTTCCTTTTCAACAATATTATTTTCTCCATAAGGACATTTGGAAGCAAAGTGCCCTATTCTACCACAATGAAAACACTTGAAGGGTAACATACCTTTATATTTTTCAATGCCCTTTTGTAGTCTTTTGACAAAATTTGCTTCCTCTTCGTCTAAAATGTGGCTAGAGTAGTCTTGGTCTAGATATTGTTTTGACTTGTTTGATACTTTAAAAGCAAATTCTTTGATTTTTGGTTGATCCCCCTTCGTTCTCATCTCATAGGCTATAAGTATTCCATGAAGCTTCTATATGGTTAGCTGATCTAATTCATGCATTTCTTCTATTGTTGAGACTTTGGCATCAAATCTAGTAGTAAGTGATCTCAACACTCTTTGAATTTTTGTAGCATCATCAATTTTATCACCTAGTACTTTCATTGTGTCTATAGTCTCATTCATTCTAAAAAATAAATTGTATATTCTTTCATCCTCATTCATTTTCAGGTTTCATATTGTATCTTGTAGGCCTGTAGTTTTTCATTTTTGACCTCTGTGTCTGTTGTGGGGAAAAGTATCCGACTCGGAATGACCCTATCCCGACTCTAAGGGTGACAGTCCTTAGCAACAACTGAAAGTAAAGCTTTGGTATTTTCCTTTATGAAAGTACAGAGAAGGAAGAAAAGATTAACCAACCGGTGTCTTTCGCTTTTGTCGATCCTGTCCTCTCTCTTTGTCTCTTGTTCCCAGCTCCTTGCTCTCTTTGCCGGCCCAGCTACACACAGATCCTGCACAAACAAGAGAGGGAAACTACAAGAAACATGTACTCATAACTGATGCATGGATTAGAGTGAATCAGATATACAAGTAAATACAATACATCAATGCAATACAAGTATATAGGAGAACATTCAAAGCTTTATTGATAGAAGTAAAAGGGTTCTGAGAAGGTTACAACCATCAATGGCTCCAATCCAGCAGCACCTCCCCAGCAGCAAGAAATCTCCTCTTCACCTCTATAAAAGCAATCACCCAATAGCTCTAACTGTAAACCAACAGCACTTCCTTGCTTTGCACAAAATTCCAGCCTCCTTAGACCTCATAGAAGAGCTCTATATATAGGAGATTTGGAGAAAGGATGAGTCAGCTTGAGGCTGGCTTCAAGCTGACTAGTGTCCTCTCCCACTTCAGTTATACTTCAGTTCTTGAGTCCACTTGGAGATCCTTGCTTCCACTTGGAGTTTAAGAACCTCTTACTCATCACTGGGCGAATTCCCTGATCCAAGTGTCATTTTGGAAGCTTCCTGGGCATTGACACCTTGAGAAATGAGCCTGCCACTTGTCCAAACACGTTCAGCGCAGGTAGCTAGTGTTGGAGTTGACATTCAGCGCAGGTAGCCAGTGTAGCATTTGACATTCAGTGCAGGTAGCCAGTGTAGCAGTTGACATTCAGTGCAGGTAGCCAGTGTAGCAGTTGACATGATCCAGAATTGCCTTGTTTTTGAGCGTTTTCAGGTGGAGAACTGATTTGAAGTGCTGTGGTTTGCTGACCTTGTTCCTCTAGGGGTAAGAACAACATGTTTAGGGACTTTGGATCCCTTTGATTATGGACATTTCATGCTTCATGTTGTAAGGCACAAAAATGTCTATAACAGTTGCCCCCTAAAGTATGAGGTCGTTTATCGGGTGAAATGCTTTATCCAGAGGATCCGGAGTTCATTCAAGTGCTGAGAGGTGCCCTGTAATACGATACAATACAATACATTTTTTTTCATTCTGTTTTCATGATCTAGCTGAGGCGGGCATTCCCATGCTCAGCTTTATAAATACATTTTGGTACATAGAACAGACGATCGTCTGATGGTAGACTGATAATTCTTTGCTGAAATTATCATCCTTTGAATAGGATGATCATCTGCTGCAATGATGTACATGACAAATGTTTTTATATTTCCTGAATATATTTCGCAGCCCGGATGGATGAAACTAGATCCGGGGTCTTCAAACTCGCTCGATCTTCACTCTAAGTACAAGTCGATCCATGTGAGAATTGCACTGAAGTCGAACATGGAAAGACATCGCTTGATTACCGGTCAATGATGAAAACCGTTAACAAGCGCGAGAGGAATCACCGATAATGATAATGACCCTCAAGGTACTGCAGTACAATTCACATGGCGTGAATAAAGGACTTGGCGTCGAACGCCACGCAAAATCTTCTGGTCGAAGGTCATTGATGTATACCTGTCGCCGGAAGTGAGAAACTTGCCATTGAGGCATGCAAGCTTCAAAGTACTGATGGGGTTGTTCCTAGATCAACTTCTTGGATAATGAGCTGAAGTCGACAAGAAGCGATCCATCAAAGGAGGGCCTTAATGAATCCCACATCAATGACACGGAACGGAGCTAATGATTTTAGTGGAGGTGAAAACAAACTGTGACATATGATTCAGGGTGGCGATCATGAATGGATGAAGGATAATGTATGGCAGTGGATGGGACACGGTTGACAATTTCAGAATGACCTCTCTTGAACATATAACGACACTGATGCGATGGATCGGTAGCATTACCCCAAAATGTGGATGGTTTGGCGAAGACCATGGCGATGAGACCGGTGAATGAAACAACCCAACCCGATGTGGTACGGAAGAAAAAGTGTCATGTTCAAGAGCGACTTGCTACCATTAAGCTTTGATGTTCTCCCAATTTTTCCCCAGTCATTTCTGACCAGTACCTCTTTATTTTTGTCAAGCTTGAGGAGGATAACATATGCTTGTTCTATAACCTGCCCTTCGGGCAAGCCCATCGCTATGATTTAACGAGCTTAGTGATAGGGAAACTCGTTCTCGTCTAAAGACAAGTTTGTCGCTATTTAATCATTTTAACGAGTCTAACGACAAGGAAAACTCGGTCCTTTTCATTTTTAGAGAGTCTGAAAAGGTACAGAAAGTTAACTCCATAATTCCTTTTTCGTCATCTAATCCCTTAAGTCTGAAAAAGTATAAAACAATACAGAAGGGATGAGTGTTCAGTACTTTTAACGAGCCGAACAAGACAAGCGCTCGATCTTTTTGTGCAATAATCCCTCAGGTCCAAAAAGATTAAAATCTAGAGGAGAGATAGCTCTTCCGGTCGCTTTAACGAGCTGGAAGGCCAAAACTCGGCAAACTTTTCATATTTTACGAGTCAGTGAAAAGAGCTCAAAGAAGACTCGTCTTTTGAGGAACGAGTGATAAACAGGGATAGCAGCAGATTCCAGGTACAAATTGGAATATTCCAATCACGGCAGTGTCACAAGGATGGCTAAGTGAAATCACTCTTCGCAGATGTTCCTCAAAAAGGGTAAACACACAAATGGAAGTGAATGATCGGCCAAATGACGGTGGAGGTGACGGTGCACAAACACGACCAAGGTTTTTATGGCTGATGAATTTACGATCTCAAAAGGTTATTTACCGGTTCGTTTTTTCTGAATGAGCTTGAACTCTGAAGGAAAGCCTGCTCATAAACTTATGTTTATTTTTTAACGAGCATGAACTATGTGCTAAAACTGCTCGGATCTTGCGTGCCCCCAGCATCATAATGACGTATGTCAAAGGTGGGTGCCCCCCAAGCTTCATTTCATTCAACTTGGTGGTTGGAATGAAGGTTTACCTTTGAATTTTGAAAGGGGATTTGTTTCATTTTTTAATGAGGTTGACATAGTAAAAGAACTATCCTCATGACTCTTTGTTTCATTTTTTAACGAGGTTGACACGAGATAAGAACCGTCCTCGGGGCTTTAGATCCATTAGAAACAGAAAGTTTCATATTCCATCGTAGCCATTTCTGCCAGATTACTTGGAGGCGGTAAGGCGAAAGTGTCCATCAACGGAGGGTTTTTTAGGAAGATGAATCCGATATTTTGGAGAGAACAATTGTTCCCATGGATCATAGGAATGCTTCTCGTAGTAAATGGTGGCACAACTTCTGTCGAAGTTGTCGTCGAACTGTTTGGTTGATCATTTCCTTTACTGTTCGACGACTGCGGATCCCCGCAGTTTTTGCACTTTGTCGAAATCAAAGCATCATTTTGCTATTCAGAGGTCGACACCATTAGTACCTAGCACCGGGAAGTATCTCCATTATCAACCAGATTTTGACTTGGTTCGGGAAACGGATCAGTCAATACAGCTGGGGTTTGTGAATTCTTTAAGAATTTTTTAAACTCGGCTTTATATGGACAATCTTTTGTCCAATGATCCTCATCACATATCTGACACCCAGAAGGTGGTTTCCCTTTTCCAAAAGAAGTTTTTCGAGGAGACGAATCTCCTTGTTTTTTCTTCTCTTTGTTTTGATTTTTCTTGCTTCCTGGTTGATTGGAGTTTTTGCCTTTATCCGTAGATACAACATTTACTTCCGAAGCAAGAATTTCTTGATTTGCTTTTTGATTCGAAGTCTTACGGGCTTTCTTATTTGAATCCTTTGTCGACTTAGCGTTTGCAGTTCCAATCACGCCATCACCGGCATGAGAGTCACTATTCGATCCGGGAGGAGGAGGGATTGAAAATTCCGGTCTGGGGGCGTCAGGTATCTTATCATAGAGCGTGCCCGACTGAGTATATACTAAGTCCAAATATTGAGCACGAGCAATAACCTGCTCCTCTGTTACGACGCCTCCCTTGGCCACATCTTCTGTTATAGCAGGAAGAAGCGACTTTATAAACCACTCAGCTAATAGCTGATCTGGAACATAGGTCTTTACCATTCTGCGACGACGGCGCCACTCATGTATATGATCTGATATATGTGTGGCCGTTGTCTGCTTGAAATTGGTCAAGATCTCTGTTCCAGTTTCGTACCTTATAGGTAACTGAAAGTGTGTTAAGAAAGTCGTGGCTAGGGAACTAAAATTGTCGAAAGAGGCTCTAGGTAATTCAATATACCATTTAGCCGCCGGACCAGTCAATGTCCTCTGAAAAAGGCGAAGCCTTATCGAATCATCATTCAAGGTATTCGACGAACACCACAGATGGAATGTCATCACATGATTCGACGGGTCTTCGCCAGGATTTCCATTGAATTTAGGAATGTCTGAAGGAAGTTTGTGAGGAATCGCTGGCCACCAATGGGCATAGGCGATTGGATCGTTCGTCAATCGATGTAAATCTGGTAATTCTAGAGTTGCCACGAATGGCAACTGCTGACTCAGGTTTGGCGAGGCGTACCCAGGATACGATGGAATCGCCTGAGCAGTAGGCCTTTGCATACCAGCATAATGCAACTGATGTTGATATGACTGATAGGGCTGGTGGGCTTGGCCACTGTAAAGTGGTTGATTTAACCCGTTCTGAATATAGGGTTGCCCACTATTCGCAAAGATCTGTTGTTCAGATCCTTGGTACACCTGTTGAAACTGAGGTTGTTGGTATTGCACCATCCATGGTTGCGAAGCCATGTTTTGCTGTGCGATACTAACCGACGGACCAAGATGCGGGGTTATGGTTCCCGTTTGTATCTGTGTCGTCCCGGCAGTTGGCGATTGTGGTTGTGTTGCAAGGTCAATGGGCTGTTGCATTACAACTTGGGGTTGACATACAACAGGCATCGATTGAACTTGCGACACGGTTACAATTGCTGGCGTCGTCGGGATACTAGACATAGGTACACACTGTTGCATGGAATATACAACTCTTGGTTGTTGGGGTAACATAGGTACCCAACCACTCGTCGTTACTTCAGTCAAACCTGAATGTTGTTGAAAACTGCCGTATGGGTATCCCCCCGGAAGGGGAAGTGAAAGGGCATATTGCCCCCCATACGGTAACAATCCGGAGCTCAAGGGTATAGATTGCCTTTGAGGACTGGATGGCCCAAACTGATTTCCAAAAGGATCAATTTGTCTAGTTTCAACATAAGAATTACCGGGTATTATACCGGAAGAACAAACTGGAACAGACCAAGTTGTCGTGATAGTCCCTGGGTGGACTCCTTCTAGCTGATGAGGGCTAGTCGGGACAGCTGGTATGCCGGCAAACATCGTTGGATTGACAGCGGGAGCTTCTGCCGTCGCTGTGTCATTTGGCACAGTCCTAGATGTCGACGGTTGCTCAGACATTTTAAGTCTATCCAATAAACTGCCTAACGATTCTACAGGAACTTCCTGTGGCGATGGACAAACTTCTGATGCAGAAGGAAAAAGAGTGGTGCCTACTCCAAAATGAGTTGGAGTATTTGCTTGCTGGTCCTCTACGATTTCCTCTATTGCGATCAGACCAGGAGGAAGAGGAAGACCGTCAGGTCCGTAAAAGATTTCTGGTGCCGAAGAAGGGGTTGCTTCGACAGCGACAGTTGTTTGAACAACAAGACTCTGTGGACCGGTTTCAGATGGAACTGGTTCAGTTATGCAAGTACTTGTCTTCAGACTAGGATCAGTACAACTGTCCCTCTGTTGCTGTTGAACTTCTTCAATAGAGGCAGGGATTCCAGAAATATTAGGAGTGACCAGAATCTCAGATGTTGTCGGAACTGTTGTTCTAACTTTAATGGGAGATTTTGACCCGGTCAAGCAAGTCCGCTTCGTCCGTACTACTCTCGGTTCCGGAGACAAAGACGGTTGACTCGCGAGTCTCCTCGAACGACGGAGTTTTAATTGACTTTCCTCCACGGTTGCGGATTACTTGATCAACTAAAATACAAAAAGGGGAATTATGTTTCCGTATTGAATAAATTTTATTAGACGCTTTTAGACACAACTTTGCTTTTTCATGTTTTAAGAGTCGAGAAAAAGCTAAAGATGACTCTAGTCGCCTTCGATGTATTAACGAGCCCGAAGTGACAAATGCTCGGTTGGACTTTTTCAGTTATAGAGTTTGAAAAAGGCCAAAAGAAACTGCTCTGGAGATCTAGGCAGAGGGTGTGCCAAACCTTTCGCGAAACCACAGAATACGTTTTACGGTACGGGTGGTCGATCTTCGTGAATGCTGTGTTCACTGCATTGCGATTAGTAGGGCGGCCGACACGGCTTCCTAAGGATAAAGGATAAATGCCTATAGGGGTCTCCCAATATACGCGACGGTACGCGGGAGCACAAGTCCGTATTAGTGCTATCGTCCCTCAGGAGGAATCACCCACCTTCGTAGAGATCGACAGTCACTACGTTTAACGACGCCGGAACACGTCTCTACCTAGACCTCTATTGTGAGCGTTATGTTACAATGCGTTTTTAGATTCATTCAATATATTTTAAGTTGATCTTGTTTAGCAGTTTATCTTTCAGGATCACCACGAGATGTATTGGTACAAATTCCTAAATGCGGCTAAAATGATAAGCAAGCTTTACAATCTTTTTAGCTTTGAAAATCCTAACTACTGAGGGGAGAGAAAAACATAATCTTTCCACACAGAGCACAAAGCACAAACTAATGCACTTTCTCCTAGATCAATCACGCAAACTTATCAAAAAATGCAAATGCAAGATGCCTGTATTTCTTTTCTTTTCCCTTAATGTTGATGTAAGACAAAAGGAAACTGTCGTATAATTTTCGAATTCAATTTGAAGCGTAAACAAACAAGTTTTGTCTAAAATCAAGAGACGCCTTACAGGTACTTGTTTCGACACTAAAAATGTATGAATTCAAACCATAAAATGAAAAACAAACAAACTCAAACAGCCATGAACAGTAACAAAACTAGCTCTTAAGATCACAAAGACACTTTTACAGTTCAGGATCTAAGAGGCCACAGCTATACTGGTTTGCTTTTCACAATGGGAAACTGTAACTGAAACAAGAAATACTGAAAGAACAATCACAGTTTCATCACACAACTGAGGCGGAATAATGTCAAGGAAAGTTGGTTTACAGCAAGTACCAATGACAAGCAATCAGCAGCAAAATAACAGTGAAAACAGGGCTAAGACTCAGTGGGAAACCTCAGGAAGACATAGCCTAACTGGTTCAGCGCAGGCTCTGGTCTGTCAAACTGACTTTCAGCGCAGTTCCCGAAGGGAGTACCTGCGCTGAAATGCAGACTGCCTTTGGACAGCCTGCACTGAGACACGAGAGTTGCGTTTACAAGGATTTCCGGGTCATAAAAAGCTCAAAAATTCACTGTTTTTGCTGAAATAAAAAGCTATAGGTCAAGTACAAGCTAAGGGATGATCAAGAGGATGAAAAGCTATCACAAAGAGTACAAGAGTCTTTTGTAGATCAGCTCTTCAAATCATGAATCTGCTCAGAAAAATGAGCAAGAGTAGCAGCCCCTCTACTTCGCTTTTGATATAGTCAAAAGCTTTTCGATTTGGTACTCTTTTGTTCAGGAAATGAATAGCAAAGATACTACAAACACCAACAAGATACTAGGCTCCCCAGCGGAGTCGCCAGTTTGTTGTGGGGAAAAGTATCCGACTCGGAATGACCCTATCCCGACTCTAAGGGTGACAGTCCTTAGCAACAACTGAAAGTAAAGCTTTGGTATTTTCCTTTATGAAAGTACAGAGAAGGAAGAAAAGATTAACCAACCAGTGTCTTTCGCTTTTGTCGATCCTGTCCTCTCTCTTTGTCTCTTGTTCCCAGCTCCTTGCTCTCTTTGCCGGCCCAGCTACACACAGATCCTGCACAAACAAGAGAGGGAAACTACAAGAAACATGTACTCATAACTAATGCATGGATTAGAGTGAATCAGATATACAAGTAAATACAATACATCAATGCAATACAAGTATATAGGAGAACATTCAAAGCTTTATTGATAGAAGTAAAAGGGTTCTGAGAAGGTTACAACCATCAATGGCTCCAATCCAGCAGCACCTCCCCAGCAGCAAGAAATCTCCTCTTCACCTCTATAAAAGCAATCACCCAATAGCTCTAACTGTAAACCAACAGCACTTCCTTGCTTTGCACAAAATTCCAGCCTCCTTAGACCTCATAGAAGAGCTCTATATATAGGAGATTTGGAGAAAGGATGAGTCAGCTTGAGGCTGGCTTCAAGCTGACTAGTGTCCTCTCCCACTTCAGTTATACTTCAGTTCTTGAGTCCACTTGGAGATCCTTGCTTCCACTTGGAGTTTAAGAACCTCTTACTCATCACTGGGCGAATTCCCTGATCCAAGTGTCATTTTGGAAGCTTCCTGGGCATTGACACCTTGAGAAATGAGCCTGCCACTTGTCCAAACACGTTCAGCGCAGGTAGCTAGTGTTGGAGTTGACATTCAGCGCAGGTAGCCAGTGTAGCAGTTGACATTCAGTGCAGGTAGCCAGTGTAGCAGTTGACATTCAGTGCAGGTAGCCAGTGTAGCAGTTGACATGATCCAGAATTGCCTTGTTTTTGAGCGTTTTCAGGTGGAGAACTGATTTGAAGTGCTGTGGTTTGCTGACCTTGTTCCTCTAGGGGTAAGAACAACATGTTTAGGGACTTTGGATCCCTTTGATTATGGACATTTCATGCTTCATGTTGTAAGGCACAAAAATGTCTATAACAGTGTCCCCCTCATAATGGTTTACAAGTGTATCCCACATTTCATTGGTTTTCTCATACTACATTACTTTAACAAATTATGATTGTGCAAGTCCACCCAAAATTGCATCCATAGCCTTAACATTGTTTTCATACCTTTTCTTATGAACCTCATCAATTAGAGGAGTTGCTTGGTTTTGATATCCATTCACTACAATTTTCCAAATGTCCATGCCAATTGATATCAAATAAGTCTTCATTTTGATTTTCCAAAAGGTAAAGTTTGTACCATTAAATAGTGGAGTTATGCTTGAGAAAACATCATCTTGACTTGTCATTTTGTGTAAGAACTTCCTTCCAGTAGTTAGGATGTTGTTGAAGGAATCTTGCTCTGATACCAATTGTTGATCACTGAGAGAGGGGGGTGAATCAGTATTCTTATTTCCCAAAATGAAACTTTCACTTTAATCCTTATTTCTTATACATTTATGGAATAAACAGGAAAACATCACATAATTAAATGAACACATAGAACGTCGGAGATTTAACGTGGAAACCCATAAATGGAGAAAATGACAAACAATTATTATTTTCTTTAAATTATTGTTGTAAGCACCAACCTGCAACTACAAAATTCACAAGCTCCCACTTGTAGGAGATTTTGTAGCATTGCAAAATCCGACCCGTTGAAGATACCTATCCCCAAAGTTTAGTAAGCTCCCACCTACTGGGAACATCAATCCCCCAACTAATGTTATTTAATTGTTCAATTCTTTCATTTTATCACTTAGTACTCTTACCATTCATTGCTCTTGTTGGCAAATACATTGGCTATATTACCCACATTACTCCTCATAAACATTCATTGATACATTATTGTATGTGTACCATCTGCGCTTTCTTCCTTTCATCATTTGATCTTTCTATTAATCTTTTTCTTTCTTCTCCACTCCATCCAAAAAATTGTACAATTATGTCTCTTCTGTATTTATGGTTTAGGTCCTTCCTTACCATGGGTATAGGTCCATGGTTTCACCCATGGAAATTTTCGCTTGACTATATCAACACATAACACCTTATCAACCTTTAAATTCATGAATGGTGCTAAAGCACTAAAGCTCCTTTTCTTTTGGAACTTTTCTCATATGACCATAGGTTAGACCAAGGGTTAACCCTTTAAGTCTAGTATCCAACATCTAACTCTTAGTGCTTGTTGAGATTGTCACATGGGTCAACCCCCCAATGACTGGATTCCTGAATACTCCCCACACTCTAGAACCCATACCTAGTTGGAACCTTGACCAAACCCTTTGACTCCGCCTAAATCTAAATCTGTGAATAAGTTACCTATGTATGGTTGCTTGAATCCTAGAGGGGCAGGTACCTGGATAACTCCTTGTCGCAATGGAAAACTCCCTCAATCTGATGATCTGAGCTTAATAATGTATACTTGTTTGCTACAACCATGGAGGGTTGGATGCGCTAATAACTCCTCATAGCATAAAACTCCCTTAATCCAATGATCCATGCTTAATAATCTATTCTTGCTTGCTACAACCCTGGAGGGGCAGATGCCCAAAAACACTGCATAATACTGAATGTAAAGGCCCACTTTGGAAAATTGAAATACAAAGGAAAAACTTGCCACACCAGACCCGTAGCACGAATCTCAAGACTTTCCACATCATCTACCATGTTATTGCCACATCGTCTTCCATGTCATCTCTCTGCCACTTGACATGCCATGTCACTTGCCACATCGTCTCTTTGCCACTTGTCATGCCACATCACTTGCCACATCGTCTCTCTACCATCTCTCATGTCACATCATCTCCGCGTCACTGCCATGTGTCACTAAAAAGGGACCACTTGGCCACCCAAAAATTCCAAATCCACCTGCCACATGTCATGACCATAGAATGCCACATCATCATTTGTGTCATGTCACTACCACCTAGTGCCACTTGGATGCCACTTATACAACTATTCAGATGCCACATGTCATGTTGTCGTGATGCCATGTCATCGACCTTCCACCTGTATGTCACGTCATTTCCACCTATATGCCATGTCGCTTCCTTATTTGCCACCTGTAGGGGTCCACCACCTACTCGAGAAATTCGACATCTGCCCTATCTCGTAGGCATTTGTCTTGGGCAACCGCCATACGCTCAGATGGCCTTGAAGCCCAGATAATCCGATATCTTACTTGTTTTAATTAATCCACATTCCACTACATCTAGGATGATCATATGCCTCAATGCATCCCTGGATGACCCAGATTTTGGAAATTTGATTAGGCTGGAACCCATGTTGAGCTGCTTCACTTCAAACATATTTTTCTCCGCATTCCTTGGGAGTTAGGAAAAGTGCCATATACCATTGGAAAGCTCTTTGAAAAGACTATCCAACCAAGCACTTTGCATGCTCTTTTGATCAAGATAAATATAGGCAAAATGTCTTCTAATCTAGGCTATCCAACTAGTTTACATTCATGACTTCAAGATAGAAAATCTACAGTTACATATACACAACAATCAATGACACTAGACACCTTAAGCAAGAATGACATCACTAACATCATGAATACTCACCAAACTCCCCCTGAACTTAACATCAATAACTAAACTTAACATCAACAACCATTAAAAAAAACTACCAACAATTATTTATTATATAAATGAACTTACATCAACACCAACAACAAAAAAAAACTACCCACAATTCTTTATTATATAAATGATCTTTTGACAAACACACGAATTTTCTCTCTAATACGATTATCATTTAACAAAACAATTCTTTATTATATAAATGATCTTTTGACAAACACACGAATTTTCTCTCTAATACGATTATCATTTAACAAAAAAAATTCATTATATATGAGTTTAATCATATCAAATTTGCCTATAAAAAGAAAACAAATTTTTTAAATCACATTGGAATATAAAACTTTTAAAATACCTGACAAAATATACCATCACTTTGCTTTATCAATTGATACATATTTTAGATTAGACTATTTACCAATTCAGCAGAAACTGTTTTTGTTTTTTTTTTCAGCCATTTGAACCAGAACTACCAGCCCGGAACAAATTCCATAGGAATTATTTATTTAATAAAAGAATTGCCAGGAATAAGAGGACAGGAACCCTGGCCCAAAGATGAACAGACGTCTGGCCAATTGAATTGAATTGAAAACCTCACATTTCGAACATATTCCATGACGTGACTTTACTGTGAGCATCCTCTCTTGGCATCTGCTTTTTATTTCAAATTTATAGATCTGTTTTACAATCATGCTGAGCATCCCCGATGCTCTTGCTGTGCTTGAGCATCATCATCATACAGCCCCCTGGATGTCTCGCCCATTGAAATTTCATTGGGCATTTCCCAACCTCAAAAAATTTGTTGCCGGGCCTTTCCAATATCCCAAAATTTCACTGCAAACATCCTTTTTCTTGTATCCTCCCTCACCATTTTGCATTGCAATTCCCACTCAAAATCATACATCCTCAGTCGGGAGCTCTCGCTGATCAATAAAACTCACTTGGGTATCATTACAATCAATGGGGAACCTTCAGGGCCATTTGAGAAAACGAGACAAGCCTGAACAGGGAAGGCCTCGCAGTAGTACTCGTCCAATCCCCAGTAATGCTGCTACAAGTACACATCCACAGCCTTCTCCTGCAAAAGGCTATACAGAACCCCAACGGGAGAAGGGGCGAATCCTAGGCAAGCCAATGGAGGATGTGAGAGCATTTTACACTATTGGGAAAGAATTAGGAAGAGGGCAGTTTGGGGTCACATACATCTGTACCCACAAGAAAACCCTTCGGACATATGCCTGCAAATCCATAGCAACCAGGAAATTAAACAACATTAACGATATAGAGGATGTCAGGAGGGAGATCCAGATCATGCACCACCTGACTGGACAGCCAAACATAGTGGAGTTGAAGGGTGCTTATGAGGATAAGCATTCTGTGAACTTGGTCATGGAGTTCTGTGCTGGTGGGGAGCTCTTTGATAGAATTATTGCCAAGGGGCATTACAGTGAGAGAGCAGCTGCTTCACTTTGCAGGACCATGGTTAATGTGGTGCACACTTGCCATTCAATGGGCGTCATACATCGCGATCTCAAGCCAGAGAATTTTCTGTTTCTCAACAAGGAGGAAAACTCGCCTCTGAAGGCCATTGATTTTGGCCTTTCAGTCTTCTTCAAACCAGGTAAGCCACACTTCCCATTACTTTCAATACTGAAAAGGATATTGCAATTAGCAGTTTCAGAAGTATATGATGATTTCAAGCAATTTCTTTCTATTAAATGTCTCCTGGTGCCCATCCCTTGCATCAGTTCTAATTTAACAATTTACTGTGCATAAGTTTCTTAAAATAGCCTGATCCTCTAGAGAACCTAGTAATGGGTTTGTAGGGCATAATTCCATTGTTCCAATACTTCAAACAATTGGAAAATCAATGATTGAAATATAATGCCGTCTTCTATAGGAGCCATATAAGTTTCTTAGAACAGCCTGATCCTCTAGAAACCCAGTAATGGGTTTGTAGGGCATAATTCCATTGTTCCAATACTTCAAACAATTGGAAAATCAATGATTGAAATATAATGCCTTCTTCTATAATTGGAAAACCAATGATTGAAATATAATGCCTTCTTCTATAGGAGCCATATGTCCTGTTGATAGTTCATAAAATAGATTGTCATCATACTTGGTTGTCAAACATGGCGATGAAGATCTGTGATCAGAAGAGGCAATTAATTTTTAGGAATTAAGAATTCCATGGTTGTCAGGAATACAAACTTTCAATGATCCATAGAGATAAAAATGAAAAAGAAATTAAAAGAATCAAAATGATAAAATTGCAAACAGATCAAAATGTTGGGCATAAATGTTTTGATAAAATTGCAAACAGATACAATGTTAGGCATTAATGTTTTGAGTACAGAGATAATGAACACAGATTGTCTTACAGTTGATATTCATATAAAAAATACATTATATCGACCAAAATATCAAAATAACAGCCCTTAGACCCAAAGTGTCAAATGCATAAACTTGAGATAAGGAATACAGCTTAAAATGACTCCCCTCTCCAATTTGACATCATATACAACTCTAAGCGGCCTCCAAGCCAGTGATAAAAAGTACATGTATAGCCAAAGCCATATTTAAACATAAAAGTATTGCCAGAAGCAGTCATTGTTACAGGTTTGATACTCTGCTCTCAAGTTTAAAAAATCTCAGAAATTTGGTGATAATAAGTTTTATGTTTATATGAAAAAAATTGAAAAAGGATGAATAGGAAGGATTTTCTTATTCAAATTTGCGTTTTTTTAAATGTGTTATTGATTAAATACATAAAATTTTAGTCAGTTTGATGGATCTTAACAATTTTTATATTATTTCATAAAAGTAAAGTTATTTCACAAAGTATTTAGAAGCAAAAGATCTTAATAATAGAAAAAATAAGAGAGAAAAATATTTATGAACATGTACAATATGCACATAAATTACCAAAAAACCAAAAAACAAAAAGGGTTTATGGTTACATGTAGAACCAAAAAGGGATTGCACCTATAAATATAGATTGTTGGATGAAGATTTTTTTCGGAATTTTAATGTGATTTGATCAATTAATATACAAAATTGATTATAAAGGAGGAAACAATATCCTATTTATGTGGTATTTAGGTACTTATTAACGCTACTTACTCTAAATGACATTGCATAAGGACTCAACCATCTTATATTATTACAAAGATATGATTAATATACAAAATAACCCACAACATAGATTTATTTGCATAGATAAAAATATTGTGTTTAGATATACAACATAAAAATTTTCTTTGCATTTTTTATTCAAAAGCTTGAGAGCCAAACAATCCATGTGACTTCTCCTTCTTGCATTTTTTCGGTCTTTGATTGGAGATGATCATATGCATCAAAACATGGAGTTGAAAAGCATCATGTAAATTATTCTCAAATTGGAAGCTTGAAGAATGATCTTCATAAAAATGTTGAATCGAGATGGACTTCGCCCCTACTTGTAAATGTTCCAAGGGGTCATATACACCCAAGTATAGTTCACATATTTAATAAAAATTGTCACCAACGTACTTGTGCTAAGACAAAAAGGAATGCAATGATTGACTCTTTTCAAGAACTAATGTAGAAGATTCATCATGGAGAGGAGATTCATCCCGAGCAACACTAGACTTTGGGTGAGAATAGATTTTCATTCTCCTAGTTAAGGAAACCATAAGTAGGAGGGACTTTATGTGGTTGACCATTTTTCCACTAGGTTTATTTCTTTATCATCATATAGAATAATATTGCACTTCCTTCACCTATCCTTAAGAATAAGTCATTCCTTTTATATTCAATCCTAGTCAATAATGAATGGACAAGACCTTAGACATGGACACCAATGAATTCTTTAATCGGATCTGAATGAATGAATGACTAATTACCACATCCATTGGTGCCCTTAATCCTTTTATATTCCTGTCCCACCTTCCTTCAAAACGCCAACTCTCGAGAACAAAACCAATTTAAGCCAAACTTACCATCATGCTAATTCAATGAACCTTAGATCCTAACTTGTTGCTTATCAATACCTTGATCCACTAAATCCTTCTTAAATGCATATCACCAAATTAACCATTTTTATATATGTTCATGATTAATTTCAATAATTAATTTCACATTTTATACCTCTTCTTCAACAGAAGTTTGGTCATTGCATGCAATGCATTGATCTTATAGATTTATCCAAGAATATATTTCTTTGACATTATTCATTTATATTTATTTCTAATAATTTTTCTTCTCATATTTATTTCATTTTTTACACCCTTCACCAAGTATTTGGTCATTGCATACAATGCATCAATCTTCTAAATTCATCCCACCATCTATTTCTTTTACATACTTGATTTATATTTATTTTCAATAATTTTTCTTCTCATATTATGAGTTCATTCTTCTTATATAGAATTTGCATAACCTTCAATTTAATTCATATGAAGTTGATGTCCATAGTGAGGTTTTTATCCTAGAACTAGAGGTAAAATTACATTCAATGGTTTTTCCATTTTGATGTAAAATTCAAGGTAAAACTTTGAAAGCAACTATTTCTCAAATTGTTTTTCAAAAGTTCTCAAATTTTATTCCAAATAGGCTTACACACTTGTTATAAGACTTTTATCCTGAGTTATCAAAAGCTCCAACAAATGAGGGATTTTCAAACCTCAAACTTGAAATATTTATATCTATGCAACTATTCTAAACTAGGATAAATTTATACCTATATATCTTTTTCTTGATTGCCTTCCAAACCCCTTTTGAACCACATGGAAAAGGTTGTTTGAGTAGGGAGATGTTCTTTTTGCAAGTCAACATTTTTGCTTGCAATAATGTTAGTTATAATAAGTTAATTTTAAAATGTTATGACTCCCTCAATATTACTCAAAAAAAAATGTTACAACCATTTTTATGAAACATTTGAATCTACTTAATAATGGTACAATAAACTCTTAAATTTGTATATTCACTAAAATGTTATTGTCCATATCACATTCATACATTTTTCTACTCCATCTATTAAGAAGTATTGTTGTAACATGTAATGTATCTAAATGGAATAGAGATACTAACACTATTAATGGCAAATAAAAATGAAATAATAGTAATTAATCCATATGACCAAATTAGTAGAAAGTGAGGGAAATATCTTCATGAGCATGCACACAAATCAGAAAAGAGGGTTGAGCATATGTAAACCCAAGCCATATTACTAAAGGAAGAATTATCCAAAATGGCAATATTATTTGATTGTTTGATGAATAGAAATTATAATATGGGGGGAAATGATTATTTTATTTCATTTTTATTTATTTTTAGAAAAACAAGTCTCCTTCATGCGCACACATATTTTTCATGACCTACCATAATATTAGTTGCTAATTATGTAAGATTTGGTGGAATGGATCTTGCAACCTCCCTGGTAATTATGCCTTTTGTAGAAAGAGCCAAACCAATCACGTTATCCCTTGGGGACTGGGAAATCCTTATTTATAAAAGGAGAAAGTGAATCCCTAGCTTATGGTATACACCATATTTATGAGGTGATTAAATCCCTATTAATGTTAATTACTTAATTATATATTTTAGTTCTTGATTAACATAAGTAGGCATATATAAGGACACAACAAAATATCCCAAGGAGATGAGACCAAAACTAATATTACATGCAAAATAGTTCATAAACAAAGATTTACATGAATAAAGAAAAAAACTTCTCTTAGTTACACAAAAGGTAAAGGTTCCATCACAGTGTTGATCATAGATGGTTTTGGATGAAATCTTTGTATCCATGACACACCTAGAATAAATTGGATCCAATTGTTTGAGATCTAAGTGCAATTTCAATAATGTTATCATAGCATACATAATTCTATTTATTATATGGAGGGGTGAAAAGTGAGGATCCATCTTATGTTTTGTAAAGACTATAAGTGAACAAATTCTCATAATAGTAATAAAAGCTTTTGGTTTATTCATAGAATTTTGTAAGATTTGACCATCTATAAAGATTTAATGTTCTAACATGTAATGTATCTAAATGGAATAGAGATACTAACACTATTAATGACAAATAAAAATGAAATAATAGTGATTAATCTATATGACCAAATTAGTAGAAACTGAGGGAAATATATTGATGAGCACGCACACAAATCACAAAAGAGGGTTGGTCATATGTAAACCCAAGCCATATTACTAAAGGAAGAATTTATCCATAATGGTAATCCAATCTCGATCTGTGGGGTTGGAAAGAGGATTCAAAGGGCTACCACAGTATGCAATTTCAAAATTTGGAGATCTAAAATTACATATCGAGTTCCTAAAATCAAGAAAAAGAGATATGAGGAAGTTTGATGGCAAGGATCTGCTAACTTTGATACTACAGATGGAGAAATTTTTTGATCTACATGATGCGCAACTGTTACAAAAGGTACGTATTGCATCTTTATATTTAGAACTGAATCAGGTTGTATGGTATAGAGGGACTTGTTCTCATAAACCACTTGTCACCTCGTCAATTTTCACGGAGGAAATGATAGCACATTATGAGGATACAAAGAGCAACATCTTCTTTAGCCAATTCGTAAATCTCAAACAAAAGGGTTCAATTGCAGAGCACATTGAGGACTTCCAAAAATTTAATATAAGGGTAAATGATATTCCAAAGAAGAAGAGGATCGATGTCTTCATAGGGACTTTAAAGGATAACATTCAACATGAGGTTCGTCTTTGGGAACCTAATCCATTGGAGAAGGCATTCACATTGGCAAGAAAAATTGAAAGCAAAATTATGGAAACAAGGAATCCAACCACTCACAACTATAAATATGGAAGTGTTGTTTCTCCTAGCCTTCCACAACCTACGAGGTTGACACCACAACAATTGGAAGAAAAAAGAGAAAACGAGCTTTGTTACTATTGTGATAGAAAATACACTAAAGGTTATAAGTTTGCTCAGAATAAATTATTTTACATAGATTGTGAAGAGGAGGAAGAAAAGGATCAAGGAACGTCAAAAGAAGAGGATATACACTAGGAACCAACCCCAGAGAAAGAAGAAATGAATCTGACCATATTGGCAGGAATTACCACTTGTCAAACTCTCAAGATAGATGGACAAACTAAGATAGTGAACAAATGTTTGGAAGGATATCTTCATTTCTTTGTATCTGATAAAAAAACACAATGGTTCAAGTGGTTACCTCTTGTTGAATGGTGGTATAACGCTTTAACAAAAATGACCCCATTCATGGCACTTTATGGGTATCATACACCATCCATCACATCATCTTTAAGAGAAAGTTCTAAGGTTCAAGCAATGGAAAATCACATCAAGCATCAACAACAAGTTCTCCAACTCTTAAAGGATAATCTCACTTTGGCGCAGAATCAAATGAAACAATAGGCATATCAACATCGCAGTAAAAGAAATTTTGATGTAGGTGACTGGGTATTTTTACGGCGACAACCGTATAAACAAATGTCCCTCAAGCAGGCTAAGAAGGATAATAAATTATCACCAAAGTACTATGGTCCTTACAAGGTGTTGCAAAAGATTGGTACTATGGCATACAAATTGGAGCTTCCTGCATCTTCCCGAGTGCACTTAGTTTTCCATGTTTCATGCTTAAAGAAGGTTATAGGTGACAAGCTCCCAGTTCAAAAAATATTGCCTGAACTTGACGAGGAAGGAAAAATCATATTGGAACCTAAAGCAATCATGGAAATAAGAACCTGACAGCTACGAAATCAATCAATTTCAGATATCTCATCAAGTGGAAGAACTTAACCGTTGAAAATTCCACATGGGAGGATAAGAATTTTATACATAATCATCCAGAACTACTCAAGCGTTGAGGACAATACTCTTTGAAGGAGAGGGGCATGTTAGGTCCCTATACCACTAGTGTAGCCCCTTATTGTTATTAGTGCAACCCCCCTATTGTATTTTTGTGTCCATATAGTCCCCATATTGTTATTATTGTGCCCCATAGAAGCCCACTATTGTTATTGTTGTGCCCTTACATTATTATTGTTATGTCAACTCTAATTATATTGTGAACCCTTACACTCCTTATATAGAAAGGAGGTCTTGTCATTTGTATCGTCCAAGAATTGTTCATTTGTGTAATATAAAGAAGGTTGCCCCGAAGAAGCTTATTTTGAAGTAGTTGATCTATCTCTTCTTCTATTTTGTGAGCTAGTTGCATAACACATTCTCTATAATTCTATCAGCCATTTCCTTTTAATGAATGGGCTTGTTGTTTGACCTCAGGTTTCCCTTTATCAATCAATTGTTCTTATGCCCTGATTAGTGAATCACAAAAGAAATCAAAAGAATAACCCTTACCATTATCTTTTTTTCAATCCAATTGGCACACAACTTCAAACAGAATACATCATAGCGTGTCTTCAAATCATCATGATCAATTTCATATTTAGCCAATTTCAATTGAAGTTCCTTAACCGAGTAATCTTCAATTCTTTCAAAGGAGATAGGGTTCAAACAAATCAATGCTTTCTCAATCTACAGAATCTATATTTTGTTTGTTTTCTCTAATGAATATTTAGTTTCCTCTAGACAACATTTAGATAGTTAAGATCATTTATATAAAAGCATATCTATGTAGAGATGTAGTTGTTATGACTCCTACAACCTTGTCATTTTTCTTATTAATGACAAATTTATCTCGATCATCCTTCGAATCTTGAACCACACCCTTTGTAAACTACCAAAGTGCTTTACTCTTCAAAAGTTTTTCCATATATCGCACCCATACTCCATAATTATGGTTGTCCATGGCCACAAGATTTTGCTTGGAACATATGATAGTAATCTACAAATTTAATCCTAAATTTAGTATGTAATTCAAAGCCTTGAGTTAGTATATAAAGGAAATTTGACTTAAACATTTTGTAAACAAGTTGGATCTCAAACCACTAGCTCTACCATGTTAGAAAACTATAAAATTAGGTAAATTAAAGAGCTAAATATTTTAAGTAATGTCTAAAAACATTATTACAATATTACAATCTAATTTCTCTTAAATTTTAGCTTCCTTATACACTACACTGTTTTTCTAACTACTCAACTAATCGAATGTTAAATCAATCACCGGATTGAAAGTAAACTTGACTATCCTATTTCGTCATATTCAATGATAAAACATCCAAAGTATAATGAACCTGTTTAACCTACTATTCCAACATATTTCTCACTGATTAACGCCTATTTCTATGTTCTTTAAGCCCATTTGTATGTTGTTTAACAGATCCTACTTATACATTTTGAAAATTTTAAGCCTTCCAAAGGACACTGGGAAATTTTAAGCCTTCCAAAGGGCACTAGGGAAATGCATGTGGTTAACCATGTAACCGCTACACAACAAACTCGGTTCTGTTAGTGACACGCCAACTAGTGCTTAAGCAGGCCTTTAGATCGTTTAGGACGGAAGAAACTGCAAGTAGATTCAAAAATTAAACCATCACCTTATACATTAATCAAATAATTAAACCTTATATTGTAACTTTGTAAATGCAATGAACATTTTGCAAACAGCTTAACCGCGTAGAAATGATGAGGTCGAAGTAATTGCCCTGCAGAAACCTTCATGTGTGGGTGATAGCCCTAGCAGAACCAGAGCTTCTTGTAGCTAGAAATGATAGAGGTTATTATATTGATTCGTTTTCTCTCTGCTTTAAACTGTATTTTGGTGTTTTTGTTAATTCAACTTGATCACTTCATCTGATACAGGTGAAGTATTCAGGGACATCGTGGGCAGTGCATATTATGTGGCTCCAGAAATATTGCGGCGACGGTATGGACAGGAAGTAGATATATGGAGTGCTGGAGTCATACTCTATATTCTTCTCTGTGGTTCGCCTCCATTTTGGGCAGGTTGGTAGTTGTTGAATGGATTTCCGGAATATTTTGGAAATTTATCTTTCTGTTGTTCATCCAACACAACAGCCAATTTCCAAATTTGCGGATTGCTGGTTTCATACTTCACATTTTTTTGCATTTAATTTGGGTAAGTTGGTAGGTGCTGAGTTTGTAAATTTTAGAAATATTTGGGAATTTTACTGTCTGTAGCAAGGTCAATTGTTTAACTTTACTGATAGGAATCTATAATATTTTAAAATTCTGCAATTTAAATGTCAGTTAAAACTTAATAGATCATTTTCAATTATAGATTCCAAAAATATTTTGAAATAAAATAGAGTGAAACAAAATTAAACAATTAAATTGCCTCATATTTCTTAGCATTTCAAAATATTCCCATAATTTACCATCAACCAAAATATTCCCATAATTTGCCATCAATCAAGTTAAGTTCAGGGACATTTATACTAAAATAAACCTAATATATTGCATAACCTTCTGTTGACTTCCAGCATGACCTAAAATGATAAACCTGCATCAATCAAGTTAAGTTGAGGGACGGACCCCTCTGCGGAGGACCCCTCGCTTCGGCTATCTTCGGCTATATATATGACGGCTTTGCCCTATAATCTGTTGGCTTCGGTCGTATTTTTGACTGGCTTCGGCTATAATGTAATCTGGTTTCGGTCGTATTCTGACTGGCTTCCGCCATATTGTAATCTGAAGGCTTCAGCGATATATATGGATTTCTCTCTCTGAAAAAAAGTTGAAGGACATTTATACTAAAATAAACATAATATATTGCATAATTTTCTGTTGACTTCCAGCATGACCTAAAATGATAAACTTGCAGAGACGGAACGAGGTATATTTGATGCTATATTGCGTGGACGCCTCGACCTGGAAAAAGCACCATGGCCATCGATTTCTAATGGCGCAAAAGAATTGATTAAATCGATGCTTGAGCAGGATCCCAATAAACGTCTGAAGGCTTCTCAAGTATTAGGTATGTTATCATATTGAAAAGGAGTAAAAAAACACAGTGGATAATTGTCATGCATTTGATCCCAAATGTGATCATTTTATTTTTTCATACCAGCTAATCTTTATTTTTTTATTTTTTTGGGTATAACCCTAGAACATCCCTGGATGAGAGAAAATGGCAACGCCCCAGACATAGCGCTTGACAATGCTGTATTGGTTAGGATGAAGCAGTTCCAAGCAATGAACAAGCTGAAAAAAGTTGCCTTGAAGGTATTTCGTTTTTATAATATCTATGCAGACAATCTCGAATACCTTTTGCATATAAACTAAAAAGCTTCATTCTGATACAGGTGGTTGCTGACAATCTATCAGAAGAGGAAATAATGGGTTTGAAAGAGATGTTCAAGAGTATGGACACTGATAACAGTGGCACAATCACATTTGAAGAGTTGAAGAGTGGCTTTGCAAGATTAGGGTCTAAACTCTCTGAGACAGAAGCCAGGCAACTGATGGATGCTGTAAGTATCTAAAACATTTATCTGTATACAAAAGTCTAGGTCAATTTTTTTTTTTTTTATGTTTTTGGTTATTTAGCATGTTTTTTTATTTGGAATATTAAAAAAATTTGATATATATAAACAAAATCAATGTCTAAAATATAATACTCCTACTTGCTTGTTATTCCAGACAGATGTAGATGGGAATGGGACACTTGATTACCAAGAATTTATCACTGCCACAATGCACATGAACAGAATGGACAAGCAAGATCGTTTGTACACTGCCTTTCAGTATTTTGATAAGGACAAAAGCGGGTAAATTTCACTAAATGCTGGTGCAGATATATTAAGTTTTTGGTATTGACTTTATTTCAGTGGTAGGACAGGAGATTTTTAAAAAGCTCATGTTGCTTATTTTCATAGTTTATTATTCACAGCACATGTGTCAGCATGGGGTTTGATCTTGATCTTTAGAGATTGTTTTTTGATGAAGCACATTAGGTTCGAAAGTTTGACCAGAAAAGATTTCATTGCGATGAATCTCTAAGAAAAAACTCTAAACAACTCTCTTTCCAAAAACCTTAGTTTAGAAATCAATATCTTATTATGTTTCTAAAGAATTAATATTTTATATTATAAAAAAGTTTTAAAGTTTTGAGAAATAAAGTTAATAAAGAATTAATATTTTATATTATAAAAAAGTTTTAAAGTTTTGAGAAATAAAGTTAATTTATTGTATATATGGGATAGGAAGTGAATAGACTGGTAGATATGGAAGGTAAAAGGTAAAAATATATTGAGAAAAAATTTACCAAGTTTTTTTAAGAAAGTTGCTATAAATATGCGATAAGATTATAAATATTTTTACTATTTTACATTATAACACAGAGACTATATAAAAATTGTATATTTAAGAAAAAATGATTTATTTATAGTGATATCAATTAATTATTATATTAATTAAAAACTTTTATCTTTAACTACATATTTATTATATCTGAAATCCAAATATATTAAAATTTATAAATGTTATTTAATCAATTATTATATTTCTAAAAGTTTATTATTTTCTATATACTTTCATTAGCCTATAATATGTTGAAATTTATAAAAGAAATATGTGTTATCCCTGAATTCATTTTGAATTTATTCAGGTACATTACAAAGGAGGAAATAGAACAGGTACTGAAAAACTATGGAATGGGTGATCAGAAGACCATTAAGGAGATAATTGACGAGGTGGACACAGATAATGTAAGTACCTTCATGTTACTGGAGGTTGTCAATATATTAATTTTAGAATATACATAGTAAATGCTAATTGATGCTAATTCTCCATGTTCTATTAGGATGGACGAATTGACTACGAGGAGTTTGTGGCAATGATGAACAAGGGCAACCCAGATGATAAAAGACCTGAAGTAACTGTGGGGGCTCCCAGGCGTGGATAGTGCTAGGGACATTATGTATTTTCGGAGCAATCAAGACTTGTGTGATCCTTGCTCTCTTTTTTTTGTTTTTAACCCTGTGAAGGGGTCACAATTGCAACCCAATTTGAAAACAATATATTCCTTGCTCTCTTTTTTTTTTGTTTCTAACCCTGTGAAGGGGTCACAATTGCAACCCAATTTGAAAACAATATATTTTTGACACTTTCCTCTAGTGCTAATGCATTTCAGAGTTGGGTTATAGTTATGTATTTCTGAAACTCAATTTGAAAGCAATATATTTTGACACTTTCCTCCAGTGCTAATGCATTTCAGAGTTGGGTTATATTTATTATACATTTCTGCAACCCAATTTGAACGCAATATATTTTGACACTTTCCTCCAGGGCTAATGCATTTCAGAGTTGGGTTATAGTTATCCATTTCTGCTTCTGTGAGGTCAGTTTTGGGAATACAACGTTGTCTGCTTTTGTGAGGTCAGTTTTGTGAATACAACGTTGTCTGTAATTTTACAAGTGATTGTTTCTTTTCAGCATATTGTATTCCATTAGTTTCTTGTTTGATTTGATAGATTGGGGTGCTTTTTTTTATTGGGTTTTGATGTGTGTAGTCTATAAAATTAAGTTTATAGTTTAAATTTTCATATACAAAAACAGTTAACATTTTTAAATATCTTTAAATAAAATCTGGAATAACTATATTACAAATTACAATCTCTGATATTGAAATTGTTGATGTGATGTACTGTATTCATATTTGATAATGAACTTAATGTATATGCAATATTTGTAGATATTAAATCTTTCCATTCTATTCATGCTTGGACTAAAATATAAAAAATTAATAATAATTTTTTGATTAATTTTGAATTTTAATTTGACTTTCATTTATTTTGAATTTCATTTTTGTGTTTATAACTAATTTGAATTTGAATTTTGTCTTACCATCTGACCAAGTTATTTATATTTCACAACAAAATAACTAAACTATTGGTTTGAACTACTAGTTTTAATAAAAAAATTAAAAATTTATCTGATTATTGGTTTGAACTATTAGTTTTAATAATAATCTTATCTGATTTCTAACTAAAGAACTAAACTATTGGTTTGAACTATTAGTTTTAATAATAATTTTATCTGATTTCATTATTAAACCTAAAAGACTGGCAATTTTTTTCATCATCGACGATTTTTGAATGGCCGATACAATAAATTAGATACCATTTAAATCGCACATTAAGTTCTAGATCAGTTAAAATTGGCTCCACAGTTGAAGGACCACCAAATAGGAAAGGCAATCGTATTATAGGAGGTTTCAATAATGGCAACGAAGTTATATTCGTAGAACAAAATCATGTGATCATAGAGTGCACGTTTCCAAAAATGTGTGGCTTTATAAATGGTCAATTGGATAGTTGGAATATATTTATAGCGATGAAAATCAATAAAGATTTAGAAGGTTTTATTTAGAGGGAGTGGGTTTTCTCAATTTAATTTACATAAGATCAGGGGGTTTGTTTTCAAAAAATAAAATATAGTTATAAATGAATATGTAATAGAGATTGATGAGAGAAATGAGGAATTCATTTCTTTATTCACATGTAATTAGTTATTTCTAGTAATCTATTTGGAAAGTTAAAAAATTTAGGCATAAAATTAATATTTTCTATGAATAAACGATTTGATCATTTTTAGATTTCAATAAATCATTTTTATTGTATATAGATAGATTATGTAACTAATTTGGTAGGAGGGATATACATATATATATATATATATCATTGAGGATGGTTGTATCTTGACATATATATTAACTTAGCTATATAAGTTAAATGGTTGATGAATGTTCGTAGAGTGATGACATTGATGCAAGTAAGAAACACAACTGCAGCAAAAGGGTTGGAAAGAATTCAATTCTTAGGATTACAAGTCAGCCACATGGCTATAAAAACTTTTAATAATGTAAATAATCACAAATTTCCTTATTTATAAAATGCAAGTAACTTAATAATTTAATTGCAATATTTCATTAAATGGATTAAGAATAATATTCTCTTTTATTAAATCTTGAACATGCACGTAATATTTGTAATTAAAAAACTCTAAAATTCAATACCCTCTTTCCAATATAGACACATGATTTTTTTATAAATCTTGAACCTACACCTAGTATTTGTAGTAAAAAAAAAAAAAAAAAATTCAATACACTCTTTCCAATATAGACACGTGATTTTTTATTTTTTGTAAACTGTACAAAAGATTTCAATTAATAAAGATAAGTTTTACATTGATAACATAAGTCCTTCAAAAAGGCTCATCTGATAGCATATGACCTGATAGTATAAGTTTCCAACCAGATAATATAAAGTAAGCATGAAGACTAAATAAAAAAAGACCTCGAATTGGCATCATTGGCCAGCAATAAAACTAACACCTCCAACTTATCCAATAAAAATGATTAATTTGACAAAGAATATATATGTGTGTGTGTGGAGAACCTCATCTACAGAGTGTATAATAGACACTAATGGGATGTACTTTTAAGTCACTCCGTGATATGAAGGTCACCACTTTGAAACTTCATGGGAAAAAATCCATTCATGTTAAGGGTTGGTGTGGCCCAGGCCGAGTGCGGTCCCAGGTGATTTTGATGGCTTAGATGCCCCTAGGTATCATTTTCTCAAGCCACATGCCATGCCTGATGTAATCTCTAGACAACTCAGACAACTTGACAAACAAACAAAAAACGAAAGATCCTAAAAGAAGGAATAAAAAATATAAGAGAAAAAGGTTTTATATTAATTAAGCTTTTACATTAAATTAGTTACCTAAAGTTGTTGGTTAATTAAGGTACATTCATTAGGGTTCACAATTGTAACATGGATTTTACCTTGATCTAATATTTATAATACCTTGCTAAGAGGGTTGGAAATACATTACAAGGTAGACAAAAAATCTAGTTTTCCCTAAGCTAATTTCTTATGCATGAAATGAAAAAAGAGGGAGAAAGAACGTATCTTCTTCACGAAGTATGAGGTAGATCTAAGTGATGTGATCCAATCCAATGTGACATATAGATTTGTAGTTAGCTTTATACTACAAACAAAAATTTTCTTAACATATACATATTAAGTGAATATAATTCAAGGACAATTAACCATCAAGTCATAGATTTAAAATATAATTGATAATAGAAATGACAATGAATTCCAGGGGGGTGGGGGCAGTGGAAGTGGCGAAGATTTATTCATAAATGAATAACATTGTACATCAGTTATTCAAACTATACATGATCTAGTTGAGATACCTCCATCATCCATTCTAGGATCTTTCGTCCTTAACCGTGTGTATAAGAGATCTTCAACAAGATATGGATCTTGTCTTTACACTTTAAGAAGTGGAACAAAATAAATCTAAGAGACACCCCAAAGACAAAATCACTAACAAAGAGTGAAGGAAATACTCTATGAGACAAAGCAAGTCTATGAGAGCCTAGCCCAATTTCAACAGCATAAATATGATCTCTTACCATCTCTCTTCCTTCCAACCTTAACAAGAACCCTTCCTTTATAAGAAAAAAGCAAAATCATTTTAGTTGTCAAGAGAGATCATTGTACATGGTCAATTAGCTTCACTACCTTACATGTCGTCTATCTTTACACCTCTATGACTAGGTTTCGATCCTAATCTAGGATTGTGCAAAGCAATCAATTTCATGTTACCTATCTATATAATGGGTTGGGGTCAAACAAGATGTAACTAGTCCTTTGATTGCATACATTAAGCCATCGAGAAGAGTCATTTACTTTTTTCTCACGCTAAAGCACACGGCTAGCTCTAGAAGTGTATGATTTAAGATTTAACATGAGAGTTGCACTAGTTTTTAAAGCACCTTTAGAAATATTTTTGTAAATAAAATTCATTTTAAAGGTAACTAGGATAGCTTTAAAATATTTTTAAAGGAATAACTAATGATAATATCTCAACTCCACTCAAATAACTAGAAGGATATTTTGAGTGGAACGGGATGTCCCCTAATGTGTGAGGGCCAAAGAAAATTTGAGGGTTGAAATAAATATAAAACCATAATAGTAACAGAGTGAACTGAAGAGGAAAATTGCAATCCCAAGGATCTGAAGAGTGCTTGCAAACAAAGGTTGAAGTATTAGAGATCTATCTTCCCCAAGTTGAGCATACCCATGCTCAAATGAAAAACAAGCACAGTCGTTACTTAAGTATAATGTGGATCCATGAAGTACATAGAATGCAAAAGCATAGCCAAAAAGGAATACATTGTGGATCCATGGTAAAAATGCATCATGCAACTCACAACAAATTTAAATATGGGCATATGTCACTACAATTTGACCCTATACACACTAGTTAATTCTTTAATTGTGTTTATATCTTCCATAGTTAACATTATGATACCATTAAATAAAAAATTGCAGCCTTCTTGAAGGTTCATATGTCTTTATACTATGCTCTAGAGCCTTTCTAAAATATACCTTGCATATAAAACAATATGAAAGAACATCAACAACATGCAATATCATGTATATTAACATATACATATTGAATTATTAACATGTAAAATATAACAAAATTAAGCATGTAAAAAATCATTATACCCATCATATAAAAGTGCATAATAACACTTATATTTTTATAAAAGCACTAACTAGTTGTAGACCTCAAATGTTCTACCCAGTCATAAATATTGTTGTTCAGTCTCTCTATTGTAACTTCCCATAAAATTTCATCATATCACAAAATTTTACAAAATATAGTATATCACCCTTTTCCTTGAGTTATTCATTTCTCAAGTAAGCATTTTCCTCTTGTCAACACGCTAATATTGACATAGCTATGCCAAATGTAAAACCTAGTGTTCTCAACTCCCTATTTTCATATTAAATTATCATACATTTGGGTATAACTTCCAATGAGTTAATGATGTCTATCCATCTTTGATACCAATTACCCAAAATCATCTACTTTCTCTTTAGGTTGTAACTCCATAACAAGCAGTATCCTAAGTCCATCATAATTTCTATCTATACAACATTTTCCTCTATTTAAATATATAATAGTCTTTACACCGAGAGGCATGTAATTCCTTCTGTGGTCAACCTCGAATTGACATGTGTCCCTTTTAAAATAAAAATGAAATATACTCTAAATAAAATAACAGTCTAGCCTTTAATAAAAACAAATGAATTTACATATTTGGTTAGTTTTAATTAAAAGCATTATAAAACATCAATAATGCCAATCTTCCTTGATTCATTATTAACATTACAACACAATACGAAGGATATATGGTAAAAATATTTCGCTTTCACTCTCACAACCACAAATAAAATATTTTGATGATCAACTTTATAGAGTAAAGTTTTAAAAATACATTGTATTTCCCTTATAAATATTTTAATATAAAATTTGAATATCCATATTAACTAATATGTATATGTATATGTATATGTATATGTATATGTATATGTATGTATATATATATATATCTATATATATATATATATATATATATATATATATATATATATATATATGAACATTCACCATAGTAAAATATTTTGATTGCCCCACGAAAAAGAAGTAATTAAAACTAAAAAAAACTAGTTACTTCCGAGTGAGAGGGAAATTTATAATTCATTCAATTCTTAATATAAAATTGATATGTAGTATTCAAAACATATTAACAATAATAAAAATATTCAATGTGAGCCATAAGTGTCGTCAAAATGAAGTGTTATGTACCAAGATATTTGAGGTTCAAACCCCCTGACTTACGTGTGTCTGCAGAAGGGGCATATGTAGGCACCTAGAGGTTATAGTGGTAGCGGTTGGAATTGACCATGTGTCACATGAGTACAAAAACGACCCAATTTTCGATTCCTCTAGTCACCAAAAAATAAAGTGAGGCATAAATAAAATATTTCACTATCCAAAGTTAAGTAATATTTCAAGTAGTCTCACTATTTTATATTTTGGGCCCCTTTTCAGGTATATTTGAGTCAATTTTGTTTGAAATTTAGAAAAAATGTTGGAATTGCCAATTTAAGTTGTGTAGTATAAACAATCCTAGTGCCCCTGGGGACTTTCAAGGCTTTGTATACATTTATGCATTCAAATATGCAATTTAAACAATGAAAAAATACACATCGTGTGTGTATGTGCAAGTAGAACTAGTATAGATCCACCTTAACCATGGATTTTTCAAGGACCAAGAGGGATTAAATCTGTTGAGGTGCAAAACTTTTTTCAATTTTTCACTCTAAAATAGGTCTTCATATAAGAGATTTGATCTCTCTTAGTGCTTGGTAGATCCATGGTTAAGATGGATCTATACAAGTTTAAAAAACTTTGCAATGTCCCCCCTCTTTTAAAATGGTATTGATAATGTACTCAACATATATGCAATGTTTCTAGTTATTGAACTCTTCAATTGAATTGACGTCTTAATTAAAATATTAAGAACTAATAGCATTTATCAACATACTTTCAATTTCAATTTTGTGTTTATAATTTGTAGGAATTTAACATGGGGTGTGAAGGATAACAATCATTCCTCTCGACCACCCAAAGTATATCAAATTGATTATGTTTTATGATGCATTTAGATCAAGGAGAACTAAATTATTAATTTTTATACTAATTTAATATAATTTCGTTATGAAGTCTAAAAGACTGGGTTCATTGTTACTAATACCCATTTTTATTTGTCAATGACTAGTTTTGAATGGAAAATACAATAAATTACATATCATTTACATCACACATTAAGTTCTAAATCATTTAAAAATGTCTTGGTAGTGAAAGAACCAAATAGGAAAGACAAGTGTATTATAAGATGTTTTAATAATGGCAATAAGGTTATATTTGTCCAAAGAATCATGTGATCATAGCAGTGCAGGTTTCCATAAATGTTTTAATATGGCCAATTTACTAGTGGCTCTCTAAAATGGCCAACTTGATAGTCAATATATATCCATAGCCATGGTGGACTTGACATATATAACCATTGTCAAGTTAACAATGTGCAAAAAATATTGGAAACATGCAATACTACGGTCACATGATTTTTTGGACTTATATAACCTTGACAATTTAACAGTCGTTTTATTTTGATATATATAGCCTTGACTACTTGACATTGGTTTTATTTAGATATATATACAAAAATGGTCAATTTGACAAAGGTTATTTGTTTATGTGTCAACTGAGTTTAGCTTGGGTGGTTGGGTGAAATGGTTGTTATCCTCCCCACCCAGGTTCAAGTCTCATAAATTGACATGTTGGCACTCTGGAACAAAGGAAATTTGTTGTGCTCTTAAGTGAGTCTATACTAAGGGTTGGCCTAGTACTAGCAACCTCTCTCTTGCCTTTAGGATAATAGGGAGGCTAATTGTATTCCCCGAGTGGTACCCAATGCCCAAAATTAACACACACACACACATATATAGTTAAGTAAAACTAAAAATATATTAGAAACTTGCAATATTATGATCACATGAGTTTTTGGACATGTATAACTTTGAAAACTTTATAGTGGTTGATGAATGTCAATAGGCTTACAACATTGGTACAAGCAAGAAAGACAATTGTAGCAATAGGATTGGCAAGATTCAAATCTTAGGATTGGAAGTCAATTGTGTGGCTAAAACACCTTTTAATAATGCAAATAATCACAAATCCTTGTTTGGTCAATTTAATGTTCTTAAATTGCAAGCATAAATTATCAACCGGAGTTGGTAAACTTATGAAGTGCAAGTGCACTATATATGCTAGAAGCCTTTCTTTTAATTTGTAAGATGATGGTTATATTTGTTTTGGGGATTTTCGTTGTTATCTAGGTTCCTATTTGTAAGCATTAGATTAGAGTTAGATTTCTACAAATTAATGAGTGGAAGTAGAGCTATTGTTAGACTAATCTACCAGGTCATATCTATATTGAGTATCATTCTAAAACATCTTATGTTAATCATTCTAAAATTATGAACCTAACCTAAACACCTTGTTGCAATAAAACAGAGTATTGAGATTCAAATGATTCTAAGAGAAAGAAAACGATCCTTTAAAAGTTGTCTGCAAAGTATATACAAATTCTAATTCTAAAAAGCATGAAGACAATATTTTAACACTGACTATAGAGTATATACAAGTTCTGATTCTAAAAGCATGAAAACAATCTTTTAATGCTGACTGTAATTAAGTGAAAAACATTGAAGAAACTAAACCATTAAACGATTGTAAAGAAATTCAAATGCAAACGAAATAATGAGATTTAACTGAGTTATAATGAAATGATAAAATAGTGAATTAAGGAAACTAAGCTAGAACGAAATGACAATGTGATAACGAAAAGCGATAAAATGAAATAAACTTAACCTCAACTGTCTGCAGGGGCCCTTTGCATACAGTAGGTGTAAATCATACTCAAATACGCATCAAATAACAGAAATGTAACTTTAATTCAATATGAGAACAAAAGGTCTGTTTCACACAATTTCTTCAGAGATTAACTATTACTTCCTTGTTATCCTTTACAAAGGATACATATTTATATATAAAATGTGTGCTCAACAGTTTGAGACTTCTACGCCTACAGGTCTTTTAATCAATCCTTATTCAAATTTGAAACTTAAATAGTAAAAGCGTTATCTCGACGATTTTCTATTTGGAAAGAAAATCGGAGAAACGTGATGCATTCAGACTTCTGTTGCTATGTGTTTGACCCGTGCCTTTGACCGCGCCACTGTGTGATTCCTTTAGTGAATTGGCTCGAGAAAATAGGAGGAGATCCATGAGGGGATCGATCCTCAACTGCCCATGTGCTTCCTTGCTTCGTTGGTGCACCAAAACCCCGCAAACCATGGAGATAGCTGCATATTTGTAAAATAGCTGCAGAATCATGTTAATTCTATAGCTAATGCAATATTTAACATAATAATAAGGCACATTAACGAATATGAAAAATAATACATATGAGAGATTTTACCTTGTCAAAATATATGGTTTTACTACTTTTATTGAGTTGATAGCGATGATGAAAAGAGGAAAATGGAGGAAAAAGGTTGTCAAAAAAAAAAAGTTATGGAACTCTACATTCCCCCACACTGAAGATTTTGTGTGTCCTCATACATAACACAAAATTGAAACTTTGTTAACTACTGCATTTGCTTGGACACTTTTGCCAGTACATCTAACTTCATCCTTTTCACTTTCTTACCAATCATTGCCATCCTTGGTTTTCTCATGAGGATCTTGTATTTCAAGTTTATAACCTGTCTCTATAAAGCCCTGTTTTTCTTCTTCAGTTTCCTATTCTTCTTAAACCACAAACTTAGATGTAAAAGGAGGTTGTCACTCTTAGCTATTTGGATTTCATTTTGTGCTTTCAAGGCTTGATTTTCATTTTTAATGTACTTGTTTAATGTCTCCAGTTCGAAGATTTCCTATTTCAATACATTGATTACTGGAGGTTCTTGTGGTTCATTAAACTGGACTTCTTCTTCCTCTTGAATTGGAATTGATGTTCTTGTTGCATCCCTTTTCTCCAAGGATTCAATATAATCATAAATCTCTTGTTGCACAGGATCAATTTCTGGCATTCTTCGACCTAGACTCTGAGGAGGCAAGGTGAAAGTTGGTGATGAAACCCTTGGTGATGAAACTCTTGGAGATGTTCTCGAAGAAATTCCTGAATCTTCTTATGCCTCTGAGTTTTCTTCTATTTCTTCATCAATATGCTCTATGCTTTTTGAGGGTAATTCTTTTGCTAAGTTGAGTATGGTAATCCTTCTTAGACCTGTGATAGGGATCTTTTGAGTTTTCTTCCTTTATGTTTTAGGCTTTTTTGTTTGAGGTGAAATCTCTATCTCTTTGTTGGCTTTATTTCTTCTAACATCTCTTTTGTTTATTTTCTCTAAAATTTCTACAAGAGGGATGTCATCCTCTGACAGTTCCTATGACTATTGTGGTTCTTGTTCCAGTGTTCTATCAATTTTTCTTTTCCTTACTTCCTTAGTTATGTTGTTATTTGGCTGCACATGAGTATCCTCCTAAAAGTGATTCTTTACTAAAAATCCTTCCCAATTATCACCTATGTTTTGGAGATGAAATTCAACAAGTAGTTTGACTATAGCATGGTGATACATTGTATTATTTATGGACTGAATTCTCCTTTGAACATTCCTTGACATCTTTTTTAAACTATTCAGCAAGAAATATGGAAGGTTTGTCTCATTTTCTTCAAGAAAATTCATTAGCAGTCGAGTATGATAGAAAAACATACATCCAAATATTCCTTCGCGGGTAACAATTTTTTGGATTATTTAAAGTAAATTCCTCCACTCACTTTTCAAAGTTGTGCTTGGGATGCCCTTTTTGAAAATGGTGGTGTCCATGCTTGGTTTCTTCAAGAAAACCTTCCAGTATTTTCTTTCAATACCTTTATTTTTTAACCATTTTTCTCCAATCTGTGGCAATCCAGTAGCTTCAACTATAAATGACTTTGTCACTGTGAATTTGATATCTCCTATCTCCATTTCGACTCCATCAAAATCCCTGGCGAAGTATTTGGTCTCTTCTTTATGGAAGCCATCGAATTTCTCTATAAATTATAGCCACTGCGCCTTCTGCAACAATTCTTTTGTTTGTGGATACCCCTCCAAAAATTTCTTCCATGTTGGCTCTGTTCTGACTATCACTCCCATGGATGAGAACCTTCGTTTCAAAAACTATTTTGTTTGACAGGGTAGGACAACTTTATAGGGTTTTTAGAGCGGAAAGGACGAGGGTGTGAGTAATGGATTAATGAGAGTGAAGGTAGTGAGGGTATAAGGGAATGTGGAAGAATCTAACTGCTAAGAGAATTTATGTTTATGATTTGAGCAATCGAATCAATAGATCAGGATGTGAGTCGGGATATGAGTTATGATGATGGGGAGTGAATGGCGGATTATACTTGATTTGACATGATACTATCAACTCTTAGCAATAATGTTTTTGATTTTTGGTAGTACCATGTCTATATAATTCATATATGTAATGTTTTGATCCTTATTATTAAATTAAAGAGTTGCATACCTTTGAATTGTTTGCTTGCTAACCTTTGGTTTCCCTTTTTATGTTTTCTTCAGGTGCTTTGCAATGGAGGTAATCAATCATTGCTTCAATTGTATCATCAGAATTTTTTGCAAAATTAGCTGCAGAAATCTGTCAGAGCTGCAGAAAATCAGCAATTATTTAGCCATTTTATTGTATTCTTTTGAAAAGAAAGGGATGCAAGAAAAATGGAATTCTAGAAAATGGGATGCAAATAAAATTTAAGATGCCAAATTCTTGGTTTTCACCTTGATTTTTCTATATAGAAATGCCAACAATCGTTGGTTTTCATGTTTTTACATATTTATTTATTTATTTTTTATTATTATTATTATAATATATATATTATTTTATTTTAGATTTTTTTTATATGAAAAAAAAAAAAAAATGAAGATGGACAAGAAGAATAATTCTTCTTGACCAACTTCAAATCAGAGTTGTTCTGGAAAATCTTTACAAATTCCTCCTTGTCATTGGCTTATGATATATCCTAAGCCGATGTCCATTCATTAAGAGAGGAACTTTTTCTTCATCAATAGTCCTAATTCTGACTGCTCCATTATCAAAAACATTTTCAATCTCATAAGGCCCAAGCCAGTGAGTTTGAAACTTTCCTTGGAAATTTTTGAACTTTGAATCAAAAAGTAATGCCCAATCTCCTGGCTAAAATTTTCTTTCTTTGATGTATTTATCATGCCATCTGGATCTTTGTTGCTGGACTAAACTAGTCTTCTGGATAACATCTTGCCTTATTTCATCAAGCTCATTGAGTTGTCCCATTCTTTTCTTTTGTGCTTCTGATAAGTCAAGTCCCAACTTGACTGTTGTCTTATAGGTCTGAATCTGGAACTCAATTGGAAATAGGACTTGCTTCCCATAAACAAGTTCATAGGGAGTATGTCCTGTAGTGTTTCTCCATGTGGTATGGTAGGCCCATAAAGCTTCTGGAAGATTTTCTTCCCAATCCCTTCTGTGCAAGTGAATTGTCTTGGTGAGGATTGCTTCAATCACTTTGTTGGTAGACTCTACTTTTCCATTTGCTTGTGGATGGTATGGAGTAGATTTCTGATGCTTGATTTTATATTCTTCCACTATCTTTTGCACTACTTTGGATGTAAATTGCTTTCCTTGATATATTACAATTTCTCTCAGGACACCAAAATGAGTAAAAATATCCTCAAAAAGAAATGAAACTACATCATTTTCAGTAGCAAAAGAAAGTGCTTTAGCTTATACCCATTTAGCAACATAATCAGTGCATACAAGAAAAAAAAATAAAAATATATATATATATATATATATATATATATATATATATATATATATATATATATATATATATATATATATATATATATATATATATATATATATATATATATAAGATGGATTAATTGGTCCAACAAAATCCAAAGCCCATTTTTCAAAAGGTTCAATGAGTACCTGAGGTTGTAGTGGCATTTCATTTGAAGGAACAAGTTTCCCCATTCTTTGACAGTTATCACACCTCTTAACATATTCCTTGGAATCCCTAAAAATGGAAGCTCAATAATATCCTAAGAGAAGGACTTTATAAGTAGTTCTTTTGTCAGCAAAATGACCTCCACATGGTTCATCATGGCATGCTTTAAGTATCTCAGGTATTTCATCTTCTCTTACACACCTTTGAATGATGAGATCTGGTCTTGTCTTGTATAATTCTTCATTTATCCATGAATAAGATGCACTTGTTTGGATTATTCTTCTCTTTTCTCTAGGAAAAAAATAGGAGGGTAACTTCCCTGTAACTAAATAATTAGAAATATATGCAAACCAAGGTGATTTAGTAGATACTGCAAAAGGATACTCATCAAGAAATTTATCCTCTACAGGTGTATCATTGTTATCATTCAGAATTCTAGATAAAAAGACAACAATTGTGTTTTGTTTTCCAGGTCTGTCCAGAATGGTGATATTAAATTCTTGTAACATTAATAGCCATCTTGGTACTCTACCATTACTAACTGGTTTATTCATTAAATATCTAATGGCAGAATGGTTTGTATGAATGAAAGTTTCATAGCCAGTGATGTAATGTCTGAATTTATTAATGGCATGAATGACAGCTAAAAACTCCTTTTTAGTTACAGTATAATTTAGCTCCGCAAGAGTTAAATTTTTATTGATATAATAAATGGCATAAGGAGTGAGATATTTTTTTCCTAACACAACTCCTAGAGTTGTGTCTGAAGCATCAATTGATATATGAAAAGGAAATTTCCAATTAGGTCCTTTTAATATAGGTGCTTTAGGGATCTTCTTTTTCAAAGTTCAAAGGCCTTTTGACAATCAATCTTCCAACTAAATTCACAGTCTTTGGTAAGTAATTTGAAGAGTGGAGATGCAATCTTTGTGAAGTTTTCTATGAATCTTCTATAATATCCAGTAAAACCAAGAAAACTCCTAAAATCTCGCTGACAACTTGGAACTAAGAATTTGGAAATAATTTCTACCTTAGATGAGTCTATCTTAATTCCATTTCCTAAAATATGGTGAGCTAAGACAATTCCCTCATTAAACATCATAAAACATTTCTCATGACTTAATGAAATATTTGCTTCTTTGCATCTTATGAGAACTTTTTCTAAATTTTCAAGTGCTTCTTCAAAATAATTTCCATAAACTGTAAAATCATCCATATACACTTCCACACAATCATGAATAAGATCAAAGAAAGTTCCTAGTACTGCACTTTGGAATGTTGTTGGGGCATTGCATAATCCAAAATGAAGTACTCGATAAGCGTAAGTCCCCCATGGACATGTGAATGTGGTTTTGTCTTGATCTTCAGGTGCTACCTGAATTTGATTATACCCACTAAAACCATCCAAGAATGAGAAATATTTTTTTCCTGCTAATGTATCTAAAACTTAATCTATGAAGGGAACTGGAAAATGATCTTTCAAAGTAGCTTTATTCAATTCCCTGTAATCAATGCATACTCTCCATTTTCCTTTTTCTTAGGAACAATTACTAGGGGTGAAACCCATTAACTATCTGATATTGGATAAATGAAATTTATATTTAACAGTTTCTGCAATTCCTCTTTAACAATTTCCTTTAAGTTTGGATTCATTCTTCTTTGTGGTTATTGAACTGGTCTAGCATTTTCTTCGATATAAATATGATGCATGAAATTTTTAGTATTAATTCCCTTCATATCAGTGTATTCCCATACATATGCAGAAGATTTTTTTTGCAATATTTCTACCAGTTTCTTTTTCTTTAATTCTTTCAGGTTTTCATTGATATTCAAAATTTTCCCTAGAAAAATTTCTATTGAAGAATTTCCAAATTTTTCCATAGAATGTAAAGTCATTTTTCTAGATGATAGATATTCAATATTATATTTTTCTTGAAAATCCTGACTATTGTCACAATATAAAGAGAGTTCATTATTTTCTATTGAATTTAAAATTTGATCCTCTTCATTTATTTGTGAAATAGTGAAAACCAGTTGTATATCGTTATTTTGATGGTGTTGGACCCACCAAAATGTCAGGGGATCTCCCTGGTAAGAAGTCCCAACTAGACCTTAGATCGTTTGGTGTAGGAGTCCTAGCAATGGGTCGTACGGTATCGCCTTGATCACGGTTTCACACAGAGGCAAGTAAGATGTCCCTGTTGGTAGCAAGGGTGTGACATATGCAGCAAGTCAAGGAAGGTGTTGTTGACATAGATTGTCATTGATGTCAATATGGCAATATTCTAGGAAACAAGAAGCCATGAGGAGAAACTAGAGGAAAGCCAAGACAGTCAAGCTATTGGAGAGACTATCGGAGGCGGAGGAATTCATCAAAAGAGGAGTTAACACATCAGAGGAATATTGCAGAATATCAAAGCAGAGCTATCGGAGGAGCATAAATAGAGCTATTGGAGCTACAGGAGGAGCCATATCGGGAGTATTGGGAGTAATATATGCCAAAGAAGAACTATCAGAATCCAAAGGAAGACCGATCAGAGGAGCAGAGAGGAAGAGCGGAATACATATATATGTGAAAGAGTACAAAGAGCAGAGGACATAGAGAAACAACGGAGCAGTATATAATATAAACAGAGTTAAAGGAGCGGAGCAATATATATACTATCTGAGGCGAAGTATATATATATATATATATATATATATATATATATATATATATATATATACCAGAGAAATCATATTGGCAGGTTCTATTATGTGCCATTACCCGAAACCCCCGACAGCAATATACATGTGCAGACCCAACGATATATATGTCTGGGTGTATAAATAGTTGAAGTCCGACTAAGTGTTTCGAAGTGGGGTTTTTTAGTGTATTTCATATGTATCCTTGTATTCTGGCTCTAAGCCTTGCCACATTAAAATATGTGATTGCAATATATATATATATATATATATATATATATATATATATATATATAATTGCGATAAAGTATGCGGACCCGCTACAACATTGCAATATGACTTAATATTATATCACATCCACCATATCGCAAGTGTTTAAGGCCTTGCCGCATTGAAAGTGTCGATTGCGATATATGGTGTGGACCCAATGGATTCATCAACAATAATCTATATAATATCGCGTCCAGCAGGGGAATTGGCTATCGGCCATGGCGATGTTACGGGCTCGACTTATAAAAGACTTCTGGAATCTGCGATTGCCGATTGCGATAACGTTGTGGAGGAGCAGACCCGATGAAGTTATAGATGCGGGAGTAATGTATTTGAAGTCCAGCCTTAAGTGTTCGGTCGGGTTTTTTCCTATGTATTCCAATAAATGTGTTGCCCGAGGTTTTTAAGGCCAAAATCTTAAATTAACGGTTCCGATAGTTTAGTGGGCCTGAACGATTGCGATTGCAATGGTGACGTGGTATGTGGGGCCTCCTTGTTGATACTATCTCTCAAATGAAACCCTCGGTAAACAATAAAGTGCAGCGTATGAATATTATTATTGAAAAAGGGCCTCTATGTTATAGTTTTAATATGCAACATTTTTTCTTTGTATTTCGGCCCTCTCTTCTGAATTAACGTGTCCTTGGAGTATTGGTGAACTCGAAGAGACAGAGGAAGCCAAAAGCCGGGAAGTCGAAGGACAAGTGAGCGCAAAGGAAGCTAAAGCGACCGAAGGAGGGACGCTGAAGGATCAAGCGAGAGTTGAGGAAGCCGAAGAGCCAGCAGAAAGAGGAAACCAACGGTCAGAGGCATCAGGAATACATAAAACAGGAAAAACAAGGAAAGTTGGGTGTGTGTGCGAATAATCAAAGTTAGAGGAAGCCGAAGTTCAGGCAGATGCAGAAGAAGCAGGAGAACAGAAGTGAATCATAAGCTCAGCAGGCTTGGGAGCAGAGAACTATAGCAAAACAAATTCTGACAATTTACAATAAAGGGTTGGAGCCCGTGGGGTTGGAGCCTCAGAACTGAAAGGATTGGAGTCCTTGGGAGTTGATGCTCCTAAGTCCAAGATTGTTGCCTTCGCAAAACAAAATTGGTGCTCTGGAGGTTGGAGCCTCACAAAAGTCCAAGTTGGTGCTTGGCAACTGATTGCAACCATTTATATATTGTATCTATTTTATTGCACAGATTATATTAATAAAAGCATTTATTCTAGCTGTTAGCTCTGCTACAAGCTTCAGCGTTGGAAGGTATAACTCGGGTCTGGTGGTGTGTTTGTGCTTAAAGAAAGCTTGTGGTCCTCCTCCTCCTTCTCCTTCACCTCGCTTATTCCCTTTCACCCCGCTGCCTCCATTTTTTCCCTTGCGATGCGATCTGATCGCAATCGCACATTAGCCCCCTGCCTCTTTGCGCCCTTGTCTTCTGCCGCTGTGATATTGCGATGCGATCTGATCGCTATCGCAAATCGCACCCATGTGTGTTAAGTCTCCGCCCTTGTCTTCTGCCGCTGCGATATTGCGATGCGATGTTGCGTTGTGATGCGATCTGATCGCAATCACACATCGCCTCTCCTGCAAATCAATCTTCGTCGTTGATCTTTGCGATCCAACAGTTGTTATCTATCTTCGTCTTGCTTCTCACCCTATGCATGCCTCCGCCATACTGTCTTTACGCCTTTAACCTGTTTTGTGCTCCCGAAGGAGGAAGAAGGCCAGATCCAGCACTTTGCGCCATTACTCCTCACCAACTGCATTTAAAGAACAGAATGGACGAAGGACAAAAAGGATGACCTCGAGCAGTGAAAAGCATTTATCAGGCATGGAATTTCATCCATAATTTACTTCATCTACCCGAGTAGGATTGCAGAGCGCCAGAAAGAGTCGATTTTGTCCATTAAAATTATCAGATTGTATCAGAGACCCATATCTAATTGTAAATATGGCTGGTGGCCCATTAAGACACCTCCACGCATAGCACAGTAGATAGTTTTTGTAATCAACCTCTATATATACCCAGAAGAGAGAATGTAATAGAGGGATGAGTGTTGGATGAGCATTATTTTGTTGTGAGCTTCAACTTCTGGAGACTGTAACTACTGTGATACCTACAACGTCTCGTCTTCATTTTCAGCTAATACAAGCTTCTTTTGTTGTTAATTGCTCACTTTCCACTTCTTCTTCTTTGTTCCAGGCTGTGACTGTTATGCATTTATTCATGTGTTGTTGATGTTTAGCATTAGAGGGGCTATCATCCCACCTTTGTGTTAGAATCTAGTTAGTATTATTGAATGTGTATGCTGGTTTCTATTGTTTTAATGCCAGAGTGTTGTCATCCTGTCTGTGCATTAGGAAATAGAATTTGCAGACCTTTTAACTGGTTGCAGCCGGCCATCACAGGGTCCTATGCATCTGCTGGTGTGGTCAATCTTCTCCATCATCACTTATTCCTCAAACTGTGAGTAATTGGTGGTTAAAAGCCTTGTAGTTTGGGGGTGTTCACCCATGTCTGGGGTTAAACATAGTAGAAGTGGTTATCTGGCTTGAATGTGCAACATATCTTCCATTCATCCATCATTTTATCCAACATTTTGTTGAATTTGTAACGTTCCCGAGCATCACTGATATACAACCTAGGTGAGTTTCTTGGGGTGATAACATTAATTGGCGTTGTTGCCAGGGAGAGGAGAATCGAAGCTCAGCTTCCCTGGGAGAATGACACAGCTTCAAGCTTTGATGATAGACAAAGTTTGAACATAGTATTTCAGTTGTAATCATCTGTCTAGCTTCCTTGGGAGAATGACACAGCTTCAAGCTTTGATGATAGACAAAGTTTGAACACAGTATTTCAGTTGTAATCTTCTGTCTAGCAACTCCACTGGTGGAAGACCAACCTTTGGCAACTCCACATTGAAGTTCTAGCGTAGTTGGTGAGGCGTGCTCAGAGAAATATTCAGAAATCACTAGCTGAATCAGTGCCTGATCCTGAGAAGATCATTCAGCAGAAGAAAATAGCGCAGTAAGGAGCACCAGGATCAGGTAAGCCTTAAAAGTTCCATGTATCTCTGTTAGTGAATGTCACTTTCAAAGAGTCATTCAGCTCCTTAGTCATTCATTTCCCTTTTGGACCTCAGTTGTAAGAAGCATCCATGTTGTCCATCACATTCCTCTGTTTCTATCATTCTTTTCATTGATTCATACACCACTCAGTCCACCAGTATCCTTTTGTATACCTCATTCATGGCAGGCCAGCAAGCTCTTACAAAGATAGAACGAATAGTTACTGCTAGGTATGGACCTTTGGTCTTGCCTGTCCCTTTGAATGCCATGCATGCAGGAGATTATCAAGAATTTATGCCAAAGTTTACTGGTTCAGAAGAAATATCAGCTGAGGAGCATCTAGAGGCATTTTATAGTTATGCTGATAACTTGGATATCAATGAAGAGGATGTCTGGATGAGGGTTTTTGTCCAAATCCTAGATGGGGAAGCTAGATAATGGTTTAAAGAATTACCCCCTAGGTCTATTGCAGACATTGAGGCCCTAGATGATGCTTTCTTAAATCACTAGGGAAATAATAAAGATATGCTCTTTTATCATGATGAATTTGGGAACTTGCAGAGAGAAAATGGTGAACTTCTGTCTGATTTCAACATCAAATTCAATCATATGTACAGCAGAATGCCTGCTGAAATAAGACCTACCCGTGCTTCTGCCATGCTTACTTATGCTAGTGCCTTTGATTCTCAGTTCTGCCTGCTGTTAAGAGAAAGAAGATGCACTTCTTTGGCTGACATGCAAGATGCAGCTTTTGAAGTTGAATCGAACATTCTGGCTACAGAGGGACTTGAAGGAGATGCTGAAAGCAGAAGGCAAGGAGGTGAATCCTCATCATCCTCAGAGCATGAGATAGATGAATTAGCCAGGATGATTGAGTTTTTGGCCTCTGAAGTTTCCAGATTAAAAGCTGAGCAGTATTCTGAAGAAGCAGGAGCTCCTTGTTCCATTTCTCTTCCAGGTCCAAATCCATATAAAGGAGCACAGGAGCAATTGCAAATTTTGTAGAGAAAAAGAGATTCAAACGAAGATCAAAGGGTGAAGACCCTTTGTCAAAATATAGTCATGGAAGAAGAGCAGCCTGAAGAGGAGGAGGTCCACGGTTTGGAAGATAAAGGCAATGCCCCTTTCCTAAACAGAGTTGCATATGAAGAAGTGTTATCCAAAGGCACTTCTCGTAAGTTTGTTGTAGCTGCAGAACAACAAGCTGATCAGCAGAGGCAGCCAGCGGCAGTTTCCTCCATCCTTCAAGAATCTGTGTCCGAAGCCAGCTCATCTTCACATGGCTATCAGGATCTGCAAATTATCCGGCCTGCTTTGGTCCCCAGTCCAGTGATCATAAAGGGAGAAGAAAGCTCCCCATCATCTCATGTTTCTCTGTCTGCTCGAATGACAATCCCTCTAAGTTTCCCCTTGAACTCTGAGGCAGACCATAATTCAAAGTCCGAGGCTGATACTGATCAAATCAGTCTTGATGTTCTGATGTCTGCCCAGATGGCCTCCGCACAGATTGAAAAGGCAGCTTGCCAGATCACAGAGGAAGAAGGGGTACAGTTGTGGGACTCCTCCTTGGATGAGGACTGTTCTAAGAAAGATGTGGGAGATGATGATGTCTCTGTGTCCCCTGTACAAGAAGATATTGGTTCAACATTCATATTAGTTGTGCAGGCCACAAATGGCAAGGATAAGTACACGGCAATCAGGTTTATTCAGCAGGTGTACAAACGCTCCCATAAAGTACATCCAAGGAGGAAAACACATAGAAAGGGGATGAAAGTTGATCCAAATCTACCTATCAAGCTCAAATGTCCTAAACCGTTTGAGGTAGATGATCAAATAAATCCAATCCTGTTGATATATGATGAACCGGTCAGGAGAAGGGAAAACAATTTTGATGGCCCATCAGTTGGCCAGTTTTTGAATATTTATGTTGTTTAAGGCTCTCAGGCCTTAATGATTGTAGGCTTAGTTGACTCCATGCCCAATGGACACTACGAAAGTGTTTTTGAAAGCTGAGTTTTGTATGAAGGCATTGGTCTACAGTTCTTGAGACCTCATAGGGAGGATCTCGTCCCCAAAAGGAGCCATTGTTAGCTCTGCTACAAGCTTCAGTGTTGGAAGGTATAACTCGGGTCTGGTGGTGTATTTGTGCTTAAATAAAGCTTGTGGTCCTCCTCCTCCTTCTCCTTCACCTCGCTTAATCCCTTTCACCCCGCTGCCTCCGTTTTTTCCCTTGCGATGTGATCTGATCGCAATCGCACATTAGCCCCCTACCTCTTTGTGCCCTTGTCTTCCGCTGCTGCAATATTGCGATGCGATGTTGCGTTGCGATGCGATCTAATCACAGTCGCACATCGCCTCTCCTGCAAATCAATCTCCGCCGTTGATCTATGCGATCCAACGGTTGTTATCTATATTCATCTTGCTTCTTGCCCTGTGCATGCCTCTGCCATACTATCTTTACGCCTTTAACCTGTTTTGTGCTCCCGGAGGAGGAAGAAGGCAAAATCCAGCACTTTGCGCCATTACTCCTCACCAACTGCATTTAAAGAACAGAATGGTCAAAGGACAAAAAGGACGACCTCGAGCAGTGAAAAGCATTTATCAGGCATGGAATTTCATCCATAATTTACTTCATCTGCCCGAGCAAGACTGCAGAGCGCCAGAAAGAGTCGATTTTGTCCATTAAAATTAGCAGATTGTTTCAGAGACCCGTATCTAATTGTAAATATGGTTGGTGGCCCATTAAGACACCTCCACGCATAGCATAGCAGATATTTTTTGTAATCAACCTCTATATATACCCAAAAGAGAGAATATAATAGATGGATGAGTGTTGGATGAGTGTTGGATGAGCGTTATTTTGTTGTAAGCTTCAACTTCTGGAGACTGTAACTACTGTGATACCTGTAGCGTCTGGTCTTCATTTTCAGCTAATACAAGCTTCTTTTGCTGTTAATTGCTCACTTTCCACTTCTTCTTCTTTGTTCCAGGCTGTGCCTGTTATGCATTTATTCATGTGCTATTGATGTTTAGCATTAGAGGGGCTGTCAACCCACCTCTGTGTTAGAATATAGTTAGTATTATTGAATGTGTATTCAAGTTTCTATTGTTTTAATGCCAAAGAGCTGTCATCTTGTTTGTGCATTAGGAAATAGAATTTACAGACCTTTTAACTAGTTGCAGCCGCCCATCACAGGGTCCTATGCATCTGCTGGTGTGGTCAGTCTTCTCCATCATCACTTATTCCTCAAACTGTGAGTAATTGGTGGTTAAAATCCTTGTAGTCTGGGGGTGTTCACCCATGTTTGGGGTTAAACATAGTAGAAGTGGTTATCTGGCTTGGATGTGCAGCATATCTTCCATTCATCCATCATTTTATCCAACATTTTTTTGAATTTGTAAGGTTCCCGAGCATCACTGATATACAACCTAGGTGAGTTTCTTGGGGTGATAACACCAGCTATCTATTTCTTTTTTCCATATATAAATGTTTTTTGCTAATAAAAAGAAAAATTGAAAAGAAATACTGATTCAACCCCCCCCCCCCCCCAATATTTCCAACAATTGGTATCAGAGCGGGCTTCTTCATATTAGCCTAACAGCTTGAAGAAGGATTCGTAGTCATGATGAGAAATCACGAAGCGTTAAGAATACCTCCTCTGTTCGATGGCACCAATTTTGGTTTCTGGAAAAAGAGAATGACCTACTACTTAATGTCCCTTGGACCTAAAGTCTGGCATTCGGTTCTAAATGAGTACCCAATTCCTTCCACTCTTCCAACAGATCAAGATGAGAGGAAAGCCTACATTGCAAATGCAAAAGCCTTAAACTCCATCACTAGTGGAATCACTAATTCCGAATTTACAAAAGTCATGAATTGTAACTCTGCCAAAGAAATGTGGGATAAGTTAATTAGCTTATACGATGGGGACTCAAAAGTCAAGAAGGCAAAGCTTCAAACTCATAGAAGGCAATTTGAAAGTCTGAAAATGGATGATGAAGAAGATATTGCATCATACTTTCTCCGAGTAGCTGAAGTGGTCAACTCTCTTAAAGGATTGGACAAAAACATTGAAGAAAGTACCATTGTTCAAAAGGTCTTAAGATCTCTCCCAGATAGATTTGACTCCAAAATAAGCGCCATAGAAGAAATAAAGGATCTAGATACTCTCAAGATGGATGAACTCCATGGAATCCTCACTGCCTATGAGATGAGAAAAGGTGGCCCAAGCTCCAAAGATGCAGCATTCAAGGCTTCAAAATCAAAGAAGGGGAAAGAAAGGAATGTCAGTAGTGATGACTCCGATGTGGAATCCGAATTGGCGCAATTTGTACGAAAGCTGAAGAAAGGATCTAAGCTAAAAGGTAAGTACCCTCTTATCTGTTTCAAATGTGGAAAAATAGGTCATTATGCTGCAAAATGTCCTCATAAGCATGATAGTGATGATGAAGAAAATTCTAAAAGAATGGTATACAAAAAGAAAGGGATCAATAAGAAGAACCTCTTCTCTAAGCAAGATGAGTCTGATGAAGATGAATTTGTAGTCATCAAAAAGAAATCAGATGAAGAAAGTGACCATGCTGAAAGCCAAGAAACATTATTCATGGCATTCACAAATGATGATGACTCAGGGCTAGAAGGAAATGTAGATGAATTTTTAATAAGTGCCATTGAAGAAAATGAGAAATTATGGAATAAAATCATTTCTCTCAAGGTAGAAAACAAGGAAACAAAAAGAAGGGAAGATCTCTTCGAAACAAAGCTAAAAGAAAAAGAAGAGACTTGCGAAGAATGTGAAGCCGAAATAGTATTTCTGAGGAAGGAATTGGAGCAAGTTAAAAAGGGTTGGAAAAGCTCTCAAATACTTGAGACTATCCTAAATAATCAAAAACCTCAACATGACAAATCTGGAATAGGTTTTAAAGGAGAATCATCAAGCACTAAGAATAGTGCGAAAAGCTATGCCGATGCACTTTCCAGCAACCCAAAAGAAGAAAGATTATTTCACCAAAGGCTCATCCCAGATCCAAAGATGAATGTGGATTCGAATCATGGATATTACAACAGATACAAACAAGTGTTCCATTAAAGGCCCATCTCAAATCCAAAGAATGAAGCAGGAGTAATTCCAAGGAAGAATGTTGATTCAAATCATGGCTATTACAACAGGTACAAAACTATCTTCTTTGGACATTGTTTCTATTGTAAAAATTTTAATCATCAAGCTAGACATTGCATGGCTCAAAAGAATGAAACACCAAAACTAAAGGATCAAATAAACAAACCATATGGCCCCAAAAGGCAGGGACAAATCAAGACCTACAATTCGTTTGATCCCTTGACCAAAATTGATCTGATTTGCTCATTATGTAACAATAATGGACACTATGAACAAAATTTCCCACTCAAAAGAGGAAAAGCAAGAAGTGAGAATCAAAACAAGGATAAATGTGGCCTGGCTCTGTATGCTCAAAATAATGAAAATCATTGGTTTGTGGAGAGTGGGTGCTCCAGATACATGACAGGGGACAAAAGGAATTTTGTCTCATTAAACAAAAAGGAAGGAAATGTATCCTTTGGAAGTGGATCTGCCAGAATTGTTGGAAAAGGAACTGTTACTCTTATCAATGGAAAAGGAAAAGCTCAAAATTTTCTACTAGTAAACGGACTCAAACACAACCTCCTGAGTGTTATCCAAATCTATGATCAAGGACATAATGTTGTCTTTAGCACCAAATACTGTGAAATAAGGAACTCTTCCTCAAGGGAACTTGTGGCAAAAGGGGTTAGAACACCAGAAAACTTCTACATTCTGAACAAGATTCAAGAATATAAATGCTACTTAAGTCAAATAGATGAAAGTTGGTTGTGGCACAAGCGACTTGGACATACAAGCTTCGAGAACTTGATCAATATCAACAAGATTAAAGCTGTACGAGACATCCCAAAGTTATTCAAACCAAATCAAGGAATATGTGGTCCATGTCAACATGGAAAGAAAACTAGAACCAACCACAAGACCAAGGAGTTTTCCACATAAAAGCCTTTGGATATCATCCATGTTGATTTGTGTGGACCAACCAGAAATTCGGCACTCCAAGGATAAAGGTATTTTGTTTTATTTGTTGATGACTATACTAGAAAGATGTGGATATATTTTATAAAATATAAATCTGAAGCATTTGAGTATTTTAAGAATCTTAAAGTTCTTGTAGAAAATGAAAAGGACTCAAAGATTAAGTGCCTCAGAACAGATAGAGGGGGAGAATTCACATCAAAAGAATTTAATGAATTCTGTAAAATACATGGAATTAAAAGAGAATTCTTTGCTGCCAGAACACCCCAGCAAAATGGGGTAGTTGAAAGAAGAAACCGAACAGTTCAAGAAATGGCAAGAAAAATGTTATTAGCAGCTAATTTGCAGCCAAAATTCTGGAGAGAAGCAGTTGGGACAGCTGTCTATACCTTGAATCGAACTCAATTAAGACCAAATTATGAAAAAACTCCTTATGAATTATGGAAAGGAAGACCTGCTTCAGTAAAGTACTTCAAGATTTTTGGAAGCAAGTGCTTCATAAAAATCAATGATGGCTCACCAGGAAAGTTTGATTCTCGGGTTGACGAAGGGATCTTCCTTGGATACTCTACATGGAGCAAAGCCTACAAGTGCTACAATAATCGACTAAGGAAAATAGTGGAAAGCATTGATGTAAAGATTGATGAAGACCTTCCAGAAAAAGAAATTGAAGAACACGAAGTTGATCCTCTCATTGAAGAAGAAGAACTTGAAAAAGAAGAAATAGATCAAGAAGAATCCAAGGAAAAAGAACCACCTCAAACCCCTTCAAAGATGAAATTTCTCCAAAAATATCACCCATAAGAGCAAACTATTGGAAATAGAGATGAAGGGATGCAAACCCGAAGAAGGATGATAAGTACACCAAAGAAAAACGATATTGCTCTTCTATCCATGATAGAACCAAAAACATTTACTCAAGCAAGTAAGGATCCTCATTGGGTAAAATCCATGGAAGAAGAAATGTCCCAAATTGAGAAGAATGAGACATGGGAGCTGGTATCTCATCCAAAGGACAAAAACGTAATAGGAACCAAGTGGGTATTCAAAAACAAAAAAAATGAAGATGGACAAATCATCAGAAACAAGGCAAGGCTTGTTTGTGAAGGATATTCACAAATTGAAGGAATTGACTTTGAAGAAACATTTGCACCAGTAGCTCGTGTGGAAGCTATCAGGATGTTCTTGGCATTTGCTTGCTCAAAAGGATTCAAAATCTATCAAATGGACGTAAAATTAGCATTTATGAATGGGGAACTCAAGGAAGAAGTCTACATGGAGCAACCAGAAGGGTTTGATCTAACAAAAGGAAAAGACTTAGTTTGTAAGTTGAAAAAGGCATTATATGGGTTGAAACAAGCTCCTAGGGCTTGATACGCAAGATTGGATCACTATCTACAACAACAAGGCTTAAAGAAGGGAGTGGCAAGAAGTAATCTCTACATAAAGATGGATGAGGGTAAGTTACTAGTCACACTTGTTTATGTTGATGATCTAATTTTTGCTAGAAATAATGATGAGATGAGCCATGAATTTTCTCAAACATGTCAAAAGAGTTATCTCACTTTCTTGGACTACAAGTATCTCAAACCATAGAAGGATTGTTTATATCTCAAGCCAAATATCTTAAATACATGCTTAAAAGATATGGAATGGAAGACTGTGCACCCATGAGCACACCTATGACCACAAGTTGCAAATTGAGAAAAAATGATGACTCCCCTCTGGTAGATGCAACTCATTACAGGTCAATAATTGGAGCCCTTCTGTACTTAACTACTACGAGACCCAATATTATGTAGGCAGTAGGAATGGTGGGAAGATTTCAATCAGATCCTAAACAATCCGATTTGTTAGCTGTAAAAAGAATTCTCAGATACCTGAAAGTGTTGGGTGTAGGAATTACACTTAATCAAACTCCCCAACACTTAAATTGTCCACTCGGGAGATCCGTAAACTTATAGATGAAGCACAGGCAATTTCAGAGATGGTATGAATCTTCCTAATATAAATCCCTACTTTCTTTAAAGGAAATATTGCAGAATCAAATTAAAAAGAGAAAAAGGCAACTTGAACCATCAAAATAATCTAAGACTGGAACAAGGAAGAATGCATTTGCAAGAGGGAATCAAATATAAAGGGCAATCACTCTAGCTAATTATTGTTTAACTACTGAGTGTGTGTTTTTCTTTAGCAGAGACACTTAGTAGTCTCATCAGATGGGCCCTTAAACCTGCTCCTTTAGAGATTTCCTTCTTGCACTAATTTGTCCTGTACTATCGCAATCTGCTTGCACTAGTTCAGGAACAGAGATTTATGTAGAAGCTATAAATGGTATCTTTACTAAAGGCTTTTTACTTCCTGCAAGGGCTTGAACTTTTTCAGGTTCACAGCACTCAGATCCCGTGGCAAGAAACTAGTTCTTGCACAGGATCAGAGCTTCCTGCACTTAGCATTTAATTCTTAAAATGAGTGCTTAATTATTGCAAGTGCTATTATATTGTTAAATCAAATTGCACACATAAAAGGTGAATGTTTCTGATCTTAATAGAGTGCAGGAATAAAGAAACAATCAATATACATTCATCCTGTCATGAGAATTTAATGAAAGAAATAATATTGTGGTAAGTAGACTAAGAAGGCTTGTTGCATCACACCAACGTGCACTGGTGCAGGTTCATTTCTCCTGCTTGGACTAGGCAGGGAAAACCAATCAAACAGAATTGCAAAAAAGGAGATATCACACCAACGTGCACTGGTGCAGGGTTATTTCTCATGCTTGGACCAGGCGGAGGAAAACCAATCTGAAATCAAGTGCAGGAAAGGGAATTTATCTACTTCACACAATGGATCCGCTTTCACTCATACAGGAATGCATGTGCTTAAAATTAAATCACACTTGACAATGTAGACACAAATTACAGGAAAACAGGAAATGGGGTAAATGTGCTGGGTTGGTTGGGCCCTATCCAACCAGCATTTCCCCTTTAAATAAAAATGTTGCTCAGTACCTTAATCAATTCATCATCTCAAATACAGAAACGCAATTTGTGAAACATGAGACAGAGCTCCCTTTTATTAATTCACTGAGGCAAGTACATACATTAATACATCATCCAGCCCAGATTCGGGCGATAACAAAACCCAGCAACCTGTTACCGCCTCTTTTGCTGTGTCTCTATTCTCTTCTACTATCCAAAACTTCCCTTAGTCCTATTTACATTCTACATCATATAGATCTTTGGCCAAAGGCCAAAATAGATCATTCGACCGATTACATAACCAAACGCAGAATTTAGCTTTTTGGCCTTCAAATTAGACAGTTAGCAAAACTGGCCGTAGCCAATCTCCAGCTTCCATCCTTCACAGATTCGATCTCAACTGCCTTTGGATCGATCTTGCTTTTGTGGTTGAAGCTGCTCAAAATGAGACGGTGATCAAGGAGGTTTGAATCTGCTGCAAGGATTTTATGTGCTAGCAACGATGCAAGATCTGATCCTGCACTAGGATCAGCGGTCACAGTAAGTACTCTAACTCCCAAATAAACATCGGAGATATCAATAAGTTACAAAGAGTGATTAAAAGTAAGAAATAATGTAATAAATGATTAATTAATTCTAAGTTAAATTAAAAGTATGAAAAATAAGTTTATATGAAATATGTCACCGTGCTTGGATTGATGCAAGATGAGGGTGTATAAAAGAGGTAAAACAGCGGTAAATGGTTATGATTTAGGAAGGGGAAAATGGAAAAAAGAGAGCAAATTAGGGGGCTAACATCCTCCCATCCCTAAGCTGTTGTGTGTCCTCACACAACTCTTTACCTTTGCAAAAAACCTTCAAAACTTTGAGCATTCCAGCTCAATCCTGCTCTGACATACTGACATCAGCTTGCAATGTTTCAGACTTCTTCTTTCTGATGTTCTTTAGTTTCTTTGTCACCTTTTTAAGTCGCTTGAAACATCACATAGCTCGGTACTTCCAAACTCTAACTTCTCCTTTCTTTTTCTAGATCTCCGCAGTTAATTCTTCTTTACTCTGTTCTTTATCCTCCTGTGCTTTAGCTATGAGCTGTTCTAAGTTCTGCACTTGAAGCTCTAGTTCAACTATCCAAGCAGTAGGAGTTACCAAATCTTCTTCTTCTTCTGTCTCGACAGGGGCTGTGTCTTCCTCAGGGACCTCAGTATCCCTCATGGTTACATTAAGAAATTCTTCTTCTTCTGGTTCTTCTTCTTGCACTGGTGCAGAAGGGGATTCAACGTCCTGTGGGGACTGTGGTTCTTTTCCTACACCAAATTCTTCATTATTTTTCCGAGGCCTTTTAATGAAATCAGCCAACAGACTGTCATCTTCAACCTCTACAAATTTTGCTGCGTCCGCAAGGACTGTCAGGTTGTCTTCTTCGGGGGTCTTTGCCTGTACTGGTGGCGTAGAAGGAGTCTCTTCAACAGATGCACTAACTGTCTTCTTATTTGGAGATGGGGCCCTTTCCTCTATTGATTTTTCAGGTCGTTTCTTTTTTGCACTAGTGCAAGAAGGACTCCCCTTTACATTATTACTCGGACCCTTGCTTGTGCTGGCGGGGTCCTCTGTCTCCTTTCCAGCAGTTGTCTTTTTATGTAGATGTTTTAACAACGCCTCCCAGGTCATGCATTTAACTTCTAATTGTTTCTAGACCAAAATCTTTATCAGGTCGTGGTGATATAACTTCTTGTTGACCCGGTCTGCCCATCTATCCCGCACACCCTTGGCCATTTTTTCCAAGCTCTTAATCAAAAAATCTGGGAAATTCATCCTCCATCGGATGTGTCGGGCGGCTTCGAAATGCTGCAACATCCTAAAATTGTACACAAAAGTGAGGGAGTACCTTCCCTCACAGGTTACAAATTTTTGTAGGATGAAAAGGAGGTCCTGCCACTATCCCAGCAGGGCACTGCGCGGAATTCCTTTCTTCCAATCTACCTTCATCTTCTTGTCAATGACGAAACGCTGCCATCGCTTCCTTTCTAGTTTCTAATTTTTAAACCATTGCTCACCAGTATTTTCCAAGCCTGTCGCTGCTGCTATAAACTCTTCCGTAACCTCAAATTTTAGAGGCCCAATTTTTACTCGGCCATTTTTGAAACTTCTGGCAAACTGTAAGGCCACTTCACTGTTGTGCCCGTCAAACTTTTGCAAGAATTGAAGAAAGCCCGAGTCTCGCAATAGTGCAAGACTATTGTGATACTCAGTAGTCTGTTCTACCCTACTGAGAGATGAAGGTTTGCTTCGAACAGGTGGCATCACTGCTTAACGGTTATGAACAGTCAAGAATTTACATGCAACACCAGGAAAATTGGTTCTTATAGATAGGGATCCAATCGTCCACCATCCCTTCCATCTTATCACCCATTCATTCCACTGAAATAGTCGTGGATGCGCGGCATCTTTGAGATCATGCTGAATTGGTACTTGCGGCGGCGTTTTAACGGCTAGGTGAGGTAATCATTACGAGTGAAGGACATCTAGGATTATGGTGGAAAGGGGAAATTATATCCAAGCAACGGTTAAACACTTCCACACTCCTTCATAATTCAAAAAAAGAACTTAGCATTCATTACAAAATGATCATGATTCTTAACTTAAAAACACCTTGTACTTTAAATAATTTTCTCCTAGTTAATATGATAGCACAAGTACTCATCGACTAAGTGAAAGGACTTCTTATAAACTTTCATGATGACCACTTTCCTATGACGTATGCTATGAAAAGAACAAATTGTACTATGTTTCTGACAAGGTGCATGCTTGCACCGGTCTGCTTGCACCGCTTAAACTATGCTATTCTGCTGGTACCATTCTGCTTGCATTATTATATAGGATGACATGCTATTTACCCCAATTGTATAAAGGTTGGTTATGTTGAACCTGCTTTTACTTGGTGGTCGCTACCATATCTAAAGATCAAGAAATTTTTTATCTTCCTGCTAGCAAGCTGGTTTTCAGGTTGATCCTTTTGCAATCATGTCAGCGAATTGATTTTCATAATTAGAGGAAAAAAAAAAAATTAAGAAGAAGAAGAATTCATGTTTTCAAAAGGTTAGTATTACCATTCACCACTACCATCCTGAATTGCTATTGGAATTGTTGTGTAAAATCTTTCCTGGCAAGTGGCTGAAAATACTTCTTTAATCTGTGTCCATTTATCCAGAATACTAAATTTTGTCCATCAATAGTTTTCACTTCTACTGCTCCATTCTCGAATACTTGGATCACTTCATAAGGTCCCATCCAACGTGTATGGAATTCCCTTTAAAAATTTTAAATCTAGAATCATAAAGGAGCACCCAATCACCTAGTTGGAATTGCTTTTTTTTAATAGACTTGTCATGCCACCTTTTGCGTTGCTGCTAAATTAGTATGTTCTGCTGAACAACATCCCTACAAAATTCATCTAACTCATTTAATTGGAGAAGACGTTGTTGTTGTGCCTCAGAAAGATCTAGTCCTAACTGAAGTGCAGTTCTAAAAGTTTTGATCTGGAATTCAATTGGTAACAGAACCTGTTTGCCATATACCAACTCATATGGTGTATGTCCCATGCTATTTCTCCAAGTGGTTTTGTATACCCACAAAGCTTCTAGTAATCTTTCAGCCCAGTCTTTCCGATGCATATTTATTGTCTTTGTAAGAATGGACTCGATCACTTTGTTTATGGATTCCACCTGGCCATTTTCTTGTGGGTGATACGGCGTGTATTTCCTGTGCCAGATCTTTTATTGCTCCATCACACCCTGTACTAGATTAGAAATAAACTGTAGACCATTGTCAGAAACAATTTCTCTATGCACACCAAATCTAGTAAATATTTCAGTAAAAAGAAAATCAACAACAACTTTTTTTGTAGAAAAGGAAACGGCTTTAGCTTCTACCCATTTTGTAACAAAATCTGTACAAACCAAAATATGCTTTTTACTTAATGACGTTGGATTTATTGGCCCTATAAAATCAATAGCCCATTTTTCAAATGGCTCAATCATAACTTGGGGGCATAAAGGCATTTCATTGGTTTGATTAGGCTGGCCCACTCATTGACAGCTATCACATCACCTGACATACTGTTTGGCATCCTTAAACAAGGAAGGCCAAAAGTAACCAGCACGCAATACTTTATATGCAGTCCGCTTATCAGCAAAGTGGCCTCCACAAGGTTCATCATGAGCGGATTTCAATATTTCAAACACTTCCTCCTCTCTTACACACCTATGGATAATCAGGTCTGGACCAATGTAAAAGAGATCTCCTTGAATCTAGGAGTATGTAGCACTTTTCTAAATAATATTCCGCTTTTCACGAGTGGACAAGTGGGGTGGTGTTTTCCCAGTAACCAAGTAATTAGCAATGTCAGCAAACCACGGAGAATCTGTTGAATAGCAAAAAGATGTTCATACAGAAAATCATCATTAACAGGAGTTGCTTCACCAGGGTTATCTAATCTAGAAGGAAAATCTGCTACAACATTAGATTTTCCTGGTCTATCAACAATAGTAATATTAAATTCTTGCAACAATAGTAAACACCTAGTCACTCTACCGCTAGTCAATGGTTTGTTCATCAAATATTTAATCGCGGAATGATCAGTTTGTACAAATACTTCATATCCTGTAATATAGTGCCTGAACTTATTAATTGCAAAAATTACAGCTAAAAACTCTTTCTCTGCAACTGTATAATTTAATTCAGCGGAAGACAAATTCTTACTAATATAATAAATAGCATAGGATTTCTTATTTTTCTCTTGTCCTAAAGTTGTGTCAATATCCAAATCTAAAGCATCAGAGGAAATGTGAAAAGGCAGGGACCAGTTAGGACCTCTCAAAACTGGTGCTTGTACTAACTTTTCCTTCAATGTTTCAAAAGATTATTGGCAAGCTGTGGTCCAAGAAAATTCACTATCCTTAGCTAGAAGTCGGAAAAGAGGGGCAGCTATCTTAGAAAACATTTCAATGAATCTTCTATAGTAACCAGCATGTCCTAAAAAACCTCTTACTTCCCTTTGAGTTTTGGGTGCAGGAAGATGCAGAATGATTTCAATCTTTGATGGATCAACCTGGATACCTTTACCAGAAATCAAATGGCCAAGTACCACTCCCACTTTGCACATTAATCTACATTTATTGTCACTCAAGGTGAGACGGGCTTCCTAACAATGAAGAAGTACTTTCTCCAGATTTTTGAGAGCTTCCTGAAAACAATCACCAAACATATAAAAGTCATCCATATAAATTTCTACAAATTCTAGATCAACAAAAATGGCCAGGACTACCCTTTGAAAGGTAGCTGGGGCATTACATAAACCAAAGGGAAGCACTTTATAAGCAAATGTACCCCATGGACATGTAAAAGTAGTTTTATCCTGATCTTTGGGTGCAATCTGTATCTAGTTATAGCCACTGAAGCCATCCAAAAAGGAAAAATATTTCTTTCCTGCAAGGGTATCAAGCACCTGGTCAATGAAAGGGAGAGGGAAATAATCTTTGAGAGTGGCTTTGTTTAATTCTCGATAATCAATACAAATACGCCATCTTCCATCTTTCTTAGGTACTAGCACTAATGGAGAGACCCACTGACTGTCGGAAATAGGATAGATAAAACCGACATCCAAGAGTTTATGTACTTCTTCCTTCACAATATCTCTTAGAGCTGGATTCATTCGCCTTTGGGGTTGTCGGATAGGTCGGGTTCCTTCCTAAATATAGATATGATGTGTACAAGTTTCAGGAGGAATACCCTTCATATCTTCATAGCCCCAAGCAAAGGCACTAAGATGGTTTTGCAACAAATTCATAAGTTTCTCCTACTGAGATGAGTCCAAATCTAAACTAATATGCAAGGATTTACCAGGGCTAATCTCAACAAGAGTAGTATCAGGCTCAGGAGTACTCAAGGGAGTGGTCAAATGCAGCGGTACAGAAGAATGATAATCGTTATTATCTTGAAAATCTAGGCTGAAAATCTGGCTCAATGGCTCAAATTTAGGCATAGTGTCTAGATTATTTAGGAAATCTTGAATCTCATCTTCTTGTGAAGACCCAGTATAATGATGGATAAGGGAAATGGGTTGAGTCTCCTCATCACTGCTTTGATCCAACCATAAAGTATCTCGAAGGTCCTGAATGGATCTGGTAGGGGGGTATAAGGTAACTTTCTTCCTAGAATCTCCATGCGAAATATACATATTAGCGGAACAACATCCAATATATGCATCGGTCGTAGCAAGCCATGGTTGACCCAAGATCAAGGAATGTCCTCCTACTGGGTTCTTTGGCTGAAGCATAATGAAATCAGCAGGATATTCCGAAGAATCTAATGAGATGATCACATCATCCAATACTCCTTCTGGCTTAATTTTAGATATATCTGCTAATTCAAGCACAGTGGGAGTAGGGCGAAGATGAGATAATCGAAGTTGATCCATGGTTTGCTTAATGGCTACCCCCAGTTCTATAAGAACATTAGAGACAAGGACATTACCAATCTAAATTGAGACAACAAGGTTTCTAGGATTAGTATATTTTTCCATAGACACACATCCCATCATCAACTCTGTTGCCCTACCAACAAATTGAATGGTTTAGGATTCCAATCTCTTCCTCCCGGGTTTCTTGAGACATATTTCCTTAATAATCTTGGTACAAATGGGGATCTCTTTGATGGCTTGAAGCAAAGGTATCTTAATGAAAAGATTCTGAAGCTTCGATGCCAAGCTAGTCTGAGAAATAGGCTCACTTCTTTCCATTACTAGCCTCTCTGGGAAGGGAGGCTTGTTAGAAGAAGATGGCAAGGATTCAGAGGGTAAGGGCTGCTTAGTGACAGTTTTCGGAGAATGGTTAAGAGTTTCCTCTTCTCCTTTCTTTTCAACAATCAGTATAGGTTGCTTCTGATTTTCTGATGTTACAATCCTTCCCGATCTTAATTGAATATCATGAACCCCAACTGGAATAGACTGGTACTCGAATGGTAAAGGTGGGTTTGTTACATAGATCATTTGCACTGCTTTATTATTGTTAGGATTGGGCATAGGTTGAGCAGGCAACTGAGGAGGTCGAAAAGGTGGAGGTAAAGGCAATAGTGGAGTAGACTAACTTGGAAGTTGGCATTGAATAAGATGTATGCGTAGATGGATATGACTGCATAGGTGGCTAGTAGGAATATGGAGAATGAGTTGGCCCTCTCCAACCTTGTTGCCATGGTTGAGAAGGTTGCCCGTGCTGATATTGATTGCCATACTGCCACCGCTAATTAGTGTTAGGAAAAGAATATGCATGTGAATTATAACCAAAATAGTGTGGAGAAAATTCAAGAGCCATACCTGCACCTACCTGAGGCCAATTCTTTCTTGCTCCCATAGCATACAAGTATTCAGCTTCAAGCTGTCCCCCTGTAAATGCAGCTTTAAGTCCTGGTATAGAGGGACATTTTTCTGTGACATGGTCTTCTACACAAATAGCACACTTATTAGTTTCTTTCAAATTAAGAGGACACTCTTTAGGAGGATGCTTGTCTCTACATTTAGGATAGAAAATACATAATGACTCTTGTTCCTTCATGAGTTTTTGTTGAAATTTTAAAGAGTCCAACTGTTTGGTAACAGTATTCATTATATCAATTTTCATGTTTTCCATTTTATTTTCTAGTCCAATAATCATAGCATCAGTAGATTCAGTTTTTCTATTTCTATTTCAAGTTCCTCTACTGGATCTATACTGATTTCTTGAAAATTTCCTGCATAATTCACAAATTTGTTCAAAAGTTTGCTGAGAAATATCACCTTGTCCTAACAAATTTAAATTATTTCTAGCATTATCAGTAAGTCCTCTTAAGAACAAGGTTCTAATAGTACTGGGATCAAACTTAAGTTTCAACCTTTGTAAAATATACAGAAATCTTTCTAGGTAATCTTCAAGAGTTTCATCATCATCCTGTATGATTGTAAAAATCTCATCCTGCGTGTCCCGAGTTTTGCAATATTCTTGATATTTAGACAAAAACACTCTCTTCATCTGATCCCAAGGGGTTATAGAGTTTCCTCCTAACCCCATAAACCAGCGTAGAGCTGAGTCCTTGAGAGTAACAGGAAATAATCTTAACTTCTGAGAGTCAGTTAAATAATCATAACTTCTACACAGAATATCAAACTCAAATAGAAAAGAGTCAAGATCTTCATGAATTTTACCATGAAAATGAGGGACAGCTGATGGTGGAATATTCTTCATTTGCGCCACAGTATCAGGGTCCACAATTGGAAACACAAAAGTGGATTGTTCTCCACTTACCTGGTTTTCACCAGTCCCTTCCACATGATCTTCATGGTCTGCCATTATTTCCCTTTTACTTCAACCGCTCTCAACAGGCTAAACCACACCTGAGTTGTTGTCACTAGAATCTAGGTGGATTGTTTTTGCGTGAAGGGTTTGAATTGGATTGGGCTTCCTGCTTACAGAAGGAGACCCAATATGAGAATTGTTTTCAGAATTCTTTTGGCCCTTAGTGAGCTTCGAACCCTTACCTTTTCTAAGCATTCATTTCAAAAAAGAAAGAAAAATAACAAACAACTTCTAATAAAAACGATGTCAGAAATCAATTAACACCAGTACGATTCCTTCAAAGAAGCTTTTCTAAACAATACTACAAAAATAAAGGAAAAATTACCTCTATTGTATAATCAGAAAATTCTTACCAAATCAAATCGCCTCCCCGGCAACGGCGCCAAAATGTTGGGTGTAGGAATTACACTTAAGCAAACTCCTCAACACTTAATTTGTCAACCCGAGGGATCCGTAAACTTAGAGACGAAGCACAGGCAATGCCAGAGATGGTATGAATCTTCCTAATATAAATCCCTACTTTTTTTAAAGGAAAGATTGCAGAATCAAATTAAAAAGAGAAAAAGGCAACTTGAACCATCAAAATAATCTAAGACTGGAACAAGGAAGAATGCATTTGCAAGAGGGAATTAAAGATAAAGGGAAATCACTCTAGATAATTATTGTTTAACTACTGAGTGTGTGTTTTTCTTTAGCAGAGACACTTAGCAGTCTCATCAGATGGGCCCTTAAACCTACTCCTTTAGATATTTCCTTCTTGCACTAATCTATCCTGTACTATCGCAGTCTGCTTGCACTAGTGCAGGAACAAAGATTTATGCAGAAGGTATAAATGATGTCTTTACTAAAGGCTTTTTACTTCCTACAAGGGCTTGAACTTTTCCAGGTTCAAAGCACTCAGATCCCGTGGCAAGAAACTAGTTCTTGCACCAGATCAGAGCTTCCTGCACTTAGAATTTAATTCTTAAAATGAGTGCTTAATTATTGCAAGTGCTATTATACTGTTAAATCAAATTGCACACATAAAAAGTGAATGTTTCTGATCTTAATAGAGTGTGGGAATAAAGAAACAATCAATATACATTCATCATGTCATGAGCATTTAATGAAAGAAAGAAAATTGAGGGAAGTATACTAAGAAGGCTTGCGACATCACACCAACGTGCACTTATGCAGGTTCATTTCTCCTGCTTGGACCAGGTGGGGAAAACCAATCAAACAGAATTGCAGAAAAGGAGATATCACACCAACGTGCACTAGTGCAAGGTTATTTCTCCTGCTTGGACCAGGCAGAGGAAAACCAATCTGAAATCAAGTGCAGGAAAGGGAATTTATCTACTTCACACAACATATCCGCTTTCACTCAGACAGGAATGCATGTGCTTAAAATTAAATCACACTTGACAATGTAGACACAAATTACAGGAAAACGGGAAATGGGGTAAACGTGCTGGGCTGGCTGGGCCCTAGCCAACCAGTGCATTTCCCCTTTAAATGAAAACATTTCTCAGTAGCTTAATCAATTCATCAGCTCAAATATAGAAACGCAATTTGTGAAACATGAGGTGGAGCTCCCTTTTATTAATTCACTGAGGCAAGTACATACATTAATACATTGTCCAGCCCAAATTCGGGCGATAACAAAATACAGCAACTTGTTACCGCCTCTCTGGTTGTGTCTCTGTTCTCTTCTACTATCAAAAACTTCCCTTAGTCCTATTTACATTCTACATTATATAGATCTTTGGCCAAAGGCCAAAATAGATCATTCAACCGATTACATAACCAAACGCAAAATTTAGCTTTTCGGCCTTCAAAATTAGACAGTTAGCAAAACTGGCCGTAGCCAATCTCCAGCTTTCGTCCTTCACAGATTCGATCTCGGCTGCCTTTGGATCGATCTTGTTGTCGTGGTTGAAGCTGCTCAAAACGAGGCGGTGATCAAGGAGGTTCAGATCTACTGCAAGGATTTGTTGTGCTGGCAACGGTGCAAGATCCGATCTTGCACTAGGATCAACGGTCACAGTAAGTACTCTAACTACCAAATAAACATTGGAGATATCGATAAGTTACAAAGAGTGATTAAAAGTAAGAAATCATGTAATAAATGATTAATTAATGCTAAGTTAAATTAAAAGTATGAAAAATAAAGTTTATACGAAATATGTCATCGTGCTTGGACTGGTGCAAGATGAGGGTGTATAAAAGAGGTAAAACAACGTTAAATGGTTATGATTTAGGAAGGGGAAAATGGAAAAAAGAGAGAAAATTAGGGGGCTAATAGAAAGGAACTCCTAATTTCGGTCTTTGATACCCTAAGAGCTCAACTCTTACTGTAACTGCATACACCGATGCTGATTGGGCCGGAAGTGTAGATGATTGAAAAAGTACTAGTGGAAATGCATTCTTCCTAGGAGACTGTTTAGTATCTTGGCTCAGCAAAAAACACACATCCATATCATTATCCACAGCTGAAGCCGGGTATATAGTTGCCACAAACTGTTGTACTCAAATACTATGGATGAAGGAAGCTCTAAAATATGTCAACATAGGTACAGATCAACCAATTACCATCTATTGTGATAACACAAGTGCTATCAATCTCAGCAAAAATACAGTGATGCACTCAAAGACCAAACATATACCAATCAAGTATCATTTCCTTCGTGAACAAGTAGCTGAACAAAACATCATCTTGGAATATATCAATACTAAGGAGCAGATAGATGATATTTTCACAAAACCTCTTCCTCGAGAAGCATTTGAACATCTTCATCAAAAGATGGGGGTTATCTCTTTAGCATCACTTAAGTTTATTCATAAAGATGTTACAGGATAGGGGGAGCAGTTCTACAGGGGGAGAAATTCGACAAGGGGAGTCCTTATGCATTCCTTTGCCATTGATGTCAAAGGGAGAGAGAAGAAGAATATTGCCATCAATAACAAAGGGGGAGATTGTTGACATAGATTGTCATTGATGCCAATATGGCAATATTCTAGGAAGCAAGAAAGCATGAGGAGAAACCAGAGGAAAGCCAAGATAGTCAAGCCATTGGAGAGACTATCGGAGGTGGAGGAATTCATCAAAAGAGGAGTTAACGCATCAGAGGAGTATTGCAGAATATCAAAGCAGAGCTATTGGAGGAGCATAAACAGAGCTATCGGAGCTACAGGAAGAGCCATATTGGGAGTATCGGGAGTAATATATGCTAAAGAAGAACTATCAGAATCAAAAGGAAGACCAATCAGAGGAGCAGAGAGGAAGATTGGAATACATATATATGCAAAAGAGTACAAAGAGCGGAGGACATAGAGAAATAGCGGAGCAGGATATAATATAAACAGAGTTAAAGGAGTGGAGCAATATATATACTATCAGAGGCGGAGTATATATATATATATATATATATATATATATATATATATATATATATATATATATATATATATATATATATATATATATATATATATATCGGAGAAATCATATCGGTGGGTTCTATTATGTGCCACTACCTGAAACCCCCGACAGCGATATACATGTGCGGACCCGACGATATATATGTCCAGGTGTATAAACAGTTGAAGTCCGGCTAAGTGTTTCGAAGTGGGGTTTTTTAGTGTATTTCATATGTATCCTTGTATTCCGGCTCTAAGCCTTGCCACATTAAAATATGCGATTGCAATGTGTATATATATATTATATAATTGCGATAAAGTATGCAGACCCGCTGCAACATTGCAATATGAATTAATACTATATCGCATCCGCCATATTGCAAGTGTTTAAGGCCTTGCCGCATTGAAAGCGTCGATTGCAATATATGGTGTGGACCCAATGGATTCATCAACAACAGTTTATATAATATCGTGTCTAGCAGGGGAATTGGCCATCGGCCATCGGCGATGTTATGGGCTCGACTTATAAAAGACTTCCGGAAGCCGCGATTTCTGATTGCGATAATGTTGTGGAGGAGCAGACTCGATGAAGTTATAGACGCGCGCGTAATGTATTTGAAGTCCAGCCTTAAGTGTTCAGTTGGGTTTTTTCCTGTGTATTCTGATAAATGTGTTGCCCGGGGTTTTTAAGGCCAAAAGCTTAAGTTAACAGTTCCAATAGTTTAGTGGGCCCGAACGATTGCGATTGCGATGGTGACGTGGCATGTGGGGCCTCCTTGTTGATACTGTCTCTCAAATGAAATCCTCCGTAAACAATAAAGTCCAGTGTATGAATATTATTATTGAAAAAGGGCCTCTCTGTTATAGTTTTAATATGCAACATTTTTTCTTTGTATTTCGGCCCTCTCTTCTGAATTAACTATGTCCTTGGAGTATTGGTGAACTTGAAAAGATAGAGGAAGCTAAAATCCGGGAATCCGAAGGACAAGTGAGCGCAGATGAAGCTAAAGCGAGCGAAGGAAGGAATCTGAAGGATCAAGCGAGCGTTGAGGAAGCCGAAGAGCCAGCGGAAAGAGGAAACCAATGGTCAGAGGCATCAAGAATACATAAAACAGGAAAAACAAGGAAAGTTGGGTGTGTGTGTGTGAATAATCAGAGTTAGAGGAAGCTGAAGTTTAGGCAGAGGCAGAAGAAGCAGGAGAACAGAAGTGAATCATAAGCTCAGCAGGCTTGGGAGCAGAGAACTACAGCAAAATAGATTCCGACAGTTTATAATAAAGGGTTGGAGCCCGTGAGGTTGGAGCCTCAAAACTGAAAGGATTGGATTCCTTGGGAGTTGGTGATCCTAAGTCCAGGATTGTTGCCTTGGAAAAACAGAGTTGGGGCTCTGGAGGTTGGAGCCTCACAAAAGTCCAAGTTGGTGCTTGGCAACTGATTGCAACCATTTATATATTGTATCTATTTTATTGCATAGATTATATTAATAAAAGCATTTATTCCAGCTATCTATTTTTGTGTTCCATATATAAATGTTTTTTTCTAATAAAAAGAACAATTGAAAAAAAAATATTGATTCACCCCCCCCCCAGTATTTCCAACAGGTGCATGAGCGGTTCTAACACACGGAGGGTGAGGTGAGTGCACCCTTTGGAAACATGTGGAAGCATGGGGTTAAGAAGGGAACACACGAGAAAAGATGCATCACAAACTGGAAGGCAAGTGAGCTAGCAATCCAAAGTGATGGTTAAACCAACAACACATTTTAGTAAGATTCATACATACATATACATAAAATAGCTACACATGCATTCATAATCAAACATATACATATATCATTTAAAGTAAACAAGATAGTTGAAATACAATACGACATATGCATGAAACATGTTGGCTCTGTTATATTAAGAAGTGAAAGTTCCATTCATACAATACAACCATGACCAACCACTAGTTCTGACATCAGAACATTACAGTCACTGTCGCTTGCTCCTCCAAAGAGATATACTAGCTCTGCACAGTGGAGAAGTCAAGGCTCATTACAATACTCTCCAAGCTTTCTTTAAGATACTCCTATTGGAAGCTTGGCTGACCAAAATCCTTTACAATGAGTTATGAGGTTCTAATTATAGCAAAGGGTGGGGCAACCCTTGACATTCCCGCTTGTGACTCTTAATCTACCCTCATGACTCTTCACCTACTATATGACTTTTACATCCAACTATCGACACTTGGACTTTCACTGTACATGACGTTACATTACAATGCACATGTACCCATGTGGGATGGCATAGGCTTGAGCAAGCCATGCAAGGCATCACTAAGACTTGGACATATGTGGGATTACCAACACTTCGACATCCTGATGGTGGTGGACCGTGGCAGACTAATGCCAAGCTTGGTGGTCCATGGTGGTGTCCGAGCACTCAATGGTGACATCCTGCTAAAAGTGAACTCTTTCCTCCGTTGCATCTAGGTACACTGATATCACTCCTCTATCCAACTCATTTGATAGCATGTGCATGGTCATCCTAGGTGTGTCCGAACCAACAACATACTAATGCATAGTGTCTGTGCTAATCTCCAAGCATGTGTTGGTGGCCATGCGCATCAACTTGTCAGAATACATGTTCAGATCCAGTTGGACTTGCTTATTGTCTTCGCCTTGGTGAGTGTGCCAAAAGGGTGGGATCTCATTCATGCACACAATGACATGCATGTTGTTGAATTCCCTTGCATGTGATCAACAACACTGCTCACCTTGTCTGCTCTGTGCCAGCTGCTGGGATGGATCTATAACTTGTACAGGCAGAGTTTCCTCCATCTATGCATGTTGTGCCCCCTACTGTACATGTTCCTGCTATAACTCATTCTCTCGTATGTGTAGCTCCTGTTCTTCCTTGAGTTGTTGCTTCAGCACATGCAACTCCTTCTCTATTTCTCTCTCTACCTTCGCGCGATCTTCATGTCGTGCCATCACCTCATAGCCTCAATCTCCAAATCTTCTTTCGTCATGAGTGGATCTGCGTTGAACTTGCAACTTTGCTATGCCCCTATGCTGTCAACAACCTTCCTCTTGCATTCATCGCGTGCATGTGTGTTAGAAAATTATATATTACAAAGAAATCGAACAAATAAAATTTATTGCAGAAATATAAATACAAAAAACACATAAAACAAGAGAGACACAGATATACATGGTTCACCGAATTTGGGCTACGTCCACAGGAAACAACCAGTCCTTCCTTTTATATTATCCAGAAAACTAAAGAGATACAACCTACATTAGATCCGCTGTAATTTCCTCTTTGCTTTCACACAATCTCCTCTCTCTTTCTCACTCAGAATATAGATCTACATAGACGCAATACAATTCCCTCATATATAGTGAGGGGTTGCCTTCTAGGGAAAAAAACCTTAAATTAAACATAACTTCTACCGCCATATCTCGCCTTAATGAACGGCCCAGATTGACTACGAAATTACAACATTTTATAAGGCAATTTTACATCTATTTTTAGCTTCGGGGGAACTACCCCCGATCCCCTGCTGGGGAGGGATCCTAAAGATTGTTGCCGCCACATTACGAACTAGGTTACAATGTGGTGATACCTCTGAATAAAGAAGATAATCAGGATCCACACCCAACAGTGTATTGCCTTCTTCTACTGTTGATGGTGTTTCTCGTTGTGATGTCGTTTCCATTCATCTTGATATCCTTGTCCATGAACAACTTGATGTCTTCATGGATAGGCAACTTCATAAGCACTTGATCGACTGCATCCCCAGTTGTGCTCTTAATGGTGTCTTTGACTGTGCTCTCCTGGAAGCCATTGTACTTGTGCTGTTGGGAGGTGGACGACACCTGTGATACCTGGAGACATAGAAACATGCATGGAAAGAAATCTATCAGTTGAAAACCAAAACAAACTGGAGGACTGACATGCAACGTACCTGTGTGATTGTCCGTGAAGATTGCGTAATTTTCACCGGGGGGCTGGAAGACTAACTGCCAAGATTGCGGATGACATAGTTCGAGTTGCCTGGAGGCTAACTGACTGTTGGAACTATGTAATGGACAGTCCAGCCTGGCCTGCTGAGGACTGAAACTGCACAATGCGCAATTTCAATCAGCAGTGGCATGCAACCAGCAAACTGCATTACGCAGTTTCTGGGGCCAGCAACACACTGCCTCCAAGAATTACGCAATGCAAGCCTAGAGGTCAGTGCTGGACCAGACTTGCGCAATTTATGGAGGGAAGGTAGATCCTTCACTTCCGAAAATGCGTAGTGCTAGTCGGCCAAGGCACGGTCCAGGCCAAGGCAACCCAGATCGGCCAACGGGTGACTGAAAACATGAGAAGTTTGAATGCATGATGATATAAGTGTAAACAAGGGTGAATGATTATGCATGCAAACAGTAAGTGCAGGATTCATAAAACAGGATGCATGCATGTGTGTGAAGTGGGTCACCGTGACAGCGACCGTTGGTGCAAAAAACAGTGTCATGCATGCAACAGTAGTGAGATGCGAATGAAAATTGAAACGGCACTTGTACAAGCTAACATGTATGCAAATGACAACAATCATTCACAAAAATCAATCAGACAACATTCACACAAGCCGAAAGACAAAAAGTGATAGAAAAGCAGCCCAAGACATGCGAAGCGGGCTTACCTCGAAACAGCTGAGTTGAATGTGCCGACGACTCCTAGATGCGATGTGGGATGTCAAAGCTATAAGATCGATGCGATGAATGAGATCTGCAGCGTCCGGTTCATAATTTTTGGTAAAATCAAGGTTATGACGCACATGCCACAAATCTAGGAAAAGCAACACTTAGTGGGAAGTTTCTGAAATATCCTTGCATATAACCTCCAGCTGCTAAAAATAGATCCCTAAATCTAGGGATGCCTTTACATGTTTCCTCGGGAAAAGAAGTCCATGCATGTAAATCAGTTTTGCTCGGTCCCAGAGGGAACCGGTCAAATTGAAGGCACATGCATCGGTCTGCGAGCCTAGGATGAAAATTTGCGTTGTTCCTAGGCTGAGCAGAGTTGGCTGTCCCAGAGGGATTGTGTAATTTCTGGGAGGAACTGGTGACTGTCTCCCAGGATTGCGCAATTTCTGGGCTGAGCAGTTGTCGTGGGTCAGATTGCATAATTTTCTCAAGGAAGCATGTCTGACTGCATTGCGCAATTTCTGAGCCCAACAGGCTACCTGACTGATTTGAACAATTTCTGCTAGTTGCTCGGCTAGCTGTCCCAAAGGGATTGTGAAATTTTTGGGAGCAGCAGGTGACTGTCTCCTAGGATTGCGCAATTTCTGGGCTGAGCAGCTTTCCCGAGATGAATTGCGCAATTTTTTAGAGGAAGATTGTCAGGAAGAATTACGCAATTCTGGAGCCCAACTGGGTTTGCACAATTTTTGGAGGGAAGGCTGGTTCCCCTCCATAATTGCACAATTCCCAGAGGGATCTTCTCAACTAGAAACTAACAGTAAGTCCGGAAATCAGCCTGTGAAGGAGGTGGAACAAACTTGCATGCACAGGCTAACAAGACTCTATGAAACAACTGAAGCTGATGTGCTTGATAGTGCAAGACATGCTGTTAAGGATGGTTGGTAGGGAGACTCCAAAACAAAGCTAAGGAAAAATTTTGGAGGGTGGTTGTAGCCGATACAACACATTATCATCATCCATCCATTCTTAATTTTCTACTTCTATCATTGTTTTTGCAGGTGGGTACAATGTAAATTTCTTTGTCAAGCTTCCATCTAAGATAAACATGTCTCTTGATCTACAACTGATAAAATCATCGGCTGTAGCTAACCATGGCCTTCCTAGAATTAATGGATGTCCTCCTAAATTATTCTTGGGTGTTAAAATCATGAAATCACAGGATATTTCCAATAATCTAAGGATACATATATATCCTCTAACACACCATCAGGTTTAATTATAGACCTATCTGCTAATTGTAACAATGTTGGTGTGTACTGAAGATTAGGAAGCTTCAATTTATCCATAGTTTGTTTGCTCATTATGTTTATGGCTACTCCTAGATCAATCAATGTGTTTGGTATTTTAGTTCCATTGATGTGTGTTTTCACAATGGGGCTTCCTGGATCTAAATATTTTTGAATTTTTGTCTTCCCCATCATGATATCTACAATTCTCCTGACTAGTTGAATTCTTTTTATTTCTTTTCTTTTTCTTCCTAATCCTTGAGTACTCAATTCCTTAATTGTTTTTGCAAAAATCAGTATTTCTTTTATTGCTTGTAATAAAGGAATTTTTATACAGACATTTTTCAATTCATCTAACATATCATAATCAGGCAATATGATTTGTTTCTCTACTCCTTTATCGATTTTCAACCTTTCAGGAAAAGGTGGTCTTGAGACAAATACTGAAGGTTGTTCTATAATAGGAGTATTATTAGAATGTATAGGATTTTTTTCTATTTGAATATTTTCTTTCTGAGGAAGGGAAATCTCTCCTTCAGAGTCATTATTATCTTTTTGGGAATTCTTTTATGTTTCTTGAATAACAACAGATGGTTTCTTCCTTTCTAATACTCTACCAGATCTTAATTGAACATTATTCATATCTAATGGAGTTATCATATAAGTTTGAGGATTATGTCCTTCTAAGTTGTAAACAGGTTGTGAAGTTTTATTGTTTGGATTTGGGAGTGGTTGAACGGGTAATTGATTTGGTCTTTGTGGAAATGGCAAAGAAAGTTGTGGATTTGCATTTTGAGCTTGAGTTTGAGGTAACTGGTTGGGTTGAGGGAAGTATTGTGGTGGAAATTTTGGATAAGGTGGCAGATGTTGTTGAGATTGAGAATATCTTCCATAAGGATTTTGCCATCATTGATTCCAAGATTGTGGTTGAGCCCAAGGCTGCCATGGCATAGGTGGATTCCAATTATTTTGTGAAGATTGTGCAAATTGTTGAGGATTAAAGCCTTGAGTTTGATTTGTTTGAGGATTTTGCCATGGTCTTTTGGCAATAAAGTAAAGGGGGTCTACTTGATTTGGTATTCCTCCTTCACTGAACATAGCCTTAAGATCTGGTATAGAGGGAAATTCTTTTGTATCATGATTTTCCACAATATAACACAGGTTTCTATGCTTTTTAAATCTGAAGGACATTCTCTCAGAGCATGTTTCTTTCTAGACCTAGGACAAAAGGTGGATTGTCAGGCCAGGAGGTAACTCCTCAAATGAGATTATGTTTATTCATTTAGGTTGATCATAGTTATATATATGAGGGAGTGACTGTTGAGTTTCATCTCCCGATGACTGTTCGTTTTCTCTTATTATTTATTTACACTATTTACAATTGTTCACCCAATCCCTATGATTAGGTGTCAACATTCCCCCCCTTAATCTGAAGGGATGTTGGTGAGTCCAAGCATCATTCTGAATCTTTCAAGCTTTTCTCTTCCAAGCGCTTTGGTGAAGATGTCTGCAATCTACTCATTAGTGGAACAATGGCAAAGATGGATTGTTTTGGCCTCAACATGATGTCAAATCAGATGATATTTTGTATTGATGTGCTTCATTCGATCATGGAACTTTGGGTTCTTGGCCAACTTTATTGCAGAGGTATTGTCAATCATGAGTGGAGTCGAATGTACTTGTTTTACCTGCAAATCTTCCATAATTTTCCTGAGCCACACAATTTCTTTTGTTGCCTCAACTGCTACCACATATTCTGCCTCTGTTGTGGAATCTGCTGGAACTGATTGCTTGCGTGATCTCCACGAGACAACTACTGATCCAAGACTCATAGCATAACCAGAAGTAGCTACCCTAGTTCCTTTGTCTCCATCGAAGTCTAAATCAAAGTATCCAATCAAGCTGAAGTCGCCCACCTGTGTATACTTCAGTCCAAAGTCTTGAGTTCTCGTCAAGTACTTTAGAACTCTTTTTGCAGTAGACCAATGTCCCTCACAAGGCTTTTGCATAAACTTGGAGAGGATTCCAACAGGAAACGAAATGTTTGGTCTAGTAGTAGTTAAGTAGTTGAGACTTCCTACAAGTTGTCTATACTTTGTTGCATCCTCAATGATCTAGAATTTATCCTGGACAAAGAATTAAAGGTATTAAAGGCTCATGTGCATGGATGTTCCTATGTTACTTTATGCGATGGACCGATAAGATTGCTAGAATACATAGACCCTGAGGCAGTTAGAGAAAACATAACAGGAAACCATGTAAACACAACAAGTTTAATAAGGAGTTCACCCAATGCTCTTGGGCTATGTCTCCTGGTCCAGCCTTCAGTGGTGGCCTCTCTATTATGTTTTCAAAGCAAAGCTTTACAACAGTGAGCTCAATTCGAGTCTCACTAAACAGATAAAATCATTAGGACTTGGAGTACATAGACTCTCCTTACTGAAACACGACCTCTACTGGTCACAATAGCATGACAGGCCTATGCCAAGGAGTTCGCTTGAACCTCTCAAGCCTTCTCTAGAGTACACAGACTCTCTGACTCTCTCTGGCTCTATCTGGCTCGATGCTGCCTTCAGGTCAGCTCGGCTTCTACTCTCTGTTTTTTGCTCTTAGCTTTCAGTGTCTAACTAACTCTCTCTTCGTCATTGCCTACTCTGTCTTTGTCAGTTCATGGCTTTAAAGCCAGTCTGTTCTTTGACTGTTCGTTTCCGCTTCCTGGCCTTCTAGTTTCCCTGCCTCTGTCCATTCGATTTCCTCTGCTCTGCGTCATCATCACTAGGTAACGCCTCGCAGGGAGGTGGCCACCTATTTCCTAACGAACTGAGTGTTAGATTCCTTGAATCATATTTGAATGGCCGTTAATTCCGTTTGCTTCAAGATTGCCCGCGAATCACGACTCTTTTGCTAAATCATCATCCACGTCAGACTTCAAATCCCCTGTAATCTTGCTTTATCACCTGTCAAATCTGGTCATTTATCGGGATGCACCTCTACCATTGATCTGGGCCCCCCAGATCCTATGGTTGTCGCTCATATCGGGCGGGTAAGTTACATGACGTTTACCGTCCGATGCGGGCGGTTTTCTCTCTCATCCGTGGGACGCGTGTCGCTCGGTGTGTGGCATCGGGCGGGACTCAGTCAAAACTACTTACCGCCTTAAAGCCTTTCGATATCCTGTCGGTTTGGGGAATCCTGTGCTACGGAACTGAATGCATTACTTTTCCACATTTCATAGCGATTTCGGGTCCCGGCGCTTTGGGGCTTTCCTTCACTGAAGGGGGCGCCCTGCAATACGCAATTAGCGCTTTAGTGCTAATCGCGTATCAGAATCTACCTCTATTTCTCGATTTAGCCTCCAGTTTTGCAATTTGTGCCATCGTGCTTTACCATGGGCCAACGGTCTGCGGGCTCAACCGAGGATCCTCGTTGCTCCACTCTGGCCACAACTGCAACTGTCATGAGGATTCCTTCTGATAGCTTGATTTTTCTAAGACTTGAATCTTTTGGCATAATTTAAAATAGTGATGAAAACTAAGAGAGTGTTTAGGATCCAATTCGGATCACTCAAATTCTTTTCCTTCAATGGATGTGAGCTTTAAGTTTTGTTCCATTGGAGTAGTCAGAGGATTGCATTTAGCCATGCCAAACCTGTTCAACAAATCTCCAATGTACTTCTTTTGAGAAAGGAATATGGACTTCGGATGTTGAGTTACTTCAATACCAAGATAGTAATGAACATATCCCAAATCAATCATTTCAAAACCTTTCATCAATTCCTTCTTTATGGATGCAATGTAGCTCTCATTGTTCCCTGTCATCAAAGATCATCCACATATACCACAAGATATACAACTGTTTTGCCAACTTTCTTGACAAACAAAGTTGCATCATCAACATCATAATGTTTGAAATTGAGTTTTAGAAGATGCTCAGTTAGTTTTTCATACCAGGCTCGCGGTGCTTGTTTGAGGCCATACAAGGATTTCACAAGTTTTCATACTTTATGTTCATGTCCTTTCACAGTAAATCCTTCAAGCTGGGACATAAAAACATTCTCTTTTAGATCTCCATTCAAGAAATCAGTTTTTACATCCATTTGATGGACTTTCCAACCATTCTGAGCTGCTAGGGAAAAGAGTGTCTGGATGGTAGCCCATTTTACTATGGGGGAAAAAGTCTCCTCATAATTAACCCCTTCCTTCTGTGCAAAACCTTTTTCCACAAGCCTAGCTTTTTTCTTTTTAAGTGAGCCATCAGCTTTATACTTGTTCTTGTACACCCACTTGCAGCCAATTGGTTTGGTTCCCAATGGAGGATCGACCAGCTTCCAAGTGTCATTCCTTATTAAGGCATCATACTCCTTTTGCATCACTTCTTTCCATTCATCATGAGAAGTGACTTCTTTGAAGGAAGTTGGTTCAATATGTTAGGTTCCTATACCAATAGGAGTCATAATTTTTGAATGACTGAGATTAAAACCTGTAATATGTACATACCTTTGCTTTCTGCAAATGTTTTTCATATTCAAAGAAAATTAAAAAATATAAAGAGGGTATGTCCTAAAAGAAAAATTAAAGGAAAAAAAGAGTAAAAAGGTCAAAAAAATATGAAAAATATGAACCCCAAGAAAAGAAAAGACCATGAAACTGTGCTATTCAAAATGCCACTACTATTTACTTTTTATGCAGAATAAATGATTGTGTGCAGTTTGTAACCTATGCCACAATCCATGATGGTCAAAATGTTTAAACTTGGCTATTTCATGTTTATAGATAGAGAATAAAAATCTGACCAAACAGTTTAATCTTGGCAGATAAGCAGATTAGGTAGAGTAAATAAAAAAGGAGCTCAATTGTTTAATCTGAGCTCTTGGATGTAATAAGGTTAGATTTAGTTAGATTATCATTGTAAAGAAAAGAAAAATGTTTATAAGGGTTTGCTAGCTCAAATGCACCCTAATAAAGAGAAGTAAAAATGGTAGGATGAGTAGATGGGTAAGTAGAAGAAAGGTTGCATAATTGTGATGATTGTTAGACAAAAGCATATTTATCACCCTCATCATGAAAGTTCTAAGTATGAATGAGAAATTGGACTGGAATAAAGTTCACAAAGTCAAATTGATTAATTTCCCCTCACTCATTTCACCCTTTACTTAACTAATTTCCCACAATAAGGTTGAAGTACCCAAAATCTTAAGTCAAAGGGGCTCAAAGCATTTCTCTGACTTCTGGAGGGACTGAACCCTCGGCCCAATGACTTATAGATCTTAAGTACTAAAATCCCCTCATAAACATTCACCCCCTTCAATTCATTCATTTTCCCCTAATAAATCCCTTTTCCTAAGGTTAAAACACCATTTTCCTAAGGAAAAGCAATCACCCCCATGAATACCCTTTTTTTATGAAAAACCCACAAAATGTACTTAGCCTAAGTTGTAATGTTTCTATGTAAAAAGCGAAGGAATTACAAAAACACATTATGCTTAGCGCACTTCATTTATCTCCCGCAATTTTCATATTAACTTTAACATTATTTATATGTTAATTCCCAAAAAAACCCCTTTTCTCGTATATTTTATTAAACCCCTTTAATATTAATATCCCTACCCCGAAGTTTGAAATATAAACTTTATAATATACAAACCCCGACAAAAGACATAATTAATCGATCTACGATTAATTAAAGTCAAACCATCTGTCAATCAAATCCCCCCCGACACTTTAATCCCCGCCTTAACCCCTCATTAAGCTAAAACCGCCGCGTTTAATTGCCCGCCAGGCCCCTCCATTACCTTTTGTGCAACTCCCGCGCCCGACTACCGTACGATCTCCCCCCTCCCCATCTGATGGCCCATGATGATTTCGAAAGGGCCCGAAACCCGAACGATACCCGCCCAAAATGGGTTGTTTTCCGTCGGGTCCCCGAGGCAACGTCGCGCTCGATGAGTGGAATTGGGTGGCCTCCCCCCAATATCGTCGAACGCCCAAAGGCTGTGCAAAGCAAACCACTTATTGCCAGTTCGCTACCCGCCAAATCTGTCACTGTTCATCCCGCTACGCGACAAACGGTCACTGTACACCTGTACCTGCCAAATTGACTTTTTGCACATAAATCCAAAAAAATCCCCAAATCATTGTTTTTATCGTTTTTAACTGTAATTTTCCATGCACGCGCCTGTGAATGTTGAAAGCCGTCAACCCATGTACACTTGCACTCTGAAGACGCCAAAATCTCCCAGATTGCCTTCCAGCCTGATTGAAGCCTTTTCAACCGTTCAGAATTGCCAGTTACCTGGTTCACACCCCGTTTTCTTCAATTCCAGGTATTTAAGCCAGAATCCATTGAAAGCCCTGTTAAATTTCCGAACCAGTCTCTAAATCTTTCTTAATTGAAATTAAAGGGAACTTTAATAACATAAAACCCACCTGGAATTGAACCCCCATTACCTCAAAAACTGAAATTTTACTTTCCCCCATTCTTAAATCCAGAAGAACTAAGAATGATTGCCCCAATTGCTATGGATTTCAGCCAATTACTACTCCTCACCTGGACCTGGACCACCTTCCTCTTGCTGATAAAGATTTTGAAATCAAGGACACCTCTGTCCTTGAAACCCCTATCAAACTGTACTGCCGATACAGAGACCAATACTTAAACCATGCTAATAAAATAGGTCTGTGGGACTGTAATTTTCCCAAGTATCAATTCCCTGAGGTGCACAATTTCCCTGAAATCATTCATTATTGCCATGCAAACTACATTCCCAGTCAAAGAGTAGTGATGTCCCCTGACCAAACCATACTTTTCACCATCACTGCCGAGTCAATCGATGAAATGTTGCAACTACAAACAGGGCAGAACTTGACCCCTATTTCAATTGGAGACCTACTAGACAAATTTCCCAAGCTTACCACTGCAAGCTTGCTAAAATGCTCCAAACCTTCATCAAGGAGGAAAAGCATGTCCCAACACAACCTCCTCCATATGTGGCTACCATATTTTCCCCATTTGGTCAGGATATAGTAGCAATGATTTCTTGTGTTTTAGGCTATACCACCAGTGAGTACATAGATGAAATCATTTTAGCCTTCATGTCCATTTCTACTCCAGGACAACCCCCTGTTGTAATATATGACTATGCCAAGTACATAGCTGATAGGATACATGAACAATTCCTAAGAATGAGTAATGAAAGAGTGTTTAAGTATTCTTTAGTTTTGTACCACCTTTTCTTATATTACCAAGCTGACAAATTCCCTTTCACTCTCCAAAAGCTTGACACTAAAGGTCATCCTAGGTCAGTAATTTTTTTAACTCCTTTGATACATAAGTCTGACTCCCCATATCCATACACAGATTTCATTGATCTTCTTGTACATCCAGTAGTGACTATGCTGCTAGGAAGTCCTCCTCCAAGAATCAGTTCAGATATCAGGAGGATCCTGCAGCTGTCAAAACAACACAAAGTGGGAGATTGGTACTTATACCAAAATCACATAGAAATTAGGATCTATGGTTGTGATTTGGCCCCATATAAACTGCCCAGATACCTCCCAATGAGGTTATTTGCTATGGAGTACTACAGGCAAATAATCAACTCAGATGAGGTGCATTTTGTTAAGGCCAAAAAGAAGGCCTAGCTCAAAATCAAAGATCAACTAGACCCATTAGTATGTAATAGCAGGGAAGCTGGGAAGAAGCAGAGGAAATCCTTCAGAGACTTAAACTAAAACAAAGCTTCATGTGGAGATATGACCCCTATGACTTAATCTGCAACAGGAGACAGAAAAACAAGATGGCTCCATACATTCACCACCGAATCCCTGAGATAGAGAAATATTCAAACCAATTGGAATGGGTGGAGAATACTTTAGTAGACAGGGATATCACTCAAGTAGTGGTTGAAAATGCTCTAATTGATTTAGAGAAAAGGCTTGATGAGGGTTCTTTCTTGAAGGTGCCAAGAGAATCTCAAGCACAAACTGAATCACAAGCCCAGGGAGAATCACAGGTACAAAGTGAATCTCATGTAGAAGAAGAGTCCCAGGTGCAAGAAGAGTCAAAACATCCAAGCCTATCAGAGGAATTAAATCAAATTGGTATACAGCAGTCCACTATCAGTACTCCCCCTAACTTGCAAACCCCTCTGAATGAGGAGAAAAGCCTCAAAAGGAATAGGGAAGAGGTCACTACATTAGGCAGAGAAACCACACAAACACATGCAGAGACCAGGCTAGTCAAAAGGCAGAGGTTAAACCCTGTTTCAAAACAGGAATTCATAGAAGAAACAACGGGGGCCACCAGCACGGAAAGAGAAAGAAGCAAGCCTGCCACTCCTTCTAGGGGCACACTAGAACCTTCCACATCACATACTCAGATGTTGGAAAGGCAACAGAGTGTTGAAGTGTCCTCCTTTAGGATGTCAGCTGACAGGGATCAAGACATCAGAGAAAGGTACAAGGATATAAAGGCCAGGAATGAGAGGCTAAAAGCCCAAACTTATGCACAGTACCTAAAGATGGCACCTACAAACCAAACAAGGCTAATGTCAGCCTATGATGTGAAAGAGGGAAAAATGCAAATGACATTTATGAAGCCCACTACTCAACAACCAAGAACAACAGCGGACTTTAAAAGGGTAGATTTTGAAGTACTGGAAAAGGACATACATCCTATTGACCAGATTGAGCTACACAAACAGACAGGGGAGATGATTTACTCCACCTTGACAGGGAAATCTATCGCAGCTCATCAATTACAAAATTCCCTAAATAATATATCAGCTCAATTCCAATTAGAAAATGCCTCTTCACAGGCAAAAGACACCAGAATAAAGTCCTTAGAGGACTTAATCATTGAGTTGGGACATGATCCCAAAGATGTGAAGGCCACTGAAAGACTGATCAAGAAGAAAAATGATGACATAGCTGCTTTGAAGAAGCAACTTAAGATTCCACCACTACATCATCCACAGACAGCAGAAGTCTTAGAGACCCAAAAAGGACAAGAAGAGCTTATGGACTTGGTCCTAAAGCTAAATGGAAAGTTGAAAGAAACAAAGAAAGAATTAGACACATTGATTTAGTCCAAACAGAGTGAACTAGCCACTACTTCTACAACTGTTATTCCCACAGTAACAATTGCAGTTCCTTCAACACTGGTAGCATCTTTGGCACCAACAGCTCCACCTGCCACAGCACTGCCAGTCACAACTGAGTCTACAACAGAAGGTACCTCAACTGGAAAAGACAGCAAAGTTAGTGAAAGCCATGGAGGAAATGTCCATCCAGGCAATAGAACTTAAAAGGCTTAAGGAGAAAGTGGCAAGCATAGAAACTGACTGCAAGGTTGCCTAGATTTAGCATAGAGAAGAAACACAGAAAGCCCTAAGGATGGGTGAGAAGATGAAGGTCCTAGACAAGGATCTAACTCTACAAAAGCCACTAGGACAGACTAAGGATATGCTCTGGGCCAATATCATTGACTCTGTCACTGATATTTTGCCATCAATTCAAGTAATATTTGAGCAAACAGAACTGGTGAAAGTGGCCACCGAAGCAATTCAGAAGGTAAAGGAGTACTTAGGAGACCAGCCTGAGGATGCTAATCGACTCATCCACTTCTTAAACAGCAAGAACAAGCATGAACTAAATGAGCTTGGAGTGGAGGACAAAACTGAAGCCATCATAGAAGTCAAAAAGGTTTTGTCTAAAAGAAACCTTATGCTTAACCTAGAGGAAAAACACCATAACATGCAGATGGGCATTGACAGATTCATGGCAAAGTTTCAAATTTTGAGAGATAAATGACTTCCAAGTCCTATGGTCATCCATGACAAGATAATGACCCAATTGGATTACGTTGACAGATTAAGGAAGTTGTCCAAAGAACAGGCAAGCACTTCAGGAATCAAAGCCTTGTCAACAGGGAAAGTATTGTATGATACATTAGAGAATCTATTTTTCCTAGATCATGAGGTGAAACATCTCTTTGTCACCAAGCCTAATTTTGCCAAATATACTGAGGCAAACAAGATCTATAGGAGAATGCTCAAAGTAAATTTACCTAAAGATGAATGGTGGGAGAAAATGACAGATTTACTATAAGTTACCACAGTAAATCTGAATGACGGCTGGATGAAATAGGTGAACAGGGTCAAAGTGTAGCAGGTTAAAGAGTATCAGTAAAAGACTAAAGACAAAGATGATTCCATCGTACAAATATCAGCCAGCTTAAAAGGGCTCAAATTCAACTGCCATAGCCAACACTACCACAATAAGAGGGACAACATGATGCAGTTTTCCATCTGTCTCTATCTTCATGCTTGAAGATATTTTTATTTCCTTAATTAAATCTCAAATTGTTATGAGATATTTTGTAATATTTTTTGTATAAATACTTCCCATTTCGAAGTCTTGAGGGTGGATTCAAAGACATTTCTGTAGACTTGTATCTAAAATCAAAGTGCTACTGTATCAAGACTGGATTGGCTTGCTGGATCATGGAATAAAGCTCAGATATTTTTCAGGATTCTTGTGTAAAGAGAAAATCAAATAAGTATTCTCTCATGTGTATTATTGTTTTTCCTTATGTTTCTTAATAATCATATGTGTTTCTATGAAATCTGATTGGTAAAGTAAATGATAATTCAGAACTTGATTTAATGCACTCTGTCTTGACTGTTTACATTCTTAATGTTTTCTACTAAACTATCTTAGTTAGGGAATTCTTAAATGATCCCTTACTTCTGTAGTTTCTTCCTGTGGTCTATGTAGCAAAGGATTCTTAATTGCTCTTTGTTGATGATCACCCTTTGTTCCTCATTCTGATCCCAGTCTAAGGATTCTCCATTGCCCTTTTACCCTGGTTAGAATCATTCCATCCATCAGCCCTTTGAAGATTTGCCTTTTGCTTGGCTAGCCTGCCCTGTAAACAATCCCTTTAATGATCTGGTCCAGTTAATCTATCCTTTGATTGAATCCATAGCCCAATGGCTTAAAGACCTAGCTCTATCCATCTATTCCAAGAATTCCACCACCCAACATTCAATCCAAAATCAAAATCCTCACAAACACTAAGAACTAGCCTGAAATATAATAAAAACAAAGTTAAATCTTAAAGAGAGAGCCCTCTTTGAACCTAAGTTGGCTAGAACCTGAGTCTAAAATATTGGTTTGTGGTTACCTCGGATTATTCCTTCTTTTGATAACTTCTAGGGAAAACTTCTGAGTGATAACATAGTGGCGACCATACTAGGGACTCAAATCGTCAGTCTTAATAAGCCTTTGGGAAATTTCAAATCTTTATTTCAAGCCTCTTGAAGGGTTTATTAGAAATTATTTATAAAAATTGCATAAAAAGAAAGTAATTAGAAAAATTCAAAATTCTGGCTTCAAGCAGAACTCACTATACTAGGGCCAACCTGGATCCAAACCGTCCCCAAGTATTTGATAATCCTAATATGATTTCAAGAATATCCAGAAGACAGGAAAGTTCAGTCAGTCCTACACCTTCAATTAAAGCAAATTCATGCCTTGATGAGTGGTTGTTTTTAGAAGACCTCCCCTTTGATGAGTCATTTGACCTTTCCCTATTTAGAACCAGGTCTGAAAGTGCACTTGATGACATAGTTCTAGATCTGGAATTTACCACAAAACTTGAAGTCTAAAGGGAAAACTTGTCAATTGATCAATATATTCTAAATTCCCCTCAGTCATCCCTTACTACTGTTAAGATCCCTTAACTTTCTAAAATAGTTTCAACTCCATTTAGTTCACCACTATTCCCTTCCATCTCTGAAGTTCATTCCTCACCTCCATTTATACCTTCACTTCCCCACCAACCTACCATTACACATCAATCATCCATTACTACCAGTTCTCCATCACCCACTGTATCATCTTTGGGAACCCAAACTCCACTTCTTAGTCCTGCCTAACTTACAGCCATGGAAAATAGATATGCTTCGCTTGTGTTGCCTGCCCCACGAGGTGCCATGCCACGAGATTACCAGAACAAAATTGTCCAATTTGATGGCATAGGAACTTACACAGCACAACATCACACAAACAAAATGACATATTTCTTTGAATTACATGAAATTGATATTGGAGATGTCCAAATGAGACTGTTTGCTCAGACTCTAGCTGGTGATGTAAGAACATGGTTTAGATCTTTACCTACTAATAGCATAGACACTTTAGAAGTATTTTATCAGCAATTTTTAAATAGATGGGAAAAGAAAAAGAACCCTCTGCAGATCCTTTCAGAATATGAAAACATCAAGAGAGGACCAAAAGAAACGGTCGAGGATTACTGTACTATATTCAACAATATATACAATGCAATACAAGTCAATCTCAGACCCCCACCGAGCTTAGCTTTGATTAAGTTTCCTGATGGGTTTGATATTGATATGGCCTTCCAAGTTAGAGAGAGAAATCCTCCAACTTTAGAAGACATGTTGAGTGTAGCAGTTAATGTAGAAGCTAATTTTCTAGCAAAAAGAGCTAGGGTTAGGAATGAAAGAAGAGGACCCTTGAAAGATGAAGCCTCATCCTCTGACCTTAAAATAGATTCCCTAGCCAAAGGAATGGAAAAACTAATGGATAGGATAGAGAACATTGAAAGGAAGCCTCACTGGGATAATCAACAGACACCTCTAGTGAGAAATCCAAACTTTAGAAAGAATCAAAATCAAAACATTGGAAAAAATGGACCTGATCAGAATATTAGGCCTCCTTTTCAAGAAAACTATGTTGAAACTTCCCATTCAGAAGACCCTGAAAAAGACACGCAAATTAACTTAATGGGATTAGATGAGGAGGAAACTGTCTTTTTTACTCAAGATGATCAAGAACTACACATGCTTCAACAATTACAGACCCAATCAGGAGAATCATTCGATTACAAGCAAGGGTATGATTCTACTATCTTCGAAGTGCACAAATAGTACAACTTGAGGAGTAAAAAGAACACTGATACTCCTGACCAAAACAAGAAAGCAATACCAAATCAACCTAAGAAGATCAAAGTAGTTCCAGTTACAAAAACTCTCCAAATCCTCTCTAGACCAAATCAGAATCCTTCTGGTCCCACCATTGTAGATATAACCAATGACCAACCCCCTAATAATCAACCATCCACTTCAATCCCCTCCAAGGAGACAGTGGAGGAATCTCCAAACATCATATTAGAAAACCCACAGAAAAAGACTTCAAATGTAGAAATAGAAGACCAACCTACTCCAAATCCTGCCATGAAAATTCCTAATCCTCAAACAGAGAAAACCCCTTTGCCTTTCAATTTGGGAGCAGAGGTGGCTAAGCTAAAAATCTCAGTCCCCTTAACAGAGTTGATTAAAAATGAAACTTACAAATCTCAAATAAGAAAATATTTAAACTTCGTTGAGAATGAAGACTCTGTTAACTTATTTGATGATCAACCTGAGCTTATATTCGGTCCTGATTTTAATGGCAAACCATTAGAAGGAGGAATACCACCCTTTTATATTAGCCTTAACCTTCATGATAAGATCTTACACAATGTAATGTTAGATTCTGGGGCTTCCCACAATTTAATGCCTAAATTTGTTATGGAAAAAGTAAACTTAGACATCACTAGGCCTTACAAGGACATGTTCTCATTTGATTCAAGTCAAGTCAAGTGCCTAGGGATGATCAAAGACCTATGTGTTTCCTTAGTACAATATCCTACTAAGACAATTCTCATGGACATAGTTGTTGTTGATAGACCACCTAAATATGGCATGCTATTGTCTAGATCATGGGGGGCTAAACTCCAAGGATCTTTGCAACTTGACATGTCATATGCCACAATTTCAGTCTTTGGACATCCTAAAAAACTATACAGAGAGACCCTAATGAAATATGTAGTGAGTAGTCAAGCTAGGCCTCAAAACTTCCCTATCTATTCCATGCATTTTGACATCGATTCTTTTATTCTATACAGTGCTGAACAAACACAAGAAACTGCTTCAAATAGCATTATTTTAGAACCAAAAGAAATTGCAATTACAGTTCAAAATGAAATTGTCCAAACTCAAGAGCTTTCAGATAGAAAAGATGATCAAGATACCTTAATCAAAGAAGATTTTGTCCCCCCAGACAGTAAGAATTATGAACATGAAATATTATGGCATCTTGAATTTGATGGATCAGTGAACAAGTTGGGGGCAAGAGCAGGAGTGTGGATTTACAATTTAGAGAATGATTATTCAGAGGGCCATGCTTACAGATTGAAGTTAAAATGCACCAACAACATGGCTGAGTATGAAGCACTTCTTTTAGGTCTCAAATTGGTTAAAAAGTTAGGAGCTATAAGAGTTTCTATTATGGGAGATTCTGAGTTGGTTATCAAACAAATTAATGTTGTATATATGACCAAAGACCCTAGATTAAGTTTTTATAGAGGAACAGTTGTAGAAATATTGAACACTTTTCTAGAAACTAAGCTTGCAGTCATTCCAAGGAAACATAATATGCAGGGTCATAGTTTAGCAATGTTTGCTAACGCTTGTAAGTTACAATTTCAACCTAATCATCAATACACCACTGAGTTTAGGCACAGACCTTCTATCCCACACAACTTGAAAAACTGGCAAGTATTTTCCAATGACCAGCAAATTAATAATTTTTTAACTTTAGAGGAAGAATTTGTAAACAGCAACATAGATACTGACATAACATTAGATCTTGATTTTTCAAGTAAAATAGAAATTAACAAATTAGAAGATGAAGAGATAGATAGATTCCATCCCACGAAGTTTACAAAATCTGATATTCAAAACCTAAAGCAAGTTCAAATTGAAGAGATAATTAACGAAGATTCTGAAAGCATTAATATCAAAGACAACTTTTTGCCCAAAGGATTAACCCATTTGAAAGACTTGTTTGATTCAAATGATGTCCCTAGAAAACCAAAGATGGAACTCTTAAAATCTGATGTAGAGGAGTGCAACATAGGGACTGAGGAAAATCCAAAATTAATAAAACTTTCAAAGTCTTTACCTCCTGCTGAAAAAGTGAAATACATAGAACTGCTAAAGGAATTCCAAGATGTCTTTGCTTGGAGTTATGAGGACCTCAAGTCCTATGACACCAGCATAATACAACACACCATCCCCATAAAAGAAAATCAAAAACCTTTTAGACAAAAGCTTAGAAGGATTAATCCTATTCTATTACCTTCTATTGAAAAGGAAATTAGAAGAATGTATGAAGCCAAGATAATAACACCAATTAGGTTCTCTGATTGGGTTTCAAATTTGGTGCCCACAAGGAAAAACACTGGTGAGATTAGACTGTGTGTTAATCTTAGGAATTTCAATAAAGTTTCACTTAAGGACAATTACCCTCTCCCTAAAATGGATCATATGTTACAAAGGGTAGTAGGGTCAACTAGGATCTCATTATTGGATGGGTTTTCTGGTTACAATCAGATTTTACTTCACCCAGATGACTCGACGAAAACTGCATTCACTACTCCTTGGGGCACATTCATGTATGTGAATATGCCTTTCGGATTAAAGAATGCAAGGGCCACCTTTCAAAGAGCTATGGACATAGCTTTTGCTAAGGAAATCCATGACTTCCTAGTAATATACTTAGATGATATCACTGTATTCTCAAAATCTGATAAACAACACTTAGATCATCTAAGGCAGGTTTTCATCAAATGTAGGAAGTATGGAATTTCTTTGAATCCTAAAAAATCTTTATTTGGGTTAGAAGAGGGTAAATTGTTAGGCCACATAATCTCTAAAGATGGTATCTGAATAGACCCTGCAAGAATTGAAGCCATCTTACTGATACAACATCCTAGGAGCATTAGGGAATTACAAGCCTTTTTAGGAAAAATAAACTTTCTTAGGAGATTTATTTCTAACTTAGCAGAATTAATTAGATCACTGAATAACATGTTGAAGAAAGATTCGACCATAAAATGGATAGTTGAGGCTAAGAAGTCTTTTGAAGATATTAAGCTAGCCTTAACAAAAACACCAGTTTTGATCAGTCCGAAGTTTGATAGGGATTTCATTATATTTTCCTTTGCCTCAAAACACACAATCGCTGCAGTCCTACTGCAGAAAAATGATGAGGGTTATGAACAACCTATTTCCCTTTTTAGAAAAGCCTTGAGAGATGCCCCTTTAAAGTACAATATAATGGAAAAATAATTTTTTTCTTTGGTCAAAGCTATCAAAGATTTTATAGTTTACATTCGATATTCTCATATAATAGCCTATGTCCCCAATGCAGTAGTCAAGGATATCCTAACACAGGAGGGTTCAGATGGAAAGAGAGGGAAATGGATTGCTACTATATTAGAATATGACCTAGAAATCAAGCCAACAAAGTTAATCAAAGGACAAGGTTTAGCCAAGCTCATGGTTGAATCGAACTGTTAGGCCTTAGACATAAATTTTATTGCAAAAATGGATAATGGAGAGGACATGGCGACTCCACCAATCAGCCAGGCCTTTATTGAATCACCATGGTATGCTGACATCATATATGTTTTACAAAATTTACAAGCTCCTCCTGAATTATCCAGGACCAAAAGCAGGTTTTTAAAAATGAAATCTTTAAAATTTTGCATACTTGACAATGCTTTGTTTTGGAGGAATCATGAAGGTATCCTTCTTAACTGTTTATTGAAAGAAGAATCTGACAAGGTGTTACAAGAGTTTCATGCAGGTGACTGTGGAGGACATATTTACTGGAAAACCACTGCTGACAAGATTCTTAGAGCCGGTTTCTATTGGCCCACTTTGTTTTCTGATGTAAAGAAATTTGTAACCTCATGTCATAAATGCCAAATTTTTGAAGGAAAGAAAAAGCTTTTACCCCTGCCCCTAAAACCAATATCTGCTGAAGCACCTTTTCAACAATGGGGTCTTGACTTCATTGGTGAAATCCATCCACCTTCTTTTGCTCAACACAAATGGATTCTCACTGCTACATATTACTTTACCAAATGGATAGAAGCCATACCATCAAGGCAAGCCACTGATACTGTTATTATAACCTTCCTTGAATCCAACATCCTATCTAGATTTGGGTGCCCAACCAAAATCATCACTGATAATGCAGCAGCCTTCAAATCTAAGAGAATGATTGATTTATGTAATAAGTACCATATAACATTGGGCCATTCCACAACTTATTACCCCCAAGGAAATGGACTAGCAGAGTCCTCAAATAAAAGTCTTGTAAATATCATCAAAAAACTGTTAGAAGACAACAAGAAAACATGGAACAAGAAGCTAGTGAATGCCTTATGGGCAGACAGGCTAACCACAAAGAAATCCATTGGTACTAGTCCTTATCAATTAGTTTATGGAATGGAAGTTGTTTTCCCATCTTCCTTGGGAACACCAGTGATGAAGTTTCTCCAAGAGTTGCAGGTTGAACCAAATGACATTCAAAGGAGAATCAACCAAACAATTCATTTGCAGCAGACCAGGGAAGAAGTGTACATCAGATCTCAAGTTGTGCAGGAAAGGATCAAGAAGGCTTTTGATAAAAGGACTAAGGCAGAAGATTTTTACCTAGGAGACAAAGTTTTGAAATGGGACTCAAGAAGAGAGGATAAAGGTAAACATGGGAAATTTGATTTCCTATGGAAAGGCCCATATATCATCTATGCATTTAGAGGTAATAATGCTTTCTTCCTTAGAGAAATGGATGGCACAGAAGCAGAAGGAGGACCAGTTAATGGTCAAATGCTTAAACACTACATTGAACCTAGTTACTGATTCCACTAATCATTTGTACATATTCTATTTTTCAAAGTTTAGAGTTGATTGGATAGTGAATCTTTGGAGTTGAAGCCCGAAGAGAAGGCCCTAAGCTTCAAAGCTTTTACTGTCATAAATAGCAATAATGCATAAAACTGAAAAGGAAAAAGTTGCAGAATGACATCACAGCAATTCAAAAGGCCATTGATCTACAAGTTATTGACATTTCACCAGGAAATGCCATCCCCAAGTGGAGCCACTGTTAGGTTCCTATACCAATAAGAGCCATAATTTTTTAATGACTGAGATTAAAACCTATAATATGTACATACCTTTGCTTTCTGCAAATGTTTTCCATATCCAAAGAAAATTAAAAAATATAAAGAGGGTATGTCCTAAAAGAAAAAATAAAGGACAAAAAGAATAAAAAGGTCAAAAAAAGATGAAAAATATGAACCCCAAGAAAAGAAAAGACCATGAAAGTGTGCTAGTCAAAATGCCACTACTATTTACTTTTTATGCATGTTAAACACACACGGCAAAGACAAATAGGAAAGATAAAACATGAGAGTACATTTTTATTAACAAATGATATACATTTATAGTACATGGTGTGACCATTGGGTTCCACATCCCAAGGTCTCTTGGACTTCGTTCGTCTATTCGGCTTCCACACTAACCCTTAGAGGATTAGGTGTCCAACATTCCCCCCCTTAATCCGAAGGGTTATGTATGAGTCCAAGAAGGGAGTTGTAATACAAAACGTGCAAAAATGCATGGCAGCACTAGGCTGAATGTGCTCTCTGATATGTTGGTATAAAGGGCGGTGGTTTAAGGATGACCACCAACACTGGAATGCTTAATGCAATTCCTAGAACTCTTCCAAAACTGGCAAGAAGCTGAAGTCTTTTTGCTAGAGGAAGTGCTCCTATTGTTTTGAAGAGGGAAACCTTCAACCGTGAAAGGGAGGTCTCACCCCACATAAAAGGGAGAACTTCAACCTGAAAAGGGAAGTCTCAACCTATGATGGTTTAAGGATGACCAACAACTCTGGAATGCTTAATGCAATTCTTGGAACTCTTCCAAGTCTGGCAAGAAGATGAAGTCTTCTGCTAGAGGAAGTGTCCCAACTGGAATTCTTCTGAAACTGGCAAGAAGCTGAAGTCTTCTGCTAGAGGAAGTGTCCCAGATTCTTTGATGGGGCATTACCAACTGAAGGCATGCTCAGGGGCATCTTTGTCTCTGGCTACAACTCTGAAACTGATGTGGTGGGTTGTGGCCCAGGCTCGATTGATATGGATTTGAAGCTTGTAGATGACCATCATTCCCCCCCTGTCAGATACAAGGTGAGATGATGGAGAAAACTCAATTGCAAGATTGTTCAATACTCTTGAACAAGTTCTGACATGTGACTGGAATATCTTCTTGGCTGTTGATGCCCATTTCCAAGAAGCGATCCATCCAAGATGAATCTTTGTTCTTGCAGGAGGTTTGTTTCTGAAGCATCTGTTTGAATAATGACTAGTTTTATGACAGTGCTTACATGGACGAAGATCAAAGCAGTGATCTTTCAGATGGCCAACTCGGTCAGAGTGTTGGAATTTCACAATCTATTGTTGTTGCTGTTGCTGTGGAAGAGGGGGAAAATATGGAACAACTGGAGGTGAACTGTCATGAGGAGCAGGTGAAGATGAACCGTCCAGAAGAAATCCAGCACTTTGAAATTGGATTGGTTTGGAGTAGTCTGGAATATGAAAGGACGAGTCCTTGTCATATCCAAGACCAGTTTTGTGCTTGTTATGGACAAGCTCTTCCCAAGGTCTGATGATGGGCTTGGGAAGTGCAGACTGAATTTTTGCATCTTCATGTACAACTGTTGCTTTATTGGGCACTGGATCTGAATCAACTTCAACAATATTGACTTGCTATTTATGGGAATCTGTTTCAATCTTTTGAACAGAAACAGGTTCAGAATGATGACTCCACTGATGTAATTCTTCCTGTTGTAGTTGAGATTCAAGCTGCAAAAATTCAATCTGTTCTTGTGCATATTGTAGACATGTCTGAATTTCTGAGAGAGAGCCTTTGTTGATTTGGAATGTGTCATCAAGAATAGATTCTATAAGAGTTTTCATGAACTCTAATACTTCAGTAATTGTAGCCATTTTTTCTCAACAAATAGAAATGCACCACTAGAAGCTTGTTTTAGTATGAGTTGATGTGAAAATGTACCCTAAATAATCACAATGCTTGCAATAAAATTCTATTAGATCTCCATAAACATGTTAAACACTAGAGACCCATCATTCCAAGGTGCATGTATAACCAACATCAGCTTCAAAGGCTCAACGTAGCATTCAACCATCAACACAATTCAATAACAATACTATACCGATCCAAAAGACATGATTTCAACGTATAGCCTTCAACGCTATATGTGAAGAGCACCTTCAATGAACATGTAAAGAGTGGAGACACACGAACCTTATAACCAGCGCACGAACTCTTTTTTCACAAGTCAGCTTCAATGTACATTCAATGTTCAATGTACATACAACACATACATTCCCATATATTAAGAACACAAACCAATATATCTCTACCAAAATGCAAGAATGAATATGGACTAGAACTATTCCATTATAAAATCCTTCCCCGTGCCATTTATTATCATTATTCTTCTGTGTGAGTTGCAACACAAGTGCTTACAATGATGAATGCCATGGAGGCCGTCAAAGTGAAATATGTCCCCATGCAGCACCATCGGTCTATGTTAATCAAAAGAAAATCATAGCTGAGCAATATAAATTACAGAGGAAGTAAAATACGGTTTGGAAAGCCAGAGAAGCTATCACAAAGACCGAGTCCAATCCATTAACTAGTAGAATTCAGTATCAACTTAAAAACCCTAGCTAGCAGCAGAAAGCCTAAAAGTCATAATAGAAACGGTTCTGGGGTCGTCCTCTGCAGCAGTAAAACCCCAAACACTCTTATCAAACCTCAGTGGTCCAGAAAGCACCTAGATGTCAGAACCCTCGATTGGAATGGCTGACAAAGTGCACTAAGCCGTCAATACCCATGCTGAGCCCAAGAGTGACCTGGTAGGAGAGGCATTCAAGGCAGCGTTCGAAGGCAGAGTTCAAGGCGTTCAAGGCAGCATTCGAAGGCAGCATTCAAAGCAGTGCAGCATGGGAGCGTTCAAGGCGGCATTCAAGGCAGTTGAAATGAGTAACTTCGTTCATTGTTCATTATATATAAGTGCTCCAACATTCAAAATATATAGAGTTTGGACAGACATATATTTCACCGCAATTGAATGTAGAATGGCCCACACTTATGAATGTAAAATTCACGGGGTGAGAGTTTCATAAAAGAACTCACGAGATTCTTCAAAATTGATAGAAACATGCAGGTATCCCACGACTGCTCCAACCTGTGCAATTCTTACAATAGTCGAAGCTCCAGTGCCATTCACAATGCAGTTAGTTCTCCACGCCTTGATCCGAGCAGCCACACCAGTGTTTTTGGTCGACCAAAATAGTTGAAGACACTTGCAGCGAGCAATGAAAACCCTTGTAGGCAGACCTTTTCTTACAGCGGGCTATGCACACACTTACACCGAGCGATGTAGGCCCTTGCTGGCACTCTGATACAGGCCTTGCATACAGACCGATCTAAATTGTTTCCACTAACTCCTTCAACAAATTCTATAGCATTCCCTCCCACAAATCCACAATGAGTTGTTATTCTTTTACAAATTACACCAGAGGCACCTGTAAACACTTATTCACATTGACGGACTCTGTAGGTGGCGAGAAATACCCATTTAGCACACCAAACAGGCCACCAATTTTCTAATGAAGCCACACCTGCCATTTCAATAACATATCTTAACACTCCATGCAGTGCCTAAGACACGTATGTGACCATCACGTTAAGGATTCAATGCAGCATGGGTTGGTTTGATATGCCTTCACGCACCAACCGTCAGTAGTCATCAACGCAGAGAACAACGAACAAATATCTGATATTCGTAATTTATTGCTACTCAAGGGTGAATCCTTTCAAAACAGTTATGAGTGCAATCAACAAAGTGCCTGGTATTACATAGACAAAATCAGTATTTACAGAACTTATCTTTCTTGAATATGAACATTTAACCTTCCAATCCCTGCAAGAATGCACATCCGCAAAATCAGCAAAGTACCAGAAACTTGCATCAACGACCAAATTGAGTGATGAAACACCCATAGAGCTCAACTTCCACGGAAACCGAGAGTCTGAGCAACGATATTATACGAGTGTGTTTGGAGTGTGGTATGGTGGGACGCAACAATCGTTTGAGCAGAGCCAAGGACTCGAATCGTCAACTTTGAACAAAGAACATCATAATAAGAGCAGGCAGTGGCAGCAGTGTGAAGCAGAGCTGAAGAGAATAGAGGAGCAATGGTCAGGCATTAACCAAACTACAACAGCGTATGGTGGTATGGGAGGCGGTGTTTCAAGATGTGGAGCAGAAAGAGAATAACATCAATAGCGCTAAGAGAAGGCAAACCAGCACAAGGTTAGATGAATCACTATTCAACACAAAACCTATAATAGAAACCGTCCTGACAACAATAAGAAAATAGATTTTTGACAAAGGCCAAATTAATGGAGCATTAGCTCAGGCGCACATTGAAAATGCTCAAGTTCAGGAAAGAATGAACACATGAAGAATAATGGACATGCAGATCTTTGAGAGGCAGCGAATAGGAAAAAACTGACAGGTACAGAGAGCAGCGTATAAAAAGGCCACAGAAAACAAGTGGCTCACAGTTGAGCAGGGTAGGAGATCGCATGCTCTAATACCATGTTAAGCACACACGGCAAAGAAAAATAGGAAAGATAAAACATGAGAGTACATTTTTATTAACAAATTATATACATTTATAGTACATGGTGTGACTGTTGGGTTCCACATCCCAAGGTCTCTTGGACTTCGTTTGTCTATTCGGCTTCCACACTAACCCTTAGAGGATTAGGTGTCCAACAATGCAGAATAAATGATTGTGTGCATTTTGTAACCTATGCCACAATCCATGATGGTCAAAATGTTTAAACTTGGCTATTTCATGTTTCAATTTCATGTTTATAGATAGAGAATAAAAATCTGACCAAACAGTTTAATCTCGGCAGATAAGTAGATTAGGTAGAGTAAATAAAAAAGGAGCTCAACTGTTTAATCTGAGCTCTTGGATGTAATAAGGTTAGATTCAGTTAGATTATCATTGTAAAGAAAAGAAAAAAATTTATAAGGTTTTGCTAGCTCAAATGCACCCTAATAAAGAGAAGTAAAAATGGTAGGATGAGTAGATGGGTAAGTAGAAGAAAGGTTGCAGAATTGTGATGATTGTTAGACAAAAGCATGTTTATCACCCTCATCATGAAAGTTCTAAGTATGAATGAGAAATTGAACTGGCATAAAGTTCACAAAGTCAAATTTATTAACTTCCCCTCACTCATTTCACCCTTTACTTAACTAATTTCCCACAATAAGGTTGAAGTACCCAAAATCTTAAGTCAAAGGAGCTCAGAGCATTTCTCTAACTTTTGGAGGGACCAGACCCTCGGACCAATGACTTATAGATCTTAAGTACTAAAATCCGCTCATAAACATTCACCCCCTACAATTCATTCATTTTCCCCTAATAAATTCTTTTTCCTAAGGTTAAAACACCATTTTCCTAAGGAAAAGCAATCACCCCCATGAATACCCCTTTTTTATGAAAAACCCACAAAATGTACTTAGCCTAAGTTGTAATGTCTCTACGTAAAAAGTGAAGGAATTACAAAAACACATTATTCTTAGCGCACTTCATTTATCTCCCACAATTTTCATATTAACTTTAACATTATTTATATGTTAATTCCCGAAAAAAACCCCTTTTCCTGTATATTTTATTAAACCCCTTTAATATTAATATCCCTAATCCGAAGTTTGAAATATAAACTTTATAATAGCCAAACCCCGACAAATGACATAATTAATTGATCTGCGATTAATTAAAGTCAAACCATCCACCAATCAAATCCTCCTCCCGTGACACTTTAATCCCCGCCTTAACCCCTCATTAAGCTAAAACCGCCGCGTTTAATTGCCCGTCGAGCCCCTCCATTACCTTCCGTGCAACTCCCGTGCCTCACTATTGCATGATCTCCCCCCTCCCCATCCGACAGCCCATGATGATTTCGGAAGGGCCCGAAACCCGAACGATACTCGCCCGAAATGGGATGTTTTCCACCGGGCCCCCGAGGCAACGTGGCGCCCGATGAGTGGAATCAGGCGGCCTCCCCCCAATACTGCCAAATGCTCAAAGGCTATACGAAACAAACCGCTTACTGCTAGTTTGCTACCCGCCAAATCTGTCACTGTTCATCCCGCTACACGACAAACAATCACTGTACACCCGTACCCGCCAAATTGACTTTTTGCGCATAAATCCAAAAAAAGCCCTAAATCATTGTTTTTATCGTTTTTAACTGTAATGTTCCATGCACGCGTCTGTGAACGTTGAAAGCCATCAACCCACGTACACTTGCACTCTGAAGATGCCAAAAGCTCCCAGATTGCCTTCCAGCCTGATTGAAGCCCTTTTAACCGTTCAGAATTGCCAGTTACCTGGTTCACACCCTGTTTTCTTCAATTCCAGGTATTTAAGCCAAAATCCATTGAAAGCCCTGTTAAATTTCTGAACCAGTCTCTAAAGCTTTCTTAATTGAAATTAAAGGGAATTTTAATAACATAAAACCCACCTAGAATTGAACCCCCCTTACCTTAAAGACTGAAATTTTACTTTCCATTCTTAAATCCACAAGAACTAAGAATGGTTGCCCCAATTGCTATGGATGTTAGACCAATTACTACTCATCACCTGGACCTGGACCACCTTCCTCTTGCTAATAAAGATTTCCAAATCAAGGATACCTCTGTCCTTGAAGCCCCTATCAAACTGTACTGCTAATACAGAGACCAATACTTAAACCATGCTGATAAAATAGGTCTGTGGGACTCTAATTTGCCCAAGTATCAATTCCTTGAGGTGCACATTTTCCTTGAAATAATTCATTATTGCCATGCAAACTACATTCCTAGTCAAAGAGTAATGATGCCCCCTGACCAAACCATACTTTTCACCATCGGTGTTGAGTCAATCAATGAAATGTTGCAACTACAACCCGCTAGTTGCAGCGAGTGCTGATGCACTTGTTGGATCTACCTAGGTTGGCCATGAATAAAGAGAATATGGTGCAATAAGAATAGTTTAGCCTAGTTCATGCTCTGGATGGAGATCCGCTACATAACCAGGGCATAACTTAATCCCTATTTCAATTGGGGACCTACTAGACAAATTTCCCAAGCTTACCACTACCAAGCTTGTTGAAATGCTCCAAACCATCATCAGGGAGGAAAAGCATGTCCCAACACAACCTCCTCCATATGTGGCTACCATATTTTCCCCATTTGTTCAGGATATAGTAGCAATGATTTCTTGTGTTTTAGGCTATACCACCAATGAGTACATAGATGAAATCATTTTAGCCTTCATGTCCATTTTTACTCCAGGACAACCCCCTGATGTAATATATGACTATGCCAAGTACATAGCTTATAGGATGCATGAACAATCTCTGAGAATGAGTAATGAAAGAGTGTTTAAGTATTCTTCAGTTTTGTACAACCTTTTCTTATATTACCAAGCTGACAAATTCCCTTTCACTCTCCAAAACTTGACACTAAAGGTCATCCTAGGTCAACAATTTTTTGGACTCCTTTGATACATAAGTATGATTCCCCATATCCATACATAGATTTCATTGATCTCTTTGTACATCCAGTAGTGACTATGATGCTAGGAAGTCCTCCTCCAAGAATCAGTTCAGATATCAGGAGGATCCTGCAACTGTCAAAACAACACATAGTGGGAGATTGGTACTCATACCAAAATCACACAGAATTTAGGATCTATGGTTGTGAGTTGGCCCCATATAAACTTCCCAGATGCCTCCCAATGAGGTTATTTGCTCTAGAGTACTACCGGCAAATAATCAACTCAGATGAGGTGCATTTTGTTAAGGCCAAAAAGAAGGCCCAGCTCAAAATCAAAGATCAACTAGGCCCCTTTGTATGTAATAGCAGAGAAGTTGGGAAAGAAGCAGAGGAAATCCTTCAAAGACTTAAACTAAAACAAAGTTTCATGTGGAGATATGACCCCTGTGACTTCATCTGCAATAGGAGACAGAAAAACAAGATGGCTCCATACATTCACCATCGAATCCCTGAGATAGAGAAATATGCAAACCAATTGGAATGGGTGGAGAATACTTTAGTAGACAGGAATAGCACTCAAGTAGTGGTTGAAAATGCTCTAATTGATTTAGAGAAAAGGCTTGATGAGGGTTCTTTCCTGCAAGTGCCAGGAGAATCTCAAGCACAAACTGAATCACAGGCCCAGGGAGAATCACAGGTACAAAGTGAATCTCATATAGAAGAAGAGTCCCAGGTGCAAGAAGAGTCAGAACAGCCAGGCCTATCAGAGGAATTAAATCAAACAGGTATACAGCAGTCCACTATGAGTACTCCCCCTAACTTGAAAACTCCTCTGAATGAGGAGAAAAGCCTCAAAAGGAATAGGGAAGAGGTCACTACATCAGGCAGAGAAACCACACAAACACATGCAAAGACTAGCCTAGTCAAAAGGCAGAGGTTAAACCCTGTTTCAGAACAGGAATTCACAGAAGAAATAGTGGGGGCCACCAGCACAGAAAGAGAAAGAAGCAGGCCTGCCACTCCTTCTGGGGGCACACTACAACCTTCCACATCACACACGCAAATGTTGGAAAGGCAACAGAGTGTTGAAGTGTCCTCCTTTAGGATGTCAACTAATAAGGATCAAGACATCAGAGAAAGGTACTATTATCACTCAGGTTTTCCCAAAAGTTGTAAGAAAGGGAAAGGAGGCCGAGGTAACCACAGACCAATCTTTTAGATACATAATCTAGCCAATCTGTATCTAGAGAGGGCTCTCTCTTTATGATTTAGCTTTGTTTTGAAAGGTATTAGGCTAGTTATGAAGTTCAAGAGTTTTGTTTGAGTTTTGGTGGTGAGATTCAATAGAACAGAGAGGTAAGACAGAGTAGTTTAGACCATTGGGCTAATGGAGTCAAAGAAGATGGCTTTCTGGATTTGGTTTCTTAACAGAGGATGGTTTCACAAAGCAAGGTGGTCGAACAGGGAACAAATAAAGACTTGAAAACAGATGGAATGGGCTCAAATGGGGTGAAGGGCAGTTGAGAATCCTTCAACCAATTTAAAGAGGGAAATTGGATGATTACTGATAATGAGCAGTTAAGTATTCTTTAGCAAATAATCAACATGAAAGAATTAGGAAACAGGAGCAATTAAGATTTCACTACTTATCCTAATTCTGAAGAAAACACAGAGAACAATAATGACTAAAAACAGAGTGCAATCAAGCATATTCTGAAATTAAATATTTTCTTTATCATTCAGATTGTGAAACACAGATGATATAATAAACTAATAAAACTTTAAAACACAAGATATAGAGGACTTATTGATCCAGTGGTTGATTCAAGAAGTTTGTGACAAGTCCTCTGCTTCAATTATTCATCCAGTAAGCCATGCAACAGTTGATTCCAACAGCTCTTTCTTCCAAAAAATCAATATTACAGCAAAGTCTAGGAATCCACCCCATAATACTCCAATGGAGGGGGTATTTATGCAACAAATTATAAAACAAATATCTCATAACAGAGTGAGATAATATCTAGGATGACTAAAAATAGTTCACAAGAAATAGAAACAGCTAGCCTTGAAAATAGGGAAAAGATGAACTGATGTTGTGCTGGTCCTGTTTTTGTTGAATGTGTTGGAGGCAGGCCCTAGGATTTGGCTTGCAGTTGCTTTCTTTAGTAACTTTGCGCTGGCTGCTTGTCTTAACTGATAGTCCTTAACTGCTCTGATACTCTTTGACTGTGATCTGATATACTTTGACCTGTTTTGACCCCTGTTCATCTATGTCTGGTAAATAACTTTGTCTGGTTATCTTTCCTCTGTCAATTTGTGCCTCTGAAGGTCCACTAGTTAGGGTAGCAATCTCCCGATATCTCCCTTTATTTCTTTCTTCTGTAAGCTTGGAAGTCCCTCGGTGTTGGTTTAAACTGAGTTAAAGAGGAAGAAACTGTAATGGCAGGTTGAATGGTCGGCATGGAGCTCGTTGCTGGAGTCTTTGTGGTCAGGTGCTGGTTTGTAACTGAACTGCTGGCTCGGAAGTTTATTATTATGCCCGGAGCGCTGTATGCAGCAAACTACAGCGAAAATGGCAATTTTTTCAATTTTATTTGACAAAATGAAGGTTTGGCGGGACTTTTTGATTTGATTGGACAGATGACGTAAGCGGTACCAGAGTGACATCAACAGAGGGCGGATGACATGGTGAATGACGTGGCGGGTAACGTGGCAGATGACATCAGCGGAGGGCAAATGACATCAGCGAATAACGTCAGCGGATGACGTCAACGGAAGGCGGTAAGCGGTTTTTCTCGCACCGCTTTTGGGGCTGAGCGGTTTTGGGCCGGAGGTGAGCGAGCACGTTGGATGGGCGACGCGTGGCAGAGGTACGACAGAAAACTGTTGGGCCCTCGCGAGTTAACGCTCGGTGGTAAGGGGGGTCGCGATATCGATATAGACCGTCGGATAAGCGGGCGGAGATCGGACGGTTGACGGGTGTCGGAGATGGCAGGGAGTTAACTGCTGCGGGCCCGGCACAATAAACAATGTTTTAATTGTTTCGGGCACGATGCGATTGGTCCTCGGGGTGTTTGTTAATTAACCTAGATGGTTAATTAATCACGTTATCGCGTAGCGAGGGATGGTTATTAATAAACTTCAAATAAATTTATCAATCCCTGTTAAAACGGTGTTTATGGTCGTATTCGACCGGGGGCGGGATATTTATAATATCGGGGTTTTTTATTATATATTTATATAATACGGGATTGGGTTATGTTTGTTTAGGGAGTTATATAATAATGGTTAAGATTTAATATGAAAATGAATTGATAATAAGCGCTAAGTTAAAAACAATTGACTTTTGTAGTTAAGCTTAGGCTTAGGATGAAAAAAGGGGTTTTGAGGTGATATCATGCACCTTCCTAAGTAAAATAGGGTTTTTACTTAGGAAAACTTCATGAAATGAAATGAGTGGTTTTATGAGTGATATTAAGCACAGATCTTAATACTTTTGGGGGAGTTAGTGAATGATTAGGAAAAAGTGTGAAGGGGAGTTAGTTATGTAACCTTGCTTCGCTTGAGCTGCATCAAGTATAATGTCCGCCATTGCACTTGTGATAGAGATAAAGATTAACACATTTAGAGACATAATCTATCACAAGTATCGTTCTGCAACAGCATCTACCTACCCTGCCTACTTTGGCCTAGCATTTTTTCTTCTTTATTTGGGTGCACTTAGACTGGCAAACCCTTATCAACTTTCCTTGTCTTTTCATGGTACCTACCTAAGTCTACACTTATTACATCCGAGGGCTCAGATTAAACTGTTGAGCTCCTTTTATTTACTCTACCTATCTACTTATCTGCGAAGATTAAACAGTTTGGTCAGATTTTATTCTCTATCTCTAAAACAGGAAATACAAATATGACCTAGCCAAGATTAAGCTGTTTGGCCATTCATCAATTGTGGCATAAATTAACAAGCTGCACACAATGCTTATTATAGAAATAAAAAGTAGTGGCATTTTGGACTTGCACACTTTCTTGGTCTTTCTTTGTTTGGGGTTCATTTCTTCTCTTTTTTTGACCATTTTATTCTTTTTACCCTTTGATTTTTCTTTTAGGGCATACCCTCTTTACATTTTTATTTTTTTTGATAATATGGAAAACTTTTGCAATAAGGAAAGGAATGAACATATTACAGAGCTCAACAAGTCAATCATGAAATATGACACCTATTGGTATAGGAGTATAACAGTGGCTCCACTTGGGGATGGCTTTCCTTGGTGGAAAGTCAAGAACAGCAGGTAAGATGGCCTTCTGCTTAACTTTGACTGTGCTCTGAAGTCTCCTTCTACTGGTTGCTTTATTATATATATGACAGTAACACTTGTGAAGCTTAGGGCCTTCACTTCGGGCTTCAACTCCAGCAAGTTACTATCCAATCCACACCAAACCTTTATTCTTCCTACTTGAATCCTACTTGAGCACCTTGTCACTTGGGTAGGAACTTTTAGCCTTGGTCCTTTTATCAAAATCTTCTTAACCTTCTCCTGCACAACTTGAGATATGACCTGAAACCAAACGGTGCTACAATCTTCAGACCAAATTAGTAAATCCTCAAGATCTTAGGGCCTTTTGATTGGATTCAAATATTTAAGGATTTATTTCAAAATCTTCTAAAACTGAATTAAATCAAACTGAAATCCTACCTATTTACTCTAATCAGCTTTTTGATTGCTGGTTAGGTAAAATGAAACAACCAATGCAACCACTCAAGCATCATATACATTGGTGACCTTTGTTGTTTGTGCTTGTTGGTGTTTAAAATTGAGATCTTGCAATCAAATATAGCTTTGTTAACCTTTGAAAAGATAAGGAAATTCCTGATCTCCTTTGTTGAATCTAAAACTGTACAAAAGGATCCTCCAAAAGGTGCACACTATTTTTAAACAGATTCAAACAACTATATAAATGTTCTGGATAGCTTTCATGCCATGAAACTGAAATGTCACTTTCATCTTTACCACTCTGCAGACTTTCAAATGAGCATTGTCATGATACTCCTATTGGTTGAAATGTCTGGCTGGTGAAACCATCATCATCTTGATTTTGACTCTCATAGTCTATTAATGGAGAAAAATTATGATTGCTTTCATCATCCAACCAATCAGCTATTGGATCATAAAGAACTTGGAAGGATTGTTGCAACTTATTACATATAGGTTCAAATGGAACTTCATAGATTTCTACAAGCTGCTCCTCCTTTTCTTTAAACATTTTACGCCACATTTCCTTTAAAATTTGAAATTATTCAAAACAAAGAGGCAAGGAATCAACTTGGATCATTTGATCATTCGTTCCTGCTTCCAAGTCTTCTTCTGCAACCTGACATTCAATGGCATTTTGGGGCTGCAAATCTAGATATGATAAGTCTTGAACAAAGATTTGATTGCCCTCTAGACAGTTAATACCAAGACTTGTTGACATTTGTTTTCTAATTGTATGATAGTTATCTCTGATAAACTGAAATGAAGCAAAACAAAATGGTAAAGTTCCTTCACTGATTTCAAAATTTTCTGCACTTTCCTCCTCATTCTCATTGCTGAAATGAACAAGTTGATCACTACTCTCAAGTTGTTGAACCTGAATTTCCTTATTCCCCAAATTAGCTTTTGATTCCTCTGCAAGGTTAATTTGGAATTGAGAAACATAACCATCATCATACTTATCATATTTGGTTGAATCATTAAAAGAAGTAATGTTATCAAATACACACATTAGATTAGGAGATTTCTCCTCCACATATTGCTCTATGAATCTATCCTCTGATCTATGGTAGATTGAATTGGTAGGAATTTGTTCATGAATATCAACCTTTTCCTTTTTTGAAACAAATGTGTCTTGGTGATTTTGAACAAAACATTCAACTTTCATTGTGATCTTCTGCATCATTTCCTCTGCTTTCTTTATCAAAATGTCGAGTTTTTCCTCTTTCTCTGCTTTCAACTTTTCTCTTCTAATTTTCAGATTAACCTCTACATCTACTACCATGTTCTACATCTATTCCATCGTTGAGGGGTTTCTTTCTCTCAGATGAAATTCTATCTCTTAATCAAATGCTCTTGGGTAATGCAGTGGAGCTGAATCAGGGGGAGGTCTTATATTTAATGGTACTAAATAATAGATTTGATTAAATCTGTCTGAAAATTGTTGTATTGTTTCATCTGGCAGTCTTTTTAACTGATTATATTCTTCTATGATTATGATAAAATTGACTTTGATCATCCATCTATCAAGGAATAGTTTGAGAAACTACTCGAGATTTGAGATGCTTGCCTCGGGCAGGGTTTTGAACCAACTCTTAACTTTGTCTTGCAAAGAAAGTGTTAGGCCCTTATACTACTAGTGTAACCCCTTATTGTTATTAGTAAAACCCACTTATTATATTGATGTACCCATGTAGTGCCCATATTGTTACTATTGTGCCCCATAGAAGCCCACTATTGTTATTATTGTGCCCTTACATTATTAATGTTATGTTGGCTCTGATTATGTTATGACCCCTTAGACTCCTATATATAGAAAGGAGGTCTTTTCATTTGTATCATCCAAGAATTGTTCATTTATGTAATGTAAAGGAGGTTTCACCCTCGAAGAGGCTAAATTCTAAGGCGTTGATCTATCTTTTCTATCTTTTCTTGAGCTTGTTTCATAACATTTGGTATCAGAGCTTTGGATTCTAGGGTTTCGCTGCTCCAAACAGGTCATCGTGGCATTTTCGCTATAATTTTTTTTCTGTGACGTTCCAGAAGTTGAAAAAAAAACCCATTTGAGAAGAAATCACGTTGAACCTTGGGTCCAAATTTCAGAGCTTTTTGTGCTATATTTACGGAGATATGATATGAGGAAGTTGGTCTTTTTGCAGACTCCTGAGTTACATTCCAAACATGTGACCTGGGGAAAATCGGCATAACTTTCTCTCTGGGGATCAGATTGAAATTTCGTAAGAAGGTACAGAAAGAGGACAGAATGTAGTTTCTTGTATGCATTTTTGAGATCCAAAGGTCAAAACAGTGACTCGTGGCACGTCATACAAGTTCACTCTACTGAACTAGTCTATAATCAAGTCACTGTGGGAGATTTCGCATAACTCTTCCTTGGAGAATCCAATTTGGGTCAGACTTGTGGCATTGGAAAGAGGACACAGAGGGCTACTGCAGGTCACAAATTTAGAACTAGATGATTGGAAAGTACAGAGATACATCAGAGGCAATATCGAGCTCCTACAAAGTGAAAAAAGGTGTGTAGATTTTCTTAAATTTTTGCTTAAGCTTGGTTTGAAAATTTGTTTTGAAGGAATTCAAAGGGCATAATAGAGCATTATTATCGGTAATTGATGCCCCGAGGAAAGAAAATGCAAACACCTAGTAAGGAACCTGAAAGCTCTAGCATGACTCATGAAGAAGAAGAAGAAATGCTATATGATATATCAAAATTACAAGAACAAGTGCAACAAGTGTCACTTGCACAAAAAGCAACAGAATCTAAGATGGATGGTTTAAGGAAAGATGTAGAAACTAAGATGGATGGTTTAAAGAAAGGTGTAGAAGCTAAGATGGATTGTTTAAAGAAAGGCGTAGAAGCTAAGATGGATGGCATGGAAGCTAAGGTGAATGGCATGGACGCTAAAATTGATGGCATGGATGATAAGATGGAAGAATTGAAGATAAATATGAATAAGTTGCTACAAGAAATGGTCACTAAGGGTGAAAGGGTACTAAAGTAAACTCAGGATGAGAACAAAAGAAATGTTAATCATGATTCCATAGACTCGAATGTTGGATCAAAGACTCACCATATTCCAAAAATCGATATGAGGAAGTTTGATGGCAAGGATCCCGCCACATGGATACTACAGATGGAGCAATTATTCGATCTCAATAATGTGCAAAACACACAAAAGGTACGTATGGCAACTTTATATTTGGAGCCAAATCAGTTTGTATGGTATCAATGGCTTTGCTCTCGTAAACAATTTATCACTTGGGCAATTTTTACGAAAGAATTGATAGCACATTATAAGGATACAAAAAGCAACACTTTTTTTAGCCAATTGATAAGTCTGAAACAAAAGGGTTCAATAATGGAATATCTTTTACCAATGCACCTTCAACATTTCAAGGTTTGATGAATTCAATTTTCAAACCATTCCTTAGAAAATTTGTTTCAGTATTTTTTGATGATATACTAATCTACAGCAAGTCTTGGAAGGATCATGTTGAACATGTTGACAGGGTGCTACAACTATTGGAGGAGAAACAATTATATGCAAAAATATCCAAATGTTTCTTTGGAGTACAAGAGGTGGAATATCTGGGTCATATTGTATCTCATGAAGGAGTTAAGGTAGACCCTAGCAAAATTAAAGCCATTAAGGAATGGAAAATTCCCACATCCATAAAGCATCTGCGAGGATTTCTCATGTTGACAAGGTATTATCACAAGTTTGTTAAGAATTATGGGAGAATAGCAGCACCTATAACAACATTATTGAAGAAAGATGCATTTTCATGGACTCCAGAAGCAACAAAGGCATTCGAACATCTTAAAGAGGCAATGTGCCAAGCACCAGTCTTAGCTACACCGGACTTCACAAAAACCTTTATTGTGGAATGTGATGCTTCGGGAAATGGAATTGGTGTTGTTTTAATGCAAGATGAAAGACCCATTGCTTTTGAAAGTCATCCAATCAAGGGAAATTTTTTACACAAAGCTATTTATGAGAAGGAAATGTTGGCAATACTCCATGCACTTAAGAAATGGCGACCCTACCTAATGGGAAGACACTTCAAGGTAAAAACGGATCATGATAGCCTTAAATACTTTTTAGAACAAAGATTATCCTCTGAAGAGCAACAAAAGTGGGTCACAAAGATGTTGGGTTATGACTTTGAAATCATCTACAAAAAAGGGAAGCAAAATGTGGTGGCAGATGCACTCTCAAGAAAGGATGAGGATGTGGAAGCATTGTTGTGCGCCATTTCTATTATCCAACCAGATTGGATAAACGAAGCAAGGGATGAATGGAAAAAGGATGAAGAAGTATGGCCACTTATTCAAAAGTTGCAAAAGATCCCAATTCAAACAATATTACCAGAAATTGAAAAGGAAGGAAAAATCATATTGGAACCTAGAGCAGTCACAGAAACAAGAACCCGACAGTTACGAAATCGATCAATTTCAGAGTATCTCATCAAGTGGAAGAACTTACTGTTGTTGGGAAAAGTATCCAATTCGGAATGCCCCTATCCCACTCTAAGAGGTGATAGTGCCTTAGCAACAAACAAGGTAAACTAATTGAGTATTCTTCTTTATGGAATGTAAATGAGGAAGCAGGATCTAACTAACCTGTGTCTTTCGCAAGTTTGTTGATCCAATCGCTCCTCTCTTCAGTAGCTCCCAGCTCCTAGCTCTCTCACCGGCCCAGCTTCACAGAATTCCTGCAAGATCACAAGAGAGAGAAACTACAAGAAGATACAGATATACATTCATAAAAAGCTCAAGATCAGATTAAGCTAAACATGTAAGCATAACAAAAACATCATTGGTACACAACATGTAGGAGAAACTCAAATAGTTTATTGATAGAGTAATAAAGTCCAAGAGGAGATACAACCAAGTGAGGCCCGATCCAGCATCTACCTCCCAGCAAAGGAAACCCTTCCTCTCCTCCAACAAAGCATAAATCGCCCAATGTACTAATCTCAATCTCAAACCAACAGCAATTCTCTGCAAATACAAAATTCAAGCCCCCTGAACCTCTGGGTGAGAGATCCATATATAGATGTGAGCAGAGAGGATGAGTCAGCTCATGTTTTGACTTGTGGCTTCTCTCTGTCAGTTCTTGCTTCCACTTGGAGGTTGAGAACCTCTTACTCATCACTAGTCGAATTCATTGAGGCAAGTGTCATTGAGGAAGATTCTGGAAGCTTCCAAGGTCTTTCCACCTCGTTGAATGAACTTGCCATTTGTCATTTCCCACTCAGCGCACCCTGGTAGTGCTTCTACCTGCGTTGCAGTGCACCTAGCCAGTGTAATCTCTGCATTTCAGCGCAGACAGCTAGTGGAGCCTCTGAATTGATCCTGAATTGACTGTTTTTGAGTGGTTTTTGGTGGAGAACTTCTGGGAGAAGCTGTCATTGGTTGACCTTGTTGCTTTAGGAGCTGTAACAACATCTTTAGGGACTTTGGATCCCTTGAATTATGGACATTTCATGCTTATAGCTGTAAGGCACAAAAATGTCTATAACAGTTGCCCCCTAAAGTATGAGGCCGTTTATTGGGTGAAATGCTTTATTAGGAGGATCCGAAGTTCTTCCAATGCTGGGAGGAGACCTGTAATAAGATACAATACAATACATTATTTTTCATACTGCTTTCATGATCTAGCTGAGGCGGGCATTCCCATGCTCAGCTTTATAAATTCATTTTTATGTACATAGGACAGACAATTGTCTGATGATAGACTGATGATCCTGCTGAAATCATCATCCTTTGGTAGGATGATTGTCTATGCTGCAATGCTGTACATGTCAATGTCTTTATTTTTTCCTGAATATATATCGCAGCCCGGATGGATGAAACTAGATCCGGGGTCTTCAAACTCGTTCGATCTTCACTCTAAGTACAAGTCGATCCATGTGAGAAATGTTCTGAAGTCGAACATGGAAAGACATCGCTTGATTACCGATCAATGATGTAAACCGTTAACAAGTGCGAGAGGAATCACCGACAATGATAATGACCCTCAAGGTACTGCAGTACAATTCACGTGGTGTGAATAAAGGACTTGGCGTCGAACACCACGCAAAATCTTTCAGTCGAAGGTCATTGATGTATACCTGTCGCCGGAAGTGAGAAACTTGCCATTGAGGCATGCAAGCTTCAAAGTACTGAAGGGGTTGTTCCTAGATCAACTTCTTGGATAATGAGCTGATGTCGACAAGAAGTGATCCGTCAAAGGAGGGCCTTGATGTATCCCACATCAGTGACACAGAACGGAGCAAATGATTTTGATGAAGGTGAAAACGATCTGATGATATATGGTTCAGGGTGGCGGTCATGGAAGGATGAAGGATAATGTATGGTAGTGGATGGGACACGGTTGACTTCTCTGGATGACTTCTCTTGAACATATCGGCGACACTTGTGTGATGGATTGGTATCATTTACCCCAAAGGTGGATGGTATGGCGAGACCATGGCGATGTGACTGGTGAATGAAACAACCCAACCCGACTCAGGCATGGAGTGGAAGTGTCATGTTCAAGAGCGACTTGCTACCAATAAAGTTCTTTGAGTTTCTTCCCAATTTTTCCCCAGTCATTGCTGACCAGTACCTCTTTATTTTTGTCAAGCTTGAGGAGGATAACATATGCTTGTTCTATAATTTGCCCTTCGGGCAAACCCATCGCTATGTTTTAACGAGCCTAGCGATAGTGAAACTCGTTCTCGTCTAAAGACAAGTTTGTCGCTATTTAATGTTTTTAACGAGTCTAACGACAAATATAACTCGGTCCTTTTCATTTTTAGAGAGTCTGAAAAGGTACGTAAAGTCAACTCCGGAAGTCCTTTTTCGTCATCTAATCCCTTAAGTCCGAAAAAGTATAAAACAATACAGAAGGGATGAATTTTCAATAGTTTTAACGAGCCGAACAAAACAAGCGCTCGATCTTTTTGTGCAATAATCCCTCAGGTTCAAAAAGATTAAAATCTAGAGGAGGGATAGCACTTCCGGTCGCTTTAACGAGCTGGAAGGCTAAAACTCGGCAATCTTTTCATATTTTACGAGTCAGATGAAAAGAGCTTAAATAAGACTCGTCTTTTGAGGAACGAGTGATAAAACGGGTTAGCAGCTGATTCCAGGTACGGTTTGGAATTTTCCAATCACGGCAGTGTCACAAGGATGGCTAGTGAAATCACTCTTCGCAGCTGTTCCTCAAAATGGGTAAACAATCAATATGGAGGTGAATGATCGGCCAATGAAAAGTGGAGGTGACGGTGCAAACACGACCAAGGCTTTAATGGCTGATAAAATTACATTCACGGTGGTTATTTACCGGAGGATAGTTCATTTTTTAACGAGCTTAAACGCGGAAAAACACTGCTCGATCTTATGTTTATTTTTTAACGAGCATGAACTATGCGCTAAAACTGCTCGATAATCCAGTCATATGATAAGAATGTCTCATGTAAGATGCCATTTTTTATGGAGCTTGCACCTTACCAAAGCTTTGCTCCGGAATCCTTTCTTTATGCAAGTTCGGAAACGACTAATCCTACGCGTTTAAAGGGTTAGAGGTCCTAAAAATTTAAAAAATAAATAGCTGCCCCTTGCTTGCACTCCGAAAGGTTTGCATGCCCCCAGGTATAAAGTAAATTTTCAAGGTTACCCCTCAATTTGCAGGAAAAACATTCGTTTAACCAGGAGAGGCCTACCTCTTTCAGGTTACCCAAAGATTGTTCTATTAATCTTTCAAACAAAACATTTCTTCGGCGGTGTCTACCGAGATAGACAAAGGCGAGTGACAACGAGCGCCAAACACATAACTTTGACAAAAGAATCTTATTCTAGAATAACCCCTCTTCCAAGACGGACGGGGTACAGACTAGTCATATTCTCCCGCGGAAACCTACTCTATACCCAAAGTTTTCCTACCGAAGCAGACCAAGACGCATGCCCCCTGGGTTCCAGTCATATCCTTCCGAATCACTCGCGCTCATCGGGAGGACGGACCGTGGGTTGAGACATTTCTTGCGTGAAGAGACCATTTAGGGAAGGTATATGACTATTTGCGATGCGTGATCCGGGAAATGAAAGCTGGTCTACGAGCTTGACCACTCTTCCTTCGTGCGGAAAACACATTACTCTAAAGAGTGAGGAGACGATGGCTCCTATGCAATATATATAGTCTCGCCCAAGGAGTAGGTTATAATCCAAGGGTCCTTGAACGACCATCACGTTCATTTGAACGGTCTTCGCTTTAAATGTGATAGGCACATTGGGGAGGATCCCTAAAGGTCGACTGGTTCCCTTATCAAAGCCTGTCAGATTTCTCATTTCAGGCAAAAGCGCTGGCGAACCAAGCGCTTTCCAAGAAGTGGAGGAAAGGATACTCACAGATGCCCCCTCATCAATGATGGTGCCAGCCATGACCATTCTGTATATTTGGACGATAATTCTGAATGGTATGCTTGCTGGCAAACGGGGTCTGCCTAGTTGGTTCCAGTCGAAGGAAACAACCAGGTTGCTTGGTGGTGGGACCGAGTAAACGGCCGGGTATCGCTCTAACAAACTTCCTTCCTGCGATAAAGGAATGGGGGGAGTGCCCCCGTGCTCGTCGGAGTCTGTGTTGATGAAGAGAATTTGGATGGTGTCATCTTTATTCTCTTCAGTGACTGTATCATTCGAAGATAAATCCTCTGAAGGCAAGACCGGGTCAACTGCCGCCTCGACCTTTTGACTTTCGTCGGGTATGGATTCAGCTGGTTCATCTTCAATGACCGGTGCTTCAGCTGACCACTTGAGCGGGCCAGCTGGATTTTCAACTAACGAAGGACTTGGCAAGAGTTTTTTATATCCAGGAGGAAGTCGTAACGGTGAAACCGGACGATCATCCAAAACTCTTTTCGCTTCGTCTAAGAAGGGGCAACGGTGGATGGCATGGTCGCCTTCGCACAGTCTACAGGGAGATCTAGCTCTCCCTTTTTGTCCAAGGACTTCACTTTCGCTAGTTGACGGTATTCATTCAACGTGGCTATCAGAGGTTGATGCTACCGGATTGTGCAAATGGGGAGACCAGTCCCTTAGTATCCGAGGGATGCAGGGACAATCTCTATGGAAGTGGTCTCCCTTGCATATGACACATGGCGATTTAGGCCTAGTCAGTGCTGTGTGTGGATTTTTGTCAGACGACACTTGTTTGCCCCCAGTCGCTTTTGACTCCTTCTTCTTCTTCTCTTTCTTCTTCTTTTCCTTCTTCTCCTTAGGAACTTGGTTTTTTGTTTTACCAGTTCCGTCTAGCAAAGAGGAAGGAGGAGAAGAAGAATTAGAGGAAGTAGAAGGCTGGTGGGCAACTCTGGTCTGGTCTAACTATTGATTCGACTGTTCAGGAATAGTGGTGTTCTGAACGACATTGGTTGAGAAGACCCAGACCGGCAAGCCAATTGTCAGTCCTGGAAGCGACAATGTGGCCATATGGGGCGCACCAACATCTCCCCAAGAGGAGAAGGGACTAGGATTTCTGCCAAGGGGAATTCCTTGGTTGGTGGGTTCCATTTTCTCAACCTAAAGATCAACGCATGAAAAAGGGGTGATTGTTCCATTTAAAATAAATTTTAACGACGCTTTAGACACAACTTGCTTTTTCAATTTTAAAGAGTCGAGAAAAAGCTAAAGATGACTCTAGTCTCCTTCAATGTTTTAACGAGCCCGAAGTGACAAATGCTCGGATGGACTTTTTCCGTTATAGAGTCTGAAAAAGGCCAAAAGGAACTGCTCTGGAGTTCTAGGTAGAGGGTGTGCCAAACTTTTCGCAAAACCGCAGAATACTTTTTAAGGTACGGGCGGTCAATCTTCCTGAATGCTGTGTTCAGTGCATTGCGATCAGTAGGGCGGCCGACACGGCTTCCTAAGGATAAAGGTTTTATGCCTATAGGGGTCTCCCAATATATACTCGATGGTACGTGGGAGCACAATCCGTACTGGCGCTATTGTCCCTCAGGAGGAATCACCCACCATCAGCGAGATCGACAGTCACCAGGCTTTACGACGCCGGAACACGTCTCTAGCCTAGACCTCTATGTTGTGCGTTAAGTTACAAAGCGTTGTTAAGTTCATTCAATTTATTTTAGGTTGATCTTTCTTAGAAGTTTTCCTTTCTGGATCACCACGAGATGTATGATACAACTCCTAAATGCAGTCTAAAGATGATAAGCAAGCTTTTATATCTTTTCAACAATGAAAATCCTAGCTACAATGGGAAAAGGAAGACACAAACTTTTCTCAAAGAGCATAGAGCACACTGTAATGCACTTTTTCCTAAATCAAAGCATGCAAACTATCAAAATGCAAATGCACAAATGCATGTATTTCTTTTCGCTTTCTTAATATTGATGCCTAAAAAGAAAGCTGTTGTACAAATTTGAATTCAATTTCAAGTGAAAACATAAACAAGTTCCTTTTTCAAAATCAAAAAGATGATTACGACACTTTATGATTTACTTGTTTTGACACTTAGAAATACATAAATTCAAACCAAATGACAAAAGTAAAAGCTCAATCAACTGTGAACAGCAAACAAACTCACTCCTAAGATCAAAACGACACTTATGACAGGTCTAGATCTAAGGGCGACAGTATGGCCAGTTTACTTTTGTAATGGGGAACTGCAAATGATGTAACAAATACACAAAGAACAAATACAGTTTCTTTATACAACAGAGGCGGAATTGAGGCAAAGAAAAGGGGTTTCAGATAGGTACACTGACTGATAACAGGCTGCAAAAAACAGAGATAAAACTGAGCAAAAGGAAGCAGGGAACCACAGCTGCACAAGGCAAAGACTGTTCAGCGCACTCCCAACACAGAGGTTTTGACATTCAGCGCAGGTATCCTTCACGGGACCTGCGTTGAAATGCAGAACCTCTTCACAGAGTCTGCGCTGAAGCAGAAACGAGAGTTTTTTTTGGGTTCTGGGTTACGGTTTGCAGTTAAATCTACAGTTTTTGGCCGGATCAAAGCTATCAATTAGGTACAATTAGGAGGATGATTTATAGGAGGACTAAGATCTATCACAAAGGGCTGTTATAGCACTTGTGGATCAGTTTGTTCAGATCATAAAAACAGGCCCAGTGAGTGGACTAGAGTGGCAGATCTCTACTTTGCATTTGAAAATGGCAAATGCATTTCGATTCGGCACTCCTGAGTTTATGAGAAGAACAAAATAGAAACACAAATAAACCAACAAGATACGTTCCCCAGCGGAGTCGCCAATTTGTTGTTGGGAAAAGTATCCAATTCGGAATGCCCCTATCCCACTCTAAGAGGTGATAGTGCCTTAGTAACAAACAAGGTAAACTAATTGAGTATTCTTCTTTATGGAATGTAAATGAGGAAGCAGGATCTAACTAACCTGTGTCTTTCGCAAGTTTGTTGATCCAATCGCTCCTCTCTTCAGTAGCTCCCAGCTCCCAGCTCTCTCACCGGCCTAGCTTCACAGAATTCCTGCAAGATCACAAGAGAGAGAAACTACAAGAAGATACAGATATACATTCATAAAAAGCTCAAGATCAGATTAAGCTAAACATGTAAGCATAACAAAAACATCATTGGTACACAACATGTAGGAGAAACTCAAATAGTTTATTGATAGAGTAATAAAGTCCAAGAGGAGATACAACCAAGTGAGGCCTGATCTAGCATCTACCTCCCAGCAAAGGAAACCCTTCCTCTCCTCCAACAAAGCATAAATCGCCCAATGTACTAATCTCAATCTCAAACCAACAGCAATTCTCTGCAAATACAAAATTCAAGCCCCCTGAACCTCTGGGTGAGAGATCCATATATAGATGTGAGCAGAGAGGATGAGTCATCTCATGTTTTGACTTGTGGCTTCTCTCTGTCAGTTCTTGCTTCCACTTGGAGGTTGAGAACCTCTTACTCATCACTAGTCGAATTCATTGAGGCAAGTGTCATTGAGGAAGATTCTGGAAGCTTCCAGGGTCTTTCCACCTCGTTGAATGAACTTGCCATTTGTCATTTCCCGCTCAGCGCACCCTGGTAGTGCTTCTACCTGCGTTGCAGTGCACCTAGCCAGTGTAATCTCTGCATTTCAGCGTAGACAGCTAGTGGAGCCTCTGAATTGATCCTGAATTGACTGTTTTTGAGTGGTTTTTGGTGGAGAACTTCTGGGAGAAGCTGTCATTGGTTGACCTTGTTGCTTTAGGAGCTGTAACAACATCTTTAGGGACTTTGGATCCCTTGAATTATGGACATTTCATGCTTATAGCTGTAAGGCACAAAAATGTCTATAACACTTACCCGCTGAAGATTCCACATGGGAGGACAAGAATTTTATACAGAAGCATCAAGAACTACTCAAGCATTGAGGACAACGCTTTTTGAAGGAGAGGGGCATGTTAGGCCCTTATACTACTAGTGTAACCCCTTATTGTTATTAGTACAACCCACTTACTATATTGATGTACCCAAGTAGTGCCCATATTGTTACTATTGTGCCCCATAGAAGCCCACTATTGTTATTATTGTGCCCTTACATTATTAATGTTATGTCGGCTCTGATTATGTTATGACCCCTTAGACTCCTATATATAGAAAGGAGGTCTTTTTATTTGTATCATCCAAGAATTGTTCATTTATGTAATGTAAAGGAGGTTGCCCCCTCGAAGAGGCTGAATTCTAAGGCGTTGATCTATCTTTTCTATCTTTTCTTGAGCTGGTTTCATAACAGAAAGAGCAAAAAGCCTAATACTAACATCCTCTTCATCTACTTCAAATAAGTTAAGATAATCTTCAAAAAATTTGATATGTTTTTGGGCAGTAATACCATTCTCTCCATCAAACCTAGGGAGATACTTGGGATAATTGTTAGGGAAAGCATGGAGTGTAGGAGGCAAAATGAGTGGTTTATACCTATCAGGAACTTTATGAGGTACCGGAATATGTTCAGGGATTGTATGATTAGTCTTAATTTTTTTATTCTCCTTAATTGGAAGATGATCTTCATAAGAATTAGAAGACTATTGTTCAAATGTGTAAGGAGACTTTATATCTATATTTTTCAAAGGAAAATAATAAAAATTTAATCTAAAATCATCTCTAAAATACAATATACATTGAAAAATCTTATCAATGAGAAAGAACATAATGTCTTGGATAACAATCCAAGCTAAAAGCCTGATCTTTTCACACAGTTCTTTCAGGTTCATTTCTCCAGTGGAGTCTTGATTGTGAAATTGATGTGGAGTCACCAGGTGGATGATTTTAACCTTTGTGTGTCTGATCCGTGTCCACCATCATAGATTAGATATAAACCAGTAAAATAGTTCTGAAGAAAAGGTTTAGTTCTCCAGGAAACCAAATTTTGAGTATTTTATGATTATTTCGATTTTTTATGACTTTTCAAAACAACTTCTATGATTTCTTTAAGAGGCTTTAGATATGAGATTTAAACCTTCTTAAAGACTTATTTGACAAGAGGAATTGATCAAGTATTTGAAACCAAATGTTCAGTCCATAAGCTAGACCGAAGATAGACTGAAGCAGCATTCATTTACTTCTGCAGTTGCAAAGCAAAATCATTTCAAAGGCCACATGGCTAACTTCAGGCTCCATCTGTAGCTTATGAAATAAACAATAGTAACAAACAATTATTTAGGTCCCTAGTGGAGTTGCCATTGATGTTATCACTCAGGTTTTCCCAAAAGTTGTAAGAAAGGGAAAGGAGGCCGAGGTAACCACAGACCAATCTTTTAGATACAAAATCTAGCCAATCTGTATCCAGAGAGGGCTCTCTCTTTATGATTTAGCTTTGTTTTGAAAGGTATTAGGCTAGTTATGAAGTTCAAGAGTTTTGTTTGAGTTTGGGTGGTGAGATTCAATAGAACAGAGAGGTAAAACAGAGTAGTTCAGTCCATTGGGCTAATGGAGTCAAAGAAGATGGCTTTCTGGATTTGGTTTCTTAACAGAGGATGGTTTCACAGAGCAAGGTGGTCAAATAGGGAACAAATAAAGACTTGAAAATAGATGGAATGGGCTCAAATGGGGTGAAGGGTAGTTGAGAATCCTTCAACCTATTTAAAGAGGGAAATTGGATGATTACTGATAAGGAGCAATTAAGTATTCTTTAGCAAATAATCAACATGAAAGAATTAGGAAACAGGAGCAATTAAGATTTCATTGCTTATCCTAATTCTGAAGAAAACACAGAGAACAATAATGACTGAAAACAAAGTGCAATCAAGCATATTCTGAAATTAAATCTTGATTCTTTTCTTTATCATTCAGATTGTGAAACACAGATGATATAATAAACTAAGAAAACTTTAAAACACAAGATATAGAGGACTTATTGATCCAGTGGTTGATTCAAGAAGTCTGTGACAAGTCCTCTGCTTCAATTCTTCATCCAGTAAGCCATGCAATAGTTGATTCCAACAGATCTTTATTCCAAAAAATCAATATTACAGCAAAGTCTAGGAATCCACCCCACAATACTCCAATGGAGGGGGTATTTATGCAACAAATTATAAAATAAATATCTCATAACAGAGTGACATAATATCTAGGATGACTAAAAATAGCTCACAAGAAATAGAAACAGCTAGCCTTGAAAATAGGGAAAAGATGAACTGATGTTGCGCTGGTCCTGTTTTTGTTGAATGTGTTGGAGGTAGGCCCTAGGATTCGGCTTGCAGTTGCTTTCTTCAATAACTCTGCGCTGGCTGCCTGTCTTAACTGATACTCTTTAACTGCTCTGATACTCTGTGACTGTGATCTGATACACTTTGACCTGTTTTGACCCCTGTTCATCTCTGTTTGGTAAATGACTTTGTCTGGTTATCTTTCCTCTGTCAATTTATGCCTCTGAAGGTCCACTGGTTAGGGTAGAAATCTCCCAGTATATCCCTTTATTTCTTTCTTCTTCAAGATTGGAAGTCCCTCGGTGTTGGTTTAAACTGCGTTAAAGAGGAAGAAACCGTAATGGCAGGTTGAATGGTCGGCACGGAGCTCATTGCTGGAGTCTTTGTGTTCGGGTGCCGGTTTGTAACTGAACTGCTAGATCGGAAGTTTATTATTATGCTCAGAGTGCTATATGCAGTAAACTACAGCGAAAATGGCAATTTTTTCAGTTTTATTTGACAAAATGAAGGTTTGGCGGGACTTTTTGATTTGATTGGACAGATGACGTAAGCAATACCGGAGTGACGTCAGCGAAGGGTGGATGACGTTGCAGACGATGTGGCAGGTGACGTGGTGGATGACGTCAGCGGAGGGCGGATGACGTGGCCGGATGATGTCAGCGGATGACGTCAGTGGAAGCTGGTAAGCGGTTTTGCTCACACCGCTTTTGGGGCTGAGCGGTTTTGGGCTGGAGGCGAGCGAGCACATTGGATGGGTGACGCGTGGTAGAGGTACGGTAGAAAACCGTCGGGTCCCCGCGAGTTAACGCTCGGTGGTAAGGGGGGTCGCAATATCGATATAGACCGTCGGATGAGTGGGCGGAGATCGGACAGCTGACGGGTGTCGAAGATGGCGGGGAGTTAACTGCTGCGGGCCCGACACAATAAACAATGTTTTTATTGTTTTGGGCACAATGTCATTGGTCCGCAGGGTGTTTGTTAATTAACCCAGATGGTTAATTAATCACGTTATCGCGCAGTGGGGGACGATTATTTATAAACTTCAAATAAATTTATCAATCCCTGTTAAAACGGTGTTTATGGTCATATTCGACCGAGGGCAGGATATTTATAATATCGGGGTTTTTTTATTATATATTTATATAATACGGGATTTGGTTACGTTTTTTTAGGGAGTTATATAATAATGGTTAAGAGTTAATATGAAAATGAATTGATAATAAGCGCTAGGTTAAAAACAATTGACTTTTGTAGTTAAGCTTAGGCTTAGGATGAAAAAAGGGGTTTTGAGGTGATATCATGCATCTTCCTAAGTAAAATAGGGTTTTTGCTTAGGGAAACTTCATGAAATGAAATGAGTGGTTTTATGAGTGATATTAAGCACAGAGCTTAATACTTTTGGGGGAGTTAGTGAATGATTAGGAAAAAGTGTGAAGGGGAGTTAGTTATATAACCTTGCCTCGCTTGAGCTGCATCAAGTATAATGTCCGCCATTGCACTTGTGATAGAGATAAAGATTAACACATTTAGAGACATAATCTATCACAAGTATCATTCTACAACAGCATCTACCTACCCTGCCTACTTTGACCTAGCATTTTTTCTTCTTTATTTGGGTGCACTTAGACTGGCAAACCCTTATCAACTTTCCTTGTCTTTTCATGGTACCTACCTAAGTCTGCACTTATTACATCCAAGGGCTCAGATTAAAATGTTGAGCTCCTTTTATTTACTCTACCTATCTACTTATCTGCCAAGACTAAACAGTTTGGTCAGATTTTATTCTCTATCTCTAAAACAGGAAATTCAAATATGAACTAGCCAAGATTAAGCTGTTTGGCCATTCATCAATTGTGGCATAAATTAACAAGCTGCACACAATGCTTATTATAGAAAATAAAAAGTAGTGGCATTTTGGACTTGCACACTTTCTTGGTCTTTCTTTGTTTGGGGTTCATTTCTTCTCATTTTTTGACCATTTTATTCTTTTTACCCTTTGATTTTTCTTTTAGGGCATACCCTCTTTACATTTTTTACATTTTTTGATTTTTTTATAATATGGAAAACCTTTGCAACAAGGAAAGGAATGAACATATTACAGAGCTCAACAAGTCAATCATGAAATATGACACCTATTGGTATAGGAGTATAACAGGTACAAGGATATAAAGGCTAGGAATGAGAGGCCAAAAGCCCAAACTTATGCATAGTACCTAAAGATGGCACCTACAAACTAGACAAGGTTAATGTCAGCCTATGATGTGAAAGAGGGCAAAATGCAGATGACATTTATGAAGCCCACTACTCAACAACCAAGAACAACAGCAAACTTTAAAAGGGTAGATTTTGAAGTACTAGCAAAGGACATACATCTTATTGACCAAATTGAGTTGCACAAATAGACAGGGGAGATAATTTACTCCACCTTGACAGGGAAAGCTATCGCAACTCATCAATTGCAAAATTCCCTAAATAATATATCAGCTCAATTCCAATTAGAAAATGCCTCTTCACAGGCAAAAGACACCAGAATAAAGTTCTTAGAGGACTTAATCATTGAGTTGGGACATGATCTCAAAGATGTGAAGGCCACTGAAAGACTAATCAAGAAGAAAAATGATGACATAGCTGCTTTAAAGAAGCAACTTAAGATTCCACCATTGCATCATCCACAGATAATAGAAGTCCTAGAGACCCAAAAAGGACAAGAAGAGCTTATGGATTTGGTCCTAAAGCTAAATGGCCAGTTGAAAGAAACGGAGAAAGAATTGGACACATTGATTCAGTCCAAACAGAGTGAACTGGCCACCACTTCTACAACTGCTATTCCCACAGTGACAACTACAGTTCCTTCAACACTGGCAACATCTTTGGCACCAACAACTCCACCTGCCACAGCACTACCAGTCACAACTGAGTTTACAACAGCACGTACCTCAACAGAAAAGATAGTAGAGTTAGTGAAAGCCATGGAGGAAATGTCCATCCAGGCAACAGAACTTAAAAGGCTTAAGGAGAAAGTGGCAATCCTAGAAACCGACTACAAGCTTGCCCAGATTCAGCAGAGAGAAGAAACACAGAAAGCCCTAAGGATGGGTGAGAAGATTAAGGTCCTAGAGAAGGATCTAACTCTACAAAAGCCACTAGGATAGACTAAGGAGATGCTCTGGTTCAATATCATTGACTCTGTCAATGATATTTGGCCATCAATTCAAGTAATGTTTAAGCAAACATAACTGGTGAAAGTGGCCACCGAAGTAATTCAAAAGGTAAAGGAGGACTTAGGAGACCAACCTGAGGATGCTAATCAACTCATCCACTTCTTGAACAGCAAGAACAGGCATGAACTAAATGAGCTTGGTGTGGAGGACAGAACTGAAGCCATCATAGAAGTCAAAAAGGTTATGTCTAAAAGAAACCTTATGCTTAACCTGGAGGAAAAATGCCATAACATGCAGGTGGGCATTGGCGCATTCATGGAAAAGTTTCAAATTTTGAGGGATAATGCCCTTCCAAGTCCTATGGTCATCCATGACAAGCTAATGACCCAATTGGATTACGTTAATAGATTAAGGAAGTTGTCCAAAGAACAGGAAAACACTTCAAGAATCAAAGCCTTGCCAATAGGGAAAGTATTGTATGATACTTTAGAGAATCTATTTTTCCTAGATCATAAGGTGAAACATCTCTTTGTCACCAAGCCTAATTTTGCCAAATATACTGAGGTAGACAAGATCTATAGGAGAATGCTCAAAGTAAAGTTACCTGAAGATGAATGGTGGGATAAAATGGAAAATTTACTATAAGTTACCACAGTAAATCTGAATGACAGCCAGATGAAACAGGTGAACAGGGTCAAAGAGTAACAGGTTAAAGAGTATCAGTAAAAGACTAAAGACAAAGATGATTCCAATGTACAAATATCAGCCAGCTTAAAAGGGCTCAAATTCAACTGCCACAGCCAGCACTACCACAATAAGAGGGACAACATGATGCAGTTTTCCATCTGTCTCTATCTTCATGCTTGAAGATATTTTTATTTCCTTAATTAAATCTCAAACTGTTATGAGATATTTTGTAATATTTTTTGTATAAATACTTCCTATTTCAAAGTATTGAGGGTGGATTCAAAGATATTTTTGTAGACTTGTATCTAAAATCAAAGTGCTATTGTATCAAGATTGGATTGGCTTGCTGGATCATGGAATAAAGCTCAGATATTTTCAGGATTCTTGTGTAAAGTGAAAATCAAATAAGTATTCTCTCATGTGTATTATTGTTTTTCCTTATGTTTCTTAATAATCATATGTGTTTCTATGAAATCTAAATGGTAAACTAGGAATGATAATTCAAAACTTGCTTTAATGCACTCTGTCTTGACTGTTTACATTCTTAACGTTTTCTGCTAAACTATCTTAGTTAGGGAATTGTTAAATGCTCCCTTACTTCCATAGTTTCTTCCTATGGTCTATGTAGCAAAGGTTTCTTAATTTCTCTTTGTTGATGATCACCCTTTGTTCCTCATTCTGATCCCAGTCTAAGGATTCTTCATTTCCCTTTTACCTTGGTTAGAATCATCCCATCCATCAGCCCTTTGAAGATTTGCCTTTTGCTTTGCTAGCCTGCCCTGTAAACAATCCCTTTAATGATCTGGTTCAGTTAAGCTATCCTTTGATTGACTCCATTTCCCAATGGCTTAAAGACCTAGCTCTATCCATCTGTTCCAAGAATTCCACCACCCAACATTCAATCCAAAATCAAAATCCTCACAAACACTAAGAACTATCCTAAAATCTAATAAAAACAAAGTTAAATCTTAAAGAGAGAGCCCTCTCTGGACCTAGGTTGGCTAGAACCTGAGTATAAAATATTGGTTTGTGGTTACCTCGGATTATTCCTTCTTTTGATAACTTCTAGAGAAAACTTCTGAGTGATAACACAATATCTGTAGACAAATTCAATTCACAATCATAAGAAACATCCATATCAACAGGTGAATCAGAGTCATCTACATCACCTCCATTTTTCCGGGTTGAATTTCTAGTTCCTATCTTTCCAACCTCATCAGGATGAACACTTTCAAGTGTCTTTTTCAGCCACTTTGGGGGACCTTTCTTAGATGGTCCAGGCTACTCAGTTCATTGAGTTGGGACTGAATCAAGATTGAGTCTCCCAATTCTGTCAATCACATCACTCAAAGTATCATCAATGGTTGGAGTTTCATGTGGGGGAGAAAGTGCTTCAGAAGAAGATTCCACCGGTTGATCCAGTATAGGAATCCCCCCTTCAAGATGTGGAATTTGATGTCAAATTATTGAAATTATTTTGCATTTGTGAATCTATCCAAGCGAGCAAGTTGTCACTCAACAATATTGTCAGCATTGGATGATTCAAGAAAGATTACATCTCTAGATACAACAAACTTTTATTGACTTCATCATAGAGACAATATGCTTTGGAGGTATTTGAATACCCCAAGAAGATACACTTACGATTTCTTGCACCAACTTTGTTTCTATGTACCTTTGGTATCAAGGCATAACATGTGGAACCAAAGACCCTGAGATTCTTTACCGAAGGAATGTGCCCATACCACATTTCATAAGGACTCTTGTTTCTAATAGCATTAGATGGACATATATTCTTTACATAAACAACACATAGAACTGCATCAGCCCAAAACATCAATTTTACATTCTTGAAAAACATCATGGAGTGCACCATATTTAAGATTGTCCTATTCATTCTTTCAGCTACTCCATTCTGTTGGGGATTATAGGGCATAGTTGTTTGATGTTTGATCCCATGTTGGCGAAGATTGTTTTCAAATTCATTTGAAGTGTATTCTTTTCTATTATCAATTTGAATAGAGTCAATATGAGAGTGTGCATCATTTTCAATCCATGTATGAAAGTTATTGAATGTTTGAAAAGCATTGGATTTGTTCTTCAATAAATAAACCCAACACATTCTGGTGTAGTCATCAATAAATATCATCATATATTTATTTCCATTTGCAGGAGGAACAGGCATTGGACCACATAAATTGAAATGAATGAGTTCAAGTTTTCTATGTTGTCTGGAATGTGAATCATGAAAACACTATTTGTTATGCCTTCCTAGAATGCAAGCATCACATTGCTTAAGTTTTCTAGGAATTGTAGGCAAACAAATAACACCATTTTTCTTCAACAAGCAGAGGCATAGTTCAAGTGTCCAAATCTAGCATGCCATAATAAACTTGATGGAAATGTACCTTCTTCGTAATGAGAATTGTATGAGAAATTGTGTGCACGAGCAGAGGTACCTTGCAACTTGAGAAGCCTTTCTTCTTCTATCCCCATCATGACAAGTGAGTAATTTAATGCTTTTCTCACCTCAACCTTGCCATCAAACATATGAATGGAGTTTCCTTGCTGGCGAATGTGGACGAAGGAAAACAATTTTCTCCTCAATTGTGGGAGATATAAAACATGATGCAGAAGAAAGTCTGGAAGACCAGGTAATTTAAGCCTGATTGTGCCAAGCCCTGATGGCTTGAGTTTTGATTTGTCTGCAAAGTATACTACTCCATCAACATTGTCAATAAATTCTTCAAAAAAATCTTTTCTAAAATTCATGTGGCAAGTTTCTCCTGAATCAAGCAACCAATCATTTTTCCATGAAGCAAGTGAAGCATTAAATAAGTCTTCATTTACTCCAATATTACAGTGTGCCACAACATAGTGAGAGGATTCAAGTGCTTTACCTTTCTCTTTGTCATTAGTTTTACGTTTGGGTTGGTTTCTTTCTTGCTCAATTCTGTCCCAAGGAAACTTGCATGTGGATGCATAATGTGATCCATCTCTATTGCAACGTATGCAATGAAAATCTGAGTTTTCTCCTTGAGAGTTTTTGCCCCCCCCTACCTCTGAAATTTCTTCTTCCTCTTCCTCTTCGACCACCTCTGGAAGAATCTTGAGCAAGATAAGCCTTGTTGTTCTTATTTTCCCAAATGGTGAATTCCTTGTCTGAGGTAGGTTGTTCTGGTTCTTTGCCTTCATCTCCAACACACACTCCTTTCCTCAGCTAATTAAAAATGAGAGTGTGTTTGATTTTCTGTGACCATTCCGGATAGTTCTCCTTGCTGCTGAGAACCACTCCCACAATAGATATCAATGAAGGCATTTAAAAAAATGTACTTCTGGTGCCAAGAAATAGCACTTCCAGTGGTAGTTTTGTGAAAAAAAATACAATTCTGATATAAATATGTATCGAAGGTTTTATATAAGGGAGGGAGTTAAATGGAAACTCAAGGCAGTGCTCACAAAATAGTGCGCAGTTGAAGGAAAATCTCTCTGAGGCTATGGCAGCAATATCAAACTTAATAGAAGAGAGGCTATGACAGCAATATCAAACTTAACATAACACTATTGATATGTCTTCACAATTTTAGGACTCCAATGTTATCACGTTAAATTCATTAGCAATTTAAATGCAGAAGCTAAGACGGCTTCTTTAGAAAGAAAAGCGAAATTCAAATGGAGTGATGGTACTCACATTTTATTCAAGGCTTAACAACAAGATTGTTGGCCATGCTATTCATTAGCAATTTAAATGCAGAAGTTCAGTCGCTGCTTTAAAACAAAGAAAACCTCAAATCAAGAGGGAGCAGTTGGTAATCGGGCGTGCCAGCGTATTGGAGCTACCAACATTTACAGGCAGCGTGGAGAGGTATGGGAGCAGCGGCAGCGTGGGAAGAGCAGCGCGGTGGGAGGTATGGAACTACTACAAGAATGCTTCTTACTCTTGATGAGAAGAATCCAAGAAGGATTTTGAGGGTGAGGCCTTGTTGCGTCGGATGAATAGGTATGGGCAGCGTTTATGGGCCAGATATATGTGTAGAGGCTGAGCCAAGCAGCGTTGCAGCCATGGTCCACGTTAACTTCTATCGCAACTATGGCAAGACTTCTATTGTGTGAGATATACAGTGAAGAAATCAGGTATGGAGATGCTTGCTAGGAGCTGCAAGGGGAGGTTCACCAAATGTTACACCAAGCATTATACCAGTTATATACAGGGCAGAGAACTAAAGAATATGGCAGACTGTAGGAAATGCAGGACAAATTTCTGAAGAATGGCAGAAGGGAGTTACAATGGTAGACTGAAATGCCAAAAAAGGAGTTGGCTCTAATACCATGTCAGGCCAGGAGGTTACATCCTCAAATGAGATTATGTTTATTCATTTAGGTTGATCATAATTATATGCATGAGGAAGTGACTGTTGAGTTTCATCTCCCGATGACTCTCCATTTTCTCTTGTTATTTATTTACACTATTTACAATTGTTCACCCAATCCCTATGATTAGGTGTCAACATTGATAATGCAGCATTTCCGGCTTTCTTCTTGTTCTGTATTTTAAGGGTGTCAATTTTCTCACTATGGCTCCCTAAAATATCTGTCTTAAAATTATCAAGAAAACTACCTAATTCTGCCCTAATTAAAGTCCCGATAGCAGATTTATTTACTCTTAATAAAAGAGGATCCCTTGGACTTTTTCATGTTCTTGCTTTACCTCTTGAAATATGTACACATAGATCACAAATATCTACAAATCGTAACTAAGAAATATCACCTTTTCCCATTAGATTGAGAAGATCAATCCACTCATCTTTAATGGATTTTAGTAAGAGAGCTTTCAAAGTTTTCTCATCCAGATTATTCATTTTTGCCCTTTTGATATTATAAACAAATCTTTCAACAAAATCTTCAAGATTTTCATCTTCTTTTTGTACCATTTTAAAGACTACATCTTTAATGCTATGAGGCATACAATAATCCTTGTATTTCTCCAAGAATGCTTCTTTCATTTGTCCCCATGTTCTTATAGAATTTGTTCCTAAACTCATAAACCATTTTAATGTTGAATCCTTTAAGGTGGCAAGGAACAATTTTAGTTTTTGAGCATCATGCAGATAATCATATGATCTACATAATACTTCAAATTCAAAGAGAAATGTCTTTGGGTCTTCACTTCTTATTCCATGAAAATTAGGGAGGATAGAAGGCGAGATGTTTTTCATTGTTAATGTTGTATCCTCATCAAGGATAGGGAATCCAAAAGGTTCTGGATCTCCTCTTCCTCTACCTCTACCACCACCTCTTCCACCTCCTCTATTTCCTCCTCCTCCTCCTCCAATCCTATGTTGTTCACCATTGACATTGTGTACTTCTCCTTCTCCCTCTTCAGCCATGATGGATTCCTCAAAATAAATATCCGGTTCTACAACAGGATTATCTAGATTTTCTTCTAGTTCTTCTGGTTCCTCTATCAATGGTTTGAAGTAGGTTTCTTCTTCCTCTTCTTCAATAGGAACTTCCAACTCTTGAGCTAGAAGTTGTTCTCCAGTTGAAGATAGGAAAATTATTCCTGTTGTTGGGGATGTAGGATCTACGTTGATTACAGCTTCTGTTGATGAAGTTGGTGAATTTCTAGGTTGGACTTCAGATCTCAAGACTTCAGGAAGTCTATATTGGCCTGCTATATATGGAATTCGAGTTTGTGTGGGTGGTGTGGCACTACACGGTCGTGGTGGAGTGAGTGATGATGTGGGAATTAGACTTCTTCCTCAACCTATAAACCTACCTCTAGAATCTCTTTCTCTATGCATATCATGTTTTTATTTCAATTTTTTTTAAGACTTCTATTTACACTTCCCCGACAACGGCGCCAAAATGTTTGGTCAATTTAATGTTCTTAAATTTCAAGCATAAATTATCAACCAAAGTTGGTAAACTTATGAAGTGCAACTGCACTATATATGCTAGAATCCTTTCCTTTAATCTGTAAGATGATTGTTATATTTGTTTTGGGGATTTTCGTTGTTATCTAGGTTCTTATTTGTAAGCATTAGATTAGAGTTAGATTTCTACAAATTAATGAGTGGAAGTAGAGCTATTGTTAGACTAATCTACCAGGTCATATCTATATTTAGTATCTTTCTAAAACATCTTATGTTAATCATTCTAAAATTATGAACCTAACATAAACACCTTGCTGCAATAAAATAGAGTATTGAGATTCAAATGATTCTAAGAGCAAGAAAAAGATCCTTTAAAAGTTGTCTGCAAAGTATATACAAATTCTGATTCTAAAAAGCATGAAGACAATCTTTTAACACTGAATACAGAGTATATATAAGTTCTGATTCTAAAAGCATGAAAACAATATTTTAATGCTGACTGTAATTAAGCAAAAAACATTGAAGAAACTAGACCATTAAATGGCTGTAAAGAAATTCAAATTCAAACGAAATAACGAGATTTCACTGAGTTATAACAAAATGATAAAATAGTGAATTAAGGAAACCAAGCTAGAACGAAATGACAATGCGATAATGGAAGAGATAAAATGAAATAATATTAACCTCGACTGTTTGTAGGGGGCCTTCGCATACAGTAGGTGTAAATCACGCTCAAATACGCATCGAATAACAAAAATGTAACTTTAATTCAATATGAGAACAAAAGGTTTGTTTCACACAATTTCTTCAGAGATTAACTATTACTTCCTTGTTATCCTTTACAGAGGATACATATTTATATATAAAATCCATGCTCAATAGTTTGAGACTTCTACGCCTATAGGTCTTTTAATCAATCCTTATTCAAATTCGAAACTTAAACAGTAAAAGTGTTATCTCGACGATTTGTTATTTGGAAAGAAAATCAGAGAAACGTGATGCATTCAGACTTCTGCTGCTACGTGTTTGACCCGTGCCTTTGATCGCACCACTGTGTGATTCCTTTAGTGAACTGGATCGAGCAAATAGGAGGAGATCCATGAGGGAATTGATCCTCAACTACCCATGTGCTTCCTTGCTTCGTTGGCGCACCAGAACCCCGCAAACCATGGAGATAGCTGCAGATTTGTAAAATAGCTACAGAATCATGTTAATTTTGTAGCTAATGCAATCTTTAACATAATAATAAGGCACATTATTGAATATGAAAAATAAGATATATGAGATTTTTTACCTTATCAAAATCTATGGTTTTACTACTTTTATTGAGTTGATAACGTGATGAAAAGAGGAAAATGGAGGAAAAAGGGTGTCAAAACAAAATAGTTATGGAACTGTACAATCCCCATTTATATAATGCAAGTAAATTGATCAATTTAATCACAATATTTCATCAATATTATTTTTTGTATTAAATCTTAAACATACACATAATGTGTGTAATATAAAAAAAACTATAATAGAGGAAGGGATTGTGACTACCTTTGGAATATCGCCCATCTTTTAAAAAGTATTTTCCCTCAAAGCTCTTACTTTAAGGATGTTTCTTCATGAACTACTCATTTTTCCATGTAGCTTCTTCTAGAGGCATATTCTTCTACTTGACTAGGTACTCCATAATAGTTGTATTCCTGAGATAGAGAGAATGTTGATCAATAACTTTTTCCACTTCAATAATCAATTTCCCTTCTTTTTATAATTTTGTAAGTTTTGTTTGAACTAGCATAGTTTTCCCTACAACCTTTTTTAAGCAAGATACATGAAAAACCCTATGAATATGAAAAGAATAAAAATCTAACTCATACGCCACTTGTCAAACACTAAGAATAATTGTCTTTCATTTGGATGTTGATATGCTTGCTGCTTCATCCTATTTTAAACCCTTTGAAGGTTTTCCTTAAGAATTGTCAAAGTTTCTTTATTCGTTTCCATACGTGACTCTATTACTTGTACTTTGGACTTATCTTGCAAAAAATATGAAATATTAGGAGATAGATACCATAAAGAGCCCCAAATGGGATCATTTGAGTAGATGAATGATAGGTAGTATTATACCACCATTTTTTTAAAGGAAGCCACTTCATCCATTTAGATTTCTTATCTAAAGAATAAAATCGTAGATAAACCTTTTAACATTTGTTAAATATTTCATTTCAACCATTTGTTTGTCGATGATATGTTGAACTCATCACAAGTGTTGCTCCATTGATCTTCCATAATTATTTCCAAAACTTTCCAATGAATTTTGGATCTATGTCACTTACTATTACCTTAGGAAAGCCATGAAGTCTATTTATTTCTTTCATGAACACTTCTTCCAATTGGCCTGTTGTGTATGTGTTACGAGATAAAACACCCTAGGGTCTGGGTTGAGAACCCCAACAGATCGAAGGGCATACACCAACAAGAAGCAAGAAAACAAGTAGTCCTAATGCTTAAACTACTAAAGTGGGATGAAGAGATAGTACCTATAGGTCCTACGTTTGAGGATGTTCCCATAGGGTCCAAACCCTCTGCTTCCTCCAATGCTTCAAAACCTGCAACTCATTCCAGAAAAGCATATATACTAGTAGTAGTTCAAAGCATGTTCAAGATATGAATGTTAGATCATATAAGCATATAGATATAAAACATGAGATCATACATAATTAGATCATAACATGAGTTAAAGCATAAATATCATCACATCAGGAACAAGACAAAGCTTCTTTATTGATGTCTGCAAAGAATGTGGAAGAATACAACTTGATTCGACCATGGCTCCAAGTGAAACCTTCCTCCGGATCTATCCATCCCAAGCCTCAACAATCCTCTTTCAAATGCATACACATAGATGTCATATAAAGGAGATGGACATCTCTATAACAAAACAAGGGTTTCCTATAGCTGGGAGTGTAGGAGCCACAAGGATAAATCAGAGTTGATCAGGGACCAATTGGATATAATATCAATATCCTCTCTTTTCTCTCCCTTTAGGCCTTCCCTTGAGGCATATTTATATCACCCCCAAAACAGTTATTTCAGTTTGGATACAGTTAGGCCACAAGCTCCTATAGGTGGGCTTCTAGTGTAACCTGTAAACCTCACCCATCAAATAGGGATTTTATATTTTTTTAATATTTCAAATTATATATGCGGGTTGGGTATAGCTTGACCTGCGTGTGCACACGCTTTTTGAAGTGCAGAGTGGCGTATTGAATTTAAAATAATGTTTTTTAGTAAATGGACCAAATCTAAAGAGAAAGGGATGCCGAAGGCCAAGACTTAGAGCATCAAGTATACAAGGGTGATAAATGAAGTTATAACAGATGCCCCCTAATATATGAGGTCAGAAGGGGTACATGATGGCTGAAATGTATAGAAAGAATCATGTGAGGACTTGGGAGGAGATCACTAGATTCCATCTTGCCAAACCAGTGGGAGAGATCAGAAATAAAGCCATGTCTGAGGTGGGCATAACCATGCTTAGAGATAGTAAATCATGTCTACATATCAAGTGTAAATTGGATCCAATATGTATACAAGTACAAAGGAAACTGAGAAATACATAGTGGATCATCTGATCAATAAAAGGTGTGGGGTAATTATCTTTTGGACAAGCCTTATTTAAATCCCTAAAGTTTATGCATACATGGATCGTTCCCTGTCTTTTATCAACTGGGACTGGATTTGAGACCCACTTTGTCAATGGAACGGGGTATATGAACCCTTCCTTAAGCAGCTTCTCAACCTCTGCTTTGATAGTTGTCATTTTACTAGGGTTTACCGGCCAAAGATTTTGCCGTATAGGCTTCGCATTCGCGTAAGTCTTGATATCATGCTGGACTATTGATAGATCAATTCCACACATTTCCTCATAAGACCAAGCAAGTGCATCACATAAATCTTTAAAAATATCGGTATAAATTTTAATTTCTTCAGGGGAGCACTCATCTTCGATGAAAACATCCTATATTATATTGGGATTCCTGGAGATGTTCACCGGAACTGTTTCCGAAATGATAGACACGTTACCGCAAAAGGGTTTAAAATTGTGTGAACACCGCCAGTTGAGGAAGGGCTAGAAAAACTTGGTTCTACTTCATGCAAGCCTGGGTGAAAATATGACTGATGATGCAAATCATCCCATGATATTTCTATACCCGTCATTGCTTCTAAGATTTCTTCCTCAGATGGTAGAACAATATCAAGGTAGTCCATAGAAGAAGTAGAGTCAAGAGTCCAAGTTAGAGCCACATCTCCATCCAAATCCTCCAGTGAAAGAGGAGTAGGATCAGAATCTACAGTATTAACTATAAATTGATAAGCAATTTCAGCTACAGACATGGGATATGCCATTCCACCCACTTGCCCTTCTTCTAATGTGGTGGTAGAAGAGGGTAAGGGCCAAGGATCTAAAAAATAATGAGTTCTGAAGAACTCTTTTCGAGAAGGGACCTTGGATGATGAAATGGCATTTATTCGAGAAATAGGAGAAGGAAGATCAAAAGTACCCATCAACGAGGAATACATTCTGACTCCTAAATTCTCAACAAGTTGCTTGGCATTCTTCAACAAGGGAACAATAGAATCAGAGGATGCATTGGATTCTTTCGGAGAATAATCCATCTGATCAACAGTAACAATTCTTCATCTGTTGGGAAAGCATAGGATGCGAAATAATGATGATACAATGGCATCCATTTCATAAATCCAATTTCGTCCCAATAGAATATTATAATCCAAATTCGCATCGACTATTTCCACCTCGATATTGACCACCTTACCCCAACACAGACGGGAAAGGTTGGAATAATTCCATGCAGCCTATGAGAATGACCATCAAATGCAGTTAAGAGAGTAGGTGAAGGAACAACTTGAGGAGATCCGATAGCTTTCCAACATGCAATCGACATGACACATGTGGAATCTCCCTCATTAACTACAGTTCGAAATATATTTGTCTTTCGATATGTAGATTTAATCTAGAAATCCATGTGATGAGGTAGTCTCTTCTTAATATTTGACATGTCAAATGTAATAATAAGAGAGTTTTTCATATCTATTTCCTCAATCGTAGTGAGCAGCGCACTCCTTTGTGATGGACACGACTGGAGTACCTCTAACATAGACATCGCACAAGGACTTTGAGCCAGATTTTCAACAATAGAATAGTTAAGGGTAACCTTGGCATTAGGGTTGATTGTTGAACGTTTTGCAAAGCCTTTCGGCATTCGAGGTATAGGCTTAACTATGAGCCTCTCAATATGGAGCGACTCTGGAACATTTGGAGCAACCTTAGCCTTAGAGGATTCTGGTTCACCATAATTATGTGGTCTTGTAGCAACATCAACATGAGAACTCATCATTTATACATTCGATGGCTTTTCCCCTTCTTGATTATCCCCAATGGGGATTCCAGTATTAGCATTCACGCTAGCAAACATTTGTTTCCCTTGGGGAAAAGGGTTAGTTAGAACAGCCTCGGAGCTAGAAGAACCCTGATGCACTAACAAGCGCTGAGCATCTTGAATATTATGGGAAAGATGAGTTAAATAGTCTCCATTGCACAATTTGCAAGGAAACTTAAATTTGTTTTTGGACTCCTTTTTACCCTCCCCAGTATTATTACTAGGTTTGTTTGCACTACCCTTCCCATCCTTATCTTTCTTCTTACCACGTCCCTTTTTCTTACAATTGGATTGTTGATTTCCTTTGGGGTTAGAAGTTTGGACAACGTTAATAGTTGACAGTTGAGAAGGCATAGGCACTGACGGTGATGCCTAAATCAGTTTGTAAAGACAACTATTGTAATTGACTTAACAGGTTAGCCGTGTTGTTATTGATCAATCTGACTATCCCATTGGCATGAGGACAAGGCTTCGGTTTGGCTAAATCGATCTTGGGTCAAGGAGTATCAGGAAAACTATTTTCAAGAATCCCAGTCTGAGAATATATAAGTTCTAATTGTTGGGCTCTAAAGATATCGTGTTCTTAGGTGAATACCCCGAAGAGTGATACATCCTTAGAAATTTATGGTTGTAGAGATTTTAAAAACTATTTGAGAAGGAATTCATTAGGAATATAGGCTTTGATGAGCCTCTTCCTTCTTCGCCATTCTTGAATATGGTCAGAAATGTGAGTTACCTTATCTTGTTGGAAACTAGCCAATAGCTCAATTCCAGCATCATATTGAACGGGCAACTGAAAATGGTTCAAAAAAATAGTAGCCAATTCACCAAATGAAGCAAAGGTACCCCCACTAAGCTCTATATACCACTTAGCAGCATTTCCAGTTAAGGTGCGTTGGAACAATCTCAACCTAATTGAATCGTCAATTATGGAGTTATATGAACACCATAAATGGGATGTTGTTATATGGTCAGCCGGATCCTCCTCAGACTTTCCTTCGAATTTTGGAATATCTTATGGAAGTTTGGTGGGAACCGGAGGCCAAGCTGGATTATATCAGATTGGATCGTTTGTCAATTTTGAGAGATCTGGAAAATTTAGGGTTGCTAGGAATGGTAAGTGCAGAGGAGCTTGAGAATTCCACCCACCATGAGTAGGATTCCCAAAATTTTGAAAAGAATATCCTAGATTTGTAGAGGCACCAGATTGTCAAGGATTGTTCGTAGAAGAAACTGAACCGTAAGGAAAACCTTGTGGTCTAGAAAAATTCAGAGTTTGACCACCTCTTGCCAAAAGGTTACCATAACTAGGAAAATTTCCCCCAAGCGAAGTATTAAAAGGAGAGGAGAGCCCTTGGTAAGGGTTCCACGCATTGGCGAAGGGAGAATAACCTTGAAAGGTACTTACGGAGGAGTAAGGCATGTTCCCCTATTGACCAAAATAAAACTGATTCCCAGCTCCTAAACCACTAAAATCAAGGTTATTGTATCCTTGAAAAGGATTATAACCTTAACCTTGAGCGGAGAAAGGGAGTGATCCTAAAGAAGGGTTAAAATGAGGCATATGACCGCTTCCAAAAGGAAAACCCTTGAAAGAGGCTGAACCACTAGCCATAGAAGTCATAGTTGTGGAAACAGAAGATGAGATGATTAGAGGAACCAAGGGAATTGCAGTAGAATGCATCCCAAAGGGGAAGGAACCAGTGTGGGAAGCAAAAGCTTGGGTTCCCCCACTCAAAGATGGAATGGAGGTAGAGCCAAATATTGCAGTACTAGGAGTGATAGTATATAGAAATAGTACATCCTCCTTGACCTGAAAGAGGAGTATGCACACTAGTAGCACTCATAGACGGATTCGTGCTCCCAACAATGGCCATCGAAGGAAAGGACGATAAAGACCAGGGCTTGCCAGCCTATGAGTCGGGGTCCCAACATATAATAGAACGTTTGGATAATTGGGAGGAAAAGGTGAATAAGGAGTCATAAGGGACTCTAGAATCTCTTCAACCTCAACTTCATCTTCCAACTGGAAGAGAACCCTAGAAAGGAATAGAGTGTTCCTCTCCAAATCACGACTTACACTAGGTCCACCCTGTGAAACTATAGCCTGAAGCGGAGGATCAATCTCTGATGCGTTCGCTACTACTGATTGAAAATCACCAGCAGAATTGCTCCTACGCCTTCTAGAAGAAGGCTCGGCACTCGTAGGTGAGAACCCACGAAGCCTCCTAGACTGACAAATTGGTAGATCAACTGCTTTTTTTTATTAAGAGAACTTTTAAAGACTCAAAAAATTATAAAGCTATGGCAATCGAGGAGCAAATAGCACTCGCTGAAATGTCCCTAAAGATGCAACCAATCAAGCTACTTTCAGGTATTTATGCTCCAGGTGATTAGGAAGGAACACCAAAATACAAGAAATCGAAGATAAGGACCTTCCAAAGATAGTTTAGGTTAATTATGACCCAAGTCTACCAGTGAAGGTAACAGAAATAGTTACGCTGACCCCCAGACAAAAGCCTTTTCCGGTGCAAGTACCCTAACTTTGCAAGGGCACCCTCCAGAACTACTAATGAGAGTGATACAACGTCTGCCTCAGGTAGCACGGGTATTACCCCCCGTAGTCACCTATGTGTCCCTAGAAATGGAAACTAAGGTCACATGTTCCTATTGGAATCTAGGTGGAATGGTCTTTGGTCGAGATCCAACAAGTCAGAAAGGGGGTATCTCTCTTCCCTGCCTTCACTTGCCCTCGTGCTTAACTCTCTGAAGAGAAGAGCTTTCCCAGACAACTCAACGACACTAGATTTCACTATTTTAATCAACTTCTATGTTTAAATTCAAAGTGTCCTTGGAGAGTTAACTCTCCACACGCCTATTCCAAGGCCCTAAATGACCTAGACTAGTTGATGTAACTATGAAAAATCAAAAATTTCTAGTTCATTTTAATTTTAGCGCTTGATTTTAATGCCTATTCTTAAATCAAGGGTAAAATGGAAGTGAAACTTATGACTTTATTGTCACAAGAAAAAATCAATAGAAAACCTGGCTACCTACATATGCAACCTTTTTTTCTTCAATGAAAGAGATTTCTACAAGGTTCTACGAACAAACTATGAAAGAAAAAATTATCTTTTCTTTTTCAAGACACGCGCTCACACATTCAAATTCTACAAAAAGACTAAAAATGCTTACAGTGTAACTATCATAATGAAAACTAAAAATTCTTAATGCAAGATTCTAAGGATTTCTCTTAAAGCAAGAAAATGTGTTTCTCAAAGAGATCAAGAGGCCAAAACTTGACAAAAAGGAGGAACAAATTCAATCAAAAACTTTTTCCCAAAATCAAGAAAATTCAACCTAATGAAAATACTTCACACTTGCTCTAAAATGATAAGAAGACCAAAAATAAAACCAAAAATAAAAATAAAGGCAACAAAAATATGTTTTTATCTTTTTTCTTTTTAAGGGCACAAAGAGTTCTTGAGAAAACAAAAGCTACTAAAGACTTCAAGATCAAATTCAAGCATAAAGAACCTCAAATTTCACAAGCCATAGGAATCATTAACATGATAAGACTTAAAGTGAAAATAGGCTGCAAACTCAAACAAACTGATCTGAACAACAGCATAAAAACTCCAACAAACAAGAAAAAAATCAAGAAGACGATGAAAACTTTTCAATGTTGCAAGTAGGACTTCCTCAAAAAACCAAGAAAAAACTAAATATGTCAACTTTCAAGAAAGCAAGGAAAAGCAATGTAAAGGCTGGGTTATAAGTGAATTGAGACCAATTCCTATTCCAAAATCTCATAAAAGCCAAGAACTTCACTGAGAAGCCTTGAACCCAAACACAAAAACTAACACTTCACCAAAAAGAAAACCCTAGGTTGACTAGGTTTTTCCACAAAGAGAGATAGGAAACTGAAAATCTGCAAGAAGCAAGACTCTCCCAGAAAATCAATGACTAAACAGAAGCAATAAAAATTAGGCAAAACCCTTTACTGGACTCAGAATTTGAAAAATTCATTCAAAACCAAGCATACGTGACTATGCAGTGACAAACCTACGTGTATACACGACTGTACTCAAGGAAACACACGTATACGTGTGTTTCTTTGATGGATTTTGTATGTGTGGGTCTGGGTTGAGAACCCCAACAGATCGAAGGGCATACACCAACAAGAAGCAAGCAAAAAAGTAGTCCTAATGATTAAACTATTAAAGTGGGATGAAGAGATAGTACCCATAGGTCCTATGTTTTAGGATGTTCCCGTAGGGTCCAAACCCTCTGCTTCCTCCAATGCTTCAAAACCTACAACTCATTCTAGAAAAGCATATATACTAGCAGTAGTTCAAAGCATGTTCAAGATATGAATGTTAGATCATATAAGCATATAGATATAAAACATGAGATCATACATAATTATATCATAACATGAGTTAAAGCATAAATATCATCACATCAAGAACAATACATAGCTTCTTTATTGATGTCTGTAAAGAATGTGGAAGAATACAACCTGATTCGACCACGGCTCCAAGCAAAACCTTCCTATGGATCCGTCCAGCCCAAGCCTGAAAAATTTTGTTTCAAATGCATACACATAGATGCCATATAAAGGAGATGGAAATATCTATGAGGAAACAAGGTTTTCCTATAGCAAGGAGTGCAAGAGGCATAGGGATAAATCAGACTTGATCATGGACCAATTAGATATAATATCAATATCCTCTCTTTTCTTTCCCTTTATGCCTTCCCATGAGGTGTATTTATATTACCCCAAAACAGTTGTTTCAGTTGGGATACAGTTAAGCCACGGGCTCCTGTAGGTGAGCTTCCGATGTAACCTATAAACCCCACCCATAAAATAGGGATTTTGTATTTTTCTAATATTTCAAATTATATACGCGGGTTGGGTATAGCTGGACCCATGTGTGCATGCAGTTTTTGAAGGGAAGAGTCACGTATGGAATTTAAAATAATGTTTTTAGTAAATGTACCAAGTCTCAAGGGAAAGGGCTACCCAAGGCCATGACCTAGAGCATCAAGTATACAAGGGTGTGTTGTCTAGGAAAATTCTCTCTGTGGACATAGGCGATCCCTCTAGCCCAATGAGTGGGACTATCAACCTACGTGAGAATCTACAAGGACACTTTCCTAAATTACAATCGAAATGACAGAAGAGGAAGATGGCCTACCTCGTTCTGATGTTATAACGTAATCCTCTGTTGAAGACCTTGAATCGCTTGTGCCTCGATATCATATATGTTTCTCACAACGTTTGGATACCTGCACAAGAGATCAAAGACACGACAAAGCATACAAGTACAACAAGCATAATCGAAAGTAATCCACTTAAAAAAATCAAGGAGCATTAAGATAAATGATGCATTAACACAAACATTTATGGAAAGTGAACCAGCAGTTGTGTATATTAATGAAATAAAGGAGGAAGCAAACAACCAAGCCTTGATGCCAATAAGATCTCCTTGAGTGAATGTCCAAGTCCAAGCTCAAGCTCTCCAAGCACTCCTTCTCCAAGCCAAATGAGTAGTATGTAGGCACTATCTCAGCATAAGGGTGCAAATAACCAAAGACCAACCATTTGGGAATGGGATAGAATGAATATATAGGTAGGGAAAGGGAGTTAGGATCTCTCCAAATATAGGAGAAGGCACTCATCTCAAGGAGGTAGCTCATAGGGATAAGATCAAAGGGAAATATTGGGATAATTCAACCACATCCACACCGAACAGCCTCCAGTTCGTCGTTCTGGAAGCCTCTATATCACGAAGCTTCTTGTCCTCTTTGGGAAAACTTGCCTTTTAGGGATTAACGAGAGTATCCAAGTAAAAATCACAGTGGAAGCATGAGGCCAGTATGGTGTAACTTGTCACCAGCACTAGTTGCTAGTGTCACAGTCGTGCTAATCTTGAAATTAGGGTTTTAGAGCTTTCTTCTTCAAGGAAGGCTCCAGGCATGTTTCTATCAGTGTTTCAGGGAGGATCTGAATTGCATATTAGGATGGGTATACCGCATGATTCCCAAGTTTCGGGAACTTCAGGGTATGACACAGGGAAGTGCAGGAGGCATGAAAAAATATTGTATAACATATGCCCCCTAAAGCATGAAGGAAGAACAGAGATTGATGGCTGAGATGTTTTACGAGATTTTGCAAGGACGAGAACAAACACTGTCAAGAGACCTAAAAATAAACGATGAATATAAATATACATATCTGATATCAAAACATGAATCCACAGTATGGACGCAGCCATCTAAATAGAAAGGAATATGAGAAAATATCCACGGCATGGGCACAGCCATCTGAATGAAAAGGATCATTTTTAAATCTAAGATCCAAGGTATGGATGCAGCCACCCAATATAGAAGGATCATCATCATCATAAATATAAAGTCCCATGGCATGGTCACAGCCATCTGTATAGAATAAACATGTGTACAAGCATGAACAATACATAACTCCACGTAGCCTGAGTCATATCAGACAAAACTCAGGGTCTTGCGCTACATCCCTAACCCGATCAAAGTATGAATTCTAACATGAAAATGAATGTGTCAGAGTCGAACATGCTAGAAAACCACCTAATTACCGGCCAATGATGTGGATCGTTAACAGGCACAAGAGAAACCACCAATAATGACAATGGATCTCAAGGTACGACATTACAATTCTTGAATGTGAAAATGAATCTGAAGTTGAACACTCATGGAATCATCCAATCGTAGGCAAGTGCAGAAAACCCATTGTCAGATGCGAAGAACTTTCCATTAAGGCATGCAATCTCTAAGGTACTGAAAGGGAGTCTCTAAATCACCTTCCTGGATAATGAGCTAAAGTCGACAGGAAGTGACCCATTGAAGGAGGGCCATGATGATTCCCCCATCATCGACATGAAACAAGGAATAAAGTAGAATAAATGAGTATGATCAAGACTGTAGCAAAAGATCAGATAATGTAGAGGTAACAAATTGCAGATAGAACTTCTCTTGAACATATCAGCAACACGACTCCGAAGTGTGGTAGCATTTGACTCAACATAGGACCATGGGTAATGATGACGAAATAGAATAGTCAGATGAGAGGCAAAATGGATCACCCAAACCCGACACAAGACACAGATGACTGTCATGTTCAAGAGCGACATGCTACCTATACAAGAGATGTTTCACTTTCATTTTTCCCCACTATTTCTAGTGAGTACCCCAATTGTTTTTATCACAAGATTGAAGGGGATAGCATATGCTTGTCGTATAAGTTCATTCTTTGAATGAATCCATCCTAGTAAGTTTTACGAGTCCTAGGAAGGAGAAACTTGATATCGTCATGGTGACAAGTCTTTCGTTGTTTAATTTTTGACGAGTCTAATGGAAGAATAACTCGGTGCCTTTTTCATATTTAGAGAGTTTGAAAAAGATACAAAAAAGAAAACTCCATCATGTCCCTTTTCGTAATTTGTCTCTCAAATCTGAAAAGGTAGAAAACAATATTTGAGAGAACCTCTTAACCAAGTTGATCAAGGTATTCATTTTTCGTAAATAGTCAATCCCAGCCCAAAAAAGGGGTAAATGTATACTGAGACGACGTTAATTCATTTAATTTAACGAGTTCGAAAAGACAAGTGCTCGGCAATCTTTTTATATTTCAAGAGTCAGAAAAGAGCTAAAATATGACTTCTCTTGGAGGAACGAGTGGTATAAAAGGATAGCAATTGGTTTCAGTCATGATAGAACTACTCAAAACATGTAATGGTCAAGAGGTTGGCTAATAAGACCACTCAACACAGATGTTCCTCAAGAAAGGGTAAAACAACCAAGCGAAATCATATGATCGGCCAAAGAGATGGTGACGATGGAATGAAAAAAAACCAAGGTTCATATAGAAAAACAGGCTGATAAAAATGGAAATCACGAGATGTAAAGTGGGAAATGGTTTCATTTTTACACAAGCTTGAAACATGGGAAACTATGCTTGAGTATATCTGAAGATAGTTTCATTTTTTCACAAGCTTGAAACGGAAACAAACTATGCTTGGGTTTGGTTTCATTTTTACACAAGCTTGAAACAAAGATAAACTATACTTGAGATACGTTTGCATGCCCCTAGAATAATGACTCAATTTGAGGTACATGCCCCCCAGGCTTCATTTCATTCACCTAAGTAGACTACTGGTTACTAACAGGTGGATGGAATGAAGGTTTACTTATGAGATCAAGTGAAAGACTCGACTGGGATTTTACGAGATCTAATCAAAGACTCGAATTTGAAGGGGATTTGTTTTATTTTTAACGAGCTTGCACAAAAAAGAACCATGCTCATGGCATCTTGCTTCATTTTTTTCCGGATCTTGACACAAGTAAAGGAACCATGCTCATAGGGACTTATTTCATTTTTTAATGAGGTTGACATAGTAAAAGAACTATCCTCATGGTCCTTTTTTCATTTTTTAATGATCTTGACACAAGACAAGGAACTCTTCTCCACACACTTAATCATGGACCGAAAGAGGCCATGGCTTTGAATAGGTTCTCATTCGATGGGAGAACAAAACTCTAGAAGGGATACATGTCCAAGGATCCAAATGAAAAATCAGGCTCCAATGCCCCCAGTACATAGCGTACTACATCACCTACTAAATCATCAGTAGATGTGGGCATGGAACTGGTAGCCACGTAATTAACCTATGGGGGTGATACCACTTGCACATAAGAACCATTTAGGGATGATGGTTGATTGGGAGTTGATTTAGGACCAATGAACGTAAGCTGATCAATGATCACAATTCTTCCTTCATGCGGGAAACACATCACTAGAAAGACAGAGGAGACAAGAGCTCCCATGAGATAGACATAATCATGACCAAGTATATTAAAATATAAAGGGCCTTCGCCAACCATCACGTCTATATAGACAATCTTTCCTCCCAAAGTAATAGCTAACGTAGGAAGGATCCCTAACGGTTGACTGATTCCTCTATTGAAAGCTAACAGGTTCTAGGTGACGGGGACAAGCTGATGAGAACCTAAAGCTTGCCAAGCAGTTGAGGACATGTTGGGATAGGGTCCCTAGGGTCAGTTTTGGGGTTAGTTAAACCATGTTTTGTATAAAATTTTGTAAAAGATGTAAAGTCTTCGCGAAATGTGGATGTGAAGCACGCAGGTAGATAGGAGTCAAAGGGGTCTTAGCCCCTTGTTTGGATAAGTAAATAGGTCGGTTTTGAGATTCACCCATGGTTCACGTACCATGGTATTGTATTGAGAATGCTATATATTTGAGTCATAGTGAGTCTAGAAGGGGGAGAACTAAGTAAGCTAAGGCAAGATAGAGATTGTTTTGGGCTTGGTAAGTCCGCGGCTGAGTGCGCGGACCCCTGCAATTGATTGCGCAAGGCGAAAGAGTCAATAATTTGGACATTGAAGATCAATAAAGATTGGTTTTGAAGAATTAATGTGTAATATGAGCATTTCTGTTGATTATATGTTTCTTCGCTTATAATGTGTTTTCTATGGAATAATGAATAAATGTTGCGTGAAGCTTGTTAGAGCCTAGATTTGTCTCAAGCTGAAAAGACAAGGTTCTAGGTCCACATCAAACCAAACTCAGCCTCGTAGCTAGCCCTACGAGGACAGGAGAGGGCTCTCTCCGGGTCTATCTCGGCAAAAGGTCTTCAAAGGAGCTAAGATGACTTATAATGGATATTGATTTTAGGCTAGTAAATGGATAGGTAGGTTTGATTTTTGAGGTTTTTGTTGCATCAAAGGGAAAGGCAATTTTGGGTGCGGGGATGAGACACAGTTTTTGCAGAGGTCTACTTGGGGCAAGGTAGGCGATCATCTTGATGCTTTTAAAGAGAATGAATGGCTAGATCTGACTGGTGAGAAGCTAAGGAGAGCAAGAAGCTTTCAAGGATTCTCCTTAAATAGATGAAAACATGGAAAATCAAACAAATTCAAAGGCAGAGCATAACAATCTATGGATTCTACCTTAACACTTCATTTGTTCAATTGCAGAAGATGAGAGAAGGAAAATGATACACATAACAACTTACAAATACTGAAATAAGCACACCATTAACACATAAAACCACATGGATCCCAAACAGTGTTGCAAAACCCTGGTCTTTCCTTTGCCAGAAATGCAGAAGTGAATGTACAATAGAGTGTCAAGCTTTTCCCAAGAGTCCAACCCTGAAAATGACTTAGAAATTACATAATATAGGCAAGCCAAATCTATTCCCTTACCTCTAGGGGTCGAGCTCATCATTCTAGGAGTTGTTTCAACCAATTCTAAACAAAGCACTACAATCTAGGCAGTCAAAACAACTTGCCTCTATAAGGTAGGAAACTGATTCATTCATTAAATTTTCACTCTTTGGTGAATGAATCTTCTAGAACAAGTAACTAAGTGCCAAAATTACATCATGTTCACTCAATTACATCAAGAGAAGTCAAAAATTACATCACAAAGCAAAACTAGTCAAACTGGCCGAATTTCTGAGCTGAAAGATGAAAAATTGGGCAAAAAACCTATATGCGCCGCGCTGATTTCTATATGCACCGTGCTACTTTGCTGCTGATTTTGAGGCACTTTCTGAAGTCCAAATTGAGCTCAAGTTGGCTTGTTGGAAAGCCCTGCCTGTCTACTTTCCAACCCAAGTGGAATTTTCCAATTTGGTGTCCATTTGCCCCTCCAAAAGTGCATTCTCCCAAGACTGCTTCCTGTGTGTCAAAATAGGGGCAGTGAGGTCATTTTTTGCATGTTTTTTGACCTTTTGGGGACCCAGAACTTGCCCAAGTTTCTTGTCCAAGTACCAAAATTCATGATTTCCCATGAAAAATCCAAAACTGCAAGCCATTTGTAATTTGGAGCTCTCAATCCTATGCGTCGCGCAAGGTGCGCGGCGCATATAGGGAAAAAACCTGTTTTTTACACAAAAATTTCCAAAATGTCAAAAATTTCTCCAAATTTCTTGAAATTTGGACTGTAGGTCCCCCATCAAGTGCCATGCTCAACCAAAGAAGCTTCGGTCAAGACTTGGAGCCAATCATGTGTTTTGTGCCTCCTCATTACCCTCCTGGTGTATGCAGTTTCAGTTTTAGAGTCATTGTATTGGTCATATGATGTATCGGTGCCTGCCTCCATGATGTTTCAAAGTCTGTTTGGCTTTCAATGAGATGAAGAATGAGAGTTTGGCGCAATTGCCAAATGTGGGAGGGACTGTGGGAAATAGGGCAGTGTGGACAGTGGGGTCTTGTCAAGTGATGTTTTCCCTTTGGAATTTTGACAAATGTAGGAACAATGGACGATTACTTCGCTGTTTAGAAGATTTGAGGTTTTTGGAATTTTACAACTAACATGAATGATAGGGAATGCAATGACTTTAGGGATAGGGATAGTGGGACTTAGGAATGAGTAACTTGGGATATGAGGGAATGTTGGGATAGGGTATAGTATATGGACTAGGGTTTGGGTTTGGGACTTTGTAAAATAGGAATTGGGGGTATGGGATATGAAACTAATGAATATAAGAGTGGGTGACTTTAGGAAATAGGGAAATCAAGGAAAAAATGGAGCAAGGGAATGTGAGGTGGGAGTAGTAACTTGGCAGCCAAACAGTTAATACAAAACCCTAACACCGTTTTCCTTGGTAGGGTTTGATTTTTCTATCCAACACCATAAGACAACTACCATCTAACAAGCACTAATCTTGGATGAAACGCAATGATGGAAAACCATCTTACTTGTACAAGTGAAGACCCACGCATTTTGAGAGATTTGGAGAAAATTTGTGAAGTTGTTGATGGCTCGGCGCATTGGGCAACTGGCGCGGTGCACATGGAAGGCGCGGCGCATATAGCTTCATTTCTTAGTGCAAAAATACACTGGCGCGGCGCATATAGCCTGTGCGTAGCACCTTTTTGCAGGAGACTTTTGGAGGCCTTCCCGGTGTCAAAATTAGGCGCAGAATAGCTTGTTGGAAAGGTATTTGAGTCTACTTTCCAACCCAATTAAAATTTTTCAATTTAAAGTTCATTTTCCCTATCAAAAATCAAATCTCCCAAGACTGGTCAAAATGTGCCAAATGAGGCTGCCCAAAGGCAGAGTGCTGTTACAGTCAACTTTTGAATGCCTTCCTCAACTCCAAATTGAGCTCATGATAGCTCATTGGAAATATATTTGTGTCTAGTTATCATTTGACTCATCAAGAAAGTTATTTGGCCAACCAAGCTAGGAGAAAACTTGATTTTCCCAAGGTCACTCCAGAGGTGCATCAATTCTCCCGAGGCGATTGTATTTTTGAAATTTCTCTAAAACCATGACACCTGTGTAAAAAGTGAAGGAGGTTTTTCTTTCTTGGACTGTTTTGGACAAAATCCTCTCTCAGTTTTCCCAAATTCATCTTTTATTGCTCAGAAACATCATTTGAGTAAAACCTACCTCGATGTGTGGAACAAGAGATTTGTCGAAATGAAGCGAAATGAAGGAGTAGGGAGCTTCAAAATTCTTGAGGAAATTTTGGGAAGTAGGGAGGGATGTTAGGAAGCAGGAGAAAGTGGAATCTTAGAGATTGAGTGAGGGGAAGGGGTCCAAAAGGGCAAAACACAGGCCCAACCTAGAAAATTGCCAGGTTGTAGCAAGAAACTAGGGTTTGTGCAAAAATGAGGAATTTGGGGGATCTCAGTGATGGGAAGTGTTTAATAAGGTACATTAAGGATAGGGGAAGGTGTATGAACATCCGGATACAAATTTTGCTAATGATTTGACCATCCAAGAGAAATTAGCTTCAAAACCCTAGGAGAGGGAAATGAACCTTGCCTAGGCGCAACCGAAGCATGAACAAGGTGTAAAATGACCCATTGGAAACTGACATGATAAAGACAACCTTTTGAATGATGGTACACTCAGCTGAATGATGACATGGACCGAAATTTAGACAACTTTGGAAGGATTGAAAGCAATCCCTAGACCTAATGCCTAGTGACCAAATTTTACTTGAAGACTCACTGAAATGACAAAATTTGACCTTGACACTTTAAAATCACTTTGTAAGAGCATGTTTGATCACTAGAGGAAGGCTGGAAAGACTGACACTAACAAAGCTGTTGAATCTATCTTATTTATGCATGTTCTAAGTAATTATCTGTGTTTGTGAAGTTAAGGTTTATTTCTGTTATGGTTTCTGATAAGTTGGATAGATCTGCGCAAAGGTAGATCTAGGGTTATCTATTGATGAGCGAAAGTGGATAACCTGCCTATTTAAGGTCCACAAATATTGATCGTAGACCTTCGTGAAGGTCTAGAAGCCATTTTCATATAATTGTAATAGCAAGCCATAGGAAACTACCGATCTGCGTGAAGGAAGATCTGGGCTATAGGAGCTTGAGAACCACTTATCACATGTCCCTGGGTGTAGAAACCTAGTTCTATCATCCCCCAATACTGCTTCAAGTGAGACTGCAGCCTGCGCTACACAGGTTGTTTCCGAAAGGGCTAGCAATTAGGTTTTTTTGGTTGGCATGAACAACTCTGAACCTGGGTTAGGCCCCCTTAAGCCAACAAATGGTTATGTTGCTGAGACGGGACCTATCTGAGAGATGTGTGATAAATGGTTTCCTACGAAGAAAGAGCTTGATAAGTGGATTGATCGGAAATTGCACACATTTGTGGCTCAGGAGAGCAAGAGCCCTAAATTATCCAAGGAGCAGTGGTTGCAGAGATTTTTGTACACATACGAGACCGACACATTATTTTGTTTCTTCCCTAAAGAACTATATGAGTGGTTGTCTAAATTATTTGATAGTCAAGGGATGTGGAGGCTCGAAGGCCCTATATGTTGGCATTATGATTCAGGTGTTGTCCTTGATGGCAAACCCATTCAGGTGATAAATCAAGAAGGACGCAGGAAATATGTTCAACACGTGCGTCCCCGCAGGTATACCATACAGAACCCGCGTCCAGGGACGCAGGCCAGCCGTTCAGGAGGTGCGTCCGCCCAGTGCACACATTTCAAGGCAGAGAAAAGCACGTGGGGGTTTCTTGTGTGGTATCTAGCCGACGGTTTTGTGTTTCTATGGTGTCGGCTCGTGGTTTTGTTCCATGTTTTGGGGAGAAGCTCGCCTATATAAAGCAAAGGAGTTCATTTGGATTATGTATCATCTTGGTTGAATATCTTTTGGTGAGATCTAGTCCAGATCTATGAAGGCGAATCTTCTAATGGACTGTGATCTCTATGGCGCATGATCAGATCTGTGGATCTGAGTGTTTGGGTTGGTTCTGAAGTCCTCATATCTTTTATATCTGAAGGGACGCAGGTTCAGTGAAGGGAAAGTGCGCCGGGACGCAGTACAGTAAAGGCTCAGGTGCGTCTCTGAGGCAAAGGACGCGGCGCGACTGTGTTATTGGGTGCGTCTCTGAAGAAAAAGACGCGGCGCGATAGTGTTTCTGAGTGCGCCGGTCGCAGCAAAGCATAGAGGAACAGTGCGTCGGCACGCAGAACAGTGGAAGGTAGACTGCGTCCAGTCGCAGGTCACAGAAAGAAAATATGCGTCCCTATCTTAAGATGATCTGTTGACTGTATATTTCTGTTCATAAGGTGTTCTGGGTTATTTCTGTAATTACTGATCTGATATCTGTAGTGGACTGTATCTGTTGTATACTTGTTGATCATTTGATTCTTCATGAAAAGAAGTAGGGGGTTGTAGCTCCCTTCCAGGAGAGACTGGAAAACGAGAAAGAGTTGTAGCTCTTTGCAGGTTGCAGCCTGCGTGCTGGTAAAGGACTGCACCAGTACAAAATCATTGTAAAAAGAATTTCTTGAAAGAAGATAGAGACATATTGCAGCAGGTGGTTTTTCTCCCGCATTGGGTTTCCACCTTACATCTTGTGTTCTTTGGTGTGACTGTCTATTTTCTTTATTCATGCTCATTGTTTTATGGTACTGATATGCAAGAATATTTCAAAAGATCAAATAAGGAAGATTTGGTAAATTGCTAGATAATACTGATTCACCCCCCCTCTCAGTATTATTTCCAACAATTGGTATCGGAGCAGGTCCTTCAGAAAAGCTTGATCGCTTGAAGGTAGATCGTTCATCATGAGCAACTACGAGAGAGAAGCATCAATCAGGCCACCCGTCTTCGATGGGACAAATTTCAATTATTGGAAGGTAAGAGTTACTGCATATCTTCAATCTCTTGGTACAGAAGTTTGGAACATTGTAGAATCAGGCTATGCCTTTCCTTCAGCTACTCCTACAGATCCAGCTGAGAAAAAGCAGTATGAAACAAATGCAAAAGCAGTCAGTACTCTATTAGGAAGTATATCTCAAACAGAGTTCATGAAGGTCATGCACTTCAAATCAGCAAAAGAGATATGGGACAAAATGATCACTAGCTATGAAGGAGATGAACAGGTAAAAGAAGCTAAACTTCAAACTCTCAGGATTCAATATGAGACTCTCAAGATGTATAATGATGAAAGTGTGGCTAATTATTTTCTTCGGGTAGATGAGATTGTTAATTGTATGAAAAATTTGGGTGAAGAAATAAAAGAGACTATAGTAGGTCAAAAGATTCTAAGATCTTTATCCCCCAAGTTTGAATCTAAAGTATCTGCAGTAGAAGAAAAGGAAAATCTCCGTGTTCTCACTATGTCTCAGCTGCATGGAATTCTAACTGCTTATGAAATGAGAAAGGGAGGTCCATCAGACAGAAGGGAAGCTGCTTTTAAAGCATCAGGCAAAGAAGATCACTATGAAGCAAGTCATGTTCCAGAAGAAGAGGAAGAAGAATCAAATTTTGTCAGAAATCTTCAAAGAGGTTCTGGAAGGTTCAGAGGTAAGCTACCTTTCAAATGTTTTGCTTGTGGAAGAGTAGGTCATTATGCTGCAAAATGCTCTTATAAGGATAAAGGAAAGGAACCAGTTAGATGGAACAAGAAACAAAGTGCAAATAAGAAAAGCTACTACACCCATGAAGATAGTGATGGCTTATCAAACAGTGATGAAGATGAACAAGGTAACAAATATAGATTGTTAATGGCATTTGAAGATGATGATTATGAGGATGCTGTAGATGTGGATAACCTTTATGATGAAATTACTAGACTCAAGAGATGTATAGAAGAAAAGAACATGATTATTGATACTCTACAATTTCAGATTGATGAAAAGGAAAAACATCTTGAAAAATTAGAAGGTGAAATTGTTGGTCTTAGAAAAGAAATTGAGAAAACAAAAACTATTAATCTCAAGTTTGTCAAAGGATCTGAAACGTTGAATGAGATTATCAGTGTGCAGCGGTCTCCACTAAATAAGACAGGTCTGGGCTATAATGGAGAAACTTCTCAAGCATCCACTTCAAAAAGTTATCTTGATGCAGCAAGAAGAAATGAGCAAGAGCACAAGGAAGATCATCAGGTAAAGCAGGGACAAACGTCAAACAGAAACTATCAGGGGCAATCCAGCTTAAGGGTGAACAAAAGCCACAACCAGCCACAGGTAAAATCTTCCCAATTTGGTTCAAGAATAGATGAAAATAGAAATTACAATCAGTTGGCTGGTAGATTCAATAATCGCAGAAACTTCTTCAATGGACAATGCTTTTCTTGCCATAACTTTGGTCACAAAGCAGCTCAATGTGTTGCGTATAAAACAATCATGACTAGGGAAGCTCAAAAGCAAAGAAGTATGACAGGGATTACAAAAAGGACCTATAACAATTTTTCAGCTCTTGAAAATGAAGTTGAATGCTCTATTTGCAATAATTTTGGACATGAAGATTTTGAATGCAGAAGCAGGTTTCCGGAAAGAAAGGTACAAGAACAAAAAAGGGAACAAACCTCAGGCACCAAAACATGGAAAATAAAGGAACCTCAAACAGAAAGATGTGGGATAGCATTCTATGCAGAAGGACAAGAAAATCTATGGTACATTGACAGTGGATGTTCAAAGCATATGACAGGTGATAAAGAAAAACTTGAATCTTATTCTAATTTAGAAAAGGGAAAGAAAGTCTCTTTTGGAAATGATACTCCTGCAACTATAAAAGGAAAAGGTATTGCTCCTTTAAAAGAAGATGTTAAGGCTGGAAATGTTTTGTTTGTTGATGGACTAAAGCATAATCTTCTAAGTGTAAGCCAGATGTGTGATCAAAGAACCGAGGTTATATTCAGATCAAATGGGTGTCTTGTTCGTGATCTTGATACAGGTAAAACAGTTCTCAAAGGTAAAAGAACTCCAAATAATCTATACATATTTGATGAAGGACAACAACAATGCTATCTAAGCAAGGATGAAGAGCACTGGTTATGGCATCGAAGGTTGGGACATCTAAGCTTCTCACAAATAAGGAAAGCTTGCAAATATCAGGCAGTTCGCGATCTTCCAGATATCAAAATTCCTGACAACACCATATGCAGATCATGTCAGTTTGGAAAACAGACCAGAACTAACTTTCCAGAGAAAGAAGGATCAGCCAGCATGCCTCTTGAGTTAGTACACACAGATGTATGTGGACCATTCAGAAAAAGAACACCTAGAGGAGAGGAATACTTGATATTATTTATTGACGATTTCTCCAGGTTTGTTTGGTTAGGACTTATGAAGCACAAAGATGAAGCTTTCGAAAAATTCAAATCCTTCAAAGCTTTGGTTGAAAATGAATCAGGTCACAAGATTAAGTGCCTCAGATCCGACAGAGGTGGAGAATTTACTTCAAATGAATTTTTCGATTTCTGTGATGAACATGGGATAAGGAGAGAATTTTCTACAGCTAGAACTCCTCAGCAAAATGGAGTAGTGGAAAGAATGAACAGAACAATCCAGCAAATGGCTCGTGCTATGCTTGATGAATCAGGAACTCCTGCAACCTTCTGGGGTGAAGCTGCACATGCGGCAGTTATTATTCTCAACAAGACAAATGTCCGAGTGAACAGCACTCAAACTCCTCATGAGCTCTGGAGTGGTAAAACTCCTTCGGTAAAGCACTTCAAAATCTTTGGGAGCAAATGCTATATCAAGAATACTGAGGAGCAGCTTGGCAAACTTGATCCTAGAGCAGATGAAGGAATTCTTCTTGGCTACTCTCCACATAGCAAAGCATACAAATGCTACAATAAAAGACTTGGCAGAATTGTTGACAGCATTGATGTAGTGGTTGATGAGAAGGGATACATTCCTAGGCAAATACATCGTGAAGACATTGAAGAAGATGAAAGCTACCCTCAAAGACAGAATGATGAAGAAGAAGAACCGCAAGAACAATCTCAAGAAGGACCTCACGAAGAAGCAGAAGAAAGAACAAGAATAGAAGAAAAGACTCCATCCAGATATGTTCAAAAGAACCATCCAGAATCTCAGATCATGGGACAAAAAGAAGCAGGTATACAAACTAGAAGAACAGTTGCAGAAGCTTCAAGTTATTTGGCATTACTCTCCTCTACTGAACCACAAAATGTGAAAGAGGCATGCAAAGATGAATGTTGGGTGAAAGCAATGGATGAAGAACTTGAGCAAATCGAAAAGAACAACACTTGGGAGCTGGTTCCTAGACCAAAGGATACGAATGTTATCGGAACAAAATGGGTTTTCAAAAATAAATTGAATGAAAATGGAGAAGTAATTAGAAACAAAGCCAGACTTGTTTGTAAAGGGTATGCACAGCAAGAAGGAATAGACTTTGAAGAAACTTTTGCTCCTGTTGCAAGACTTGAGGCCATCCGAATGTTTCTTGCTCTCTCAAGTTGTCAGAACTTCAAAGTATTTCAAATGGATGTGAAATCAGCCTTTTTGAATGGAGACTTGGAAGAAGAAGTGTACATTGAACAGCCAGATGGGTTCATTCTTGGAAATGATCCAAATCTTGTATGCCGATTGAAAAAGGCTCTCTATGGTCTCAAACAAGCTCCAAGGGCTTGGTACTACCGGTTGGACAAATATCTTCATCAACAAGGTTTCTTAAAAGGTTCAGCAGATAGCAATCTGTATATAAAAGTTGAAAATGACAAATTGCTAATACTTGTTGTGTATGTAGATGACATTATTTTTGGCAGCAATGAAGAAGCTATGAGTCAAAGCTTTGCCTCAGTCATGCAGAAAGAATTTGAAATGTCCTTGCTAGGAGAACTGACATATTTCCTTGGTTTGCAAATCCAACAGAAGGAAGGAGGAATCTTTTTATCTCAAACCAAGTATCTCAAGCAGATTTTGAAGAAATATGGCATGGAAGATGCAAAACCAGTATGTACACCCATGGTCACAGGATGTAGTCTCAGTGCAAATGATGAATCTGCAGCAGTACATCAACCAACCTACAGATCTATGATTGGAAGTTTACTATATTTGACAGGTACCCGACCAGACATCATGCATGCAGTTGGAATAGTTGGAAGATTTCAGGCAAATCCAAAGGAGACTCATCTTCAAGCAGTGAAGAGAATTTTCAAATATCTTCAAGGGACTCAAAATTATGGCTTATGGTATCCTAGAGATACAGATCTCACTCTTCATGCTTACACAGATGCAGATTGGGCCGGAAGCGTGGATGACAGGAAAAGCACAAGTGGCGGTGCATTCTTTATGGGCTCCAGACTGGTATCTTGGTTCAGCAAGAAACAGAGTTCAATTGCCTTGTCTACAGCTGAAGCGGAATATGTTGCTGCTGCATCTTGTTGCACCCAACTTCTTTGGATGATGCAGACTTTGCAGGATTATCACATCACTTGTACACCTCCTATTCCTATCTTATGTGACAACACAAGTGCAATCAGCATCTCAAAGAATCCGGTTATGCATTCAAAAACCAAGCACATACCAATCAAGTACCATTTTCTCCGGGAACAAGTACTTGAACAGAAGGTCAAGTTGGAGTATGTTCCTTCTAAGGAACAAGTTGCTGATATTTTCACCAAACCGTTGCCCAGGGACACTTTTGAATACCTCAGGCAAAAGCTGGGGGTTGTTGATGCATCATCTTACTGTTGATCATCTTCCTATTGGTGGTATAGGCTCAGGGGGAGCACATAATGCATTGTTGGCATTATGGAGAAGGAGATCTTGGAAATAGCTGCAATATGTCTTTATCTCCTTCATGATGGATTTCTGGTTACAAATCTGGAGATGCATGAGCATAGGGGGAGCATACCCTTTGCCCTTGATGTCAAAGGGGGAGAATGAAGCTGAAGATTATGTGGTTGCCATCAAGTCCAAAGGGGGAGATTGTTGGCATTATGATTCAGGTGTTGTCCTTGATGGCAAACCCATTCAGGTGATAAATCAAGAAGGACGCAGGAAATATGTTCAGCACGTGCGTCCCCGCAGGTATACCATACAGAACCCGCGTCCAGGGACGCAGGCCAGCCGTTCAGGAGGTGCGTCCGCCCAGTGCACACATTTCAAGGCAGAGAAAAGCACGTGGGGGTTTCTTGTGTGGTATCTAGCCGACAGTTTTGTGTTTCTATGGTGTCGGCTCGTGGTTTTGTTCCATGTTTTGGGGAGAAGCTCGCCTATATAAAGCAAAGGAGTTCATTTGGATTATGTATCATCTTGGTTGAATATCTTTTGGTGAGATCTAGTCCAGATCTATGAAGGCGAATCTTCTAATGGACTGTGATCTCTATGGCGCATGATCAGATCTGTGGATCTGAGTGTTTGGGTTGGTTCTGAAGTCCTCATATCTTTTATATCTGAAGGGACGCAGGTTCAGTGAAGGGAAAGTGCGCCGGGACGCAGTACAGTAAAGGCTCAGGTGCGTCTCTGAGGCAAAGGACGCGGCGCGACTGTGTTATTGGGTGCGTCTCTGAAGAAAAAGACGCGGCGCGATAGTGTTTCTGAGTGCGCCGGTCGCAGCAAAGCATAGAGGAACAGTGCGTCGGCACGCAGAACAGTGGAAGGTAGACTGCGTCCAGTCGCAGGTCACAGAAAGAAAATATGCGTCCCTATCTTAAGATGATCTGTTGACTGTATATTTCTGTTCATAAGGTGTTCTGGGTTATTTCTGTAATTACTGATCTGATATCTGTAGTGGACTGTATCTGTTGTATACTTGTTGATCATTTGATTCTTCATGAAAAGAAGTAGGGGGTTGTAGCTCCCTTCCAGGAGAGACTGGAAAACGAGAAAGAGTTGTAGCTCTTTGCAGGTTGCAGCCTGCGTGCTGGTAAAGGACTGCACCAGTACAAAATCATTGTAAAAAGAATTTCTTGAAAGAAGATAGAGACATATTGCAGCAGGTGGTTTTTCTCCCGCATTGGGTTTCCACCTTACATCTTGTGTTCTTTGGTGTGACTGCCTATTTTCTTTATTCATGCTCATTGTTTTATGGTACTGATATGCAAGAATATTTCAAAAGATCAAATAAGGAAGATTTGGTAAATTGCTAGATAATACTGATTCACCCCCCCTCTCAGTATTATTTCCAACACTATAGTGTGGACGCTTGAACTGATGTGACATCTGGAAGCATCAGAAAGCAATATCTCGTGGGATGTGGATCACTGGGTTGATCGTACATTGGGCAACTTGGTGACCTGTTTCGCGATAGATAGGAATATCATCTATAGCGAAGCGGATCGAAGGATCTTTAAAGGACCACGAGGTAAGTATTTGAAATCACTAAAGACTTGGATTAAAATGTTGTTATGTGAAAAGAGGGTTATGCAGTTACCTTGATGTTTAGGGCCACACGAAGTGGGAGATTCTTTAGAAGGAACGGAGGATCTAGTCCAAAATATATTCCGCTCATTGAACCCCCTTCAAGTGATGACGAAGGGGCAGTGCTGGCTACACCGCGAAGTTCAGTTCAATTAATTACACAGGATATTCCAAGGATATCTCATCCATCCACTCCACCTCCACCTCCGCCCCATACACCTTCACCTACACCTCCACCTCCACCTCCTCCATTCAACATGGCAAACACGATGAAGATGCCAATTTTTAAAGGAACGGGGACCAAAGATCCAAAACAGTTTTGGTTTGTCGTATATGTGTTTGGACAACCCAACAGATTACAAGCGATAATATTAAGAAAGCGCAATTGGTTACAGCCCTACAGGACTGCAAATTAACATGGTATATCAAGTATTGCACTGATAACCCCAACGTGTCGTTTGCAGAAACCTAGCTAGCTTTGAACAAGGAGTTCAGTAAGCCTAAGTGAGAGGCGCAGTCAATTAATGAATTTAAGGAAATCTGACAGAAGGTCGATGAGACACCTTGGGACTTTGATTAGAGGTTGAAATGCTTGATCAGGAGGGCTAGTATGAAAATCTTAGATACCCAACATCGTGACTGGTTTATAGCATCGCTCCTGCCACATTTAAAAATAACTCTGTCACAACATAAAATAGTGATGCAAGCAGAAGCCTTGGAGATCGCGATGAGGCTGGATGAATCACCTATTCAATATAAGAACCTTGAGGTACAATAGATTCATTCATAGCTGCAAAGTTTGCACTTAGAGTTGCAGAGCTTGAAGAAAGGAAGGGAAGTTCAGCCAGAGGTGCGTGCTGAGATTTGGTGTCTGAAATGTAAGAGCCATGGACATGATAAGGACCATTGTCCGGTCTTTAAGAATTATATTATAGGGGGACGGCTTGTACCCCTGAAGCCTGAGAATAATGTTGGGATGAGAATGGGAGTTGTGTTGTGGTACGCTATTTTTCAGGTTACAGGACAGCATGCTAATGATAATTGTCATCTATTGCAGAAGTTTGTACAAACCCCGCAACAGTTATTTTGCAATTTCTGTAAGTCTGTAGGACACGATGAACGCCATTGTAGGAGTTATGAGCTGATGATGGATAGAACCCCTACCTACAGAATGCAGGCAAAGAATCAGCCTCAAGATCAAGGTGCAGGAGCAGCGCACGGAGGATTCCAAGGCCGAGGATGAGGAAGAGGTGTTGGACTAGGTCGAGGGCGTGGGCAGGTAATCTGCTATAACTGTGGCAAAGCAGGGAACTTCACGTGAGATTGTACAAACCCCACGCATCCCTCATGTCAGTATTGTCGACAGTTTGACCATGTCATAGAGGAATGTCTAATCCTTATGGCAAAGATGCAAGAGAAGAAGGCGCAGCCCCAGTAGCCCGTGCAAAACATTTAGATGATGAGGGCGGAGCCCTGCGAGGAGGATCAAAGTATAAATATTGTGTTAAGAAGTGGTATGGAAACTGGTGCAGATAAAGGTAAGCAGCTTGAGGAAGATGGATGGGTGTGCAAGGCTTCTGAGAAGGAAGTCACTTTCAATCTTAGTCGAGTTAAGGAGACCTTCATGGAAGCAAAGAAGAACTTCTTTGAGGCCTCCACCTTAGGAAGTCAGGAGAACAATATCGAGACTAGTGCAACACAAGAGGTAGATCCTTCAATACTAGCTACCTTTCTAAAGACTTGTATGAAGTTACTGCGTGATCAGAAAGTAGTCGAAGGATTGCAAGACTTAATAGATAAGTGCGCTAACAAGGAAAAGGCTCCTAATGAACAACACACAGTAAGAAATATTGGTAAGCATAAAGCGCAAACGGGGTACGAGATGAGGCTAACTATGCAGATAGGTGAGTATGAAATGGACCAGGTAATCTTGGATCTAGGATCTGATGTGAATATCTTGCCTAAGCATACATGGGAAAGGATGGGGAGACCTGCGCTGCAGTGGTCTCCTATTCAGTTGCGCATGGAAAATCAATAGAAGATTATTCCTATGGGGTGTTTATATGGTGTAATAGTGGATGTTGAAGGTACGAGTGCGCTGGCTGACTTTGAGGTTATTGAAATAGTGGATGATAGCAACTCATACCCTACACTGTTAGGAATTGACTGGGCTATTGATATGAACTGGGCAATCAACTTAAAGAAGTGGAAGATGTCATTTAAGAAGAAATTGCTCAGGGTTGTAGTGCCATTAGACCCTGCAGAAGGAGCACGTTATATTGAACTTGTGTGCGACTATGTATAAAGTGACGATGATCTAGATCAGATATACAAGATAACAACGCAAGATGAGGATTGGATCAATCCTTCAGTCGATGGACGAATTGCGTGGGACAGGGATAGCTCCTGCGCTTCAGACTCAGATGAAGAGCTTGAACACTAGCAGAATCAGCTGCATGAAGTATCTACGCTTTGCTGCAATATGATGACCAAGTTGTTGAGGTGTGTCTCAATTGAGGTAAGAAATATTTCACATTATGATGGTTTGACTGATGTGGAACTATTTTTGGATGAACTTGAAAGGGAAGTATCAGAAGAACATTGATTCTAGGCATTGGAATTGGCGTTGCACGCTACACCTACCTGTTGGTGGGGTACTCACAAGGAGAGTTTTACGGGATGGAGAGAATACAGAAGAATGATGAAGCTAAGGTTTGGCTATGTTAATACCAGGATGACAGAAAAATACAGCGGGAAGGACAATCCGCGCGATCATTTAGCATGATGGACTAAAGCCTGGGGGACATAACCACAACCAGAATGGGTGCATATTTTATGTCATACACTAGATACAATCCCAATGAACTGGTATTTGGAGACGGAGCTTCGCCATGGGACTGCTGAATGGGACATTTTAAGGGAGAGTTTTCTATTAACCTTCAACTTTGAGGATGGTTTTGAAAGAATTGATGAGGCACTACAGGAGATAAAAGTAGCTATATTCCAAACGTTGAAGGAACCAGTAGTGTGGACTCAACCAGATTGGAGTACATAGCTGCGCCATGTGCTGGAATGTTATAACGTAATTGTTGCAGAAGAAGAGGATGATCCATGAAATATTACCATTCCAGAAACTGAAGGACAACGCGAGGTCGAAGGACCGAATGTGGCAAACCCGGATATACCAGAACCTCTAAAAATGCGACAAGTAAACATTAGAACTGAAGAAGAACCTAAGTTTGCGAAGAAAGGAGACTATTGGGATGAAGATACGGTTGATAAGGTAGCTGAGTTGTTGTGCGAGTACCAGGACTTGTTCCCAACAAAGTTTTCAGATTTGGAAGGGATTGTTGGAGACTTAGGTGTTATGATTTGTTGTGGAGGTAAATCCCCTCTGCAGATAGAGGCGATCCCTACTAGTCCAAATAGGGTCTAGCAAGAATCAAACAACACTAACACGCAGGTTCCTAATTGCAAATTAAAGACCAATGATGAAGGCCTACCTAGATTCCAACGCTAGTACTTGTAGAAGAGTTGATGCTCCCGTTCCTTTGCCCCGGCTGGTCACAATCCTCACGATCCTCGTGCACGGACGCCTGCACATGCAAAGAACGATACAAACAAAAGCGTAAAATCCAATAGATGCAACTATACATCAGTCAAAAAGGATATAACTCAAACACCATCATAAAGACAATAAGAGTGGAACTATAATGATAGTCATCTATTATTGATAAGCAAAGAAGAATGCAACCATAGTTCTGACGTCAAATCCTTCTCAAGAGGGTCTAGCCAGCAAGTTCCTCAAGCATTCATCCTTGAAGGTAGATCTCCCAAGACAAAACTCTCTCTCACACAAGTTTACACAAGATCAAAACACTTCACAACCTTCCTTAAGCTCTCTAACAATCCCACACTTGTCACACCAGCTACCTATCAATCTCACACACTATCAGCAACACTCCAAACACTATGAATTCCAAACTAGCAGCTCATAGCAATGGTGGAGGCTTAAATAGGAGAAGGAGTCTCCATGAATGGTGGGAGGATGAGCTTATCTTCAAGGAAGGTGGCTCAAATGACGAAACAGACATGCTAGAGAAGGGAGGGCGACATATACAAGGCCAACAACCAAGTCTGGAGGCATCTAGAAGGCCGGCTGTTAGAACAAACTTGCCCAGACTGGATCATCGCGGGTGAATAACTGCACTGGAGCACTGACATCGCTGCTGAATAACGAAGAAAGTCATGTCAGCGCGATAAAATATGAGCAATAGTCGCGTTGTCTCATGAAATTCGACCATCGCGGGAATCACGTGTACTTCCGCGCTGGCAGCGCGTTTGGTCTGTTTTGGAGCGCTCATCAACGCGTTTATTTTTACAACAGTCGCGATGGTAGCAAAACTTTGGCAAAGTGGGTCATTTGGAAACACTAGAGAGCATGAGCATGGATGATTTGGACTCATGACACAGTAGGAAGACTGGTAGGAAGACAGTGACAAATTACTGTGTAACATGATTGTTGGAGACTTAGGTGTTATGAAGATTACCTTGAAACCAGATGTGAAGCCTATCAAACAGCGACCCTATCGACTGAATCCAAAGTATAAGGAGAAGGTGCACCAGAATTGCATAAAATGCTAGAAGCTGGTATTATTGAGCCCGTAGAAGAATCAGATTGGGTAAACCCAATGGTGGTCCAAGAAAAGAAACAGAAGGGAGAGATCTGAATATGCATAGATCTACGGATGTTGAATGATTCTTGTGTGCATGATCAGTTTCCAACACCGTTTACTGACGAAGTATTAGAGAATGTTGGCTGACAGGAGGCGTATTCATTTACTGATAAGTTTTTGGGTTATCATCAAATAAAGATCACGCCACAGGATCAAAGAAAAAAAACCTTCGCAACTGAGTGGGGTTGCTTTCAATATACAGTTATTCCATTCAGATTAAAGAATGTGTCTGCAATATTTTTCTGAGTAGTGATCATGGCATTCAAGGAGTTTATTCATAAGTTCCTGGAGGTATATTTTGACGATTGGACTATGTTTGGGTTGGTAAAGAGACATGTTGTGAGTTTTCACCTAATTTCGGATACATGTCGAAGGTATCAGATTGCACTGAACTTAAAGAAATGTATATTTTGTGTGCCTTTTGGAATTTTGCTCGGCCATGTTATCAGTAAGCAGGGATTGATGGTGGACCCTATGAAGATCATTGTAATTGTGAATTTGGAAGCCCCTAGGAATGTGAAACAGTTGCGCGCAACATTGGGACACACTGGGTACTACAAGAAGTTTATCAAGGCATATGCCCAGATAACCATGCCAATGGAGAAATTGTTAAAGAAGGATGCGATGTTTTGCTAGGATGAATATTTTCAACACATCTTGGATGTCTTGAAGGATAAAATGGTGACAGCGCCTATTTTGGTGTTTCTGGACTAGAAAAAGGAGTTTCATGTGCATGTTTATTCTTCTTGTATTGCACTAGGAGTAGTATTGACACAGGCAGGTGAGGGAGAGATCGATCATCCGATAGCTTTCGCGAATATAAAGTTATCCAAAGCCGAGAAGAATTACTCTACCACAGAGCACAAAGGGATGGCGATGATCTATGCGTTGCAAAAGTTTAGACATTATTTGTTATGCAGACATTTTAAAATGTATACAGATCACTCCGCACTGAAATACCTAGTGAATAAGCCTATGTTAGGGAGGAAGATATGATGATGGTTACTATTGTTTTAGGAGTATGACTTTAAAGTAATTATGAAACCTAGAAGGTTGAATGCAAGCCCAGACCATCTATCCAGGATTGAAACAGGTGAGGAACCAAGTAGTTTGGAGGAAGGACTGCCAGACGTGTAGTTTTTTGCGGTGTGCATCATGGATGATCACTTTGTCGATATTATTCAGTTCTTAACAATGGGAACAGCTCCGGAAGGTTATTCCACTCAACAAAAGGAGTTAGTAGTGCACGCTATGGAAGGAGGTCACTAGTATCTTAGCTGAAGCCCATGGAGGAGTGGAAGGAGGTCACTATGTAGGGAAAGCGACTGCGTAGATGATCTTGCACGCTGGGTTATGGTGGCCAACATTACAGAAGGATTCTAAGGCATACTACAAGGCATGTGATTCTTACTAAAGGACGGGGCAGCCAGTTTCATTGCAGGTATTTGAAAAATGGGTCATTGACTTTATAGGTCCCATACAACCACCGGGAAAGAAGATGGGTGCACGGGATAACATTACTGCAACTGAGTATTTAACCAGGTGGGCGGAAGCGCAGCCAGTGAATAATTGTACAATGGTCACTACTACGAAGTTTCTATTCGAGTACATCTTGACAAGGTTTGGTTGTCCTAATATTTTGATGAGTGATAGGGGTACGCATTTTTTGAATGAAACGATCAGCGCAATGTTGGAAGAATTCAGGTGTATCATCAGAAAAGCACACCCTATCACCCGCAAGCGAATGGAACAGTGGAGGACTTTTAATAAAATTTTGGAGCACGCATTGACAAAGTTATGCAACGCGCAAATGAATGACTAGGACACGCGCTTACCTGTTATATTATGGGCTTATAAGACAACCTACAAGAAGTTGACAGGATAGACACCGTTCAGGTTGGTCTATGGAATTCAAGCAGTAATGCCGATGGAGTATATTGTGCCAAGTTTACGAATTGCAACCTTGACTGAGATGGCGTACCACGTGACCTTGGAGGAACGACTCTTGCAGATCATGGAGTCAGAAGAAGACCACTTCCTTGCAGGATTTCACCAGCAAGTGCAAAAGGAACGCAAGAAAGCATGGCAAGATCGGCATATTAAGTTGCACATGTTCAAGGTAGATAATTTGGTGTTGTTATATGATAGCAAGTTCATGAAGTTTCTGTTAACTCCCAGGTTGTTCCCTTTGACTCCTGAGGGAATACGGCCGGGGTAACCACTAACCAAGCTTTGGATTGCAGGTTCTAGCCCACCTGCAATCAGAGAGGGCTCTCTCTTTCAGTTTTAGCTTTGCTTTTTGTGATCTTAGGCTAGTTATGAGGTGAGGATTTTGTTTACAATTTTGCTTGAATGATGTCTTCCAGTAGCTGAGATGAGGTCTTCAGAAGGTTCAGTCCATTGGGCGATGGAGTCTGTGATTATGGGCTGTTTGAGATATTGAGTAAGATTTTGCTAAAACTGCAGGGCCAATAGGTATATCATGAAACAAACTTAAAATTGTGAAGATGAAATATGTCTAGCCAGTGAAAGGCAACTAAGGGTTTTTCACTAAGCTGGTGATGTGAGAAAGAGATATATCACTCAGGAGCAGATTTGAATTCCTGAATAATACTCACTGTGAAGTTTTAGTCTGAAGGTGAAGCAATTAAGAATTACACTTTCATAACTAATACTAGAGGAAAACATTCATAACAGCATAGATTGAGCTCAGGGTATTCAATGAACAAATCCTGAAACTATTCTTTTTTTGTGCTATTAAACTGTGAAATATAGAGCATGAATGGATTATGAAAGAACGAAATACATAACAAGAAGGTTCAGGAAACTTATTGTGCCATAAAATATGTAGGAATCCTGCAACAGCAAGCAATCACACCAGAATAAAACAACTCAGAACTTTAGAAATTCCATCAGCTCCTTGTATTAAAAGTCTGAAATTTACAGCATAAGTTCTCTAGAAGAGAAAATCAACAACCCCAGCAAGCTTATGCAAGGGGAAATATATACAATCGGTTTTACAAAATATCTGAACGCTGAGTCATTTCTTCAATAATTGCGTTCACCAACTTTCAGAAATAGCAGATAAGAAAGTTATTACTATTTTTAAATATACAATGAATACCCTTCAGTTCTGTCAGAAGCCTTTTTGACTTTTGGAGGCCACTGAGTCGGTTGAGCACTCTGCATTTATTCTGAATGATATGCCTTTAATGTTCTGTCGTGCTGTAGCTTTCTCGGCCTTGTCATCTGCATCTGTCGAGGTTGCTTTAGTGGCCGAATTGGTTTGCTGAGTTGGCTCAGTCCACTCTTTTACAGTCATAGTGGATGTATCACCTGTCTGAACATGATGATTTGTATTTTGAGGTAAAAATTTGATTAAAACCTGTTTGTTCACAACAATGTTTGTATCATGCTGGTCCACCATTCCTGTGTAGGCAACTGATGCCTCAAAATTGTGCCTAGTGTTTCATCTGCCTAAGTATATTTATAGTAATTAGGAGGCACTTCAAACAGATGTCTGATCACATTCATGATAAAGAACAAATTTTCTATTCTGTCATAGAGGCTCTGCCCAGATGCAGGCCCTGTTTCCTCTGGGATACTTGATCCTGCAGTGATCTGATTTGTGGCAAATGTATTTACCCTTTTAGCATAATTTTCATGGGACAGCAATCTGCCTGCACTGTTTAGTAGGCTGGGAAGGCCTCTGTTGTGCAATGCTGTGAATTTCTCTGTGAACTTGTTCACCTCTGTTTGCATTTCCTGGCACCTTCTATCCAATGTTTGTACCAGATTTCTCAAAGTGAGGACCCTCTTTATCAGTAAGATGGTGTCAGTTCTATTGGTGATTCCTATTGCTGCCAGCTGAGGGCCTGTGCGGTTGTTCAGGACATTGATCATCCTATTGGCTATCTCAGGCATAGTGCCTAGAGATGCCCTTGCTCTCTGACTTTCCTTGTGTGCCCTGCCTATGAGGTCCATGTGCTCATGAATGGTTTCTATGTATTGCCATTGGTCTGTTATGGATTGACCAATATTGGCCCACAGGACTTTCTTAATCTCAGCCACCACTTTGTCAAGAGAGAGCTCTTTCTCTAGTTCTTTTATCTTTTTCTCAAGAGCTCTTACTTCCCTTGTTCTTTCAGCTACAGTTTGCTTAGATTTATCATATTTTTCATTAACTGTGGCCAATTTCTCCTTGGCTTCATTTAGCTCTGCCATCTGGGCCTCTAGAACTTGAATCTCCTTCATCATCTTCTGCATATCAAGGCTTGGAGCCTGTTCTGATGTTGTTGCTGGTGCTGATGTTGATGGACCTGTTTCAGCTGTCTGTCCTGTGGGAGGAGTGATAATTTGAGGGGGCTCCTCAAGGTTGATCACTGGCTGAGGGGGCTGAGATGTCTGGCCTCCCTCTTTCTGTTTCAGGGCTGCCTGTAGTGCAGCCTCTGTTTCTACCAATTTCCCTTCTGTTTGTACCAGTTGTTTGTGTAGTGTTAGCAGCATGGCTGCTACATCCTGGTCCTTCCTCTGTTGTGCAACATCTTCTGTTTGAGGGTGAAGGGTTGCTGGAATTTTTACCATTTTCCTCAAAGCCGCTATATCTGCATCTCTTTCCTTTAGTAGTGCCTGTACAGCTTTGGGATCCTTTGGGTCATGCCCAAGCTCTATAATAATATCTTCCAAAGACCTGATCCTGTTGTCTTTGGCCTGAGAGGATGCCTTCTCCAATTCAAGTTGGGCAGTTGTATTATGAAGACTGTTTTGCAATTTGTGTGCAAGGAAGGTCTTGTCTGCAAGAGTTGAATAGACCATCTCACCCGTTTGCTTATGAAGCTCTATCTGGTCCATTGGGTGGATGTCTTTTGCAAGTACCTCAAGATTGGTTCTTATATAATCTGCAGCTGACTGTGGCTGCAGCATAGTAGGCATGAAATGACTCATAGTCATTTTTCCCTCTGTTATGTCATATGCTGACATAAGCCTCTGCTGGTTTGTGGGAGCCATTTTGAGCAAGTGATTGTACAGTTGGAGTCTAACTGGCTCATTCCTCTTCTTGATATCAATGAATTGCTGCTTTATGCTTGATTCTGCCCTTCTTTGCTGGCTTGAGGAGCTGACCTCTCCTCCAAGGGTTCTTTCTTGTTCCTGCTGAAAGGAACTGGCAGATGCTTCCATGCTAGGGGGGCCCATACCCAAGGATTGCCCAATAGGCATCTCTTCTTCAGAAAGAGGATTTAGTCTTTGCCTTTTCTCCCCTTGTTGACTTGTGGATGTAGTTAGGGGGGTTTCCTGCTCTCTATCCCTCTTCCTGCTTCTTTCTTCATTTAGTGGAGTTTGGAGCACCGAGGCATCCACTACTGTTTCCTGCCTTGGAGGCACACTTTCTTGAGCCTGTTGCTCTGTAGATATTGGGGCCTCAGCTGTTTCTTCTTGCTGCTTGGGTTGTTCTTTCTGCTGTTCTGCTGTAGGGGGTGGCTGCTCCTGTTCCATCTCTTTTTCTTTACCTTTGCTGGCTGCCTGAGGAGTAGTTTTAGCTGCCTACTGGTGGGCTGTAGAAGATGAGGCAGCTGCTCCAAGCTGATTTTGATAAGAAGAGGAAACCTGCCCACAATTTTCCAAGTCAGCTTCCTTTTCAAGATTCTTTGCTTCTTTTTGTAGAATTTCCTCTTTAGTACTTGCTTCCTCTAATGTGCCCTCTTTCCATCTTAACAGATTGGCATATTTTTCAATGTGGGGCAGCCTGACATGATCATAGCTAGCCAATTTATACTTGACCCTTCTAAGGCTAATGAAGTGATTTGGGTCATAGGGTATCCAGAGGAAACTAGTTTGCAATCCAAGGCATTGCAGGATCTTGTCTGCTTCTTGCCATGCCTCTTCTCTTTTATTATAAATGAATGGGCCTAGCTGATTTCTGACTTTCAGTTGCACCTTCTTGTTTTTGCTGTGGAAATGGACCATGTCTGCATTTCCAAACTGCCTGAAATACTCTAAGGCAAAGAGTCTCATAGGGACATATCTTGGCAGCCTATATGGGGCTAGCTCACAGCCATATATTCTGATCACTGTATGGTGTTGGTAGAAATACCAATCTCCAATGCTGTAGGCCTTTGAGAGCTGGAGAATCCTTTGCATCTCATCTGTTAATCTTGGAGGAGGGGCACTCAACAGCAAGGACATGGCTGGATGGATGAACAGGTCTATGAATTCACAGTAGTTGTATGGTGAAAAAGATATATGATGGAAAACTGAAGACCAAAACACTACAGACCTTTGGTTCCCTTGGGCATCAAGCCTCTTGAGAGTAATAGGGAAACTATCAGGTTGATAGAATAGGAATAAGTGATAGATATAAGATGTATATCTAAATATCCTTTCCCTCTCTAGATTCATCAATTGCTCATGAATCTTATTGGCAATGTAGGCAGCATAATCATAGTGAACAGCAGGAGTCTTTCCAGGGGAGAAGATGGACAGCATCGCCAGAATGGTTTCATCAGCATCCTCAGATATTCTGTATCCCAGGACATAACTGATCATATCCACAAGCATCCTGCCCAACTCATTGAAATAAACATTTCCTATGGGAGGAGTCCTCACAGTTTCAGAGCCTGGTTGAATGAATAATTGATTGATCTTTAAAATTTGTGCACTAGACAGCTTGCCTCCTTTCTTTAGTAAGTCCATCATGGAGAGAGGAGTCAATGACTTTGCAGTATGAAAGTGTAGCATCTCATTTATGGCCTCAGGGGTAACATGGAACAAAACTGAGCCTGAGGAATTGAGGACAGCTCTCTGACATGGGTCATAGTTGGCACTGCATCTATGTATCAAGTCTGGGAGGATATTGACTTGAGGGAGATTGAAAATAGGCAAGTTGGAGTCCCAAATCCCCAGGATATCATTCCCACTGAGATGTTTGGCTTTAAGGTCATTGAGTACATGAATGTGGTACTTACTATATTCTGGGATTCCCTCTGCCATTTGGTAGTCTCTGTCAGCTAAGGGCAGCCACTCTAGCTCTCTTTGTGGGGCATTTAGAGGTGTCACATTCAATGCAACTGGTGTCTCCATGGTTTTGGTACTTTGAATTGTATTAGAACCTGTTTCTCTGGGCACAACGATACAGGGCAATGAATTTTGCAGTAGCAGGGCAATTTACAGAGGAAACAGGGTGAATAATGGTGAAAACAAGTTAAAATGCTCCTGAGAAAAGTTTAATGAGCAAGTACTGGGACTGAAGAGTTGTTTTCCCGGTGAATTTGTGCAGCAGAGGTTTCAGTTTGCGAATGCGCAAACAGACTGTAAATTTGTGGAAATTCGGCTCAATGTGGACTTCTGTAGGTGAATTTGGCCTTATAGTTGGAGATAGATGGTAGTCACCGAGAATTTGCTTGGCAATTACAGTGTTTTTTCTTTTCTTAATTTCCTCAGAGAACTATGGGAAAAACCAGGCGCGGAGGGGAAACTTGGATAAATACCTGGCAAACTCTGGCAATGGTGGCAATGCAGGCGAATTGAGGGCGCCCACGGTCTTTAAATCAACTTCTGCAGGTTGGCGGCGAAATGGTCGTAAATTACATGCAGAGAGCACAGTAGTCTTTTGGTAAAAAATGAGAAAAAACGCGAATTTTGGTGAAAATATGGACATTTTGGGCTTTTGGCACGTTTTTTGGATGACGTCAGCATGACATCATCGGGTGGGGTCAGGTACGGAAGGGTGACGTGGCGGCCTGTGAGTGGTCCGCATGGATGGGGGACGTGGCGGACAGCTCAGGGCGATGGCGGGTCGGGCGCTGGTGTGACGCTGAGGTGGTAGTGACGTGGGCATGACATGGATGTGACATGGGCAGGGGGTATACGGAGGGCGGTAAGCGGTTCCATCGGACCGCTTATAGTACGGGAGTGTTTTTGGCAGGCGGCCTCCCGATACGATTTGGGGGCGACGCGTGGCCAAGCCCTGACGTCACCCTCTGACATTTTTCGGGTGCTATAGTCCGGACATCGGGGGTGGCCCGATATCAATGTAAGCCGTCGGATGGGAGGGCCCAGATCCGACAGGCGACGGGTTGCAAAAATGGTAGGACAATACGGCGGCATTATTTTAATAATTTCTTTGTTTTTTGTGAAATGCGCGATATAACCAAAACTTTGGATAGGCGGAAAAAGTGGGTTTTTACAATGTTTTAGCTGGCGGAAATGGGTTTTTGATATTTTTGCAAAAGTGGGGTTAGGGCTATAAATCAAGCGGATCTTGATTTAATCCCAAAACACTATATTAGCGCAGTCTGGCCTTAGCGCTTTGATTTCTTTGTATTTCAACCCTTTAGGACTATTAGGCTATATTGCCTAGGGGAAGGGAATATACTTATTTTTTGGGCTTTTATACATAATGATGCTATAGTAATAGGGAAAGGGGAACATAGGGAGTTAAGTGTAGATAGAGTTAGTAGTTAGTATTGGATGGAATATGAATGGGAAGTGATAGATACTAAGTTTTTAGGAAACAAACTTAGTTAGGGAGTAGATCAAAATGAAAAGACTTTTACACAGGAAATGTGGCTCTTTATGCAACATGGATCAATCCATGAGTTTGATTTATCTCATGAGCAAAGGTGGTATTGGGATGTTAGCAAAGAGTTTGATGGAGGATGCTTGGGAAGTTAGACATGCTTCATTTTGTTGCTGCAAAACTGCTGAATAGGAAGATCTGCACTGACACCATGTGTTTCTTTTGCTTAGGCCAGTGACATGAAGGAAATCCTGCTTCTGCAACCCCATCTACCTACCCATTCTATTGCCTAGCATTTTTTGTTACTTCAAGGAGGGTGCACTTAGACTTGCAAACCCTCATGTGCCTTTTCCTTTTCCTTTGGCATTTTCTTTTGATTTTCTATCTAAGGCTAGCCTTATTACTTCCAAGGCCCCAGATTAAGCAGTTGGGCACCTTCATTCTCTACCTAGCTACTTATCTGCCAAGTTTGAACAGTTTGGACAGATTTCTTTCTCTAGTCTACAACAAAAATTGAAATATGGCCTGACCCAGCTTAGACTGTTGGATCACCCATTCAGAAGTAGGACAACATCAACCAACTGCAGATAGGTGTTTTCCACACAAATATGAGATCTTTGCATCATCAAAGTAGATCATATTAGCACTTCCCCTGCCAATCATGAAAAATGAAACCTATTGGTATAGGTAGCTAACAGTTTCCACGAAAGTTTCAAATGCACTAGTTGGGGCCATATGTTATTAAGGAGATCACGGATGGTGGCGTAATTCAACTTGCGAAGCTTAATGGGGAACCATTCCCTGGAAAAGTGAACAGAAGTAGGCTAAAGCTGTAAACAGGGCATCCTGCACCTATGCGATGACGATATGGACAGAGGACAATATTAGTAATCCAGGAAGTTGCAAGGGATTGCGGGACTATAAACTACGCTACCCGACTAGGTGAAGAACAAGGTAGAAAGGTTGCGCGGCAGATGATAGGGGTGCGACAGGGGAAGTTGCACTAGATGAGCTGTGCCATGGAGGATGGTCTTGCGCAGATGGATCCAAAAGTAGTTGTTGAGGTTACTATTCATGATTTGATGGCCAAAAATCAGTTAAGAGAAGTGGGTAGGCGTTATTTATGGTGAAAATCTTATGAGATCTACCGCCAAAGATGCATTTATTATCATAATTTGGGGGGAATGGTCAGATTTGAATTCAAAAATTTCTAGAAATTACGCGTGTTAGTCCAACAAAGAACACTTTGCATTCTGGGAGTTAGTTGGGCGATTTGTTGTCTGAAGCTTATGAATCGTGAGTTCTGGGAAGAGTTCGTTACACGCCCCTCATTTGCAAACTACATTGCAATAACCCGAGAGCTATTCGTTGAATGAATGACTGCTACAAACCCCATTGAAGCCGTAAGTTCAGAAGTTGCTTCATCTGACACGTCGAGCCCTGAGAGTTCAAGTATGGAAGCTTCAACCCCTATCCCTGTCGTGCCGAGGTTGCCGAGGCCAAAGAAATCTGCCACAAAAGAGAAGCAACTAGCCACAAAGGAGAAGCAGAAGAAGCCGATGCCGATGAGAATGTCACCGAGGAAGAATCCGTAGATGCAAGAAAATGAGAAAAAAGACAAACAACCAGAGAAAGTGGTTGATCTAGAGGAGGAGGAATACCAAGGCGTAGAGGAATTGGACGCCAAAGAGGTAGAGCCTATCTCACGGCTCCCCAAGTATATTCCTCCATGGAATGGAAAGACCAAGATTACCAAAGACCCTGATTCCGGGAAATTCTCAGTTTCAACTCCCCTGTTGCCTGAACAAGTGGAATTTGAAGGCACACTATTAGCACAAATTCTGGTGCTAAAAATGGAGGATTAGGACCTTGCGGACCACGATAGGTTCCCACATTTGGCAACAAGAAAATATATGACCAAAATTTACTATGAGGAGACTGGGGTTACACAGCTAGAGCCCATGAAGTGGGTCAGAGGTGTTGAGAAGGCAGGATTGATTGCGTGCCACATTTTCATAGATCGACAATCAAAACGGTGTGTGTGTGCCAGCTCCTCACGCTGGTACATGATGGATGTCTATGGCTTGGGGAGCCCATCTCGATCATGAACATGTTAATTCACGGATCACAAAGCTGCCCTGCAAAGTGGCGGACCCTGCCAAGGAGTTTGGAGGGAAAACCAAGGAAAAAGAGTTGGCAGACAAGATGAAAGTAGAGTATGAGCTCATTAAGAAGTCGCGCGGATATTCTATCTACTCTATTCAGGACCATGCGGTGCAGTTCGAAGCCTAGATTCTTGCAGGAAAAATTATGAGGAAGTGCCGTGCGGACGAAGTTCCGGCGCCAGTAGTATCACTAGCAGCAAAGTGCACGAAGGGCGTCCAATACAATTAGGAAAAATATTTATGCAAGGAGTTCCTTGCTAACTGCCAGGAAGCTCAGGAGGAGAGCAAGTCATTCCATTATGCATGTCTTTTATTATGTATTGTTTTAGTAGCTTGGAGATTGTCGAAGGACAGTCAGTTCCCCCCGCACAAGGAAGATTTACCCGAGGCAGCGTGGTTCGCCTCGTTGTGGTCTACAAAGGATCCAACAAGGATCAAGGAGTCAAAAATTTTCTGGATTCTCATGGAGATGGACCTTCATATGGTTATCAATCAGAGGCCAAGGTTGTCCCCAACCTTGTTCGCACAATTGACGGCCTACGCGGAGTTCAAGGCTGATTTCCACAATGTGTCAATCAAAGTGCGAAAGGACCCAAAGCACACATGGCACAAGTTTCCCTATTTGGTATCTAAGATGGACATGCAGGAGATCATGGGGCATTAGCCAGTGGATTGGCGCGAACCCATGAGCTTGATGTAGGCACTAGGAAAGGTGCATAAAGTTCTGTTGCACAAAAGCGTAAGGACGCAACTCAAAAAGTCATGTGGACTCTAGTTGAGACGAAGAAGGAAGTTGTTGCTAAGGCAGCTGCAGAGGAAGAACGCATGGAGAAAGAATGCGCTGCCAAAGAGCAGGCAGAAAAAGAACATCAGGATACAGAAGAAGGCAGAAAGTTAGCCTCACAGCAAACAAACGAGCAAGAGTTGTCAAAACAGGGAGGAGGCGGTGGTGAGGAGCAGAGCACTCCTTTCACCTTGAAGAGGCGCGGCAAGGAGTAGACTGTTGGACAACGAAAGAAGAATAAGTAGGATAAGGAGACACACATTGACCCAATGGTGCTTGTTGGAGAGGTAAATCCCCTCTACAGATAGAGGCGATCCCTACTAGCCCAGAATGGGTCTAGCAACAATCAGTCAATGCTACTATGCAGGTTCCTAATTGCAAATAAAAGATAGGCAATGAACAACTACTTGGATTGCAACGTTGTTGTTTGATGAAGAGATGTCGTTCTCGCTCCTTCGCTTTGGCCGGTCACGATCTTCCACGATCCCCGTAGATAGATACCTGCACACACGAAGAGAAACACAAACACAAGCGTGAAATCTAATAAATGCAATTATACATCAGTCAGAAAGGACGTAATTCACATTAACCATTACAAAGACAAATGAGAATGGAACCATAATAGTAGTCATCTATTATTAATCAATAACAGAGAAAGGTACAACCAAAGTTCTGACGTTGAGTCCTTCTCAAGAGGGTCCAGCCAGCAAGTCTCTTAAGCATTCACCCTTGGAGGTAGATCTCCCAAGACAAAAACTCTCTCTCACACAAGCAATACTTCACACCCTTCCTTAAGCTCTCTAGCAAATCCACACTTATCACACCAACTACCTACTAGCAACAGCAGTCTAAGCACTATCAATTCCACACTATCAAAAACTAGCTGCTCATGGCCATGGTAGAGGCTTAAATAGGAGAAGGAGTCTCCATGAATGGTGGGAGGATGAGCTTATCTCCAAGGAAGGTGGCTCAAATGATGAACAGACATGCCATAGAAGGGAGGGCGACATTTACAAGGCCAACAACCAGGTCTGGAGTCATCTGGAAGGCTGGCTGTTAGAACAAACTCGCCCAAACTAGATCAGCACGGGTGTATAACTGCACTGGAGCGCTAACATCGCATCTGAATAATGGAGAGGGTTGTGTCAGCGCGACTCAATACAAACATAGGATGCACTGTCTCGTGAAATTCGACCAACGTGGAAAACACGTGTGCTTCCGCGCTGGCAGCGCATTCGTTGCACTATGAGGCGCCAGTCAGCGCGGTTATTTTAATAACAGTCGCGATGATGGAATAAACTTTGGCAAAGTGGGTCATTTGGCCAGATTAGAGAGCATGAGCATGATTAATTTGAATTCATGACACAGTAGGGAGACTGACAGAGAGACAGTGACAAATTACTGTGTAATAGATGCCCCCTAAAGCATGAAGCCCGAGAGAGTGGGAGGGGTGAAATGCTTTACAAAACTCGCTGAACTGGAACACCACCAGGAAGAACCTGCATGTATGTACAACTGATATCTCTACTACACGTAGTCTAGGCATGGGCGCAGCCATCCAAAAGACATACGAAAAGGTTTGTGGTATGGACGCAGCCACCCAGCTGAAGAGACCATGATAAAAAGGTATGGTCGCAACCATCCCAAAAGACTCGGGTATGGGCGCAGCCATCCATCAATGAGTCATGTAATAATAGTCCACAAAATCGCAGCCTAGTTTGCAACAGATAAAAACCAGGGTCTTGCGCTCCATCCCAACCCGAACAAAGTACAAGTCCAAGCATGTGAATACATGAGCTGAAGTCGAACATGCATGAACATCGTCTGATTACCAGCCAATAATGAAAATTGTTAACAGACGCGAGAGGTACCACCAATAATGACGATGGTCCTCAAGGTACTTATAGGTACAATCCACGGCGTTTGAATCAATGAGCTGGTGTCGAACACCCGCAGAATCATTCGATCGGAGGCCAATGATGAAAAACCTCGCGTCGAACACGAAGAACCTGCCATTGAGGCATGCAGGCTCTAAGGCACCTGAAGGGAGTCTCTAGGTCACCTTCCTGGATAATGAGCTGAAGTCGACAGGAAGTAACCTTAATCGAAGGTGGGCCATAATGTTTCCCACATCATCGACACGAGACAAAGAAGGATAAAATATTTTGTGTGAGACATCAGAGGGAGGTGGTGAGTTTGTAGAGGTCAACTTCTCTTGAACATATCGGCGGCACGACAGCGGATTTGGCAGTATCTGACACCAAATGAGCAGAGGTCATGGTGACAAGACAATGAGCAGATGAGAGGTCAAATAGGACAACCCAAACCCACGGAGGCTAATGTAAAACAAGATGAGAAATGCCCACCCAGACACGAATGCAGACTAGTGCCATGTTCAAGAGCGACATACTGCCGACACGACAATTATTACAGCTCCATTTTCCCCACCATTTCTGGCAGGTACCCCGATTATTTTGAACAAGCTTGATGGGGATAGCATATGCTTGTGAGCGTCATTACGATGGAATCCGATGTCATTAAGTTTTAACGAGCCTGACAAAGGAGAAACTCGGCGTCTTTTCCTATTTAGAGAGTCTGAAAAGACAGCAAAAAGTAAACTCCAGGGGGGTCCTTTTTCGTGAAGTTGTGTCTCTCGAGCCCGAAAAAGTATAAAACAATGCTCGAAAGAACCGCCCGACCATTACGATCGAGGAGTACTTTTCATGAGTAGTGATATCGATCTGAAGAAGTAAAAAAGCGATCAACATCACGTCATTTCGTAACCATTAACGAACCGGAAACGACAAGGGTCCGATAATCTTTTCGTTTTTACACGGTCGGAAAAGGGTTTAAAGACAACCGCCTCTTATTTCTGTTTAACGAGTCAAGAGGAGTAACTCGGCGATCTTTTCATCTTTAAACGGTCAGAAAAGAGCTGAAAGCAGACCTCCATTTTTATTTTCTTTAACAAGTCAAAAAGGGAAAAATACTCGGCAATCTTTTCACATTTTACGAGTCAGAAAAGAGCTTAAAGGTGACTCGTCCTAGAGGAACGAGTGGTATAAAAGGTAGCAACTAGTTCCGGAAATTGTGGAACTGCTCAAACATATAATGGTCAAGAGGCTGGCTAATAAAAACACTCATCGTTGCGTTCCTCAGGAAAGGATAAACAACCAAGTGAGAGCATATGATCGGCCAAAGAGATGGTAGCAATGGAATGAAACAACCAAGGCTCATCTAGCAGAATTCAGCGGATAAAAATGGCAATCACGAGATGTAAATCGGTTATGGGTTCATTTTTACACAAGCTTGAACCATGGAGAACTCTGCTTGGATTCGGTTTCATGTTTACACAAGCTTGAAACGAAAAACTATGCTTGTTATAAGTTCGCCTGCCCCCAGCATAATGACGCAAATCGAGGTACATGCCCCCCAAGCTTCATTGCATTCAACAAAGTGGATGGAATGAAGGTTCACTCTCGAGATTGATGAAAGACTCGACTGGTATTTTACGAGATCTTAATCAAAGACTCGATTTGGAAAGGGAGTTGTTTCATTTTTTAATGAGGTTGACACAGTAAAAGAACTATCCTCAAAACCCTTGTTTCATTTTTTAACGAGCGTGACACAAGATCGGGAACTATGCTCCGACCAAACCTAGTTTCATTTTTCAAGGAGCTTGACACCGGAAAGGAACTATGCTCCACCTAAATTTCATCATAATGAATAGAAAGTCGGGGCTTCCAAGATTGCCACTCCCGGTGGAAGGGAAACATCTTGGAAGTCGGGGCCCAATGCCCCCAGGACACTATGCACGATGGCGGCATCACTGGATCCAGGCATGGGATAGGTGGCCACGTAGTTGATCTGTGGTGGGGTAGATGCAACTGGTGGATGAAAACTAGGAGGGGATGACAACTGCGCAGGAGGCATCGGGCGACTAACGAATGACAATTGATCGATAGTCACAATTCTTCTATCGTGTGGAAAGCAAACCACACGAAAAAGCGAAGAGACAAGGGCCCCCATAGCATAAACATAGTCGCGACCAAGGAGAAGACTAAAGTCTAAAACACCTTGGGTAACCAAGACGTCTATATAGACGGTTTTGCCTCCCAAAGTAATAGGGAACTTCGGGAGAACTCCTAGAGATGGACAGGCTCCTCCGTCGAAGGCCAACAGATTCTGAGTGACTGGCCCAAGCTGCGGGGAACCTAAAGCTTGCCAAGTAGTGTACGGCATAAGACTGACAGACGCCCCTTCATCCAAAACAGTGCCAGGTACTGCCTTAGCACAGGCATGTACTATGATCTGGAAAGGCATATGGGATGGAAGGCGACCGGTGATCAGGTGATTCCAATCGAAGGAAGCGACCAGACTACTTGGTGGGGGGATCGTATGATTGCCCCCATGTGCTAAAGGAACCGAAGGAGAACCTTCGGGAGCAGCTGGGTTAGGAGAGTCATTTCGAGACTCAGGAGAATCTGAAGAGACGAGAAGAACATGGGCGTGATGCTCGTCCGAAACAGAGTGATCGAGCAGCAGACTCGAGTCGACACTCTTTCCGACCAATGGTTGGTCTGGAACAGGCTGGGAACAGCCGGGTTCGGGAAGAGGGGCCTGGACAAGAGAAGAATTTGAAGCAATCTCTTTGTCAGCAGGGGGACGATCTGCAGCTGCAGAGAGACGTCGATATCCAATGGGTAGTTGGGGTGAAGGAGCTGTAAGACCTTCCAAGACAACGGAGGCTTTATCCATGAGTGGACAAAGGTGAAGGGGATGATTGCCTTCACAAAGTCTACAGGGGATCCGAATCTTCCCTTTTCCCTTATCATTTCCAACTGATAAGGTAGCATCGTCGTGAGCTTCAGAGGACGATGAGGGGCGGGCCGATCGCGAGACCATACTTCTAGTACCCTGGGAATGCCAAGACAATCGCGAAGAAGATGGTCCTCCTTGCATAATCGACAAGGAAACTTGACCTTCAGCGGAGGAGCAGAAGGTGGCCCGACTTCAGGTGGACTCAAAGGAGTAAGAGTTATACTTGTAGCCTCTCCCTTGGGAGCCTTCTTCTTCTTCGTCTTCTTCTTCTTCTTCTTAGCCACCAGGTTACTCGAATCGAGACTTTCACCAGGCGAAGTAGAAGATGAGGACGTAGAAGTAGGCGTAGAAGGGGAGAGGTCCACCTTAGAATCAACATGATGTTGTTCAGGTGGAGGGACTGATGGATTAGCAGCCGATACGGCAAGGACCAAAGAGGTTGAAAACAACCAAACAGGAAACCCGACAGTTAACCCCAGAAGGGATAACGTTGCCATATAAGGAGCACCAACATTCCCGAGAGGAGGGAAATGACCAGGATTCCCGTCAAGAGGGGAACTTGGGTTGGTGAACCCTGGAAAAGTTGCCATGGCAAACAAAAAGAAGCCTACTCAAGCTAACGCACACAAGATCTAACCAGGTAACGTTAATCGTGGCCAAATAAATTTTAAGACGCAAAGACACAACTTGACCTTTTCATGTTTTAAGAGTCGAGAAAAGGACGAAAAGATGACTCTAGTCTCCTTCGAATGTTTAATGAGCACGAAGTGACAAGACGCTCACTGGCACCTTTTCTTTTAAGGAGTCCGAAAAGGATCAAAAGTGACTACTCTGGAGACTCTAGGCAAAGGGTTTACCAAGCAATCCGTAAAACTGCTTATACACCTTGGCAATCGTATGAGAACCAAGGACTTTCCGTACTGCAGTCAATCTTCCCGAATGCTGTGTTCGGTACGTTACGGCTCGCAAGGCGGCAGACTCGGCTTCCTATGGATCAAGGATAAAAGCCTAGTGGGGTCTCCCTATATACACGACGGTACGTGGGAGCACAATCCGTGTTAGACCACTATCGAGTCACAGAAGGAGGAATCACCCAACCGTAATGTGAAACAATAGTGACTATGTTTAAAGACGTCGGAACACGTCTCTAGCCTAGACCTCTAAAATACGAGCGTTATGTTCTAATGCGTTTTTAAGTTCATTCAGTTCATTTTATGGTTGATCTTTGATTAAGTTCTGGTTTCAGGTCCTACCGTATGAAAACTCTCAAAATTGCCTAGATGCAAGCTATAATGAATGAAGTATCCTTTTCTTTCAATGAATTCTAACTATGAGAGGGTTAAGAAATATCATTCCCAAACCAAGACAAGCGAATGCAAACACTAAGAAACACAATGCATCAATACACTAATCTCACGATGCATCGATACTACTAATGAAAGATTTAAATTTTGCTTTTTAATTTCTCAAACATGAAAATTCGTAACGCAAATGCACTTTCACTTTCGTATGCTAAATGAATGCAAATTTTTTTTTTTGTGAATTTAAGAAGACAAGCAAGCAAGTGTGAACTGATCGATCCAAACAATTGTGATCTATGCTTGGTAGTGAAGAAATCGAATCAACATAAAAAAGTGGTTCAATAATCGACACTAAAAATCAACCAGCAACAAGCAGTGAAAAAGCCTCAAGCAAATCAATAAGAGGGTTGTGGATGAACCTTGAATAGACAAGTAACCCAAGAAAATGGTTTCTCGATGAAACTTCTAAAGGGCTAGGTCACATGGTCTAAAAAACACAAGACTCACTCGAATGAAATCAAAGAGAGAGTGCCCCTAACCAAAAGTAATCAAAACAAGCCAGTGAGAGACAAGAAACAACAGGGGATAAGAAAGATTGATGAATTCAGGAGATAAAGTTATAAAAACAACTTTTCAGGAATCAGCGCAAGTTACACACTGAGAACCCGAGATGATCACATAGTCAGCGCAATTTTTACACAGACAACCCGAGATGTCCGCGCAATTTTTACACAGACAACCCGCGATGATGCGATTTCAGGAGTCATCGCGGGAATTAAGCTAGCAACCCAAGATCATCGCGGGTAAAAAGCTACCAAGTGGCGCTGATGTCGCGACTGTACACGTCTTTTCTGCGCTGATCCGATTTCCAGGATCGTCGCGACTGTTAGGCGTAATTACGCGATGAACAGGATGTTGCAAAGGGGTGAGCGCGATGACAGCACGACTGTTAAAATTAAACCCGCGATGGAGCTCAAAAATAGTGACAGGCAAATCAAAACAGCCAATTTTTCAATCAAACAGGGGCATTTCCTAGATCAACCCAGGAAACACAAAAGACTGATAATTAATCCCAAAAACTTCAAAAGAGACCAACAATCAAACTCAAAGCAAGAATGAACAAAAAGGGACAAAGGCCAGCTCCCCAGCGGAGTCGCCAAATTGTTGGAGAGGTAAATCCCCTCTACGGATAGAGGTGATCCCTACTAGCCCAGAATGGGTCTAGCAACAATCAGTCAATGCTACTATGCAGGTTCCTAATTGCAAATAAAAGATAGGCAATGAACACCTACTTGGATTGCAACGCTGTTGTTTGATGAAGAGATGTCGTTCTCGCTCCTTCGCTTTGGCCGGTCACGATCTTCCACGATCCCCGTAGATAGATACCTGCACACACGAAGAGAAACACAAACACAAGCGTGAAATCTAATAAATGCAATTATACATCATTCAGAAAGGACGTAATTCACATTAACCATTACAAAGACAAATGAGAATGGAACCATAATAGTAGTCATCTATTATTAATCAATAATAGAGAAAGGTACAACCAAAGTTCTGACGTTGAGTCCTTCTCAAGAGGGTCCAGCCAGCAAGTCTCTTAAGCATTCACCCTTGGAGGTAGATCTCCCAAGACAAAAACTCTCTCTCACACAAGCAATACTTCACACCCTTCCTTAAGCTCTCTAGCAAATCCACACTTATCACACCAACTACCTACTAGCAGCAGCAGTCTAAGCACTATCAATTCCACACTATCAAAAACTAGCTGCTCATGGCCATGGTAGAGGCTTAAATAGGAGAAGGAGTCTCCATGAATGGTGGGAGGATGAGCTTATCTCCAAAGAAGGTGGCTCAAATGACGAACAGACATGCCATAGAAGGGAGGGCGACATTTACAAGGCCAACAACCAGGTCTGGAGTCATCTGGAAGGCTGTCTGTTAGAACAAACTCGCCCAAACTAGATCAGCGCGGGTGTATAACTGCACTGGAGCGCTGACATCGCATCTGAATAACGGAGAGGGTTGTGTCAGCGCGACTCAATACAAACATAGGATGCGTTGTCTCGTGAAATTCGACCAGAGCGGAAAACACGTGTGCTTCCGCGCTGGCAGCGCATTCGTTGCACTATGAGGCGCCAGTCAGCGCGGTTATTTTAATAACAGTCGCGATGATGGAATAAACTTTGGCAAAGTGGGTCATTTGGCCAGATTAGAGAGCATGAGCATGATTAATTTGAATTCATGACACAGTAGGGAGACTGACAGAGAGACAGTGACAAATTACTGTGTAACAGTGCTGACAGAAGGCGATCTTGATGAGATCGGTGACAAGGTTAGAGACACGACGACTGAGGTGTTGCAATAGTTTGAGAAACAATATATGAAAACGCTAGGGAGCATCCAAAAGGATCTGTGCGATGCAGATCTAGGCTCATAGGATTCAAGCGAGCGTCGGGCAAGTGAGCAGGGTACAAGAGAGCCTGACACAAGGAAGTGGAACAGTAGCGGAGCTAGAATAGACTCTAGACCTCAAAGTCATACCATTGCCAGAAGGGTCCGTTCGCGTAGAGTCAAATGAGGATTGCGCTATGATCAACACAATGAAGGACATGGGGCTGAATTTGGCTGCACTTCCACTCCAGACCCTCCATGCACTGCATCAGGGGGTTTTAGAGGAGTTGAGGATCAGAGAGAAGCGCACCCTCACCGTTATAAGTGAGTTTAAAGTAAACAATGAACAGAAGTTCACGAAGAAAACTCAAGTGTTGAAGGAAAAGGAGCTACAGACGCGACGTTAGAGGCTGGAGACAGCGATAGAAAAGGCTTGCAAAATAATACTAGAACTAAACATCCCTGAGGATGCCAAAGCTTTGGCAAAATTAAGGAAATTGGTTTCCGCAATACATGCATCAAAGGAGGAAGTCGGCAGGGTTACTTTTGATTTCCTGATGAAGATAGCAGAGTTGCAGTTTAAGTTAGGACCAACGACTCTACCATAGGTTTGAGAGCAATGCGGAGCAGCCATCAAGGAGAATATGAGCACCTTGGATGCCGCAGTCAATGACTACAAAACGATGTTCGATGCAGCAATGGAATTATGGACAAATATACAAAATTTGAAAATCATTGTTCGCAAGACACAACAGAAGTATGATGACGTCCAAGCGACTGCATGCACGTTGGCGCCAGTGCAATGCCTCGTAAATTTACAAGAAGGAAATCAACTACAAGCACAGGCCGAAGAATTGCAGAGGAAAGAGGCCCTTCTCAAGGCCATATTATAGTCGTGGCTAGAGGAAGCTTGTCAGCTTAATCTATCCCTCCAGGAAAAGCTCAAGGTGTTATAGCAGATGTAGAGGACAATGCGCCTAGTAGTGGAGGGCCCAACAACAGAAATATTGGTTGAAAAGTGCAGCAGGCCACGGCGTAGAGCGCTACTGAAGTTGCAGTGTTACAAGTTGAGCTCGTGGTATGCGCAACAAGATCGAGGCGCCAGCTGAGTGACTCGAGGGCGAGTCACAATCTTTGTATTGGGGGCATGTTGGGATAGGGTCCCTAGGGTCAGTTTTGGGGTTAGTTAACCCAAGTTTTGTATAAAGTTCTATAAAATATTTAAAGTCTCTGAGAAATGTGGATGTGGAGCGCACAAGTATATAGGAGTCAAAGGGGTCTTAGCCCCTTATTTGGATAAGTAAATAGGTCGTTTTGAGATTCACCCATGGTCCACGAACCATGGTATTATATTGAGAATGCTATATATTTGAGTCATAGTGAGTCTAGAATGGGGAGAACTAAGTAAGCTAAGGCAAGATAAAGATTGTTTTGGGTGAGTTCTAAGGCAGGAAGGCTCTACTTCTTGCACTTAGGTGAAAGGGGAAGGCTCCTGCAGCTGAGTGCGAAGGAGGCCTTGGTAAGTTTGAAGTTGAGCATGCAAACCCCTGCAACTGAGTGCGCAAGGTGAAAGAGTATGTAATCTAGACATTGAAGATCAATAAAGACTAATTTTGAAGAATTAATGTGCAATCTGAGCATTTCTTTGATTCTATGTTTTGTGGCTTATAATGTGTTTTCTATGGAATAATGAATAAATGATGTGCGAAATTGTTGAATCTACCTTATTTATGCATGTTCTAAGTAATTATTTGTGTTCGCGAAGTTAAGGTTTATTTCTATTATGATTTATGATAAGTTGGACAGATTTGCGCGAAGTCAGATCTAGGGTTATCTATTTATGTACGAAAGTGGATAACCCGCATGTTTAAGGTCCGCAAAGACTGATCGTAGACCTTCGCGAAGGTCTAGAAGCCGTTTTCATAGAATTGCAGTAGCGAGCCATAGAAAACTACTGATATGCGCAAAGGCAGATCTAAATTATAGGAGCTTGAGAACCACTTATCACATGTCCCTGGATGCAGAAACCTGATTCTAGCATCCCCCAATACTACTTCGGGTGAGACTGCAGCCTATGCTACGCAGGTTGTTGTCAAAAGGGCCAGTAGTTAGGGTTTTGATCGTTTGCATGAACAACTCTAAACCTGGGTCAAGCCCCCTTAAGCCAACATGATAGAATGCTAACAGATGTGCCCTCATCTATGGATTTGCTAGGCATTAGGGTCCTATAATTTATAGGATCTCAAGGTGATTGAGTATTTTATCTCAGAAATCTCATATTGTAAATAATTGTCAATCTACAAATGATTTCCAAAAGAAAAATAGAATAAAAATGAAAAGAGGGTATAAAGAGAAAGAAAAAGAAAAAGAAAACATTAAAAGGGAATAAAAGATAGAACCCCATCCAAAGAAAGAAAAACAAAAAAGAAAATAATATTGAAAGTGTTACAAGTCTAAATGGCACTACTCATAGATAGTTTTCTTCATCATTGATAAATAAAGGTTGTGTGCAGCTTGTTTAAAAATGCCACAAAGACTAGTTATTTGTTTAATCATACAGTATAATCATGGTTAAACATGTTGTGAATTTTTGTAAACTAGATTAGAGAATAAAGATTTTCCAAACAGTTTAATCTTGGTAAATCAGTAGTTAGGTAGAAAATGACATTGATTCAACTGTTTAATCTGAATCAATAGGAGAAATAAGGGATAGGATTTAGTAGTTTTTCATTTTTCATAAAAGAAAATAATATGGGTTTTCTAGTCTAAGTGCACCCCTTTAGAAGAATAAAAATGTTAGTTTAGTTAAAGGGTAGGTAGAAATAGTTGGTTTTATAAATATATGTATATGCCTTCTTTCCCTAATTCTCAAAGACATTGTAAAAAGGGGCACGATGAGGATAAAGCATTTTTTGCATGTTTTATATTTCAAATATTTATCGTAAGTCCAAAAGAAAGAAATTAAAGGCACATATGGACAAAATTCCTTTTGTCGTTTAGATTAAAAGGGAGTCGCACTTAAAACTTCGGGATTCTCCAATCCCCATGATCGACGACCCTTATCCTTTTTCGTTCCACCCTCTCCATCTTACCTTTACTGCCCGGGGGGGTCTGAAAATGCGGTATTCTCCAATGGGCCCCATCCATACGTGTCACCTTCCCCTCATTTTGTACCCCTCCCACGATACCGCTTACCGCCTTTTATCCCTTCCGAAAACGCCTTCCCCTCATCCGCTCAACCATGTCCCTACCCCGACACCTCCGCCACTCATCTTGGACCACGTTACATAGTCGTTGCCCAATTAAATGCTTTCCCAGCAAAATTATCGTTGGACACTCAATTTGCCTTCCCGGGTAACCGTTCGACTCCAACGGTCCCGCGCCACCCTCGAACGGAAATTGCCATTCTTCCTTAAAAAGCCTTAAACAGTCTTCATTTGTCCATTTCATTGCTTATTCCCTGTGATTCACAGTTTTCTACAAATCGACCAGTCTCAAAACATTTGCTGAACCAGATCAGAATTGTCAGCGCTCTGCCTCCTTTCCCCTGACAACTCATTACCTCAAACTATTCTTGGTAAGCTTTCCCTTCAATTATTGTTATCATTCACTGATCTAAATATGCTTCCAAAGAGAAAAAACTAGGAGAGCCCAGTTAATCCACAAATCCCTCCACCCATAGACTTAGATCACATTACTTTAGTTGATAGGGATTATAGGATAAGTGAAACACAGTGCAACTGTGAATTTTTAGAACTCTACTATTGGCTGGAGGACAAACATTATACAAAACATATGAAATTGGACTCTGAGAGTCCAATATTCCTCATTATATTTTCCCTCTGACCTTCCATGCCCTTGAATTCACCAGGAAATGCGAAGCCTATTATGTTCCCAGCCAAAGATACATTATGATCCCATCTGGTGACATCCTATTTACAATTACTGCCCAATATATAAATCAAATGATGCTATCTCCCCCCATGGAAAACAGTACCCCATTTTCCTTAGAATCCCTCACCCAGCTTTATGAGAAGCTTGATTTTTCTACAAGAGCCAAGATTTTTGAGATCTTCTTACCAGAAAATGCCCAATTACTAAAGAAGAACCCCCCATACCCTTCCTCAATCTTCCCTGATCAAGCTAAACAGGTTATAACCATAAATTACTACATTTTGGGTTATTATTCTGATTAGTGGGTAGATGAACCCATTCTAGGATTCCTTTCTATCTTTTCCACAGATAGCAAACCATCCATTTTGTTTAATTTCAGTCAATTCTTGGCTTATAAAATCCACTAGAAGTTTCTGAAATTTCCAACAGAGCAAGTGTTTAATTACACTTCAATTTTAATTTACATGTTTCTTTATTATCAAGAAGATAGGTTCAGTTTTTCTATGCAGAAGCTAGATGATGAGGGAAACAAGCAGCCTGTGATATTTTGGGCTTCATTAGTCATGAAAGAGCAGCAGGAATTTTCCTATAAATAGTTCATTGAGGAGTTCGTTCACCCAACTATGAACATCTTAAACAATTCTACACAGCCCAGAATCAGTGAAGACATCAAAAGGGTTCTGCATTTGACAGATCAAGCCAAGACTAGAGATTGGTATTTATACCAAAACTATACAGAAATCAGAGTTTATGGATTTGAATTAGCACCATATAAGCTCCCAAAATATATCCCTATGAGGATTTTTTCCCTGGAATTCATCATACAAATGTTAAATTTAGATGATATTCACTTTGTGGTGGCAAAGAAGAAGTCCTAGTTTCGGATAAATACATAGGTGCGCCCATTCATATGTAATACCAGGTCATTATGAGAAGAGGCAGACATAATCCTTAAAGAAATGAAATTTAGCTTGAGTTTTACATGGTCTTATGACCCTTGGGGTATCATTTCCAAGTTGAGAGTAGAAAACAAAACTACTCCATATATCCATACCTCAAGGCCTGAGATAGAAAAGTATGAAAATCAATCAGATTGGGCAGAGAATACATTGCAAGAAGCAGAAGGACAACTATTTTCTACTTCAAATTTACAGACTCCCACTCCTCAGGAGAAAACAAGTAAAATACAAAGAGAGGAGGGATCATCATCAACAACAAGTAGTGAGGCCAAAGATTTCAGAATCAGTTACAGGAAGAGAGAAAAGATCACTCCTAGGACAGATGCAGAAAAGGAAATAGAAGACCAAGCTGCCATTATAATTGGAGATTCACCACCTTCAAGCAGCAAGTTTGGTTAATCTCCTACTGGACCTTTGATTTCACATGGTTAAAAGGAAACAGAGCTATCTTCTCAATATATCCAAGGAGAAAAGGAAAATAGTGTTTTTGCCAATATCGAGAGATCAAAATTAAGAATGAAATTCTTAAGAATAGTACCTACAATCAAGTTTGGAAGAAGACTTCCAGTTCACAGATTATTATCAGTTTTTTATACAAAGTAGGGAAAGATGCAGATGGCCTTCCTTGAGGCCCAAATTCCACATCCTAAAACACTATCAGATTACAAGAGTACAACATTTGAATTCAGCACCAAAGATATCCATCCCATTGATCAAATGGAGATGCATAAACAAACTGGTGAGATGATTTCTTCTACATTAACTAATATTGCCATGTCATTGTCTAAGTTGCAAGTTTCATATGCCAACATTCAATCCTAGTTGAAAATGGAAAAGGTATCCTCCTTAGAAAAGGATAATAGAATAAAATATTTGGATGATTTGGTAGTCAAGATAGGATATGATCCTAAAGATATAAATGTTGAAGAGGAGATCATTAAGAAGAAAAATCTGAATATTGCAACATTGAGAAAGCAGCTAAAGCTACCAGCCACAGAGGATCCCTTGACTAAATACATTGAAGAAAATGAGACACAGAAGGCTGACATGATGAAGCTAATCATAGAGCAGAATATTCAGATCAAACAGATGGAGGCAGAAATGGAGAAAATGATCAAAGAGAAAGAACAAAGTCAGAAGATGGCCATAGTCCCCCTGGGTTCCATACTCATCACTCAGCTCCCAGCAACAAGAACAACTGCTGCAACCTATTCAACTCAAACTATAAGTGTTTAATAGGTGGCAAGGACACTGGAGAATATGTCAATCCAGTCAGAATAAATCATGACATTGCAGGGGCAGCTCAAAGCTCTGCAAGAACAAAAAGCTATAACTGAAGCCTCTCATATGGCTGAAATACAGAAGTCACAAAGACTATTGGAGAGATTACAAAAGGTGGAGAAGGATACATCAATTGGTCAGACCTTGGCCCAAGCCAAGGAAACCATTTGGATGGGTATTCTGGACTCTATGAAAGAGATTTGGCCATGTATCCAAATCATTTTTGAATAGAAAGAATTGATACAAAAGGCCACTGAAACCATTGTTCAGGTAAGGGAAAAGCTGGGAGATATGCCCACAGAAGCCTCCAATATTATCAAATTCCTGAATTCAAAGAACAAATATGAACTTGAAGAATTCGAAATTAGTGACAGGAATACCACCATCTTGGAAGTCAAGAAGGTTTTGACTAAAAGAAACCTCATTGATCAATTGGAGGAAAGGTGTGAGACACTAGAGCTAGGAGTGAATTGTTGGCATTATGATACATGTGTTGTCCTTGATGGCAACTTACTAAGATGACAGATCACAGTTCAGGCTCACAGAATGAAGAAAAAGAGATATACGCAAGTTACCCTTGATAAAGCCGCGTATACACGCTTGTTATCCAACCATAAGGTGCGTATATGTATGCACACACTTTCATGCAAGGAAAAGCGCATACATGTGGGAAAACTTATTTTTGGTCCATGGTATTTAGTCCTTGGTATTTGGACCTATGGTTTTGGACCATGGTATCTCGTCCGATGTGTTGAACCCAAGTATTGGGTCCATGGTATTGATTCCCTATGGTTTTGGACCATGGTATTGAGTAAGGCCTAAGACTATAAAAGGAGGAGAAGGTCATTAGGCAAGGGCACTTAAAAAGTCTTGAATATCTGATGAAGTATGAGATCCAGTATGCAGGTTATGGGTTCATGATGCTTTGCTTGATCTGAGCTAAGGAGGAAGCTTAGCGGTTGATGGAGAAAAATATCTAAGGATAGATCGAGATCAAATGGTTTGGAATGAATCATCTCTATGGTTTGATCATGATCTGTATACTGTCGCATGTAATGTTCTGATCTTGGTATAACTTAAGTTTGAAATAGATGCAAATCATGAATGAATATTTACAGATGTATACGCTGGTTGACTTTGATAAAAGCATGTACATACGCAGGTTAGATACATATAAGTAGCGTATACCATATGAACTATGATGTTTGAAGTCACAGGTGGTTCTGATTGTTGATGAGTTCTAGTGACTGTTTACTAGTGTCAATATTCTGCATATTCAGATTGGTTGATTGTGTTTAGCTTCAGTGTTGATGGATGAGATCTAACAATGGATCAGGATCATAATGACCTATCTTTATGTGATCTGGTGGACTAATATCTGGTTGCTAACACACATATTATCCTTGTATATGTAATGATCTGGGTATGTCTGAAGTCAGGAAGTGCAGCGAAGGTATAAGTAAGTAATTGTTGACATATATGCTGGTTCACTTTGGTGAAGTTGCGTATACACACTGGTTCGGCTCTTCCAAGTAGCGTATACACTCTGATGTATGACTTTTGATGATACAGTTAGATCTAAACATTGTTGCAAAGTTCTGGGTTCTGCTCTATGTTATGGTGATTGCAGTTTGTTGACAGGGTTTCAGTGATTCAGTATTGGGTGATTCAGAGATTGATGATGCTAGTGTTGATTGATTGTGTGCTTCAATGATATTGATGGGTCCAGTATGAAAATTGGATGAAACGTGGCCTTCAGATTACGGTGTTGTGCTTCAAGAGTATCCAGTCTGAAAATTTATGAAACGTGTTACCTGGAGGAAGAAAGAGAAGGTTGTAGCCTTCTGTAGGTCAGCACCTACGTACTAGTACATCAGCTAGTACAAGAGCTAAGGGGGTGGTAGCTCCCTTCTAGTAGCAACTGGAAAACGAAGGTTGGAGCATTCAGTAGGCCGGCACCTACGTACTAGTAAAAGGATTGGCTAGTACAAGAGCTAAGGGGGTTGCAGCTCCCTTCCAGGAGAAGCTAGAGAACGAAATAAGGTTGTAGCCTTCTGCAGGTAGAAGCCTGTGTGCTGGTATAAGACTGCACCAGTACAGAAATATTGTAAAAAGAAGTTTCTTATTAAAAAGAAGATAGAGACGACTTGCAGCAGGTGGTTTTCACCCACATTGGGTTTCCACCTTACATCATGGTGTTCATGTGTGCTTCTTGTGTATGATGATATGTTCTGTTTTAATGCACCTATTTACTATTCATATGGTTAATAAAGTTCTGATGCACTAACTAAAGATCAACAATTTAATGGATTAACTGAATCATAAGTTTACTGGATATAACACTAGTTTCATTAGACACAGTTGCGTGTACACACAGGTTCCCTTATCTGGAGTAGCGTATACGAATCTGAGTATGGAAATGAAAAAGTGTTTGATTTGATAATACTGATTCACCCCCCCCCCACCTCTCAGTATTATTTCCAACATGAACAGGTTTTGCAACAAGATTGAAGCATTAATCCAGAAAGGGCTACCTAGCATATATGTGATTAATGATAAACTGATCACTCAAGAATATTATGTTCTGAACATGAAGGAAGTAGCCAGAAGCAACATCAAATTCAGTGGGATAAAAGGAAGCATGACAGCAAGAGCATTCTTAGAGATTATGGCAAGTGACTTCTATATCCAAAATGAAGTGAAACATGTTTTCATAGTAAAGCCAACTTTTGTGAAGTATATTGAGGTTGATGAGATTTACCGGAGTGTAATTAAGTTAACCATTCTAGATGAAAAATGGCGGGAGGAACTATGTGATTTACTGGATTAAAAGGTAATTTGGATGTAGCCAGCACATCAGTGCAACGTAGTTTCAGGCTGATTCAACAACCGAATCCACCAAAATAGAGCCACCTTTTCATGCAGCTATCTACCTTGCCTATATTTCTGCCAAAGATAAATTTTATTGTATAGAATTATGCTAATAATACACTGTTGGTTGAGACAACGATTTTGTAATTATTTGTATAAATACTTCACTGTTTGAAGTTTAAGGGTTGATTGTTGAATATAATTTCCTCTGCGAATTGTAATTTTCAAGTTGCTGGAAGCATCAATAATACAAGGACATTTTCACAAGATTCATGTGGTGTATGAATTTGTGATGTTTTTCTCCTGTTTATGTGTTTAATCATTGTCTTCTTTCTATGTCATTTTTTATAAGCTTAATTACATAATAGAAATTGTGATGAATAGGATATGTTATATAGAGCACCCTATTCTAGCTATTAGTAATATATATGTTTTCTGTTGAAGTCAACTTAAGGAATCCTTCATTGCTCCTTAGTTTCTACTGAATCTTACATTTCTTCTATTTCATAACCCATTTGAAATTCTGAAAGATCCAACCAGTGCAACCTAGCTTGCCCTATGAAACTCCTTTAAAGTTTGATGCAAATCCAGTTAATCTTTAGACTCCATAGCCCAATGGAATTATAGCAATTTAATCAACCAAGCAATCCAATCAAAAATAATCAGTACAATCATAACTAGCCTAAGATTCACATCAAACATAGTTAAATTTTATAGATAGATCCCTCTCTCAAGCTGGCAGGGCTAGATCCCATCTTCCAAAGTGGTTTTGATGTTGTCCTATGTGTTTACTCCCTCAACCTAAAAAATACAGAATGACAACATAATGGCGACCATACTGGGGATGAATACTCTTTAAATTGAAATTATTATTCCCTGGTATTCAATCAATATTTCAATAAATCAAAGCTCTTATATCACAATGAGATACATGATTTGAGGTTGTAATCTTTGTTTATATTTAATTGTGTTATTAATTTTGAATTTATTAGCTGTGTGATGAGTTTTCAATAGATCTGGCTCCTAAAATAATTTTCACTAGAGCTCACTCAAACCCCAACCCTACGGAATTTTTAGATAATCCAAAGAAATTAGTAAGAAAGAGAAGTCTTACAAAGATCTAGGGTAGTAATAGTCCTTTGTCTAGGTTCAACTCTCTTCCTGAGAACAGTCCTTTGTCAAGGTCTAACTCTCTTCCTGAGAAGTTTGAAACTATTCAAGACATAGAGTTTGATTTTCCTTTCCAACATACTTTGTTTAGGACAAAATATGAGAGCTTTGTAGATCAGACTGTCATTGATGAAGCTATATTGCAACCATATATACCCCAAACTCAACCTCCTGAATTAGATCTTGATCTAGAATACCTACAACAATTTGATAAATTATGGGGTCTAGTTTTGGTTTTGGACCAAGCCATTAAAGAAGCTTACATTTAACAATCAGTTGAATATTCATCTTTAACCATTGTAGCAACTTCTTTGTCCACCCAGTCTTCCCAGTTTGTTAATCTACAACCCCCTAGTCCTACTCATTCTATAGTCTCTAATTTTTCACCTATAGCAACTCAAACTGTTGTTCATACTATCCCTGTAGTTACTACAACCACACTTTCCACAGGTCCATCTTCCAGTCAAATTCTCACACCAGATATGGCAGCTAGGTATGCACCTTTTTTGTTACCAGGCTAACTAAATGCTATGCCTGCAGACTATCAATAAAAAATTCTAACCTTTGATAACATTGGTTCTCATACTGCTCAACAACACGTAGACAGAATGAATGATGTCTTTGACCTTCAAGAAGTAGATGAGGCTGATGTAAAAATGAGATTGTTTTCTCAAAGTTTAGGAGGTGATGTCAAAAAATGGTTTAGGAGTTTACCTGCAGGAAGTATAGCCAACCTTGATGCATTCCATCAAACTTTCTTAGCTAGATGGGAAATCAAGAAAAATCCACTTCAACTCCTAAATGAATACAAAATACTGAAAAGAAAGCCCAATGAAACTGTGGAGGAATACTGTGAACGGTTTAATATTGTTTACAATGCAATTCCTACAGACATCAAGCCCTCCCCTGCTCTATCTTTAATTGATTTTCCCGATGGTTTTGATGTAGACATGGAGTATCAACTTAGAGAGAGAGACCCGACAACTTTGGAAGAAATGCAAGCCAATGCTATAAAAGTTGAAGCTAACATCTTAGCCAAGAAGGCCAAACTAAAATCTGAACGCAAGGTTACCATTAAAGAAGAGCCTTCCACTTCTACTTCTGATCACAAAATTGATAACCTAGTGAGGGTAGTGGAAAATATTATGCAAAGAGTAAACATAAATGATCAAGCTGAAATGAGATAAAATCAAACTACTTCTCAAAATAGGAACCAAAACTTCAGAATGAATGTTCCCCAAATCAAACAACAAGAACAAAAGGGTCCAGACCAGCAAGTCCAACCTCCTTTTCAGGAAAACTATACTAATGATGAGGGTAATATTATTGAAGATTTAGATGACAGACAAATAAATCTGATGGGAATAAATGATGCTAAATCTGTTTTTCTCACTCAAGAGGAGCAAGAACTTTTCCTCCTAACTAAAACTGAACTTGACTCTGAGGAATCAGATGAACAAAACAAGGTTTTGAGAATTCCATTATGGAAGTTCATTGACAATACAATATTAGGAGCAAAAAGAATTTAGACACTCTCAACAATAAGAAATCTGAGAATCCTGCTAAGAAATCCTCTGACACTGATGTTAGGAAAACCATAGATAATTCTTCTGAGAAAACTGTTGATCATTCTAGCAAAAAGAAAGTAGAAACTCCTGGCAAAAAGATAGTTTATAGTGTTTCCAAAACTACTCAAACTGATATACCAACCATAAGTCAGCGCAAAGAACCTATATCAAAAGAAATTATTGATCAAACTGATTTTCCCAATCTTATTAAGATTCAAACATCGTTCAACATTGAGAATGAATTAGAAAAATTAAAAATTCCTATTCCCCTAACAAAGTTAATGAAAAAGAATATGTATAGACCTCAAGTGATGAAAGCTCTAAACATAGGGGAAAACACAGACTCTGTTAATTTGAATGATGACCAGCCTGAACTCTTATTTGGGCTAGAAGTTGAGGGCAAACCACAAGAAGGGGGTGTTCCTCCATTCTATGTTAGCCTGAATATTCATGATATTATCCTCCATAATGTTATGTTAGATTCAAGTGCTTCCCACAATTTAATGCCTAAAGTTGTTATGGAAAAACTAGGACTTGACATTACCATACCTTATAAAGACATATTCCTTTGATTCCAACAAAGTGAGATGCCTAGGTCTCATCAAAGACTTGCGTGTTACTTTAGCTCAAATCTTGGCCAAAAGTCTGGTAATGGACATTGTGGTTGCATATATGCCCCCTAAGTATGGCATGTTGTTGTCACGCTCATGGGGAGAAAAGTTACAAGGGACCCTACAAATGGATATGACCTTTGCCACCATACCAATGTTTGGTCAATAAAGAAGATTATATAGGGAAACTTTGATGAAATTCATGGTGAGTAGTCAAGAGAAACCTCACAAATATCCTCTTTACTATGTTCACTTAGATTTAGACTCTTTCATTATTTATAATGATGGAGACATCAACACTCAGGTGATCAAAGCAGAAACTGAGATTTCTAAAATAGATCCAAACCAAACACAAGCAGTAGAACAAAAAACTCTTCTTGAACCTCTTTGGAACATGATCTTTGATGGCTCTTGTAGCAAAGATGGTTCTGGAGCAGGAGTGTGGGTGGCAAATACAGGAAACGATCATGCTGAAGGTCATTCATACAAGCTCAACTTTCAATGTACAAACAACATAGCCAAGTATGAAGCCCTTATATTAGGATTGAAATTGTTGAAAAAATTGGGTGCCAAGAGAATCTCCATTCAAGGGGATGTTGAGTTAATCATTAAACAAATTAAAGGAGAGTATTCCGCCAAACATCCTAGATTGAGATCATACAGAAATGTTGTGCTTGATTTTCTAGAGATTTTTGTGGAATATGACCTTTCTGCAATTCCTAGAAATCAAAATATCCTAGGTAATAGTCTGGCTTTTATGGCCAACTCCTATAAAATTCCTTACCCTAATCAACAATATATAGTGGAATTGAAACATCGACCGGTTGTACTAGATAATATGAAGTATTGGCAGGTATTTAGCAATGATAAACAAATTGAAATTCTACAGTCTAAGGATGAGTATGAAGATGATAGTATAGACTTAGAGTCTGAATTAGAAAATCAAATAGTTGTACATTCTGATGTAGAAAGGCAGTTAGAAAACTTAGATGTAAATATGCATATAAATAAAGTTGTAAATAAATTAGAATTTCTTGAGATAGATCTAGAAAAAGAAGAGTTTGAAACGCTTCAGTTAAAGGATAATGTTTTACATGGAGTTTTAGTTCCAATGGAAGAATTATTTGATTTCAATGATGTTAAGAAGCCTAAGATTGAGCCCACAGGGGCAGCAGTAGAAGAGTGCAACATAGGTAGTGAAAAAGATCCTAAAATCATAAAATTGTCCAAATCACTGCCAACTGCTGAAAAACAAAAATATATTGCTTTATTCAAATAATTCAGTGATGTTTTTTCCTAGAGCTATGAAGATCTAAAAACTTATGATACAGAGATTATACAACATAAAATTCCAATTAAAGAGGATCAAAAACCATTTAAACAAAAACTTCGAAGAATAAATCCAGTCTTGATGCCTCTAATTGAGAAATAAATTAAGAGAATGTATGACTCTAAAATCATAGTCCCTATTAGGTACTTTAAATGGGTTTCCAATATAGTACCGACTAGGAAGAAGATAGGTGAAATCAGATTGTGCATAGATTTTAGAAACGTTAATAAAGTTTCCCCAAAAGACAACTACCCATTACCAAAAATGGATCACATCTTATAGAAGGTAGTTGGATATTCTAGGATTTCTTTATTATATGGTTTCTCAGGCTACAATCAGGTTTTAGCTCACCCTGATGATCAAAATAAAACATCCTTTACTACTCCATGGGGTGCCTTCATGTATGTGAAGATGCCTTTTGGGTCAATGAATGTTGGAGCCACATTTCAAAGAGAAATGGATATTGCCTTTGCTGATGAAATTGGAAGGTTTATTGTGATCTATCTAGATGACATTAATGTTTACTCTAAAATTGATGAAGAACATTTGTTACATCTAAGAAGAGTATTTGATAAATGCAGAAGATTTGGAAGGTTTATTATGATCTATCTAGATGACATTAATGTTTACTCTAAAATTGATGAAGAACATTTGTTACATCTAAGAAGAGTATTTGATAAATGCAGAAGAGGGAAAACTTCTCGGCCATATCATCTCTAAGGAAGGTATTAAAATCGATCCCAAAATAATTGAAGCTATTTTGAAAATTAACCATCCTAGAAACATTAAAGAACTTCAATCATTTATTGGCAGAATAAACTTCCTAAGGCGATTCATCCCCAACCTTGCAGAACTCCTCAGAAACATAACAAATATGTTGAAAAGAGACTCAGAAATAAAATGGAACATTGAGGCTGGGCAATCATTTGACCAAGTTAAATAAGCATTAACAAAAGCACCAGCCCTAATCATTCCAGATTTCACTAAGGATTTTATAATCTTTTCATTTGCTTCTGAACACACTGTTGCAACTGTTTTTTTTACAGAAAAACAATGATGGATTTGAACAACCCAATTCTTTCTTCAGCAAAGATTTAAGAGATGCTTCATTAAAATATAACATAATGGAAAAACAAGCCAAGTTTGCATTAATAAAAGCAATCAAATATTTCAGGGTCTATATCCTCCATTCTCATATAATTTCTTATGTACCAAATGTTGTTGTCAAGGATATTTTAACCCAAAATGGACCAAATGGTAAAAGAGGCAAATGGATTGCCATCATTCTGGATTATGATATAGAAATCAAGCCCACCAAGCTTATCAAAGGACAAGGGTTAGCCAAATTGATGGTTGAGTCTAACTTTAATGCATTAGATATCAACTTTGTAGCTGCATTAGATGATCAAGAGGAGCAGGCGACTCCACAATTAGATGAGGCTTTTATGACCTCACCCTTGTACTAGGAAGACCTCATTTTTGTTTTATTCAATTTAAATTCTCCTCCTAGTTTAACTAAGATAAAGGCTAGATTTCTAAAGTTAAAAGCAGTGAAATTTTGCATCATAGATAATGTTTTATATTGGAAATATGCTGGTGGTATTTCACTAAAGTGTCTATTGAAAGATGATGCAGAAAGAACAATGCAGGAATTCCATGAAGGTGATTGCGATGGACATTTATACAGGAAACCACTGCTAACAAAATCCTTAGATTTGGTTTCTATGTGCCTACCCTTTTACTTGATGTTCATAAGAAGGTAACCTCTTGCCACAAGTGCCAAATATTTGAGGGAAAAAGAAAACTATTGCCTCTGCCTTTAAATACCATATCTGTTGAAATTCCTTTCCAACAATGGGGATTGGATTTCATTCGAGAGATCCACCCACCATCCTCTTCTCAACACAAATGGATACTCACAGTTACCGATCACTTCACTAAATCGATTGAGGCCACGCTTTCCAGATTGGCTACTGATGTTGTTATTATCAAATTTCTGGAAACCAATATCCTATCTAGATTTAGTTGTCCTAATAAGCTCATTACAGATAATGTTGCAACTTTTAAATCCAAGAAAATGATATACTTCTGCAATAAGTATCATATTACTTTGGGACATTCAAATTCTTATTACCCACAGGGTAATGGGTTGGCTGAATCCTCAAATAAGAGTCTGGTAAACATTATTAAAAAGCTATTAGAAGAGAACAAAAGGTCATGGCACAACAAGTTGATAAATGCACTTTCAACTGATAGACTTACAACAAAGAAATCTATTGCCATGTCACCATACCAATTGGTTTATGGGATGGATGTTGTTTTTCCATCTTCTTTAGGAGTTCCAGTTATGAAGATAATTCAAGAATTGCAGGTTGAGCCAAATGACATCCAGAGGAGGATTAATCAGACTATTCAATTGCAACAATCCAGGGAAGAAGTCTATAATAAATCTCAGGTCATCCAGGAGAATATCAAAAAGATTTTTAATAGAAGAACTAAAGCAGATGATTTCAATTTGGGTGACAAAGTTTTAAAATGGGATTCCAGAAGAGAGGACAAAGGAAAGCATGGAAAAATTGACAATCTATGGATAGGACCTTATATCATTCATGCTTTCAGAGGACACAATTCATTTTCCCTCAAACATATATATGGAATAGAAATGGCCGGTGGACCTGTGAATGGCAGAATGCTAAAGAATTATTTCTCTTAGCAAAAGAGGTTTTCTTACATCAAACCATTGTAAATATAATTGTTTTTATTATTTTGATTGGGGTGACCTATTAACAAAAGTTGAAGCCCGCAGAGAATCCCCTGAGCTTCCATTGATATGTTGCCATAATTACTTCTACAACAAAAGAAATCAGGTGTGGATATTGCTGAAGTGGAACACTCAAGGCTACTGATCAGATGTTCTTGGCACCCCACAAGGAGAGTGCCATCCCTAGCTGGAGCCACTGGTAGGTTGCTATAATTTATAGGATCTCAAGGTGATTAAGTATTTTATCTCAGAAATCCCATATTGTAAATAATTGTCAATCTACAAATGATTTCCAAAAGAAAAATAGAATAAAAATGAAAAGAGGGTACAAAGAAAAAGAAGAAGAAAACAAAAAACATTGAAAAAGAATAAAAGATAGAACCCCATCAAAAAGAAAGAAAAGAAAAAAAAAATATTGAAAGTGTTGCAAGTCTAAGTGGCACTGCTGATAGAGAGTTTTCTTCATCATTGATAAATAAAGGTTGTGTGGATCTTGTTTAAAAATGCCACAATGACTAGTTATTTGTTTAATCATACAGTATAATCATGGTTAAACATGTTGTGAATTTCTATGAACTAGATTAGAGAATAAAGATTTTCCAAACAATTTAATCTTGGTAAATCAGTAGTTAAGTAGAAAATGACATTGACTCAACTTTTTAATCTAAATCAATAGGAGAAATAAGGGATAGGATTTAGTAGTTTTTCATTTTTCATAAAATAAAATAATATGGGTTTTCTAGTCTAAGTGCACCCCTATAGAAGAATAAAAATGTTAGTTTAGTTAAAGAGTAGGCAGAAATAGTTGGTTTTATAGATATATGTATATGCCTTTTTTCCCTAAGTCTCAAAGACATTGTAAAAAGGGGCACGATGGGGATAAAGCGTTTTTTGCATGTTTTATATTTCAAAGCTTTATCCTAAGTTCAAAAGCAAGAAATTAAAGGTGCATATGAACAAAATTCCTTTTGTCATTTATGATTAAAAGGGGGTCGCACTTAAAACTTCGAGATTCTCCAATCCCCATGATCAACGACCCTTATCCTTTTTTGTCCCCCCTCTCCATCCTACCTTTACCGCCGGGCGGGGGGGAGGGGGGGTCTAAAAAGGCGGTATTCTCCACCGGGCCCCATCCATATGTGTCACCTTCCCCTCATTTCGAACCCCCCCTACCATACTGCTTACCACCTTTTACCCCCTCCGAAAACCGCCTTCCCCTTATCCGCTCGACCATGTCCCTACCTCGACACCTCTGTCACTCATCTTGCGCCACGTTACATAGTCGTTGCCTAATTAAATTATTTCCTAGGAGAATTACCGTTGGGCATTCAATTTGCCTTCCCAGGTAACTGTTCGACTTCTCGCACCACCCTCCAACAAAAATTGCCATTCTTCCTTAAAAAGCCTTAAACAGCCATCATTTGTCCCTTTCACTGCTTATTCCCTGTGATTCACAGTTTTCTACAAATCGGCCAGTCTCAAAACATTTGTTGAACCAGATCGGAATTGTCATCGCTCTGCCTCCTTTCCCCTGACAACTCATTACCTCAAACTATTCCTAGTAAGCTTTCCCTTCAATTACTGTTATCATTCATTGATCTAAATATGCGTCCAAAGAGAAAAAAACTAGGAGAGCCCACTTAATCCACTAATCCCTCCACCCATAGACTTAGATCACATTCCTTTAGCTGATATGGATTATAGGATCAGTGAAATCTATTGTTGGCTGGAGGATAAACATGCTAACAAAACAAATGAAATTGGACTCTGGGAGTCCAATCTTCCTCATTATATTTTCCCTCTGACCTTCCATGCCCCTGAATTCACCAGGAAATACCAAGCCTATTGTGTTCTCAGCCAAAAGAGCCATTATGACCCTATCTAGTGACATCCTATTTACACTTACTTCCCAATATATAAATCAAATAATGCCAGTTCCCCCTGGGGAAAACAGTGCCCCATTTTCCTTAGAAGCCCTCGCCTAGCTTTATCATAAGCTTGATTTTGCTACAAGAGCCAAGATTTTTGAGATCTTCTTACCAGAAAATGCCCAATTACCAAAGAAGAACCCTCCATACCCTTCCTCAATCTTCCCTGATCAAGCTAAATAGATTATAACCATAATTTCATACATTTTGGGTTATTATTCTGATCAGTGGGTAGATGAACCCATTCTAGGCTTCCTTTCTATCTTTTCCACAGACAGCAAACCATCCATTTTGTTTAATTTCAGTCAATTCTTGGCTGATAACATCCATGAGAAGTTTCTGAAATTTCCAACATATCAAGTGTTTAATTACATTTCAATTTTAATTTACATGTTTCTTTACTATCGAGCAGACAGGTTTAGTTTGCTATGCAGAAGCTAGAGATGAGGGAAACCAGCACCCTGTGATATTTTGGACTTCATTAGTCATGAAACAGCAGCAGGAATTTTCCTATAAACGGTTCATTGAGGAGTTTGTTCACCCAACTATGAACATATTAAATAGTTCTACATGGCCCAGAATCAGTGAAGACATCAAAATGGTTATGCATTTGACAGATCAGACCAAGACTAGAGATTAGTATTTATACCAAAACTATACAGAAATTAGAGTTTATGGATGCGAATTAGCACCATATAAGCTCCCAAAATACCTCCCCATGAGGGATTTTTCCCTAGACTACATCAGAAAATGTTAAATTCAGATGATATTCACTTTGTGGTGGCAAACAAGAAGTCCTAGTTTTGGATAAAGACACTGGTGGGCCCATTCATGTGCAATACCAGGTCAGCAGGAGAAGAGGCGAACAGAATCCTTAAAGAAATGAAATTTAGCTTGAGTTTTACATGCTATTATGACCCTTAGGGTATCATTTCCAAGTTGAGAGTAGAAAACAAAACTACTCCATATATCCATACCTCAAGGCCTAAGATAAAAAAGTATGCAAATCAGTCAAAGTGGGAAGAGAATACATTACAAGAAGCAGAAGAACAATTGTTTTCTACTTCAAATTTATAGACTCCCACTCCTCAGGAGAAATCAAGTAAGAGACAAAGAGAGGAGGGATCATCATCAACAACAAGTAGAGAGGCCAAAGATTTCAGAATCAATTACAGGAAGAGAGCAAAATTCACTCCTATGACAGATGCAGAAAAGGAAATAGAAGACCAAGCTGCCATTATAATTGGAGACTCACCACCTTCAAGCAACAAGTTTGTTGCATCTCCTACTAGACCTTCAATTTCACATGGTCAAAAGGAAACAGAGCTATCTTCTCAAGATGTCCAAGGAGAAAAGGAAAAGAGTGTTTTTGACAGGTATCGAGAGATCAAACTTAAGAATGAAATTCTTAAGAATAGCACCTACAATCAATTTTGGAAGCAGACTTCCAGTTCACAGAGAAGATTGTTATCAGTTTTTGATACAAAGCAGGGAAAGATGTAGATGGCCTTCCTTGAGGCCCAAATTCCACATCCTAAAACACCAGCAAATTACAAGAGTACAACATTTGAATTCAGCACCAAAGATATTCATCCCATTGATCAAATGGAGATGCGTAAACAAATTGGTGAGATGATTTCTTCTACATCAACTAATATTTCCATGCCAATCTCTAAGCTGCAGGTTTCACACGCCAACATTTAGTCCCAGTTGAAAATGGAAAAGGTATCCTCCTTAGCAAAGGATAATAGAATCAAATCTTTGGAAGATTTGGTAGTCAAGATAGGATATGATCCTAAAGATATAAATGTTGCAGAGGAGATCATCAAGAAGAAAAATTTGGATATTGCAGCATTGAGAAAGCAGTTGAAGCTGCCAGCCATAGAGGATCCCTTGACTAAAGATATTGAAGAAAATGAGACACAGAAGGCGGACATGATGAAGCTAATCATAGAGCAGAATATTCAGATTAGGCAGACGGAGGCAGAAATGGAGAAAATGATCAAAGAGAAAGAACAGAGTCAGAAGATGGCCATAGTCCCCCGCCATACCCATCACTCAACTCCCAGCAATAGGAACAACAACTGCAGCAACCTCTTCAACTCAAACTATAAGTGTTGAACAGGTGACAAAGACACTGGAGAATATATCAATTCAGTCAGAAGAAATTAAGACATTGCAAGGGCAGCTCAAATCTCATCAAGAACAGAAAGCCAGAACTGAAGCTTCTCATATGGCTAAAGTACAGAAGTCCCAAAGATTGTTGGAGAGATCACATAAGGTGGAGAAGGATACATAAATTGGTCAGACTTTGGCCCAAGCCAAGGAAACCATTTGGATGGGTATTCTAGACTCTATGAATGAGATTTGGCCATGTATTCAAATCATTTTTGAACAGAAAGAATTGATACAAAAGGCCAATGAAACCATTGTTTAGGTAAGGGAAAAGTTGGGAGATTTGCCCACAGAAGCCTCCAATATTATCAAATTCTTGAATTCAAAGAACAAATATGAACTTGAAGAATTAGGAATTAGTGACAAGACTACCAACATCTTGGAAGTCAAGAAGGTTTTGACTAAAAGAAACCTCATTGATCAATTGGAGGAAAGGTGTGAGACACTAGAGCTGGGAGTGAACAGGTTTTGAAATAGGATTGAAGCATAATCTAGAAAGGGTTGCCCAACATATATGTGATTAATGATAAATTGATCACTCAAGAAGATTATGTTCTGAAGATGAAGAAAGTGGCCAGAAGCAGCGTCAAATTCAGTGGGATAAAAGGCAGCATAATAGCAATAGCATTCTTAGAGACCATGGAAAATTAATTCTATATCCAAAATGAAGTGAAACATGTTTTCACAGTAAAGCCAAATTTTGTGAAGTATACTGAGGTTCATGAGGTTTACTGGAGGGTAATTAAGTTAACCATTCCAAATGAAAAAAGGTGGGAGGAACTATGTGATTTATGGGATTAAAAGGTAATTCAGATGCAGCTAGCACATCAGTCAGCACAACAGCCAGCTCATCAGTGCAGCATAGTTTCAGGTTGATTCAACAATTGAATCCACCAAAACAGAGCCACCTTTTCAAGTAGTTGTCTACCTTGCCTATATTTCTACCAAAGATCAAATTTATTGTTTAGAATTATGCTAATAATACATTGTCGGTTGAGACAATGATTTTGTAATTATTTTGTAATTATTTGTATAAATACTTCACAGTTTGAAGTATTAATGGTTGATTGTTGAATATAATTTCCTCTGCGAATTGTAATTTTCAAGTTGCTGGAAGCATCAATAATACAAGGACATTTTCAGAGGATTCATGTGGTGTACCAATTTGTGATGTTTTTCTCCTGTTTATGTGTCTAATTATTGTATTCTTTCTCTTTCATTTCTGATAAGCTTAATTACATAACAGAAACTATGACGAATAGGATATGTTATACAGAGCACCCTATTCTGGCTGTTAGTAATTTATATGTTTTTTGCTGAAGTCAAATTAAGGAATCCTTCATTTCTCCTTAGTTTCTACTGAATCTTACATTTCTTCTGTTTCATAATTCATTTTAAATTCTGAAAGATCCAACTATTGCAACCTAGCTTTCCCTGTGAAACTCCTTTAAAGTTTGATGCAGATCTAGTTAATCTTTAGACTCCATAGCCCAATGGAATTATACCAATTTAAACAACCAAGCAATCCAATCAAAAACAATCTGTACAAGCATAACTAGCCTAAAATTCACATCAAACATAGTTAAATTTTACAGAGAGATCCCTCTCTGAAGCTGGCAGGGCTAGATCCCAGCTTCCAAAGTGATTTTGATGTTGTCCTATGTGTTTACTCCCACAAACTCAAAAATACAAAATGACAACACTAGGTACAACCATATGGTAAGCCTGTATTGTAATCTGGAAAGGCACATAAGAAGGAAGGCGGTATCCTGCCAGTCGCCTCCAATCAAAAGAAGTGACCAAACTACTATGGGGGGGTGTCGTAGGAACGTGAGAGCTTCCCTCTTTCTCTATGGGAACAAGAGAACTGTTCTCATGCACCTTGGGAATGGGAGGATTTCCCTCCAGTTAATTTGAAACTGAAGAAACCAGAAGAACCTGAGCAATATGAGGTTCACTCTCTACCAGAAAGGTGAGGTTAACTAAAGGTGGAACTAGGTCTATCGATTTCTCAACCAATGGTTAGTCGAGAATGGACTCATGAGACTCACTTTTAGAGAGAGTGGGGCTGACCAAATATGACTTTTGATCAATCACTAGATCAACTAGTGAAGTATCAGGGGAAAGCTTTTAATACCCAGTCGGAAGACGAGGTTGAGAAGCTGTAAGCTTCATCCATAAAAGGACAAAGGTGAATGGGATGATTACCTTCACACAATTTACAGGGAAATTTTACTTTCCCTTTTTCCCATGGACCTTATTATTACTAGTTGAGGGTTTGTTACCAGCATGAACTCTAGAGGTTGATAACGAAGGTCGATATGAACTTATGGACCACACTTCTAAGACTTTGGGAATACCAGGACAATTTCAAAGAAGGTGGTCACCCTTACATAGCATGCAAGGAAATTTTACTTTCTGGGGCTGATTGGAAGATTTTTCTACATCAGTTGCATCAGTAACAATAATTGTTTGGTTTCCCCCTTGCTTATTTTGCTTCTTCTTCTTCATCCTCTTCTTCTTCTTCTTAGCTTCCTGGTTACTAGAATCCAGACTTTCACCAGGTGAAGACGAAGAATAGGGTAAATAAATAGGCGAAGAAGGCAAGGGGTCAATTCTAGGATCAACATGAGGTTGATGTTTTTCAAGTGGAGGAGAACTCGATTGAAAAGCAATTTGGACACTTGGAATTACTGAGGTCGAAAATTACCAAACTGGCAAACCAATGGTCAATCTAGGAAGGGACAACGTTTCCATATAGGGAGCACCAATATTTCCATAAGAAGGAAAAGAACTAGGATTCCCATCAAAGGGGTTTCCTTGACTGGTAGACTCTGGAAATGTTGTCATTGGTATTAACATAAGATCTACTGAGTGTTTCCATAAGAAAGATGTTTTTCTGTGGTCAATTAATTGATTTTAGAACTTTAACAAAAATAAATCAAAAAGGGGTAATCTAGGAAAAAGGGTTTACCAAGTACATGTGAATTGTTATATACACCTTAGCCGAAACCAAGGACTTAAATTATGGTGGCCAATATCCCTGAATGATGTGTTCGGTGTATCACGTTTACAAGGCGGCTGACTCGGTTACCTGTGGCTAAAAGAGAACAACCTAGTGGGGTCTCCCAACATATACTCGACAGTATGGGGAGCACAATTCCATGTTAGCGTTGTCTAATGCAAAACCGTTCAATGAGAGCATCCCTATATACTTATCATATTGAAGTGCCTCCTACATACCCGAAAGTACTGGAGAACCTTTGATATACTTCCATTCTGGGATGGGATTTCACCCCCGGGATACACTGCAGGCAGTTAACGATAGCTGTTATATTTAAAGACGTCAGAACACGTCTCTAGCCTAAACCTCTAGATATTTGTGTTAAGTTCCAAATGCTCCTTAGGTTAACTGAGGTAAATTTTAATGTTTATCTTCAATTATGTTTCAGTTTGATGGCTCAACGATGTCACCTGTACCTATAATGCAACTAAATGATAAAAGTGAAATATTTTCATTTGATGAAGGCCAAACTAATGAAGGAAGAGATACAACCAAATAATGCATCAATCAAGAAAAATGCATTAAAACACAACTCTTTATCTTTCCAATGAAAAATGCAAAAATGAGATCTAATCTTTCACTTTCACAACCAAATGCAATGCCAAGATGCAATCCTAAGAAAAACAAAAATGAATTTCCTTTCACTAAGATGCACTAATTTTATATTTTGTTTTCACTTTGATTCATCAGTTCAAACTAATGCAATGAGAAAAGGAGAAAATACAAAATTTCATTCACTTGGGGTTTCCAATCCAAATTCTTTCAAAAAATACTTAAATGAGGAAATTGTTCACTTTTATTTTCGAAACAAAGAAATCAAACAAGCATCCACTTTCAGTCCTTCCAAAGAATGCAACTATAATATATGCTTGACAATGGAGCAAAATCAATATTCAAAGCATAAAAAATGACTCAATACTAATGAAATTTTCTTCACAATCACGAACCGAAAGAAACTTGAGAACAATGTCCTGATGGCAGTAAGACTCCTGAATGGAAACAATCAATCTCAAAGAGGTAGACCAACAAATGAGTGAAGGGTGACCTAGATACCCTAAAAAGCACTCTATATTCAGAAAACACTTCAGCAAATCCAAGAGACAAATCGTAATCACACAAGGATGTCAATCAAGACAAATACATTGTAGTCACACTAGAAAATCATTGACAGAGGTCAAAAACACTGAAAACAAGAAGAAGCCCTAATATTTTTCAATCCTCTGGGATCAGCGCGCCTGTTAAAGGAAAAAGGGTGATACAAAGCAAATCAGTGTGACTGTAAATTTAAAATCAACGCTAACAATGCTTCTATCATAGTAGAAAATGCGTTGGGCGAGAAAACTAAGGAAAAAATAAAAATCTTCAAGATTAGAGCAAGATAAACATTCTTAGGCAATAACCAGTGATTGTAAATATCTACAGTGATAGACACAAACCATGAAATTGACGTTTGGTCAAACTCATCAGAGAATCTGATTGAAAGAATGGATGGAAAGGATTATAGCTTCCCCAGTGGAGTCGCCATTTTGTTGTCTAGGAAAATCCTCTCTGCGAACAAAGACGATCCCTCTAACCCAATGAGTGGGACTAGCAACCTATGTGACAATCTACAAGGACACTTTCCTAAATTACAATTGAAATGATAAAAGAGGAAGATGACCTACCTCATTCTGATGTTATAATGTATTCCTTTGTTGAAGACCTTGAATTTCTTGTGCCTTAATCTCAGCTCTATTGCTCACAACGTTTGGATACCTCCACAAGAGATTAAAGACAGGACAAAGAATACAAGTACAACAAGAATAATCGAAAGTAATCCACTTAACAGATCAAGGAGCATTAAGATAAATGATGCATTAACACAAACATTTATGGAAAGTGAACCAACAGTTGTGTATATTAATGAAATAAAGGAGGAAGCATACAACCAAGCCTTGATGTCAATAAGCTCTCCTTGAGTGAATTTCCAAGTCCAAGATCAATCTCTCTAAGAACTCCTTCTCCAAGCCAAATGAGTAGCATGCATGCCTATCTCAGCATAAGCAAATAACCAAAGACCAACCATTTGTGAATGGGAGAGGATGAATATATAGGCAGGGAAAGGGAGTTAGGATCTCTCCAAAGATAGGAGAAGGCCCTCATCTCAAGGAGGTAGCTCATAGGTATAATATCAAAGGGAAATAGTGGGAGAATTCGACGACAGCCACACCGAACAACCTACAGCTCGTCGTTCTGGAAGCCTCTAGATCATGAAGCTTCTTGTCCTCTTTGGGAAAACTTGCCTTTTAGGGATCAACGTGAGTATCCAAGTAAAAGGTGTTCTGGTAGAGCAAGGCCAGTATGGTGCAACTTGTCACTAGCACTAGTTGCTAGCATCACAGTCACATTGATCCAGAAATTATGGTTTTAGAGCTTACTTCTTCAGGGAGGGCTCTAGGCATGTTTCCATCAGTGTTTCAGGGAGGATCTAAATTGCATATCAGGATGGTTATACTGCATGATTTCCAAGTTTCGGGCAATTCAGGTTATGACACAGGGAAGTGCAGGAGGCGTGACAAAATATTGTGTAACAGGGTGATAAATGAAGCTATAACAGTATGTCATTTGAATTCTGAAAAATGTGCACATTTTGTGAGTCTATCAATGACCACAAAAATGGAATCTTTACCTTTAGATTTTGAAACCTTATAATTAACTCCATTTATATCTCTCATGATATATGATTATGTATGTGTAATGGTTGAAGCAACCTTTGAGATTTTAATGTCTCTCCTCTATTTCTTTAGAAAACATGGCATTCATTTACAATTTTTTCATAATATTTCTTCATTCCTTCTTAGATAAAATGTTTTTTCATCATCTGATTGTTTTAAGGAACCTTACATGTCCTACCATCCGAGAATGGGGCTCCTTTAATATTTGTTGCTTCCACCTTGATTGAGGAAAAAAGATTATTCTATTGTTGTACCAAAGTATATATTTTTTCGACTCCAAATGTTCCATATAGTTCATTACTTCTTTTACACAATGTATCTTTTTCTTAGTACAGTTGTTATTTTTCGCATTCATGGTGAGCTTCTTCTACTAGCCACACTAAAATAGAAGATGTAATAAAATATAAACTTGAGGCTTCTTCTATTCTAGAAAGAGCATCCACCACCATATTTCCCTTCCTATTCTTGTACATTATTTCAAAATCAAATCCTTGCATTTTTGCTACCCATTTTCGTTTCTCTTTTGATGACAACTTTTGCTCCAAAAAGTACTTTAGTCTATCATGGCCTATCTTGACTTTAAAGTGTCTCCCATTGACATACTATCACCATTCTTTTATTGCATGTATAATTTCTTCTGTTTCTTTTTCATATGTTGATTTTACCAAATATTCTATCTAAATTGTTTGTTTTAAAAATCCAATGGTCTCCCTTCTTACGTCAAAACTGTTACAATTCCTTATCCTGATGCTTCACATTATACTATGAATGTTTTCCTAAATTAACCTCATCATTCCATACAAATGAATTTACTTCAAGAAATATGTGAATGTGCTTGTAATGCATGCATAATTCTTAAAAAAAATTGATAATATCCTACAAGTCCCGAAAATCCTCTAAGACTCTTGATGTTCTTAGGAATATATAGCTTGTATCTTTTGAGGGTCCACCTTAACTCCTGCCTTTGAAACAATATGACCCAATTACTCTACTTCTTGTTTCTCAAAAGAACCTTTGTGTCTTTTTATATATAATTGATTGTTCTCAAGAATTTGTACAACTTTATCCACATGTTTAATCTTCTCTTCCCATGATTTATTATAGACAAGAATATCATCAAAGAAAGCCAACACAAATTTTCTAACATGGTGTCAAAAAAAAAAATTCATAAGGCTTTGAAATGTTGAATAAGCATTAGTCAATATTAAAGATATGACCAAGAACTCATAGTTTCCTTCATGTTTTCTAAAAGTTATTTTGGGAATGTCTTTTTTTCTTAATTTAATCTGGTGGTATCTTTATTTAAGATCAAGCTTTGTAAAATAAGTCACTCCATGAAGTTTAACTAAGAGCTCATCAATAGTCGAGATAGGTAATCCATCTTTAATGTTGATTTTTTAAAATCTCTATAATCAAGACAAATCCTCCAAGAATTATCATTTTTTTCTCATCATTACTATTGGAGCTGAAAATTAAATCTTACTATGTTGAATAATACCTGAATCTAGCATGTCTTGTACCATTTCTCAATCTCCCCCTTTTGTTGATGAGGATATATATAAGGCCTTTTATTAGGAGGAGTACTTCCAAGTATTAATTCAATATGATGTTCATCATCTATAAGTGGAGGTATAATTTTAAAGTTTCTTGGAAGACCCTATATTGCTTAAATCCAAGGTGCATTTTAATTCCTTGTGGATATTTTTATCTTCCCATTTAAATTGCATAGAATACAGTTTAACTAGAACTCCCTTACTACCATTTTTAGGAGCATTTCCATTCCATGAGAGTTAATTACTTGATAAGGTCCAAATTTTATCCCCTTCAACTCATATTGAATTCTTTTAAATTAAAATCTCATAAATAATTTATTATAGTTTGTAGAAATTGTACCCAATGTTCTCAACTATTGAATCCCTAGAACAACCTCTACACCTCCAATTGGAATGGCATACATTGGGCTTTCCAAATTATATACTCCCATGCTTAGTCTAATGTTGCAACATTTTTCCACACATTATATGTAAGATAGTGACTTGAAAGGTCCAAATTTAACTCTTTCAACTCATATTGAATTCCTTTGAATTCAAATCTCATGAATAATTCATTATAGTCTGTAGAAATTGTACCTAATGTTGTCAACCATTAGATCCCTAAAATAACATCTACACCTCCAACTGGAATGCTATACATTGGAATTTCTAAATTACATGCCCCCATACTCAGTCTAATGTTGCGGCATTTTCCCACATCCCATACTCAGTCTAATGTTGCGGCATTTTCCCACATCCCATACTCAGTCTAATGTTGCGGCATTTTCCAACACAATTAATATTCCTTCCATTAGCTACTACAACTTGAAAATTTTTCACTGGATATACAAAACAAGCGATGTGTGTTGGCTTGAGGGGGCCTAACCTAGGTTCAACATTAGTTATCCAAACAAATCCCTACACTACTGACCCTTTCAGCATCAGCCCATGGAGCGCAGACTGAAGTCTCACCCACAGCAATATGGGGGGATGCTGGAACCAAGTTTCCGCACCCTTGAGATGGTTGTGATGTCGTTGATCTCTTCTATCCTTGCCTTCACGCAGGTGATCTCGCTCTAGGGCTTGTAGGACAAACCCTTTGTTCCGGCCTTCAAGACCTTCGCGAGAGTATATGATCAACCTTTGTGCAGCCCTAATCTGGGGCTTAGGTACTTTCACGCTGCTATGGCAGCGAGTCGCACAAATTCCTTAATTACCCTAAGTGTTTTACTTATCTCATTAACCAATCTTAGTTAGCTTTGCGTAAACATATGCTCTTACTTTCGTTCACTTAACCAACACATTTACATACATTCACGCATCAAATAAGCATTATAAGTGAAATTTATACCCAACATAACCAGATGCATAAACAGGAAATAAAGACGCATAAATTGTAGAATACTTCTCTTTATTGATAATTCTGAACGATTACAGACTCGACCCACCCTGCGCACTCAGTTGCAGGGGTCCACACACTCAGCTACGGACTTCTAGGCCTCTACGCACTCAGCTACAGAGCCTCTTCCTACGCTACGACCCAAACTTAGACTTCTGTTCTAATGCCATGACTCAATCCTTTCTTCCTTTCCTTGTTATCAAACTAGTTAGAGCTTAGCTCTATTTATACAATTCCATGGTCCACGGACCATGGGTAGATATTTTATAGCCGACATTACATTTCCAAAATAAGGGCGGACAACCCTATGACTCTTTAACATCTACGCGCTCCGTGACCACAAAATGCGGAGTCTTTACACTTGGATTACAAAATTTAACCAAAATATGGGCTTTTAGCCCCAAAACTACCCTTGGGGGATCCCGCGCCCAACAAGCCCCCAACACAAACATCGTGACTCACCCTCGAGTCACTCTGCAGGCACGGAGATCTTAGTGCGAAGACCTCCCAACTCCGTCTAGATGATCGCAACCTCGGCAACGCACTGAGCGGCCGCCTACTGGACTTCTTCCACTCTTTGCTCAGTGACTGCCGCTGAACTGCTGCCCTGAATCTTCTGTTGAGTTGCCTACAGTGTCACGAGCTTTCCTTCAATGGAAGTTGTGATCATATATGCCTCGTCTATCCATGGTTGTAGGCACGCTTTTAGGACCGCTTCTTTGTGTCGAGCGACATCCACCTGTTCCTTAAGCGCCTTTGCCTCCTGCATCCGTGCGAGCCTTTGTGTAAGGGCGACTGTCTGCGTGGTCCCTTTGACCTCGTCATACCTTTGTTGTAGCTCACGCGCCTCTGTCTCCAGGTGCTCTACATTTGGGTCCTCCTGCAGGGTGGTCAGGACCTCGAATGATTATTCAAAAAGTCACGTGCAGTCTGCTACTGCACTGTCAACCACCGTTATTTTTGTTGTAATAGTGGTGGTACGTTGTTCCTTGACTTCCGACGGAGTTGAAGGTTGAGCCCTCAACTGCAATTCTACGACCTACAGGTTCAGCTTCAGCTGAATCCTGGACATCTCTGTCCGAGCCTTGTGCACCCCGGCCAACTTGCGGATGCACGCCTCAACCAGTTCTTTTGCCTGAATGTCCAACTCCGAGACCATCTGGCAGGCTTCCTCCACTACCTACATGATTTGCTTATTCTATTATACTGCCTCGTTGCGCTGCAGGCCCAACTACTAGATATTGATGCGATGCTTGCTCATCACCTACAGGACGCGACTCTCCCAGGCCCTAAGTTCCATGGTGACTCCATCCTACAAGAGGTGGAGCGTCTCTCAAGGGAGCACAGACATATTCAATCCCACCCCTTTCAAATTACTAACCGTGGGCCTGTTGACCTCATTTTCTATAGTGAGTGCCCCATCTGGTAGCAGTATCGCGTCGGTCAACCTTGTGTGCAACATCTCCTCGGTAGCTGAAGTGACGATCGTGAGGCTGGTGGACACTGTGCCAACCTGTGGAGTGCGAACGTGCAACTCCTGCAGCTTTGTCCAGAGAGCCCCTAATACCAGTTGATGTTGCTCTCCGAATTGTTCGAAGGCCTCTGTGGTGACATCCCTCATCGTTTCTCCAATATCATGCAAATCCCCCTCAGTGAGGGTGGTTGGGTCAAATAATGTCTTTGAAGCCTTGGTTTTCTTCCGCAACACTGTCTGTTCTTGCGGGAACTGACACTTGAGTTGGGTGGATGTCGTATGTGGGTCTGTGCCACCTTGTTCTGTTGGCTCCTTTGTTTCTACTTCAGTCCTGAGCGAAGGTGACTTCTATCCTTCGCGCTCTTCTCCTCCTGTATTATGTTGTTCGATCAATTTTGCAGCGTCGTGCGCTGCTTGGGCCTTAGCCTCTGCTTCCTCCTTTCTGCACTTCTCAGCCATCTGTGCCATTTGAAGCTTTTTTTCTTCCTTCTTACGCTATGCGGCGGACTTGTCCGTTTCCACCGCGGAGCCTGTTGCAGCGTACCACTCCGGCGGCCAAGACTCAAGGACTGCGAAGATAACATCATCAATTGCCAGATATGGTAAGTTATGCCATGTCTTCGCAGGGTCCTTCCGCGCCCTGATAAAGACATGGTGGAAATCTGCTTTGAACTCTACAAAGCTCTACAAACTAGCGTATACTGTGGGCGACAATCGCGGCTTGCGATTGATCCCCATCCAGATACTCATCTCCATCAAGATCCAAATGATCTTGCTTTTTTATGCGTTGCGTGTCCTTAGTCGCCCACAGCGAAGCATACTTCGTTGCCTCTGGAAGGTCCGGTGTGACCGAAGGGAACTCGCTGTCTTCTGGCAGCTCCCATGCCACCAGTACGATCGATAGCAAGAGCCACACATAGTGAAACGTCTTGCCCTGCTCCTGTGCCTCACGACAATTCACAAGGAACTCACCGCATAAACAATTTGCCCAGTTGAACTAGACTCCTTCAGCGCATTGGGCTGCTAGTACAATCACAGGCGTGAGCACCTCATCCACGCGGCACTTCCGCATCACCTTCCCTGCTAAAATTTGTGTTGCTACCTTGACTGCAAGGTTGTTAATGCTGGAGATGGCATATCCCCACTTCTTCTTCTCCAACTTGAATTTCTTCTTCATAGCTTCCACGAGGGCCAACTCACCACCTTTTCCTTCTAATATATTGGCTAGATCCTCCCCTGAGTAAGGCAGCCATGTGATCCGATGGATCAAGTGGTCTGTGATGGGAATGGGTTCCTCCAGCCACAAACACCCATCATGCACCAAGCAGAGCAGCTGCCTAATGACGAAGATGGTCACTAGGGCGCGGTGGTAATGTGGCACCCAGAGCAGGTTGAGCAAAACAGCTTTATCTACACCCTTGAGCCATGTCCACGGCTCCAATTCAATCATTCCAGCAGTCACGTCAATCCATCGGCGCATTAGCTGCTCAATCGCTAAATGTGGGAATTTCTCGTGATCTATGAGGTCCCAATCTTCAAACTTTAGTATAGGAACCCGCCCTAAGTGCAGCCCCTCAAAAACAATGTCATCCAGGAGCAATGGAGTTTGCAGGGAGCTCTTGCTCTCGTCTATGTCCTTCGGCACCTTGGCTTTACCCTTGTGTGGAGGAACATATTCTGGTAACCTAGTAATAGGGTCCGCACCCTGGGTTTCAACTTCCATTTCCACGTCCTCCTCATCCACCAGGATTTCTTTAGATTCTTCCTCATCGGCCTCCAGATTAATGGCCTTCCCCTTTTCCTGCAAAGTGAGCTTGGTCCTCTATGGGTTTCTTGGTGAGACGCGCACCGGGATCATAGTCTGCTTATCCTTCTTTGGTCTCAGTGTTCTGGGTGATTTAGGGACTTCAACTATCACTCCGGCACTCTCTAGGGTAGCTTCTACTACCTCAATTTCCTGTGTGGCTTCCTCGGGTGTCGACATCATTCTAGTCAGGAGGTCCCGCGTCTCCTTCAGCAATCTCTCAAAAACTAAACTTTCTCTCAAAGCCTCAAAATTCGTAAGGTTCATACACACCTGATAGCGCAACAACTGAATTTTCAAAATGCCAAGTGTTTTTCGCTGGACAGCCACTTGTAATTTATAAGGCCTTTTGAATTCAAATTTGACCGTTCCCCCCACATTCGACCCATTAATGCTAGATTGGCAGCAAATTTTCAAGAATCTAACCCATAAATTTCACCTTAAATTCCTGTCGCCCGCTCCATTTGGCCACAATCCGACCATCAAATCGTGAACAGTGACTTTAACAATCACTTTCCGGTGGACCTGTGCGCTATTTCCATGAGTAGCGCAACTACCTTCGCATTGCCGCAGACCTTGTGACACTTTGGTGCTTCGCGTAGTCCTGAAATCACAGAGCTCCCCAACACAGGAAGTGTAGTTTATAGTCCAGCACCTCCTTTCAGCTGCCTGGAGCACTAATATTGTGCTTCTGTCGCATAGTAAGATGGTCGAGCCACCTGTGTATGGCTTCAATCGACTTCCATTCACCTTTCCTAGGAAGGGATCTCCATTCAACTTAACCAACTGAACCGTGCCACCGTCGGTAATCTCCTTAATAACATAGGGCCCCAGCCAATGCATTCTGAATTTCCTTGGAAATTTATCAAATTTATTGTCATACAACAGCACCAAGTCATTCACCTTAAAGGTTCTCAGCTTAATATGTTGGTCATGCCACGCTTTTTCACGCTGCTTTTGGACCTGCTAGTGAAATCCAGATAAAAATCTCTCTTCTTCAAGCTCATCCAACTGCGCAAGCCTCTCTTCCAGGGCTCTACGATCTGTCATGCCTGTGAGCGCTGCTATGCGCAGACTAGGCACGATGTATTCCATAGGCATTATGACTTCCACACCATAGACAAGCCTAAAAGGGGTTTGTCCCGTCAGCTTTTTGCATGTTGTCCAATAAGCCCACAATACTACAAGTATGCGTAGGTCCCAATAACTTCATTGAGCATTGCAAACCTTGGTCAGCATGTTTTCAAGCACTTTGTTGAATGCCTCCACTATCACGTTAGCCTATGGGTGATAAGGTGTGCTCTTTTGGTGATACACCTGAAATTCCTTCATTAGTGCGTTGATCGTCTCATTCAGGAAGTGTGTACCATGATCACTCATCAAAATATTTGGACATCCAAATCATGTTAGTACATGCTCAAATAGGGACTTTGCGGCCGTCGTGCCCATGCAATCCTTTACCAGTTGCACTTCTGCCCAACGAGTCAAGTACTCCGTCACAGTGATAATGTACCTCGCTCCTGTCTTCCCTTGGGGTTGAATGGGTCCTATAAAATCTATTGCCTATTTTTTGAAGGGTTGCAACGTCATTTGTGGATTCAAAGGCATTTCATCCCGCTGCGATGGCCTGCCTGTTCTTTGACATACATCACACGCCTTTCAATATGGTTTTGGATCCTGATGAAGTGTTTTCCACCACAACCCGGCGCGTAGAATCTTCTGCGCAGTTGATCTCCCTGCATAATGACCTCCCTGGCGCCCCCATGATCATCCACGAGGATGCTGCTTCGTTGAAACTCAGGTACATACCGTCACAATATCTCATCAGTCCCCATGTTGGGTCCCTATAATACTAGTGATTACCCCATTACTATTGTAATTGTACCCCTTATTAATATTGTTGTGCCCCTATTATCCCCATATTGTTATTATTGTGCCCCATAGAATCCCTCTATTGTTATTTTTGTGGCTTTATATTATTATTGTTAGGTCGGCTGGGTTATATTGTGACTCCTTAGACTCCTATATAAAGAAAGGAGGTTTTGTCATTTGTATCATCCAAGAATTGTTCATTTATGTAATGTAAAGGAGGTTGCCCCCTCGAAGAGGCTGAATTCTAAGGCGTTGATCTATCTTTTCTATCTTTTCTTGAGCTGGTTTCATAACATTTGGTATCAGAGCTTTGGATTCTAGGGTTTCACTGCTCCAAACAGGTCATCGTGGCATTTTCGCTATAACTTTTTTTCTGCGACGTTTCAGAAGCTAAAAAAAAAACCCATTTGAGAAGACATTGCACTGAAGCTCAGGTTCGAATTTCAGAGCTTTTCGCACTATATTTGCGGAGATATGATCTGAGGAAGTTGGTCTTTTGTAGACTCCTGAATTACATTCCAAACAGGTGACCTGGGGAAAATCGTCATAACTTTCTCTCTGAGCATCGGATTGAAATTTCATAAGAAGGTATAGAAAGAGGACGGACTGTAGTTTCTTGTATATATTTTGCAGAGCCAAAGATCGAAACAGTGACTTGTGGCACGTAATACAAGTTCGCTCTACTGAACTAGTCTATAATCAGGTCACTATGGGAGATTTCGCATAACTCTTCCTTGGAGAATCCAATTTGGATTAGACTGGTGGCATTGGAAAGAGGAAAAGAGGGCTACTGCAGGTCACAATTTCAGAACTGGATGATTTGAATGTACAGAGATACATCAGAGGCAATATCAAGCTCCTACAAAGTGAAAAAAAGGTGTGTAGATTCTTTTAAATTTTTTAAGATTGGTTTGAAATTTATTTTGAAGGAATTCAAAGGGCATAGTAGAGCATTATTATCGGTAACTGATGCCCCGAGGAAAGAAAATGCAAACACCTAGTAAGGAACCTGAAAGCTCTAGCATGACTCATGAAGAAGAGGAAGAAATGCAACATGATATATCAAAATTACAAGACCAAGTGCAACAATTGTCCCTTGCACAAAAAGGAACAAAATCTGAGATGGATGGTTTAAAGAAAGATGTAGAAGCTAAGATGGATGGTTTAAAGAAAGGTGTAGAAGCTAAGATGGACTGTTTAAAGAAAGGTGTAGAAGCTAAGATGATTGACGTGGAAGCTAAGATGGATGATTTGAAGATAGATTTGAAGACAAACATGGAAGATTTGAAGATAGGCATGGAAGATTTGAAGACAGATTTAACAAAGTTTCTACAAGAAATGCTTACTAATGGTGAAAGGGTAGTAAAGGAAACTCATGATGAGAACAAAAGAAATGTTAATCATGATTTCATAGACTCTAATGTTGGATCGAAGACCCACCATATTCCAAAAATCGATATGAGGAAGTTTGATGGCAAGGATCCCGCAACATGGATATTACAGATGGAGCAATTTTTCGATCTCAATAATGTGCAAAACACACAAAATGTACGTATTGCAACTTTATATTTGGAACCAAATCAGTTTGTATGGTATCAATGGCTTTGCTCTCGTAAACAATTTATCACTTGGGCAATTTTTACGGAAGGATTGATAGCACATTATGAGGATACAAAAAGCAACACTTTCTTTAGCCAATTGATAAGTCTCAAACAAAAGGGTTCAATAATGGAGCACATTGAGGAGTTCCAAAAATTGAACATAAGGGTAAAAAATATTCCAGAGGAGCATAGGATTGATGTGTTCATAGGCTCTTTAAACGATAATATCCAACATGATGTTCGCCTTTGGGAACCTGATTCATTAGAGAAGGCATTCAGGTCAGCAAGAAAAATGGAAATCAAAATTATGGCAACCAAGAAGCGTACCAATCACAACTATAAAGACGGAAGTGTTGTTGCTCCTAGTCTTCCACAACCTATAAGGTTGACACCACAACAATTGGAAGAAAAAAGAGCAAAAGGGCTTTGTTATAGTTGTGATAGCAAATACACTAAAGGTCATAAGTGTGCTGAGAAGAAATTATTCTACATAGATTGTGAAGAGGAAGAAGAAAAGGAGCAAGAAGGGTCAAAAGAAGAGGATATACTCCAAGAACAAAGCCTAGATAAAGAAGAAATGAATCCAACCATATCTTGTAATGCATTGGTGGGAATTACCACTCCTCAAACCATCAAGATAGAAGGACAAATCAAGAAGAAAAAGGTAATAGTGTTGATTGATTCAGGAAGTACCCACAATTTTATTCATTGTAAGGTAGCAAAAGAATTGAATTGCTTCTTATATCTAGCACCAGAGTGTCAAGTGATGGTTGCAAATGGAGGAACAATAAATTGCTCTGGAAAGTGCCATAATATCAAGCTATCCATGGGAGAATATGTATTGACTAGCCCAATGCTTTCCATTCCAATGGGAGGTGCTGATGTTGTACTAGGAGTCCAATGGCTACAATCCTTGGGTACAATAGCTTTTAATTTTCAAGAACTTTTCATCAAATTTTCTACGGAAGGAAAGGAAGTTGAATTAAGGGGTATTGCAGGGAAACCAGGAAAGATAATCAGCTCTAATGGTATGACAAAGCTTCTAAAAAAGGAACAAAGAGGTGTAATTGCACAATTATGTTCGCTAGATGTTTCCACATCGGAATCATCTATTTCTCTAGATCTCAAAAAAGTCCTGGACAATCATTCCAAGGTATTTGAGACTCCCAAAGGTCTCCCACCTATGCGTGATCATGATCATGCTATTCATCTGATTCCAGGAAGTGTTCCTCCAAACATCAGGCCGTACAGATATCCCTATGCCCAAAAGAGTGAAATTGAACGTATGGTTGCAGAAATGCTAGAGGCTGGTATAATTCAACCGAGTCAAAGTTCTTTCTCTACTCCAGTAGTATTGGTGCACAAGAAGGATGGATCATGGTGCATGTGTCCGGATTATAGGGAGCTCAACAAGCTCACTATTAAAGATAAGTTTCCCATTCCTGTCATTGATGAATTACTGGATGAATTGCATGGATCAATTTACTTCACCAAGTTGGATCTTCGTTCAGGATATCATCAAATCAGAATGAAGATTGAAGACATTCCGAAAATAGCATTTAGAACTCATGAGGGTCATTATGAATTTTTGGTCATGCCTTTTGGCCTTACCAATGCACCTTCAACATTTCAAGGTTTGATGAATTCAATTTTCAAACCATTCCTTAGAAAATTTGTGTTAGTATTTTTTGATGATATACTAATCTACAGCAAGTCTTGGAAGGATCATGTTGAACATGTTGACAGCGTGCTACAACTATTGGAGGAAAAACAATTATATGCAAAAAGATCCAAATGTTTCTTTGGAGTCCAAGAGGTGGAATATTTGGGTCATATTGTATCTCATGAAGGAGTTAAGGTAGACCCTAGCAAAATTAAAGCCATTAAGGAATGGAAAATCCCCACATCCATAAAGCATCTGCGAGGATTTCTCGGGTTGACAGGGTATTATCGCAAGTTTGTTAAGAATTATGGAAGAATAGCAGCACCTCTAACAACATTATTGAAGAAAGATGCATTTTCATGGACTCCGGAAGCAACAAAGGCCTTCGAACATCTTAAAGAGGCAATGTGCCAAGCACCAGTCTTAGCTACACCGGACTTCACAAAAACCTTTATTGTGGAATGTGATGCTTCAGGAAATGGAATTGGTGTTGTTCTAATGCAAGATGAAAGACCCATTGCTTTTGAAAGTCGTCCAATCAAGGGAAAGTTTTTACACAAAGCTATTTATGAGAAGGAAATGTTGGCAATACTCCATGCACTTAAGAAATGGCGACCCTACCTAATGGGAAGACACTTCAAGGTAAAAACGGATCATGATAGCCTTAAATACTTTTTAGAACAAAGATTATCCTCTGAAGAGCAACAAAAGTGGGTCACAAAGATGTTGGGTTATGACTTTGAAATCATCTACAAAAAATGGAAGCAAAATGTGGTGGCAGATGCACTCTCAAGAAAGGATGAGGATGTGGAAGCATTGTTGTGCGCCATTTCTATTATCCAACCAGATTGGATAAACGAAGCAAGGGAGGAATGGAAGAATGACGAAGAAGTGTGGGCACTTATTCGAAAGTTACAACAAGATTCCAGTACGTCTGATACATTTAGCTGGCAAAATGATTCGTTATGGTACAAAGATCGCTTATACCTCTGTAAGAATTCCCAGCTAAAACAAAAGATTCTTATGGAATTGCACACTTCTCCCTTAGGAGGGCACTCAGGATTTTTAAAAACTTACCACAGGGTTAAGAAGGAATTTTTTTGGGATGGCCTTAAATAAGATATTCAAAAGTTTGTGGCGGAATGTTTGGTTTGCCAACAAAATAAAGTTGAAACAATTAAGACACCGGGTTTATTACAACCTTTATCCATTCCAAGCCAACGTTGGGAGGAGGTTTCAATGGATTTTATCACAGGTTTACCCAAGTCTGAGGGAAAGAGTGTCATCATGGTGGTAGTTGATAGAATTACCAAGTATGCACACTTTTGTGCATTATCACATCCATTTAAAGCCAATACAGTTTCTACTGCATTTATGGAAACAATTCAAAAGCTACATGGAAACCCAAAGATTATTGTAAGTGACAGAGATCCCATTTTCACTGGAAATTTTTTGACAGAATTATTTTCTTGTCTTGGTACTCAGTTAGCTCATAGCTCATCTTATCATCCTCAATCTGATGGGCAAACTGAGATAGTAAACAAATGTTTGGAAGGATATCTTCGTTGCTTTGTATCTGATAAACATACACAATGGGTCAAATGGTTGCCTTTGGCTGAATGGTGGTATAACACTTCCTTCCATACAGCAACAAAAATGACCCCATTTATGGCACTTTATGGGTATCAGCCACCATCCATCACATCATATTTAAGAGAAAATTCTAAGGTTCAGGCAGTGGAACATCACATCGAACATCAACAACAAGTCCTCCAACTCTTAAAGGATAACCTCGTGTTGGCACAGAATAGAATGAAACAATAGGCAGATCAACATCGCAGCGAAAGAAGTTTTGATGTAGGTGATTGGGTATTCCTACGGCTACAACCATATAAGCAAATGTCCCTCAAGCAAGCTAAGAAGGATAATAAATTATCACCAAAGTATTATGGTCCATACAAGGTGTTGCAAAAGATTGGTACTATGGCATACAAATTGGAGCTTCCTGCAGCTTCTCGATTGCACCCAGTTTTCCATGTTTCATGTTTAAAGAAGGTTATAGGCGACAAGCTCCCAGTTCAAACAATATTGCCAGAACTTGACGAGGAAGGAAAAATTATATTGGAACCGGAAGCATTCACAGAAACAAGAACTCGACAGCTACGAAATCGATCAATTTCGGAGTATCTTATCAAGTGGAAGAACTTATCCGCTGAAGATTCCACATGGGAGGATGAGAATTTTATACAGAAGTATCCAGAACTACTCAAGCATTGAGGACAACACTTTTTTGAAGGAGAGGGGCATGTTGGGTCCCTATAATACTAGTGATTACCCCATTACTATTGTAATTGTACCCCTTATTAATATTGTTGTGCCCCTATTATCCCCATACTGTTATTACTGTGCCCCATAGAATCCCTCTATTGTTATTTTTGTGGCTTTATATTATTATTGTTAGGTTGGTTGGGTTATATTGTGACTCCTTAGACTCCTATATATAGAAAGGAGGTTTTGTCATTTGTATCATCCAAGAATTGTTCATTTATGTAATGTAAAGGAGGTTGCCCCCTCGAAGAGGCTGAATTCTAAGGCGTTGATCTATCTTTTCTATCTTTTCTTGAGCTGGTTTCATAACACCCCATCTTGTATAAATGCCCAGCAATGATAGAGAAATCTATCGCGCGCACCACTAATTCCTTCTTTTGCTGGACAAAGTATTCTTCTGGTGCGGTTCCAGTTGTTAGAAAGTGTATTATATCCTTAAAATGACCATCCGCGACACGCACTACAAATAGCTACGCTTCGGGCAATCCTTCTTCCAAGTTAGTAGGCTCCTCCCCTGTTTCGATGCGCGACAGATGGTCTGGTCCCGCGTTCAATCATCCAGGCCTCACAACAACTTCAAAATCGTACTCTTGGAACAATAAGATCCATCTGCAGATTCTCCCCCCCAACTGTTATAGATCCATTTGGGCACATCAAATCCCAACATTCAAATCAGTGACTTAGGACTCATCAAACCCTAAAATCAATTGTTTCATGCCCTAAACAAGTCAACCCTTTGAATGCCTCCTTCCCAGACTGTTTCATGATTTGAAGACATCCAAAAATTGCCTCTAGAGGGACCAGCGCAGGTAAGCCCTTATGAAGGTGTGTTGTAGAGAAACTAAGTCCACTGCCAGGGTGCTCTACAGAGCACTTAGGCTTCCTTTCACCTGCGCTGGGCGAGAATGAGCAAAATTCACATAGGGTTTGGCAATATTCTTATCTTATGGAGTTTTCTAAAAGTTTCCCTGTCTTATTAACTCCTATGAGATCGAAAATGGATGAGGAATGAGTTAAGGATCATCCTATCCTCTCATCCCTTCCTCCATGGAACTAATTCTAAGTATGGAAGGCCATTCAATGTCACCATTAATGAGAAAACCTCCTTCATCTTCCTATAAATTGACCACTCATCTAAGTGATCAGGGGCTGGTTGGATTATGTTGAATTGTAAGGAGATAATTCTACTACGAGACTTGACTTTGGAGAAAATGATGTGATGCCACAAGCTTGTCTTGCTTTTGATGTGATGTGGATGGGATCCAAGCTAGAGGAATGACTTTGAATTAGACACTGACGGTTGTATTTCCTTCTTCTATCTAATAAAGTGTTTGAAACTTTTTCCATATTTGTGTTCTTTCATAATGCTTATATGTATGAATTTCTTCTGAGTCCTTTCATTTATATTCAATGGATCGTATGCTTTGATGGGTTTTCGTCTTCTGTTGTGTTGACAGGGTACTTTTCAAGCGGATTAAGTACGGGAAGGAGTAATGGAATCGATACAAGGGAGACGAAAGGAAAGCGGAACTACAGGTAGGCCTTCTATCCTCTCTTCTTATCTATTGCTTATAGGGAAAGTCTAAAACACTTTAAATTGTTGTTCTAGGCACAACTACTTGTCTAGTGAATTAGTGTTTATCCGTAGATGCTAAATTCTCCAAAACAAATTGGCGACTCCGCTGGGGAAGATTTCTCTTTCCTAGTAGCTTATACACCTCCCAAGACATCCTTGTAGACTTTATTTGTGTTCATTGACTGTATTTCAACTCTTTTACATTGAATTTTGGTCAAAAATTGAGGTTAGATGACTCTTGAGTGGCCTCTCAGAAATCAGCGCAGGCTTGGTCAGGGGACAGTGCTCTGCAAAGCACCCTTGAGTGAGAGACAGTGCTTTGCAGCATAGTTAGGCCCTCTTTGACCTGCGCTGATCAATCTTAGGTCAATTTCCCACCTTTGGAAAGTGTTTTTGCCAACGTTTCTCTGTTTGTTTGCTTGCTAATTGATCAATAAATGTCATATCTCATAGAACAAATTTTTATCTCCTTTGCCAGCACTACTTTGATTTGATTTATTAATGTTTCTTTAATGTTTTCTTTGTCATTATCAGTCTATAGTCAAAGTTAGAATATAGTTGATTAATCTTCATTTGAAGGAAAGTGTCGTAAAGTCTTCTCTTCCTTTGAATTAGAACTGTCGTAAAAGTCCTCGTTCTTATTAAAGATTGATTGATTGTATGTGCATAGTTTCCTTTTTTGATCATCATAACATTAAGGAATTCGAAAAGAAAAACTTGCATCATTCATATTGTAGTTTGTGAATGCTTGAAAGGAATAGCTAAGGAAATTTCATTAGATGTGCTCTTTGCTCTTTGTCAAAATATGATTGTTCTATCCCTACTAGCTAAGGATTTTCATTGTTCAATTGAATGGAAAGAATGCTTATCATATTAGTTGCATTTTAGGAATTGAAAACATACATCACGTGGTGAACCTTGAAAGGTAAATTCTAAAGAATATCAACTTAAAATTTATCTGAATTTACCTAATGGAGCATTGTCATCTAACGAAAATAATTTAGAGGTCTAGGCTAGAGACGTGTTCCGGCGTCGTAAAACAAAGTAGTTGTCGTTAACTTGTCTGCAATACATCCCGAGTGTGATACCTCATTCCATGTACGTGAGTATATCGTAGCTCATCCACGTACCTTCGGGTATATAGGGCGGTGTTATAGTACGTAAAGTATATGGGAATGCTCTCACTATGCAGTTTTGCATTAGACAACGCTTATACAGATTAGGCCTCCACGTACTTTTGGGTATATATGGGAGGACAACACTCAGTTTCTATCCATCCTTAGGCAACTGAGTCGGCTGCCTTGTACACTGTGATACACCGAACACAATATTTGAGGAGATTGCATGTCCGTACTTCTCGGTTCGTCGGAAGTTATTCTGCAATTCACAGTTACTTGGTAAACCTTTTGCCTAGATTATCCCTCTTTTGTTTTGTTATGTTACTTTGATTAAAATAAATTTAATTGACCGTGGATAACATCCTCCACTCTCGCTCCTTAGTTGATTTTAGGTTGAAACATATGGCGACAAATCTGGAGTCCACCGATCAAGGAATTCCTTTTGATGGGAATCCTAGTTATTTTCCTCCTTTTGGAAATATTGGTGCTCCATATATGGCTACATTATCCCTTCCGGGATTTATCATTGGCTTGCCAGTATGGTTGTTTTCAACCTCCTTGGTTCAAAATGTCGTGATTTCTCCACAATCGAGTACTCATCCAACTAGACAAAATCAACCTCCAGTTGATCCTAAAGTTGACCCTTTTCCTTCTTCCTCGGTTGTTTCTTCCTCCCCTTCTTCCTCTTCACCTGGTGAAAGTATTGGTACTAGTAACTAGGTGGCTAAGAAGAAGAAGAAGAATCAAATTTAGCAGAGGGGCAACCAAGCAACCATTACTTTGAATGCAACATCTGATGAGAAACTGTCCATCAAGCCTCACAAAGTTCGATATCCATGCAAACTTTGTGTGGGAGACCATCTTCTTCGAAATTGTCCTGATATTCCTCAGATCTTAGAAGAATGGTCTTCCCGTTCACATCATCCTGTGTCATCAACTTCTGGAGATCATGTTGGTGACACACCATCAACTAGTGGTAGTAAAGTTCATGGAAAGAAGGGTAAAGTTAAGTTTCCATGTAGGTTATGTGAAGGGAATCACCGCATTCACATTTGTCCCTATCTGGATGAAGCCAAAAAAGTGTTGGATAACCATCCTGCTTCACCGCAGCAACTTTCATCTGGTTACAGGAAACTCTCCCTAAATCCTTCACTAGTTGATGAATTGACTGACCAAAATCAACTGTCGGTCAAAGCCACTCTCTTTGAAAGTGAATCCTATGAGTCTATACCCGACCCAAATCAACAAGTCGAGGTAACAGTTGACCCGATTTCACCTTCAATTAATCATACCTTTCCCGGAGAGAGTGAATATGATACCACTCAAGTTGTTTTTGTTTCTTCAGATTCTAATGAGCTTGGGGGCAGTCCTCTTGTTCCATCAAGACAGGAGGAAAATCCTCTCGCTCTCATAACTTAAGGGGTTAATTCTCCTGTTTCTACGGTACCCCCTCCAAGTAGGTTGGTCACTTCCTTTGATTGGAATCGACTGGCAGGATTCCGTCTTTCTTCTTATGTGCCTTTCCAGATCATAATACAAGTTTGTAATATTATTGTATCGGGCACTATTACAGATGAAGGTGCATCAGTGAGTATCCTTTCGTCAACTGCTTGGCAAGCGCTCTGTTTGCCGCCACTTGTGCTTGTTACCCAGAATCTGTTGGCTTTTAACAGAGGAACAAGTCAACCATTAGGGATCCTCCCTCAGTTACCTATTACTTTGGGAGGGAAAATCATTTATCTTAATGCGATGGTAGTCTCAGACCCTTTAGATTAAAATTTACTTCTAGGTCGCAACTATGTTTATGACATGGGAGCTATTGTTTCCACACTCTTTCGAGTGATGTGTTTCCCGCATGAAGGCAGAATTGTCACCGTTGACCAGCTTTCATTTCCTGGTCCAAATATGGCTCCTAGTCAGCCATCTTCCCTAAATGGTCCTTTTGTACCAATGATATCATCCCCGCCACAGGTTAATTATGTGGCGACCCATTCCATACCTACATCAATTGATGATAAATTCAGTGATGTTGTACATCATGTATTGGGGGCATTGGAACCGGATCTCTCCTACATGACCACCTATGAGTTGTGATCGAAAGGATACGAGGATAGTTTCTTGTCTTGTGTCAACCTCGTTAAAAAATGAAACCAAGGATATGAGGATAGTTCTTTTATTGTGTCAACCTCATTAAAAAATGAAACAGCCCCCATGAAGATAGTTCCTAGTCTTGTGTCAACCTCGTTAAAAAATGAAACAAGGAGTAGGAGGATAGTTCGTTGTCTTGTGTCAACCTTATTAAAAAATGAAACAAGGAATATGAGGACAGTTCCTTGTCTTGTGTCAAACTCGTTAAAAAATGAAACAAGGAATATGAGGACAGTTCCTTGTCTTGTGTCAACCTCGTTAAAAAATGAAACAAGGAATATGAGGATAGTTCATGGTCTTATGTCAACCTCATTAACAAATGAAACCAAGGATATGAGGATAGTTCTTTTACTCTGTCAACCTCGTCAAAAAATGAAACAGGCCCATGAGCATAGTTCCTTGTCTTGTGTCAAGCTCGTTAAAAATGAAACAAGGAATCTGAGTATAGTTCCTTGTCTTGTGTCAAGCTCATTAAAAAATGAAACAAGGTCCCCTGGAGTAAAGTTCCAATTCGAGTCTTTGATTAGATCTCATAAAATCCCAGTCGAGTCTTTCACTTGATCTCATATATGAACCTTCATTCCATTCCATCCACGAGTATTCTACTTAGGTGAATGTAATGAAGCTTAGGGGGCATGCACCTAGTGGTAAAGTTAAGTTTCCCTGTAGGTTATGTGAAGGGAATCACCCCATTCACCTTTGTCCCTATCTGGACGAAGCCAAAAAGTGTTGGATAACCTTCCTACTTCACCGCAACGACTTCCATCTAGTTACAGGAGACTCTCCCTTTCATCATGTTGGGGGCATGTAAACCAATCTCAAGCATAGTTTTTCGTTTTAAGCTCGCGTAAAAATGAAATTGAATCCAAGCATTGTTTTTCGTTTCAATCTTGTATAAACATGAAACTAAATCCAAGCATAGTTCCCTATGGTTCAAGCTTCTGTAAAAATGAACCCATTTCCATTTTAACCCTTGTGCTTGCCATTCTATCAGCCTTTTCTATTAGATGAGCCTTGGTTGTTTCATTCCATCACCACCGTCTCTTTGGCCGATCATACGCTTTCACTTGGTTGTTTTACCTTTTTTGAGGAACAGTTGCAATGAGTGGTCTTATTAGCCAGCCTCTTCACATAAATCAACATGTTTTGATAAGTTCCAACGTCACTAGAACCAGTTGCTACCCTAGACACCACTCGTTCCTCAAAATGGAGTCCTCTTTAAGCTCTTTTTAGACTCTCTAAATATGAAAAGATTGCCGAGCGCTTGTCCTTTCTAGCTCATTAACGGATTGGAAATGATATCTCTCTTGTATTATTTTACGCTTTTTCGGACTTGAGAGATTAATTTACAAAAAATAACTTGTGGAGTTTTCTTTTTGTCCCTTTTCAAACTCTCTAAACATGAAAAGGACTGAGTTATCTTTGTCGTTAAACTCGTTAAAACATCAAATAGCAACAAACTTGTCCATCTAGACAAGACCGAGTTTCACCTTTGCTAGACTCGTTAAAACATCAAATAGCGATGGATTCACCCAAAGGGTGAAATTATACAACAAGCATATGTTATCCTCCTCAATCTTGATAAAAATAAAGAGGTACTGGTCAACAATGACTAGGGAAAATGGAAAAAGGGGAAAACCACTTTATGGTAGCAGGTCGCTCTTGAACATGACACTTTCACTCCATCATCGTGACTATCTGGGTTGGGTTATTAGCTTGATGGTTATCACACCATTGGTCTATCATACCATCCATCACTTTGTTTTGGGTCAATGCTACCAATTCACTTTAGTGTCGCCGACATGTTCAAGAGAAGTCATCCAGTCAAAATCCATCTTTTGCAATACCATAAACCTTCATTTTCATGACTGCCATTCCTGAACTTTGTGTCGTCAATCAAATTCCATCTCTAAAATCACTACACTCGTTTCATGTCATTGATGTGGGATACATCAAGGCCCTCCTGCGACAAGTTGCTTCTTGTCGACATCAACTCATTATCCAAGAAGTTGACTTAGAAACACCCATTCAGTACCTTGAGGCTTGCATACATCAATGGCAGGTTTCTCGCTTTTGGCGATAGGCATACATCAATGGCCTTCGACCGAAAGACTTTGTATGGTGTTCGACATCAAATCATCCATTCACACCATGCAAAATGTACTGCAGTACCTTGAGGATCATTATCATTATCGGTGATTTCTCTCGCATCTGTTAACAGCTTACATCATCGGCTGGTAATCAGATGGTGTCTTCCCATGTTCGACTTTAGATCACATATTCACATGGTTAGACTCATACTTGAGCGAATGGTTGAACAAGATTGAAGACCCCAGATCTAGTTTCATCCATCCGAGCTACGATATCAGGAGTACTAAATCATATGTACAATGGCTTTACATTGATGGTCATTCCGATCATGGGTCTATATCTGTAGACAACTGTTTATGTACATGTAATGAAAGTTTATAAGCTGAGCATGGGTATGCCTTCCCTCAGCTATTCATGTAAAATCAAATATCATGATATATGTATTGTAATTGATGCAGGTCACCTTCCACTTCGATACCTCCTCATCACATCGTAAAGCATTTCATTCGACATTGGCATTTTTCTGACTTCATGCTTTAGGGGGCAACTGTTATAGATCCATTTGGGCACATCAAATCCCAACATTCAGATCAGTGACTTAGGACTCATCAAACCCTAAAATCAATTGTTTCATGCCCTAAACAAGTCAACCCTTTGAATGCCTCCTTCCCAGACTGTTTCATGATTTGAAGACATCCAGAAATTACCTCTAGAGGGACCAGCGCAGGTAAGCCCTTATGAAGGTGCACTACAGAGCAACTAAGTCCACTGCCAGGGTGCTCTGCAGAGCACTTGGGCTTCCTTTCACCTACGTTAGGCAAGAATGAGCGAAATTCACATAGGGTTTGGGAATATTCTTATCTTGTGGAGTCATCTAGAAGTTTCCCTGTCTTATCAACTCCTATGAGCTCGAAAATGGATGAGGAATGAGTTAAGGATCATCCTATCCTCTCATCCCTTCCTCCATGGAACTAATTCTAAGTATGGAAGGCCATTCAATGTCACCATTAATGACAAAACCTCCTTCATCTTCCTATAAATTGACCACTCATCTAAGTGATCAGGGGCTGGATGGATTATGTTGAATTGTAAGGAGATAATGCTGCTATGAGACTTGACTATGGAGTAAATGAAGTGATGCCACAAGCTTGTCTTGCTTTTGATGTGATGTGGACGGGATCCAAGCTGGAGGAATGAATCAGACACTAATGGTTGTAATTCCTTCTTCTATCTAATAAAGTGTTTGAACCTTTTTCCATATTTGTGTTCCTTCATAATGCTTATATGTATGAATTGCTTCTAATTCCTTTCATTTATGGATCATATGCTTTGATTGGTTTTCGTCTTCTGTTGTGTTGACAAGGTACTTTTCAAGCAGATTAAGTACAGGAAGGAGCGACGGAATCAATACAAGGGAGATGAGAGGAAATCGGAACTACAGGTAGGCCTTCTATCCTCTCTTCTTATCTATTACTTATAGGGAAAGTCTAAAACACTTTAAACTGTTGTTCTAGGCACAACTACTTGTCTAGCAAATTAGTGTTTATCCATAGATGCTAAATTCTCCAAAACACCAACACAGACTTATTGACTAGGTACTTTAGCGCGGAGTGATCCGTAAACATTTTAAAGTGGCCTCCTAGCAAGTAGTGTCGGTACTTCTGGAGCGCATACACCATAGCTAGTCCCTCGCGCTCAGTGGTGGAATAGTTCTTCTCCGCTTTGGCCAATTGCACGCGCAGATCATTATGTCCATCGTACTTGTCTGTCAATCGCATCTTAGGCTTCCCAAATCGTGCTGTCATCATCCTCCTACATTCGCACTAATCATCAAAGCTTCCCTTATGCATACCCCAAGGCCTCGAAGCATTGCTTTTCTGGCACCTCCCTTTCAAATGCATCCAAAAAGATATCCACCTCGTTTAGACCATCATAAATAGGCAGATTTATTTCCTTTGACGACACACAGTGCAGCGACCGAGTCATCATGTTGCAATTCAGCGTAGTTACTTCATGTAACCGATTCTTCTAGCGTTCTATTTCTTCGTCGGAGTCCGAAGTGTAGGAACTCTCGCGATCCCACGTAATCCATCCATTTGCGGTGGGATTCACCCAGTCCTAGTCTCGCGTTATTATCTTATAGATGTAGTCCAGATCATCATCACTCTCATAATCGTGGACTGGTTTCGTATAGCGTGATCCTTCAGCAGGATCCAGGGGTATTATTACGCGTAGTGACTTCTTCTCAAAGATCATCTTTCGCTTCTTCAGATTGATTACCCCATTCATATTAGTAGCCCAGTAAATTCCCAGGAGCGCAGGGTAGGTATTGTTGTCATCCACAGTCTCTATTACTTCAAAATCTACTAGCGCGCTCACTCCCTCAATATCCACGGTCACTCCTTGTAGCCGCCCCATGGGTATGATTTTCTGTTGATTCACCATCCTTAGCTAAATCAGAGACCATTGCAGCGCAAGTTTCCCCATTCGTTCCCATGTCTGTTTCGGTAGAACATTCACATCTGACCCCAAATCCAGAATGACTTAATCCATTTCGTATTCTCTGATCTGCAAGGTAAGTCTCATTTCAAGCCCCATCCTTGTCTTATGCTTACCGATCTTTCACACTACACGAGGCTCACCTGGCACGGTCCCAGCACATCTATTGATGAGTTCTTATAACCCTTTCATAACCTTATTGTTGCATAGTAACTTCATACAGGTTTCTAGGAAAGTTGTGAGCATAGAGGGTCCATCTCCAGATCCGGTTTGTCCTTGCTTCCTGAGGTGGAGGCCTCAGTGAAGCTCTTCTTAGCTTCCATGAAGGTTTCACGAGCATGCGCCAAATTGAACTCAGCCTCTTTTGTCGGGGCTTTGCGAACCTGTGTACTATCTTCTGGCTGTTTCCCTTTGTCATCCCCTATCGTAATCCCACTCCTGAGCATTATATTTACGTTTGGATCTTCCTCATGCGGCTCATACCTCATCATCTGAAGCTTCTGAGTCGGTGGAGGTGGTAGTTCCCCTTTGTCTCATATCCTAGCTATCACTGTAGGACAGTCTTCTGTTTCATGATCAAACATTGTGCAATACTTGCACGACGGACGTGTTGGATTAGTGCAATCATGGGCATAGTGTCCTGGTCCTTCGCAATTGTAGCAAATCAACTGTCTGTGACCTCTACCAGGTCCTCCTCCACCTCGGCCTCATCTGCACCCCTGAAATCCTATTCATGCCATCCTTACATTCTGGTCAAGGGGCCGTGTTTCAGCCTGAACCCTGTAGGTGGGAGTTCTATCCATCATCAATTCATAGCTCCTGCAAGTACGCTCATCATGTCCTACTGACCTACAAAAGTTGCAGAACAATTGTTGCAGTGCTTGCACATACTTCTGTAGCAAGTGACAGTTATCTGTGGCATGTTTTCCGGCTACCTGACAGATAGCACACCATAAAGCATGCATCACGCTAGGTCCTGCTTGAGCTTCTGGCCTTAAAGGCATCGGTCCTCCTCCTGCAAGGTAATTTGTAAAGACCAGGCAGTGGTCTTTGTCATGACCCTGACTCTTGCATTTCAAACACCATACCTCTTCGCATACCTCTGGCCGAACCATCCTATCTTGCTTCAGACTTTGCATCTCAAGGCACAAATTCTTCAGCTACGCATGGATCTGTTGGACTCCTAGATTAGGATCTTGCATCAGAGTCTCATGTAGTCTCATGGCAATCTCCAAGGCCTCTGCCTGAGTTGTTATCTTTTGCTGCGACAGCGCACTCCTTAAGTGTGGTAGTAGTGAAGCCACAAACCACTCGCGATGTTGTCCATCTGTCAAATTCATGTTGGCTTCACGAATCGTACATTTCAGCCTCTAATCTAATTCCCAAGGTGTCTCACTTAGTTGCATCGTGATCTCTTTGAATCCCACAATCGCCTCAGATTTAGGCCTACTAAATTCCTATTTAGTGCCGCTTGGATATCTGCTACTCTAACATTCGGGTTATCATTAGAGTACTTAATATACCAAGTTAGCGCGCGATCTTGCATAGCACTAACCAGTGTCGCCTTCTTTATGTGATCATCTGTAACACCTTGAGCTTCCCATACAACCCTCACAATGAACTAGAATTAGTCCGGGTCCTCATTTCCCAAGACTTTGAACAAAGGCAACTTCACTGTGTTTTCCATATTGAATCGCGATGGAGGTGGAGGTAGTACGGGTGAAGTTGGAGGCAACGGCAGTGAAGTCGGAGGTGGTATTCGTGGGAATCCTTCTTATTAACTGAATAGCGCTTCGTGGAGAGACCTTCGCTATTCCTTCTTCGTCTCTTTGCGGAGGTGAAATCAAGGGGCTATCCTCCGGACCCTTATTTCCTTCGTTTCAGTAAATTTTTCCACTTCGCGTAGTCCCGAACATCAAGGTAGCTGCATAACCCATTTTTCGCATAACAACATTTTAATCCAAGTATTCAGAGATTTTGCGTACTTACCTCGCGGTCCTTTGAAAAAGTGTCGCTTCGCCTCGCTATAGCTGACTGTGGTGTCGACCACGAACTCAGTAACAAATCCTCTTGCGACGCAATCGAGCCAATGATCGACATCACGGGCGTTCTTACCTTCTGATGCTTCCAACCTTCATACTAGCTCTGGGGTCCACACAATAGGACCATCAAGTTTCCACCTTCCTTGGCTATCTGCTAGCTTCGCGATCCACTCGTATAGCTCAGTAGGAAAGGAGGCGAAAAAGATTTCATGGATCTCCGTATACAGGTATCGGTTCAACCACTATTCTTTTGACAATCACAGGTTTCTGTTTTCTTGTGCCACAAACTCGTGAATCCTTTTGTCCAACTAGCCTTCGATTTATTTCTTAGTTGGATTCCAGTGATACGACATCACACATCTCTTATGCAGATTCTCATCCCGGCAACGGAACCATTTGTTGGCTTGAGGGGCCTGACCTAGGTTCAGCATTAGTTAGCCAAACAAATCCCTACACTACTGGCCCTTTCGGCATCAGCCCGCGGAGCGCACACTGAAGTCTCACCTGAAGCAGTATGGGGGGATGTAGGAACCAAGTTTCCGCACCCTTGATATGGTTGTGATGTCGTTGATCTCTTCTATCCTTGCCTTCGCGCAGGTGATCTCACTCTAGGGCTTGTAGGACAAACACTCTGTTCTGGCCTTCAATACCTTCGCGAGAGTATATGATCAACCTTCGCGCAGCCCTAATCTGGGGCTTAGGTACTTTCGCACTGCTATGGCAGCGAGTCACGCAAATTCCTTAATTACCCTAAGTGTCTTACTTATCTCGTTAACCAATCTTAGTTAGCTTCGTGTAAACAAATGTTCTTACTTGCGTTCACTTAACCAACACATTTACATACATTCGCGCATCAAATAAGCATTATAAGTGAAAGTTATACCCAACATAACCAGATGCATAAACAGGAAATAAAGACGCAGAAATTGTAGAATACTTCTCTTTATTATAATTCTGAACGATTACAGACTCGACCCACCCTGCGCACTCAGCTGCGGGCTTCTAGGCCTCTACGCACTCAACTGTAGAGCCTCTTCCTACGCTACGACCCAAACTTAAACTTTTGTTCTAAAGCTATGACTCAATCCTTTCTTCCTTGACTGCTTATCAAAATACTTACAACTTAGCGCTATTTATACAATTCCATGGTTTGCGGACCATGGGTAGATCTTTTATAGCTGACATCACATTTCCAAAATAAGGGCGGACAACCCTATGACTCTTTAACATCTAAACGCTTTGTGACCACAAAATGAGGAGTCTTTACACTTGGATTACAAAATTTTACCAAAATATGGGCTTTTAGCCCCAAAACTACCCTTGGCAGATCCCGCGCCCAACAATGTGTTATAATAATATTTTATTTATGGAATTATGGGTACTACCTAAGTCAATAAGAATTATGACCCTTTTCTTCTTAATCTAACCATCTATATTTAGAGTTTGAAAAGTTGATAAACCTGCCAATGCATGCACAAATATCTCACACTTATTTGAATCAATGTTCCGCATAATTATCATCTTTATTTCCTGCTCTTTTAAGTTGACAAGTTCTTCCTCATTTCTTTGTGTAAGTGCCTCCATTTCCTCTTCATCATTATTTTCTAAGGTAAGCAAGTTTGTCTCGTGACATTTATTCCCTTTTGACCATTTGTTGTTACAATCAAAGCATGGTCCTTTTTCTCTTATTTCCTCCATTACCCTCCATGATATTTGGGTAGGTTGAGGTATAATTATCTTATTAACCCCAAAATGATATATGCTTCTTTTGTAAGCTCCCATGGTAGAATTGTGTGTAGCCTTTTTTTTGGCATGAATATGACAAGAAAATTGCATAACTTTCGTAACATTTTCTAGATGTTTTTGGAAAAACCCATGTTTAATGTCTTCTTTTGATCCACCAATGTAACATTTCAACAAATGTTCATCACTTATGTTACCCACCCATGTGGCCAAAACCTAAAATTATGAATTACAATCTTCAATATCACAAACTTCTTGATTCTTTTCAATCTATTGGAATACTCTTGTTCTCAAGAATTTCCACATTGTGCTTCGAAGTCTCTTGTAAATAAACCCCACGTATAATTATAAGAATGGAACTTCCTTTTAACTACCCATAAATTCCATTAATAGGGTTTTATCTCAAGTTGTTATGTGAATCCTTTGCTTATCATCCATAATATTATGCAATTCAAAATAATGCTCTATTTGGTGCACCTAAGTAAAGACCTATGTTCTATCAAACTTCTTTAATTATTCATCCTTGGGAAGGTTCACTCCCTTAGAAAACCATCCATGAGCAGCACCAAAACTAGAGTTGAATCCACTTGAATTTTTCTTATTATTGGCAAGTTGTTCAACTTGAATACTACCTTTATTTCCATGAATTCCTTCAAACACATTATCAATTTTAAAGAACCTTAAGTTTATGGCTTCTATAATATTTTGATCCATTCCATCCATCTTTTGTTCTAACTATTTCATCTTCTTCTTCATTTCTTTTTTATTTTCATCCATATCCCTTTTAACTGATTCTTGCATCTATGTCAAATCATCCTTCATATTATTACTTATTTCCTTTACTTTACTCTCCAAATTGGATACATGGTACTGCACATCTTTCGTTTCTTCATGAGTCATGGATGAACTTTCTATAGGTTTAAGTGGTGAAGTAATTTTTTAAGCACCCTTTGGATCCATGTGAGTAAATGATAATGCTCCTTTATTTTCTCTTTATCACAATTTTTGAATCACCAAAAATAGATCTTCCAATCAAAAGTTACAACAATGTGAGTTGCATACCATTTAAAGCCCTAATTTGTGGACTATCTAGAAGGCTGGAGTTTTTCATGATATATATCTTTGGAATCTAAGTGCTTATTGTCAGGTGGTATAAATGCAAGATTTACACGAACATTTAATTTGTCAATCCGGGTAAGTAAACTTAGAGGCGTAGCACAATATATGCCAGAATACGACCTCAAGGATCTGTTAAATAAAAACCAAGCTCTTGCAAGAAATTCAAAAGGAGCATCATTCAAGAAAAATAAACAAGACTCTTCAAAGCAAAGTAAACACACTCCGGGAATCTACTTTTGGCTCCTCTTCTGAGTTGAGTTAACTCTTGCAGTAAGTCTTCCTCAGTTGTCCAGGGGATAAGGGAACGTAGGTCCCGTTCAAAAGAATGCGATTCAAGAAATAAAGAATGTGGAACCTCTTAAAACATTATTGCTATGTTGAAAACATGAAATTAAACTAGAAATCACACAACAAATTCATTCCAACTAATCTAAGGAAATAATTGAATGCTTTAAGAAGAATCAAGATAATAATGCATTGCTTCTCTTAAAGACAATTCAATACTTTAACTGTTAGAGAAATATGCAATAAGAACCAATATATAATTCATGTTATTTGGCCTGATCTTATTAAATACTTCCTTATAATATATGCAACATTTAATTATAATGAAGAATTCTGTGAGTGTTTTTTCAACAAGATTCACAATCTTTCCTTATGCTAATTCGAGCATCTACTTGCAAACGTGCAGGAATAAATTTTTTTCTGTGAAAGTGCAGGAATAAATGTTTTTCTGCAAAAGTGCAGGAATCTGTCTCATATAATATTCAAAGGAAATTATGAGTACATGTTAAGTTAAGTTAACCATAATTCTTGCTCAGCAATTATTTCACCATTGTGTTCTAGAAATAAACTTTGTTATGCAGCAATGAGATCAGGGTAAACCTTTGTAAGAATAAATAAGAGATGCAATTAAAACATTCACCGTTTACTTTAGTTCAACCTTTATCAAAATACATCCAAGAGCATTGATATTAAACTTGAATAACCAGAGCAGTAAAATAAAGCTTTTGGAATGAAATTGAAATGAAATTACTGAAAGAAGAGCTATGAAATGAAATTGCGAAATTATCTAAGATCGCACTCACACCAAGCAAACTAAAATGTAGCAAAAGAAAGTTAAGAGGTTTGGGGCAATGGACTGGCTGGTGGGCCCAACCATCCAGCTTGTTGCCCTTGCAGCGATTAAGTCACAATCTTCAAAACAATATGGAGAAACAAAATTACTCAGAAGTGATTGCCAAATAAACTCATTTCAGAGTAGAAACCAGAATTCAGAATTTAATGCCAAGGAAATTCATTTCAGAAGTCTTGTTACAGATTCATTAAATAATGCAGTGCTGGCTCCAATGGTCCCCTCTAGGGATCATCCCACTGGTGCGCAGCTCCTCCTTCCCTGCACAGCAAGATCTAATTCCATGTTCTGCAACTGAAATACAATTTACAAAATACAAACTGCCATCCTCCTCCCACCTACGTAGCTCCTCTCTTTTATATTGGTTTTTACATGATAGTTTCTTTAGAAAATAACATGGGGATTGAATCCCAACTGATATTCATAAATATAATATCGGTGCAACCATTCACCCATTGAAAGAATGAAGATCTGGCACAAATTTCCCAAATCTAGCCATTTTCTACAATTATGGAAAAAATGGTTTTTTTAACAAAATGCCTCCAAAGAACTCTGCGTAACTCCTTAACCATTACGAATTTCGGAAAAATGTTTAGATTAAATGTTGCTTGTTATATTTTCAACAATAACCTCTCTCATAATTTTCTGTTTCAGATCCATTGCATCGAAAATCGTGCCCAAAAATGACTGTTTGAAATCTGAGATGCTAAAATTCTAGAAAAGCAGTCTATTTTTAGAAAAATGCCTCAAAGACCATTATGTAAATTTTATACCATTACGAATTTTAGAAATCAGTTTGAGGCTTTGTCAATTTGCTATACTGGGACCAAAACCCATGTTCCATAATTTCTCTATTCGCCTTCACCTGCACGGAAAACGAGGCGGAAGTTGGCAGTTTGGAAATTGTTGTGAATTTGGGGTTGAGGCATTAATTATTGCCTAAACATAAATCCATACGACCTGGGTGTATCTTAGCTTATGTGGAAGTGTTCAAACAATGTTTTGAACAAAAACCTCTTTCATATTTCCCTAGAGATGTGTTAATGCATGAAAGCCCAAAATTAGTGCAAGCATGTTGGTGGAGGCATGTTGGTGCACGCAGAGCTAGTGCAGGCACAACTGGTATAGGAACTGCTACTATAGGAATGTTAGCACCTGCCACAAAAGAGCTTGACATTAATGACATTTTCACATTAAATTAACAAAACAAGAAGAGTTCATAGATCAACAACTGTCAGCTCTAAATGCCTCTAGATAATAACTTAATAATGCGCAAAACGAATAATAATGATTATAGACACTTAGTACAGGCATAAAATTATTCTGTTAAATCATGAAAATTTGGACAAAATGGAGGCTCAACACTCCCCCACGCTGACCTTCTTGCATGTCCTCATGCAAGCCAAACCATAGGATTATAAAATCATGGAGGAAGGCAGGGGGAATGTTTAAAGATCATATTATGCTTCCCAATAAAAGTGTCAGCAAAAATCTCCACGAGGAAATATTAAGATATCATGGTATGTCATCATTTTAAAAGCCTTCATTAAGTCTGCAACATCACTATTATAGTGCCAACTAAAACCATGTTACATCCCTTATGAAAGTATCGAGTGCAGGAATGATAAAATTACAACAAGATCAAGTATAGGAAAGTAATGCTTTGTACCATACATTATGGAAAAACAATATTGCACCTTTATGATAGACATCACATACCTGTTGTCCTGTTTCAATTGAATTCCCTGCTTGTCATAGATTTCAAAGCTCTTATTTCTATCCAGAGTCTTATTAACAATCATGATAAAAAATCTCTTTCACAACTGGTGATGAAAAAAAAGATGACCTAGCCACGCGCTGCTGCTCAGCGGAGTTGCTTCAGAGCCACAGCCGCCATCGATCGACGCAGCCATGAGCGGTCCAGGGGGCGGGGAGGCCGCTCCCACCCCTCCAATCTCATCTGCAGAAGCTTTTAGCAGCCTGTTAAAACAGCAAGGGAAGAAACGCAAATCTTCAGAGGCGCCGAAGTTCATTAAGAAACTTGAAGAGATTCCTGAGATTGCTCTCCCAGAGGAACAATCGATCAAAATCGCTCTAGCTCTGGCTGACAGAGGCCTAGTAGGGCAGTTTATGGGCCGCTGGCCATCCACAAAAATCACGGACGAATGGATTCAGAGGAACTGGAGACCTCAGCTAAAAAACAATGTGATCTGTTATGCTGTGGGACGAGGCTACTTCATTTTTGAATTTACAACCAAAGAAGATCGGGATTTGCTGTTCAGAAACGGGCCATATTTTATGGGAAATCAAGATCTGTACCTAAATAAATGGAGCCCCGACTTCGACCCCTCCGTAGATGTCCCTAAGGAGGCGTCGGTCTGGGTTCGCCTCCCTAACCTCCCGATACATTGCTGGAGCTATCAATCCCTGCAGAAGATCGGAAATGGGCTGGGTCGTTTCATTGATAAAGCTGACCACAAGGGCCAATATACCTGCGCCAGAATCTGCGTGGAAGTCGATCTGGAAGCCGGTCTACCCGAAGCGGTCAAGCTCTCAGTAGGAGAATGGCAGCATTATCAGAAGCTGGATTACGAGCAATTGTCGTTCAAATGCCGAACCTGTCATGAGCATGGACATTTCCAGCGTGACTGCCCAAAAGCTTCAGCAGGGACCACGGTTGAAGAGGAAGGATGGAAAGAAATTAAAAAAGGAAAGGTTGTCCCAAAGCCCCAAGGGCAGAATACCTCTGCAACGCTGGGAAAACCTCAATCTAACCCAAAGTCCAATGCTGATTTCAAAGATGGCTCCTCCTCAGGAGAACAGGTGGAGACAATGGAGACACAAGAGGAAACTGGAAATAAGTCGAAGCAAGTGAAAGATATTGAAGGCGAATCTTCGGCTCCTCCAGTTGATGATGGTCAGCAGGGGAAAGAAGGTAATGAAGAGCATATCAGCCTCGCCTCTGAATCTGAGGAGGACTCGGAAGAGAGAGATTCTGAAACAGATAACTCGCAAGTCACTCCTATTAAATCGACAAGGGGCCGGAAATCCAAGAAGAAACAGCGTGAGGAAAAAACTTATCTAGATGTCCTACAAGGTTCTCAAAAAACCCTCAAAGGAATGATGAATACGAGATCTGGGCGCAAGAGTAACAGGGCTCCAAAAGGAGCCTCAATCCCCCAAATCAGTAAATAATGAAATACGTCTCCTGGAACTGTAGAGGATTAGGCAGCAGGTTGAAAGAGGAAGCCGTCAAAGACATAGTGAGAATATATTCACCTGAAATCCTTCTCATCCAGGAGACTAAGCTGGAGGAATCCCTTCTCCTCCAATCCAGTAAAGTATTTTGGCAAAAAGATCAAGGAAGAGCGGTTAGTGCAAGAGGGGCTTCTGGTGGAATAGCCACCTTCTGGAACAGCTCCATTTATGATCTCATTCAAGAAAAAAGCAGTCCCCATTGGCTTTTCACTCAGCTCCTTCACAAAGATTCTGGTCAACAAGTAAGTATGTTTAATTTATATGCTCCTGTTTTGCCAGGGGAAAAAAAAAATTGTTGGAACTCGCTTCAATCTTTTCTTTCAGAACAAAATCCAGGAAATATTATCATTGCAGGGGATCTGAATGTCACCCTTGCTCTTGATGAGAAAAAGGGAGGCTCCATTGTCAGGGACCCTGCTAGAGAATGGGTTGAAGATATTATGCTGGGCTGGGACCTGGAGGATATAAAACCTACCTCAGGCAAATTCACCTGGTCCAACAAAAGATTAGCCCCAAATCATATAGCTGCCCGTTTGGACAGATTCCTTGTCCATTCATCCTTCCTGACTTGCGGTCTAATGGCCACTTCTAAAATTCTTCCAAATCTCATTTCCGATCACAAGCCCATCCTCCTTGAGCTTTCAATGGATGGTAATTTAGGTCCCATTCCATTCAGGTTCAGCCCTCTGTGGATTCAGCAAGAAGGATTTCAAGATGTAGTTTCGGTTGCCTGGAATAGGCCCGTCCATGGGTCCCCTTTCTATGTGTGGGAAGAGAAAATTAGAGTTTTAAAAAGAAGTCTTAAGGAGTGGGCAAAAAGATTGGAAACACCTTCTGCCAAAAGAAAAGAATCTCTCAACAACCTTGCTGCCCATCAAACAGCAATGGAGAATAGTCCTGTAACTCAAAATCTCCTTCAAAAAGAAGTCGAGCTGCAAAAAAAGGTTCACAAATCTAGCAGGGAGGAGGAAGAATTTTGGAGACAGAAATCTAGAAATTTATGGTTAAAGTCCGGAGATAGGAACACCAGCTTCTTTCACAAGCAAGCCGAAGCCAGAAAACACTTCAAAACAGTTTCTGAGATACAATACCAAAACACAGTTATAAAGGATTTTGATGGCATCAAGAGAGCTGCTTATTCTTTCTTCAAAGATCTTTATTCGGCTCCTGAAGAAAACCCTATAGATCCCCAGGCCTATCCGATGGATTTAATTCCCAATAGCGTTAAGGATTCGGACAACGACATGCTGACTGCTCCGATCAGCTTGGACGAAATTAAGCATATTCTGGATTCTATGGAGCCTGATAAAGCCCCAGGTCCTGATGGGTTCACTGTCAGGTTTTTCTTGGCCTGCTGGTCGACAATCAAAAAAGATTTACTGAGAATGGTCAGAAAATCCCAGAATTGTGCAAAGCTGGGAGGTGGCATCAATTCGGCATTTCTAGCATTGATCCCAAAGGAGAAAGGCGCTTCCGACTTTAGCAGATTTAGGCCCATCTCATTGTGCAACTCTAGCTACAAGCTGGTCTCCAAAATAATTGCCAACAGGTTAAATAATATTTTGCCTTCCATCATCCCTGAAAATCAAGGCGGATTCATAAAAGGAAGAAAGATTTTGGACAACATTGTGCTGGTGCAAGAAGCTGTCCATTCAAGTTGCCAAAGAAAAGAGAAAGGTATGGTTATTAAGCTCGATCTGGCTAATGCTTTCGATAGGGTAAGACATGATTTTTTGTTCAATGTAATGAAGAATCTAGGTTTCTCATCCGCCTTCATAAACTGGGTAAATGCCTGTATTGCCTCGCCATGGATCGCACCTCTGGTCAATGGCCGCTCAACTGACTTCTTCCAAGCCTCTAGAGGCCTCAGACAAGGTTGTCCCTTGTCTCCTCTCCTTTATGCTATTCAGGCCTCGGTCCTCAGTTTCCAGCTTGATCACAATCAGAAGATTCAAATTCTTCCTGGCCTTAGAACGACTCAGAGGGTGAAGGATATCAATCATGCACAGTTCGCAGATGACACTTTGCTGCTTGGAGGAGCCAGCCTTATCTCTGCCAGATCCTTCAAGAAGGAGCTGGACATTTACAAATCGATCTCAGGAAGCAAAATTAACTATCGGAAATGCTCAATCTATGGCTGGAACTGCACGATTAAGGAGTTGTCTGACATTGCAAGGCTTTTAGAAATGGATGGAAATCGTAATTGGGAGTCTCTTAAATATCTCGGGATCCCAATCTTCAAAACCAAACCCAAACTGGCCCATTGGATGTCGCTGCTTGATAAGTTAAAGAACAGAATCCAAGCTTGGGGTGCCTCATGGTTGAATAATGCAGGGAAAGTCATCCTGATGAAGTCAGTCCTTATAAGTATGCCGCTTTACCAAAACTCAGTTCTCCTCGCCCCCAAATCCTTTCTCAGCAAAATGGACAGTTTGTTGAGAAGATTTCTATGGGAAGGTGGGAACAACAACGACAGAAGGATCCATTTAGTGAACTGGGAGACCATCAAGAAACCTCTTCTGGAAGGCGGCCTCCATCTGCGTAACTTGGCTGCTCAAAACCTTGCTTTGGGAACCAAGATCTTGTGGAATTTAGTTTCCGGTAAATCTAGTTGGAGCAAAAGAGTCATCTGGAAGAAATACTACCAAGGACAACGCTTGAGATGCCTGGATAAGCCTCCAAGAACCTTAAAAGGATCTCCGATCTTCAATCTCTGCAGTCATGCTATGGAGCAGTTCAGCCAGCATCTTTACTGGATCCCAGGTAATGGGAGAAAAATTAAAATCTGGGAAGATTCAATTCTGGGAGACCAACCTTTGATTCAAGTGGAGGGGCTTGCAAATATCAGAGCTTGGCTTCAGTCCTCCAACTTGCACACCTTGTGGGACATATCCACCTGGAAGAACGATCCTGATAGGCTCTGGGATTGTTGGAATTTAGGAGAGATTCCTCATATGTTGCAAGGAGAAGCTTCATTTCTGCTGGATCTGCTTCAAGGAAAGTCTCCCTCAAAGGCCACCTCTAAAGACAAAAGAGGCTGGGGCTCCCTCTCAGGCTCTTACACAGCTGCCGAAGGTTACAAAAGTATTATGGCTGTCCCTTATGCTCCTCCTAACCCAGCTATATGGAAATTCATATGGGATTTCCCCTCTCTCCCCAAAATTGACTTTTTCTGTTGGACTGTTGCGCACAATAGCATTCTCACCAGAGACAATTTGAGAAGAAGAGGGATGGAAGGGCCCTCCAAATGCCCCCTTTGCTTGGCTGCTGAAGAAAATGTCAATCATCTGTTGTTGCTCTGCCCTTTTGCCCAGGTAGTATGGAAGGGAGTTCTGAGGTTAAACCACGCAAATTTTGTTCTTCCAGAAAGCATCTCTAATCTATTCCAAACCTGGATCATTCTTCCTCCCTTTTGCCTTAAAAAAAAAAGTCTTCTCAAAATAAGCTGGATGTGGATCCCTAAGTTTATATGCTGGAAGCTGTGGTTGGAGAGAAATAATAGGATTTTCAGAGGAGAAAGCTGCAATCCTATACGGGTAGTTTCCAAAATTAAAGCTCTGCTAGGCGAGGCTTTGGATGTCAATTCTACTTCCAGGAATGAATTGAAGTTGGTCAAAGAAGAGGAGCAATGGCTCCAAGAACTGGTACCGAAACTGAACGAAAGATCCACACCTTCTGCTCCTATCCATGCCAACTGGGAGATCAGACTTGAGGAACAGGAGTTTATAAAGTGGAGATCATCCTTAGATGAATACTGTTTGTTCTTTGATGGGGCTTCTAAAGGAAACCCTGGGGCGGCAGGCAGTGGTGGGGTTCTTTTGAAACCTGGAGGTTCAACAGAGTTGCGATTCCATTGGGGCATGGGCATCGAAACCAACAATAGAGCAGAGGCTCTAGCACTGTGGCAAGGGATGAACCTGGCAATTAATCGAAACATCCTCTCTCTCTGTGTTTTTGGAGACTCTAGGCTCATCATCCAGGCAATATCCTCTCATAAGACTCCTCATCAGATCCATTTAGCTACTGTTTTCAAAAAAATACAACTCTTACTGCCTAAGTTCAGGAAAATATCCTTCTATCACATATTAAGGGGGCTCAACTCTCAAGCAGACTTGGAGGCCAATCTTGGCTCCCTCTGCAACCGAAGAGCACTGATGGTTAATTCGAGGGAATCCTTCTGTCCTATTCCATAAGGTTTATGCTGTTCGATCTGTTGTTTCTGATCCAATGGTTATTTCATTGCTCCGCCCTCCTCTGTTTCTCGGATCCCTCCCTCAGGGTAATTTCAAAGCTTTATAAAGTATCGATTTCAGGTCAGACAACCCTCTTTTCAATACACCGATCTCCTGTCAAATCTTCTCTTGCGGATTCAAAACTCCTCTATAGTTATCTCAGATCCTGACCGGAACCTACCCTGCTCTCTTACCCGAACTTTGATTTCCTCTCATATCTGAACACCCTCAAAGCTTTTCATTCCCTAATGGAGGCACTCGTTCTGTAGTTTCAAGAAATGCATTACTGTGCGAAGAAGATCCTCATGTCACCTGTATATCCTTCAAAGAAACCGAGGATTCACATAAGCTCGATTCACCTCTGCTAGCTGGTTCAAGGTTTGTCCAAAGAAATCCGTCGACCTCGGGCGATACAGCGATCAAAGCCGGGCAGCTCCTTCATCAATGCGGATTCTTCTCTTATCGAAACATCCAATGCTTCTGTAATGAATCGCCTGTTGTGTTTTTCCTGTTCTCGGCGTTAGTTTGACAGATCAGTTTCTGAATTCTCTTCTTAGGACAAGCTGAAATGTAATGCTAGCGGCAGGCAGTTTGCCGCCATAAATAAAATCAATACCCGTTAATGTCAAAAAAAAAACAATCATGATAAAAATCAAATCTTTGTTGAAAATGCGCAATTTCAAGAAAATTACCATAAGATTCCTTCACCTAATACAACAATCTTGTACCTACGTCACATAGTGCTTATTTAGAGGCAACCACAATCAATAGACATTGTTTTCCATCAACACCTGGTGAGTAATCATCGTTGAGTAATTCATCACTCTAAATACCATAAAAAAAATTAAGTGAGTTATGATACCAGAAAAGGGAGATAAAAATAGAACAAAATGACACCTTCCTGGACCGATCAACAAATTGAACACTCTAAATTTGTTGTCATGCAGATGCGAAAGTACAAAGAATTACCTCCACTAAGGGTACCACATCATTAAAGATTCCTAATTTTTGAAAGAAAGAACTCAAAGCATCATGCTCAAATCATCTTAAAACCATTATCCAAGAAATAAAATGATGAATTTTAGGGAAAGAGAAAGATAACCAAGTCATAGTATGCAATTAACTTTAATTCCATAGACATGGCCCTATTGCTCGCAGGTGCCTATAACCTCGGCAGGGATGTCTTTTAACCCAGCGAAATGCCTATGTCCCAATTACTAGATATATATTCAGAGTTAGCTTATTTTACTTTTTTAAAATTAGATGAAGGCCACTGTCCTGGCTTGGTAACCAGCTGATGGCAGTGCCACTCACAAGAAATAACACGGATGAACAGGTCGGCTCGTGATGAGACCTCCTGTCTTCTAGCTTTTCAGTTGAAAGCCATTATTCTGGCTTGGTGACCAGCAGCAGTAATGTCATGCATGTTAAGTCTCATGATTGTGGTAGGTCGGCTTAGCACGAGACCTCCTATCCTCCCCTAAATTATAAATTCTGATTGTGATTAACCTTAAAGGTTACTTAATAAGTGGGGAGACAGATCTACTCCTTAAGAGTACGCGATGACATGAAAAGTTAATAATGAATTCTTCTTAGGGCCTTAGTATTGGGGACCAAGGGCCTTAATATTGGTTCACCATGCTTAACTTTGTTGACTATGACTGACCATGCTAATAATAATTGACCATGTTGCCTCAATAGTTATGTCTCATTGCCACATTTTTGTTGTTTGTCTTGTGTCAAATTGGTACATTCTATAATGGTTACATTATAATATGATTTCAATTATGGTTTTTTTCATTATAATGTCCTAAAGGGTTACATTTGATTTCAATATTACCCAATAGTTATCACATTGAAATGATGATCTTAGCTGACTATGTATAATTGTTGCATTCCTCAATGGTTACACCATATTCTAACATAACCATTATGATGTGGTGTCTCCCAAAGATGACTTTTCTTGCCTATGATGACTACCACTCACTTTTTTGGTGATGGTTGACCTCGTTTGAAATATGTATAATTGTTGCATTCCTCAATGGTTACACCATATTCTAACATAACCATTATGATGTGGTGTCTCCCAAAGATGACTTTTCTTGCCTATGATGACTATCACTCACTTTTTTGGTGATGGTTGACCTCGTTTGATTGTACTTATTAATGATTCTATATTATGCTTGACAATTTGCTAACCTTCGTTGACTATGTGTTAATATTGGTTAGCTATTTGGGTTTGTACGCTTTAATTTTGTTTACTTAAATTTATTTATACATATTGACTTTAGTATGCTATGTTTGAATTTGCTTGATTCTACATTATAATTGTTTATTATGGTTTGACTATGATTGGAGTTGATTGTCAATCACTTTTTTTTAACTATAATTAATGCTTTTATTTTACTATAATTAATTTTGGTTCTATTACTTAGGTCATTGTTGATGAATTTGGTTTACTATGACAAATGTGTTTGTTTGATTTTTGTTAAATATGGTTGATTGATTTTATATACATCGAACATTGCAACTATAGTCATTTTTAATCGATTATGGTCGTATATAATTTAAATTGAGCATTTTCTCTTGAAGCACATAATTTACTCTATTAGTTTGCTTTAATGTTTTTGGATTATATTAATTAGAGGTTCAATTCAAAATATTTTTATAGTGTGGCATTAAGAGGTTATGGTTGGGCTACTTAATTAGTAATAGTGGTTGATTATTATTAACTATTGGTAGACCATGTAGACATAGCTGACTATTCTTGCATTTAAATGATTATGGTATTCTATAATATTTTAAAATGATGTTATGATTTAAATTGATCATTTTGTATTTAGAGCACATAATTTAATCTACTTATTTAATTTAATATTTTCAAATTATATCAATAAGGGTTGAATCCAAAATTTTGTCACAATGCAACATTAAGGGGTTATGATCAGTCTATTATAGTTAAAATAAAATAACGATTCATTCTTGTTAACTAATTTAAACCATGTAGAAATTATTTTACTATTTTATTATATCAATTATACATGACACTAAGGGGTCATGGTTGGTCTAATGTAGTCAATAACATTGATCGATTATTGTTAATAATTGTAGAACATGTAGACATGGTTTGATCATTTTTTATTATAGTTGATTATACTTATTTTTAATTGATTATTTTCTTATATAATTTAAAATGATGACAATATAAATTGAATTTTTTGTCTCCAAAGAGCATAGTTTAGTCTACTTATTTCTTTCAATGTTTTTATTATGAAAACGAATACAAAGTACACAAATGGTATATTTATCATTGTGATATTTTGTACATGGTATTAATTAAACTAATTAGGTATAATGCACATAATTGGGATTTTGTATGAATCAAAGTTGTTTGGAGAACATATTTTTTTTATATTTGCAATCTAATATTATACCCACAAGAATATCTCAAGCAATTATAGATTATAGATTACTATTTTAGCTTAAGTTAATTACATAATGAAAATGTATAGTATACATCAGAATTTTAAAGAACTTTATAATTAATATAACAAGTGTCAAAATAGAATCTGTTTTATTATATGTGGTTAAAGTTGTTTTTTTCTCATCATTTTATATAGAATTTTTTTATATAAACTGTCCATAGTAAGATCTATAAAATTAATGTGGGCACAAGATTTTCTAGTAGCTTACGAAAAATTTAGACATCGACTAACGATGTTATGTTAAAAATTTAGCCTATGCTTTTAAACATTTATTATCAATGATACTCTTTCTTGTGCAATCCATGATGTTGGACCATTTTTTATTTTAATTTATTTATCCTTTTATTATTTTTATACAAGGAGTGCCCATAATAAGATTTGCAATCAAAACTCAAATTAAATGTTTTCATAAAATTAAAGTTAAACATTGTATGACCAGTCTAAATTTAAATGAGTGATATATCTCAAGTTTCATTTTAAAAAATGTCATTAATAATGTTACTCATTATTAATACATTTTATAAATCAAACAACAACAACATCAACATCATATGAAAAAATATAATATACATGAATGATATCATATCAAATATACAAATAAATAAACATGAGCATTATACATGTGAAATATATATTTCATCAAAATCAATAAGTGTGTCATATATTTATCTAAAGTCAAATACATAATGATATGCAACAATAAGCTAGGTTTGTGTGGAGCACTGGAAAGGTATGTTTTTGACGAACAATTTAGTAACTTTTCAGTAACAATTGTAACCCTTTCTGCATAATGAGCTTAAAGAAATAAAGAATTTTAATAGAATGTGTGAGAATTAGCATGGAAAACTTAATCGCTGATAATTGTTATTTTTCCATGCAGGAAAGGGTGGAAAAGAAGGATTGCCATTCGAAAGGAAAAGACAAAGAAGCAACAACTGTTGTCCCTTTAGGAGGGAACCGGATGCGAACAAGATCGAACAGATCGAAGCAAGACGACCCTGGAAAGGAAGGAGGATTATCGACTCGGCGGAGCAGGGGAAGAAAAGTAAAGGATTAACGGCTTGGTGAATCCCTCAGGATCTTTGATCCTGAGGGATCGCTGTTTTGCTTATTTTTGTTACCTAGATACCTCCGTCGTTACTCTTATAAAAAGGGACAGCAGCGTTAAGCAAGAGGACTTTTTGTTCATATATGTAACTGTGAATTCCAGATTCAACTTTGATCATCGACTCTCACTAAGACTTGTTTTGCTGTACATTTGTTGATGTTTTAATACAAAAGACTTGGTGTTTATTTCATCTCTGCGTCTGGAGTAACCTAAGGCAGTGTGCCGTTGGAAGCTAAGGGCCCGGCTCCGAAGGACACTTGCTTTTGTATCATTATAATTTGGTTTCTGTGTGATTTGTTTATCTTTACAGTTCGGTAATCTGATATGTTTTTCATATGCTATTCCATGCTCTGTTACAATTAATTCATTAATGGTTTCTGTTGAGAAGATTTATATCGTGACTTTGTATTGCGTAAGTGAATCTCTTCAGAGTTGATTGCATGTTTGCAGTCTAAGCCAACTATTTCTGTTACAGAGCCTTCATGTTGAATATTGCTGTATTGGATTCATTTGAAATCTCAGTTATTGGAATCCGGAAGTAATATTATTCTACTTGGAAACATAGTCATATTCTCTTTAATCATCAGATTGCTATAGTAAGTGTGTTGTGTATATACGTTTGGTGATTGTTGTTCCATAATTCATTTGTGAATATTGTTCCATAAAGTATAGAGAGAAGATTGCTATTTGATTGCAGGATGTGAGTTTAATTCAATAGAGCAAGCATAGTCTGACTCGCGAGATTTAGTTTATTGGATTGCTGTTCCATTTCTTGCTATTCCATTTATTGTTGTTCCATTTCAGATTTGTTGTTCCATTTTACTTTCTGCCGATTCCAGTTACTTGCATTTACTGTTTTGGTGTGAGAGAAGGTCTAAGGCTGTAGTGAGCCTCAGCAAGTCGCTGCCTAGCTCCCAGACCTATGGTCCATGCTCTAATTTCCTTTTCATCAGTTTCTAGAGGGATGGGTTATCGCTTCCGTACCCTTGACTGATAAACTGCGTTGTGTGATTTTATTCTTTTTAAAAGCAATTTAGTCATAGATTTAGCAGCCGTTTACTCTTGTATTTTCTAGACACTGTACTACTAAGCATTACTCTGACGAATAGCCTCGGATTGAGCTACTCTTTGCAATAACAAAGCGTTCCCGGATTGACTTATTAATGTAGCATAACTAGAGGTGAAAGAGACCCTTGTTACAGCTCTACATTTTGGCGTCGTTGCCGGGGAAAGAGTACAGCCATTTGTCTTTTACAGAGTAGTGTACGAGTCTGCTAGGGGAGAGTTGGATTTTAAAAACGGAAGGTAAGAACCTGCGTACGGAGCATGTAAAAGCCCTGCTCCACCGTCCGCTTTCTTGGCAGAATTGTGGGTTGAATAGAATTTGGTAGTTTATAGAGTGTATGACTAAGCAGAAAAAGCCAGAAAAAATTATCAAACCTCCGTTCAAACCCGAAAAAGCCAAAGGGCCGGTGACCCTTGGCCGAACAACCTTCATAGACGAAATCTATAAGAAAACTGAATCTCAGCCATCAGTAGGGTTTAGGAAAACCAATTCTAAACAATCTACTAGCTCCCTTCAGGCCGCAGGATCACCATCTGTAGCCTTCGCTGAGGTGCATAGTCAGACTGATGAACAGGACTTTCAAGAAATTGAAAATTCTATTCCAGAACGACTGCAGGAAGGGAATCTAAGCAATCTTTGTGAAGGAGAAGGGGAAACAGGAGAAGTTGAGGAGCCAAAATCTCCTCCTAGGATAATTCATCCATTAAAAAGCCCAGATAAAGGAAGCGCTGTAAAAATCACTGTTGAAGGGATTCAATCTCCTCAAGCAACAGGGACTCTCATTATTCCAGATAAAGGAAGTACTATTAAAACAATCCCTGTTAAGACCGTTCCTTCTCCGCCTAGGAATACCCTCTTAGAAATCCCGGAAGGTTACTGGCACATATTCGATCCCATGGCACAGAATCAGCCAAACACTCAAACTTCTACATTACAATATCCTATAGTGGATTCCGCAGCAAATGCTCCTATGAAAGCAATTCCCCTTCAACGCATTCCTACATTTCATGGACTTACATCAGAGGATCCTGATGCATTCTTATTTGAATTTGATGTATTATGCAGGGGATATGATTACACCACTGACCCCCAGAAATTAAAGTTGTTCCCCTCCACTTTGAAAGGAGCAGCTTTAAGATGGTTTATGGGTTTAGGTGGTGGGGTTATAAATAACTGGGAGCAGATGAAAGAATCTTTCCTAAAGAAATATCAAGATTATTGTAGGTCTAGAGAACTGAAAGATGAAATATTTCAGATGACAGCTAGACCAAACGAAACACTAGAAGAATATGTAGAACGTTTTCAGTATAATTTGCAGAGATCTCCATATGCATCACTACCTCTGCCTGATAATGTGTTAAAAACAGCGTTGATTAGAGGCATGAAGGAACAATGGATTGAAACATTAAATATCATGGGAAAAGGGGATATTTATCAAGAAAATTTTGCTGACATCATTGATTTATGTATCAGGAGCTCGAGAGGTAGCATGCGGATAAAGCCAGCAGAATATGATCGGTTTGTCAGAGATAACAAAATACCAACAGAAGGAGTAACATGTGTAGAACTTGGGAATTTATTAGAAAATTTTAAAACTGATATCCTAGGGACATTGACTACACAACTTGATATTGTGCAGGCTAAACAGAAGCAGATAGAGGCAGAACAGAATTTGGCGATCTTCTGCCCCCGATGTAGAAGAAAACATAGCCACAAGGAATGTCCGCTGGATGCAGTTCAAACATGTGCTATTTGTACAAAAGATCATCTTACTGAAAGTTGCCCCTCACTTCCTGGATTGAAAGCAGTATATAAGGAAGCAGAAGAAGAGCCAGAATCAGCATACTTCGTTAACCAGCGTCGCCAATGGCAACCAAGGCAATCAGGTATGTTTTCATATCCAACTTCTTCTTTTCAGCCTCCACAATATAACGCTCAGCAATATAGTATGTGGCAAAACCAATCTCAACCTCCATTTCCGAACTGGTCATCACCACCATTTCCTTCTTCAAATCCATGGATGAATCAGCCAAACCAATTTGGTTGGCCAAATTTTCCTTACGCCCCACCATATTGGCAGAATAGCTCATACCCTCCGCAATGGACCCCCCCTACTTCACAAAGTTCACCCTGGCAGACAAATTGGCCAAAATCGACATATCAGCCAACAAGAACTATTCCGCTCCCTCAACCGACTCTGCCAGCTTTGCAACAAAATCCCCAGTCTAATCTGAGACCGCAACTCCCAGCCCAACCCAATCCTAATCCTAATAACAGGCCGGTCCAATCCCTCCAAATTATAGAATCAGCAGAAATCGAACCCGAACTGAGGGAGTGCAATGATCTTCAGTTAAGATCTGGACGTATAATAGAAACAGAGGGAGATAAAACAGTTCACATTGAAGATCAGTTACCAATAGAACAGTCGTTACAACAAGAGGGTGCAAATAAGGAGCAGACTCATCATCAAGCAAATACACCCTCTCCTCCCTTCCCAGAACGATTAGTCATACCACGACCTGTACAACATCCAGACTTTGACATTCTGGGAGAGCTACAAAACCTGTACATACGAATTCCTTTCCTCCAAGCCATTCAAGACATCCCTATATATGCAAAAACTATAAAAGAATTGTGCATAAAAAAACCAAGGAGGAATGTAACCACTAACCCAAGAGTCCAAGTAGTCGGTACTTTATCTGACCTGTTATCAGGAGCACCCATTAAATATGAGGATCCAGGAAATCCAATCGTAACTGTCCAAATCTATGGCCAGACCCTGACTAATGCTTTAGTTGATTTAGGAGCTGCAATTAATATTTTGACAACTTCTACTTGCCAAAAGCTCGGTATTACATCGGTAGAACCCACCTCTACTTTGTTAGAATTGGCTGACCGATCTGTAGTTCGACCAGAAGGAACTCTATATGATGTCATGGTCTCTATAGATTCTTGGGAATACCCAACTGATTTCCTGGTAATTAATCCAAAAACCCGACTGGATGGACACCCGCTAATTTTAGGTAGACCTTGGCTTGCTACCGCCGATGCTTACATTGGTTGCCGGCAGGGGAATATGACCATAACCAGAGGACCAGATATTAAAAACCTAGTCCTATACCCTCCAGCACAGCCAAGTCTGACAATGATAAAAACTAACCAGCACCCTGTATCATACCTTACTGACAATATCAGATCACCATTGACTATACAGAGGGCCCTAGACTTTAAAGACCAAACAGAAGATGATGCCATCAATAACTTTGTTAGTCAAACTGAATCTAGACCTCATGCACAGTGTTTTATGATAGAAGCTGCATTCGAGAACGAACTAGAAGAAGATCCCTTGAAAGATACACATGACCAAACGATACCTGTAACTTCTGTTGCCAATAGTAAAGCAGTGGAAATTGAACCAGGAAAAACGCTAAACATAAATGCCAACCTTACACTGGATCGAGAAATAAAACTCATCCAGCTGTTACGGAAGCATCAAGAAGCATTTGCGTGGGATTACCCCGATATGAAAGGGATTGACCCCCAATTATGCACCCACCATATTTATATAGAAAAAGATGCAAGACCTGTCCGCCAACCGCAAAGAAGACTCAACCCTCACCTAAAAGATGTTGTAAAAGCAGAACTTCAGAAGCTTTTAGATGTTAATTTTATCTATCCTATCTCTGATAGTAAGTGGGTCTCTCCACTTGTGGTTGTACCCAAGAAGAATGGGAAATGGAGGATTTGCGTGGATTATAGAGAGTTAAACAAAGCCACACAAAAAGACCATTTTCCCCTCCCATTCATAGACCAAGTATTGGACACGTTAGCAGGAAAGAAATTCTTTTCTTTCCTGGATGGCTTCAGTGGATACAATCAGATTCAGATTGCCCCTGAAGACCAGGATAAAACTACCTTTACTTGTCCTTGGGGAACGTTCGCCTATAGAGTTCTACCCTTTGGCCTATGTAATGCTCCTGCCACATTCCAAAGGGCCATTCTTAGCATCTTTGCAGATTTAATAAATGATGGGCTTGAAGTATACATGGATGACTTTACACCATACGGAGATGACTTTGATCCAGCTCTGGACACCCTAGAAAAGGTCCTACAGCATTGTATTGATACCAGACTTTGTCTAAGCCACGAAAAATGTTATATGATGATGACTGAGGGACTCATTCTCGGACATTTCATCTCAGCAGCTGGAATTCAGGTAGATCCGGCCAAAATTCAAATTCTGTTGCTTATCCCCACCCCCACTACTCAAACAGAGGTACGCAGCTTTCTTGGATTTTCTAGGTATTATAGACGATTTATAGAACATTATTCACACATTGCTGCACCTTTATATGCATTAACTGGTAATGTTGATTTCATGTGGACAGAAAAATGCGACCGCGCTTTCCAGGATTTAAAGAAGCTTGTATCAACAGCTCCAGTCCTTCGAGGACCAAACTGGAATTTACCATTCCAAATCTCATCTGATGCCTCAGACACAGCAATCGGTGCAGTCCTGGGGCAGGAGGAGGATAAAAAACCATACGCTATTTATTATATCAGCAAAAATTTATCCCCTGCTGAATTAAATTACACTGTCACCGAAAAGGAATTCCTCGCTGTAATACATGCTGTCAATAAATTTAGACATTATATTACAGGCTATCCCGTTGTTTTATATACAGATCATTCTGCTATCAAATATTTAGAAAATAAGCCTGTTACAAATGCTAGAATAACGAGATGGTTGATCTTATTGCAGGAGTTCGATATCACAATCAAAGATAGACCCGGCAAGGAAAACCCTGTAGCTGATTTTCTCTCACGAATACCAAAATCAATTGAGGCAGCAGCAGTGGAAGATCAATTTCCCGATGAGCACCTGTTTGCTGTTGTTGTTCAAACACCTTGGTATGCTGATGTTGCCAACTACCTTGCAGTAGGTAAGCTACCAAAACACTTAACCCCTAATGAACGTAAGCAGATTGTTCAGAAGAGTACTCGGTTTTCGTGGATCGGGGGTTATTTGTTCCACACAGGGGCAGACATGCAAATTAGAAGGTGTATCCGAGAAGATGAAATTTTCGACATCTTAGAAGCTTGTCATAATGGACAATGTGGGGGACACTTTGTCGAGAAACGAACAGCACATAAAGTATTGCAGACGGGATACTACTGGCCTACAATCTTTAAGGATTCAAAGAAATTTGTTCAAGCCTGTGACAGCTGCCAGCGAGCAGGACGACCTGGTCAAACCGACGAAATGCCTCTGAGGCCACAATTAGTTATTGAACCATTTGAACGATGGGCTCTTGACTTCGTTGGACCCATCAACCCATCATCAAATCAGAGAACATATATTTTGGTAGCCACAGAATATGTTACCAAATGGGTTGAGGCCGAATCATTGCCTAGAGCTACAGAAGATTCAGTAATACAGTTCCTGTTCCATTTGTTTGTACGATATGGCCTTCCGAGAGAAATAATCACAGATGGAGGACCACAATTTGTCGGAAACAAATTAGCTGCAACACTTGACAATTATCACGTCCAGCACAAAATTACTACCCCATATCACCCGCAGGCGAATGGGCAAGTAGAAAGTAGCAATAAGGTAATAGAATCAATCTTAACAAAAACCATTGCTTCACATAGGCGTGATTGGGCCGCCCAACTACCTGAAGCACTCTGGACCTATAGAACCACCTGGAGAAGCACCACTGGTTATTCACCCTATCAATTAGTGTTTGGGAAACAACCTATTTTTCCCATAGAATTCGAAATCCAAACACTACGAACTGCACAGGAAGTTGGCCTAGATTTAAGTGAGGCACAAATCAATCGACTACAGCAGATTAATGAACTGGACGAAATAAGGCTCTCTGCATTACAAAACACAGCACTTATTCAGCAGCAGCGAGCTAAATGGCATGATGCACTTATTAAGAATAAAGTCTTTCATGAAGGAGACTGGGCTCTGTTATATGACTCACGGTTTCAGGATTTCCCGGGGAAACTGCAGACTCGTTGGTTGGGGCCATACGAAATCCAGAAAGTACATGATAATGGGACCCTTACCCTCATCACAATCGATGGTTCTGGATATGCATTCAAGGTAAATGGCCACCGAGTTCGTCTCTATCGCAGGCCACTCACTAGGGAATCCTTCTGTGAGCAGCTACGTCAAGACACTGACATGGAAATTTTAGGAGAGGAAGTAAAACCTTCCTCACCTATAGTTCAGTAAGGAACGCATTTTTTTGACCTGTACATAAGTTCTTGTATATACGTTTTCTTAATATTTCTTTGATCTTTCTTTCTTAAGATTGCTTTTTACAGTCAGCGTGTTTTTGCTGTTCCTTTTCCAAAAAGGAACAGCAGTTGCTTGTTTCCGTGTTTTTGCTGTTCCTTTTTCAAAAGGAACAACATTTCTGTGTTTTTGCTGTCCCTTTTTCAAAAGGAACAGCATTTCTGGGTTTTTGCTGTTCCTTTTCCAAAAGGAACAGCAGTTGCTTCATCGTGTTTTTGCTGTTCCTTTTCAAAAGGAACAGCAGGTGTGAGTTTTTGCTGTTCCTTTTTCAAAGGAACAACATTTTTGGGGTTTTGCTGTTCCTTTTCAAAAGGAACAGCAGTTGAGAGTTACAGCAGTTGCTTATTTTCATGCTTTTGCTGTTCCTTTTTCAAAAGGAACAGCATTTCGTGTTTTTGCTGTTCCTTTTTCAAAAGGAACAGCATTTCGTGTTTTTGCTGTTCCTTTTTCAAAAGGAACAGCATTTCGTGTTTTTTCTGTTCCTTTCTCAAAAGGAACAGCATTTCGTGTTTTTGTTGTTCCTTTTTCAAAAGGAACAGCATTTCGTGTTTTTGTTGTTCCTTTTCAAAAGGAACAGCATTTGCGAGTTATTGCTGTTCCTTTTCAAAAGGAACAACAGTTGAGAGTTTTTGCAGACAGCACTCATGATCTTAGGCTGTTTCTTCTCAAAGAACGGCATCCCAACTATTTGCTTGCATGGATTCTTCTCTTTCAAAAGGAATACCATAGCCATATCTTTGCTCTCAGTGATGATTCATATTAAGGATGCTTCACGCCTATGATCTCTCCAGTCTTTAAGATACAGCTATATACTTATGCAATGAACATCAATTACAACATGCCGAAGTCAACAGATCATAAAATCGCTATCTTTATAGAGCCTAGTATTGATAAGAGGACAAAAGGAGGGACATACTTTACTTCTAATCACCATTGTCATTGACTTATTCCCATTGTCCTGGTTGGTTATCTTTATCATGGTGATCTCCTTAAAAATCTTTCTCTGATTATTACACAGGAATAAGAACAGAGGATTTATATCTTCTTGTTGGGATGATAAGACTTCTTCCACCATTCCCACTCTTAAGGAGTGCTGAACCACCCTTATGTGTAAATAAATAAGAAAAAGGTGCTTTGCAAAGAAAGAAATGATAATCAATATGGATTATTAATTGTCAAACGCAGGATAGGGGGTCTCATCAAGAGCCAGCCTACCATGATCATCAGGTTGGAAGCGAAGTGGCATTCCCAACATGGCCACCACACCAGGGATATGGTCCAAAGGTACACTAAATAAACAGACCTTGGAACAGGGGGTCTCATCACGAGCCGGCCTGCCCACGATTCGCACCCTCCTTGTGAATGGCATTATGGCTACCTGGTTACCAAGCCAGCATAATGGTCTGCGTTTTGACAAAACACTTTTTATACACATACAGGATCATGGTTCCACGGGTGAAATAAACAACTCTGCCAAGGTTATGAACACCTGTCGGCAGCAGAGCTCTGTTAATGGTATCGAAGTCATAATAGTTACACCAACAGGGATGATATTAATACCTCTTCGTCTCTTCTATCCTATGAATAATTCATATTTTATTTCCCGATGAACATATCGCACGAACACTCATTACTACCAATCATGGCAAGGGAACTGACAATGACTTCTAGGGATTTCGTACGATTGACAGACGTCCCATCCCCCGGCCTCGCATCATATTACGCAGGCACTTATGTAAAACGCGATCCACCTTTTTGCCTCGATTTCGGTATTTCATTGTCCATCTAAAACATGGCGTAATTCTATATGCTGTTCCTTTATGACTGGTTACACGATGGCTGCTGCTCCTCTATTTGACGGCTAGGGCAGCCTATCACATCGCGGGGGGGAAGGTAATCTCATTACTCCATGAGTTACGTGTCAGCACACTATTCGGGGTAGATAGTGTACGAAAGTATGGCATGGTCTAACGGTATGATAATTCTATTTTACGCAAAGTTGCCATCCGCAATCCATTTTTGTTGCATACTCTGTTTTTTTTCCACGACGATCACCTTCTCTGCATCCCAAAACAGCACAGGCAGTTGCTGTTCCATTGAAAATCCTTAGTAGAACCATGGGAGGAAAGGCAGTCCGAAGCGAACCTCAAGAATTGACAGTCTCTGCTGCTACCCGGGAGATCCTGGAAAAGGCTGGATGGCTGAATTATTTCAGTCGCCTACAAGAATCAAACGAGACAGTGGCGTTGGAATTTCTGCAAAACTTGCAGCAGGACCACTCCATAGTAAGAGAAAGGCGGATAGCGGTCACTGACGATGTAATTGCAGAAGTTTCAGGCCTACCAGCCACCGGACCGGTATGGACGCTGAAGAAAGAAAGACTGCAGAAGATTATGGAGATTTTTCAGGACGAAGGCCAAAGCTTGACAGTAAAGGGAAAGGGAGTTCTGCCAGCAACGTTAGGAGAACCCTGGACTGAACTAGCAAGGATAGTACAGAGCTACATTACGTGCGAAGGAAGGAGGGACGTGGTAAGACCACGCCATCTTAAACTTTTAGCTGTTTTGAAAGAGAAATGTTTTGTAAATATGCCTGCACTTTTAAATTCACTATTGCATGATGCGGCCCGAAGCCTGAAAACGGCACAGCACGTAGAAGCAGTTGTTAGCCACCATAGACTGATTCGATTGATAGTGAGCCATAGTCTCACTCAACAACAGAGCAGCTGGGAGGAGCTCGTTGCATTGATTGAAGGGAAATTGGCTGCACCATCCCCAAAACCTAAAACTTCCTCTAGCACACCGGAACGATCAGAGAAACGCAGAGAAGTGGCAGCAGGAAAACGTGTTGCTCTAAAACGAAAGCATTCTTCAAGTACACCGGAGCAACCAGAAAAACGCAGAGAAGTGATAGCAGAAAAACCTGTTGCTTGCACACCTGAACAACCAGAGAAACCAAGAAAGTCAGTCCGGCTAGCTCGAATTCGAGGGAGGCTGGAAAAGATTCGAGAAAGCACCAGCCAACCAATTGAGATCATAGACGAACCTCCAGAACCAGAAGGAGTACTTTCCGAAGAAAATGCTGGGCAATCTGGGGGCGAAGCTGAGCAAGCCAGAGGAGGAGGTGAGGAGAGAGAAGTGCACTCTGAAACAGAAACGGAAGCTGGACGCCCTAAGGTAGTCACTGAACAGGACAATCGGGAGGAGGAAGTAATACAGCCAGAAAGCAACCCGCTGCGAGACCCTGTCGGCGAAGAAGAATTGGCCGCAATCCTAGCCAGTTTGGGGGAATATGGCCAACCCTCCAGCCCAGCAGGTCCTCCCAATGAACCTCCAGAGGTAGACATACCTGAGGGTTCACATGCAGAAAAGGAAGGAGAAGAAAACCCGCCCATTCATGAGGAAGAAATAAGGGACACCAACCAAGAACAATCTGCTCCCAAGGCACCAGAAGAAACTCTAGATAGAATAGGAGCAGATTTAAGGGCCAGTCGCAAACCCTCTGCTGAAGCAAGGGAAATCAAGAAATTAAGGACTAAACAGCAGAGGCTGCTGAACACTATAGCCCGGCTCCGACAACAAATTCAGATTTTGAAAGCCAGTCTGAGGATACAAAGGACCACAAGGAAAAGAAAGAGGACCACTGCAGCAAAATCCCGCAGAACAAGAAGACGAAGGACTTACAGTCGCACTGTTGGTCGAAACCCGATTGGAAGATCTGCTGCTGTTCCAAATGACACTGAGGAACAAACTGTTGTTCCAATTGTCACAGAAGAACAGACTGCTGTTCCAAATGACGCTGAGGGACAGACTGTTGTTCCAATTGACGATGAGGAACAGACTGCTGTTCCAATTGATAATGAAGAACAGACTGCCGTTCCATTTGGGGCAGAGGGACAGGATGATGTTCCATTAACAGAGGAACCACAACAACCTTTCATTCGGGTTAAGAAAGAAAAGGAGAATAAGGAGATCCAAACAGAGGCACCGCCCTCAGGGGTGATCCGGGTTCTGAACTCCAAACAGCATAATAAAAAGGTTCAGGTAAAACTCCCGGCCTCTACGGCCCTATGGAAAAAGGATCCAAAAACACGAACCTTGCACAAGATGATGAAGCAAGCTCAGCAAGAAGCTGAACAGTTGAAGGAACAAACAGTCCCCCGGGAGAAATATGAAGAGTTGCAACAGCAACTTCGGGATATTAGTCAGTCCGAGAGCCAGGCCTTCGAAGGCTGGCAAAAGGAGCAAGAAAAGGTTGCAAAGGTAACTCGTCGATTAGATATTGTTGTTAGGCAGATGGACACTGTGTGTTCTTTGTATAATGACGTTCTGGCCTGTAGGGCCCCTGCTAAAAACTATGCTTTATTTTTGCTTGAACGATATTTACGATTAAAGATAAAAGCTGTCAGGGCAGGTGCCCCTATACAAATCAATATTGTTAATGATTTCATAGATTGTTGCAAGCATTATGGAGTTAAGGTTCAAAGGTTATTATGTGAATTTTACTTGCATAACCTCGTGCTAGACCAGGAAACTGATTTAAATCCTAGCCCTTTTGTTGGGGACATCCAATTGCAAGCCTTCGTTTCCTTCGGGGTTAATCAGGTAAAATGGCTCAGGGCTTATAACACTTTTCAGAGACAGGAAAATATCCTAGACTTGTGGGTAAGAGCCGAGCCTAGAGACCCAGTACTGTTATGGAGAGCACATAGGAACCTTATGAGAACCCCGGGTGTTATGGAGACATTAGGACCCATGCACGAGGACCTAATCCGACAAAATCTGGAATATTTTCTGACTATTAAAGACCTTGCCATTGATGCTGCAAAATTTCGATACCAGACTTCGAACCCAAACATCCAGCTCAGGGAACCATTCAGATATGAAAATTTTGAGCTAGCTGCCAGCCGATTGAACCTTTATGGCGAGCGTATTTTGCAAGCAGGGCCATCCTGGTTAGGGTATCGATTTCGTAGTCCAATTATTTGGCACCATGCACCTGGATATCAAGCCTTGTATGAAATAACTGAAGGTCAAACAAATCAGTTCTTTGATGATCTAGTTGCTCATCACGGCTGTAGGCCTCCACACGAGGTTCCCTCTCCAGCCTATTCTCTTACCGCTTTGCATGTCAACTATAATGTTTTCATGAGGGCATGAAACAGGGTAAGCAGGGGGGTGTGTGGAGCACTGGAAAGGTATGTTTTTGACGAACAATTTAGTAACTTTTCAGTAACAATTGTAACCCTTTCTGCATAATGAGCTTAAAGAAATAAAGAATTTTAATAGAATGTGTGAGAATTAGCATGGAAAACTTAATCGCTGATAATTGTTATTTTTCCATGCAGGAAAGGGTGGAAAAGAAGGATTGCCATTCGAAAGGAAAAGACAAAGAAGCAACAACTGTTGTCCCTTTAGGAGGGAACCGGATGCGAACAAGATCGAACAGATCGAAGCAAGACGACCCTGGAAAGGAAGGAGGATTATCGACTCGGCGGAGCAGGGGAAGAAAAGTAAAGGATTAACGGCTTGGCGAATCCCTCAAGATCTTTGATCCTGAGGGATCGTTGTTTTGCTTATTTTTGTTACCTAGATACCTCCGCCGTTACTCTTATAAAAAGGGACAGCAGCGTTAAGCAAGAGGACTTTTTATTCATATATGTAACTGTGAATTCCATATTCAACTTTGATCATCGACTCTCACTAAGACTTGTTTTGCTGTACATTTGTTGATGTTTTAATACAAAAGACTTGGTGTTTATTTCATCTCTGCGTCTGGAGTAACCTAAGGCAGTGTGCCGTTGGAAGCTAAGGGCCCGGCTCCGAAGGACACTTGCTTTTGTATCATTATAATTTGGTTTCTGTGTGATTTGTTTATCTTTACAGTTCGGTAATCTGATATGTTTTTCATATGCTATTCCATGCTCTGTTACAATTAATTCATTAATGGTTTCTGTTGAGAAGATTTATATCGTGACTTTGTATTGCGTAAGTGAATCTCTTCAGAGTTGATTGCATGTTTGCAGTCTAAGCCAATTGTTTCTGTTACAGAGCCTTCATGTTGAATATTGTTGTATTGGATTCATTTGAAATCTCAGTTATTGGAATCCGGAAGTAATATTATTCTACTTGGAAACATAGTCATATTCTCTTTAATCATCAGATTGCTATAGTAAGTGTGTTGTGTATATACGTTTGGTGATTGTTGTTCCATAATTCATTTGTGAATATTGTTCCATAAAGTATAGAGAGAAGATTGCTATTTGATTGCAGGATGTGAGTTTAATTCAATAGAGCAAGCATAGTCTGACTCGCGAGATTTAGTTTATTGGATTGTTGTTCCATTTCTTGCTGTTCCATTTATTGCTGTTCCATTTCAGATTTGCTGTTCCATTTCCTGTTTGCTGTTCCATTTTACTTTCTGTCGATTCCAGTTACTTGCATTTACTGTTTTGGTGTGAGAGAAGGTCTAAGGCTGTAGTGAGCCTCAGCAAGTCGCTGCCTAGCTCCCAGACCTATGGTCCATGCTCTAATTTCCTTTTCATCAGTTTCTAGAGGGATGGGTTATCGCTTCCGTACCCTTGACTGATAAACTGCGTTGTGTGATTTTATTCTTTTTAAAAGCAATTTAGTCATAGATTTAGCAGCCGTTTACTCTTGTATTTTCTAGACACTGTACTACTAAGCATTACTCTGACGAATAGCCTCGGATTGAGCTACTCTTTGCAATAACAAAGCGTTCTCGGATTGACTTATTAATGTAGCATAACTAGAGGTGAAAGAGACCCTTGTTACAGCTCTACAGTTTGGCACTAGAGCGAGAGGCATCAGTGCCCCGATTACTAGGGATGCTAGAATGTCTATCAATTTCAGTTTCAAACAACAATGACATTGAAGCATGAAATTTCTCTCCGTCAGTAGGTATATCACCCAATTTTACCATGCCATGTACAAAATCATTAATAAAATATCGTGGCATAGTTGTAGCATAAATGGAGGATGGGGAGTAGTGGGTGGCTCAATGGAATCTGGTGCAGTTGGTGACACATTCGGAAGAGGAGGAGGAGGTGGTGGTGAGTCAGTGGATGGTCCAGATAATGATGTATGTGGAAGAGGAGGAGGAGGAGGCAATGGTGGATTAGTGAATGGTCCAGATGGTGATGTCTCTTGAGGAGGAGGGGGAGGAGGAGGATGCAAACTGTGTCAATGTTGTGACAATAAGGGACATGCACCTAACACCCTTTGTACCAAAGGAATTTATCCACAATTATTCACTAGTAATTTGTAATATCGTCACACAAATAATCTATGGGCTGACATATCTCTGTAAATATGCCAGCTAGCTCTCTCTTGCAGTACCAGATGGTAGAGCAAGGAAATGGGGCCAAACCTCCCCCTCCTGGAAATCCTAGTGATAAAATACATGTCCTCCTTTATGAGATGATACCACATATTAGGACTAACCTTGAATACATGGCTCCCATGATCACACCAATGGATCAACTGCAGTAAAATTGGGAGATACCCCTCAAGGATGCAGCATCATTATAAAACTTGACGAGACCAACATCCCTCAAAAGGAGATGCATCTAAGGTGTAATAAGGCTAGGGATCCTCTCCCTTTCACTCCCCTAAGCCTTGCACACATGTACAAATATGTACATGTAAACCCATTGTTGTTTCTCCTACTCCTATACTCATCATCGTCATCTCTATTATCACCCAAAAAGTGATCACCTAGCCATTTTCTACTAGGATGATCGAAATACACCATGTAATATGGGTTATACACATTAAAACCCACTTTCACCTTAGGAAATAATTTAGAGAACCACTTTTCCTAAATCATTTATGTTTAATTCATTTACCCACTTGAAAATAACCCAGAAATCCATTTCAATGATTTCATGTTTTTTTCATGTTTACCTATTTTGTGAAAATAATTAAAACTATTTTCACCCATCAATAGGAATAATTAAATAAATTATTTATTTATTTATTATTCCTTAATCATTAACTTTTCTCCCTTGAAATATTATTAAATCATTATTTACTTATTATTCTTTAATGATTACCCTTCTCTCCTATGAAATAGTTATCAAATCACTATTTGGTAATTATTTCTAACTTATTTTTACCTTATCTCCTATAAATAATTAATTAATCATTTTCATTTTCTAATTATTTCACCAAATTTTCTTAATTAACTCAGTTAATCATTATTTTTTAGTTAGTTAAGTAAATAAAGATTATTGACCATTTCATTTATCTTTCCTCTTCTAAATATAATAAAATACTCATAACGGTTAGATCTTGATTTGATCTAATAATATTTTATTATTTGGTGAGATCTAGATCTATCCTAATATTTTATTATAAATAGAGAGGTTTTTTCTTACCTTACACACACGATCACCATCATCACCGTCCCTCTAATCACATAACTCTTGAGCTCTCCACATTGAGTTCTAGATGTTTTCTTCTTTTTCCCACTTGCAACCAAAGGAGAGAGAAAGCAACTATTTGAAGTGTAGGGACACAAAAGAACCCTCCTACGGAAGAGGATATTAAAGACCCAATTCATTTATGTTCTACTCCACAAGTGATATCTTTGATTAATAAAAAATCAAATTTGTCTTTCCATTGGGTTCTGTTTTGTTGTTTCTAGCATATATTTTCAGGTTCCACAAGCTTTTTGCGGGTTTTCTCTAAATTTTCTACAAATCTAAAGATAATTGTTGAAGATTAAAGGGTTTTGGAGCTCTTTTTTTATTTTTTTATTTCCAAAGTCGTTTTGAGGCCCTAAATGATGTTTTTTTGGGAAAACTGGGGCCAACATGTTGCATAGGCTAGTGTGGGCTGGTCGGAAGTTGTAGTCCTCGAATAGATCTTTCTAACGAGGTATTGTGTGTGTCAAACGAAGATTGTATGCCTAAGTTATGCCCCCGAGAAGTTGATGTACCAATTTACCCAAACGGGGCCCATCATTTTGGCGCTTCATCTCCTAGGGTTAGGTTTTTGGATGTTTAGGGTTTTCCATTGTTTCTCAATAATAAATAGGCCTCCGAGCCTCATTGTAACACAGTTCAGAGGCATGTAGCCACCACATCTCTTCTCAGAGATAAGCTACCATCACCCGAGCTAGTCTTATTTCCATTCTATTTGTAAGCATATTTCAGTGTTTGATATTAATGAAATGAAGTGTTATTTCTGCTGCATCTTTGTATTTATGGTTATATCTATAATTTCTTACGTTCCTATTTAAATTTGGATCAAATTAAGGTACATGAGAGATCCCCACTTTTGGCTTGAAGTTGAGCTTGATCTAGTTCTTCAACTTGTCACTACTCATTCTCTTCCCATGAAAATGTCATACCAGTGCCCATTCCCTCATCTAGACAATTTCAAGAAGTTTGGTTTTACCACCCAAGTTTAGGTTGATAACCTCTTGGCTCTTTTTGATACACTTACGCTTGGTTTTTTTCAATCTCTCCTATGACTGCAACTTGGCCACTTTCAAATAGAGGATGGGGCTCCACTTCAGAGCTTCAAGTCCAATATATTGCCAACAAATCCATAACCACAAAATATATCTTGACATCTAACTACAAAATTGTATAAGAAATCAACCTCATTATATACCTTATTTAATGGGCTTATAATCTCATAACTTGTGTACAATAAACTACTATCCTTATATGACTAGGCATTCATGTTGGTGGATTTGCATGATCTGGTTCATAATGCCTAGCGTGAGGTGAACCATTAATGTAATTACAAGCCTTGAAATGGTCACTAAAGAGACCTTTCTCCTCTTCATCCATTTGGCCCAGGGTCCCCTCAATTTGTTTTATAAAATCTCGTGCCAGCTCACTCAAGATTTCCATGGTGACCTCCTTCATCAACCTAGACCCCATTTGATACATCTAATCACAATATTACGTATCATCCAATTGACTTAAACTATGGTTAGGCCAAATCAATCCACTTTCTAATAAATTGTTAGAATAGTCCATCACTTCCTCCTCAAAACCCATTATGTAGTGCATGTAATCCTTGCCTAACAACATCAATGTCAAGTTTAGCATGCATCCTCCACAACAACTCTTGCGGAAATCCTCTGACCCTTCACCTCTCATCTTCAATTATCTCCATCTCTTGATTGCTTTCTCTCAACATAACCACACTTTATCTCAACCAGACATTTTAAAATATTTTCAATTATGACATATATACACCTACCTATATATGATGCATGTTCACATATATTTTCATCTATTCCCTAAAACCTACCTATGGTGCATTTTCACATGGGTTACTGCAATGTCCTTGTCATTATGCATATGAGATACAACTTATTATCATTTGTTTTATATAAGGGGGAATCGATAACTAGAACACACTATCATTTATGCCACTAAAGATTGCATTGCAGTGTCGCCACTATAACCCCTTATCCCAATATAATAGCTCACAAACTATACTAGATCATTTAGCCAAGATTTGAATTGAAGTGGGCTATATTAACATTGTTAGTCCCAACCACCCAAGCTACCCCGAATGAGAAAAATACATCTTATTGGGTCCAAAGGAGGGAGATGTGTAGGGGTTAGAAGTAAACAAATTTAAATTCATTTTTTTTTATATTGTAAGTTTGTTTTTATTAATAAAATTATTAACAAATTTTTAGATAAAAGAAAATCATAATATACATATCACATTAAAAATATAAATATAAATAATAGTTATAAACGAGCCTAGATCCATCTTAACTCCAGATCTACATCTTAACTCGAGATCTAATCTCTTTTCACTTTAAAAAATGTTTATATATCAAGAGATTTGATCCCTCTCAGGATTTGGTAGATCTAAAGTTAAGATGGATCTAGGCTAGTTTTAAAAATAATATAATTTATTGTTTTCATTTCATGTCTCAGATATATTTAAGTCTTAATGTTTTGTTTATTAAATATTATTTTTATCAACGAATATAAATTATAATACATTAATAGTCATTTATGTTGAAAATAAATAAATAAATATTAATTTATTATTTCTTTAAATTATTAACTTTTAATGGTTGAAATTCAAATTTGTTAATTAATAAAGATTAGTTATTATCTTAAACTTAATATATATAGTCATACATATAGTCACATTTTATATTAATTATTTTAATGGACCACACATATAATTTGTATAATAAATTTATCACTATGTTAAATTTTGATGGTCAAATTCAACTACCCTACATTAATATTAGTTATTTTTTATTAATCATAATTGATTTTTAAAATATTATTAGATTATCATTTTAATTTCTATTAAATGAAATATTATATATAAATATCACTTAAGTCTATTATTTACTAAACCATTCATTTTAGTGGCTCTATTTGATTTTGTATTTTATATTTATTTAATATATTAGTTTTTGCCCATGGTCTTGTTAGAGCCCATGGTTTTGTATTTTACATTTATCCAATTTATTAATTTTTGTTTGTTAAAATTTCTTTTTATAAATTAAGATGACCAAGATAAATTATTCTTAGGTGAAATTATTTGACTTTCGTTTACATTTTACATATTATATGTTTTCATTTGACTATTAATTAAAACATATGAAGCCTACCTTTTTTTTTGCTTTCTAACTCAGTATGGAAGAGATGATACAATGTCTGGTCCTTTAAACATTTTGACTAGGGCGAGTTATATAAAAATAAAATTAAAAATAATATAAAAAATAAAATTAATAACGTGAAAACATTTTTACTTGGTCAAAATAAAATAAAATAAAATAAATAAAAGCTTCATGGTATTGACCCATGGTATTCGTGTGGAATATAGCTTATTTAAAGGGGGAAATTAAACCAACCTGGATCCATCTTAACTCGAGATCTACTAAGTGCAGTAAGTGCAAATCTCTTTTAGAGCGAAAATATATTTGACTATAGTTATTAACAAGCTAAATCAATGTTATTATTAAAAAAAAAGGCATCAAGTTTCTAAAAGTGCAAATCTCTTTTAGAATGAAAATATATTTGATTCTTGTTATTAACAAACTAAATCAATATTATTATTAAAAAAAAAAATACAAACGTATTAAATTTTAGATATTAAAAAAGTTTTTTTTTAATATAGTTATTTATTTTTGATAAAATAAAGTTTCAATCTACTTTTTTTTTTTTTTCTTTTTTTTATTATAATTCTAATGATCTATTTCTTTTTAAAATATATTAAAATTTTAAAGATAAAATATATATAATCAAAATTCCATTAAATTAAGGAAAATTACAATTTTTTACAAAATAAATAAATTCACTTTCCACTGAAAACCATGATATTCATACAGGTAGGTTATACCTCCAAAAGTAGGTTATATAAAACACGTTATATTGTTTTTTATTTTGGTGAAAAACTTTGACTTTCAATTAGCTCATAGAAACAATATCGTCTTTCAAAGTCCACTATCCCTAAACACTTTTATAAGTCCAAGCACTTAATTTGTTTGGATCAATCCAAAATCCTAGCCTCTATTCCATTCTATAACTCTCTTATTATAGGTGAAGTCCTCGAAATAGAGAAGAATCCTCATAATTTTAATAAGAAGGATGGTTACAGCCAATCCTGTAAAGTGTAATCTACCATCTCACCCATTGATTCCTAACCCTCCCTTGGTTACATTTCCTAAATTGAAATTTTGGTCATATTAACATATTCTTAATTTATTATCTTATTAACTTTAATTTTACTTTTTATTTATTTATTATTTTTGATTGTTTAATTATTATCTCTTTTAAATCTTTTAACTTCTTTATGTTCATTTAATACTTATTTTAATCGTATCTCTTTTTTTCCTCATCTTTTATTCTCATTTTTAATCCTTATAATTTTCTCATTAACATTTATTTTATTTAAAACTTGTATTTTTTTTGTTAATTTTAATTAAAAATTTCATTTTAAATGTCAACTAACAACTTTTTTTATTAATTAATTCTTATTTGAAATCTTATTGATCTGAAATGGGGCACTAAAGACTTCTTGTCTACTCAACTGGAACCTCTCCCACTCCAAAGCTTATATATTCCCAAGATCTATGCTTATGAGTGATAATTTATGGAATAAATAACTTGAAATAGGTGTATGCTTGTGTTTGTACTTTAACTGTTAAGTGCTTTAAGTTTATTTGCTTGAATTGATATAAAACATATAACAGCAAATACAATGCAGCAATAAGCAATCACACATAACAACAATATAATATGGAGTTCACCCAAACCTCTTGGGCTACATCTCCTTGAGCTCTAATCAACTCGATTAGACTCTTTGGGATTATGGCTGAATTCTTTTCCAAGTTCCACACTCAACTCTAATAGGTTACGATTGAACCATTGGGCTTAGAATACCATTTTTATCCTTGGTCGTTTGGCTTTCTAGCTCTCGGCTCTTGGCTCTCGCTCTCGGCTCTCGCTCTGGCTCTCGGCTCTGGCTCTGGTTCTTGGCTCTGGCTCTGGCTCTGGCTCTTGGCTCTGGCTCTTGGCTCTGGCTCTGGCTCTCGGCTCTGGCTCTGGCTCTGGCTCTCGGCTCTGGCTCTGGCTCTACAACTCTGCTGCGCTCAGCTCTCTGGGAAATCACCCCTTTTTTATCACCCCAACCTCTGGTGGCTTCTCGGATTTCACAAGCTTCTAGTTTCACTCGACCTCCAAGCGACCCCTTCTCAATTGTGCTCTCTATGTTATCTCTTGGCCTTTGCAAATCCCTGCTAATTGTGTTCTTTGTGTTTTTATAACACATTTGTTTTCACCTCCCAAAAGCATGGAAGACCGATCATTTGATCAAAGAATCCATTTTCCAATTGAAAGGAACGGCAACACGGGGTAACCCAATTGTTTTGCCTTCCTCCTACAGAAATCCCGAATTCGAACACGTAATGGCAATACATAGGAAAACTCACGAAAACACATCATGAGTCTTTAAGCCGGATCTCAAATTATATGAAATCACGCTTATAATCCCATCGGGTCCGCCTTTGGTCACAATATCACAATCGCACAGGCGTAAGCCCAAGAAACCCAAAAACACAGAAAGACAAAGAAAATCCGCAAATCCGGATTCAAATTATATGCAGTCGCATTTATAATCCCATCAGGTCCGCGCTTTATCGCAAGTCGCAATCGCGTTGCGTAAGGGCCAAAGGTATACCTCCCATGCTTTTTTCCTCGATGCAATCAATATCGCCAATCCCTTTATTGGCATATCGCGAGTCGCTTTATCGGCATATCGGTCCCATCGCATGTGATCCGATCTCCGATCGCTCCGATCGACACTATCAGAGTATCGCAATATCACTTATCGACGTTTCAGCATATCGGCAGTCGACATATCGCTGGTTCCATGGCCCGCAGTCTTGCCTCTCCGATTTGCGATCACCAATTGCATATCGACTGTTGATTCCCTTTTGCTCCAACGGCTGACAACGCTCATCGCAATCGCCCCATCGCAAGTCTTCACGCCTTTGGTTAAGTCTTCCCTTTGGCTTTTGCCTGATTTCTTTTTCGACCAATCAAACAAGGCCATGTGGCCCAATCCCGACCTGCCATGTGTTAGCTGTGGATTGGCCCATGAGCCTATACCAAAAATCAACATTTTCAATATAGTTTGAAGATTAATGAAATTGTCTCCTTTTCTAAGGACATTGGACAATTTTCATTTTACAATAACTCCTTCATCCGAAGTCCGTTTTAGCCCATTCAAATTGCGTTAGATTTAGAATGAAGAGATCTATGCAACGAGACTATTTTTAAAATCATCCAATGACTTTCATTTTTCATCTGTGAGGAAAATTCATAGACTTAGAAGTCTATGTTAGATCCATTTTGGATCACGCCTTCCCACTAAAAAGATTTTGGACTCCAAAAGACTGATATATTGATCTGAACAGTGAATGAGAGTACCTAACCCTCTTCTTTCAGCCTCCATACACTTGCCTTGCATAGTGCCTCTGGACCAAAGCCTTTGAACACTCCCTTCTTGGATGTGCTTGTTCTCCTGGGAAGAACTGTCTTCCTCCTTGACTTCTTGCAGAACTCCTACTGAGAAGGTCACAGAAGGTAGTTTGAACTTCTCTGCCTTGATCATTGATCCAAGGTGGCTCAAACCAATGTGAAGTTACATCTGCTTCACAAAATTTTCATTTGTACCTGTTTGACATACTGTCAACAACAACTGTTAACAACAATAGGATTACATACAACAACTGGATGGCCTAAATTCCCACTTCAACAAAAGAAATAGATTCCACATTTTGTGAACACCTCCATGTCTTTACATCTGCATACAAATGATTGACTAGATAACAAGCCAACAAAACATGCCTTTAAAACAATTGACCCTTCAAGTCAAGCATGTAGAAAAAGAATTCTACAGTTCTTTTTCAAAAATGAAACACTTCATCATCATTTCCATCTTGGAAACCAAATCAACTTTTCTCAAGTCAATATTGCATTACATGCATGTTTACAACAAAGTAATCAACCCTTCAAGTTAATCACACATACATGTTCAAATACAAGGAAATCATCAACATCCATGTGTTCATGCATTTCACCTTTCAACTTTCGCTTAAGTACACTGTACTTTCAAAGCTGAGATGAACATAATGTTGCAGCAATAAAGTGAGTCTCCTACTCAACTTTTCCATTCACCTTCTTGGTAAACCCTGCAACTTGCATTCCATTAACAAAGAAATGCAAATAGATGCATTATATCAATAAACATGCAACCTTTAACTGGATAAGAACTCTAACCATTTCTTACCAGTCTATTTCTTACCAATCCATTTCAAAGGTCCTTCCTTTGTCTGCACATCAGCATCAACATGTGAATCATCTTGAAACACATCACTCATGGAATCTTTCTTTCCATTCTTGTCATTCTCTCTTTCTACCTTCTTCAAGTTTTGTGGAAGCATTGTTGGATTCAAAGTCCAACACTTTTCAACAATGTGTCCTTGCTTATGGCAGTAAGTGCAATGCATGTGCATCTTCTTGACAACATGATTTGCCTTGTCCAGTGGACCTTTGGCTTCTTGCTTCCTTTCTTTCAAAAGTTTCCTGTATGTGGTCATTCTCTTCCAACATCTAGAAACATTATGGTTATCCAACCCACAAAAGGAACATGCAATTCTTTTCCCATACTTATGTGGAAATTTACCATGCTGAACATAATCAAAAGGAATATGGTTAAAACCAGATTTATACCTTTCTCTTTCACCTTTATTGCCTTCATGAGGAGGTGAATTGAATGAAGAAGTAGCTCCCTTTGGAACACCATCAACCTCTTCAATGGTTTCAGAGTTTCCACAACTCTTTGGTTCAAGTGCATGCTTATGAACATCTTCTTCCTGAAAATGATGTTTCAAGCTATTGCATTCCCCAAGAATACAATCTTTACACTTTTGAGATAGAAGACCTGACATGAAACTCCTTCTAGGAACTATTTCAATTGTCTTCATGGCAGCTTTGGAACTTTCTCCATAAGATTGTCCATAGCCAAGACCCAAATACTTAGGCCTTTCCTCAACCATTATTGGCTCAACAATATCCTGTGCATGTTTGCCCAAGCCTTTTCCTTCATAGCCCATCTTGGACATTAACTTGGAACCTATGCCTTTGGTATGTTTTTGAAAAGAACCAATATAAACATTCTTAGAAGAATTTGAAGACAAAGAAGAATTGTTTACCTCTTCTTCAAGCTGATACTTGACTAAGGCTTCTTTGGCAACAAAGAGTTGTGTCTCAAATTCATGCATCCTTTTCAGGTTCATATTTGCAAAATGAAGTTGCCTCTCCATTTCCTGCAGTTTGTCAGAAAGCAACAGCTTCTCTTCCTTCATGGAATTCAACTGCTCTCTAAGTATGATGCTCTTCCTTCCATCCTCATACATTTCTCTCACCCTATCCATCATGGTGAACAAGTCTTGCTTCATGTCTTCATCAAAGACTCTTGTGAAGAAAGAAGAATTTGAGGACTCACTTGTAGAAGTTGTCATTATCTAAATGATCAAAAGAACTTTAACAAAATGCAATAGAGAACTTCAATACAATTCAGAATAGTACTTCACTAGATTCTGAATCAAATGAATTTAGAGTCAAGCTCTTATTCAAGCAGCCTTTTGCAACAAACCCCTTGTGCTTCAAGGATTTCTTTGAGGTCCTTTGGGATAAGAAGAATGCCTTCAACCCTTCTTCCTTCTTGTCCTCTCCTGGACTTAGCTATCAATAGCTTTCACCTCTGCAAACTCAAACAATAGTCAATTTACAAACAACCAAATAACGAAATTCTTTCTACTGTTTGAACACCTTTCAAGTCAAACAAGCATATACTGGTACCACTTGCATCATGATACCACCTGCTTCATGATACAACCTGCTTTGGTATAACTTGCTCTGATACCACCTTCTTTGAAGGTGGGTTTAATCAACTTGATGCTCTGATATAACCAACTTTGATACCACTTGATCTGAAATGGGACACTAAAGGCTTCTTGTCTACTCAACTAGAACCTCTCCCACTCCAAAGCTTATATATTCCCAAGATCTATGCTTATAAGTGATAATTTATGGAATAAATAACTTGAAATAAGTGTATGCTTGTGTTTGTACTTTAACTGTTAAGTGCTTTAAGTTTATTTGCTTGAACTGATATAAAACATATAACAACAAATACAATGCAGCAATAAGCAATCACACATAACAACAATATAATATGGAGTTCACCCAAACCTCTTGGGCTACGTCTCCTTGAGCTCTAATAAACTCGATTAGACTCTTTGGGATTATGGTTGAATTCTTTTCCAAGTTCCACACTCAGCTCTAATAGGTTACGATTGAACCATTGGGCTTAGAATACCATTTTTATCCCTGGTCGTTTGGCTCTCTGGCTCTCGGCTCTTGGCTCTGGCTCTCGGCTCTGGCTCTGGCTCTTTGCTCTGGCTCTAGCTCTGGCTCTCGGCTCTGGCTCTGGCTCTGGCTCTACAACTCTGCTGCGCTCAGCTCTTTGGGAAATCACCCCTTTGCCATCACGCCAACCTTTGGTGGCTTCTCGGCTTTCACAAGCTTCTGGTTTCGCTCGACCTCCAAGCGACCCCTTCTCAATTATGCCCTATGTGTTATCTTTTAGCCTCTGTGAATCCCTGCTAATTATGTTCTCTGTGTTTTCATAACACATTTGTTTTCGCCTCCCAAAAGCATGGAAGACCGATGGTTTGATCAAAGAATCCGTTTTCCAATTGAAAGGAATGGCAACACGGGGTAACCCAATCGTTTTGCCTTCCTCTTGTAGAAATCCCGAATTTGAACACGTAACGACAATACATAGGAAAACTCATGAAAACACATCATGAGTCTTTAAGTCGGATCTCAAATTATATGAAATCGTGCTTATAATCCCATCGGGTCCACCTTTGGTCGCAATATCGCAATCGCACAGGCGTAAGGCCAAGAAACCCAAATACACAGAAATACAAAGAAAATCTGCAAATCCAGATTTCAAATTATATGCAGTCGCATTTATAATCCCATCGGGTCCGCGCTTTATCGCAAGTCGCAATCGCGCTGCGTAAGGGCCAAAGGTCTACCTCCCATGCCTTTTTCCCCGATGCGATCAATATTGCTGATCGCTTTATCGACATATTGCGAGTCGCTTTATCAGCATATCGGCCCCATCGCATGTGATCTGATCTCCGATCGCTCCAATTGGCACTATTGGAGTATCACAATATCACTTATCAGCGTTTCGGCATATTGGCGGTTGACATATCGCTGGTTCCATGGCCCGCAGTCTTGCCTCTCCGATTTGCGATCACTGATTGCATCTCGACCGTTGATTCCCTTTTGATCTGACGGCTGACAACGCTCATCGCAATCGGCCCATCGCAAGTCTTCACGCCTTTGGTTAAGTCTTCCCTTTGGCTTTTTGCGATGCGATATAATATTGCCCGATTTCCTTTTCGACCAATCAAACAAGGCCACGTGGCCCAATCTCGGCGTGCCATGTGTTAGCTGCGGATTGGCCTGTGAGCTTCTACCAAAATTCAACATTTTCAATATAGTTTGAAGATTAATGAAATTGTCTCCTTTTCTAAGGACAATGAACAATTTTCATTTTATAATAACTCCTTCATCCGGAGTCCGTTTTAGCCCATTCAAATTGCGTTAGATTTAGAATGAAGAGATCTATGCAATGCGACTATTTTAAAAATCATCCAATGACTTTCATTTTTCCTCTGTGAGGAAAATTCATAGACTTAGAAGTCTATGTTAGATCCATTTTGGATCACTTATTTTCAATTCTTGTTTTAACTCCTACTCTTTTTAGATCTTATTTTCAATTAATAAACATTATCAATAATTTAAATTTAAAATTGTTTTCAGTCATTAACTTTGTAACTAACTCTTATTATTTAATTCTTAGACGGATCACAAAAACCACACAGTTCTATTTCAGAAATCTTCATATATATATATATATATATATATATATATTATTTTTTTATATTTTGATTACTATTTTATGTGATTTTAAATTGAATTGTCTAATATACAAATTATTTCTACTTGCGAAGTGCCATAATAATTTATGATTTTTACAATACTGTGGTCAATACCATGGGTTATCAATATCATATGCCCAAAAACCATTACTTATAAATATTTTATTTTAATTTAATTTTATAACATTTTTAAATTAAAACTTAATACTATAACAAGATTTTACTCTATTTTACCATTGATATTATTAACTTGTAAATAGGCTTTGATATAATACCATGGGCCAGTACCATGGCTTATCAATATCACTTGCCCAAAAACCATAATTCATTTCAAAATCAAAATATTTTATAAATATTTTATTATGTTAATTTTATTTGGGTGGGGAATTGAACCGGTGACTTCATGGCTTATCAATATCACTTGCCCAAAAACCATAATTCATTTCAAAATCAAAATATTTTATAAATATTTTATTATGTTAATTTTTTTTTAAGCTTAGTAGGACTACATCTTCATCATGTCCAATATATCACCTAATTTGGGTGGGGAAATGGGGAATTGGACCAGTGATTCCACATCAAGGAGTGTAGAACACCCAATTACTACCTTTTTCACCAAAATTCGAAGATACGATCTCAAGCAAGATTGTGATTTTTTGTAGTTTAAAATACATTTTTGAATACATAAATAGATTTAGTACTCTAAAAACTCCAAAACATCACATTGACAAATTAAACAGTTTAAATTCAAATTTTTAAAATTTCTACCTCATTTTAATTAAAATTAACTAAAAATATATTATAAAAAAACTATTTCATTTATAAATTAAACTACACTTATATTATATATAATTTTAAATTTATCAATAAAATTATTATTTAAAATTATAAATTATTTTTATATAAAAATCAATATATAATAACAACACGACACTCCATATTATATTTATTCAATATCATACACAAAACATAAACATGATACACCAACTAAGAAGATGGCAAATAGTTAGGTGAGACCTTGGTGGGACTCTCTCATCAATAAAATATCACATAATCGAAAAATATTTGCCATTAAAAGAACAAAACACGTGCTCAAAATTGGATCAAACTTCAAGTCAATGGGCACATATTCCAAGTTGGTCGAGCGTGCTGCAACTTTGAACTAGTGGAACTTTTTATAATGGCTCCAAATTAGATTCTCATTGCTTTGGCATTTGTCTTTTTTAAATAAGATTTTGGAAAAATATATTTTATCAAGTCTTTGTAATTTAATTTTTTTATTAAAATTTACATATAGAAGAATAATAAAATAGTTAATTTTATTAAGAAAATGTATATTTCCATATTTCCAGACACTCTTGTTTGATTGGATTGAGTAGAGTGTCTTTCAATCCAATAGCACAGAACAATACTTAGAAATAAGACATTAATTTAGTTAATTTTATTTTTAAAAATTGAAATTAAAAATTAATCTTTTACAAACCTAAAGAAATAACACTAACACATTAATTTAATATTTTAAAATTGAAATTAAAAATTATTATTTATTTATTTTTTTTTTTTTTTTTTCCGAGGAAAAAAGCAAAACTCTTTATTAATGACTATAAAAAGTTTTTGTACATATTGTTCATGAGCCATGCATTGGCTCATATTGGTCCCAAACTGCTCAACCCATAGGGAGCTATTCTGCTGTTATAAAAATCTGTAGGAGTCTTCCTCCCGGGAGGATGCAAAGTCAGTATACAAACATGACATAATGAAACCTGGGGTCACCTTCAAACGAAGGATAAACAACCCCATACTACATCAAAAAGAATGTATAAGTCTGTTATCCAGTGATAATATAGCAAAAAGGAATATATAGAGTCTGTTATCTGTATGCTATAAACCGGAAAAAAGAAAACTGTAAAGTAAAATATATACAAAAGCAAAATCAGATAACAATATCTGAGAGAAAAGCTGTCAAAAATGTAGTTATAAACTGAGATCAAAGAGGCTGTGCGTAAGGAGGCTGTTCTGTTCTGTAAGACTGTCCCTGTCTGGTCTCTTCTATTGCCCAGCTGCCCGGATCCTGTTGAAGACCAGCTTTAGAAAGCTGATCTGCCTCTTCGTTCCTGTCCCTGTATATATGGCAAATTGTAAACCTGTTAAAATAAGTCTTCAGATAAGAAATTTCTTCTACAATTGTTTTCAAAATCTGGTTTTGACATGTTGCAGTCCCATTGACCCAGTTAATGACATTTAGTGAATCTCCAAAAATCTGAATGGTGTTGATGTTTCTGTGATGGAGCCAGCATAAAAGGTATCGTAAGGCCGAAAGTTCAGCAAAGTTGTTTGTGCCTGTACCCAACCCAACAGAAGCTTTTAAAGAATGTTCCGAATTGATGTGTATACACAGTCCTGCACCAGCTCTGTTATTTTGGGAAGCCCCATCAAAGTATCCACACGGTATGCCCTCCTGAATATTGATATGTGTTTGTTTTGATTTGGGTTTTTTGGCCTCGGGTGGAGGCAAGGCAGAATAAATGGCTGAGATATTAGTGGCTATAACAGAAGAAAGTGTATCCTTATCTTGAAACAGGCTCTTGTTTCTGGCAAGCCATACTCCCCAACAGAAAATAAGGGGCAGGTTCCTCATATTCCCTTCAGGATAGGATTTCCACCATTTCCTCCAAGCCACATCCAAAGGATCATGCCCCCACTGAGCTTTTACCTTGAGAAGAGCAGTGACCTCCTCCCATATCTTCCTTGAGAAAACACAGGTGGTGAAGAGATGGCTGGTAGTTTCCTCATCAGATTTACATAAGGGGCATCGCCCTGGCCCAACTAAAAACCTTGTCTGTAATGTTTCCCATGTTGGAACCTTCCTTTTTAAGATGCACCAGAGAAAGAGCCTAGACTTGGCAGGGCATTTTAATTTCCATATATCTTTGGCCCACCAATCCGGAACTCCCCAGCCTTTCTTTCCCATTAGAAAAGAATATCCATCTTTTGGGGAATACTCCCCAGAATTGCTTTGTGCCCATAACAAGCAATCAGGTTCCTCCTTAATCCTGACATTAGATCTTTGCAATTCTTTAATGAAACCCGCCCATTCATTCTTCCATCTAATGTTTAACCCTAATTCTTCATCATCCTTCCATGCCTGTCCCCAGATAGTGGACTGGCCCACTCTTTCCACCTGATTTAGTGATGAAATACCTTTAGAATCAAGGTGTCGAAGAAGCCCTGGGGATAAAGCAAAAGCTTCGTTGCATCCTATCCAAGGGTCTCTGCCAATCCTGATCTGTCTCCCATCTCCCACCTTCCAAGCTAATCCTTGCTCAATCACTGAAAAGGCTTCCACCGTGGCCTTCCAGACTACTGAAGAATTTTTTACCTTCTTGTTTTGACTCCGGATCCACTCTTCCAAAGGCATTGGATCTATGTACTTCCTTTTCACCACCCTTGTCCATAGGTTTTCCATGGTTATTAGTCTCCATCCTGATTTTGCTGCTAGAGAGATGCTAAACTCAGGGAGTCGTTTTATCCCCCATCCTCCCCATTCTTTAGGTCTGGCTACTTTGTCCCAAGCTACCCATGGTAAACCCGAGGAATCCTTTGTTCCTGCCCATAGGAATCTGCAACAGATTCTTCTAATTTTCTCCATTACTCCTTTGGGAATCCAAGTTAGGGCTGCCCAATACACTGGGATGGCTAATAGGACTGATTTAAGAAGGGTCAATCTACCAGCTCTGGACAGCCATCTAAAGCTCCAGTGAGATATTCTGGATTCTATCTTTGCTATGAGCCAGTTCCAATCATCTTTTTTGTAGGCAGCTGGCTTTAACCAAAAGCCCAGATATTTGAAGGGAACTTCCAGGGGTTGACTAGGGAAAGGAAATAGTTCAGCCATTTGATTCCTTCCCCTTCTTTCAAAATCTGCCATACAAGCTTGTGATTTCCCAGAATTAATCTGCATTCCAGTTGCTTTTAGAAATAGATCAAAGATACATTTTAATTCCTTTAATTCACTACCAGTACCATTGGTGAAAATCAAGATATCATCAACGAAAAGAAGGTGAGTGATGTAGAGATTAATTGCTACCTCGATACCTTTTACCTTTTCCTCTCTTCTGGCTTTGTGAATCAGTCTACTGAGTCCTTCTGCCACAAGGAGGAACAGGAGAGGGGATAAAGGGCACCCTTGTCTGAGACCCCTCTGGCTGTTAAAGAAGGAGGAGGCTGCTCCGTTGACCAGTACAGCAAAGCTAACATTTGTGATGCACCCCATGATCCAACTGACGAAAGGATAGCTGAAGCCCACATGTGTTAGTAGCATCCTTAGATATAGCCAGCTGATCCTATCATATGCTTTGGAAAGGTCGATTTTAAGAACAGCTCCCTTCTTTTTCTTCATTTTGATACTGTGGATAACCTCCTGGGCTACACCAATGGCTTCATGTATTTGTCTGCCATCCAAGAACCCAAATTGTTCCATTGATATATTTCTTGACAGAATTGGTGCAATTCTGAGAGCTATAACCTTTGAAATAATCTTGTAAATGCAATTACATAAAGAGATAGGTCTAAAGTCTTCAAAACTGTCTGGCTCATCCTTTTTGGGAATAAGGGCAATAAAAGTAGAGTTAAAGGGTCTGTAGACAACTCCTTTCAGTCTGGACTCTTCAACTACTTCAGTTATCTCTGCTCCAATCTGTTCAAAAAAATGGAGAAACAATTCTATAGTCCAGCCATCAGGGCCTGGACTTTTGTCTTTGCCCATAAGCTTCATAGCTGTTTCAACCTCCTCCTTAGTAACCGGAATTGTAAGGTCTTCTGCTTCATCTTCCTCAACGAATCTAGGAAAACTTTGCACAGTTTTGAATACTTCTGCAATAGTAGCCTCCCCCGGATCTGCAAAAATATTTTGAAAATGTCTTTTTCCTAAGCCTGAAAGCTCTGGAAAGGAACTGACTTCTCTCCCTTCTTCATCTTTAAGGTGCCAGATAGTATTTGAAGATTTCCTTCCTTTTGCAAAATTATGAAAAAACCTAGTGTTCTCATCTCCAGATTTTAGCCAAATTGCCCTACTTTTAATCCTCCACTCCTCTTCCCTTTCCAACAGAAGTTTGTTTTGCTGCTTTTCTAATTGAAGGATTCTGTCCTTTGAGACTTGTGAGGAGTATCCATCTGACTCCATACTCTCCAACTTCTTCAGCTCCTCCCTTATACTGATCAACTCCTCATTTTGTTTTATTTTCCTGTCCTTTGCCCAGGAAATTGTAGCTTTCTTCAATCTTTTTAAATTCTCCATGAATAAAAAACATTTATCCTCTCCAGCATTGAGATCAGGGTGGTTCCAAGATTCTTTAAACAGATTGCCATAAGTAGGGTCTTGGAGCCAAGCAGGATTGAACTTAAAAGGAGCCGGGGGTTTGTGAGGAGGAATAGATATGTCTAAGAAAATTGGGAAATGATCCGAATTCCCTATTTCCTCCACCCACTGTCTGATCAAAGGAGCTTTTGAAGATAATGACTCCGTTAACAGAAAGCGATCTATCCTTTTGGCAATCCGTCCTTCTCCTATCCTGCGATTTCTCCAAGTAGGCTTAATCTTAATTGGGGAGGGATCGATTAAATTCTTCTCCGTGATGAGGTTATAGAAAAAATCAGTAAGGGGATCTTCTCTCGCAGATGGGCCCCAAGCTTCAGCTCTACCCATAGAAAAATTTAAATCACCTCCCATGATCATCAAGTGTGAATTCATAATAGTTTTTGTCATCAATTCTTCCCAGAAAGATTCCCTGCCCTGACATGGCCCATAGATATTTACAAGGGTGATGGGAAAAGAGAAGTCTGGGGATATTATCTCCATACCCAAAACATTTTTCATCCCCCAGTGATTTAAGACTTTTACCCGCCCTTCTCTGTACCCGATTGCAATGCCCCCCGAATGGCCAGAGGCATCCATAGCAATGAAAACCCACCCAGGCAGAAGGGTTTTAAGCATAGGTTCAATCTCAGAAGCTTTCCCCAGGGTTTCTTGTAGAAAAATAACATCTAATTTAGAATTAGTTATCCAATCTTTCAAGGCCAGTTTTTTAGGTTTGCTGGCCAAACCTCTGCAGTTCCAGGATGTCAAGATCATTTAATAACACCCTCTGGGGGGTGTGTTGCTCTAAGAACCCCCGTGATCGAATGTTGTTTTCCATCTGCAACATCCAATTTTGCTTTTAGCTTTGCCTTGGATATGTCTGATTTCCTTCCTCGTTTGTTTTTGGAACTGTTTTGTAAATGGATTGGTCCCAAACCACCTACAGGCCCCTGACCCTCATGGTTCCCTCCCGATGACCTCAGGTTATAAGGGCAAGGTGGTCGGGTTACAGTGAGTGAAAGTGGAGGCCATTTGTCTTCACAATTTATATCCAGGGACGGTAAAGCTTCGGCTATGGTTTCCACACTTGGGCATGTCATTGTATGATCCATATTATCATCATTAATATTATCTTGCTCTTGATTTGATAAAGAAGCAGTATTTACATTAACAGAGTTTTGTTCAGGAGGATTAAGAGAAGGAATAGGAGTCCCGGAAGACATACCCTTTTCCGGTTCGTCGAATAGAACTTGTTTTGCATATTCTTTCTCAACGAACTCTTCCACCGCTTCCGCTTCTGTATTGGTCTTCTCCACAGCTACCTCCGGATTCATGTCATTTACCACAGCATCCTCCTGAGTTTGAACTCCTTCGTCCTCTGGCTCCTTTACAATCTCCTCTGTCTCCATATTCTTTGGTACTTGTGTTTCCGGCATTTCGTGCTCCATCGTCAACTGAACCTCTGCTTGTGCATTATCTCTATTAGCTGTAGTCCTTCGGAAATGTCGTCTTCTTCTCATCTGTGGGCAATCTTTTGCCAAGTGCCCATACTCATGGCACCGATGGCATCTGAATGGCAGGTATTCGTAGTCTAATATCTGCTCGTATACATAGTCATCGAATTGAAGGTTGATTTTTTGTGCCAATCCTCCACTCGGGTTGAGCATGACAAGAATGCGTGCTATTGCCCTGTTCTTCGATGTCAAATATGTCATATCCGCTTCCAGATAAGCCCCCAACCTGTTTCCAATAGTTTTGAATACTTCCTCTGTCCATAGAAAAGATGGTAACCCCGGAGCACGCACCCAAACTGGAAACTCGTCCGTTCTCTCCTTTATTGCATCAAATAGAGGGTTCCATTTCTTTAGCAGAACTGGAATGTTCCCTATGTGCCAATTTCGCTGAAGCACCCAATCTGCCGAGTCTCTATCTTCGAATCGAAGCTTAAACCATCCCTTTGCAAGTACTAATGCTTCAAACTGTAAAGGGCTATCTGTTACGAAGCATTTTTCACCCCAATCTTGTAGAAAATCAGAAGTGAATTTCTTACCTCTGGCCCTGCCGACCAAGGTACAGTCTGCAACAGCTAGGGCTTCTACCATGGACACCTCCATCCCAAGGATCAAATTACCTGCAATCGCCTGAGATCCAATGGGTCTCTGCGGCTTCCTTTTTGCCCCTTTGTATCTACACTCTTCCTTCGGAGTTCTTATGCCTTCTCGTCCATCGTTTCTCGCAGGTGTTAACTGTGCAGTGCCCAAATGGGGTTCTGACTCCGGCTGAGACGGGATCTGACCCAAGAGCCCCGATTCGCCATTCCCAGAGGGGAAGAAATCCGACTCCAGCCCATCATAACCTACCTGCCCCCCTACTGTAGAAACTCTGGGATCCCTTGCTGAAAAACCTATTTGGTTTTGGGGTTCTCTTGGAAGGGAAGCCCTCGAAAGTGAAGTAATGACTCCTTGAGCCCGAGTATGTACATTGCCTGCCGTGAGCCCTAAGTGGGAGATATTTCCTAAACCCTTCGAGGCTGTAAACCGTGAAATCGGAGTTTTCCCTTTTGGGTCAGTGGACAGACCACCCACATTCGCTCCTCCCGGCACTATTACTTTCGCGACTTGTATGGGGGTTCCCTCTGAACCAGAACTGTGTACCCCGTGACCCGAATCCTTACCATGGGGCAAAAACTGTTGGGTTTCCACCTGTGATAACGCCTCCAGACTTGGAAGTTCAAAGGGTCCAAAGTAATGTTCAATGTTGTGTTCAGTGACATCCTTCCCCCACATGGAGAGGAGGTCTTCTACATCCGGGTCCAGTGCTAACAACTCGGCGGGGTTAACCATGGTTGGGGCCGTTCCAATGCAACCGACAGTCAAACGAGGTAACCTTCACGGGAGACTTGTTGTTGTAAACGGAAAATACTGGCGGATGAGGGTAACAGTATGGAGATTAAACTTACAAAACAAGAGCATTTACCAAACTCGCGAAACCTCCACCTGCCAGTTGACGAAGCTGAAAGGTATTCCCCGCGACGGCAACTGTGCAGAGCTTCTGACCCGTTCACCTAACCGAGACCTGTGCGCGGTTCCGCCCTCTGCCCAGGTATCGAAACCCTAACCAGCTCATTAAAAATTAATTTTTTACCAACATAAAGAAATAAATTAATAATTTAAGAGTGAGAGAAAATTTACAAATTTAAAAGTATTTAACAAAAGAATTTAAAGGTATTTAATTGAAGTTAAAAGCTAATCTTGTATGAATATAAGAAAATAGATTAATATTTTCATGATTTTTGAATAGTTCACTTAGCACTCATTGCATCGGGTGATGCTCAAAAGGGTGAAGAAGTGGGATTGAAACTAGTGAAATGAATCACATAGTGTCAATCTTGCACCTAGTAACTAGGAGTTCCTGGAGGTCACCCATCCCAGATTGTCTCTGGCTCAAGTGCGCTTCACTGTGGAGTTTTCCCCACAATACTTGCTAATGTTTTGCAAATGGAGTAGTAAGCTAAGTGGCCCTGATTGTGGGGAAAACTCCACAGTTAAGCGCGCTTGAGCCAGAGGCGATTTGGGATGGGTGACCTCCCGAGAAGTCTTGGTTACCGGGTGCAAGCCCCGGAAGTGATGATTGACACTATGTGATTCATTTCACTAGTTTCAATCCCACTTCTTCACCCCCAGAAGTGATGATTGACACTATGTGATTCATTTCACTAGTTTCAATCCCACTTCTTCACCCCTGTGAGCATCAGCTGATGCAATGAGTGCTAAGTGAACTATTCAAAAATAATGAGAAATTAGTCAGTTATGACTACCTCTCATGGAAATGGTCATGTGATTCATTTCACTAGTTTCAATCCCACTTCTTCACCCCTATGAGCATCACCCGATGTAATGAGTGCTAAGTGAACTATTCAAAAATAATGAGAAATTAGTTAGTTATGACTACCTCTCATGGAAATGGTCATAGATGAATGACTTACTTAACGCAGTTGAATCCCAAAATGATATGAGTGCTAAGTGAACTATTAAAAAATCATGAGAAATTAGTTAGTTATGACTACCTCTCATGGAAATGACGCAGTTGAATCCCAAAATGATATGTAATATAATGCACTGCGAAAACCCCTCAATACTTAAATTCAAAATAGTGAAGGGAACTCTACTTGAATGGTTCATGAGGCACAATACTTGCTAAGGTTTTGCAAATGCAGGTAGCAAGCTAAGTGGACTTGATTATGGGGGAAAACTCCACAGTAAGCGCGCTTGAGCCAGACGTAATGGGTGACCTCCCGGGAAGTCCTGGTTACCTGGTGCAAGCCCCAGAAGTGACTAGTTTCAATAACCGGAAGTGACTAGTTTGAATCCCACTTCTTCACCCAATACAATGAATGCTAAAACCCCTCGTACTTAAATAGATTAATATTTTAAGAATTAGAAATAAAAATATATGAAAATGAAACTTAGTAGGAGTAAAAATTTAGAATAAATCAATTCACTCTGCTCATAAAAGTAAATAATAATGACGTCATTAATAAATAAATTATAATAATTTTTTTATTATTAAAAAATAAAAATAAAAATAAAAAACCCATCTTATCTTTTTATAGGACTTCATTGTAAAAAAATGCAATCTCTAAATTTTCGATAAACGGTAACCCATAGAGGCCCTCGATCCTTACCTTCGTGCATTTCCACGAAATTACTGTCGCACCCGTGTTCTCCAGTGGTACTTTGGCCGGTTCAACATTTCCAAGAAATAACTCTCTACTGGTACTTAATTAATTCAAGCGATTTCAATGCCTATTTCAACCACCAAAATCATTTGGTACTTTCGTATAAGCTAATGGTCCTCATCCAACCCTGAGCGTTATTCGGCCGCCTACATTTTCTTCCTCAGATCAATCATACTGCTATCTGCATCGCCCACACATTCACTTTTCATTGGCTTTCCCCCCGACATCCAGCTATCTGCATCTCCCACCCATTGAATTATCATTTCAGCTTTCCCCACCTCAGTAAACTCTGACACTATTCTTGATTCCCCAGAAATCGCTTTCTGATCAATCACCCCCTTTTGGGAATTCCGGATCTCACTTCTTTCGCATTGCATTTGCCAGTCGAAATCACCCCCCAAAAAAACCAGTTTGGGAGCTCTCTCTGATCTATACAATTCACACTGGTATCATTATAGATCAATGGGGAACACGATCACCCATCGTAGAAAACGAGACAGCAGCCACACGGAGCACTCTGCGATTTCAAGCTCCCATAATGCTGCTGCCTCTGCACATACAAAGCCTTCTTCCTCAACACCCCCTACAAGACCATCAACAACCCCTACAGGACCACGACAGACCACCCTAGGCAGGCCACCGCAGGATTTGAAGTCCCAGACCATCCTAGGCAGGCCAATGGAGGATGTGAAGTCCCATTACACTATTGGCAAGGAATTAGGAAGAGGGCAGTTTGGGGTCACATACATGTGCACCCACAAGCAGACCAAGGAGCAATATGCCTGCAAATCCATTGCAAAGAGGAAATTAATTCACAAGGATGATAAGGAAGATGTCAGGAGGGAGGTCCAGATCATGCATCATCTGACTGGGCAGCCAAATATAGTGGAGTTAAAGGGGGCATATGAGGATAAACATTCAGTGAACTTGGTCATGGAGCTCTGTGCTGGTGGGGAGCTCTTTGATAGAATTATTGCGAAGGGGCATTACAGTGAGAGAGCAGCCGCTTCACTATGCAGGACCATGGTTAAGGTGGTTCACACTTGCCATTCAATGGGTGTCATCCACCGTGATCTCAAGCCGGAGAATTTTCTGTTTCTCAGCAAGGATGAAAATTCACCCTTGAAGACCACGGATTTTGGCCTTTCGGTCTTTTATAAGCCAGGTAAGCCTCACTTCCCATTGCTCCTATTTTAATTGTCACCCATCAATATCTTCTATAAAACCCTCATATTACTGTAAAGGATGCAATTGTCCGCCTGAGAAGTATATTATAATTTCTCAGCTATCATTAAATTAAAATAGCTCCCCTTCCTATGTAAGTAGGAGAATTGCATAAGATCTATGTTCTATACCCAGCTTTTCCATTTTTTTTGTCAGATAATCAGATGAATTCGACATTGTTTACCGTGGGGGTTTGGACATTGATTAATTAGTTGCTTTGAGGTTTTACTGTGCATAAATTTCTCAAATATTTACTAAATAACTTGTAATAAAATTATAATCTGTACTTTATGTAATTTCAAGTGATATGTATACTATAATTTCATTGTTCTTGATATTTCAGTAAATTGGAGAATCGATAAACAAAGGAATCTAGATCTAGAAAACATAAAGCCTTCTTAAAGTATAGTTATGTATATTTTAATGGCTTATATAAATTTAGAATGGCATCATTTTTGGCTTCTAAAAAGTGGCAGTGAATATGTGCATCAGAAAAGACAGTTTTCAAGTGCTATCGTTATACACTTTCAGAGATACACAGAGACAGAAAATAGAGAAAAATACACAAAATCAAAATTATAAATTTGCAAACAGGTATCAATGTGCTAGTCTTTTAGGTTTTGAAGACAAAGATGAATGATGGTTAATTCATAATTTCACGATAAAAAAATACATATTATTATCAATTCTTTTGTGAACATAACTGTCAAAATTACAGTCTACAAGCCAAAGTGTTAAAATTATAAAATTATAGGACTTGAGGACAAGCACAACCTGAGTGGCCCCTGTCAAAATTATAAAATTATAGAACTTAAGGACAAGCACAACCTAAGTGGTCCCTGACTTAGTGATGAGAAGCACAAGCACAACGTAAACCAGATGCAAATGCAATAGCACTAGTAGAGGCAGTCATAGTTTCAGAATTAACAATCTCCCTTCAAGTTTCAAAAGCCCCCAGAATGACAGTTGCCCCCACAAATTCAAGCTTTTCAAAGGGAAAAAGAAGGCAGGAGAACTCCACAGCCGAAGGCAGACTGAAGAGTGAGAGTATGATTTAAGTTGAGAAATACTCACGAAAAACTAAGAAAAAAGTTCATTACACACACATACACCAGAAATGACAGAGACTAAAATACCTTAATATGCATATACTTTGGGGCCTGGGCCATTAATTTCATTCTCGGATCCCATATGTTTAAAACAAGGCTGTCCTTAATGACCTGATCAGGCCATTGCAAAATAAAACTGTAATAAAAACTTGTCTGGAGCTGTCCCAGTATATAATCTAAAGATCTTAACCATCTTTCGTATCATAAAAAACACAGTTCCTCAAAACAGTTTGTGCCAAAAAGCAAACGTGATCTACCTCTACCCACTAGATTTCTGCAGCCTTACCTAAAAATCTGTGACAATGGTTAACTCCCTTAGGATCCTATAGAGGTAGGATATGATAGAGGAAGGAGAAGAGTTTGGCTTGTTTTTGATCCTCATTTAATATATCAGCTGGTCTGGTCGAAGTGCTTCTGATTGGGTCCAGAAGGGCCTCGAGGCTGCTTGCTTTTGTGGTGTTATGGCTATCTGTACAACAGCCTGCATGAGCCTGATTATCCTCTCCCCAGGTGTCTTGTACTATCCCATCATCAGAAATCATTGTCCATAGCTCTTTCTTAATCATATTGCCTTCCAAATCGATCCAGTCGGAGGCTAAAGGTTATTCTCCCCTTTTGGCATCTGCTCCGGTGTTCGCTGATTTATATGCCACCTTGTTTCCTACTCTTTGTACAGGGTAGAAACCAATTCTCCAAAATGACTTCTTGAATTGAATAACCTCCTCTTTTGGGCAGTCGGGTGTCAATTTTCATCAAAAGGGATCAGCACAAGGATCTGAGAAAGCCATCTGAATCATGTTGATGATAACATTAAAAATTGCAAATACAATAACAAAATTTGCAGATCAACAATAGAGAGAACCATTTTGATGTGTATTCCAAAAGATGTGTCTACATAGCTCCAATGAGGGTGACTGTTCATTTCATATTCCCCAATACCTAATTATTAAGTAGGACATAGTTAACATAAAGTCTGGACAACTTAACTTTATAACATGACTTTTTTTCAGAAGGAAAAAAAGCACTATATTATATTGAGGCAATATATACAAGATGTTCTGATGGATCTCATAGGAAGATCGCTTGTGCATTCAGCATGATATCAGTCGGAGACCTGAAGCAACAAAAACTTAATAGACACAATACAAGATATTCTGATGGATCTCATAATAAGATCGCTTGTGCATACAGCATGATATCAGTCAGAGATATGAAGCAACAAAACCTTAAGGACACAATACAGAAAGATGAGAGCCCTCTGAAATCAAGGACACAAAATCAGAATTAATCTCCACATATACTGCATTCATCGGATAGCAGGAAAAAGAGCTGAGATAGAAGACAGAACATATTTGGAGGAGATATTTGAATCCTCAAAGATTTTTAAGTTCCTCCACTTCCAGATGCTCCATATAGTGATGGGGAGGATTGGTCGCTTATCAGCTTCTTGTCTTCCCCACCAGGCAAAAGCTGCATCAACAGAGATGAAGTTTAGATGCGGAAAAGAAAAAAACAGCGCTAATTCATACCAGATTTGTTGGGAGACCTGGCACTTGAAAAACAAATGATAGTTTGTTTCCTCCTCCATTTTGCATAAGACACATCTGCTGGGTCCGTGCCAAGATCGCTTTCTCAAGGTATCCCAAGATAAATTTTTGTTGTAATAGACTAACCAAGAGAAAATAATAACTTTGAGGGGGCAGCCAAGTTTCCACCAGAACTCTGGAAAAATCTGTCTAGCCAGCCTGATTTTTTTGGAGATGAGGTCCAAGTAAATGTCCTTACAATGGCTCGAGAGTTAGAGAGAGATAAAGACCATACCATATGGTCATCAATCCCAGACCGCGTTAAGCCACCCAGTTCGAGGGAGATTTTGAGGTTATCCCATAGGAAAGACAGGGCCTGCGGAATACCAAGATCGCCAGCATCCTTAAGCGAAGGAGAGGGCCCTCTCCATTCCTTGATAACTCTGTTCCAAGTGAAAATACCAAATCTGTGGAGATAAAAAAGAAGAGGAGCTGGAACCTGCAAAATACCCCTGAAGCCAGCAAAAGAGTCGAAACCAATGAGGATTTTCCGGCCAGAAAAGATCTTCCATTTGAGATTGTTTAGAAAGTATTGCTGAATTCGCCTGAAACTAAGCCAAATAGCAGACCCCTGCTGGATACCAATGGAGCCGAACCTGAACCAGAAGTCCAAGCTTCTTCCTTTTTGATATTTTTGGCGGATAATAGCGCTCCAGGGATTTGAGTCAAAGATGCCTCTCCATAAGGATTTACAGACAAGAGCTTTTCCAAAAAGTCTTATGTCCAACTTTATAACATGACTTTATTGTGAAATAATTTTTTTAATCAAACTCTTAAGTTACAAAGTATGACCTTTATTAAATATCTACTTTATCAGCCTCCCTTAATGTAATGGTCATGTTAGACACAATTGATTGTTCTGACAGAACCAACTTATTTGGACCAAGCAAGTTGTAGAAACTCTCTGCAACCTGTGAGTTGCACAACCAGTCAACAATAGAGTAAGCTCTACAACTTCCCATTATGTTGTCTTCTCTATACACCATGTATCCCTCTTTGATGCAACCACAGCACAAACCTGTGTCCTCTATCGTTGATACCAAGGCATCAACTTTCTAATTCTCCATTGATTCACTAGATGGTTGGAGTTAATGATGGGTAAAATTTTTAGAGTTTCTACCATTGATGCAGAGTCAAGTTTGTCCAATAAACACACCCTTACTTTTCTTGGAGTGCAACAAATTGATGCTAACAAACTAGTCCTTTTGAGCTTAACGTGACCTGTAAAGAGCCCAAACTTTCCATTACACCTCTAGCTGAAATTCACCATTATTTACATTTATTTTGAAAATTCCACCAACCAAACTAAACTCCCATTGTTATCTTTTTTTTCCTCAGGAAAAAGCACAATTTTATTTAATATATAAAATTACATTCTGCACATACATGACAAGCATGTATTCAAATATGAGGATCCACCAGGATGTGTCCAAAAAGAGAGGCCATATAGCCACACAAAAACTGACACAAATATTGTCCTCCAAAAGAACTTGAACTCCCATTGTTATCAATATGTTTTTAGAAGAATTTCTTATTGGAGTTATTGAGAATTATAGCTCGGACAGAAATTTCCACACACGATCATTGTGAACATGCTAGAAGTTGTTCAAGATATTTTTGAAAAATAACTCAATTGCTGGAAATAGTAATTCTATTTTGCAAGCCACTTTAGTAAAAAAACATAAGTCTTATATTTAGCAGTTGAGTCTAAAATTGTATCTCATGCATGACTTATACTAGGAGAAATTTTAAAAATAGATTTTCTGTTTAAAAGTATAAAGAATAGAGGCTCTCAACACATATGAGTAGTTAAGCAGGTTGAGCGGCAGAGAGAGGGAGAGTGCATAGATGGCCAAGAAAGGGGCATTTCCAGGTAGTGTGCAGTCCCATACAGCATACAGAATGGTTTCGTACAGTCAAACAGAAAGTACCATACAGATCCATACAGTTGTACAGAATGAATACAACAGTGCTGTATAGCTGCCATATAGTCAGTACAACAGGGACGTACAGCAGACAGCTGTTGTTTTTGTTTCCCAGTAGTTGTACCTCTCAGACAGCTTGTAAAAGCTCAAGCGCGGGGTGCTTTTGATAACCGTGCAGTGTTGTTATTTTTTGGGAAACGTGTTGAGTTTTCCTTGTAAGTTTTTTGAAGGAATGAAAAGCTGATTTGAAGGAGTGATTACCGATAGATGTGTGAAATTAGTTATTGTGGTTGCACTATTTAATTTCTAACTATTGTGCAATTGATGCTATGGCTTGAAATTTAATTTCAGTGTTCGTTAAATTCAAAATCTACTTGTTTGATTGAGATCATAAGGACATTAGTTGCCTATGGCTTGCAATTTTAAGATGGTATTAGAGCTAGATCTTTGATTCAAATTCTTAGGCATTTGCAGCAGTAAATCTATTGTAGGGAAGAAGGACCAGTAGTAAGAGACTCGAATTTTATTTTATTTTATTTGGGAGTTTGTGGAATAGATCTCAGAGATGGCAGCAGTAGGCCTCCGGTTTGAGGGCAGATTGGATGGTGCCTCAAATTTCTTAGCATGGAGGGGTGAGGGTTGCACTTTTACTAAAAGAGAGTGATTTTTGGAATATTGTGAAGTGACATTGTGACTCGGCCTATAGATCTATAGGGCTTCACGACTCACAACAAAAAGGAGGTGAAGGCCAAGTGGGCAATAAAGGACCATTTGATCCCTTTTGTATCTGAGAAGAAGACGAGAAAGGAGATGTTTGATGCCTTGGTTAGTTTTCCCCAGAGTCAAAACATAAACAGGAAGAATATTGTAGAACAAGCTTAAATCCATAGAGATGACTATATTAGACGCAATCATTAGTTAGCTTATGAAGATCAGATAGGTTTGTGATTAGCTTGCAGCAGTTGGGGAGAATGTTGTAGATGCAGAGCTAGTGAACATGGTGTTGAATAGTTTCCCAACTTCATGGGAACCATTTGTGAAAGGTATTAGCACTTGGGAATTTTTCCTGACTTTGAAAGGCCATGAGATGGCTATATCCAGGAGAAAATTAAATGGAGTCAAAGGCTAGCAAGAAGGGTGGTGATGAGAACCTAGTTTTATTTGATTAGTCAAATGAGGGTAAATAAGATAAGATAAGATGATTTTATGTTTGGACAAATACTTGCCATTCCTCAGAGACACTATTTAGTGCCAACCTCACTAGCTCTGTTGGTTGAGGCACTGCCCCAACAATTGCGAGTTGGTCTCGGACCTCCTGAATCCTGGTGAGGAAGGGATCTATGCCTTCCCCCTTTTGCATCCAGATACATCTCATCTTCTCCTCCACATCTTCCGTTGCTTAGAAGTGTCTTGATATAGCTTGGCGAGAGCATCCCACATCTCTCTAGCAGTATCCTTGCCAGCTATGTGTGAGACAATATGGTCTCGGACTCCATCCAGGATCAACCGCTTCACACACGCCATCTCCTTCTTGTATTCCTTCAGCTGATCCGCATCTTGGGGAATTGCCACAATGCTGTCTATATAGAGCTTCAGGCCATATTCATCCAATAGGAAGGACATCCTGACCTTCGAGATGATATAGTTGGAGGAGCTGTCCAACCTATCTTGATCTCTAAGTCATGCTGTGGCCATCTCTGATAATGTCAAAAACTCCCTCTTTCCTTGTGCTCGGTTGCTACTCTGCTACTTGCACTCCCTTCTGGAATGCGTGATCCTACAAGCTGCTACAGCCAATTTGCAACTGGAAATTCGAACTTCTGAGACTCAAAGTTCCCCAAGGAAAATTTTCTCTCTTCTGTGTGTGCTTTTCTCTTCCACTCGACGCTGGTTTTGCTCTAGCGAACTGCTGCAAAACCCTCTGTGTCCAACCAAAAATCTTCCTATTGAAAAATCTGAGCTGCTCCCTTTGCTTGCTAGAATCACTGAGTCTGGAAAGTCAATTTTTTGTTTTTTGTTTTTTGTTTTGTTTCTCTGAAAAATCGAACTTCCTCAAGTAACTCGGCTTGCCTAGCAATGGACTGTGTTGCCCTAGGGAATTTCGGCTTGCTGCTCTTATTGAACAATGAAATTCCTTCTTTCGCTTCTGAGCTCTCCCACTGATCAGTCATGCTTTGATACCATGTGAAAATCCCAATATGGAATCCTATTGCAACAACTGGTATTATTTCTCCTAATTGATAAATTAATTATTCAATTTATTGCTACGACAACATCGAAATAAACACACTGCAACCTTCACAAATAAAATTGCAGAAAATAAATAGTGTTGGAACTGAGAAAACATTAGCACACACACATAAAAATTAACACTGATTTTTTGGACAAAATTCCCCGGAAAAACCCAATGCTGGAAAACCGGTGCAGCAGATGAGCGTTTTATTATATTATGCAGCAGTGAAAATCTGAGTACATCTATGGATCCCTGATTGGCAATCCAAACAACAAGAATATCTGGGAAAAATTATTGAAGGGAATTACCCTTCCTCCACAAGCAATCCTGACACAACTTGCCTCCTGAAGCCTCTGCGCTGCTCTGTGCAGTCTCTTTGACATCAAGCCTCCAACCAGTCTCTGATGAAGTCGTTCTGCTTGCCTCTGCTGATGAAATCCTCTCTCCAACACTCTTGAACCTTTGCCCGACCTCTGGATTTAAGAACAAATTTCTCTCCAACAAATCGAACTACCAATCTAAAGCAACTGCGCAGTCCTCTACGCAGCCTCACTGGGAATAACTCGGCCCTCTTGTTGCTGCCTCTCCAGATTTGGAAAATCTCCTCTAGACTCACTGTCCCTACCCCTCACTCACTGCTTCGATCTCTGGCTCTTCGACAACTGATTGCTGCTACTCTAGAAATCGATCTGCCAAGGAAATCGAATTTCTGGTGATCTCAAGTGTATTCTCCAAGTGCCCATCGACTTCCTCTTATAATCCATTGTTGGAGCACCAACGACCAAGATTAAAACTTAATCGATGGCTAGGATCATCTTGGAATCGATCTGTGTGAGTTTCTAGATGATTCTCACCTTGACTTAATTAATACTGATTAATTAACCAATTTTACTAAGTTTAGACTTAAGAAACATTTAAAAAATTGGTTAATAATCTAATTAAGTCACTTCTAGGTGGAATTTCCAAAAACGATTTCTGGGTCTTGGAGATCTCATGTATTCTAGCCTCTCCACCAAATTTCGTGGCTAGAATATATTTGATGCTACAAAAACTAACACGCCTTAAGACAACTATCCTCTTGGTAGGAATATATATGCGATAAGACTTGGAAGTTTCATTGTAACCCACATGAATACCCTTCTGTGTGGTGGGTTCTAGCTTTGTCCTCTTCTCTTCAGGGACATGTGAATAGGTAAGGCACCCAAAAACCCTCAAGTGCTCAATCTTAGGCTTCATCCTAGAAAAAGCCTCCTCAAGAGTCTTACTCCCCAACACTCCGTGTGGACTCCTGTTCTGCAAGTACACTGCAGTGTTACACGCCTTAGCCCATAAAAAGAAAGGTAGCCTTAGATCATGCAACATAGCTCTCGTTGTCCCCACTATGGCCCTGTTCTTCCTCTTTGCCACCCCATTTTGTAGGAGGTTAGAAGGCACCGTATACTTTCTCTTGATGCTTGCACTCCTAGAGAACTCCATTTCATTGGAGGTATACTCACCCCCATTGTTTATCTTCAAGGCCTTGATGTTCTTCCTTGCTTGGTTCTCTACAAGAGCCTTGATGTTGTCAATTCTAGAGACAACCTCTGGATTGCGAACAGACCATTGCCTAGTACATCTGAATCTGGTGCATCTCTGATAATTCCTCAAAGGATTTAAAACACCATATACAATATTTCTTACAAATAGAACTTGGTTCAAACAACTTAGGAAAGACACAACCCATGAGTTCTTTATATATGTATGAGGTATACAGTGATATAAATTATCAATCAACGTAGGCCAAAATCACCCAAGGACTTACAACTCATTTACTTTAATGTGAATGTGATAGTAGAAGAAATAACAGAAGTAACCCATCATATAGAGCTCGAGATATCGAGTATTCTATAGTTATCTGGATTCAGAAAGAAATGACAACTATGGAATGGTAATGGATGCAAAGACTCACGGAGCGCATTTAAAGATCTAGCTTCCAAAAATTCATACAGGCATTTCCATTAACATCTTAATTCAAATGAATTTGCATAAAGAAGGAAACATGTCTGGCAGTTACATTACGTGAAATCGAAGAAGAATAGGAACATTTATGAAATTACAAAAGAGAGAGGACATACTGTAATCCCGGAATGAAGGAATTACCATTGATATGTATTAATATTCTAAATAACACATACATCAAAAGAACCAGAACGTTCTAAAAAATAACACAGAGTTTCTTTCCAAAATCATGAACCTTTCCTTTGTTCAGCAAAATCACATATATAGGCCTCTGTAGACAAAAATAGGCTGTTAGAGCGATATTCTTTCTTGATTCAATTCATATGTCAAAAGTATCTTAAGACTTCAGCTTTTGCGCATGCACAACTGTTTCAACTAAAATGTACTCATTATAACTGATCAAAGTAAAAAACAGTAAGTAAAAATAACACAAGAGTAGTCTAAAATGCAAAAGCTTGGCATGATCTGGAGAATCTTCAAGAGCGGTTGGATGATGAAGCCTGGTGAGATGCATGCGAAGGCCGAGGACAAACCATTTGCCTGATAGGTGGATTAGCAAACTATTCACGTCTTTCCCATAAGGCCGGAGGAGGCTGAGGAGCAGAGCTAAATTTTTTATAGTTGATCTTGAAATCGATTACCCTAAGTAGTCCAACTTGCGGTGAAACGAACTCCTAACCATCCCTAGTAATTGAAATTCATTCTTTAAGAAATTTACCACAATTGTTCCTTTTAGAGTAGCTGTTTTCTCGTGAGATGACCCTGCCTTACTCTTTGCTTCTATCATCTTCTAATTGTACTGCTCCCATGGCAGTAGTTCCCCACGAGGTCCCCAAAGGTTAGGTAACCCAGCCTGCAGGATCTTATCGAATTCTTCATTGAAAGCAACCACGTCCTTCTGCAACCTGATGAGGCTCTGCTTCGCTTTGACTCGAGCTTCTTCTTTTGAAATTACCTTAGAAATATCCACGACTGCACTGATCCGATTTGCTATATCCATTGGCCTCTCATTCAGAGAATGAATGAATTTCAATGCAAACTGAGAGTTCCTTATACTCATCTCTTTAGCATTTGTCAATGGTGGTCCATATTCTACACTGATGGCTCTTTTCTCATGTATCAGAGTTATATGCTCCCAACTGAGATTCATCTCTTCGATGATCTCGTCCCATACCAATTGCTTGGCTTCAAGGAGAGACATGTTCCCTTTCAACTTAGCCTTTAGCTCAGTTATTTCGTGTGTAGTAGCCTCCAGAGTTTTAGTGACATGTTCAGCATTTGTAGATGAGGCTTGCAACTGTTTCTCCTTCTGAGCTAGCTGGGCTTTGGTAGTGTCTAAGTCCCTTTGGATCTTCTTTAGTTCACCTTCAGAGAGATGAAACTCAGTTAAGGCCTGAGTGAGGCGATCAGTGGGGTTTTGGGGATCTTCGGGCACCACTACTATGCATACATGAGAGTCAATCCTTTGCTGTAACTCGACCACAGATTGTTCCAAAGCCAATACCCTCTCTTTACTATCTGTCAACTCCTTTGTCAACTGTTCTTTCTCCCTTTCCATTTGTGCTAGCTTTGGTGTTTGAACATGTTCACTGTCGGGCATCTTTAGTATGTGCCTTAACCCTTGGTTTTCCTTTTGAGTTGCTTGTGGGATGGCCTCTAATGCTGATTTTTCATCTGGGTTTACACCTAGCTTGATAATCAAATCCTTATATGACTCTTTCTGTAGATAAATAGCTCTTGAGTTGGCCTTTTCTACTTTTATTTTATTGGAGACCTTTGCTATGTATGTCTCTGCTCTATTGATAGTCATAAGGTTTTTACCCAAGTCATTATACAACATCTCACCAACCTGCTTATGTAAGTTGACTTTGTCTGAGAGAGGGACACTGGCAATTCAAGGATACATCTAGGGTCTTGAAGTGAGGTCCTTCAGGTAAGATTTGTACTGATGGATGCCTTAGTGAAAACTTCATTTCATCCTTCTCTAAGTCCATGGCAGTCAGTAATCGGGTGTGACGAGGAGTAGATTGGGCAACCATTGTTCTCTGCAATCTCTCTTTGATCTTTTTGTTGCTCTCATTAATGGCCCTTCCTAGGGGCCAACTAGGTCTTGCAATAGCAGCACTGTCTTTAGGATCTGGAATGGCTACTTTAGTTGTTGGTGAAGTAGTGTCTGCTGGTGGGTTCTCCAGGTTGATTTGAAAGCCTAGGTGATTTGAAACAGGCTTCTCTAACTGTCTTCCTGCTTCCTCCTCTTGTTCTTCTTCTTCTAGATCCTGAACCTTAGCCTTTTTATTTATGTGATCTTTCACTGGATCGACACTCCCTGCTGAGTCAGCAACCCTCTTTGATGCTTTGCCCGTACTGATTGAGGACTCAGTCTCCATCGCTGTTTTAAGAGGCCATGAGTCAAAGTTAGCTTTCCATTCAATTTCGGGCTTAGGGTCATGCACATAAGTCGAAGCTTTAATTTTTTCTCTCCTTCGGGCAATGATGCCTTGGGAATCGTAGTGCCAAGTGTCACCCTTTTCTAGCTCCATGGATTCTAGTAAGGCCTCAACTGTTTTAAAAGCCTGCCTCGTGTTTACCACAAAAGGGCCTACTACTGTCCCATTTTGAAGATGTAACCCTTCTTTGCTGGTACAAAATGAAGCAAGTCTACACTGAGGATTTGTCGGATGAACTCAAGGGCAAAGATCCTCATTGGCATGAATACTGGCAAACGATATGGACGAAGTTCACAACCGTAAACCCATATTTCTGTGTAATCCTCATAGAGGTACCAATCCCCTATCATGGAATCTTTGCTGAGTTGGAGGAACTCCTTCTGCTGTGGGAAGATTTTGGGAGGAGGGTTTCCATGAATAATACGGTAAGAAATAGCCATGAAAGTCGAGATAAATTGGGAATACCCACCTAAGCTAGGCCTCTTCCTCATTGAGACATTCCAGTCAAAAACAAAATTTTGTTGTTTGTTGGGAGAGAACACTTGGAGATCCAGACATTGGAACTCCTCGACATGAGTATATAAGAACAGGTAAAACAGAAGGGAGTAGTAACGAAAATAGGAGGAAGGAGGGAATAAATGAAGTTGAAGGCTTATGGCAACAGATAGGTATAACAAGATATTAAGTAAACAATTTGGTTGCTTCATCTTATGCATAAACCCCAAGGTGGCTTTATTTACTATTTGTGAGTCATCTTCACCCATTAAGCAGGTAATTGCAGTCAGGATGGGTCGAACAGGTTTTTGAAAGAGGGTTATAGGGAACCACTTCTCAGAGGGAAGGGATTTACTTTCAGGGGCAAGGATTTTGTCCAGGAAAGACTGCTGCTCCTCAGGGGGAAGTGTAACGAAGTGATGAACCAAGTTGGCATTGGTGAATGACTGTAATGTGGGGGAAGTGGGAAAAATTAACGCCCTTTGAATTAGGGTAGGGGTTATTTCCAGAATTTTAACCCCTGAGGCAAAGAGGAAGTATTTTTTGTCATCTTGGTACGCTTCAGCCAACCAGGATACAAATTCGGGGAGATGGTGAACAGTAGGTGCAATTTGGAAGTAGAGACTGGAATTGACAACCATAAAAGGGTCTTCTTTCTTTACGTGGTTAGCAAACAACTCACAATGGAGGTCGGCAAGCGAATAAGGACAAGTGGGGTCTGCAATTTGACTCTCTGCATCGATCAAGGGTTCGAGACCAGTGGACTTGACCTCACGGGTTATGGGGGTTGCGGGAGCGTTCTGCTTCATTTTATTGAGTGAATAAACAAGAATACAAGTGGTCGGGGTGTCAGGTTACCTGGAGCCCACAAGAGTGTTCGAAAGTGACTTTGGAGGTGGTCCTGTGTGTTGAGGAGTACACGGAGAGGTAAATCTTGCGTAGGTGACCAAGCGGGGATATTCTTACTGAGACCAAATAACAGCTGTCAGGGAGGTTAATTTAGGCAACAAGTGCTTATATAACAGAAGGGCGCAACTGTCCAAGTGGTGAATTTTGGATTGGCATAGGATGACACGCGACAATTAAGGATTGGTCTACAACAATGATTGCGAGTTTCGAAGGCATGAGCAAACCGACGCTTTTACCTTTACTTTTTACCTTATACCTTTTACCTTTTACGCCCTGTGGCCTCCGATCTTGATGAGCAGGCAGGAGGAGTCCACCTGGCGGGTGGTCCCCATCGCGTTACGGTGGGTAGTACTGTGGATGAAGCAAGCCTCTTGCTAGCTATCGAAATTAGTCATGACGGTCAGATCAATGCTGACCTTTCAACGCTGGGGCTCATCATGCTGTTATCCTTCGTGCATGTGACGCTATCAAAGTTGGTGCAAATGAGTGGGGGATGCAGATGGAGGGTGATCCAGTTTGGAGGAGTGCGTCTTTACTTGGGGGAGGCTTAAAAGAAATCATCGAATGCTTTGGATTATCGGAGTTGTGGTTAAGTCCGAAACCCCTTTCCACAATACACATGGTGCCATGAGTTAAGTGCTAAAGAGAGATGAATCCCTTTATTGATTTTGCAAGCTTTACACCATTACAATCCTTTAAGAGAGGCGCAATAAAGATGGAGATAACACTCTACAAGAGCCTTAAACTCTTGGAACCTCTTGAAGACCTGATCCTTGGTCTTCATAAAGAAAATCCTGGTCTTCCTGGAGTAGTCATCAATGAAAGTAACATAATACTCAAATCCACTCAATGATATAGTAGACATAGGACCATACACATCAGAGTGTATCAAATCCATAATACTTGCTACCTTGCAGTGATTTCTCGAGAAAGGTGTCTTGGTGTACTTTCCCAAAGCACACCCCCTGCACACATCATGATGCTCAGTGCTGAACTCGGGTAAGCTAGTAACCATCCCCCTTAGCATCTTGAATGCTCCATGGTGTAAGTGGGCCATCCTCCTGTGCCATAACTTGCACAAATCATTGCGGCTGGTCTGCGCCACTAAGGCTTTGGTAGTTTGAAACATGAACCTGTAAAGTCTCCCACTGTGGACTCCAATCACTCTAGCATAAGTGATACTAGATCCCCTGGGATATATAAGCACCTATCCACCTTAGAACACCACTACATATCCCTTGTCCTCAATGCTGCAAACCAAAATCAGATTCCTTTTCAGCCCTAGAACATATAGGACATTTGTCACTTTCAAATGTGGTAATGGTTCCCTTTGAAAGGATACAATCCCCACTTTCGGTGCTCTGACCTTGGAGTTATCTCCAAGCACCACCTCCAAGTCTATATCATCCTTTGTAAGACTCGTAAAGTGCTCCCTCACTCCAGTCATATGGCAGGAAGCTCCATTGTCTACAAACCAAACACTGGAAGATGTAACACTAGTGGCAAGGCTCACTACTAAAGCAAACTTTGTGTCAAACTTGGTGGAAAACTCATCAACCTCTGTTGAAGCTGCAATGCCCTTCTTCTTCCCCTTCTTGTTTGGACGATGTAAGGCATAATGACCCATCTTCTGACAAGCAAAACATCTCACTTTGCTCATGTCCTTCTCCTTCTGCTTCTGTTTACCCTTTTGCTGCTTGGCCCCACTAGAAGACCCCTTCTTGGCCTTCTTCTTGCCCTTAGTTGCGAGGGAAACATTCTTCTTCTCTTTTACCCCACCACATTGACTGCCACTCTTGGCACTCCTCTCAATCTCCTCCTGGATGAAATCATCCCACATCTTGCTCCAACTAGGAAAATGCTCTCTAGCAACAATACCATCGATGAATCCATCCCACTGCTTGGGAAAACCATCCAATGCTGTCCTGACCAATTGGTCCTCAAGGATAATCTCTCCCACTGCAGCCAACTCATCTCTCACCTATGTGATCTTGGTAAGGTATGAGGTCATTGTGTCAGTTTTGGTCATCTTGGTGTTCTTCAGTTTCTCACGCAACACCATCTTCTTGTTCTCATTGTTACTATGGTAAAGTGTGATTAGGGACTCCCACATCTCATAGCAAACTTCCCTGACACATGAGGTATAAGGTGGTCTCTAATAGCATCTAGAAGGATCCTCGTAGCCTTTATATCTACCAACTTAACTTGATCAGTAGGTGGTTGTACTTCCCTCTCGACAATATCCCACAACTCAAACTCCTCAAGCAACAAGACTATCCTTTCCTTCCAGGGGCCAAAATTTTCAGCCCCACTCAACCTATCCTCCACCATCAAACTAGTAGCCATTTGACCCTCTCAACCAACAATGCTTCTCAATCACTGAAAAGGAACAAACACATCCCTCTCAACCCCAAATCTCTGGTATACAAGGATTTTTCTGTTTGCTGGTCATTGTTTTATCAACTGTGGTTCACAAGTGCTTTGATACCATGTAGAAATTTTAAGGTCTGATGTCGCCCCTCCCCATAGTTCATTGCATATTTAAACATGAATGCAAATTAGAACAAAGCACTGCTAGGCTACTTCTACTGTACTTTCACATTTCAACCGATAATAAAATTTAGACAAGCATTCACACAATTTTGAGACACTTATTTTTGGTCAAATATAGACCCTGGAGAAATCCAAGTTGAAGGAGATTTATATTTGCTTATCTCAGAGAAATTAATTACAACATTAATTACACTTCAAAGTACTTATCTCTTCACTTGAATTTTGAGTTAGCTGATAGGCTTTGATTGCCTAGAAAATTGTGCCATAGTCTGAACTTTATCCCCTCGATTTTTTTGCCACAGTGAGCAATCTCTGCCTTCAGAAATCGAGCCTTTGTTTAACAAGTTTTTCCTTAAATTGCATGCCTGCCAGTCAACTTCTCTCCCTCGAAAATAACATCCTCAGACCCGAGTTTCTGTCCTTAAAATGCATGCCCAGGTTTGCATTGTTAGACTTGATATTTGAGCCACAGTTTCAACGAACCTCCTCCTTGAAATTCACACAGGTCTCCTTGTTTCTTGGCCTATCAATCTCCTCCTGTCAGAACCTGCATTAAATGAGGCCTGTTCTCCTTGAAACCTGCGCTGTATCTTCCTCAATTTCAGCGCTTAAAATTACTTTAGCTGCCTTGGTCTACGTGCTAGTGGTTGCCTGGAAATTTGGGCTTGTTTATGACTTCTCCTTGCTGTAAGTATGGTCTCTCTCCTTCAACAAGATCTTTGTTCTCACAACCTCTTCACTTCTCCTTCTCTTCTCTTCCTCTCCACCAATCTTGCACTTGAATAATGAGAGCTCCCCTTTCCCTTTTCCTCTTTTTTAGTTTCCTTAATGATGAGAAACCCTATCCCTTAGATCAAGGGCTGAGATTAGATCTCAGCTCTCATTGATCAAGGGTGCAGATCTATTCTCCCATTGGCCCCCTTTTTATGTCTCCCCTTCATTAAGAGCCTCCTTAGTCACTTTAATGTTGTTTTTATACTTTGTACCTTTTTCCACAAAGTCATTTTAAAAGCATAAAGTAACTTTAATATAATAAAGTACCATGTACTTTTTGTACCTCATAAAGTGACTAAAAGTCACATGACTTTAATAACTCATAGAGTCACACTAAAAGTGGGTCTCATGTGTTTTCTTTGGCCAGAGGCAAAAAGCACTAGGAAACACCTCCTTGGTACCCTTTTTCTCAACATAAATACCCACAACAACTCTCTTTCATTAATTAATCTAAGGAAAATTAGGGTTTCGACCCATAAAGAAATTACAAGGAAATATGCGTTGACTAGAACCTATAATTGAGCCCCGCTAGAAGAATTTGTCTCTAGGAATTCCGGCCTATTAGATATTAGCCTCTGAAGAAATTTGACTTGGAGAATTTTGGCCCACTAGTAATTTAGCGCTGTGCCTTCCCTTCGAACAACATCCGTGCCTTAGGAAATTCGGCCCTAGTGAATTGGGCCTCTCCAACAATTTGATTTCCTTCTCGCTTCAAAAACTCGACTGTGCAATCTCCAACAATTTGGCATCTTGGAAATGGTCCCGAATCAACTTGCAATCTTCCTCTTTATCCTTAGTCTATATGAACCCCGTGCTCTTGAGAAATCGCTCTCCCTCTTCGAGAAAATCACTTTTCCAAAAATGCAGTAGCTGCCTCTCTCTCTCTCTCTTGTTGTTTTGCCTTCACCTCTCCATTAGGCTTTCATTTATAATCTTTATCAAGCCCAAATCCCTAACCCTAATATCCCCTCTAGAAGATCTAGGAGATCAACAATTGAGATCATTTCTAAGTCACTTAAATAATTTAATTATTTATCCTTATAACTATGGCTATATTAGAGCCATGACTAGCTATTAAATAATGTAGTGTGATGAACAAGCTTACCAATGTAGAACATAGCAATATAGGAACTACAATCACCGACATTTGAGTGGACAGTGAGTTGCTATTCTACAATTGTTGAGAAAAAGAGTATCGAGGAAGTGTTTCCTAGTGCTTTTTGCCTTTGGCCTAGGAAAAGACATGATACACCTTTTTAGTAAGTGACTTTATGAGTTATTAAAGTCATGTGAGGTGACTTTATGAGTTATTAAAGTCATGTGACTTAAAGTCTGGAACGAACAAAATTCGCACTTCAAGTTAAATACTCCAGAAGACTTGGAATATAAGGATCTCCATTTGAGATACAAGAATATATATTAAAAAGTATGAATGAGAATGATTACAACAAGGGTGAGGGCCTGCTTATATACCCTAGGAAGGTACCTTTTCACCAACAGTTATGTCCTTAGGGACATACCTTTTCATTAACTAGTTACTAATTAATCATTATTTATTATTATTATAGTTTTACATCATTTATATTATTTTATATATATTTTTATTCATAATATTGCCTTCCTCTTCAAAAAGCTTTGTCCTCAAAGCTTACTGATGAAAGGGCTTGATCTCTTTTCTTGTTTTGAGTGTCTTCTCGCTGCGGAATTGTCATCTTTGTTGACACAAGACAATAGGATCCTCCGAGCGATAGATAAAATTGTCGGGTTGAGAATGGATTTGACCATCCTAGATTAATCTTTTGTGGAATGTTCCGATCACTGGAAATTGGTAATGAATTGTTATCATAGGACTGGATTTTGCAAACTTCAGTATTCCTTGGAACATAAATCTGTTGCTTTCGTTTTGATTGGTTCAAATATGTAGACTGACTTAGTTGTCTACTTTTGTGATTCAAACGTCGATAAAGAGTTCTTCTGGTTGGACTTTCCCTTATCTTGTGTGGCAGTTTCTTGATTTACTTCAGGCACTGTTGTAGTTGAATTGGCTACTGAATCATCACTTGGAATTTCCACTGTTTGAACTGCAACTTCTGAATATGTTTTAATTTCTATTGGTCTCTCATCTTCTTGAGTTGTGATATTGACTGGATCGTATTTGTTCCTCTTTCTTCCACTTGGACTGAAGACTTCGACACTTCTTTCGTGATAAGTTCTTCTAATTTGTTTTTCAATGATTTCTTATCATCCTTAAGTTTCTTAATTTGAGTGAGTAGACTTTGATTATGGTTTTTGAGATGTAAGAGTTCCTCATTTTCTAAATCAACTTTATTTTGGACTTCAAGCTTCTCATCTTTTAAACACTTGATTTGTTCTAATAACCTTTGGTTAAGGTTCTTTAAGCATAAACTTTCCTCTTCTTTTCTTGATAGACTTTTGTTGAGTTTCTTTTCAGAAATTTCTTTTTCTTGTTCTAATTGGTGTTTCTTAGCTTTACATTTTCTCACTTGTGCAAGTAGTTTCTGATTATGCTCCTTCAAACATGAATTTTCTTTATTTTTGTTGGATATGACTTTTTCAAGCCCTTTTTGCTTCTTTGTTATTATTTCTGGATTCTCTTGAAACATGAGTTTCGCAATATCCTTAAGATCTTTTCATGAAGAAATTATTAGTTCTGATTTCGTTGTCATGTCTTGGAACATGACCATCTTCTTTGTGTAAGGGAACATCAAGATTTTTTTTTTTGTTTTTTTTTGTGTGTTTAAAATGAACGTACCTAATTCCTTGAACCAAGGTCGACCGAGAATTATGTCAATCTCTTTTTCAAGCATAGTTAATTGAGATATGTACTCATAATGATCAATTGTCACTTGTAAATTATTAATTTCATATTCTTTTTCGCCAAAAAGACCTTTTTGTTCACTTATATTTGGCTCTAGAACTAATAATTGATTTGCCAAATTAATACTATTGTAATTATCCTCGATGTTTGGATTAATAGAGATACTAATCTCTTTCCTTTGGATACACCCTTTTAATGTAAATAATCTAATATATACAATTGGGATACCTTTATAGGAGAGACTTCCTTTATTTTCGAATTAGTCTCCATTTTTTTCTTTTTTCAGAGATTGACTCAATTTGTATTAGTCAATAATTTGGTTTTTTTACTCCCTTTACTCTTGAAAAATGTTTCCTTTATTTTGATTTATTTTAATTAGTTCTTTTATAATTGAATTGGAATTTTCCCCTTCCTTCTTTTTTTTTTTTTTTTTTTTCCCCGAAGTTTTATAGAGCTAACCTTACGAACAACACAGGAAGTTGGCTTAGATCTAACCGAGGCACAAATTAATCGGCTATAGCAGATCAATGAATTGGACGAAATTAGGCTCTCTGCACTACAAAATACAGCATTGATTCAACAACAACGAGCTAAATGGCATGATGCGCTCATCAAAAACAAAGTCTTCCATGAGGGAGACTGGGCTCTGTTGTACGACTCTCGGTTTCAGGACTTCCCTGGGAAACTCCAGACTCGTTGGTTGGGACCATACGAAATCCAGAAGGGACATGACAATGGGACCCTTACTCTAATCACCATTGACAATTCTGGATATGTTTTTTTTTTTTTTTTTTTTTTTGCCCCGAAGGTGGCAAAACCTATCAAACTCAGGTGTCAAACCAACAGTGAGGACAGCCATCTCTGGCTGCTATCCGCGAATGTCGGTTTGACTCATCACTGTTATCAAGGAAAACCACGCCACCTGTAATAACCCGCTGGTGGTCCGTAAGGGAGCAAGCTTTCACTCCTGCCAGATGCCTCTGGGTCTTGGGCCGTTAACCTGTTTCCTTACGTCCGAGGAAGACGAGCTCTTAGCCAAGCAGAAGCAGTTTTACGGCATACTCCAGGCCGATCCTTCCTTCTTCTTACATCAACCCTTTCTCTCTTTTTTTTTTAATAATTTGTTTTAACTTTTTAACTTTATTTTTTATTTTTATGTTTTTCTATATATATTTATAATTTATAATTTTTTTCTTTTTGAAAAGTTATAACCCTAGCGAAACGTGGCTATTCACCTCTTTGGGGTGTAATATAAAATATATGTCTACTTATGTGCCTTTGACTTGGTGAATTTTCTCCATGTAAAAAGTAAAACTTACCATTCACATAAAGAGATTTTGTATTCCTTTTGTTTTTCTTTTACCTTGAAAATACCATGGGCAATTACCATGGGTTGCTAAAACCACGAGCTCGTAAACCACTTAATAGAGAATCAAGTTAATCTTATCTACTCTTCTTTCTCTTACGTATAGTTTTAAAGATATTTGGGAAGATTCCCTTTTGACTTTATCATGCACTTTTTATCAATAATGTAGAACCTTTTTACATGTATGAATCAAGGTTACTTGGGAGCGGGAGCGACATTTTCAGAAGCTCCCGGTTTGGGAGCGATTCCGGGAGCGTTTTTTTATATAATATATATATTTTTATATTTTGATGCATATATGTCAACAAAAGCATGTAGAATGATGAATTAGATATAAAAAGCATAAAAACATAGATTGAACCATATAACAATAATCATCTACCATGTCCACAAGTTAGTAACATACAACATATTGAGTCTCATGATTTATCAATCTTAAAGTTTCAAGCTTTCAAAATTCAATATATAACATTTATTATAATTGATCACCAAAGTTGTACTTGTAAGCTAAGTGTAACCATTACAACAAAGAATATCTAACCTGAACTGAAATGAAATGAAATGAAACAACTTTCAACTTTCACGAAGCATCATTTTCATAATTCATTACCAATGAGTTATAATTGCCAACTTCAAACTCAAATTGTCATATATTGTTTACAAAAAATATCATGATAAATATGAAACTAGAAAAGACAAGTAAATCTATCATCTACAACTTCCTCTTGCCGCCACGAATAATGTCTAATTTCTGAGCAGGTCGTGGTGGTCTTCTAGGAGTCTCCTCCCGCACAGTCCCACGACTAGAACCAGAAGGCAAATGCCCTCCACGTGTGGATGTACATGGAGGTGGCAACAACAAAGGAACAAGACTTGGAACTCGAGCACTGCTACTGGATGGTGGGGGTGGCATGGTTGTTGTTGCTTCATCTTCATCTCTCATAAGTTTTGCTTCCAGTTCTTCAAGATGTATAGTGCCATCCTCCAAATTATTGTCCTCTGGGTGGTTGTCCCAAATTTTATATGTTGGATCCTCATAAGCCTGATCACAATAATGACTCAACAACCTCAAGTTGTAGTGCACATAAACGAAGCTTTATGCCCAGTTTTCATTGAGTTTTCACATTATGTACGAAGTTGTAGGTGCTCTAACACCTCTGCAAAAGAAGTATTTACAACCTCTGAGAGAACTTTTTTTGCCAATTTTGGCAAAAGTCCAATGCCGCCATATGCTTCTCACCATGTGAGAGCATCAAATCTATCCCTATCTTCCATTGCATGCAAAGAACCAAACAAACTAGTGCAATTGAAGTATCTTCCTAATTCAAGACACAGATTGGCACACTCATCCTTGTCAGGGACCAACTTGTCTAATGCTTGCATATATCCTGTAGATACCTCTGGATCTGTATGGGGTTTGACCCTAGCCCTACCCCTAGGTGTAGGTTGGCCCATCCACGATGGAGAGTAGTATTTTGGCATAAGGATATACGCCAAGGCATGTAGTGGAACATTAAGTTTATTCCACCGTGCACACACACAATTGTGAATCAGTGCATACAAGTTGGGATCATCTTTATAAACAATATCTTTTATTTGCCCCAACATGGTATCCATCTGCTCATACACCTTCCCAATCACTGGTTTATCTGTATCTGCAAAACGAATCATGTTATAAATGGGCTTGGTGAATTCCAGTACTTACCTCACATGTGCCCAAAATAGACCATCAAGAGCGGTCTCCTCCACCAGTTCAAAACCTTGCTTGTCAGCTGCATGTGTAGCCCTTTCCTTTAATCCATGCTAGTGTGGACTTGATACCATGCTACTAGCCAATGACTCTCTTACCTTCAAAAGGCGCTTGAAGGTGAGGTAATAGCTAGCAAATCTAGTCTTCGTGATCTTCAACAACTCCAATCTTGAGTGACTGTGGAAAAGCCCATGGGTATTGTTATGATTTGTAGTAAATTTTATCATTTGTTTGCCTCTCTTGTACAAATCACCAATCCATTTGTATTGTTGGTTTTTGTTCTTAATAATATCACGCATCAAAAGGTTCATTGTGTGAACCAAACAACCGAGACCAAAATATGTTGGGGTATTTATCCTCAATAATTGCTCCCACTGCCTTACAATTAACATCATTATCAATGATGAATTGGATGGCATTGTATGGCCTTAATATGTTCAATTGTTTCAAGTAATGGTTCTAAAATGTTGATGTCGGTCTTGAACTTCTTTGGGTAATCATACGCTGAAAGAAATGTTAAAATTTGATGACTAAAAGTTTCCTATCCCAACCTGGTTTTAATTTCACCTTATCACTCCCATTCAGTTAAATGCCCTTTCCCATAAATATACATTTAACATATAGAATTCTGGAAATGAAATTTTCAGATTAAAACACATGGGACTGTCAACACATGCTAAAAATAAATATGGACATAAACAGACCAACAACACAAAAAAAACACACAGATTTTTGGTCAACTTAGACCCAGGCAAAAACCCTTCAATTTTCTCTGGGGAAAACCTTGTTAGAGAGCTCTTCAAATTTATTTATCTTTCAAGTTTAGGAAAAATACATTTGCAGACAAAACAAAACAGCAAAATACAACTTATCTATTTAGCCCAAAACTCCTTGAAAACTGTGCCCACTTTGCCTTGATTTCCATGCCCACTTGAAGCTGAAAATATGTACTATACGGATACAGATTGTACAAACTGTATTGTACAGATTTTGCACGAACTGTAAAAAATTTTCAATTTTTTATTTATTTTTCTCAAAAATTCCTCTCGAATGGCGTGTAGCTCACAGTGTTAAATGCTGTTCGTACTATATCTTTTGCTGTCTTCTATGCCTTGATTTCCGTGCCCAACGTTGCCCATAAATCACTCCTTCAGCTTGCTGCAACAAATTTCTCCTTTAGAACTTTTCTCTAGCTCTCAGACTCCTTTTTCCAATCTGCTCATGAAGAATGAATACAGTCTCTCTTTTCTTTTCCTCCTCTTGTTTCCCTAAATGACTTTTGGGCAACCCTAAGATCTAATGGCTCAGATTCATTTAGATCAAGGGATGAGAATAAATGTGCATTTAATACTCACTTTTTATTTTTTAACTCATCCATTAAATAAAGTATCCACATTGTACTTTATGTCTAAAGTCACTTTTCACTTTATAATTTAACATTGGCTTTATCACTTATAAAGTCACTTTCACTTTATAAAGTCACACTTTAGAAAAAAATTATTTTGGACACTTTTCTTTAGGTAGAGACTAACCCATGGGAAACCACTTGTCCAAGGTACATTAAAAATCAACAAGAAAGATGACACCACTAACAGACACAACAAACACACTTATCAATGGCTTGCCCTTTACATTTGACCATCTATCAGATACAATGGACACCCCATGCTCAGTCCAAGAATTTGTCATTCTACTCAAAGAATGTGATATTTTTGCTTTTTCATAATCAAGTCCAACGGTTCTAGCCTTGTCATACCCAGGGCTCTTGTATCCTTTAGGGGCATCATTTATGGCAGAAACCATTTCATGCCAATATGGTGAGTGAAGAACATTGAATGGTATCCCACATGCATAGAGAAACCTGTAAACTTTTGAATCCACATCATTCCTACACCCTTCATCAAGGAAATCTGATATGGTTCTACGCCTTAAAGAGATGTTTGGTGACCTTGCGCCTTGATATCCACTGCCATGGGAGGATGCTAAAGGAGTTCTTTGTGCATGTTGATGTGATTGTGAGCTTCATTCAAATAAATCCTTTGGTTTTTAAGATTTGTATTGGGCTTCCTCCTCCTCCCTTATGTATTTGGCTCTATTTGTTGCTAACACACTTGCACAAGTTTTGATTCCTATTGTTTTATCTTCATCCCATGGCCTTTTCCCACAGAGGTGCCTTCTGGCACATGTTGAAATTTGGTATCAGAGGACAGGTGGTTCCCTAGGGCTTTGATCTTTGGCTTAGGGAAAAGTGTCTAAAAGAATTTAATTTTTCTCCTAAAGTGACTTTATAATTTTTATAAAGTCAAATCTAATTTAAAAGAGACTTTAAGTGATAAAGTTACTAAAGTCTAATTTTAAAGTGACTTTAATAAAGTCAATGTAAAATTATAAAGGAAAAGTGACTTTGGAAATAAATGACTAAGTGGGTCTTTATTAAAGTGGGGTGAATTAGAAAATAGAAAGTGAGATTTAAATGAGCATTTAATCTCAGCCCTAGATTTCAATCTATTTCAGCCATTGGATTTAGGGATCACCCAAAAGTCACTTAGGGTTAGATTAAAGGAGGAAAATGAGGAAAAGGTCATTCATTCTTTCATGAGCAGATTGGGAGAAGGAGAGCAAGAGAGCAAGGGAGATTTCTGAACAGGGAGGAGGAGGAGGCAGCAGCTTGGCACACATTCCAAGGCAGCATTCCAACAAGTCCGTACAGCTGAGTTAGCATACAGTGAAAGGCAAATTTTTGGGCACGATTTTCAAGGAGGCCATACAGCAGTTTGCACAGAAATTGAGGAGCAGAAATCTGAGTTTGCTAGCATGATTTTCAAGGAGGCTGTACATCAGATTTTCAAGGAGGCCGTACAGCAGTTTTCGGCACAGAAATCGAGGAAATTGTACAACAAAATTTCTGGCAACTTGCACGATTTTCTAGGTAGGCCGTACAACAGAATTTAAGGCTGAAAATTGGCACAGAAATCGAGGAGGACGTACAGCATTTATTGCTGTTCAGATTTTGTTGTTTGCAAGTTTTTCCACTTGGCTGTGAGGCACGGAAAACGAGATAAGTTGTAAAAGTTTACTTGCTGATTTTTGCTGAATATTTCTCACTGTAAAAAGCATTTTTTCAGAAATAAGGAGCTCTCGAACTGGTTTTCCCCAAGAGTTGTAGGGGGTTTTTCCAGGGTCACCTTGACAAAAAATTACTGTGTTTAAATGTGTTAAATGACTGTTTGTACCTGCTGATTTTTTTATTTCTGCATTTTCCAACATTCTGTAAAATTTCCAGAATTTGTGTTTTCAGTAAAATTTATTTTTCAGTTGTTGAATGTATGGATATGGGAAAGAGCATTTAACTATTTTGGAGAAATAAGGTGAAACTGAAAACCGGGGTGGGAAATGAGAAATTTTTACATGGTATTAGAGCTCGAGTGCTGAAGTGCAGTTTGGGACAGCAAGGAGGAAAACTACAGCCTGCTGATTTTTCACTCAGAAAATTCCAGCAAGCTGATTTTTCACAAACAACAGTTTTATCTTTACTACGGCAGTGCTATTTTTCAGTTTTAAGACAACAGGATGTCATTGGGATTGAAGGTGGAGGATAGGTTGGATGGGCATGCAAATTACAGCGTTTGAAAGGAGAGAATGCAGAGTATCTTTGAGGAGGCAGAAGTCTGGGACATCATGGTACATACCACACAGAACCCTGTTGTTGTGCTTACTAATGCCACTCAATTGGCTGAGTATAATAAAAAGAACAAGGGCAAGAGACTGATTCTAGACGGAGTCAAAGACCATTGCATTCTTCATGTGAGAGGAAAGAGAAATGCCCATGAAATGTGGACAGCGTTGTCCAATCTCTTCCAGAGTACCAATGAGAACCGGAAAATGGTCTTGAAGGAGACGCTGAAGACAATTAAGATGGGCAATGATAGTGTAGCTGGATATTTCACAAAGATTACTAATGTGAGAGATGAATTGGCAGCAGTTGGAGAGGACATTCCATGCACTGAGTTGGTGCGGATTGCAGTGAATGGCCTCCCCCGTTCATGGATGAACTCCGCTGATGGGGTTTGTGCATGTGAGACCCTTCCCACATGGGAGAGGTTTTGGGATGATTGCATTCAGACAGAGATCAGGAAAGGTCAGCTTGGGGCAGCCAAGCCAGTTGAGCAGGATGAGAATGTAGCACTGTCAGCAGGAGGCAAGAAAGGCAAAGGGAAGAATCAGGCTTCCACAAGCAATAGTGGGGGCAAAGGCAAAGGTAAAGGTAAACAAGATAACACACAGAAGGACTATTCCAAGGTGAAGTGTTGGAATTGTCAAAAGATGGGACACTATGCAGTTGTGTGTCCGAAGAAGAAGAAGAAGAAGGGGAAGAACCAAAGCGTGGCAGCTTCAGTAGAGGTTGAGGACTTTGCAGTTCGTTATGACCGGGAGTTTGGGTTCACTGCGTATGAGTCCTCTAGTGCAGGATCACTTGCCACACAGGTTCAGAGGGAGCATGCTTTTCCCTCGATTAGCGGAGCATCTTCGGGTATCTGGTATGTGGACAGTGAGGCTTCATGTCACATGACAGGAGTCTGTGAGTACTTCTCAGAGCTTTCAGAGAGTGGCACTGATATAGAGGTAGTACTCGATGATGACAGAGTTGTTAGAGCAGTCGGTGTGGGGACACTGACATTTCAGAGGGAGTCCAAACCTCCCTTGAAGGTGTCAGATGTTCTTTATGTGCCAGGGATGAGGAAGAACCTCATATTTGTCTCAACTTTGGAGGACAGAGGATATGAGGTACTGTTTAGGGGAGGACAGGTGTTGATGTATCCCAGGGGCACTCCAGCTGATTCAGCTAGAGTGATAGGTGTACGCCATGCAAAGGTGTACAAGTTTGCATTCCAGTCCCTTTTGGCATTGAGCAGTAGTACTGACAGTAGAGCTAGCAGTTCTGAGTTGTGTGAGATTTGGCACCGCAGGATGGGACATATGTATCATGGAGCCTTGAGAACCTTGTGGGAGATCACTACAGGTGTGCCAGATTTCAGTACTGATCACTTTGATACTTGCAGAGGATGTGCGATGGGCAAGTTTGCGAAATCCCCTTTTCCCAGCAGTGACAACAGAGCGATTGGGATACTTGATTTGATTCATTCCGATGTGAGCGGTCGGATGTCTCATGTTTCCTTGAGTGGATATGAGTACTATGTTTTATTCATTGATGATCACTCCAGGAGGACCTGGATTTATTTCTTGAAGACCAAGAGTGAGGTCTTCAAGCGGTTTCAGGAGTTTAGAGCTCTTGTGGAGACACAGACAGGTCGGAAGATCAAGTCCCTGAGGTTGGACAATGGGGGAGAGTACACCCTTGGAGAGTTTGTTGACTATTGTGCGGAGGCAGGCATTAGGAGGGAGTTCACTGTTCCTTACAACCCCCAACAGAACGGGGTTGCGGAGAGGAAGAACAGATCCATCGTAGGGGCTGCCAAAGCCATGTTACATGATCAGGGGTTGCCATTGTTCTTGTGGGCAGAGGCCTGCAACACAACTGTTTATTTGCAGAACAGGAGTCCGCATCGTGCCTTGGGGCACATGACTCCGGAGGAGGCTTTTTCTGGGAAGAAGCCTGATATTGGTCATCTTCGTATCTTTGGATGCATTACATACTCCTACATACCCAAGGAGAAGAGGACCAAACTAGAGCCCACCGCAGAGAAGGGTATCTTTGTGGGCTACAGTGAGACCTCAAAGGCCTTTCGGATTTACATTCCTGCACAGAGGAAAGTTGTTGTCAGGCGGGATGTGAAGTTCGAGGAGGACAGGGCCTTTAGGAGGTCACGGGAGTTAGAGTATCTGGATCAGCCAGACCCTTAGCAGCAGTTGAGTCAGTCGCAGGGATCCAGTGGGCAGGGATCAGGAGGATCAGGAGGTACATCTATGAGGATGTCAGGTCCGTCAGTGAGCAGTGGCTCGCCGAGCCAGAGGGGTGGTGCTCCGGGCAACATGCAGAGCAGTTCACTAGGGAGTCCATTGATGGACAGTTCACACGGTACCTCAGCTTCTACAGGTTCAGGTGCAGGCAGGAGGACAACAGACAGACAGTCAAGAGTTCAGGCTCTTGATGATGATGAGGAGGAGTTTCATTCTCCAATGGGAGAAGTGCGCTCAGGGAAGAGGAAGCCCAAGTGGCTTCAAGACACCTTGAGAGATGCCACATCTGTTGCTGAGCCTAAGAGGCTAGTCAGAGAGAGTAGACCACCTGAGAGGTTTTGTAGCTATATGGCAATGGCTACCAGCATCCTTGACTCTGAGCCTTCTAGCTATGAGGAGGCAGCTAGCCAGCAGGTCTGGAGAGAGGCCATGCAGGAGGAGTATTCTTCTATCATGAAGAATGATGTTTGGGAGGTGGTGCCGAGGCCTGAGGGCAAATCCGTGGTTACTTCCAGATGGCTTTACAAGGTAAAGCATGCTGCAGATGGCAGCATTGAGAAATTCAAAGCGAGGTTTGTGGCTAGAGGGTTCTCCCAGGTAGAGGGAGTTGATTATGAGGAGACCTTCGCTCCCGTGGCTCGATATACTTCAATCCGCTCCATTATATCGATAGCAGCAGAGATGGGTTGGAAGATCCACCAGATGGATGTGAAGACTGCATTTCTCAATGGCTTCATACAGGAGGAGGTGTACATTGAGCAGCCACAGGGCTTTGAGGTGCATGGGAATGAGTCCCATGTGTGCAGATTGAAGAAGGCCCTTTATGGCCTGAAGCAAGCTCCCAGAGCTTGGTACTCCAGGATAGATACATACTTCCAGGGGATGGGTTTCACAAAGAGTGAGGCAGATCCGAACCTTTACTTTATTGTGATTGGTGAGGAGCCTCTCATTCTGGTGCTGTATGTGGATGACTTGGTCATTACAGGTGCAGAGAGACTCATAGAGCACTGCAAGAGAGATCTTGCGGCGGAGTTTGAGATGAAGGACATCGGCTTGATGCATTACTTTTTGGGTTTGGAGGTGTGGCAGGAGGAGGGACATTTCTTCCTGGGGCAGAGGAAGTATATTGTGGACATCCTTGGCAGATTCCACATGGAGGATTGTAAACCCATGTCGACACCGATGATTACCAACTGGAAGAAGCTTCATGCTTCGGATTCCGAGTTGGTGGATCCCACATTGTACAGGGAGTTGATTGGTTCCTTGATGTATTTGGTCAACACTAGACCAGATATTTGTTTTGCAGTCAACACGATGAGTCAGTTTATGTGTGAGCTTAGGAAGGTTCACTGGGTGGCTGCAAAACACATTTTGCGGTACTTGCAGGGGACAGTGGATTATGGTCTGGACTACAGGCAGGGGGATGGAGTGAGATTGGCAGGTTATACCGATTCTGATTGGGCAGGTTGTGCTTCTGATAGGAAGAGCACTTCAGGGTGCTGTTTTGGGTTGGGTTCAGCAGTAGTGTCATGGTTCAGCTGGAAGCAACAGTCAGTAGCATTGAGTTCAGCGGAAGCATAGTATATGGCAGCCAGTCTAGCTAGTTGTGAGGCCATTTGGCTTTGCAAGATGTTGTTTGGCTCATTTGGTCAGCCGTTGAGACCTTCAGTGATTTACTGTGATAATCAGAGTTGCATTAAACTCACGGAGAATCTAGTATTTCATGACAGGTCAAAGCATATCGGGATCAAATATCATTTCATCAGAGACTGTGTTCAGAAGGGCGCTGTGAAGCTTGAGTATATTCCCACTGATGAGCAGGTTGCAGATATTCTTACCAAAGCCTTACCACGGGGCAAGCATGACTACTTCAGAGACAAGATGGGTGTGGTGAGGAACACCTTCTTCGGTAAGAGGGGGTGTTGAAATTTGGTACCGGAGGACAGGTGGTTCCCTAAGGCTTTGATCTTTGGCCTAGGGAAAGGTGTCCAAAAGAATTTAATTTTTCTCTTAAAGTGACTTTATAATTTTTATAAAGTCAAATCTAATTTAAAAGTGACTTTAAGTGATAAAGTTACTAAAGTCTAATTTTAAAGTGACTTTAATAAAGTCAATGTAAAATTAAAAAGGAAAAATGACTTTGGAAATAAATGACTAAGTGGGTCTTTATTAAAGTGGGGTGAATTAAAAAATAGAAAGTGAGATTTAAATGAGCATTTAATCTTTAGCCCTAGATCTCAATCTATTTCAGCCATTGGATTTAGGGATCACCCAAAAGTCACTTAGGGTTAGATTAACGGAGGAAAATGAGGAAAAGGTCATTCATTTTTTCATGAGCAGATTGGGAGAATGAGAGCAAGAGAGCAAGGGAGATTTCTGGACAGGGAGGGGAAGGAGGCAGCAGCTTGGCACACATTCCAAGGCAGCATTCCAGCAAGTCCGTATAGCTGAGTTAGCATATAGTGAAAGGTAGATTTTTGGGCACAATTTTCAAGGAGGCCGTACAGCAGTTTGCATAGAAATCGAGTAGCAGAAATCTGAGTTTGCTGGCACGATTTTCAAGGAGGTCGTACAACAGATTTTCAAGGAGGTCGTATCGCAGTTTTTGGCACAGAAATCGTACAGCAGAATTTCTGGCAGCTTGATGATTTTCTAGGCAGGCCGTACAACAGAATTTAAGGCTGAAAATTGGCACAGAAATCGAGGAGGACTTACAACATTTATTGCTGTTCAGATTTTGCTGTTTGCAAGTTTTTCCAGTTGGCTGTGAGGCACGAAAAACGAGATAAGTTGTAAAAGTTTACTTGTTGATTTTTGCTGAATATTTCTCACTGTAAAAAACATTTTTTCAGAAATAAGGAGGAGCTCTCGAACTGGTTTTCCCTAAGAGTTGTAGGGGGTTTTTCCAGGGTCACCTTGACAAAAAATTACTGTGTTTAAATGTGTTAAATGGCTGTTTGTACCTACTGATTTTTTTATTTCTGCATTTTCCAGCATTCTATAAAATTTCCAGAATTTGTGTTTTCAGTAAAATTTATTTTTCAGTGGTTGAATGTATGGATATGGGAAAGGGCATTTAACTATTTTGGAGAAATAAGGTGAAACTGAAAACCGGGATGGGAAATGAGAAATTTTTACGGCACGGGTATATGAACCTGTGTAAGTTTTGTTGCAATGGGGGCAGTCAAATTTAATGGTTTCACCCCCTTTCCCTGCTTCAGTCCTTGAAACATATTTCCACAATGGGGTTTGGTCTTGTTTAGTTTTTTGGGCTGAATCATGTTCACTGTCATCCTCCTCACCAAGGTACTCCTCGCCTGGGGTTTTCATCAAATCCACTATAACCCACTTCTTCTTCTTCTTCATTATCAACCCTCTTTTACTCTCCAACACCATAATAACCAAAAAAGGAACTAAGAAGAAGAAAATGCCAAAGCCATATAACCATGATGTTTGAAATTTGAAGTTTTGAATTTGCAAAAAAATGGAGGAATGGGAATGGGAAATAGAGAATATACTTATTTATTTATTTAGTAATGAATATAAAAAAAATGTTAGATTAGAATGTAGATCCTACCTCTTTGGCCTTCAATCCCAAGCTGCAATCTCCCCTTGCAAGCTCCTTAAGCTCCTCTCTCACCAAGCTTCAAACTCTTTCTTGCTCCTCTTGCTTTCAATGGATGAAGTGAATAATGGGAGGGGAGAGGGTCTATTTATCCCCCCGCCCCCCCCCTCCCCTTTCCCTCCCTTTCCTCTCTCCTCTCCGCCGCCGACCGTCGCCCTTCCTCTTGGCCGTGCGACCTTTTTTCGCTGGACGGGAGCATTTTTTCGGAGGGGGAGTGGTCGGGAACGATTGCTCCTCGACTGCTCCCCCTCTGAAAAAACGCTTCCGGAGCGTACATGAGCAGTCAAGGAGCGAACGCTCTGGCAAAACCAAGGAGAATTTTTTTTTTGTCGGGAGCGCTCTTGCCCGGAGTGCGAATTGGGAGCGGGGACATGAAGGGGGGGTCGCTCCCCTGCAACCCTGATATGAATGTTCTCCTTCAAAATTTACATCGGACTATTTTTTTTTTTACTCGTGTAGCGAAATGCTTTAGTTGCGACAACAAGTTGATGGCCAAAGGTTGGGATCTGCCAACGTGCCTCTGATACCAAATGGAATGAACAAAGTTTGTACTTCAAGTGGAATACTCTAGAAGACTTGGAATATAAACATCTCCATTTAGATACAAGAGTATATATTAAAAGGTATGAATGAGAATGCTTACAATGAGAGTGAGGGCTTGCTTATATACCTTAAGGAGGTGCCTTTTCACCAACGGTTATGTCTTTAGGGACATACCTTTTCATTAACTAGTTACTAATTAATCACTATTTATTATTATTATAGTTTTACATCATTTATTTTATTTTTTATATATTTTTATTCATAACAAAGGCACTTTACGAGATTCAAAAGTACAAAGCACTTTATTATATTAAAGTCACTTTATGTTTTTAAAGCGACTTTATGAGAAAAAGGACATGGTACTTTATATTATTAAAGTGACTTTATGTGGAAAAGGGAACGATGTACAAAAACAACATTAAAGTGACTAGGGAGGCTCTTAATGAAGGGGGCATGAAAAAGGGGGTCAATGGGAGATTAGATCTCTACCCTTGATTAAGGAGAGTTGAGATATAATCTCAGTCCTTGATCATAGGTTTGGGGCTTCACTTTATTACAGAAGACTAAAAAGGGAGAAAAGGCAAAGGAGAGCATTCATTCTTCAAGTGTAAGGTTGGAGAAGAGGAGAAGAGAAGAGGAGGCTAAGAGAGCTTTAGGAGGAGGCTGAGATAACCTTTGCTGGTGGATAGATTCTACACCAAGAAGAAAGAAGAGAGGCTGAGATAGCTTCAGCTGGAAAAGAGAATCTACCTCAAGAGGAGAATGATAAGGAGTTGAGATAGCCACCATAGTTTTCTCAAGGAGAGTGCACATCAATGTTGTTAAAATCGCGATATTATCGTATAATCGCGATATTTTCAACAAAAAGATAAATTCGCGCTTAGTACTCAGATAAAAAAATTTTTGCCCGATTTTTTGAGGTGACCCAAGCTACCCCTATCACAAGTAGAGGATGTGGTCTACCTCCTGTAGCTCCTAGTTCTTCAGCTTCTAGAGCACAGTAGACTCCATAGTCCACTGCGGCCTGCCAACTCCACCGACATCTATATCTAGAGGGGCAAAGGAAATTAGTAGTATTAGACTTTAGTTATTTGGTTCATTTCATTGTATATGACATTATGACTCATGATATGAGATACATTATTATATTTTTTGTTGATATTTTGAGGTTGAGTTGGGACTCAGGAGTCAGGACTTACTATTCAGGACATGATTCACTGTTATGTGTGATTTTAGCACTAGAAATGATATTAAACATCTTATATATTAGTTCTTTTATTATATTTATGTGTCAATGTATTTATTTTATGTTGTAGATGGTTTAGATATTAAAAAAATTGAAAAAAAAAGAATTTTTTTGTGCCAAACGATTTTTTCCCAATTATTACCAATTTTTTTCCAATTATTATGATTTTTTCCGATTTTTTCCTCGCGTCGATATTATCCCAATAACGATTAGTGTAACATTGGTGTACAACAAGGATTTTAAAGTTGAGATAGATGAGTATTGCATCAAGGATAGCATCAGCTGGCACACATCCCAAAGCTGGAACAGAGGCATGAATTCTGAGAAGGTTCAGGCAGACATTTCCAGTGCGATTCTTTGAGGAGCACCAATAGATTTGTTGCTGTAGTAGAGGCTCAAAAATCTAGGAGATCAAGCATGCACTAGGCTGGGACTGAGGGACAGATACCGAGAAGGTACAGGCAGGAATCCCTACATGAGTTTTAGGGAGGTTCAACTCAAACATCGCATTTTTCAACGCTGTGTTATAGTGGGAATTTCGAGGCATGTTCTATAAAGAAAATAGGAGCATAGAGAAAGCCAAGAAATAACTCGAAAGAGTTCTTTGTATTCGGTGTACTTAATAAGAGAGCAACCACTTTCTTATATAGGTTACATTAACACTGAGTCAATCCACTTTATGAATGTGGGATTGATCAATAAAACAAAAAGCAAAAATATAACATAAAGTTAAATGCCTAAGTCTAATTTATTATTGACCATTATTAAATAATTTAATACTCTCCCTTAATGGTCAATTTACTAACTACACCAAGCTTATCCTAGAACTTTACATATTTTTCAGGACCCAAAGGCTTGGTAAGAATGTCTGCAGTTTGATCTTCTATGGGACAGTACTGCAGCTGAATTGATCCATCTTCTACATGTTGTCTGATAAAATGACAGTGTATTGATGTTTTGATTGCTAGTGGAAGACTGGATTTTTGGCAAGTTTCATCACCACTTGATTGTCGCAGAAGAGGGGTGTGGGCTCGGTTTGTTGCATATGCATATCTGAAAGCATCCTCCTGAGCCAAACTGCCTCACATGCTCCTTTCACTGCTCCTCGATATTCTGCTTCTGTTGAGGAAAGGGCTACTGCATGTTGTTTCTTGCTGGTCCATGTGACTGCACCTGTGCCAAGGCTGAAGACATATCCAGAAGTGGATTTTCTGTCATCAACAGAACCTGCCCAATCTGAATCTGTATATCCACTCAACCTAGATTCTTTGCTTCTGTTATACAGAATGCCAAAGTCAAGTGTCCCTTTCACATATCTCAGAACTCGTTTTGCTACGGTCCAGTGTTCTACTTTTGGTGCTGTCATGAACCTGGAAATGTAGCTCACAACAAAACATAAGTCAGGTCTAGTGGCTGTAAGGTATATCAAGCTCCCCACTAGTTTCCTGTATATGGACTCATTAACTTCCTTAGAGTCCGTCTGGGCTGAAAGTTTCAACCCTTTCTCCATAGGTGTAGATGAGATTTTGCAATCTGTCATTCTGAATCTATCCAACAAACCTTTGGCATATTTTGATTGTGATATGAAGATGCTGCTACCTGTTTGTCAGACTTCTACACCTAAACAGTAGTGCAGGAGGCCTAGATCAATCATGTCAAAAGCTTTTCTTATATTATTTTTTATCTATTCTATAGCCTTTTCTTCACTACCTGTGACAATGATATCATCTACATATATAACTAGAAGGATGATATCATTACCAACTCTTTTGACATACATGTTGGAATCTGAAGGACTCCGCTGGAACCCTTGTTCATCCAAATATCTGTCAATCTTAATGTACCACGCTCGAGGTGCCTGCTTCAAGCCATATAGAGCCTTCTTCAGTCGACAGACCAAATGCTCCTTTCCTGAAACCTGAAACCCCTGTGGTTGCTGCATGTAGACTTCTTCCTGCAAATCTCCATTGAGGAAGGCACTTTTCACGTCCATTTGATGGACTTTCCAGCCAAACTGTGCTGCCATGGCTAGAACAAGACGAATGGTGCTCATCTTTGCTGTGGGAGCAAAGGTTTCCTCATAGTCGATGCCTTCTCGCTGAGAGAATCCTTTTGCAACCAATCGTGCTTTGTGTTTGTCAAGTGTACCATTTGCTTTGTACTTGACCTTGTAGACCCATTTGCAGCCTATGGGTTTCTTCCTTGGTGGAAGAGATGTGAGATCCCAAGTCTGATTTTTCATCGAACTCTCATGTTCAGATGCCATGGCTTGCTCCCATTCAGGTCTTCCTTTTGCCTCCTCAAAGTGCTGTGGCTCATAGATTTCCTGTAGGTTAGCTATAAGAGCAAAGTTAACCATAGATGGTTGTTGTATGTTCTTTACTCTGGATGATCGTCCCTCAATCATTTCTCCTATCCGAACATCCCTAATGGTGTTGTGCCACCATTTTGGTCTTGTCTTGGAATCTTCCCCACCCAAATCAGTGTTGCCACCATGACTTGTGCTTCTTGTAGGAATAGCATCTGACTATTGAATCACACTGTCAGGAGTAGAAATCACCAAACTATGAGTCTCATCTTCCCCCACTTCAGGTGGAGCTGCCTGAAGCCTGATACCTGAATCTGTTGGTACCTCTGGGTGTTTGGTAATTCGGGACTCAGAAGAAGATTGGAAAGGTCCAATATCTTCATCAACAACATCTCTGCTGAAGATCACTTGATGAGTGGCTGATCAACCAACCTGTAAGCCTTGTGAGTGTCACTGTACCCTATAAGCATCAGTTTCTTGCTCTTTGGATCTAACTTGGTTCTTTTCTGAGCTGGAATCCAAGTATATGCAGTAGATCCAAAGACTTTCAGATGACTCACTTTAGGTTTTCTACCAGACCATGCTTCCTCCATTGTCTTCTTCTTTACCGACATTGTTGGAGATCTATTCAGCAGGTGAACTGTTGTGAACACTGTTTTAGCCCAAAACCCGTGTGGAACAGACCTGTTTTGCAGCATACATCTGGCCATCTCCGTGATGGTGCGGTTTCTTCTTTCAACTACTGCATTCTGTTGTGGATTGTAGGGTGTGGTGTATTGTCTCTTTATGCCATGCTTAGTACAAAAGTTTTGGAATTCTTTGTAACATAATTCTCCACCATTATTAGACCTAAGAGTGGTTATGTAACAACCCGACCCTTTTTTTACTAATGCTATGAACTTTTGAAATTCATTAAACACTTCAGATTTTAATCTGAGAAAATACACCCACATTTTTCTACTAAAATCATCAACAAACAACAGAAAATACCTGGTACCAGTGATTGATGCCGTGTTCATTGGTACAAAAACGTCCGCATGAACCAGCTGAAGGACCCTTTGCGCTCTCCAAGCCCGTCCTTCATCAAATGGTGATCGATGCTGCTTGCCAACTTGTCAAGCTTCGCAAACTCCTTGGATCTTCAGTGATATATCTGGAAGTCCATCGACTAGTTTCTCTCGAGCCAACTGGTAGAGATAAGTCATATTGAGGTGCCCATACCTCAGGTGCCATAGTGTACCAATATCTGATGTAGATTTGGCTACCAATGCATGTTCTTTTACCTGACCAATGTCTACCAACTTGAACAAACCATGATCTTCTATACCAAGAGCAACAGTCTTCTTGGTGTTCCTGTCAACTATATAGCATTTATGATTGCTAAAGTTGATATCTATATTTGGACAATGTCACATAATCTGACTAACTGATAGCAGATTGAGTTCCATACCTGGCACATAGTAGACATTGAGAAAGAGTAATGCTTTTTCTCCAAAGGAAAGCTGAATATGTCCTTTACCAGCGACCTTATACTCGGCCCCACCACCAAATATTACTGAATCCTTGGATGAGCATGCCCCGAACTCTGTGTACCAATCCTGCCTGTTGGTGAAATGTCGGGATGCTCCAGAATCAATATACCAAGCAGATGATTTGGACTGGTCTGCTTGGGTTGTGGCATTGAAGGCATAGAAGGTTGATTCCTTCTCCTCAATGTGCTCTGCAACATGAGCCTTTGGCTGAGGCCCTCCCTGGTTGGATTTCTGGTCAACCAACCTTTTCCTGCAGTATTTCTTCACATGGCCTGTCTTGCCACAATAATGACAAGTGATGGTCTTCTGTCCCTGGGGACCATCCGCCCCGCTTTGCTGGCCTTTCTTCTTGGCCCCATTTCCTTTGCCTTTGTAATTAGCTGCAAAGGCCTGCTCAGAACCCTCTGTCTCAGTGCTGCTGCCGAACTGTTTCTTCCATCTGTCCTGCTGTAAGAGTTTATTACAAATCTCTTCGAACTTCAGGTCAACATTCGTAGTAGTAATGTTGAGGGTTTCAATGAAATGCTCATAGGCTCGTGGTAAGCTTTTCAGCGTGATAACCACCATGTCCTCTTCCTCCATCTTCCGACCAATGGCTAGCAACTGATCTCGGATGTCCTTGATCTTGAGCAAATGCTCCTGCAATGAGGCATCCTTGATCTTGAGCAAATGCTCCTGCAATGAGGCACCTTCACTCATCGTGATCGAGAACAGCATGTTCTTCAGAAAGAATGCTCGCCCTTTGTCAGATGTCTCATGAAGATCTTTCAAATGCGTCCAAACTGCAGTTGAAGTTTTGCCTGTTTGAACTTCAGGAAGCATCTCATCAGTAACTGACAGTTTGATAAGCATCATGGCCTCTCTGTCATAGCTGTCAAACTTGTCCTGATCTTTACCCGCAACTGTGGGTTGGGTAGTTTTGCCTAGAACCACCTCATCCAAGCAACGGTACTCAAAGATTGCAAGCATCCGTTGTTTCCACGTGTTGTAGTTCTTGCCAGAGAACTTCTGGTTGTTTTCCAACATGATATTGTTCAATGAAGCCATCTCTGCAAGTCGAATTTGGGAAATCTCCCACCAAACTGATCAAAAGCGCCTCAAAAACGCTGAAAAATAATAGATCAGACACTAAAAACACCAGATCTGCAAATCTGGTTCACAAATCAGTTACAAGCAGATCCAATCTGCTATAAAACAATCTGATTTGTCACAATTCGAGAGAAATTGCGGAAATTACAGCAAGCAGTTTAAAAAATTACAGACCGTATGGCTGCTTGGTGGCTGTTTGTTGGCTGTACAGCAGCTGTTTGACAGCTATTTGTACAGAAAAAAAATAACAGCACAGGAATTGACTGTTGTTCCGTACAATTCCGTAGTACTGGTTTTAAAACCTAAAAATCACTCGATTGACTCGAAAAGCTTTTGGTTCTCCACTGTGCTACGATGGCGATCCCTCGATCCTTCACTGCCGGCAGCAGTCCCTCGAATCTTCCGGCAGCAGTCCCTCGAATCTTCGCTCTCACAGTTCCGTGGCTCGATAACCTCGCTTTGATACCATATAAAGAAAATATGAGCATAGAGAAAGCCAAGAAATAACTCGAAAGAGTTCTTTGTATTTGGTGTACTTAATAAGAGAGCAAACACTTTCTTATATAGGTTACATTAACACTGAGTCAATCCACTTTATGAATGTGGGATTGATCAATAAGACAAAAAGCAAAAATATAACATAAAGTTAAATGCCTAAGTCTAATTTATTATTGACCATTATTACATAATTTAATACTGGCCTGAAAATCAAGGAGTTTACAGTTGTCTGACAACACAGTTTTTCGAGGCAGAAAAGGGGCTGTCAGTCAGTCTGCAAACATAAAATTCGAGGCTGAGTTTCTGAGTCTGTGGCCTGTTTTAAGGAAGAAATTCAGGGTAGAGGGGCAAAGTTTGAGGGACTGATAGGCTGAACAGTGGCACACAGTTCTAGAGCAATGGTTGCTGAACTGTGCACAAGTTCCATGAACAGTGGCATGGTTTCCTAGACATCAGCAGGGAGAGATAAGTACCCTGTGAAATCAATGCTGTATAATTAATTTCTCTGTGAAGAGCAATAAAATCTCCTTCTAGACTGGTTTTCCCCTTGTGGGTTTTTCCAAGGCCAGAGATTGACCAAAAACAAGTGTTCATTTGTGTGCATGCTTGTGTGAAATTTATTTGATCAGTTGAAAGTTAAAGTTAAAGTTAAAGATCAGAGATAGCCTGCCAGCGTTTTATGTGAATGCATATTTATGTTTATATATATCAGCTACATTGAAATGGGTTGTGAGCATTAAACAATGATATGCAAAACAATCTGAAACCGGAGGGGCTACAGGGACCCTAATAGGGGTCGAGTTCATTATTTAGAGACTTTATGCAAATACCCTAGAGCCCAAGTAGTGCCGGGTACAATCCTCACACGAGAGTTCCAGGTCATCCTATATCCATTATCATTTGCAAAGTATAAGATATCATGAAGATTTGCATTGGCAAAATATTTATGAACAAGAAGGTGCTGCCCTTTTCTGCAAAACATCAAGGCTTTGATCTGTAACATCTTTATAGAAAATCATTGCAGTAAGTTTGTAGCCCCAACTTTGTTGGTAAGCTAAATTTTATTTTTTGGGGGATGCAATAAGTTGATTTTATTCTCAACACAAACTCCTCAAGGCAGCCAGGGCATTCATTGAAGTCTGCGTGCACTGCCTTCTCTGAGTTAGATTTGGCTCTGGAAATACTAATCTGATGTTGACACTTTACTCAAGAAGTTGCTGACTTGGAGCAATTTTATATCAACCTATAAATACAAAGATGCTGCTGTCATGATACAGAACACTGGAATGTTGGAAAACCTTCTACAGGTTTCCTTTGTGACAGATGTATTGGATACCTGACTTCGTGTTATGAATGATAAGATGAACCTTTTTTGTCAACAAAACAAATTTATTCGGAAAGCAGCTACAATATTCTTGAGCAGCCTTCACAAACATATTTCTCAGTGCAATTTAGTTGTAAACTTGTAGCTGTTAATAAGTTCTTTAATGCACTTGTCATGTGATGATAATATTGCTAGCCTAGAAAATCAATTACCCTTCGATACACATGGTTTATGCACTCATTGGAGTTGGCTGATATTAATCTTTTAATAATATTTGGAGGACCATTTATTTTGTTTTGATCTTCAAAAATTTGGATGAATGTGAAACGAATGGGTGGAGCACAAAGGGACAGCTTTGGAATACAAAGAGACAATATGTTATATAAAGGAAGATTTTGGAATGCAGAGAAGTTAGAAGATTGAATTTTGTGAGATGTAGTTCGTGAATTCCCTGGCAAAGAGAGAAAGAGGAAGAGGAGTAGTTGTGAAGCAGAATTAAGGAAGAGGAGCAGAGGAGATAAACAACTGTAAAGGAGGCAGCGACAAAGTACAGAACAGAGTCAAAGACGGAAGAATTCAGAATTTAAAGACCAGCTAAGCTAGCAAATAAAACTTTAATGTATTAGGGGATTGGTGTCTCCTTTCAGGTAGGAGCTTGAAAAATAATAGGTTGGAGCTTGTAAGAAGTGGGAGTGGGTGCTTCCAGCAAGTTGTAGCTTGCAAAAAAAGGCAAGGTTGAGGCCTCTTGTAGGTAGGAGCCTACAAAAATTGATGTAAAAAGTGGGAGTGGGTACTTCCAGCAAGTTGTAGCTTGCAAATCAAAAGAGAGGTTGAAGCCTCATATAGATCGGTGCCTACAAAAGCTGATGTAAAAAGGGAGTGGGTGTTTGCGTTTACATCACAACAAAAATTCGTGGTTTTTCCCTTTATGGGTTTCCACTTATATCTGGTGTCTATATGTGTTGCTTGTGTACTTGTTTTAGTTTTTATGGTTAATTGCTGAATATCTACGAAACTCTACTTATTGTCAAAGGAAAGGTTAAGAGATTGTTAAAATAATTAAAATTCGCCATTGTTAAATGATACTATTACCGATTCACCCCCTCTCTTAGTGATTGCCTAGTTTCCAATAGTAAACACCTAAAGAGGCAATAAATAATTTCCTACATGCTAAGACACCAAGCCTATGCAGAAGACCTTCCGAAGCTACCGCATGTTTCAATATTCCCTCCTAGCAAGGGATGGATTCTCCACTACCCCTAGCTTGTCTCTACACTTTACAAACTTCCCTTTCACTAGAGGCTTAATGAGAATATTTGCCACTTGCTCCTTTGTGGAAATGTGCTGCAATCTCACAACACCTCTTTGGACTCTGTCTTTGATGAAGTGATATCTGATGTTGATATGCTTGGATTGATCATGAAACACATGATTCTTGGAGAGCTTAATGAAATTGAGATTGTCCCAATGAATCACTGTTGTCCCCATCTCCAAACCAAATAATCCTACAAGCATCTTGCGAAGCCATACTACCTCACAACTAGCCATATTTGCTTCCATGTACTTTGCCTCTGTTGAACTAAGTGCCACTTGATGCTGCTCACCCTCAACAAGTACATAGTACAAGTTAGAGTCCATGTCACTCTTGGTGAAGCCCAAACCAAGAAGATATCCATTGAACCTAGCATACCATGCGCGCGAAGCCTACTTCAGCCCATAAAGGGTCTTCTTCAACTTGCATACATGAGACTCTCTCCCATGCACCTCAATGCCCTGAGGCTGCTCAATAGACACATCCTCCTCAATCACCCCATTGAGGAAAGTAGTCTTCACATCCATTTGATGTATCTTCCACTCCATCTTCGAAGTAATGGACATGACTGCTCTAATGGATGCATATCTGGCAACATCTACGAATATCTCCTCATAGTCCACTCCCTCTTGCTTGAGTTAAAACTTGAGGCCTGAGGGACTATCCACTGTGATCTGTCACCATCGCTTGGAGTTGGAGGAACCGACGCCGAGGCAACTCTTGGAGTCGAAGAGACCGTTTGGAGACTCTCTGTTGTCACCACCATTGGAGTCAAGGAGACCCTCCATTGTCCATCCTTTGGCATTTGCTGTCACGGTTAAGTGTTCACTGCTTGGAGTTGGAGACTTGAGAGGAGACAAATAACTACAAGAGCGGTAAAGACTCGAGAGGAGACATACAACTGCAAGAGCAACAAAGGCTTGAGAGGAGACCGACTCTAGAGGTATTTACCAGTGTTCCATGGGGACGCGTCCCCCAGGGTCGGGTGCGCGCACCCCTCGCACCCCACGCACCCGGGACGGGGAGTCTCTTGGGGGTGCGTTTCCCCACGCACCCTTTTTGGGGAGTCTCGGGGAGACGCAAGGGGGTGCGTTTCCCCAATGTGGGAGTCTAGACTCCCCAAGACTCCCCAAAAAGGGTGCTTCTGGGCGTCCCCCTTCAGTGTGGGAGTCTAGACTCCCCAAAAAGGGTGCGCCTGGGCGTCCCCCTTTAAATTTGTCTAATAAGATTTAAAAATTAAAAATCAAAAATCAAAAATTCAAAAATCAAAACCATTAATTTTTTTTTTTTAACTAAAATTAAAACTAAATAACTAAAACTTAAAAGTCTAAAAAAAAAAATTAAAATTAAAACTAAATAACTAAAACTTAAAAGCCTAAACCTTAAAGTTAAAAGCTCATTTCATTTCAACCCAAAGTCATTTCCATTTCACTCTTAACTATTTTTGAGTTTGAACTTTGAATTTGAGTTATATAAATTTAGTGTTCAAACTTTGAAAATATACTAGTATGTTTTGCTTTCAATTTAGATTCTAGAATGATGAATGATGAATTTAGTTTTTAAATCAATGTAGATTGTAGAATGATGAACCATTGAATAATGAATGATGAGGATGGATCAATGATTCAAATTTCAATTGTCTATTTAATATTTTTATGCTTTCATTATTGAACAGTGAACAATGAATATGAACTTGAATTTTATATATATATATACCTCGACGACTCCCCGCACCCCCGAAATTTCCCTAAAATTTGAGGGTACTCCCACACGTCCCCCTTGTGCGTCTCCCCGCACCCGCGTCTCCCTGCACCGGAGTCTTGGTGGAACATTGGTATTTACTCAATACAATGTTATATTTTAGTTTCACACCAACTCTGTTTTGAATCTTGATATGATGAAAGCACTACTTTTAAGTTTTACAAATTTATATGGTTAATGCTGTACATTGATCTATGCTCATTACCACACGGCATAAGACCCAGGAACCTTAAAATATAAATTTATTTTCTTAAATCCTCTTTCAACTAGTATATTGATTATATCAAAGCACACCACCATCATTCTATGATTCCTCTATCATTTTTGTTTTTATTATATTTATAATGTGACACACTTGTCATTGGAAAGGTAAATACTAAATACGTCAGATGTGTTGTGTGGTTAATTAAGGTCCTACTATAGCTAGGATTAGCAACAGTGTCTTGACTCTCCCACTGTTTTGAGGAATTGACAGGGCAGTTTATCCAACCTAAGGGGTTTGCCATTCTTCATTGTGTTCTTAGAAAAGAGCCATTGCTTGGTAATTTCTTTGCTCAACATAGCCCTTTCAACAAATGAAACTTTTGGGTGACAAATTTACGTTTGTTCTGTCGTGAGAATATGGTATAATGAAAATAGGTAAATTATAAAACTGTGAGAAAAAATGATTTAGCTTTTCTGTCTTGATATAACGAAAATAGGTAAAATAGGTATTTACTCTAGAGGTATAAACTGGCATAAGAATATCAATAGAATGGATTGTTAACTTATAGTTTGTAAATTTGTAATGTGTTGAACAACAATTACTCGTATAAGACTTAGGGCATAAATGGAAGGCCATTGCTTTGTTGTGAATTTGTTGTTGAGTATTATGAAGTTAACCTTAGATGCATTCAAATAGGCCTATATGACCAATATTCCAAAGTGAGAAATTAGGATTAATGTGAGTAGCAAGTACTATTTCTTAGTTGATTAAAATTCTCCATTTAAATTTGACACAAATTCCTCAATAAATATTTTGTGCTAAATGTGAATCTTCTACGTAGATTGATTTTCTAACTACTTTATATTATAAGTTTGTTTAATACTTTCTTTAATGTGTTTTAATAATGATTGTTCTTTTTCAAGGCTTGTAACTTGTTTTGAAATACATATTTATCAATTTTATTTTGTGGTTTCGTTTACATCATCATCATGGCAACTTCAAGTTCAACCATTCGTGAGGCAGAGGAACATGAAATTGAATTTGCCCCTAAAATTGATCGGAAGTCACCACTTTGGAAATATGTAACTGTTGTTGGGAAGATCCAAGGAGGGGGATCATTGGCATGGGTTTGCAGTGAGTGTAAAAAGGAGTATAAGGGATCATACACCTGGGGTAAAGCACATTTACTTGGGTTAAAATGTGCACTGGCCCATCTAAAGAGAATGGGACAGATGGAAATGGTTTAAGAAAGGAAAAAATTGCCAAATAGTAGAAAGAACAATACGAGGCAGATGCTAAAGAAAACGAGGCAAATTTTGCCTCTCAATTCAAACAACCAACAAGGTTGGGAGCATCTTCATCAAAGCCTCCACTTCCCTCTTATGGAATTGGCAAACCTGGTTCAAAGCGGTCTAATTTGGGACCGCTTGAAAGGGGTTTTAATAATGATGCTCGAGAGATGGTAGATGCAACTATAAGTGAATGTATTTATGCAGATGACCTTCCCTTTAACCTTGTGCAATCTCCTTACTAGGCAAAGATGATCAAAATAGTGAATGAAGCCCCATAAGGGTACAAGAGCCCTGGATATGAGAAGGTCAGCACTATAATGTTGAGTGCTGAGAAGTTAGATTTGGAGGCTAAATTATGCACCATTCATAATTCATGGCACATTTTAGGGGTGTCCATCATTTTTATTGTAGAGAAAGATCAAATGAATAGGCCTTTGATCAATGTGATTGCTCAGATCCCATAGGGGGCAATGTTTTTGAAGGCAGTGGATTGTGAGGGGCAGCTGAAAGACTCCCAATTCATTGTTGACATCTTGATTGAAGCAATTGAAATGGTGGGGCCAGAAAATGTTGTCCAGGTAATAACTGACAATGCAACGATGTGTAGAGCAGTAGGCCTTATTATTGAAGGCAAATATTAGCACATCTTCTGGACCCCTTGTGTTTTACATTCATTGAACCTCATGTAGAGCAAGATGGGGACGCAAATTGAGTGGATTCAAGTTACTTTTGAAGAGGTAAAAGAAATTCAAGCCTTCATCACAAACCACCACATGTCCCAAGGCATCCATAGGGATTTTGCGAAGTTGGAGCTCCTTAGGATACCTAAACTTTAAAATTTATTTCATAAATTCTAATTTTTATGACTCTAAATTCAAATATGTAAATTGGATTCTCAAATGTCATGATTCGTCAATCATAATAGGTATTCAATCGATTATGATTTTTAATTTATCGAAACATTGACACTTGCAGGTTGCCGAGACGCGTTTTGCTTCTCACATCATAATCTTATAATCAATGGTATGCAATTCTCTTTGGAATCAGTGGTGGCAATCCCAATCTGAAAAAGCACAAGCAGTGAAAATATTGGTTGTTGATGATGAATGGTGGGATAGGGTGGAGTAGCTCTTGGCATTTACTAAGCCAATTGTGGATTTGCTCCGCATGTTTGACACAGGTAAGCCTAATTTGGGAGAGGTGTATGAGGGCATTGATTCCATGATAGAGAAGATAAGGGTGGTTATAAATGCCAAGGAGAAGGACCCAGATGAAGTATTTTACAAAGAAGTAAAAGATATATTGACCAAAAGGTGGAATAAGATGACCATCCCATTGCATCTTTTGGTCTATGCAGTGAATCCAAAATATTATCCTATAGAGTTGCTAAGTGATCCGGGAACAACCACACCAAACAAAGTCCTAGAAGCCTCACGAGGATTTAAACAAGCTTTTGGAAAGCTTTTTGTAGATCTTGAAATTGGGATTCAGATTTGTTCAAAGTTTGCTCATTTGTGGGAGCAGAGGGTTTCGGTGCTGATATTGATTGTATGCGGTAGTGTGGAAAAAGTCTACAAAAAATCGCGATTTAATCCTAAAAATGCGATTTTTTCAACTAAACGATTTAATCCCCCGACTTCTTGGCGACTTTTTCAGAAAGGAAAAAATCGCGATTTAATCATTATAATCGGGAGTCGACCCAAAAAGTCGGCCTCCCTCCTAGGCCGTGAATAGGACAGAGGCCACCTCAAAAAGTCGGCAAAAGTGTTTTTTGCCGACAGAGTGTTTTTTCTACAATTTTAAGGTGTTTGGATGTTAGCATGATCCATTAATGTGGTAGGGGAATGTCGAGGCATGAAAGAAATTTTGTACTTTGTCAAGGGCATTCTTGATGGGTTGGAGGATTTCCAGATATTTTGTCCTTATTTGTTTTGGTAAATTAAAGACTTTTTATATTAACATACAACAGTGTGCATTGTCACACTCTGGCTTCACTACCTCAAAATTAAAGTTTCATTGTTTGATGATAAAGCCAAAAAAAGCTTTGTTTGACAACATTAGTCTCAATCCTTGTCGATACTAGCTAGACTTTGCCTTACCATGCTTGATCATATCATAGATTCAGTTTTAGGATTTGATATTTACTAATTACAGAGCAAAATAAAATAACAAAATTTTCAAATCTCTGAAAGGACTACTGGGCATACCCATAGAGCCCACTATAATCTTTAAACTAGCAAACTAATCATCAAACCGAATCCTATATATATGTTTTCGTAAGCAAAGTTTAAGGCTATCCCAAATCAAACAGCTAAAAGAAATATCAGAATGCTTAACTGAGTTGGCAGCATTTTCGTCCAACAAACATAGGGAATGTGTCGCTTGATTGGTTGCTTTGCACTGTTGCAGAGCCCTCATTCCATCTTCCACATCAGTTTGGTCCTTGTCTTCATTCCATGCTTCTACTATCAACTTTTTCTTCAGGAAGCTCACATGTGTTGTCGAAGTTGGCAGGTATCCTTTAGAGAATGGAAGCATTCATTGATGGCAATCCTGATGCAGAGTCTTTAGGTTGTTGTTTGTTACGCCAAGAATCCCATGAGGACATACTTTACCATCCATTGGGAATCTATAGGCACCTTGAAGACATTCTGATATCCTGGAATATTTTTTGGGTTGTCTGGTGAGAATCAGAAGGGTTCCTCATCTCTTCTTTAGTCTGTTGTTCCTTCATAATTCTGCTGGCATGCTGCCAAGTGTAAATTTGTGGTGTTGGATGGCAAATTCTAAATGCCCGTTCATGTCTTCCCACTAGATCTTCATACTTGAAGAGTGGATGACAGATGACCTCAGTTCTTCCCACTAGGATGCGTGTCAGTGGCCTCAAAACCACCACCCTGGAGTTTCTCTTGTGCCCAAAACATTTAGAGGAGGTGACACCATCTAGGATGGGCAGCAGCAGCATAGGACAGAGGCCACCTCTTCCATCAGCTTCTAGAGGACGATTGAGTCCATTTGTATCCCCAGGGGCAGGGCCTTCTTCCTCTAGAGGAAAAGGCAAAGCCATTCCCTATTCCCGTAAAAGGGGAAGAGGATCTCAGTGACTGATTACTTTATGACTTTTAGATGACTCATGATATACATTTATTATATTTTTTGTTGATATTTTGACTCTTGAGAGTTGAGACTTAGACAGGACTCAAGATTCAGGAGTTGATTCACTATTTTGATATGTGATGTAGCACTAGACTTCATATACATATTATATATTAGCTTTCTTTACATGTTTATATGGAAATGCATTTATTTGATGTTGTGGATACTCTAGATGTTAAAAAAATAAAAAAAAAGAATAATTTTGTGTTTTTTTAATTTTGTCGACTTTTTCAAAAAACTCATGATTTTAAGGAGCTTTTCAACTTTTGGACCCTTGCCGAATTAATCCCGACTTCGACTTTTTCCACATTGGTATGCGGGACAAGACCGGATTAAGTCCAATTGATTGGTGGAACTACTATGGTGGGGAACTTCCACATATCCAAAAATTGGCCATCAGGATCTTGTCACAGGTTGCTAGTTCCTCGTTAGCAGAAAGGAACTGAAGTACATATGGCTTCATCCATTCGGTGAGGCGAAACAAATGGGGCTCCAAGAACGTTGAGGAACTAGTGTATATCCATTCGAGCCTTAGCTTTATGTCACACAAGAGTGACGAATACAAACATGGGCCCACCAAACTATGGGATGTGGAACCATAGTTGCCTAACTTGGATATGACATTGAATGCTGAGTCTCATATGACTTTGTTTGTTGAGGATGCACCAATAGTTGGATCTTCAAGTGGACATGGCAACAATGCTCCCACTCCTGGAGAGGATGTGGTTCTTAGTGACATGAATGAAGACATATTTGATGATATGTAGGTGTAATTTATGATGGTGTTTTAAACTTTTGAACAATGAACATTGAATACCATAATATGCCATATGAATTATGAATAATGATAGTAGACTGCCAATCATAGTTCTTTTGTACTTTGTACTATATAGTGTGCATTATTAATTTTGGTGATGGTGTTGTAACTTGTCATGTTGATGATTGAAATTTGAAACAGAAACTTTATGATATGTTGAATCATGAATGTTATAATAATCATTAATGATGATGACCATGTTTATGTTGAATTGAAGGTGATGATAGATGATAATTGATTATGTATATTTATATATAGAATCTAGATTCTAAAAGATGAATGATAATATGAAATTCTTGTTTTGTTATATACATCTCTGTGTGTGTGTGCTGTTTCCTTGCCATATCGTATCTAGATTTTTTGAAAATTTGTCATATCCATTTCAAACCCTGTATTCGTATCCGTTCCCGTATTCGTTTTAGTGCAACTTAGCTTTCGTGGTGCTCCAATCTCCAAACCCCGAACCCTAGGGCTTGGAGTACCTCCCAAGCTACCAAATCTCAATAGGTAGAAGCTTCAACAAAAGTTGATGACTTCGTAAATCGGTTCGAGAATGCATTCTCGTTGATAGCCTATCTTTCTAGCTTAGCCACCACAAATAGTTGGTATATAGATAGTGGTGCTTCATGTCATATGACTGGAGCATGAGAGTACTTCACTAGTCTAATAGAAAATGATCTAGACTTCCACATTGAACTTGGCAACGATGCCAAGTGCAGAGCAACATGTGTTGGGACAATCACATTCTAGAGGGAGTTTGGAAAACTGTTGACGGTGAAACAGGTGTTGTATGTCCAAAGGTTGAAAAGGAACCTCATATCAGTCTCAACATTGGAGGATAGGGGTTATTTTGTTACTTTCTAGGATTGGAGTTAGAAAGGGAAAGTTGTTTCTTACAAGTTTTGAGAGGCTCATAAGCAGGTGCAAGGAAGATCTTGCTTCGATGTTCGAGATGAAGGACTTGGGACTTGAGCATTATTTCTTGGGGTTAAAAGTGTGGTAAAGGGAAGGTCAAGTTTTCCTCAGATAGGGAAAGTATGCTATTGAATTCCTAAAGAGATTCAGGATGGAGGATTGCAGACCTATGTCTACACCTATGGAGACCAACTAGAAGAAGGTTGATGCCTCTATCTCTGAGTTGGTGGATCTAACATTATATCATTAGTTGATATGTTCTTTGATGTATTTGGTCAACACTAGGCCAAATATTTGGCCAAATATTTGTTTTGCTGTGAACACTCTTAGTCAATTCATGGTTGGCCCTAGGAGAGTGCATTGGATAACAGTGAAACGAAATACATATGGGGCACTGTAGTGTATGGATTGAACTATGTCAGGGGAGATGGAGTCAGGTTGATGGGCTTATATAGATGCAAACTGGGCAAGCAGTGTATTGGACAGGAAAAGCACTTCAGGGTGTTGCTTTAGCTTGGGGTCAGGAGTTGTTTCTTGGTTCAAGAAGAAGCATAAGTTAATGGCGCTTCGTTCTGCAGAGGTTGAGTATATGGCAGCTAGCTTGTCAGCGTGTGAAGCCATCTGGCTTCGTAAGTTGCTCATTAGTATATTTAATCAAGAGATGGAGCCCACAACCATACACTGTGATAATCAGAGTTGCATAAAACTCTAAGAGAATCCAGTGTTCCATGACAGGTCAAAACACATCGAGATTAGATAAAACTTCATTCGAGACTGTGTTCAAAGAGGAGATGTAAAGCTCATACATATTCCCTTAGGTGAACAAGTGGCAGACATCTTAATGAAGGTTTTAATGAAAGGAAAGTTTGCATTTTTCAGAGATACGCTGGGGGTGGTGCAGAACACCTTCCTTGCTAAGACGGAGTGTTGAAGTTAGCTCGGACAGGTGCTTCCACATAGGCTTGGTGTCTTAGCATGTGGAAGTGGTCCAACACATGCTTTTTCCCAATATGACTTTATATTTATAAAGTAACTTTTACTTTATGACTAAAAGTGACTTAAGTTGCCTTAACAGAAGTTTAAGTCACAACCGTTGATCTCAAGAGGGCAAGATTTAATCTTGGCCATCCATCTCTTTGGAGATCTAAGGTTAGGCATTTGGTCATAAAGAGATAAAAGCAAGTTGGGGGAAAAGAGAGACACATTGAACACACAAGAGAACAGATGAGGTTTGAGGCTGAGAAGGAGAAATAGAGAAGGAAAATTGAATTGCAGAGGCTGAGAGATTGCAGATCAGATTGAGGTCAAGTTTTCCAGCAGTGCATGGCGCACGCATCCCAATGAAACCATACTGCATTGCACAGATCTGTACCATACAGATTCTGTAAGTCTGTACAAGCATACAGATGGCTGTACAACTGCACATTGGGGCAGCGTTAATCTCAGATATGAGGTTGGACAGTTGGAAGATTGCTGGGCTGAAATCTGGGCAGTTTTCTCAAGAATTTATGCGCTGTTCCAGATTCATTATTGCTGTAATTAATTTCCTGATTTCTCCAAGAGTTGAAAATATTAAACATCTCTTTGCTGGTTTTTCTTTTTGAGGTTTCCAGGGTAAAACTGTCTCGTTTAGTGTGTGTGGTTGTCTGTTTTACCTCTGCATATGTTTTCAGTGTGTTGCTGTTCATAAAAATTAGATTTGTGAAAATATTTACTAGCTGAAAATATTTAAATATGAGCATAAATTTTATTGGAACATCAACCATATCTGAAACCTATGAAAAACTTATAGTGGGCATTGATTAATGAGGTTAGTGGACTTTTTTTAGTGAGGCTACTACATCAACCACCTAGTGGACCTTACTTAATCAGACCACCTTACATTTATTGATTGCACACTACCTAACGGAACTTATTAAATAAAGACGGTTACTATACATTAAGTAAGAACCTATTCCCTTGACTTGGGTGGGACCCCAATAGAAGTATCAATTGTCAGCAATGTATTTGTTGAATATTTATTATAATTATGAATCAGATACATAAGCCGAAGCTGAAGATACAAGATTTCTTCTCTCTTTCCCTTTATTTTTATATTAGAAGCTTTTTTCAGGCCAAAGGGCCATTGTTTTTCTACATGCATTTTAATCATAATTACAATTCATATAATCAATATATGTCCCCCATCTAATCAATGCATTTTTTTTGGTTTGTAAATTCATAAAACAGAGTGGGTATACCAAAAAATATACAATTAAATATAATTGCAAAGAAAGAAGTAAAGAGGCAGACTTTAGAGGAGTCACGGATGCGCATGACATGTTGATAGAAGTGGATGACTGTAATCCCCACTTGAATTCATGGCGACAGGATCATATCAATTCCATAATGTTAATTAAAAGAGTAGATGAATCATACTATCCCTCATATGCAATACTTTGAGCTATAGAAATGGTGGTTGTCGTGGTTAGTTTCCTCAGCATAACAGTAGATGAAATGTATACAATAAAGACACTTCTGATCATAAGCATGGCAATCTTTAAGGCTAGTTACCCAGGTGCATTGGTACAGGTTGTAAATCTGAGATGCATTATATTGCATGTATTTTTACGAGGCACCCATCTAGTAACTCAAACAGGGGCGTTCATATATCAATTTGGTCATGGTGTCTCGCTTGTTTGTGACCTTAAAATTAGATTATTATTATATTTCATGGTGCCATTTTTTTCAAAAGTCTTTTCTTAAGTCAATACTTTAGTGATGTCATTATGATATTATGTTATTTGTCAGTGGGAGCTTGCCTGTTTGGTAAACAGGTAGTGATATTTTCCCCCACCAAGGTTCAATTTTCCTGTAGTACATGTTAATCCCTCATGGGCTGCCATGTCTGTGCAAACTGGCGGGATGTGGTGAAGGGCAATTACCTAGCCTGAGTGCAAATGGCTTTCCACTTCGGTGTTGATTGGGCAGTACTCATAGTCAAAGGAAGCATAATAGAAACATGTCATTAGGTTATTCAGTACTGTATTGTTAAATGATAGTTCGAAGTGATTAGTATCTGTCCCCATGGGAACCTGCTGATACTGAAGATAGTTTCCAGTTGTGGAAGCATTCTTGACTTGTTGAAGCCACATTCTCTTGAATCATAGCCTTAATGAACTATGTCAAATACAATAATAGTGGCTTATGCATTAATTAAATTAACGAAGTGGGCTCTAATGATAAGTTTCTTTTGTCTGCTTTTGTTAATTTTTCATTTTACACTTTATATATTGGTTCTCTCCATTTTAAATAGTATTTTGGTGTCTTCTAATTCTCTAGCCATACTGGAGACACCTATCTTAATCGCTTCATCTGATACAGGTGATGTATTCAAGGACATCGTGGGCAGTGCATATTATGTGGCTCCTGAGGTATTGCAGAGACGGTATGGACCAGAAATAGATATATGGAGTGCTGGTGTGATATTATATATTCTTCTCTCTGGTGTGCCTCCATTTTGGGCAGGTTGGTATAGAAATAGTCATATATTGAAATGTTGTCACTTACACTGTTGGCTTACGAGCGATCATGTTGCACGCCTTGGGTTTATTTTTAATGTGATAAGATGATATGCGAGTTTGCACTTGACAGAGACGGAACAAGGCATATTCGATGCTATATTACGTGCAAAGATTGACTTTGAAAGTGAACCATGGCCATCTATTTCTGGTGGTGCAAAAGACCTGGTCAAAGGGATGCTTGAACATGATCCCAAGAAACGTCTTAAGGCTGCTGATGTTTTAAGTACGTACCATATTATAAAGGACTGTTGTTAGATGCTAAAGTGCCCAATTTTGGTGGAAAATAGGTTTGTATTTGATTTTTAATGGGATCATCATACTTTTTCATACTTGCTAATCATTGTTGGTCCTGATGCTAGGCCATCCATGGATGAGAGAAGATGGTGAGGCACCAGACAAACCACTTGACAGTGCTGTATTGGTTAGGATGAAGCAATTCAGGGCAATGAACAAGCTTAAAAAAGTTGCTCTGAAGGTATGTTCCTATAATATCTAACGAGACAAACTTGCATACCTTTTGTACGGTCTAAAGCTCTTTATCTCAATTCAGGTGATTGCTGAAAGTCTATCAGAAGAGGAAATAAGAGGTTTGAAGGAGATGTTCAAGAGTATTGACGCTGATAACAGTGGGACAGTCACATTTGAGGAATTGAAGAATGGCCTTGCAAGATTCGGGTCTAAAATTTCCGAGTCAGAAGTCAGGCAATTGATGGATGCTGTGAGTACCTAAGCTTTCTTTTCCCTTTTATAAATTTTATCTGTTGTGTTGATCAAGTCTAATGACTCTAATCTTCATGTTCGTTCTGCATGTTTTTGATCTAGTGGTGTCTCCTGGCTTTCTATTCATATGCTATTTATGCTTATTATTCCAGGCAGATGTAGACGGGGATGGGACAATTGATTACCTTGAATTTATCACTGCCACAATGCACATGAACAGAATGGAGAGGGAAGATCATCTTTTTACTGCCTTTCAGTTTTTCGATAAAGACAACAGCGGGTAAATATCTGTAGATGCTGATACAGATATAAGATGTTTTTGGTATTGATTTTGATTCCATCGTATTAAAACCTGCTATTCGCGAATCTATTTGGGTTTTCCTCAGGTACATTACAAAGGAGGAATTAGAGCAGGCACTGAAAGACTATGGAATGGGTGATCAAGAAACTATTAAGGATATAATTGCTGAGGTGGACACAGACAATGTAAGTACCTTCATGTTATTGTGGAATGCCATTATATTAAATTGTATCACGCACACAACAAAGCCTAACTGATGCTTATTCTCCATGTGCTTGAATGTTTAGGATGGACGAATTGACTATGATGAGTTTGTTGCAATGATGAGCAAAGGCAATCAAGACAACAGGAAACATGACATAACCGTTGGGGCTCCAAGACGTAGATAGTGCTAGACACAATATGTACTTTCTGAGGATTGAAGAAGTATTTATGATGATCCACACTTTTCTAAGGGATCACAATTTCAACCAAATTTAAGGTTAATATAAATTTACACTTTCTTCTACTGCTAATGCATTTCAGAGTTGAGTTACAGTTATTCAATTCTGCGATTTACGAGTTGAGTCTTTAGAGTACAATCTGGATTGTAATTTCATAAATGTCTGTTTCCTTTTGAATCATTAAGTTCCATTAGTTTCTTGTTTAGATTGGGGTTCTCTTTTGGATTGGATTTTGATGTCAGGTCTTTGTAATCCCTGTGAGGTTTGTAATTACTTTGGCCTCACTTTTCATAACTGGAAGCAATCAGCATATTTCATTATCCTTCGGTAGAATCTGGATAGAGTGTTTGTAGTTGTATGTGTCTCTGCCATGGAAAAGTTGTTATTGATATACGACAATGTATTCAAAATTTCAATGTATGTGCAATGTTTATAATGACTAACTTTACATTGTGTTGATACCTTTGCTGAAAGATAAAAAACTAATAGCATTCCTCAATTCACTTTGACACGGCAGTTGATAATTTTTGTAGTGACTTCTTTTTTTGCAATCATCATTACTCTTGCTTTCAGCATCATTAGGCTTTTACTACTGTAAACATAGATCCGCATCGTGATGCAAAGGCCACAACTTTGTAGTTGTTTAATCATTAAATTAGACCAAGGAGGACTATTGGATTTAGTAACAATCTGATTTTCTTTGGTTACTAGAGTCCCAAGATCCAGGTTTTATGTTGCTAATAACGGTGTTTATTTTAATGAGGATGATTTTGCTTAATTGCAGATATAGTCAGTCACAAATAAATCATCACACCACTTAAATTATAGACCAGTTAAAAATTCACCGATTAGGAATGCAATCATATGGTAAGATGTTCCAGTAGTGGCAAAAAATCTATTTACATCAAGAAGGATCATATGAGTTTAGCGTTGCAGGTTTTCCATAATTTCTACCTATGGTCAACTTAGCAGTGTATCTGTGAAATACATACACAAATTATTTGCTCCCTGTAAATTGGATTTCCTGCATATAATATGCTCAAGGCAGAATGATATCTTCTATTGCATGCTATAACTTTTAATCTCGAGAATGTATAAAGATTTATGCCGAGTGCAAATTCTATTTCTTTCTATGTATCTCTAATTATACAATCGACTGGAATACTTTTATTGTATTTGGAAATTTTGTCAAGGTTTCAAAGCTTTTTTGTTTTTTGTTTTTTGGTTTTTTTATCTATTTGCAGAGATACACATAGGGATTTAGAAATTCAACCAATATTTTTATTTGATAAAAAAACTCCAGATTTTTAATGTGAATCCAATTTGGGGAGTTTGTTGGATCTTTGGATTGCTTCATTTATGGTTATCCACTTTAGTGGGTATTGCAGTATGATGCCCTTAAGTGTCTTTTTACTGGCTTTTTTAACATAAAAACTTATGAAAACTGATAGCTTGGAAACTTGAATGTAAAAATACACACAAGTATTTGTAATAATAATTTATTTTATATATAAAATTGTATAAGATGATATATGATGATTTGAATGTTGCAATGAGGCTCTGCTTTTATACCTCAGCAGGTGACCTTTCGTGAATGGGCATGTCTTTTAGACATGCCTTTTCACCTAACTTTTTTTTTTGGTTTTAATTATATATATATAATTTATACATCGATTTATGTAACTTTATATATATATATATAAACTTTAGTTATATTATAAAGTTTTTAAAATGGTCATATAAATCGATTTTTTTGTTTTGTTTGTAAATGTCGATTTGCACGTAATTTGTTTTTTTGAACTGGGGCTGGCCATGTCTATTGGTCACGTCAGTTGAGCCCGTAACCTCACCGCGTTTTATTATCGTGGATAAAATTCCAATTCTCAATTACATAACTCGATGGCACATAAACGGGCTTTACTCTATTTAACATATCAGCCTGGAATTCATTCGTATTAGCAGCAATAATTTCGAATGGATCATAGTATGGGAGAATGTCTATGGTGCATGGCTTCCCTTTAGAGAATTCTGTCATCCAGTCCCTCTCATCTCTGTTCACTGATCCAAGAAAATCTCTTAATTGCCATCGAGCCTTTGGAGCGAACTTCGCTTTCATTTTCCCGTTAGCAGAATAGTCTAGGATTTGAAAAAAATCGTGTACTGGTAAAGGATGAGGTGAGTGTGCATTCTTTAAAAACTCCACTGCAAACCTCATAACATAGAACCCACAATCCAGCGCATTCGATTGTTGTGGAGACAAGATGTCATGCTAGGCTACGTATTTTACATCAACGCGGGCCTTCCTTGCAACAGCTCTTGCTATGGCATATTTATGACTTCTTGATTCTTCAGGGACCGCAGGTACTGGAAAATTCCGTAGAGTTCCTTCGTCGTCGTTGTAAAGCCATATGTAGAAGGTGTTATACTAAGGGTATTCCAGGCTTGTCGCTCGAACTTCAGAAACAATGACATCTGTGTCAATGTTACGGTTCACTTCTGGATCACCCTTAATACCAACAAGACAATGTTCTTTACTGTGATTCAACCAGTGGCCTGTTCTCCCTGTTCTAATAATTCGCTGAAGCTGATTAGTCTTCACCCAGATAAGCTCTTCAATGCGACGATAACCCCATAGTTCCAGACATTCTCGTCCAAGTTCCATTGCACGTCCAGTAACCCAAAGGAAAATGAGACCATCAATCTGTAGAGTTGGCACATTCAAATTCCTCATCTCATCATCAGCCATTGTTCCATATGGCAATTCCATGTGAATATCCCAGGGTGGGTCTGCCATAATAACACCAAACTGACCCAAAATATCCATTCTGAAATTGCGTATATCACAATTGATCCATTGTGGCTCCCCAAGCTCAATTTCTGAGCAATATTCTGCACGTAAAGGTTTTTGATGTATTCTAGAATGAAATGGGATCTCAGAAATATTGCTATCTGTTGACATGTTTTCAAAAATGCCAGGACCACATCCCATATTTGGAGAGGCTTCATTGGTTGTTGTTGAAGGCTAAGCTTCCTGTTTAGATGTGGTATTTGAGGCCTTTCGGAAACCCATAATTATCTGTCCTTCTGGTTCAAGCTGACTGAAGATCACTGTATCACCAGCGTGTAATTGCATGGACTGTATATAGGGTGTTACTCCTTCTAAAACATACATTCGACTATTATTATTGGGCCAAAATCGAAACTGAAATACCCAATCCTTTCCATTAGCATCTTGAATTTTTAGAGGTACTCCTTCTGGCTGTGATATTGATGGAAAATATGCCTCAACACATGCTTTTGGAAGAATTAAGCGTCCTATCCGACCTGCATCACTTGCACTTAGTGTTTTCTCAAAAAGAGGTTTAATAATAGAGTTTGAATCGCCACATATTTTTTGAAGTTCCTGGTTAGTTATCCTGGGCCGATATCATCGCTGTAATTGATTTTGGCTCCCCTCACTGGGTATCTGTGCAACTTGTATTTGACAATGCACACCATTTCCTCACTGAGAATCTGTATTAGGGCTTCCATCAGGTGGCCTGGGAATGAACTGGCATTGTTGTTGGAGCTGTGAACAAGTAGAAATACCTTGATTTTGTTACATTGACAACGATCAACACCTGTAATCAGAGTAGATGAATTATCACTTATTTCTTTTGGGTCATCATTGTGATCAAAATCTTATTCTTATGCTTTCCCTTGTTCCTTTTCTTCACTGTCACTATTCTCTTCCTTATTATCGATTTCCTTTTGACATGCTTTAACTTCTGCACATGATTTTTCTAAATGATGAAATACTTCTTGAACACTAATTTGTTCAACATAATCAGGATGTGAACGTAGTGGCACATTGTGTGGCGAACTACGTTCAAAGGCCAGCATGATTATATCGTGTGCCATGGCTCTGATACCACTGTAACATAAAAACTATCGCTGAAGTATGAACACTGATAGCTTGGAAACTTGAACGTAAAAATACACACAGATATTTGTAATAATAATTTATTATATATATAAAATTGTATAAGATAATATATGATGATTTGAATGTTACAATGAGGCCCTGTGTTTATACCTCACCAAGTGACTTTTCGTGAATGGGCATGTCTTTTAGACATGCCTTTTCACCTAACTTAATGACTATTTTAACCTAATTAATATTTATATTTATTTTATTTATTTAATTGTTATGAATTATATTCATAACACTTTTCCCTTAATTGTTGATCAATGCTCTTTAAAGTTCTTCTGAAAGGTTTGCTATCTCTCCCTCTTGCAGATGATCTCTGTGTTTTTATGCCCACAACAATGTTCCAAAGTTAATGGCCAGTGTCCTCCATAAATTCTCAATTTTCTCCACTGGCAAAAAATATCGAAATCCCATTTCCTTTGGCACGATTCCCAAAAACTAAAATTGTAATGCAGATTTTGGAGATCCAGAGGTTTACTCTAGCAATTCTTCAATTTGGTATCATGGGGACCTAGATATCTTTTACACTTGTGCTAGATTCGGAGATCCAGATGGTATCATTGATCTGTATACCTTTTCACTTTAATAAGAAATCCAGATATTTGGTGATCTGGGTATTGGTGCACTTCGTCGAGCTCCGGATACCTCGTGAACCCATACCTACTTCTTTTACAGGTTAACTCTTAGGGCCCATCTAACTTTTGACTCGGATATCTCTTTAGTTCAGATTGACGACAATTTGCGATGAACACTTTTACGTCTCCTTTAACTAACAAACTTTGGGAAAAGTGACAAATCTGGTTGTCTAGGGATCCACTCTTCGGTTTAACTTGCAGTGGGGTCCACCCTAGATGTGTTGATGCAAGAGCATTCGAATGAAGAGGCGACAACTGGGAAGTATTTTTGTTCTGTTTTAATTTGTTTCATTTTAAATTAATGTTGAATCAACGATTGTTAGTTCTTAAATTAGGCAAACAGATTAAGTTAGGATTAGTTAAGAACTGTTTGAAGAAACTGTTTCATAATTGAGGAACAGTTCCTCGAACTGTAAAAGAAACTGCTAATGATGTATTGAAAAGAAAACAAGAGAGAAGAGTAGGGGGTTAGCCGAATTGAAAAGGATTGTAAGCCTACGCGCAGAATGTAAGAGAGGCCACTGGTGTTAGGCGAGTAGACCATAGAGAGAGACAGAGTTTCAGAATATATCCTTTGTTTATTTGTTATGTGCAAAGTCCAATTCAAAATCTGTGTAATTGTGTATTTCGAATGATTAGAGGATGAATTAACTATGAATTATAGCTTCTGTATATATATATATATATATATATATATATATGCAAGTGAATTCGGCGGACTCAAGGAGGCGAAAGCACACATAGAGAAAACTTGCTTGTGACGCAGTGGAAGCGTGAAAAGCTCTGAACAACAGAGGAGCGAAAGGTTAAGAAGGTGACGCTCAGGGACCGTTGGATCCAACAGATCAACGATGGAGATTGAATCAGCGGAATTGAAATCGGCGATTGGAATAACGCCGACCTCAGGCAAACGCCGATTGCGATCAAGCGATTGAGCGAGGACCGTTGGATCTGTGGGAAAGATCAACGACGAAGATTTAGTCGGCGGATTTTGATCGACAAATGTCGACGTGATCATCGGCGTGGTCGCATCGCAACCTTTGAAAGGAGTCTATCGGCGGAGGAGTATGGACGCCGGCGAAAAGGCGGACCCGATGATATTTCTAAGCCCCAGTGCATAAAATTTGAGATCCGACTTAAGTGATCGGAGCGGATTTTTCTGTGTATTCTCGTATTTCCCAAAATTTCCGATATAACAAAGGGAGCGGGTTTTTAGTGTAAAAAGCGTGCCTGTAGAGTCCCGATAGTGTAATCGCATATCGGGGAAGTGGAAGGAGTGGGTACTGTGACCCACGGAGGGGCCGATACCCGATTGTGATAAAGTGAAGCCTTCGAAAACTGTGCCAAGCCTATGGATTAAGTGGGGAAATTGTTTGTTACGCGTGTTTTGTGCGTAAATCCTTCATAAAGGTTTTACAACCATGATAGCGCCGATTTGAAGGATTTATATAATAAATCCAAACAACCAAGGTTAAAGAGGGGCAGTTACATGTATGCAGGCGTGAGGGCTTGAAGGGTTATAGAGGGACTGCAGAGTTCTGATAGGAAGAATCGGTGAAGGGAAAAGGTTGGGTTACTGTTCTAAAACCCTCCACAGAGACTGTTTAAAGGGGCCGTAACCAATAAGGTTTGGAGATCGGTGCAGACTGTAAATTGACGACATCATTTTGGTATCAGAGCAGGGTTTTTCCTTTCTCTCAGTAAAGATGGAGGTAGGAAGAAGGGGTCAAGGAAGAGCTGTCAGAAGAGCAGCAGATGAAGGGTTAAGAGAAGAGATTAGAAACTTAATTGCATGTTTGGCAGTGTTGGAAGCAGGGAGGCGTAGAGAGACGAAAGGTGGGGATGATAGTGAGGAGGAAAACATAGCCATGACAGATGGGTCAGATGATGAAGGACCAGAAATTAAGCTATTGAAGTTAGTTTTGTTGGCTAGCAGCAAGCCAAAACCAGAGCTCTCTAATTATGATGGTAGTTTGTCCACAAAGGCATTGTTAGACTGGATAAGTGAATTAGATAAATATTTTGAGTATGAAGAAATCAACGAAGATAAGAGGGTCAGGTTTGCTGTCACCAAATTGAAGGGACATGCAGCATTATGGTGGGATAGTGTACAGGCAGAAAGGAGGAGATTAAACAAACCCTTGATTAAAAAATGGGACAGGATGGTTGCGAAAATGAAGAGCAAGTTTCTGCCTAAAGATTATCAAATTGCCCTTTATAGACAAGTACAAAACCTAAAACAAAGAATGATGACTGTGAAGGAATATACTGAAGAATTTTATAAAATTAATTTGAGAGGTGGTTATGTTGAAGATACCCTTGAGAAGACAACGAGGTTTGTAAATGGTCTACGGATGGAGATCCTAGACGAAATTAGCATTCTTTCCCCTAAAACCATAGAAGAAGCTTATCAGAGTGCTTTGAAGGCAGAGGAAAAGATTGCTAGGAAACAAAATGCCAGGAGAGGACGTGGTTCTGGTAGAGGTCTAGGATAGACCTTTGGCAGAAGTAAGACTTTCAATAGTAATGAAGAGGGTAGTGGTTCGAAGACTGCGGGACAGAGTGAAAGGGAAGGTAACACCAGAGGAGAAGGCCATACCAACGAGGAAGAGATAATGGCAGAGGCAGAGGAAATGCCTATCAGTGTTACAAGTGGGGACACAGGTCCTTTGAATGTCCTGAAAACGAACAAACTGGGCAGAGGGGAGCATATGTCGCCCAGGCCGATGAAGCAGAGGCACCACCACAGGATGTGGAAAATATGCTAGAAATCAGGGAAGCCTTGGTGTTGAACAAGGTGTTATTTGTTAGTGTTCCACCCTAACCCCCTTATTTATGTAGTAGGATCGAGTCATAGTTATAGTTAAGTAAAGAGTCAATAAAGCCCATATTAATAATTGTAAGTGGTTAACCCGCAGTTAATGACGGGACCACAGTTAGTTGCAAATGGGCCATGGTATTAGATAGATGGTATTAATAAGAACCATGGTATTGCTCCATGGTATTACATGTATGAGTCATATATAAAGGATAGAGACTCCCTGCGAGGAGCATTGTGTCTTATTTTGTAATCGAGCTCTGCTCTATTGGAGGTTGCCCCCTCGAAGAGGCAAGTGAACATTACTTTCTGAACAATAAAAAACCTGCTGTTATTTCTCACTGTTCTATGTTCTGGGTATATTTCTGCGCATATTTGGTATTCTTGTATCATCTTGCAGGTTAAGAGCATAACAAGTGGTATCAGAGTGCTTTCCAGGGCCGGTGGGATCTCCATTTTTTAGCAATTTTTTTTTGGCTAGAGACGTGTTCCGGTGTCTTTAAACCACAGGATCTGTCGTTGAGCGCATAAACATGCGGATTTGGGGAGGCATGCACGCAAGAAATACAAGAAGTGGTCACGCTTGTTGGACTCCCTTGTAAACCCTGTGGGTACCCCTTCGAGTAGTAGCGCATTAGACAAAACCGCGCATGGATTGTCTTCCAAGTACCCTCTGGTATATCGGAAGCCCCCTAGCTCCCTTGAAACCTCGCCATAGATAAAATGTCGGCCGTCTGGTTGCTACAGTACACCGAGAACAACGCTTGGAGAGATTACTCGCCCGTACGATAGGGTAGTCGGGTTGTACGGCTAACGGTACGGTTGATCCTCCTTGGTTAGTGCCCTGAAAAATTGGGTCGAGTACTACTGTCAGACCCTTATGTATATAGCACCTGACACTCCTCGAGACCATAGTTCCATTTTCTATCTCTGGAGCACGCATAATCTCTGCCAGATCAGATCTCGCAAGTGGGGTTTGCAGCAGCAGCAGAAATCAGTACCGTAGCTCAGATTTAACAGAACAGCCATTCAGATCTATTAGATCCATAAGATCCGCAGCAGCAATCTGTTCCGCCAATCAGATTTATTCGATCAGCCATTCAGATCTCTCAGATCCATCAGAGCTGCCATCCAGATCTGAGTAGTTGTGTGGGTTCCTATACCGGGGCGTGATTTTCGCATGACTTTTGGCAGAATTAACATTTTGGGGATTCGGCTACTGCAGTATTCCTAAGCAAGGAGTAAAACTCCGTTGGGAGTTTTCAGAAAAAAAAAAGACCCCTCGGGGCGCTTATTAGTGATCTAGCCCATAAGAATCAGGACGACGCGCTGAGCAAGGTGGTACCGTTCAATTATTAGTGCAAAAAAAATAAATTTTGGGCGGTCCCAAATTTCAAGTACATCGGATCGACGCATGGCATAAACTAGAGCTCAAGCTATGGCCAATGAGAAGATCGACAAACTTGAACAATCCTTGAAAGACCTCCAAGATCAACTGACGACACTAACTAACGCACTCTCAAAGGGCAAGGCGGAAGCTCGCGAGGAGGCATATATTGGCAATGAACACAGTGAGGGTGTCTAGCCACTCTCTTCACCTCTGGGGCACCCACCAACAATCCCGTCTACGACCACCCAAGTTGGATATGCATAAATTTGATGGTTCTCACCCGGCAGCATGGGTAGCACAAATGGAGCAATATTTCAATCTGAATCACATCTTAGATAATGAGACTCAGCTTATGGTGGGGAGCATGTACTTGGACAATGAAAGATGACAATGGTGGCAATCGTATCAACGTTGCAATGGAAGGTTCTGGACTTGGGACACCTTCAAAAAAGCTCTTATAGAGTGCTTTGATCTCATGACTGTGCTTTTTTGGGTCGTCTCACTAAGCTTCGACAGACTGGCACAATGGATGAATATATTATAGCCTTTGAAGCCTTAGCTTTCCGCACTACGGGTCTCCAAGATGCGTTCTACACGGAATGTTTTATCAGTGGTCTTAAAGAGGCCATACAAGCTCACGTCCCACTGCACCACCCTCCCACATGGTCGGAGGCTTGCAGGGTAGCTCGTAAAATTGAACGTGCGTTAGCAGCCCAGTCCAATCGCCCAAATTTCACCGCCAAGGGTTGCCCCCCACAGGCTCACAGCACTACTCAAACATTTAAGGTTCAAAAGGTGTCACCTGCAGAAATGGCAGAAAGAAGAAAGCAGGGATTATGTTACTACTGTGACGAAAAATACTCCCCAGGTCATAAATGCAAGGAGCCCAAATTTTTTCAAATTGATGCTACTGATTACAACTCATCGGAGGAAGCCCCACCACTTGAGGAACCTGAGGAGGACGAAGAGGACAACCAGAAGGACAATGTCCTTGACGAACCAGTTATTTCGCTGCATGCTTTGGCAGGGATTTCTTCACCTCAAACTCTCAAAATCAGAGGTTTTATTAAGCACCGCCCAGTAGTAGTCTTGATTGATAGTGGAAGCACACATAATTTTATCCATCAAAGAGTCGCGGAAGCAGTGCATTGTTTTGTACGAGCCATTTCTAACTTCCAAGTCCAAATTGCGGATGGGGGAACAATGAAATGTGAAGGTCGCTGTGAAAATGTCAAACTTCAAATGGGGGATTATCAGTTGAAGACCCACATGTTTGCCATACACATAGGAGGGTGCGACAATGTCCTTAGTGCTGAATGGCTTTGCACACTTGGGCCAATCACAATGGATTTCCAGGAGTTATATATGAGCTTTAAGCAGAACAACTCCACACATACCCTCCGCGGACTCCAGGCGGGAGTTCCCTCTATCATCAGCTCACATAGGATGGAAAAATTGTTAAAAAAGGGTGATCATGGAGTTATAGCTCAATTTAATGCCATCTAGGCCGTCGAACCCAATTCGCTTCCGATTCATCCTGAGATGCAACAAATTTTAAATAACCATCTGTCAGTCTTTGACAAGCCTCATGAGCTTCCACGCTCGAGAGGGGAACATGATCATAGCATCACTTTGGTCCCAAGGGCCCAACCACCAAATGTGCGCCCATATCGATATCCGTTCGCCCAAAAGAATGAAATAGAAAAAATAATCAAGGAACTTTTGGAAGCAGGAGTCATTCGTCCCAGCATTAGTCCTTATTCATCACCGGTGGTCATGGTGCTCAAGAAAGATGGGGAATGGCGTATGTGTCCAGAATTCAGGGCCCTCAATAAGTTGACCGTCAAAGATAAATTTCCCATCCCGGTTGTTGATGATTTGCTGGATGAACTAAATGGGGCTCAATTCTTCACTAAGCTGGATCTTCGCTCAGGCTACCACCAAATTCGCATGAAAGAAGTCGACATTCCAAAGACTGCATTCAGAACTCATGAAGGCCATTATGAGTTCCTGGTCATGCCATTCGGTCTTTGTAACGCCCCATCTACTTTTCAGAGCTTTATGAACCACCTCCTCAAACCATATCTCAGAAAATTTGTCCTTGTTTTCTTCGATGAAATCCTCATCTACAGTTGCACTTGGTCTGCACATCTTCAGCATGTAGATCTGCTCTTGCAACTGCTCCGCAAGCATAAATTATTTGTTAAGATGTCCAAGTGTTCTTTTGGCATGGAAGAAGTTGAGTATTTGGGCCACATTGTGGGGCGTGAAGGTGTCAAGATAGACCCCAAAAAGATCCAGGGAATGCAGGATTGGCCTCAACCTAAGACCTTGAAGAGCCTGAGAGGATTTTTGGGTCTCACAGGCTACTATCGCAAATTTTTCCGCAATTATGGTCGCATTGCGAAACCCCTCATTCAACTCCTCAAGAAAAATTCATTCCTCTGGAATGATGAAGCACAACAGGCCTTTACAGCTCTCAAAAATGCCATGTGTTCCACTCCAGTCTTAGCACTACCCGACTTCACCAAATCTTTTGTCATTGAATGTGATGCTTTGGGTACGGTTATTGGGGCGGTCTTAATGCAGGAAGGTCGACCCTTGGCCTTCACAAGCCAACAACTAAGTGGGAAGAATCCGGGACAATCTACCAATGAAAAGGAAATGATGGCCATCTTACATGCAGTAGATACCTGGTGACCTTACTTATTGGGGCGACGTTTCCAAATCTGCACAGACCATCATAGTCTTAAATATTTTTTGGAGCAACGCCTATCCTCACCACAACAAAATAAATGGCTCGCCAAAAAGCTGGGATATGATTATGAGATCATTTACAAGAAAGGGCGCGAAAATATTGTAGCAGATGCATTATCTCGCCAATTTGAGGAGGAAAGTACCCTGCTCGCAATTTCCCTTCCCATTCCAGACTGGATTGAAGAGGCTCGCAGAGAATGGTTTTCACATCCCTGGCTCTCCCAACTCATTACTCAATTGCAGGCGGATCCAAATTCCACCAAGGGCTACTCGTGGCAGGATGAGATTCTTCGCTACAAGGACAGAGTTGTAATATCACCAACATCCACCCTCAAAAGCCGCATTTTGGCGGAGTTGCACTCATCCCCCACTGCAGGACATTCAGGCTTTCAGAAGACGTATGCTCGCACTAGAAGATCATTTTTTTGGACAGGCATGAAAAATGACATTCTTACTTTTGTAGTGGAATGCGATGTCTGTCAGTGCCACAAAGGGGAGATAGTCAAAGCACTAGGCACATTACAACCATTGCCCATCCCGGCATCAATATGGACGAAGGTTTCTATGGATTTCATTACAGGTCTTCCAAAGTCAGGGAACAAGTCAGTCATCATGGTGGTTGTGGACCGACTTTCTAAGTATGCTCATTTTTGCGCCCTACCCCACCCTTTTACACCGACTTTGGTCGCTCAATCTTTCATGGATCAGATCTTCAAATTGCATGGCATGCCCACTTCTATTGTGTCTGATCGTGACCCGATCTTCACCAGTAATTTTTGGCAAGAACTCTTTAGGCTACAAGGTACCCAACTAAAACTCAGTACTTCCTATCATCCACAAACGGATGGTCAAACTGAAGCAGTCAACAAATGTCTGGAAACCTACCTTAGGTGTTTCACTTCAGAAAAGCAACATCTTTGGGTACAATGGTTACCTCTAGCTGAATGGTGGTATAACACCAACTATCATGCCACCACCAAAGTGACTCCCTATGAAGCACTTTATGGTCAACTCCCTCCTTCCCCTACTTCTTATATCAAGGGGTGCTCAAAGGTACAAGCAGTGGATCAACTCCTACAGAACCGCACAACCATGCTCGCCCATCTTAGAGAGAATCTTCATCAAGCTCAAAACTGCATGAAGCAACAGGTAGATCAACATCGCTCAGAACTTCAATTTCAAGAAGGGGATCAGGTATTTTTGAGGCTACAACCATATAAGCAAACATCACTCAAAGACAAGGGTTATCAGAAACTATCTCCAAAATTCTACGGACCATATCGAGTACTTCAGTGCATTGGAGAAGTGGCCTACAAGCTAGCTTTGCCACCCACTGCAAAAATCCATCCAGTTTTCCATGTCTCATGCCTCAAGAAAGTGATTGGGAACAATTGCAGAATTCAAACCAGTCTACTTGAATTGGATGACGAAGGGTCAATCTGGCTGCAACCGGAACAGGGCTTCGACACACGAGAATGACACCTGCGTGGCCGCATGATCAAGGAAGTCCTCGTCAAGTGGAAAGACACCTCTTCGGAAGATGCAACCTGAGAACCAGCGACTATTCTTCAGCAGTTTCCGTAGCTTCAGCCTTGAGGACAAGGCTATTCTTAATGGGGATGGCATGTTAGGGTCCCACCCTAACCCCCTTATTTATGTAGTAGGATCGAGTCATAGTTATAGTCAAGAAAAGAGTCAATAAAGCCCATATTAATAATTGTAAGTGGTTAACCCGCAGTTAATGACGGGACCACAGTTAGTTGCAAATGGGCCATGGTATTAGATAGATGGTATTAATAAGAACCATGGTATTGCTCCATGGTATTACATGTATGAGTCATATATAAAAGATAGAGACTCCCTGCGAGGAGCATCGTGTCTTATTTTGTAATCGAGCTCTGCTCTATTGGAGGTTGCCCTCTCGAAGAGGCAAGTGAACATTACTTTCTGAACAATAAAATACCTGCTGTTATTTCTCACTGTTCTATGTTCTGGGTATATTTCTGCGCATATTTGGTATTCTTGTATCATCTTGCAGGTTAAGAGCATAACATTATTAAAACCAGCCAAGGAAGTAGCTGATCAGACACATAGGAAAGCATTGTTCTGGACTGTTATGTAAGTCACACGGAAAACACTGTAAATTGATTATTGACAGCAGAAGCACCGATAATTTAGTAGCTACGGAGATGGTGGAGAAACTGGGTTTGAAGAGAGCAAAACACCCAACTCCATACAGGGTGTCGTGGTTGCAGAAGGGACACCAATTGTTAGTTGATGAACAATGCGAGGTAGATTTTCAGATAGGCAAGTACAAGGATAAGGTGACTTGCGACATAATGCCGATGGATGTGTGCCATATTCTGCTGGGCAGACCATGGCAGTACGATAGAAAGGTAGTCCATGATGGAGTGGAAAATTGTTACAAATTTGTCAAAGATGGGATAAAGCATACCTTGGTACCCATGAAAGAAGCCAAGGAAGGAGAGGAGACAACAAAAACAAGTGGAATGAAAGCATTACTGCTAGGAGGAAAGGAGTTTCTGCGATGGATTGAAGAAAGTGAAATGGGTTATGCAGTTGTGAGAAGACCAAGAGCAGTTTTAGTACATACCAACCTCACTGATTTACCAGAAGAGATACAAAACATGTTGCAAGAATTTAGTGATATTGTGGTAGATGATCTACCAGACAAATTACCACCGAAGAGGAGCATCAGTCACCATATTGATTTTATTTTGGGAGCCAGTTTACCAAACAATGCTGCCTACCGGATGAGTCCAAAGGATAATGATGAAATCCAGAAGCAAGCACTGGAGTTGTTGGATAAAGGACTGATTCGGGAGAGTTTAAGCCCTTGTGCAGTTCCAACTGTTTTAGCTCCCAAGAAAGGAGGTGAGTGGAGAATGTGCACGGATTCCTAGGCCATTAATAAGATTATTATCAGATACAGATTCCCATTACCTCGGATGGATGATATGATGGATTGTTTGAGTGGAGCAACGTACTTTTCCAAGATAGACTTGAAAAGCGACTACCACCAAATCAGAATTCGAGAAGGTGACGAGTGGAAGACAACTTTTAAGACTAATGAAGGCTTGTACGAATGGTTGGTTATGCCGTTTGGATTGAGCAATGCCCCTAGCACGTTCATGCGATTGATGAACGAGATGTTGAAGGAATTCATTAGTAAATTTGTGATTGTGTATCTAGATGATATACTTATATTCAGTGAGACGAAGGAAGAACATTTTCGACACGTGAGGTATGTATCAGAAAAATTGCAGTAGAATAAATTACTGATAAATTTGAAGAAATGTTCTTTCTTCAAGAAAGAGTTAATTTGTTTTGGATTTGTGATTTCTAAGAATGAACTAAAAATGGATCCGGAAAAGGTTGCAGCTATAGTTAGTTGGCCATTTCCCAAAAGTTTGTTTGAGGTACAGAGTTTCCATGGATTGGTGAGTTTTTATCGAAAATTTATTAAAATTTTTAGTGGGATTTGTGCACCCATGCCGGACACCATTAAGAAGACAAATCAACGTTTCCATTGGACAGAGAAGGCAGAGAAGAGTTTTCAGTTACTCAAAAGGAAGATTACCGAAAAACCAATTTTGAGGTTACCAGATTTTAACAAACTTTTCCAGGTTCGTTGTGATGCTAGTGGGACAACCATTGGTGCAGTATTGAGCCAAAAGGATAAGCCGGTAGCCTATTTTAGTGAGAAACTAAATGAAAGTAGGCAAAAATATATGTCCTATGACAAGGAATTTTATGCGGTAGTTCAAGCACTAAAGCATTGGAGACATTATCTGTTGGCCAATGAATTTGTTTTATTTTCAAACAATTTTGCGTTGCAGTATATTATGCAACAGCATAAGCTGAACCATAAACATGCGAAGTGGGTGGAGTACTTGCAGAGGTTTACATTTGTGTTAAAACATATCAGCGATCAAGCCAACAAAGTGGCAGATGCGTTAAGCAGGAGGAATCTGATGTTACAGGAAAGTACCGTACAAGTATTAGGATTTGAACATCTTAAGGACTTGTATGAGGCAGATGCAAAATTTAAGGAAGCTTATGAAGCTTGCCAAAATCCATTATTGAGAGATAACAATTCATGGCTGGACTATAACATGCAGGAAGGATTGTTGTTCAAAGGAGGGCAGTTGTGTATTCCGGAATGTTCTATGAGAGAGAACTTAATCCAGGAAAAGCATAGTGGAGGTTTAGTTGGGCATTTTGGCATAGACAAGACCTTGGATCAGTTGAGCCATTTTTACTATTGGCCGAAGATGCGCAGAGATGTACAAAGGTTTTTAACTAGATGCAAAATGTGTCATCTTTCTAAGGGACACAGCGAAAACACAGGGTTGTATACGCCCTTACCTATTCCGAACAGACCATGGGACTTAGTCAGTTTAGACTTTGTCTTAGGTCTGCCAAAGACACAACGGGGATTCGATTCCATCATGGTGGTGGTGGATCGTTTCACTAAAATGGCACATTTCATTCCATGCAGGAAAACCAGTGATGCCACACATGTAGCGCATTTGTTCTTTACCGAGATAGTCAGATTACATGGCTTGCCAAAGTCTATTGTTTCGGATCGAGACGTTAAATTTACAGGATATTTTTGGCGAACCTTATGGAAAAAATTAGACACCAAACTAAACTTTAGCTCAGCTTATCATCCACAGACCGATGGCCAAACCGAAGTGGTGAACCGGAGTTTGGGATTATTGAGGAGTTTGGTTGGAGAAAATTTTCGACAGTGGGATTGTGTGCTTGCACAAGCGGAATTTGCTTGTAATGATTCGCCCAACTGGAGTACAGGCAATAGCCCTTTCTAGATCCTATACGGAATGCACCCACGTGGAGTACATGGGTTACGGGATTTGGGATAGTTGGAGTGCAGGAGTGCTGATCGTAAAGGCAATCAATGATCTTCATGAACAAGGGAAATTAAAATTACAGAACAACAGCCAAAGATACAAGCAGAAGGCAGATTTGAAAAGGCGGGAGGTGCAATTCAACGTGGGAGACCTGGTATTAGCACACCTACGCAAAGAGAAGTTTCCTAACCGAAGTGGTGAACCGGAGTTTGGGATTATTGAGGAGTTTGGTTGGAGAAAATTTTCGACAGTGGGATTGTGTGCTTGCACAAGCGGAATTTGCTTGTAATGATTCGCCCAACTGGAGTACAGGCAATAGCCCTTTCTAGATCCTATACGGAATGCACCCACGTGGAGTACATGGGTTACGGGATTTGGGATAGTTGGAGTGCAGGAGTGCTGATCGTAAAGGCAATCAATGATCTTCATGAACAAGTGAAATTAAAATTACAGAACAACAGCCAAAGATACAAGCAGAAGGCAGATTTGAAAAGGCGGGAGGTGCAATTCAACGTGGGAGACCTGGTATTAGCACACCTACGCAAAGAGAGGTTTCCTAAAGGCGAGTACAACAAGTTGAAATGGAAAAAGATTGGGCCTTGCAGGATTCTTCGGAAATTTTCTGCAAATGCTTACGAATTGTAGTTACCCCTAGGCATTGGAATTTCACCCATTTTCAATGTAGCAGACCTGTACCCCTACATTGCGGTAGAGGACAAAGACAGTTCGGAAAGACGAACACGGGACACCCAGAAAGAGAATGATACGTGGATTAAACAAATGCCCCCAGTAAAGCCTCTAGAGATCGAACAGATCTTAGATACCCAGGTGGCTAGACGGACTCGACGGAAGGAATATTTGCAGTACCTAGTCAAGTGGAAGGGTCATCCGATTGAAGATAGTTCTTGGTTAGATGCTGGTCAGATTCAGAGCGCCGGGTACTCCATTGAAGAGCTCATGGATAGGAGCCATGAATTTCATTTACCCTGGGAGCCTGATGCAGGAGCATTCGAATGAAGAGGCAACAACTGGGAAGTATTTTTGTTTTGTTTTAATTTGTTTCATTTTAAATTAAGGCTGAATCAACCATTGTTAGTTCTTAAATTAGGCAAACAGATTAAGTTAGGATTAGTTAAGAACTGTTTGAAGAAACTGTTGAGCAACTGTTTCATAACTGAGGAACAGTTCCTCGAACTATAAAAGAAACTGCTAATGATGTATTGAAAAGGAAAACAAGAGAGAAGAGTAGGGGGTTAGCCGAATTGAGAAGGATTGTAAGCCTACGGGCAGAATGTAAGAGAGGCCACTGGTGTTAGGCGAACAAACCATAGAGAGAGACAGAGTCTCAGAATATATCCTTTGTTTATTTCTTATGTGCAAAGTCCAATTCAAAATCCGTGTAATTGTGTATTTCAAATGATTAGAGGATGAATTAACTATGAATTATAGCTTCTGTATATATATATATATATATATATATATATATACATGCAGGTGAATTCGGCGGACTCAAGGAGGCGAAAGCACACATAGAGAAAACTTGCTCGCGGCGCAGCGGAAGCGTGAAAAGGCCTGAACAACAGAGGAGCGAAAGGTTAAGAAGGTGACGCTCAGGGACCGTTGGATCCAACAGATCAACGACGGAGATTGAATTGGTGGAATTGAAATCGGCGATTGGAATAACCCCGACCTCGGGCAAACGCCAATTGCGATCAAGTGATTGAGCGAGGACCGTTGGATCTGTGGGAAAGATCAATGGCAGAGATTTAGTCGGCGGATTTTGATCGGTGAATGCTGACGCGATCATCAGCGTGATTGCATCGCAACATTTCATCGCATCGCAACCTTTGAAAGGAGTCTATCGGCGGAGGAGTATGGACGCAGGCGAAAAGGCAGACCCGACGATATTTCTAGGCCCCGGTGCATAAAATTTGAGATTCGGCCTAAGTGATCGGAGCGGGTTTTTCTGTGTATTCCCGTATTTCCCAAAATTTCCGATATAACAAAGGGAGCGGGATTTTAGTGTAAAAAGCGCGCTTGTAGAGTCCTGATAGTGTAATCGCATATCGGGGAAGTGGAAGGAGTGGGTACTGTGACCTGCGGAGGGGCCGATACCTGATTGCGATAAAGTGAAGCCCTCGAAAACTGTGCCAAGCCTATGGATTAAGCGAGGAAATTGTGTGTTACACGTGTTTTGTGCGTAAATCCTTCATAAAGGTTTTACAACCATGATAGCGCCGATTTGAAGGATTTATATAATAAATCCAAACAACCAAGGTTAAAGAGGGGCAATTGCATGTATGCGGGCTTGAGGGCTTAAAGGGTTATAGAGGGACTGCAGAGTTCCTATAGGAAGAATCGGTGAAGGGGAAATCGGTGAAGGGGAAAGGCTGGGTTACTATTCTAAAACCCTCTACAGAGACTGTTTAAAGGGGCCGTAACCAATAAGGTTTGGAGATCGGTGCATACTATAAATTGACGGCATCATGTGTTATAGCTTGGATATGAACTTCGATCCAAAATCTGGGTGATACCTTGGTTGCTCAAACTTTGGCATGCAAGATACTTTTCCAACCGGATACTTATTACCCTAATAGAAGCTATAGGCAGAATTTGAACCAGTCCCCCTTGAGTGGAACCAAGACTGGTTCATTTGCGAAAATCGATTATTCCAAAACAAAACAAGAAATTGATCTCATTTGTATGCAATTTAACACAACCTCAAACACAACTTAAAAATACACACAGAATATATTAAGCCAGATTGAAGGGGAAGATTACAATTTGGATAGTTTGTGCATAGTCTTCCTCCACACCATATCCCACTCTTCAAAACATAGAATCTCTCTACATATCCTGAAATGCATTGAAAATCCATTACATAAAGTTCTCGTAACCAACTCAACAAACTCAACTTGCTTCGCTAGTGACGAAGTGAAGATAAGTATTTTTATTAAGAGATAGTTCACGTAATCATTTAATTATCGTCCAGTACCAAAATTCCTACCAAGTGGTATGCTTATGCATAAAACCTACAAGTGGTGGCAATGAAGGTTGACATGTCAAATCATTTTAATTATCATTGCCATAAATTTACCCAATTACTGGAGTGAAAATCTTATAAACAAGATTAATGATCAATGAGGTTTTCCTATCAAAATCTGATTCTGCATCAATTTTGCGATTTTGCGGCAATCTTCCGATTTCGCAGTAGAGGCTGTTGATATCACAGCAATTGTGGAACCAGTTTTAAAAACACACTCAAGGGAAAAACTAGGCCCATAAAAATATTGCAATGGAAATCAAACCCACTGTGCTTAACAAACACACCATTAAATCTACTTGATTGATCACAAATCTATTGAACTTTAACTAGATTAAAAATTGCTAGAAATAGACATATATATAAACAAATAATTGAAAAGGAAATATGTGCAGAGCCTTACCATGAGTGGGCCCAAACTCGGGGTCTGGCCTGCACCCAAAGCTCAATTAAACACATGAATTCAACTGAAGTAACTATGCATCCAGGAGCAGATATTATTATCAAAATTATAACGAAGTTTTAACAATTGTTCAATCCATCAGATTTCACACATATTTATAAGTATAGGGGAAATCCCAACCCTAACAACTAATCAAACACTATCCAAAGAGCATGCTCAAGTTGCTAAATTAGACCAGACATAAGTTACATATAATTGGCATGGAGAGCCTTGGCATCCAAGTTGTTTAATACATTAACCCTCGGGACACAAAACACTTTCTTCGGTTCAAACAAAATCTATAGGAATAACAAACTCTTTCAATTGGCTACGAGCAATAACTAAAAGAGATGCCATATTAATGCATAACAAAATATGGCAATGTCATAAAAAGATGCTTGCTAGCTGCTCTGTTCATCTAGCACTTTGTCTACCTCTACGTGTCAATAATCCAAATAACATATACCTGTAAAAGTGTATTTCTGTGCCCTTGAACTATCGAAAGCTAGTGTCTTCAATTTATTCCATATATACATATAACATCAAGTAGTCTTTAACTAATTTTTAGCCTTTTCATAACGTAAAATATAAAACTAATGAGACATGCATTATACCTTAATAGCTCGTGGTAACCATGGGATCAAAAACATTTGGGAAGGAAAATGTAAGAAAAGGGGAAATGATTTTGCAGCGAAAATAGTCGACTTCGTAGCAAAAATGGTTCATTTTGCAGCTCAACACCCCTCGCTGAGCTTGATGCATGGAAGAAAAGGGGAAATGATTTTGCAGCAAAAATAACTGATTTCGTAGCAAAAATGGTTCATTTTGCAGCTCATCACCCTCTCCTTCAGGCACTCCTGCATGCACATGGTTCCAGGAATAGTCCGAATGGCCAAATTCCCCCAAATAATATTAACCATGGCATTGTTCTAATTCCTTCCATTGTCTTTGCTCTTCTAACTTGTCCCAATTGACAGGAGCTTGGTTGTGCCTAGTAGGGTACTAGAGGATGGGGAAGTGGAATATGAACCCTATCCAACGAGCTCCATATTTCATCAAGGAATGACAATATAATTCAACCCTATTCAATGCCAAACAGAGGTATGGATAACCCATTGGAGACCTTTGCTAAAGGTATTTCAGAAGTCCATCCCATAAATTTTGAGTAATCAATAAAAATTTACAAGTCTCAGCTCTAGCTACAACCCTGTGTTCAGTGACAACAAACCTTTGATTATGTACAATGGTTGTTGCATCTCTTGGCTCCATCCTTAGCTGATTAAGACTGTTGCGAATTGTCCATGTTAGAGGGTACTCCTCTCTAACTACAAGGTTCAAAGCTTCCTCTTTTGCTGCATAAAAACTTTGGGATTTCTTCCATTGTAATAAATTGTTGATATAAGAAATTAAAGCTTGGAGATGAATATCCCCTACAAATGGGTTCAGATTCCACCTCAAATTGTCTGGTAAAATAAAATTAAAGAGATACAATTCACACAACAGGTTCTGATAAGAATTATCAATATATACACACATATCCAAGAAGTCTTGAGGTTGTGAAATCTTATAAGGTTGCCCTGTTGCGATCTGTTGCAAATGAAAGTTGACCCAATGCTCATGTAAATAGATGGAATAAACTCGTGAAGGAATCCAGGTAGTAAGCCCTTGCATAGCTAGTTCAACTGCGATTATCTTAAGCTCTTCTTTCTTCGAGGCTTTGTCTTTCCACTTGTTGATTTCAGTACCCCACTTAGCTTCTTGGCCAAAGTACACAGTGAACCATTTTTTCTTTATTTTCTCAATTACCGGTTGGTGAGTCTCTGTCAATTATCCTTAAATCAAAGAGTTCATCCTTCTCTCAATTCGGGAGTTCAGACTTGAGTTGCAAGAATGCGTATGTGTTGGTTAAGATATCGTTGGGGATAGCATTGATAACATGCCGTGCCTCTGCTGCACACTTTGGAATATTGAGTGGCTTTTTCCTCAAGCCCTTTACCTTCATCAATAGCTCTTAACAGGGTATCCATATTTTGTAATTTAGGATTGAGCTTATGCAATCTAGCATTTAACCTCTAGTTTTGCAGCAAAAGCCTTCTATTTTGTTTCAACAACGCTTGGTAGGCAGGGCTACAAAACCTGAAGGGTTTGGGCATTACAGCGTTACCCTTCTATTTCTCTCTTGTCATTGACAAACCCAAATTGAAATTGCATATCCTCTTGTAATGGGCAGTCACTTTCATTGTAAACTGGAAAAATTCTTGACACATGTATCCCCTATATCCATGTCCGTGGGTTTAGAGTCTAGTCCCACCTCATCGTCACCTGTAAGATCAACGAGGCTTATCCCCAATTTGTTTTCCCTTTTCTTTTTGAGACACCCTAGTGAGGTAATGCAGTTCGGGGTTCGACTGTGGAACAATGTCCTTTTTCCGTCTAGCTGCCAATTTCTTTTTGAAAGGCTGAACAGATGCCCATGACTTCAATTTTCCTCTTGTGAAAATGGTCCCCACATGAGCCCTCTTGGTTAACTCATCCTTCATGATGATTTTGATAAGCCCCTGGTGGAACAGTGCTAATTCAGGGTTCTTTTGCTTACAAGCTGCTGCGACCATATTAGTCAGGCTCTTAAGAAGAAAATAAGGCATATTCATTAGTTTTATGCCAACTAGATGCATGGGAATGCGGACATGATAATTGTAGACTTTGTTGTAACGACCTTCACACAATTTTTTTTTTTGAATAAAATACACAAAATTCTGCCATACCAGTTGTAGTAGCTCGCTCTTAACTCCCTGCTTCACGTCAGGTAATGATGTAGGATCTTCCAAAAAGGGGTGCCAACTCGATCAGAATCTTCAAGTTCTTATACCATTTTTCGCCAAGCACAGGGGAGCCTAGTGCTTGCGGCTAGGATCTCTTCGTTCAATGGAATGGTAATGGTATGAACCAGGGCCTTTTCGCCGTCAAAAATCTTAGAAAACTCTAACGCGATCGTAGTATCGACACCCTGGAACTTCTCTAGAAATAGAACGCATTCTGCCTGAACAGAGATGTCCCACGAAACCTAATTAGCCTTAATGATCTCGACGTTGTCAGACTTTGTCCTTACTATGGTTCCACCCATCTCCTCTGCAACACTGCTTGTTGACACACTGTGATAGCCTGTATGATGCCTTGCCCCAAATGATCACTGCTGGTAACTTGCCTTCGCATTAATTCAACCCAAAACAATCAATTCCCTTGCATTAATTTTCATTACTACCCTCTTGTTTCGAATCCCCAACCGTTTTGATCACATTATTACAATTGGGTCTTTTCGCTAACGCATGCTGTAAAATGATGTAAAAATAATACCGCTGCAAAATGATGTGACTGCTGCAAAATGATGGATAGGGGTATAGTGTACCATATAATATGATTATTTTATCTCGAGGGTGGCCATAATGGTAAAGTCTTGTCGTGATGAGTGAGTTTATTGAGGATATGATATCGGATGTGGGTAGTTTAGGTCAATGTGGGTATGATAAAAAAATTATGCCAATGTCAAAATATTATAAAGAGGTATCATGTTAGGCATAGGCAATTGAGCATGGTAGATAAAAAAGTATGGTAGATGATTGATAGGAGAATAATACAAGATAAGTTAAGAGGGTTAATTAGATAGAAAGTGGAATAGTTAAAACAACAATTAGGTGGATAGGATGGATAGGAGAATGATTAGAACATGAGATAGATTTATAAATAATAATCATGTCTTTTAGGTGGAATAGCTACATATTAGGGTTAATGTTCAGGTATACCCATAACAATCACATGTCATTAGTTCCTATAAATGTTAGGAAAATAAACTAAGAAATTTTTAAGAGTACCTGGCTCGTGGAGATTGGCATGCCATAAATTTTGTTGCTTTCTGTCTTCATTGTGAGATTCGATCTTAAAGGATAATCTAGGATAAATGATAACCATATCTTCCTACAAAATGAATTGTAATGATGTCAAGTGGCGCCAAGAAAAATCATGCCAATCTCCACCTAAAGGACATGATTATTATTATTTATTATTATTATTTTTCTTTTTCTTTTTTCGAACTCTGCCAGTTGGAATCCCAATTTTCCAGCACAAACCTGTCCAATTGCGCCTAGAAGGGTTTTCACAATTCAACGTCTTTTTTTCCTAGTGATGCTAGCTAGAGTTTGGTTTTCTGACATTACTAGTGTTGGTAGCATATGGAAACTAGGTTTTCACTGTTAGATCTTTTTCCTTAAAAAAAAAAAAAAAACTAGACTGGGGATTCAAGAAGCTGTAAAGGGGAGTGGAGTATCCTCTTGCTTTGATTTTTATATCAGATTGTTGTGCTAATCCCTGAATAAGTTCTTCCTTGGATTGGGGTTTTTGGACCATCGAGTGTAAAGTTTACTTTTGAAGTCCTTGTATCTAGAATCGAACAAAAGGGCCCACTCCCTTTCTTTAAGTTTCTTTTTCTTTATAAAATTTTCATGCCATTTCGCGCGCTGTTGTTTTAAAACTGTCGTCTAGTGCAGGGCATCCCGTTGAATGTCATTGAGCTCATTAAGTTGATTTAGTTGATGTTGTTGTGCTTCAGAAAGATCCATTCCCACTTGCAAAATAGTCCTCGACGTTTCGATCTTGAATTCAATAGGGAGAACAACTTGTTTCCCATACACAAGCTCATATGGAGTGAAATCCATAGTGTTCCTCTAGGTGATCCTATAAACCCACAAGGTTTCTAGAAGCTTTTCAGCCCAATCCTTATGATGTTGTTGTATGATTTTAATCAAGATATTTTCCAGTACCTTATTGGTAGCTTCACCCTATCCATTAGCCTGTGGATGGTAGGGGGTAGATATCCGATGTGTGATCCTAAAATTTTCGGTGAGATTTTGAATAAGCTTGGAGGTGAATTGAGTTCCTTGGTCCATAATGATTTCTCAATTTCTCGAGGCACACCAAATCGAACAAAGATTTCTTCATACATAAAATCAACCACTGCTTGTTTAGTTGCCTTTGGTACGACCTTTGCCTCCACCCACTTGGTTACATAATCAATACATACCAAGATGTATATCTTTTGCCTTGATAGTGGATTAATTGGTCCCACAAAGTCAAGGGCCCACTTCTCAAAGGGTTCCAACATGATATGAGGTTGCAGTAACATCTTGTTAGACTATACTAGTTGACCCATCCTTTGACACTTGTCATAACTCTTGACATATTTCTTGACATCCCTGAAAATGGTAGGCCAATAATACCTTTGCCACATAATTTTGTTTGCGGTCCTTTTATTAGCAAAGTGTCCTCCATAAGGCTCATCATGGCAAGCCTTCAAACTGTCATAAATTTCGTCCTCTTGGACACATTGCCTAATCACCTAATCAAGCCAAGCTCAAAATAAATATCTTTGAATCACTATCTCTTATGACTTTTTGTCATTCTATAAGCGAAAAATATTGTGGAAGTCTTCCTGTAGCCAAGTAGTTAGCAATATCCATGAACCAAGGTACTTTAGTAGACAACGTGAATAAGTGCTCATCAAGAAAAACATCTTCTACATAATCAAACTTGTCTTCATTATAGAGCCTTCATAAGAAATCAACGACAACATTTTCTTTTCCAGGTTTATCAATAATTGTAATGTCAAATTCTTGCAAAAGAAGTAACCATCTGGTCACTCTACCATGAGTGATAGGTTTTTTCATAAGATATCAGATCACTGAATGATCAATGTGCACAAACACAGTGTATCTAGATCTAGCAATGTAATGACGAAATTTGTTGATGGAGTGGACTATAGCAAGGAATTCCTTTTCGGTGACTATATAGTTCAACTCAATTGGGGTTAGGTTCTTACTAATGTAATAAATGACATATGGTTTTTGATATTCTTTTTGTCCTAGTATAGCCCCAATGGCCGTGTCTAAAGCATTAGTATGGATATGAAAAATTAAAGAACAATTGGGACCTCGAAGAATTAGGGCAGTGGACATTTTTTGTTTAAGTCTATCAAAAGCTAGTTGACATTGATCTCTCCAAGAAAATTCTGTAGCCTTTGTAAGAAGATGGAAAAGGGGAGAGAATATATCGGTAAAGATTTCTATAAATCTATGATAGTATCTCGCATAACCTAAGAAGCTACAAACATACTTTTGCGTTGTAGGGGTAGCTAGCTTTAGAATGACTTCTATCTTAGCAGGGTCCACTCTAATTCCCTCACTTGAAACATGGTGTCCCAGAACAATCCCTTGATTAAGAAGCATTTGACACTTTGCATCACTAAGAGTGATATTAGTTTCTTGACAACAAATTAGTACTTTTTCTAAATCATTTAAGGCTTCCTCAAACATATCTCTATAGATAGTAAAGTCATCCATATAAATTTCGACACATGCATGGATTAAATCAGAGAATATACCAAGGACCACTCATTGGAAAGTTGTTGGGGCATTAAATAAACCAAATGGAAGTAATCGATACGCATATGTTCCCCATGGGAAATTACTCGATACACATATCCGCCACTTCCCATTTTTCTTAGAGACAATAACTAAAGGGGAAACCCACTCGCTATCAGAAATATGATAGATAAAGTTAGCATTAAGCAATTTATGTAACTCTTCTTTCACGATGTTCTTTAGGGAAGGGTTCATCCTCCTCTGAGGTTGCCTTACTGGTCGAGCATCCTCCTTTAGATAAATATGATGAGTACAGAGGTTAGGGGAGATACCCTTCATATCATTGTAATCCCAAGAAAAAGAATTACTATTCCTTTGAAGCATTTCCACCAGTTGCTTTTGCTGGGAAGGTTCTAAGTAGGCATTAATGTTTAGAGTTTTTCTAGGGTGTATTTCTACAACCTCACTTTGATTATAACACTTGGTGAGGCTAATGAATCTAACTGTTGTACTAACTCAATAGTTGAGAATGTTTCCCTAAAATTTGATTATATTGCAAAGGATGGTCATCATGAGACTTGGTTAAAGTAGTAAAAATCAATTCATCTTCATCACCTTCTTTGAAAATATCAACTTGTTCCAAATTCAAGAGAGGTTGGGTAAGTTCTTCATCAATATCTTCAAACCACGCAAGATTCTCAAATTCCAGTGAAGGTTTGGAAGGTGGGTACAAGGTAAGTTTTTTTGTGGAGTTCCCATGTGAGATGGTCATGTCGCCTGACCTACAACTATTGTAGGCATATGTTGTGGCCAACCAATGTTGGAAAATGTAACTAGGTTCGGTCTTCATTAATGTATTTGAGTCATCATAAAATGTACTTGTCAAAAGAACAAAGAAAAGATTTTTATTATTGTATCAATGATTTATTAAAGCATGGGTTTCATGCTTGGGTCATCATTATATTAGTCAAAGTCCCCTTTGTGGACTCTTAGGATTAATATTGAGTTTCTAGAGTCATTGCACATTCAAAGAGACCATTCTTGGGCTTTTGAATCATGTAAAAAGGTTTACTATTGAATCAAATATAATTTATGTAACCTCCACACCAAGTTGGCCTAGAAGAGATCAAGTCGGCCTATGGACACCAATTCAACCTCACTCGGAGCCTATAAATAGAAGGAAGTCGAATTCATTTGGAGCATCTCATATCAAGCTAGTTCGATATCCCTAAGGAAACTGGAGAAGTGCGAAGTGGGTCTAAGGAAGAAAAAGGAAGTGCGAGTTGGGTCAAGTCTAAGGAGAATAAGAAAATCAAAGTTTTGGAGCCTCCCTCTCTCTATTTCGTGCCCTAGTCATTAGGGGAATTTTGAGGTCTAAAATGGGCCTCCTAAGAAAAATGTACAACCAAAATAAAATTTATAAGAATCAATAGGATTCAAGATGATGATGTCAACCATGGGGGATGATTCACCATTTTTGGAGTAAAAAGTAAAAAGTTTAAAAAATAATAAAATAATAAAACTACTTTTTCAACTCATATTTTCAACTTATCTCACTAAGTGTTTACTCAAATTTCGAATGGCAATACTCGTTGGATGCAAAATTTGATTCCTCATCTAAAGAGTACCCATGTTGCATACTTTTGATGGACCTTGCTATATGAAAAAATGAGAAATACATGAAAAAACGTGATTGCAATCACATTTTTCATGTATTTCTCATTTTTCATGTAGCAGGATTCATCGAAAGTATGCAACATGGGTACTCTTTGGATGATGAATCACATTTTGCATTCAACGAGTGTTTTTGCTCTAAATTTGAGTAAACCCATAGGAAGATAAGTTGAAAAAATAGTTTTTTCTTTTTTACCTCCAAAATTTGATGATGTAATCTAATCTTATTTTATTATTTCCACTATTATTTTATAATTTCCTTAAGAGGCCCATTTTAGACTTCAAAGTTCGCCTAAGAGATCAAATTCTTCCAAGTTTTGCTACTACGTGATGTTAGAAGTTGTTGCATAGTCGAAGTTGTTGGGAAGGAAGTGCTACTAGAAAGAGATTGAAGATCTAGGAGGCTGACTTGGTGTGGAGGGAAGGTTTGGTCTTTGTCTAGGGTGAAGAATCTCAAAGAACCCTGGTTTTTCCCCTTGAGTGGGGTTTTGCCCTGTCATAGTGCCTACATCTTGTGTATCTTGTTTCGTGATCTTCATACACACATAATATGGTAATTGCTTGATGAAAGATAAGATAATAAAAAAGTAAAAGAAGCCAACATAACTCACAAGTAATTATCAAGTAAGAGAAATCAAACCCTATCTACTTTCATTGATTTCCCAACATGGTATCACAACTAAGGTCAGGAAAAGTTGAAGATCACTTTGTTGGCATGGATTCTCCCTCTTTGATGAACTACATAAGAATGGGTATCGGCGCTGTTGGAAGCTGGATCAAGAAGGTCATCCATTACTTACTCAATAAGGTCAAAAGTCAAGGATTCTTGGCTGCTCTTACAGGTTCTCTTAATGATGACAATGCATGAATCATTGATAGTGGAGCATCAAGACAAATGGCAGGAGAAAGTAAACAACTTCATACACTATCAAAGGAGCCATCTTCTCATGCAGTGGAATTGGGCGACAACAAAATCTATGCTGTTATAGGCTTGGGATCAACATAGTTGAAGCTGGAAAATGGATCGAAGATGCACCTCAACAACATTCTATATGTTCCAGGTTTGAAAAATAATATGATTTATATTTCTTGTTTAGAAGATAAAGGGGAAAGAGTTTCTTTTGTTGATGGGAAAGTATTGGTTTGGGGAAAAGATTCTAGCATTGATAAAGCTAGGGCTATTAGAGTTTGTGAAGGAAGTCTTTATAGAGTCATTACACCACCTCCTCAAGCTTTGGTTCATATGGAAATTAATCCCATTGAGCTATGGCATAGGAGGTATGGTCATATACATTATAAGGTCATCCCTACCCTTAGTCAAATGGTTCATGGTATCCCCACTATGAAGTTAGATCATGAAGGTGTGTGCAAGGGATGCTCTTTGGGAAAAGATACAAGAAAGCCATTTCTGAAAGTGAAACTAGGTATAAAGAGATATTAGACCTCATTCATTCTGATGTGTGTGGGACTATGTCAGACAAATCAATTGGAGGTCATCTCTACTATGTAACATTCATTTATGACCATTCTAGAAACACATGGCTCTACCTTCTCAAAAGAAAAGATGTAGTATTTGATAAGTTCAAGGAGTTTAGGTTCGAAGTGGAAACCCTAATCGAAAGAAAGATAAAAAATCTAAGGTCCGTCAATGGTGGGGAATACACTTCTAAGGAATTGATTGCATATTGTAAGGAAGCAAGTATTAAGAGGGAGCTTATTGCTCCCTATTATCTCGAACAAAATGGATTGGACGAAAGGAAGAATAGGTCAATTGAAGAAGAAATTCGAACTATGCTCCTTGATCAAGACCTACCAAAATTCTTATGGGGAGAAGAAGCAATGACAACCATGTACATTCAAAATAGAAGTCCTCATAAAAGTCTTAATAATACAACACCTGAAGAAGTATTCAAAGGAAAGAAGCCAAGTGTGGATCAACTCCGAATCTTAGGAAGTCCAACATACATCCATGTTCCAAAGGAAAAGTGAAAGAAGTTGGACTCTACAAGTAGCAAGGGAACATTCGTTGGATATAGTCTCTCCTCAAAAGAATATAGAATCTACATTAAGGAAGGAATACATATTGAAGTAAGAAGGGATGTCATATTTGATGAAAATCAAGCATACAAGAAATCAAAGGATATTCCTATTGATTTTGATGATGAAGAAGTTCCCATAATTTTGAAGATGAAGAAGTTCATCATGAAAACCGTACTACAAATCAAGAGGAAGAAGAAGGACCAATTGACCCTATTCAATCGGTGGTCATCACAACCACAAGGGAAAGACCAAATTGGTTAAAAGCTACATTAGAAGATGTCGAAGGAAATTAAGTTGCGAAAGGAACCTTTAGGGAGAGTAAGAAATCGAAAAGATATTCTAGTTATGCTGCATACATGACAAAGTTAATTGAAGCCGAACAATCTACATTCAAGGAAGTTGCTCATCAAGAGGTTTGGAAGAAAGCAATGCAGGAAGAATACCAATCCATTAGGAAGAATGGGGTTTAGGAAATCATTCCTAGACCTAGTGAGAAATCAGTTTTCACCTCCAAATGGATCTATAATATCAAACATGTTGTTGATAGAAGTATAGACAAGTACAAAGAGAGATTCTTTGCAAGGGGTTTCTCTCAAAAGGAAGGCATTTATTAGATATTTGGTTTCATGGATGCTACAATGGGTTGGAATATCCATCAAATGGATGTGAAGACCGCATTTCTGAATGGGACCAGCGATGAGGAAGTGTATATCGAACAACCTGAAGGCTTTGTAGTTAATAGCAACGACTCTCATGTTTGGAAACTTAAGAAGGCCCTATATAATTTGAAGCAAGCACCTAGGGCATGGTATGCAAGGATGGATGCATACCTACTTAGAATTGGGTTCGTGAAGATTTCTAATGATCGAAATCTCTATATCAAGGTCGTGAATAATGAGGTTGTTGTTATTGTACTATATGTGGATGATATATTCATCACAGTTGTGGAGCGAAGAATTCAATAATGTAAGAAGATGTTGGCAGGCGAATTTGAAATGAAGGATCTAGGATTGATGCACTATTACTTGTCTCTAGAAGTATGACAGAGACCTGGGAAGATATATTTGGGGCAAGGAAAGTACATCATCAAGTTGTTACAAAAATTCAGGATGATGGATTCCAAGCCGATGACTACTCCTATGATCACCAATCTTAAGAAGTTGAGGGGCTTTGACTCTAGTCTCATGGATCCTACCTCCTATCGAGAGTTGGTGGGTTCCCTAATGTATCTGGTAAATACTAGGCCAAATATATGTTTTGTAGTAAACATTCTTAGTCAGTTTCAGTTGGAGCCTCGTCATGATCACTGGATCACTGCCAAACATATATTGAGGTATCTTCATGGCACTATACATCACTGCCTAAAGTATGATAGTAAGGAAGTCAAGCTAATTGGCTTCACAGATTTTGATTGGGGTGGAAATGAGATTGATGGAAGGAGCACTATTGTAGGATGTTTTAGTATGGGAGATGCTATGATCTCATGGATGAGTAGGAAGCAAGATCCCATTTTTTTAAGTAGTGTTGAGGAAGAATATGTTGCTGCATGTGAAGTAGGAAAGGAGGTTGTTTGATTAAGGAAGCTTCTGACAGATTTGTCTGATAAGTCTCTCGGCCCTACTGTGATTAATTGTGACAATCAAAGTTGTATCAAGATGTCTAGAGATCCCATGTTTCATTCTAGAATGAAGCATATCAATAATAAGTTCCACTTTATTAGGAACCTGGTGTAGGATGGGATCGTGAAGTTGGAGTATGTCTCGACAGATGAACATGTAGCAGACATACTAACAAAGGATCTTCCTAATAAGAAGTTTGAATATCTAAGGAACCTGCTTGGTTTAGTAGATTGTGGCTTGGTAGAGTAGATATTACTGATTGTATTGATGATAAGATATTCGAAGAGCTTTTTTGAGGCTTTGCGAATGAAGCATTGCCTGGGAGGACATCTGGATGACACTTTGTGTTGATGTCTAGGTCCCAAAGTAGGGAAGGTGGCGTGGGTCGTAGAGCTCTGACCATGGATATGCACCTAGGTCCCTGGGTTGGTGGTTAGCAAGTAAGACCGATGGTACCTAGAGAGGCTGAAAGCTTGAGTCCACCTTATTCCCACTTGGATAGATTCCCTGGTCAGGAATCTAGTCTGTGGCATTGTGGTGCCTAAATTGATGAGAGACCAATGTATAGATTTCCCTGGTCAAGAATCTAGTCCATGGCATTGCGGTGCCTAAAGTTCTTTATTGTTCACATAGTTTGAGATCTTCCATTATATTTGTATATTATGAATACCTCCATAGTTTCGAGGGAGTGTTGGAAAATGTAACTAGGTTCGATCTTCATTAATGTATTTGAGTCATCATAAAATGTACTTGTCAAAAGAATAAATATTTATTATTATTATTATTGTATCAATGACATATTAAAGCATGGGTTTCATGCTTGGGTCATCATTATATTAATCAAAGTCCCCATTGTGGACTCCTAGGATTAATATTGAGTTTGTAGAGTCATTTTACATTCAAAGAGACCCTTCTTGGGCTTTTGAATCATGTAAAAATGTTTACTATTGAGTCAAATATAATTTATGTAACATCCACACCAAGTCGGCTTAGAAGAGATCAAGTTAGCCTAAGGACACCAATTCGACCTCACTTGGAGCTTATAAATAGAAGAAGTCAAATTCATTTGGAGCATCCCATCTAAAGCTAGTTCAATATCCCTAAGGAAGTTGAAGAATTGCGAAGTGGGTCTAAGGAAGCAAAAGGAAGTGCGAGTTGGGTCAAGTCTAAGGAGAAGAATAAATTCAAAATTTTGGAGGCTCTCCTTCTCTGTTTCGTGCCCTAGTTTGGCAGATCGAAGTCTTCCAAGTTTTGCTACTGCTTGATGTTGAAAGATGCTACATAGTCGAAGTTGTTGGGAGGGAAGTGCTGCTGGAAAGAGGTCGGAGATATGGGAGGCTGACTTGGTGTGGAGGGAAGGTTTATTCTTTGTCTAGGGTGAAGAGTCTCAAAGAGTACTATTAAAAGGAAGATACATTTTGACTGGGTTTTCCCCTCGAGGGGGGTTTTTCCTTGGCATAGTGCATACATCTTGTGTCTCTTGTTTTGTGATCTTCATATACACATAATATGGTAATTTATTAATGAAATATAAGATAATAAAGAAGTAAAATAAGCCAACATAACTCATAAGTAATTATCAAGTAAGAGAAATCAAACCCGATATACTTGCATTGATTTCCCAACAACTAGGGCCTCCATAAAATTAATGGGGAACCACTGAGACTAGCTTTACGTTGAAGAATTATAAAATCAACCGAGTATTCACAGGAATATATGGAAACAATAACATCTTCCACTACCCCTTCCGACTTGACAGTGGACTGGTCAACTAGTTGGAGGACAGTAGGATCAGTCTTAAGCCGGATAATCCAAGATTTTCCATAGTTTCTTTGGTCATGTCATTGATAGCTACACCTTTATCAATTAAAGGATTAGCTACGGGGGTATTACTGACATTGACTGTCACAACAAGACTCCCGAGATCTCCATATTTTGTCATGAGTACCTTCCTTGACATTAAATCAGATAGTTTCCCAATGACTTGAACTGTCTTAGGGTCCTTCTTTTTCCTTCCTGTTTTTTTCAAACATAGTTCATAGACTGTTTTTGCATATATAGGAACATCTCTAATGGATTGAAGGAGTGGAATTTTTACACATAGATTCCTTAGTTCCCCTAAAGGTCGAACTCAGGTTGTACAATGGTTTTTTTCAAACTCAAACTCTCTGGGTAAGGAGCAAGCTCTTTTTCAAGAGGTTGCTTAATTTTCGCATCTTGAGTTTCAGAGGGAAGCAATTCTAGTTCTGGGGAAGTATCTTCCTCATCTTGTTCTTGAATGATGGGAGAAGTCTGATTTTGGAGTACCTTCCTAGAACATAAATGGATATCTTTACAATCCAAGTTATAGGTTTGGAAAAAGGGTAACTCGATGTTGTAGGTGGGCTGAGTTACTTTATTGTTTGGGTTAGGCATCAGTTGAGTTGACAATTGAGGTCTTTGTTGAGTTTGAGCCTGAGTGGGTTGATTTGAAGGTAATTGAATCTGTTGTATATATTTCTGAGGCAGTGCTTGTGGTGTCATATTCCCATAGGAAGAGGGGTCCTCTCCATCTTGTAACCCACCCTTGGCTTTGCAACTGAGGTTGCCACTGTGGCCAAGGTATAAAGATATTTCCTAGGGTGTGTTTCTAGATGATCGAGGGGGCCAAGGTTTCTTTTGGGCCACAAAGCATATTTGTTTCGTTCCTTCACTAGATTCTTGAAATATAGCCTTAAGCTCTAGAAGAGGACATTCTTAGGTTAAATATTTTTTCTCACAAATGTTTCATGTCTCAACATTGTTTAATGGGAATTCTCATAAAGAATGTATTTTGCGGCATTTAGAGAAGAATATAGAAAGTGCCAAGTCAACTTCCTCTTTCTTTTTCTTGGCTTGAAAAACATCCAATTGGGAGCTTAGGGTGCTAAGGATATCAATTTTAAAATTTTCTAATAAATTTCCTAACTTGGCTTTTGTCACCCTTGCTCCACTAGATTTATTAACTCTAGAAGTCACATCCCGAGGATTTCAGTTATACTTTGAACTTCCTCTGGAATACCTTGTACATAACTCATAGATCTTATCATAAGACAACTGAGAGACATCACCTGCCCCCATAAGATTTAGGTTTTCAAGGAAGTCTTCTCGTATCCATTTCAGAAAAATAATACGCAAGGTGTTAGGATCTAGGGAGTTTTGCTTTGTCCTTTGTAGGGTATGCTAGAATCGTTCCACATAATATTCCAAAATTTCATCATCAGCTTGGGACATTTTAAAGATTTCTTCCTTAATATCTCAAAATTTACAATAGTCCCGATATTTTTTCAAAAATATCCTCTTCATTTTAGCCCATGTCCGAATGGAGTTTCCTCCAAGTCCCATGAACCAACAAAGTGCAGAATATTTTAAAGTTGCAGGGAATAAATTCAATTTTTATGCATCCGTGGAGTAGTCATAACTATGAAAAAGGACATCAAACTAAAAAAAATGTGTCAGGGTCTTCCTTAAAAAGGCCATGAAAGTTAGGTAGGGAAGAGAGAGGAATATTCTTCATTTTTACCATCACATCAGGATCTTGGATGGGAAACTCAAAATTAACAGGACCTTGTGGTCCATTTACCTCTTTTTCCGACATCTTTTCCTCGTCTGTAGTTCCAGGGGTTTGGACTTTGTTAGATGCAGAAGAAATTTTTGTTCCTTCATGGAATAAAGTTCCTTCCCCTATTGGTTCCCCACCTTTCAGTGGTTTCCTAACACACTATTCTGCGCAAAAGGGCCCCGCTCAGGTTTCTCTTCTTTGTCTGCTAGCACATTAGTATGAGTGGCTCTGACTGTACCATGTATTAGGGCTTTTATGGATTTTTTCTTTCTTCTACCTATGGTGTCTACTTAGCATGCTCTAAATGTAGGAAATTAAGGATGTAGGTTACTGAAAGGATCACTAACTACTTCTCTTTGTTTTCTTTAACTCCTAGTGTTATTTCCTATTGGATAGGAACTTTTAGTACTTTGAGTGCCTCCTCGACAACGACACCAAAAATGACGGTCTGAAGATATTTATTTTTATTAAGAGAAAGTTCACGTAGTCATTTAATTATCGACCAAGGTTTGTTATCTTGTGAGGACTCAGTGCTATATACACCAATGCCAAAATTCCTACCAAGTGGTATGCTTATGCATAAAACCTACAAGTGGTAGCAACCAGAGTTAAGATAGGGAAACTATTTTAATTATCCTAGCCATAAGTTTACCCAATTATTGGAGTGAAAATATTATAAACAAGATCAATGTTGTTTTCCTATCAAAATATGATTTTGCAGCAATTATGCAATTTTGTAGTAGTCCGCCGATTTCACAGAAAACACTGTTGATTTTGCAACGACCATGCAACCACTTTTAAAAACACACTCAAGTTAAAAACAAGGCCCAGGAAAATACTGCAATGGAAATCAAACAAACTATGCTTAACAAACACACCTTCAAATCTACTAGGCCGATCACAAATCTATTAAACATTAACCAGATTAAATATTGCAAGAAAGAGACATATACATAAACAAATAATTGGAAAGGAAAGGTGTGTAGAGCCTTACCTTGAGCGAGCCCAAACTTGGGGTTTGTCCTGCTTCAAAACTCAATTAAACATAGGAATTTAGTGGAAGAAACTATGCATCCATGAGCATATATATATTATCAAAATTATAATAGAGTTTCAACAGTTATTCAATCCATTAGAGTTCACACATATTTATAAGTACGAGGGAGAATATCAACCCCAACAACTAATCAAACACTATCCAAAGAACTCACTCAAATTGTTAAAATCAGACCAAACATAAGTTAGATATAATTGGCACAGATAGCCTTGGCAACACATCAAATGATGCATGCCAAGGCATCCAAGTTGTTTACTACATTAAAACTCAGGACACAAAACACTTTACCAGGTTCCAACATCTATAGGAATAACAAAGTCTTTCAATTGGCTATGAGAAAAAAACTAAAAGAGATGCCATATTAATGCATAACAAGATATGCCAACATCCTAAAAAGATTCCAGCTGGCCGCTCCATTCTTCTAGCACTTTGTCTACCCCTATGTGTCAATAATCCAAATAAAATATGCCTTTAAAAGCGTATTTTTGCGACATTGAACAACACCTATAATTTATTCCATATATACATATAACTTATATCATCGAGCATTCTTTAACTAATTTCTAGCCTTTTCATAATGTAAAATAGAAAACTAATGATACATGCATTATACCTTAATAATTAGTGGTAACCATGGGATCAAGAACATCTTGGAAGGAAAAGGAAACAAAAGGGGAAATGATTTTGCAACAAAAAGAGTTGATTTCATAGCAAAAATGGTTCATTTTACAACTCAACAACAAGATTATCTAACAAATTTTTAATTTGGCTAAGCCTATCCCTTTACATAGCAACTAAATGACACTCGTCTAACTTCCTAACAACATAGATACCTTCTAGATTATATTTACGAAAATATTACAAATTAAATAAAATTAAAGAAACCAACTTCCTTTGGTAAATAGATTTTGACCTAAGAAAGTCAAAAATGGTTTTGATTAGTAGATGCTCTTGCATCAAAATCCCACTCGTTGGAGTATTAAGAGTTTTTTGATGCTTTAGCATCATTGGACAATGCATATTATATGCACAATGCATTAAGCTCTTCAAGACCTTGTGAAGATGCTCTTTCATCGTTTAAAGGTGTTTTTTAATGCCACCATTGCACTCGGTTAATTTGGGCTGATCTTGAAACCCTAACACGGTATTAGAGTTGTGGTTTTGAGAGGAGTAAAACTATGTCATATGTAATGTAATTTTGATTTGTGTAAGGTATGATAGTGTGATATGGCTGAAACGATATTGTTTTTTGATGTGCATGGTCATTGCATGCCCTATTTTGTGGCAAGACTTGTGTTCATTGAGAAGAAATCCTAACATGGTATTAGAGTTATGGTTTTTGTGAGGAGAAGAAAATGGGTACGACACTGTGATATGGTTGCAATGATAATATTTTTAATATGCAGAGTATAGTTGTTGTGTGCCCTAGTTTGTGGAAATCTCAGTATTTCCGAGCCTGAGCAAAATTAAATGAAGGAAAAGTAATGGCATAAAGATAACATAGATCAATCAGACAACACAATATTTACATGGTAATAACTGACAATGTATTAAAGAAACATCCATGGGGCAAGATATGGCATTTTTTTAATAAAAAAAGTATAACTTGAAGTGACAAGACTTATAGTTGTTGCGCTTTTAAAATTTAAAATACACAATGTATTGTAAGTAATATTTTTATTAATAAGATGAAATGTACAAGTATGATTGAGTGTTACAATGAGGGTCCACTTATATACCTAGGCAGGTGCCCCTTCATGACTATACATGTCTTTTTAGACATTCCTTTCCATTTTAACTAATGTCTATTTAAAATATAATTATGATTATTTATTATTTATTTGAATTTATTAAATTTTATCTAAATTATATTCATAACATTTCCCCTCTCTTCAAAGAGCTTTGTCCTCAAAGCTTAATCGTTAAAATTTTCTTCACGTGCCCATGACATTTTGGCATGTGTAAGTCACCATTATCTCAAAATCGAAGTTTATCCATTTTCCCTTCACACACACACACACACACATTATTATTATTTTTAAATTATCTTTATAAAAATCCATTATAAGTAACTTTATAATTTTAATAATGTCACCTTAACAATTTTCATAAAGTACTTTATGATTTATTATAATTCTTTTGTTTATTTATATTTATGAGCAATAGGTAAGTCTAAGTTGGCACAACACTTCGACTAGAGTCATTTCCACACGACGCTTCGACAGGGCTCTTGTTCAATCAGATCATAACTTCCCACAATGGATTCACCAATGTCATAATATTCGATGCACATCTAGCGAAAAATGGTTGCATTATGTTTCCTCATGGATTTGGAACAAGTATGAATAAAATTATACCAGCTTTATATTTTTCCAGTGCCACCAGTGATTCAGTTTTGAGAACAATGTTCAAAGTCTCTAACTCCCAACATTTCTCTGCATCTTGCAATGCTTCTATGTATCTTTGTAGTTCAATGTACGCACAACATCTATCAGAGAGCATCTTGAATGCATGATTTAACCTCTGTTCATGGACAATATTTTTGGAAGGGCCGCAAAGTAGGGCTCTGGTGTAATTTCGAACACATTCGTTCCATTCTTTCTCTTTGTGAGCGCGATCCCCATCAATAAACCACTGCTTGAATTTTTCATTAATCATACGTGAAGGTGAAGGAAAATTCTCTACCCTTTCAATGGATGAAGGATTGTCCACATCAATGAATATGAAACCATTCTTGTTTTTAACCAGGCAAGGCTCCTTGAGAACAATCTTCGTTCCCTTGGGATAAGTTTTTCTGGCGAAAGTTTGATTAATTGATAAGGGATTTGAAGAAACAATAGCAAGAGTCACAACATCCTCAATATCGGCCTCTTTCATTACAGTCTGGATTTTCCCAAATTTGAAAGGAATGACAGGGTTCTCCGTAACAAACCACGCATTCGTTGAGCTTCCCAACAATCAAATCTCTCAGATGCATTGGAACAAGTTCCTTTGCGACTTCTAAACATCTATATTCATTTTGAACAGGGTGGGATTCTTCTTCAACACCACACAAAATATTCTCCCATGGCGACTTGTGTGAAATACCTGAGACCTTTGTTGTGGATTGCGATTAAGGCTTGTTTGTCAAAATTATTGTATGCCACAGTTACAGCAGATCCATAACCTAGTCCGAGAATGCCAACAAGCTTATGGAAATATGGTGGAGGGTTTGCCTTCTTAGCTTGTTTTGGTGATTTTATGCCCTTGACATTGTTTGAAACCCCAGGAACACCCGCTTGTGAGTCTAGATTTGCTGGAGGAAACATGAGGTAAAATAAAATTTTAATATCCTTGATTTTTCTGGGTTGATGCCGTAGGTGTCCTAGTGATTCAAATTCTTTATTGTCCTCAACTTTCCCCAACCTTTCAAATACACTTTTTCTTACAAGTTCTGTAATATTATCCTCAATTTTTTTTCTTCTTAACACATAATATTTATGCTTTGTGTGCATGTGAGGTTTTGTTTTGGATCGATGGTAATTAATTTCGTTAAGCTGCTGTTCATCTGCAAAATATTGTGGTTTGGGCTGACAGTCCCTTTATTATTCTTCATCCTCCTCTTCTATATGATGGCTTGTTTCATTCAAGTGATACATATGGTATTTTACACTCTCAAAATGTTTAAAGTGACTTGCGTCATGACAAATACTGCTAGATAAGTCACACATTGTGTTTTCCTATGTCTGCTGCAAATCAACTGTATTGGAAATAGACTTAACAAGATCAAAATCCACGATGTCTTGGCTTGCAACATCAATTTTGTCATCTTCTTCAACAGTCTTATCTATGTCACCTTGATGATTTCCTAATCCAACATGTTCAAAATCAATTTCCTGATTAGAGCATTCATTATTGTTAGTCCCTTTCATGTCCATGTCCTCTTCCATTGTAGGTGTTGAATTTGGTGGTTTGAAAGCCTTTAATGATTTTATTTATTTGTTGTAATGCTTCTCCAATTTCATTTAACATTTTAGATTTATGATATTCACTTAATTCCATGATTTAAGGACCTAAAATTAATGGCATATTGTGCAACGAATAACATCCAAAGGATTAGATGGCTCTGATACCACTGAAGCGACAACACTTATAGTTGTGCTTTTAAAATGTAAAATACACAATGTATTGTAAGTAATATTTTTATTAATAAGATGAAATGTACGAGTATGATTGAATGTTCCAATGAGGGCCCACTTATATACCTAGGTAGGTCCCCCTTCATGACTAGACATGTATTTTTAAGCATACCTTTCCATTTTAACTAATGACTATTTAAAATATAACTACAATTATTTATTATTTATTATTTATTGGAATTTTTTTAATTTTATCTAAATTATAATCATAACACACCTAATTCAACCATCTCCTGGGCTATATAGATATATCTATCTTAGCACTATTACATGTGAAATGTTATTAGTTTCGTAGAACAAAACCATTATACAAACTACCAATGATCCACATGAAGCAAATTTCGGTTTTTACATTATAGTAATTTATTAATTGTTGTCACGAATTTTAACAATCTCCATCTTGACAATAATTCCTTGCCCAAGCCCATTCATTACCTCATGTATAACCCACGAGAAGTTAAACACCACAACAACTTATTTAACAACACTGGGTTTGTAAACACGTTTGCACAATTTTCTTCAATGTGGACCTTTTTACTCCATCATCAATTACCTATCTTATAAAATGGTACTTAATATCAATATCCTTAGTCTTACTATGATAAGTTGGATTTTTATCCTAATAGATATCACTTTGGCTATCACAGAGTATAGTTACACTATTCGACAGTCTTCCAAGTGTCCCTAGAAGACCTTTCAACCAAATTTCATCCTTGCAGGTGTTAGGGTCCTGTTAGGGCCTAAATCTACCTCACGGTGAGAAAGGCAGGATCTAGGGTAACATCAAACCACGCTTAACCTGGTAGCTAGCCCTACCAAGTCGGGAGAGGGCTCTCTCCTTGTCAATCTCAGAAAAGATGGCCAATGAAGCTTGAGATGACTGATGTAATGACTGATTTTAGGCTAGGTATGTGTACAGAGGTGTTTGATTGAATTTAAGATGGGTTTGCTGGCTCAATTGTGAAAGGCAGATTTGGGTCCGGGGAATGGACACAGTCTTGCAGAGATCTCTATGGGGCGAGGTAGGCAAATGGTTTAGCACTTCAAATTGAATGAGATGGAGAGCTTTTAGACTGGTGAGGAGTTGGAGAGGGCATGAAAATCTCAGGGATCCTCTTCAAACAACTGAAAACATAGATAACTAAACAAACCCTAGGCAGAGCACTGCAATTTCAATGGATTCTACCTTTATCCTTGTTTGATTTAGTTAAGATGAAGCAAAGAGAGATGATGGCATACATAAAACACATGTAAAACTTGCAATTATAGAAGAAAACACAATACCAAATCAAGATGCCACAAGAATCCCATAAAGTGCTGCAAACCTTGGTCAATTCCTTTGCCAAACTGCTGAAAATGAATGTACAATAATGCTCAAAGCATTCACAAGAGTCCAACCTTTCTCAATGACTGAAAAACTATTAGATATAGGCATCAAACAATGCATGCTAGGCTTGAGGGGTCGAGTTCATGAGTTTAGGAGCTGTTTCAACAAGATCTAAACTAAGAACTAAAAAGTAGGTAGTGGAACAACATGCCTCTAAAACCTAGGAAACTGATTCATTCAGTTGCAAACTACTTTTTCATGATGAATCTACCTATATGAGTGAAAATTTAGCATAATTACATCAAAATCCATCAAATCATATTAAAATACATCATGAGTTTGACTACTAGAAGAGAAAAGTCAAACTGTGAAGAAACTAGGCGAAAAACAAAGTTTTTGGACCAAAATGAGCAAATTTCACCCTATGCGCCGCGCTGATTTCCCTATGTGTAGTGCCTTTTTGTAGTTGATTTTGGAGGCCTTCCCGTGCACCAAATTTGCTCCAAGTGGGCTTGTTGGAAAGGTCTGTCTGTCTACTTTCAAGAACAAATGGAATTTTTGAATTTGGCCTCCATTTTCCCCTCCAAAAATGAGTTATCCCAACACTGCTTCCTGTGTTTCCAAAAAGGGGCAGAAAGGTCATTTTTGAGGTGTTTTTGACCTTTTTGGAAGCTCAAAACCTGTCAAAATTTCTTGGCCATGTGAGGGCATTCATATTTTTCCATGAGAAATCCAAAAATGCAAGCCATTTTTCAAAATTCTTAGCCAACTCAATGCGTAGCGCCGGTGGCGCGGCACATCAGATGAAAATTCATGTGTTGCAAAATTTGATGCGTAGCGCCACTAATTTGATGCGTAACGCCCTTTTGTAGACTGATTTTGGAGGCCTTCCTGGTGTCCAAATTTAGTGTAGGATAGCTCGTTGGAAATATTATTGAGTCTATTTTCAAAAACATCTTGAATTGCTTAATTTGGAGTTCATTTTCCCTATCAAAAGTCAAATCTCCCGAGACTGGTCAAAATGTGCAAAATGAGGCTGCCTAAATGAAGAGTGTTGTTGCAGTCAACTTTTGAAGGTTTTCGTCAACTCCAAATTGAGCTCATGATAGCGCTCATTGGAAAGCTATTTGTGTCTAGTTATCATGTCACTCATCAAGCAAGTCATTTGGCCGACCAATCTAGGAGAAATCTTGATTTTCCCAAGGTCACTTTAGAGGTGCATCAATTCTCCTGAGGCAACTGTATTTTTGACATTTCTCTAAAACCATGACACCTGTGTAAAAAGTGAAGGAGGTTTTTCTTCATTGGCCTATTTTGGACAAAAATCTCTCTCATTTTTCCAAAATTCATCTTTTCTTGCTCAGAAACATCATTGGAGTAAAACCTATCCCGATGTGTGGAATAGGGGATTTGTCGAAATGAAGCGAAATGAAGGGGATAAGGGGCTTCTAAATTCTTGAGAAAATTTTTGGAGGTAGGGAGGGATGTTAGGAAGCAGGGGAAAGTGGAATTTCAAAGATTGAGTGAGGGAAAGGGGTCCAAAAGGGCAAAACACAGGCCTAGCCTAAAAAATTGTCAAGTTGTAGCAAGAAACTAGGGTTTGTGCGAAAATGAGGAATTTGAGGGATATCAGTGATGGGAAGTGTTTAATAAGGTACATTAAGGATAGGGGAAGGTGTATGAACATCAGGATACAAGTTTCGTTGATGATTTGATCATCCAAGAGAAATTACCTTCAAAACCCTAGGAGAGGGAAATGAACCTTACCTTGGCACAACTAAAGCATGAACAAGGTATAAAATGACCCATTGGAACCTGACATGATGATGACAACCCTCTGAATGATGGTACACTTAGCTGAATGGTGATATGGACCGACATTTGGACAACTTTGAAAGGAGTGAAAACAAACCCTAAACCTAATACCTAGTGACCAAATTTTGCTTGAAGACTCACTAAAATGACAAAATTTGACCTTGACACCTTAAAATCACTTTGTAAGAGCATGTTTGATCACTGGAGGAAGATTTCAAAGACTGACACTAACAGCTCCTATGATTCATAAGATCAAATGATGATTGGCTATTATCTGTGAGTTGATGGAATTGTAAATCATATTGTATTCTGCAAATTATTTCCAAGGAAAAAATATAAAAAGTAAATAAGGGGATTGCAAGACAAAATGTGCCCTTAGGGTTAATTAGATATGTTTCAGAATAGTAATCCTACTTATAATAATTAATCGTGTCATTTAAACATGATTAACAATTTGTAATAAGGCGCTTGGCACAAAAGTTTGGGTTTTATTATAAAGTTGAAAAGAAAAAAATTAATTTGCTGGTTTGTGGTATAAAGGGCACATGTTTCAATTGCCATGATCAACCTCGCTTGGATCAATGACGGGGGATCAATTTCAGACCCCCCAGTCCATTCTACTGTTATCAGTAGGGGGATTGGTCCGAAAAGCGGGTTCACTTTCCCTGACCCCACGCTACATGACGAGCGCTCATCATTTCATATCCCCCCACTCAAAATCACTTACTGCATAACCTTCCCCTCCAAAAACCACTCCATGTCTTGCTAATAAATATAAACTCCCACCCGGATGACCTATTCCCCCACCACATCTCCCATCACATCCACTCCCCTACTGCCACGTACCTCCTCCCGCTCGACCCCGCTCCTCTACCGTTACTCCTTCCCTTGCTCCTACTCCATCCCCGCCTCCATGTCACCTCCTGCTTCCACGTCATATATCCATTCCATACCACTCCCGCCAGATCAATAGTGAATGATGGCAAATTAAAGTCAGCACCGAGTTGAAAAGATGGTCAGTTAAAACTATGTTTTTTCCTATACAAAATAGCCATTTTGAGCATGGTTTTCAATCAAATGATAACAAATTTCTCAAAACCAAAAGAATTTTTTGTCCCAAATGGACCCATTTAAAAAATTCTCTCTCAGTTTTCTAACAACTATTATGGTTTGGGGGATTCGAATGACCCTTGGAAGGCATATTTTCCAGAATTTTCTTGTTTTAAGTCACTATTTTCAAATGCAGTTTTCGAACAGGTGGAAATGAATTTTCAAAGAACAGAAAGAGGTTTTGTTTGTAACATCCTCATATACAAAAACCTCTCTCAGTGTTTGCACAACTGTCATGGATTGAGATATTCAAAGGGATCACTGGATCCTATTTTTCAGAATTTCGCAAGGAAACAACTCATGGACAGTTAATGACTTGGATGCCACCTCATCAAATAAGACTTTCAATCAAATTCAAATTTTTGTTCCTTATCACTAGAAATCCTCAAAGACAATGCCAAGGACATTCATTAGTGATCTGATATTCACCCTATGAGTGACATCAATTAAAGATTTGTTAAACTAAAGGTATTACAGACTCATGTGCTGGTGTGTGTTCTATGTTATTGAAACAACATATCGATCAGATTGCCAATACATAGACAATAAAATGGAAAGACAACAGAGACATACAGTAAGCAACATAAAGACACAACCAGGTTTAATAAGGAGTTCACCCTATTCTCCAGGGCTACGTCTCCGGTCTAGCTTTCATTGGTGGCCTTGTTTTATTATGTCTTTAAGCAGAGAAATTACAATATAGGGACTCAATGTGAGTTCTCCTGAAGCAGGTTTGCTTGGCAGGGTGGTTCTTGGATTCCCCAAGCCACTGGAGTACACAGACTCTTCTTCTTCCTACCAGCTCTACGACCTTCTGGTCTACAGTGGAAAGAGCCAAATGTGATGCTCAGTTCAGACAGATTCCTCTATGGGAAGGCTTGAATCTTCAAGATCTCTGGTGCTCGACGCTGCCGCTGGTCAGCTCGGCCCTCTGTCTCTTCTGCGTTCTTTATTGTTCTCTGTGTTCAGTCCTCCTCTCAGGGTTCACTGTTCCACTTCGTCTCTTGACTTCTGTCTCTCGAGTTTTTTTCTCTAACTGACTGATTCGACTGTCTCTGTTCATGGCTTTATCCATTCGATCCCTATGCCTGTTCGGTTCCTCTTCCGCCTGTCGATTCACCTTCTGCAGTTGCACTTGGAGTTCTCTGTGTTCGGCGTCATCATGAACACTTAGGGAGTGGCCACTTGTCCTCCTCTAAACAACACTAGTAATGCTTCGTTGGTTCGTTTCTTCAGTTACGTCGTGGATGCGTTCTTCCTCCACCATGGCTATCAAACAGATTCCAAATCTCTTTAAAACGTGGCTTAATTCCCTGTCGGTTCCGCTTCTTTCCATCGGGCGCAATCTCAGCCGTCCGATCCGGGCTCTCCAGCTCCGATGCCATATGCACGTTTCACGCGGTTGACTTGCTCGACCTATAGCGCGCGATCAATGATGGTTTTCTCTCACCTCCACCTGCCACGCGTCGATCGTTGTATGTAATCGCTTTGCTCTCGTCCAAAACCTCTTACCATTTAAGGGCACCTCGATCAAAATCGTCGGTTTCCAGAGCACGGGTCCCGCCATTTGTACGTTAGCGATTTCCGCTTTTCCGCCTGCGGTCCTCCGGTTCCCCCACGTGATCGAGTGCTCGGGCTTTTCCTTCAGGGCCCTGTTCGCCTAGCGGGGCATCAAAAACCTCCTCCTTTTCCCATTTCGGGGCTCCCAGGGGCTACTTTGGCCTCCTGCGCGGTCTCCATGGGCCTCGGTCAGCATGCTTTGACTGAGGTCGTCATTGTTCCACGTTGGCTGCCATTGCCACTAGTTCAGGGGTCTTTGATCTCTGTTCTGGATTCCTTTAGAGATTCATTCGACTTGATACAGTCATGGTTCTCTGACAACCTTTTATGGATCCAATTTGGATCATGGCCTTCCCACTGAAAAATCTTTTGGACCACCAAAAGTTGGTTTTCAAGCATCGACTAAGTGAGAATACTGTTTCTTCACTTGTCCAATCTCAATCCACTTTGCGCTATGTTAGTGCCTAGATTTACCTCAGGCTGAAAAGGTAGGATCCAGGGCCAACATCAAACCACGCTCAGCCTGGTAGCTAGCCCTACCAGGTCAGGAGAGGGCTCTCTCCGGGTCAATCTCAGCAAATTATGATCGATGAGGGCTTGATATGACTGAAATATCTTTTGATCTTAGGCTAGGTATATGTGCAAGAGATTTTGATTGAATAAAATGATGATTTTGTTGGCTCAGATGGAAAGGCAAATTTTGGGTGCGGGGATTGAGGCTCAGTCCTGCAGAGATCTCAATGGGGCAAGGTAGGCAATTGTTTTTGGCACTTAAAATTGAATGATATGGAAGGAATAGACAGGTGAGGTGTTGAAGAGAGCAAGAGAATTCATGGATCCTCCCCAAATAGTTGAAAACATCAAGAAACTAAAGCAAACCTCAAGTAGAGCACTGCAATTTGAATGGATTCTACTTACACTCTTGTTTGTTTAGTTAAGAAGAAACAAGATAGAAAATGACATACATAACACATAAGCAAATTCACAATTACAAAGAAAAGCACTGTACCAAGACAAATTTCCACATGGATCCCAAAGAGTGCTGTAAATCCTGGTCTCAATTCCTTAGCCAAAATGCTGATATGAATGTACAATGAAGCTTGTTACTTTCTCAAAAGTCCAACCTTCTACCAAAATCCAACCCCTACACTATGAAATTCATAAAATATATACATTTGCTCATCCTTGTACTAAGGGATTGAGCTCAACCATTTTCTTCAAAATAGAATTAGTTACATTAAACTTCGGCTGAATTTCTGAAAATAGGTGTTGAAGATGAACTCGTATGTCCTAAACCATAGCACTTGTTACAAAAATGAAAGAGGTTTTTGTATATAAGGTAATTGTGGAGAAACACCTCTCTCAAATTTGGGAAATTCATTTCCAGTAGCTCGCAATATGTTCCACAAAATCATCTTTAAAACAGAAAATCATTAAAAATTTAAACCTGTGAAACTGAACTGTAAAGATCTAGTCACATATCCCAATCCATGACACCTGTGAATAAACTAAAAGAGGTTTTTGTTATATGGCTCGTGCTTAAAAAAAACCTCTTTGGGTTTTGTAAAATTACTTTCCATCTATTGTAAAATGGCCCCGCACTAAAATGACTAAAACAGTAAAAAATATGAAAATTTTGCTTTGTTTTAATGTAGGCTCCAAGTATCATTGTATATCTCCCACATAGTAGCACCTGTACATAAACTGAAGGAGGTTTTTGTTATTTAGTATGTGATGAACAAAAACCTCTTTCACTTTTGAAAAATTCCTTACCATTATTTCAGAAACTGATTTTGTACTAAACTTGTCATTGTGTGCAACAACTGACCTCAAAACATGCATAACCAAGAATCACTCATTCATTTCTTCTAATCCAGGAACCGGTTACAGGAGTGTGATATACCGTTGGAAATATTTTTCCGAGCTTCTTCTGATGGACACACTTGTGACATGTTTTGTGCTAAACATCATGTGCAAAACAACTAACAAAACCAAACATAGTAAGAGCTCATGTTGATCCCTGGTGACAGGCTGCGAAGACTGGAACTAACACGCTGCTCGGCTTTGAACCTTTGAGCCCAATTCTAAGGTACTCGACATCTCCCCTGCGCGTTGTCCTCACCTTCCTATCCAGCACTATGTCTTCCTGCAACTCATTGAAGTATTCAGGTAGCAGGTCATCAATAGAAGGCAATTGACTTTGCTCTTCAGGGTCCTCAACCATTGAAGGTTCAAATAATCTCAAGCAATCTGCATTTACGACTGAGTAGATGTGCATGTAAGCTGGTAAATCAAGGCGAAAAGTATTTTCAACAATCTTCTCAAGTATCCTAAAAGGTCCATACTTGATACGCTTTAGCTTTTTACCTTCACCTTGCATCTTGTCCTTGCTGATATACAGCCAGACTTGGTCTCCAACTTGAAAACTATGCTCCATCCGATGCTTATCATGCCTAGCCTTGTACTTGGCCTGGCTCTTTTCCAACTGTTCCTGTGCTGCTTGATGGATCTCCTGGATCTGTTCAACGAACCTAGTTGCCTTGTCCACATCACTGTGTCCATCAACCATGGTATCTTTACCAAAGACAAAATCCAAAGGAGACCTTGGTGTGAAACCAAAACAGGTCTCAAAAGGAGATCTCTGTGTAGAAGAGTGTTTGGCTCTGTTGTAAGCATACTGCACATAACACAAGTGTTCATCCCAAAGCTTAGGATGCTTACTGCAATATCCTCTCAGTAACTGGATCACTGCCCTGTTTACTACTTCTGTCTGGCCATTTGTTTGTGGATGAAAAGTTGTGCTTTTCTTCAGTTTGGTGTCCATCAGTTCCCACAGACTAGACCAAAACTTCCCCACAAATCGGGTGTCTCGATCAGATACAATGGAAGTGGGTAATCCAAAATGAACCCATACATGTTCAAAGAACAATTTTGCAGTTTGTTCAACTGTAATCTGTTTACTACAAGGTATCAAAATACACATTTTGCTGAACCTATCCACAACAACATATAGATAATCATGACCTTTCCTAGATTTAGGCAGTCCTCCAAAAAAATCCATGGAAACACTTTCCCAAGGGTGAGAAGGAACTGGTAATGGACTGTACAAGCCTAGTTTTCTGTTGCTAGGCTTGCTTTTAGCACACATGGCACACCCTCTTACATATCTAGAAACTGTCTCATTCATTTTCGACCAATAACAGAATCTTTGCAGCTGTGCAACTGTTTTACTTACCCCAAAGTGACCTGATATCAGAGAAGTGTGTGCTTCCCTAATTATCTCTGTCCTCTCAATTTGTGGAATGCAGAGTTTCCCACAATGGTATAAGAGTCGATCCTTTATATGATAGTCCAATTCTTCTACTCTTTTGCCTTGACTCAAAGTTGCATATACATCTTTAAAGTCCATATTTTGAGCATATTGTTCTATGTAGCTTTCATGTAGCATAGAATTATGCTTAAGTATGGTAGATGCATTTATAATGGGTCTAGATAACGTGTCTGCAACCTTGTTATGTATGCCCTTTTTATATCTGATGACTAAGTGAAATTGTTGTAGAAACCCCATCCATTTGTAATGTCTTGATTGCTGAAACTTAGTTTGGGAGTGTAGATATTGAAGTGGCTGATGATTAGTATGTATTATTGTCTTTTTACCCATTAAATAATGTTTCCACTTTTTCACACTTTGAACTAATGCATACAATTCTTTATCATATGTAGGATAGTTAACTACTGCAGGATCAAAAGTCTCAGAATGATAACATATGGGTTTGCTGTGCTATGTCAACACTGCTCCCATGGCATAGTCACTGGCATCAGTTTGGATCTCAAATGGTCTCTGTAGATCTGGCAGTGTTGGTACATGTGCTGTACTAATTTTCTCTTTCAAGGTGTCGAAGGCTTTCTGATGTTTGCCTCCCCACTGAAACATCTTATTCAATCCTGTTAAAGCATGTAAGGGAGCTGCATTCGAGGAGAAGTTAGAAATGAACTTCCTCCAATATTGTACTGCTCCTAAGAAGCTTCTCAATTCTGTAGTAGACCTGGGTTTAGGCTAGTTCACAATGACTGCCAATTTAGAGGGTTCTATTTTCAATTCACCTCCCCCTACTATATGACCCAAGTAGTTTAGAGATGTTTTGCCAAATTCACACTTTGAGAGTTTAACATAAAGTTTTTCTCTTTTCAAAACATCTAATGTTTGCTTAACATGCTTTAAATGTTCTTCCCACGTTTTACTAAAAATCAGAATGTCATCCAGATAAACAATAACAAAATCATCAAGAAAAGGTCTGAGTACATCATTAATTAATCTCATGAAAGTAGCAGGAGCATTAGTTAAGCCAAAAGGCATAACCAGCCATTCATACAATCCCTGCTTTATTTTGAAAGCAGTCTTCCATGCATCTTGCTCTGCAACTCTGACCTGATGGTATCCATTGTGCAAATCCAGCTTGGTGAAATAAAAAACGTCTTTCAAATGATCTAAAAGATCATCTATGCGAGGAAGGGGATAACGATTTTTGATTGTTATCTTATTCAGTGCTTGTAGTCAATGCACATTCTCCATGAGCCGTATTTCTTTCTCACCAAAACGATTGGTGACCCACAAGGTGATGTGCTAGGCCTGATGAAGCCCTTCTCGAGCAAATCCTTCACCTGCTTCTTGATTTCAGCTTTCTTTAAAGCAGGCAACCTGTACATCCCAATGTTAGGCAATGGAACATCTTGCTGCAAAATAATATCATGTACTATTCCCTTTTTGGGTGGCAGACCTTTAGGTTCTTGAAACAAGACATCATACTCTGAAACAACCTTTTTTATATCAGCTTGCTGTTCAACATTACAACCCTCAAATACATTGGTTTTATCAGGTTTCTTTTCCTTTACAACCATCAGTAAGAATTGTTTACATGAATTTATCATTCTTTTGATCTGTCCTAAGTTTATGAGAGTATAATTATTCTTGAGCTTATGAACTCTTACAAAGTATTCGATTCCATCTTTAACAAGTAGATACTTGTTCTCAGCTTTATAGAAAATAACCTTTCTATCATACAAGTAAGGACTTCCTAAAACAATTCCACATATATCCAAAGGAATTATGTCTAATTCAACCTCATCTACAAATGCTGACCCAAAAGAAAACTTGAGTTTGCACTGTCTAGTCACTCGTAGTTGTGCTTTATCATTCAACCATCCTAATGGGTATGGTTTCTTGTGAGGTGTAGTTGCTAATCCCAACTTCTTTACAATTGCTTCAGAAATCAAATTTACTTGTGAGCCACTATCAAACAAAGTATCAATCTTTTGATTTTTGGAAATAACTCGAATATGGGAAAGCTCATGTCTTTTTCACTCAATTTCTTCATCAATAACAGATTGAGTAGAATTACTAGTAGATGCTTCAGAATTCTTACCTTTTATACCTGTGGCTGCTATAGTTGTTTCATCTCCCAAGTCTGACCCCAAATCTCTTTGAATAACTGTAGTTGTCTTCTTCTTCTTGCCCTCGGACTTCTTAGGTCTCAGCTCTGGATGCAGAATCCAACAATGCTCATCATCATGCCCCTCCTTTTTACAGTGAGTGCATGAAGCTTTGGATTTATATGTAGTGTTAGCCTTCCTTTCTTTCCACTTCTGTTTTCTTTTCTCCTTGCTCTTGCTTACAGTGGGTTGGGATGGACCCGCAACTTCTAGATTACCATTCTTTTGTCTAGCCTCTAGATGAGTAGCTTGTACAGATACCTCATCTATACTAGTGGGATTAAACATGAGGATGGTATGCGTCATGTAGCTGTGTAGACCACCAATGTACTTCAAAAGAGTCTCTAGTGAGTCTAGTGAGATACCCAACATCAATGCTCTCTTTCTGAACTCTTGAGTATACCTTTGCACACTTTGCTCTTTCAACTATTGAAGAGTTTGCCAACTCATCATGGCTTGTTGCATGTAGGCCAATGGATAGAACTGCTTTTTAATTGCAGCAACAAATTCACTCCAGACAGAGATGGTCTTGCCATGTCTTTTCATATCAGCTTGGGTTCTACCTTCCCACCAAACCAAGGCAGTGCCTCCTAGGCGTAGGCTTGCCAGCTGAATCTTACTCTTGTCTGAGTTTATGTTCTGTACCCTGCAATACACATCAATTTGTCTAATCCAATTGTCCAACTTTTCAGCATTTAGCTCTCCATCATATATAGGCAAATCAAATTTAACATCTAACTTAATCAAAGATGCCTTCTTATTATGCACAGGGCTATTAGGAGGTGTGAGAAAGTTTCCCTCTTTCCCCTTATCTTTGGAGTTTTCATGGAAGTGAGACTCATCTTCTTCTTTATCTTGCTTAGAGCCTGAGGCATCTTCCACCTTTTGCTTTCTAAAGTCTCTGTACATTTCTTCAACCATAGACTTTATAGCTAGGAAACTCCCAATGAATTGAGGGTCTGGCCCTACAAAACCTTCTTCTGACATTGTCTTTCAAGAATAGACTCTCCCAATCTCAAGATTAGTTTCCACCAACTCTCCTTCTCCTAATTTGAGCTTTGATCTTGTGAGCATTCACAACTAAACCAACACAAGCTTGTCTAACCTTACAGCCTTCATCTCTGATACCACTTGATCTAATATTCACCCTATGAGTGACATCAGTTAAATATTTATTAAACTAAAGGTATTACAGACTCATGTGCTAGTGTGTGTTTTGTTTTATTGAAACAATGGATCGATCAGATTGCTAATACACAGACAATAAAATGGAAAGACAACAGAGAAATACAGTAAGCAACACAAAGACACAAACAATTTTAATAAGGAGCTCACCCTATTCTCCAGGGCTATGTCTTCGGTCCAGCTTTCAGTGGTGGCCTTATTTTATTATGTCTTTAAGTAGAGAAATTACAATACAGGGACTCAATGTGAGTTCTCCTGAAGCATGTTTGCTTGGCAGGGTGGTTCTTGGATTCCCCAAGCCACTGGAGTACACACACTCTTCTTCTTCCTACCAGCTCTATGACCTTCTAGTCTACAGTGGAAAGTGCCAAATGTGATGCTCAGTCCAGACAGATTCCTCTATGGGAAGGCTTGAATCTTCAAGCTCTCTGGTGCTCGACACTGCCGCTGGTCAGTTCGGCCCTCTGTCTCTTCTGCTTGCTTTACTGTTCTCTATGTCCAGTCCTCCTCTCAAGGTTCACTGTTCCACTTCGTCTCTTGACTTCTGTCTCTCAATTTTTTTTTTCTCTAATTGAATGATTCGACTATCTCTGTTCATGGCTTTAGCCATTCGATCCCTATGGCTATCGGTTCCTCTTCCCCCTGTCGATTCACCTTTAGTAGCTGCACTTGGAGTTCCCTGTGTCGGCGTCATCATGAATGCTCAGGGAGTGGCCACTTGTCCTCCTCTAAACGGCGCCAGTAATGCTTCATCGGTTCTTTTCTTCAGTTACGTCGTGGATGTGTTCTTCCTCCACCGTGGCAGTCAAATGGATTCCAAATATTTTTAAAACGCGGCTTAATTCCCTGTCAGTTCCACTTCTTTCCATCGGGCGCAATTTCAGCCGTCCGATCCGGGCTCTCCAGATCTGACGCCATACGCACGTTTCGTGCGGTTGACTTGCTCGACTGATAGCACACGATCAACGGTGGTTTTCTCTCACCTCCGCCTGCCATGCGTCGATCATTGTATGGAATCGCTCCACTCTCATCCAAAACCTCTTACCGTTTAAGGGCGCCTCGATCAAAACCATTTGTTTCCAGAGCGCGGGTCCCACCATTTGTACGTTAGCGCTTTTCGCTTTTCCGCTCGTAGTCCTCCGGTTCCCCCACGCAACTGAGTGCTCAGGATTTTCCTTTAGGGCCCTGTTCGCCTAGCAATGCGTGATTAGCGCTAAGCGCTAATTGCGCATCAAAAACCTTCTCCTTTTCCCATTCCGGGGCTCCCAGGGGCTACTTTGGCCTCCTGCGCGGTCTCCATGGGCCTCGGTCAGTGCGCTTTGACCAAGGTCCTCGTCGTTCCACTTTGGCTGCCATTGCCACTAGTTCAGGGGTCTTTGATCGTTGTTCTAGATTCCTTTATAGATTCGTTCGACTTGATACAGTCATGGTTCTTTGACAGTATTTTATGGATCCAATTCGGATCAATTAGTTTTGAATGTCCTATATTTTAGTCCTATTTTTGTAACACAATTTTCAGATATTTGTAATAAATCTTGATATTTTCTATCAAGATATTTTTTGAGGAATTTGTATAAATACTTCTTCAATTGAAGTAATAGGTGTTGGGACTTGAGTAAGAAAAGGACTATTGATTTAAAGATGTTCCACAAGTTCCTGTGGACATATTTTCAGTAATACAAAAGCTTTTACAGGATTCCTGTGTTAGATTTTGTTGGTGAAGTGATTTCTCTCTTGTTAATGTATTTCCTTCTGTGTAATTTGATATGTGTTTCTGATCTATTTTGTTAAAAGAAAATTATGAATCTAAATTTGTTTAAGTACACTTAATTCTGTGTTTTTAACAATTTCATTGTTTTCAAATGAAGCTAAGCAATACAATTCTTAATTGCTCCTTGCTTAATGGACACTTGATCTCTTCTTATTTCCCATCTCATCAAACATATAAGAGCTAACAAATATGCGTACCTTGCCCTGTTAAACCTGTCTATCGTTGCTGAAATAGATCTATCTGAAACTTAATTGAATCCATTGCTTAATGGTTTTCCCTTGTTGTTCCAACAAAACCATCTCAAAAACCAAACCTTGAACTTCACATCTAGCCTAAAAACCTACAAAGAAAACAAAGCTAAATCTGACAAAGAGATCCCTCTCTGAGTTTGGAGGGGCTAGCTTCTAGACTTACAAGTGGTTCTGTGGTTACCTTTGCAATTTATTTCACAACCTTAAGAAATTATGAAGAGCTAACAACAAACATGTGAGACAATGAGATATTCTTAGTGGGTAAAGTAAATTCATCTTTAAGCTTTGGCATCCAAGTAATGGATCCTCCTGCTAGAGTAAAGACATAACCTGAAGTAGATCTCCTCCCATTTCAATCACCTACGAAATTTGAATCAACATAACCACAAATAAAATAATTACAACTATTAAAGGTGATGCCATAATCACTTCTACCTTTAAGTTATCAAAGTATCAATTTCACTGCATTATAATGCTCGCTTCTCGGATTTTCCATATATTTGCTAACAACACTCGTTGCATGTGAAATATCTAGTCTTATATATATCATTTTCATCACAAATGTCAAAATTCCTATTGAAGTAACATATGGAAAATGAGACAAATAATCCTTTTCTTCCTCACTACTTGGACATAAAGCTGAAGAAAGCTTAAAATGGGAAGCTAAAGAGATAAATAATCCTTTTGTTCCTCACTACTAGGACATAAACATGAAGAAATATTAAAATGGGAAGCTACAGGGATATTTATAGGTTTCACATTATTCATATTGAATTACACAAATACTTTTTTGACATACTTATGTTGTGAAAATCCGAGTTTACCATTTTCCCGTCTCTCTATATTTCTATGCCCAAGATTTGTTTTGGTTCTCCTAGATCATTCATATCCAAGGTCCTAGCTATTTGAGACTTCAGCTTGTTGATCTCGTCCATGATTTTGCTTTCAAAATTCATATCATCAACATATAACACCATGATAATGAATATACCATTCAAACTTTTGATGTAAGCACAATGGTCATACTCCTAGTTTAATTTTGGCTAATCATGAAGTAATCAAACTTCTTGTACCATTGTCTGGGAGATTGCTTCATGTGGTAGAATGACTTCTTGAGCTTGAAAAATTTGTTTTGTGATGTTAAACAAATCCTTCTGGCTATTCCATGTATATCTCATCATCCAAATCTCCATGTAAAAACATTGTTTTAACATCTAATTGATCCAAATCTAAATTAAGTAAAATAACTAGTACCAATACAATACGAATGTAAACAAGCTTAACAACCACTGAAAATATTTCATACCTTCTATTTGAGTCCCCATTTACAACTAGTTTGGTTTTATACCTTTCAACATTTCCATCAATACCTTTCTTCAATCGTAGACCCAATTACACCCAACAACTTTTCTTTCTTTAGGATGTTTCAATAGGGCCCAAGTTTTTTTTTTCTTCAAGGCATCCATCTCTTCTTTCATTACCATCATCCATTTAGTATTATCAATATCATCTGTTGCTTCCTAATAACATCAATAGGGGAATTTTGAGATCTAAAATGGGCCTCCTTAGGAAAATAATAAAATAATAGTTAAAATAGTATAATAAGAGATGAATATTTAAAGAAAGAAATGAAACTATTTTTTTTAATTGCATTTTCGACATGTTTCCTTATAGGTTTACTCAAATTTCAAGTGAAGACACCAATTGGATTTGGAATGAAATTCCACATCCAACAAGTACCCACTTTTCTTCTGAGAAGACCTACATCGAAAAAAATGAAGATACATTAAAAAAACGTGTTTCAACACAAATTTTTAATGTACCTTTCGAATTTTTTCGATGTGCGTCTTCTCAAAAGTATGTAGGGTAGGTACTTGTTGGATGTGGAATTTAATTCCAAATCCAACTGGTGTCTGCACTTGACATTTTAGTAAACCTATAAGGAGATAAGCCGAAATACAATTAAAATATAGTTTTCTTTTTTTCCCTCCAAATTATTTACCCTAGGGGATGACATCATCATCTTCAATCATATTGGTTCTCTTAAACTTAATTTTCTTAGTACATTGTTTTCTTTGAGGCCCATTTTTGACCTCAAAATTCCCCTAAGGGAAGGTTCTGTTGTGGCCAGCAACAACCCCCCCTTCTTATTGGTGTTATTCCTAATACTAAATAAGGGGGGACCCTTAGTCAAAAATTTAAAAATTAATTAGTGCTTGTATTTCCTTTTTAATAAAATTTACCATCATAAACTTAGGAAAATACCCTTGAAAAATAAAAAAAGCCTAAGTTTTATGATAAAGTAGAATTATTCCTTAGGAAATATCGCATCGCAAAAAGGATAACAGGATACCTCCTTGCAAGTAGAAGTCTAAGAGTGCGAGATCGCGATGCAAAAACTACACATTAAGAAAACATTTATCGCATTGCATGTCTAAAGAATGACTTACGTTGAAAAACCTCAAACTGCTGATATGCGATGGCGCATATCACAAATCGCATTTCGCAGAAAACAAATTAACGAAAATTGTCATATGCCACACTCCTGCGATATTGCGATTTTACGATAGAGCGGCAAAGCGATAATGCGATAATGCGATAAAGTGATATTGCGATATAACAAGCTAGCAACCTTGTGATGTTGCAATCTGCGATATTGCGAAGCAAATCGCAAAATCACTTCATCACAGATCTTTCGGGCTCGTTGTTCAAAAAAGTATTTTCCATAAACCGAGACATGGTTATGCACTTTAATGCTAATTAATGAGTTAGTTGCCAGTCATTAATGGAATATGGTTTCGTGCTTATCGAAGAGCCATTTCACGTAAGGTGGTATATTTTATATGTCTTCGGCATTTAAAACTTTCCTGTCACCTTTCCTTATCATTATTCTCACTTCACTTGTAAATTGCAGGAACGAAGAGCAGAGAAATATACGAAGCAGTACGCAGGATATCATGGGAAAGAAAGGCAAAGCCCCGAGCTCTGAAGAGAAGGAAATGGCACCCTTGTATATAGACACTGCCTGTAACAGAGACGCTGGTATTTCTACTTGGGAAGGCATGTATAGTCTACTTGAGGAAGAGAATCCGAGAGTAATGGAGGTTGAGGCTACTGCAGGCTCACATAGTTCTTCTGAGGCATCCATTACAGAGCTAGCTTGTTCGTTCTTACACAGGATAGCGGCGAGGCCCAAAATTCTTCCATACACGGACATGGTTAAATGGATACTGGACAACACTGATATCAGGGATAGACAGTTTAAGACTCAGGGTCAAGGACTCATTGGCTCATTCACTTCACAAGATTTGAGGCTCATGTATCATTTGCCAGAGCCACAGGCGACTTATAACAAACAGTTCATGGAGAAATTTGCCAAAGAGAATGAAGACCTGGCAGAAACCATCAAAGATTGGTCAAGGAGAGACGAACCGCTAAAAAAGGACAAACATGGTATGTATAGCACTGGTTCTCTCACCTCCCCGTATTGCTTTGCTGCCGCCATGCTCTGTAGACTTTTTGGAAAGCCAGACATTAACAAATTTTCATCTGAATGGCTACCATTATTGGATGCCGCCACTAATGCTACTATTGTGGATTGGGCTAAAATATTGTCTGATAACTTAGTCACGACCATTGTAGATTACCGGTCTAAAAGAACTGTTTCTCAGAGAATTTATCCCCCTTTCTACTTATCTGCGTATGTGATGGATGCGATCTGTTATGTTTCCAAGTTTCCTTTGATGGGTTGGAAATGGACGACTCAAGACCCCTTACCCATTCATGTCTATCATAAAGAATTGTGGGATTCTAAGTTCACTCTGTATTTCTACAAGATTTGTCATGGAGTCATGCTCCCCATGTACAAAGTGTTGTATGATAAAGATGTCCCAAGGTTTTCTCCTGAAGCAGAGGTAGATATACTCCCTGTCGTGAGATGGTTCGGAGAAGAACTGTTTACATATGTTAGGGTATTCGGAAGTCTCGCTCCCCCTCACGTCTTACCTTTGTATGTTCCTGATAAACTCTTGGCACGAGAAATTGCTTATCAAACCTGCGGAGAAGGAGGTTTGACTAAAGATTTGAAGGACAAAAAGAAGGCTATTTGGCCACAATTTCCTGTAGCCTGTGGGGCCTTTTCACTATTTGATGTAGGCCATGCATTCAACGAAGTAAACAACATAACGTGTCTACAATTATTCAAGTTTCCAGGAAGACCATTCGACCCTCATGATATTGCTAAGAATTTCACTGTCGCAGTCAAAATAAAGGTGTTTTCTAAAGAAGAAGATCTTTTTGATGACATGTTCCAACAAAAAAGTACGCTTGAAGAAGTTCTGCATTCGGCCCAAATGCGATTCCCTCCAGCAGAATTTCAAGAGTTCAAGATATATAGGGAAAGGAGGTTAGCTAGTATCCCTGTGGAAAAACTACGCTTGGAACCCGTAAGGGAACCAACTCCAAGTATTAGTCTTAGTGGAAGTTTAGGCACAAATAGATCTAAATCTAAGTCCGGGAAAGAAACACCTGAACATTCCAAGAGATCAGAAAGTCAGCATGGTAAAAGCGAAGGGTCAGTAAAGGATATTGCCCAATCAAAAGAGTTCCCACAGCAATAGGCTTTTACCTCCCCACAAATGGATCCTCCCCTCTCATTGTTCAGCCACCATTAGTCAGAACCGAGCTAGATAAAGAATGGGAGACCTTTAATGATCTGATCAATCAAGAAGGAGAAAGCACAAAGACACCTGTGAGTGATGTACAGGCAACAAAAGATATAGTCACATGAACAATTAGCAATGTCTCAGATATGGAACATATTCCTATTACCCCATCCTCTGAACTTATACTCAAGATTGAAGAGATTCCTCCGCTTGATATATTTTATAGTCCACAACACAAGGCAGTAGTGAGAAGACAAAGGAAGAAAAGGAAATTGGAAAACGTGCTCTCTCATGATGCAGAGCAATTAGACGTCCCATGGCAAGATCCTACTACCGATCCCACTAAGAATCTCACCAACTGCTAAAAGAGGTACAACTGCTAAAAGAAAAGGAAGACCAGATACAAGTTTTGCAACAACAGTTGCAACAAGCCAACACCAACAAAAAAGCACAGAAATAGCTTGAAAGGCTACAACAGGACTTCCAACGAATGCAGATAGGCTACAAGAACAGTTTGACTGAGAGAGAAAAACAGTTGCAGGATATGCAGGAGATGCACAAGGATGATCCTAAACTTATAGAATTCATCACAAAATCCATTTCCTTGAATGAACAACTACTACAACAATAGGAAGCATTGAGCCAAAGAATATCAGAGTGGAACTCGTATTGTGAAATAAGTGATAAAATCACTAATCAAATCGTGGATTTACGACATGATTATGATTTAATTGATAAACGAGTTACTGAATATTTGGCCTGGCAAGAAACAGAGGAGGGAAAAGGAGCAGGTGCACCAATAATAAATGACAATCACAAAGACATTCTTTTTAACAAATGGGATGCACAACTCAGGAAAGCAGAGCAAGCAGTAGAAGAAGCAGCCACGACAACAAACAATGTTATTGACTGTATAAATGAAAATTTGCATAGAGCAAATCTGATCTCAGAAACCACTCCAGGGTATCTACCAAATGCACAACAACTGCAGATAGGCTGGAGACAGAAGGCTCAAGAAAAGGCAGAATCAATCCAAAGGTTAACCAAGTTGAATTGGGATTATTACTGGGCATACTTGGTAAAACCACACAGCCAGTGCATGACTCTCAAGTGTATCATCAATTCTGCCGAGAAGATGGCACCAACTCTTGCCGATTCTGTTTTCACAGCACAGCTAAAATCGGAAGTCGGCCAGCCAACTCTTCTCAAGCAAATGCTGAACGCGTGCGATTTCAAGGAGCAGATACAAAAATAATTAGTTAGTAGTTTTAATTTTAGATTCAGTTTTAGTTTTAATTTTTTTTTATTTTTGCCTGAAATGAGGACGGTCATTTAAACCGCATCCTACATTTTTGTAATAAGTTATTTTTAGATTTAGTTAGTAGTATTTAAACCCTTCTCATGCATTTAGAGAAGGGTCCTGAAATTTGTCAAAAACTTATCCCCAGAACATGCACTTTTGTACCCTCTGAGGAGGTTTTGATGAATGAATGGAACATGATTTATTGATATCTGTATTTAATATCTGCTACTGATGTTGCACTTCTGTACTCTTAGTGGATGTTGGATTAAGAGGAGATAAATCATTATCGCTTGAAGCTCATGAGTAGAACTAGTTATAAATGGTACTTTTATCTCTTAACTATTTCTACCTTTGTGTTAAAAGTGATATTCATGTTCAGTTATTTATATATTGATGCGTGAATGCTTGAGTTATCATTTGGCACTTTTGTATGGTGATACCTATTTATTTATGCTTAATGTATGAATAGCTTATTATGCGGTATGTCTTTCACAACTGTTTCGTCTAACTTTTTATACGAAGTGGTTTATCTATATTGAATTCTTTTCTCATAACAGTTGAATGATATTTATTACCAATTGTTATCTGAAATCATTTTAGATCGCATAACAGAAGGATTACACCCCGGGTTAGTGTAGACTTAGATATTTCTGCTTATTAGAATACAATTTGCATGTTATTAGATTAGAGTTAGAATTAGAACATTTCACTTAGGAACTTTTAGAAGGGAAATATCAATTCTTCACACACACACACATAAATTTGGAAACTTGTCCCATATCCCTAGTCGGACCCACTATACCAAACGGAAAAGGAGCTGCTAACCAAGGTCCGGACCGGGTGGGTATCCCCCTTGTTGTAGACCCGATTTTCGGGGCTTCAACAGGTTCCCCATTATCAATAATCAAAGCAATAAATGACACGAAATTGGTATACTATTTAAGAGGATTTCTATCCTATGTAGATCTTCTCAGTCTTAGGTGTATAATTTCCACACTGTCCTAAATATTTTTAGCATCCATAGATTCTTCATCATCAAGAACGTTTTCTAGCTTCTCAGTTGTTGATGGTTGAGCCTCCAACTAAATTTGTTGATTTAGTGGCACTTGTTCCCATTTCAAATAAATTTTTACAATATTTGATTTAATGAGGGGAGACTCATCAAATATTACATATTTTCTAATGGATACTTTGTTGCTAGTAGGATCCTAGAATCTAAATTCCTTAGCTAATCATCATAAACAACAAAGACATATTTCTTCGATCTGAGGTGTAACTTAGAATGATAATTTTTAGAAGAGATTAAGCTTTAGATCCGATTTTTTTTTTAAATTTGAACAATCACAAGAGTGACCTCTCCTTACCTCTTATGGAATTTTACTATCTATTGAAACTAATGGTGATTGAGTTACAAGATAGGGAGTACTAATAATTGTTTTTGTCCACAACTCTTGTTGCAAATTAGTAGTAATGAACATTCTCTTTGCTTTTTCTAAAAGAGTCATATCCATGCATTCTACCATGCCATTTTGTTGGGGAGTATACACAATGGTTTGTATCTTTTGATCCTAGATTCTTTTCATATTTTTTGAGTTCAAAAGATGTGAAATTGTCTCCTTTATCTGTTCTTAAGAATTTTATTATCCTACCAATTGTATTTTCTTCCATAACTCTAAATTATTTAAATATATTAAACATGTTAAGTTTTCTTTCCAAGATATAGACCCACACTTTTCTAGAGAAGTTGGTAAGCTACTGAATTGTCACTTTTGTCTTTTAAATTATATCTTTTGTCCAATTTAGCTCTCTTTTCTAACCTCTGATTATTATATATGCTCTTTATTGGCCTTACACTCATATATATATATATATGCTTGTTAAGCTCTTTATTTCCTTGTTTTAGTTTTGAATTAAGGAATGTTGAAGAAGTATTTAAGTGTTGGTGTCATGTAACACTCTCTCTCTCTCTCTCTATATATATATATATATAGTTAGTTAGTTAGTTAGTTGAATGGTGTTGTCATTTATGTTAAGTGAATTGTTGTTGAGTAGCATGAAGAAGCACATCCTCTATGGAAGCATCGAAGAAGAGAAGACAAGTCTTGACAATGCCTTGTAGAAGCTTTGAGATGAACACTTCTACATAAATGAAGAATATTCCTCTCGATGACATCCTCTCCTAGCAGGATGGGATATTCTAGGAGAGGATATCATCGAGAGGATGATGACACTAGACAGGCAATGAGGCATGGTTCTCCGGAGGATGGTAGTTGCGACAACCATGGCGTGATGCTAGGGTATGGGGAGGCAAGAGGGCCTCCAGTAGGTGGTGTAGGGGGCGATGGGCCTTGGCCTTAAATCTGATTTCCATGTAGCAAGGAAGCAACCATTATGAGGATGCTCCCCTTATCTTTTGTGGATGACTCATTTTTTTGGCAATGGCGCGCTGATGTACATAAAAATATATTTTTTGATGATATATATATGAGATATACCACTTTTTGCGGATCTTATGACATGTCTTTATATATTGTGTGTGTATACATGTGATTTATTTTCATTTTATTTATGTGATGGCTTGTTTCTACGTGCTTGATATTTCTTGATGATGACTTGTATGTAGCGCTTTCCGGTCTAGGATTTGATTAGCTATGTAGTCAACAACATGATTTTGACTTCTTAGTATATGAAAAAATGTGATATGATCAAAACCATGTGCTAACTATTGTGCATGCAAGTATTTCCGAAAAAGACAAGGGTCACAAATGTTGAAGGTTTTGTTCAACTGCAATATGACAAGTTAGGAATCAAGGAACACATGCATATGACTAATACCTAAATATGAGGCATTATCCAAAAGGATTATGACGATGTCGTATTCAACTTGATTGTTAGTGACTGACCCAATAAAAATGTCATTCTGATAGAGAATTATCTATCAAGAGAGGATATGGCCTAGGTTGCCATGACAAGATTTTGCGATCATCGAGAAGCACCGCCAACGAACCCATGGTGTGTTGTCGCTACTACAATACCCTCCAAACTTTTGGCTTACGCTCAATTTTAGAGCCTTCTTTGGTTTTGTACATTGTCATCGCAAACTTTGAAACTCATTCCATGTGTTTTCTTGAGGAGTTTTTGTTCCCTTTACAAGATAGGAAAAATGTCATCTTTTCACATGTCGGCTATCACATCATGTATATAAGCCTATTCTGGTGGTTTCAAGAGGACTCCTTTGTGTAAATGAGTTGTTCTAACCATGTAAACATTTCTCACACTCATTTCAAAATTTTTAAGCACTGTCGCATAAGTATCATCACGGTTGTCACAAAATGTACCTTAAGTGTCGCAGTTGTAGTCAAGTTGTCGTAAAGATGTCACACGGAGGGAAATGCATTGTCATGTGTCCTGGATGATCTATGTTGTTGTGTCATTAAGTATTCTAAGTGTGTGATCATAGTCAAAGTTTTATCACTGTTCACATCAACCTCACTAATCCCGCACTTAGTCATTTTCTGGAAAGCTCCCTGACCAACCAACCTAGCTTCACCTAGCCTCCTTGAAATGTGCAATGTGCAGTCTTAGTCTTCTACTGTGAACTTGCCTCTTGTCACTACGTGATAATTAGTTCCTACCTCCCAAGACTACCTTAACTACACACTATGCAATATCTTGCCTAAATCTCCTGAAATACACAATTGTGAAATGGTCCAACCTCTGTTGTCTCCCAGAACTACACAATGTGCTCACCCAATGCTTGTCCCCTTATCCTGTCACATTAACCCTGGGAATTGAGCAATTTTTTTTCTTAGACCAACTTGAATTGCACACTGTGCAGTATCAAGGCTTAAGGCTCCCCTTTCCTGCTTGAGCTACACAACTATGTAGTCATTGATCCCATTTCCCATCCTTCCATCCAGTTTCGGCTCAGTCAATGGATCAGCATGCACACTCTTAGACTAAGAGGTTTTCAAACTGATGTCGTCGCGTCATGAGTGAATTGTGGAAAGACGTACCTTATTATGCCATGAAAATATGATGAAGAAGGAGATGAAGGAGTGCAACATTATGAAATACCATCTTGTAGATGAGTACACAAGCCGATCAATCAAGAGAAAGAAAAGGGACACCAATTTGCGATCACTATTCAAGACTTCAGATCATTGAAGATCCCTTATTACCTATCCATGCAAAGGTGAAAATAAGAAGACCTACAACACATCGTGCAAGCAGTGTCTTGACATTACCACATCATCAATCAAGTCTATGTGAACAATGTCATATTATATCATGTCATGAGTTGTCACATGCCACACCATTGTGGTTAATTATGTAAATTATGTTTTGAAAATGTATTGTAAAGTGGAATTCCAAAAGACATCTATGGAATATGAAGAGTCATGTAAAGTTGAAAAGTCATAGGAAGTCAAACAGTCATGAGGTTATATGAAGAGTCATAAGGAAGGTGAATCATCGCTTCCTCATTGTTATATATACACCCTCTTTGTAAGAGAAAAGGAATTTTGACCTTGGCTCTAGAGAGATAATCTAGTTCTTTTTAGGAGAAAGGAGTGGCTCTAATGCTCCATTATTGGAGCTAGTGGTGTTCATTGTATACATGTGTCTTAGAAATTTTACTTAATATAAGAAGCCCTATGGGCCAGCACATTCTTCATGCATGGATTATGGATATTTGTAATACTATTCTGTGAATGTTTGTAGTTCATGTTTGCTTTCATCTATGCTGAAGTAGTTGAAATATTTCAGTTATTTTGGTACTTATCATATTGAGAATTTGCTATAATTTCTATTACCGTTGTTTCATCCTCATGGACAATTCCGCTGGATATTAAAAAAATCCTCCTAATTACATTGGTTGCACAAACCGTCACATCTCTGTGGACTATTCCGCTTGATGTTGTACGGATCCTTCTCGTTTATGTGTGTCTCTACTATGGTGGTACTACTATCTCTCTCTTAGAGGCTCACTTTTCCTCCCTTCCGCGGTTAAATAACTTTGAGACACATACGATCAAACACTCACCAGGCACACCCCCCTTGCTTTTCAAAGGAACATTTGCATTCCTCTCTCTTGCTGATAGTTAGAGCCAAGGCATATCTTTAAGATAACCTACAACCGGGCCATATTGTGGATGGGGATCCTATCCCAAATGGTGTAAGGTCTAATTGGGACCACATATTGGGGAGATCCCTTGAATATTGGCGGGTCAAGAACCATCAAAATGTTTGGTGCTAGAAGGAGGGAAGCAAGATTTTTATGGATGATAACCTCACCAACCTCAATCTTACTTCCTCTGGTCAAGGAATTAACATTCCCAGAAACTCCCTTGTGCACATTTTTGAATTTGGTAATTCTTCTCAACCTAGAACTGTGCAAGCTTACGAAGTTTCTTACAATTAAATCTAGGACATCTGCCCCATCACCCTAAAGTTTGCAAGAGATATTGGATTGATACCTGCAGTAGAAACTCTTCCATATTTTTTGAAGAGGAACCAAATCACTCCCACTGGGATAGTGGTCTCAACAGTTGAAGAATTGGTTCTTTCCACCCTTGAAGAGTTAGCAGATTTTGAATAAAATGTTGAAAAACCATAACAACCTCCAATCTTCAATGGTGGTGATAGTGATAACATAGGTCTCTCAGACGATACTTTTCGCGGGTTGGGAAGAGAAGAAGAAAACCAATAAGATTCTGACGAAGAATGGGAAGACAATGACGAAGAAATGGAAAACCAAAATCTGGACTGGATGACTTAGGGCCCACTTTCACTGCTAGGCGTGTTACACAATATTCCAAGGCATCTGGAGATACTAATGAAGTATGACCCTGACAAAGAAATAAAGGTGGAGGACCATCTAGAAAACTTCTACCTACATCTACAAACACTTGAGGTACTTTATGATGATGTTGCATGTAAAATGTTTCCATGTACCTTAGATGGTAGAGCAACTGTATGTAATCATAACCTTCCTACGAACTCGATCCATAATTGGAAGGGTTTTAAGAAATTATTTCTTGAAAATTCGTTGAGGATAAAACCCCCACGATGCTTTTGAAAGAGGTAGGAAATATCAAGATGGAGAAGAAAGAAAAGGTGAAAGAATTTAATTAGAGGTTTAACTGTATCTTGAACATATTCCCACCAAATACAAAACCTCATGACTCCAACAAAATGACTATTTCATGTCTACCTTACCATCAAGCATTGGAAAGTTAATGAAAATAAATGTGAAACCAATTTTGGCTAAAACTTTTGAAGAGTTGTTCGCAGTTGAGAAGGATCTACATGTGATTGGAGTCAGCATAGATGATGAAGTAACAAAAGAATCCAAATATACGGGGAAAAGGTCTCAGACCTCTGTAAGTAAGGCCAAAGAAAAGGAAGGAATTGATCTTAAGCGCTTGACCTGCACTACCAAGTCTCTGTCCAATGAGTTGGTAGAATTGAAACAAAGGTCAAGCGATACCACCATGAGCAGTAGGCCTCCCAAGTTCAAATTTCTGAGAAGGACTTCCAACTCTGGAAGTAGCAACAACCGAATGACCAAGTCTACACAAACCTTGAACGTTGTTCTAAATATCAAAAGTATGGGCATGGATCAATACTATTTGCTTCATCAAGAATATCACTCGAAGAAAACATGCGCACAATGGAACCACAACATGAACGCTCTCGCTACGCACTTTATTTACAAAGTTCTTCATGATGAGCCAACTAAGCCTGTGGATGAAAAGGAAGAAACTGTTGTGATCAAAGAGACTCCAAGCACGGGGCATGTAGTGAACACATTCAGTTGCATACTCGCAGTTGGATAAAGCAATGCTGAAAAATAACCACTAAGTAATGAATTGACTGAGAAGTAGACCACTCGATATAAATTAAGAAGCCAAGGGCCGAATCCTACACAAGAGTTGACAAAGTAGAAATTGAAGGAACATGGAAGATCAGTCCACCCATCAAATCAACACATAATACTCTAAACAAGTCTGGGAATGAAGTTACAATGAAAAGCACTTCCACAAGTAGAAAAAGTAAGTCCATCACTCCAGAAGTAGCAAACATGCCAACTCCCCCAGACACTTCGACAAGATCTCCCACACTATATTACAACAAATTTTGATGAAATGAAGAAGGCTTGTGTGAATATCTCATTGTTTGAATTAATAAATATCATGAGCCAGTGGGACACGCTCCTATGTGAACTTGGACAATCCATATTAGGTAACGATGCTTCTTCACAAAAGGGAGTTAGATCTGGTAAGTCCTGTAGTTCCATGACGTCCGTACTTAATGCTTTAAATTTTGATGTAAATACTCTCTGCCATTCATTTTTGTTGACATTTGAAATTTTCAATTATAATGTACACAATTTTTTAGTTTATTCTGGTGCATAGGTGAATGTAATGCCTCTATATGTCACACGAAAATCAATGCAAAATGGGATAAAACGGATGCACAAATATTTCAACTGGATAAGACTCTTGTCCATGCAATTAGTGAACTAAAAAATATGCTTACTTGATTATCATCCGATCACCGATTTCACTAATGTATAAACATAGTAATTGTGAACATTCTGAAAGCATATGGTGTGTTATTGAGCAGAGATTGGTCCAACAAGCTACAGGGGTACTTTGCGATGGACTGGTCACATTTGTGGCTTCCGTATAAGGGAAGAAACAATCAGATCCAAGTGAACTTAGAGCGATATATGAAACACACAGTAACTCCCTTAGAGGGCAAGAATGAACCAATGGATTTCGCAAACCTTATCTTTGGAAATTTATTTTTGGAAACTGAACTAGGGTGTTACCTTTCTCAGCTATCCCTAGTTCCACCAGATACATAGTTGGAGCTCCTTCCTAGTCCAACTAGTGAAAATGACATTTGTACAGTTAGCAGTGATAATAATAATAGTACTAGTGTAGTATGTAGCGCTTGTGCATATGATATGTGGACTTTGTATTTTGATGGTTAAAATACACAGGAGGGATCTGGAGATGGTTGTGTTTTAATAGACCCACGATAGAGAAAACATCTGATCTCTAGCCACTTGGAATTCGAGTGCACAAACAACATTGCATAATATAAATCACTCATCTTGGGTTTGCAAAGGGCCATTGACCTCAACGTTGTAGTTCTCAAAAAAATAGGTGACTCAAAAATTATTGTATGATAGATACTCATCCTATGGTGAACGCCGATGTATTCAAAGATGCAGTGATCGATGAAGACGAGAACGAGAAGGAATTTCAAGATGCAGCTAACACAAGCAAAGGAAGCCCCATTCCAAAAGGCATGGTATCATTAGAGAAGCTATACTTGTTGCACACCATAGGAGTGACAATATTTTATATTCTTATTCAAGCAGTACCGAGATGTATTCACGTGGACGTATGAAAAGCTCAAAACTTATGAGACACGAATTATCCAACATGTAATTCCAATCAAAGAAGGGGCCAATCCATTCCAACAAAAGCTTCGGAAGGTACATCCTATACTTTAGCCTCTCATTCAAAAGGAGTTAAGAGTGTTGTTGGATGTTCAGATCATTTATAAAGTGCGACATTCTACCTGGGTGTCAAACTTGGTCCTAGTATGGAAGAAGTCCGGGGAAATCCATTTGTGTGTTGATTTACACAACTTGAACCACGCCTTAGACAAAGAAAACTACCCCGTGCTCTCTATGGAATAGATATTGCAAGAAGTATCAGGGTCAGAAATGTTTTCTTTATTGGATTAGTATTCATGATATAATCAGGATCTAGTCTCAGAGCCTGACAAAATTAAAACAACGTTTCATACTAAGTGGGGTATGTTCGCATTCAAGAGAATTCCATTTGGGTTGATTAATGCCAGTGCGCTTTCAATGTGCCATGGAAATTGTATTCCATGGATTGATTAGTCAAAGTGTGGTTGTCTACCTAGATGATGTCATAATATTTTCTAAGAAGGGATTCGACCACATATGCAATTTGTAGAAAATTTTCGGGCGATGTCACAAATACAGGATATCCATTAATCCCAAGAAGATTATTTTCGTAGTGTCCGAGGGTAACCTCTTGGGCCACATCATTTCCAAAAGTGGGATTAAAGTAGACCCTGAGAGGGTCAAAGCAATCACGCAGATTCCCTTCCTAGTGAACAAGAAAGCTATGCAGTCCTTCCTGGGGAAAATTAACTTCCTCTGTAATTTCATATCCGATTACGCACAGATTGTTAAGCCAATAGAGGAGATGGTAAAGAAGGATGAAATCTGCAGATGGGATAAAAGGGAAAAGTATGCATTTTCCCATATAAAGAAATCTATTGTGGAAGCACCTACTCTGTACATCCCATATTTCACCAATTATTTTCTTCTATACAACTTTTTTTCTGACCCTTCTCTCACTGTTGTGCTTAGGCAAAAGGTTGGTTAGAACAACGAGTGAACAATATCGTTCATGAGTGCTAGTCTTCAAGGACCTGAAATCAACTATCCCGCCATTAATAAATACGCTTATGCAATATATAAGGCAGTGAAGCCCTTCCGACCCTATCTTTTGAAAAATCACTGTATTATCTTTGTTCCACACTCAGTTGTTAGATCATTGTTTTCTCAACAAGAGCTAGGTGAGAGAAGAGTGAAATAGATGACTAGGTTACATGAGTATGATTTAGAGTTCAAACCAATTCACACAATCAATGGCCACAATCTATTTCGACTAGCAACAAAAGCAATGGATGAAAAATAAGAAGAAGATCCTTTTGGATGGGAACAAGAAATCAAAATGTACAATGTAGAGTGAACTGCTCCCACTATTATCGCAGACTCTTGGTATGCATATTTATGTTAATACCTTGAGCATGGCACTGTGCCCTCCCATTTGTCCACACGACAGGAGAGGGCACTTAGACTCAAAGCATTATCTTACTAGTTGGTGCATGGGGTGCTTTTTAGAAAGCACCATAATGGAGTATTGCTCAGGTGTTTGGAAGCGCACTATTTAGAGAAGGTATTGCATGACCTCCACGATGGACCAGCCATGGGACATTTTGTAGGAAACAAAAATGCGAATAAAATCATGTGGGTTGGTTTCTATTGGCCCACTCAAATATGCTCATGCTTATCCCGCAAGTGTCCAGTCTATCAAATGCGTGCCGACTGAAATAAGAAGTCAGTTGCCCCATTGCAACCTATTGTAGTGGAAGGACCCTTTCAACTGCGGGGCTTGGATGTCATTGGAGAAATATTTCCACATTCATGAAAGTAGCACCACTATATTCTCATCGCCATAGACTACTTTACACAGTGGATAGAAGAAGCTCCGGATAAATAGGTGAATGATAAGGAATTCATCAATTTCCTTCAGCAGAATATCATTTCCAGGTTCAATATTGCTACTTCACTTGTTTTTGATAAAGCAACATATTTCTCATCACTAAAACTCTATGATTTTGCATTAGAAAATGGAATTTTATTGAAGCATTCAACTAATTATTATCTGCAGGGGAATTCTCTTGTTGAATCCACAAATAAGAACCTTATCTGTATCATAAAAAAGACCATATTCTCTGAACAGAGGAACTAGCACTCCACTTTGGTAAATGCTTTGTGGGCTTACCGAGTCACACCAAATCCCTCTCTGAACACCTCCCCTTAATTCCTGGTGTATGGAAAAGAACATTTACTTTCTTTCTCTCCAACTTTCACAAGAATCCCAAGGCAACCCATGCTTATTGGTGCAACATAGGATGGACACTCTTCACAAGTTGTAGGAAGAAAGGATGAAAGCAAAAGAAAGATTTTCACTTCATCAGAACTGTATCAAGAGGTGGTTTGACAAGAAGTCTACAGGGAAGAATAACTTCAGTGTGGGTGACTTAGTATTGAAGTGGGACAATGCCCATGAGGATAAGGGAAAACACACCAAGTTTCAATCCTTGTGGATTGGACCATTCATAGTGAAAAGCTTAGACAACAACGTATCATCTATAATCACTTGACAAAGAATTGACTCTTTCTCTGTCAATGGCCAAGAATTAAAACATTACTTTCAATGAAGATCTGGGGCTGTGCCCTACACTATGTACATAGTATTTTCTTGATTGTTTGATTTTGTTTTTCTTTCTATGTGTGTTATGTAAATAAATGTTGTGTCTTAACGTGTTTCTTGGCTTCTTTGTGTGTGGCTGAGTTAAATGAGAGTCTTGTGACACTTTAACATTTGGTTAAACTTATGTCCATCTTCCTTTTGTTAGTTATGTCTTTTGGTCGATGAAGTTCCGATGGAAAATACGATCCATCCATAAGGAGAGTTTTGGTGAAACCATGAACCAGTATCTATTAGGGAAAACCTCATGTCCACACTTGGCTTTTATGTTGTCATGTTTTCATTACTATCCAATTAGTCGAGGAGGAAAAGGGGAAAAAAATCTAAATGAGAAAACCTAAATCAAAGGTATCTTTATTCTTCTCTGGAGGAAACCCTTTTTCTACTCTCAATAATTTGAGATCCCTCTTTTGCCCATAAAATGAATAAGTGCTAATGGAAAATCCTATAAAATAAATAAATAAAGGTGAAAGAAGAGAAAGGATTCATGTGCAAAGAGGTGAAGGAAGAAACTCTACTGAGGTACTATCCAGGCTCGCTGGCAGTGGAGCAATGTTTTTGTTCCTGTAGTGACTCGGCTGGGATACTGTCCAAGCCTGTTGGCAGCGGAGCAACACCAGAGATGAAAAAAATACTCTAAACATATTTAGCTCATGAACTTCACTACCCTTCCTAACTTGAAACTTTGCGATATCGCTGAATCTTGTAATGAGTACACTGAGAAAGGTATATAGGGGACCATGTTTATTCACGGGGTAAGTGGGGAGACCAAGGTAATCCACATGATGAATCAATACTCCCTAAAGAACCAAGACCTTGCGAAGAAGAGTTAACTAAGGCAGAGAAGGTGGAACTCTACAAGTGTGCAACCAAGTGTTTTCGTTGCTACAACACCCTCCAAAATTTTGGCTAAGTCTCAATTTCAGAGCCTTCTTTGGTATTGTACATTGTCGTTGCAAACTTTGAAACACATTCCACAGGTTTTCTTGAGGAGTTTTTGTTCCCTTTGCAAGATAGGAAAAATGTTGTCTTTTCGCATGTTGGCTATCACATCATGTATATAAGCCTCTTCTAGCGGTTTCAAGAGGCCACCTTTGTGTAAATGAGTTGTTCTAACCATGTAAACATCTGTCACACTCATTTACAAAGTTTTAAGCACTGTCACATAAGTATCGTCACGATCATCGCAAAGTGTATCTTAAGCGTCACACTCTTCAAGTTGTCGTAAAGCTGTCACATGGAGGGAAATGGATGGTCATTTTTCCTGGATGATCTATGTTGTTGTGTTGTCAGGTATTCTAATTTTGTGATCTTAGTTGAAGTTTTATCACTGTTCATATCAATCTCACTGATCTCGCACTTAGTCATTTTCTGGAAAGCTCCCCGACCATGCAACCTAACTTCACTCGACCTCCCTAAACTACGCATTGTGCAGTATCAGTATTTTGCTGTGGCCTTGCCTTTTGTCACTGTGCAATGTGCAGTTCCTACCTCCCAGGACTGCTGCGCTGTGCAATTTTTATGCTCAAGCCATGTCCTTGACTCCCAAAATTATGAAAATTTTTCTCCCAGCCTGGCCTTAACTGCGCACTATGCAATCTCTAGCATCAATCTCATCCTTGAGCTCTTGAACTTCACAATTGCGGAATGGCCCAACCTCCCTTGTCTCCCAGAACTGCGTAATGTGCTCATCCAATGCTTGTCCCCTCAAACTTTGACATTGACCTTGGAAATTGTGCAGTTTATCCCCTCAGCCCAGCTTGAACTATGAACTGCGTAGTCTCAAGGCTGAAGGCTCCCCTTGTCGGCTATCACATCATGTATATAAGCCTCTTCTAGTGGTTTCAAGAGGCCACCTTTGTCTAAATGAGTTGTTCTAACCATGTAAACATCTGTCGCACTCATTTACAAAGTTTTAAGCACTGTCACATAAGTATCATCACGATCATCGGTGTATCTTAAGCGTCACACTCTTCAAGTTGTCGTAAAGCTGTCACATGGAGGGAAATGGATGGTCATTTGTCCTGGATGATCTATGTTGTTTTGTTGTCAAGTATTCTAATTTTGTGATCTCAGTTGAAGTTTTATCACAGTTCATATCAATCTCACTAATCTCGCACTTAGTCATTTTCTGGAAAGCTCCCCGACCATGCAACCTAACTTCACCCGACCTCCCTAAACTGTGCATTGTGTAGTATCAGTATTTTGCTATGGCCTTCATATCAATCTCACTAATCTCGCACTTAGTCATTTTCTGGAAAGCTCCCCGACCATGCAACCTAACTTCACCCGACCTCCCTAAACTGTGCATTGTGCAGTATCAGTATTTTGCTATGGCCTTGCCTCTTGTCACTGTGAAATGTGCAGTTCCTACCTCCCAGGACTGCTGCGCTGTGCAATTTTTTTGCTCAAGCCGTGGCCTTGACTCCCAAAATTATGAAAATTTTCTCCCAGCTTGGCCTTAACTACGCACTATGCAATCTCTAGCATCAAGCTCATCTTTGAGCTCTTGAACTTCACAATTGCGAAATGGCCCAACCTCTCTTGTCTCCCATAACTGCATAATGTGCTCATCCAATGCTTGTCCCCTCGTCCTTTGACATTGACCTTGGAAATTGTGCAGTTTATCCCTTCAGCCCAGCTTGAACTATGAACTGCGTAGTCTCAAGGCTGAAGGCTCCCCTTGTCGGCTATCACATCATGTATATAAGTCTCTTCTAGTGGTTTCAAGAGGCCACCTTTGTGTAAATGAGTTGTTCTAACCATGTAAACATCTGTTGCACTCATTTACAAAGTTTTAAGCACTGTCACATAAGTATCGTCACGATCATCGCAAAGTGTATCTTAAGCGTCACACTCTTCAAGTTGTCATAAAGCTGTCACATGGAGGGAAATGGATGGTCATTTGTCCTGGATGATCTATGTTGTTGTGTTGTCAAGTATTCTAATTCTGTGATCTCAGTTGAAGTTTTATCACTGTTCATATCAATCTCATTGATCTCGCACTTAGTCATTTTATGGAAAGCTCCTCGACCATGCAACCTAACTTCACCCAACCTCCCTAAACTGCGCATTGTGCAGTATCAGTGTTTTGCTGTGGCCTTGCCTCTTGTCACTGTGCAATGTGCAGTTCCTACCTCCCAGGACTGCTGCACTGTGCAATTTTTATGCTCAAGCCGTGGCCTTGACTCCCAAAATTATGAAAATTTTCTCCCAGCCTGGCCTTAACTGCGCACTATGCAATCTATAGCATCAAGCTCATCCTTGAGCTCTTGAACTTCACAATTGCGAAATGGCCCAACCTCTCTTGTCTCCCAGAACTGCGTAATGTGCTCATCTAATGCTTATCCCCCTCATCCTTTGACATTAACCTTGGAAATTGTGCAGTTTATCCCCTCAGCCCAGCTTGAACTATGAACTGCGTAGTCTCAAGGCTGAAGGCTCCCCTTGTCTTCTTGAACTACACAACTGTGCAGTCTCTGATCCCTTTTCCCAGCCTTTCATCTAGTTTCGACTCAGACAATGGACCAACATGCACAATATTAGACTATTGGATATTCAGACTAATGTCGTCTCATCATGAGTGAATTGCAAAAATGGTTACCTTATTATGCCATGACAAGATGAGAAGGAGATGAAGGAGGGCAACACGCTGAAATACCATCTTGTAGATGAGTATGCAAGCTTATTAATCAAGAGAAAGAAAAGGGACACTATTTTGTGATCACTATTCAAGACTTGAGATCATTGAAGATCCCTTATCACCAAGCCATGCAGAGGTGAAAAGAAGAAGACCCGCAACACACAGTAGCAGTAGTGGCTTGAAATTTCCACATCATCAAGAAAATCTATGTCAGTAGTGTCATGTTATGTGATGTCACAAGTTGTCACTGTTGAGTTAAGAAAAAGGTATGTTTTCTCCTTGGTAATAGCTTTATTTAGCACTCATCCTCACATGATTATATTTGTTTATGGATAAAAGTAGAGGAAATAACAGTTAAAGTTGGGTACAATTAATTAGTAAAAAATTAGACGAATCTAAGAAGGAAAAACTGATTTTTACTATCTTTATGTGCAGAAGACGTGAATTGGACGATAGTTGTTCAATTGACAGAACATAAACATCTCATAAAGGAAAAACATAGCATCATAGCCAAGGTAGGACAACGGAAGGCTGGGTAGAACAATGCTATTTTATGACAGAATCAGATCGAGTATTGCAAAATCCTTTGGATCCCCTGATCCCGAGATTCACTTTTATCTATTTACCTTTCTAATTGTTATATATAAGGCCGAAAGGAAAACTGCATGACTAGTTCATAAATTCACAGTACATAATTATTCTTTTGGACATATAATACTGTTACTTTGGTAATGTTGTAACTCTGTTATCCGTGTTAAGGAAGAAGACTGCATTTAAATCATAATTATATTTTCAGTATCTCATAGCAGAGACTTCTAGCGACTCTGGGCCTAGTCAAGAGAAGATCTATTGCTTCGTCTGTGCTATAATCTTTTCTATTTTATTCTTTACTATTTGTTAATGTTAAGTTAATATAATTTTGATTATCGTGAGGATTGTCAATTTGATTTGCTTTTGCTATTCATTCGAGATTTAGATTTAGCCGTGTGTTATATATGAGTAATGCTTTTGGTTGGATTGGTTATGTTAGTTCCAGCATTAGATCGCCGATTCATTCCAAGTAATGTTATCATAGATTTCAGAGATAGAATTGATCGCTTTCTGCAAGATAGTTATTTGCTGTTTAGATATCATTTGTTGTTCTATTATCAATTTCTATTCAATTATCAGTGGATGTTCAATTGGGATTTGCTGTTCAATTGTCATAGTCTCTTTAATAATTGAGTGAGCTAGTTTAAATTCCATTTAAGGCTGCCAAGTGTGATTCTTTATAGTTGTATTCAGATTCATTTTCTTTCATGATAGGTTAAGTAGAATTGCAAAGTATGTTATGAATTTCTTTCAGAGTTACTTCTTTCAGAATTGTTTGGATTGAGTTTGAAAAGATAGTCATTAGAAATTGCAACGATTTTTATTAGTTAACCTCTGAATTCACTGCATATAAAGTGCTAACACTCTTGAGATAAAAAGACTTGCCTTGGGTTGACAATTAATGTAGGAATTAAGATTGCCTGTAAAAATACATCTTAGCGCACCAACATTTTGGTGCCGTTGCCGGGGAGCGTGTTTCAAAGTGATTTCCTTTGTATCTTGCTACAAAAGAATTGGGTTTTAAAAATGGGAGGTAAGAACCTGTGTACCTAGCAAGTAAAGTGCTTGCTTATGAACCCGCTTTTCAGCAAAATCTTAGAGGTTAAATAAGAATATGTTTTTATGAATGACTAGGAATATAAAGATAGAAAAAGATGAGAACCCCCCACCTAAATCCACAAAACCCAAGGGATCGATGAACCTTGGGAGAACGACCTTTATAGATGATATTTTAAGAAAAGCAGAGTCTTAAGCATCAGTAGGATTCTGGGTTGTATCTAGAAAATGTCCTATTGTAATCCCTCAGGTAGTAGGCTCACCATCTACAGCTTATGCTAAGATTCAAAGCCAAATTGGAGGATCTGAGAAGAGTTTTCAGGTTACAACAAATTTACATTCTGATCCTCTACAAGAGGGAAATTCGTGTAACTTAAGAGAAGGAGAGGGAGAAAATAGTGGAACTGCTAAGTCAGGACCTCAGCTTTCAGAACAAGGGTCCCCTATGATCCCAGATTTAGGCAGTGCTGCAAAGCCAACCCGGATTGCTAATCCTTCGCTTACTCAAAAAACACCCCCTGAAATCCCTGAAGGATATTGGCACATCTTTGACCAAATGGAAAATAAACCACCTCAAGGTCAAACCTCGACATTGGAATACCCCATAGTCAAATAATTAGCTAATTCCCCCATGAAGGCTATTCCTTTGCAGAGCATCCCAACTTTTCATGGGATGATCACAGAGGATCCTGATGCCTTCCTGTTTGAATTTGATATCCTCTGCAGAGGGTATGACTACACCACTGACCCTCAAAAGATAAAACTGTTCCCTTTTACTCTAAAAGGAGCATCTTTAAGATGGTTCATGGGTCTGGGTGGACATACTATTAATTCTTGGGATGATATGAAGACTTCCTTCCTCACAAGATACCAGGAATTTTGCAAGACTAGGGAGCTAAAAGATGAAATTTTTAAGATGGCTGCAAAAGATAATGCAACTCTAGAAGAATATGTCGAACAATTTCTTTATAACTTGCAGAGATCTCCACACACCACCTTACCAAAAGAAGTCCTAAGTGCTATCTTAATTGAAGGAATGAAAGAAGAGTGGATAGAAAATCTAAACTTAATGGGGAAAGGGGATATTTCTCAAGAAGATTATGATGAAATCATTCGCTTGTGTATCAGGGGTTCACGTGGAAGCACACACACAGGAGTAGGAAGGCGAGATCCTGCGAGCAAGGGAAACAAACCCCACAGTGGAGGCATAACACAAATGGAAATCGGTAACCTCCTAGAAGATTTCAAGATGGACATCCTGGGCACCCTCATGATGCAGCTGAACATCCTACTGGATAAACAGAAACAAGCCTTAGCAAAACAAAACTTGGCCGTTTTTTGTCCACGCTGTCGAAAGAAGCAGAACCAACGGGAGTGTCCATTAGACATGGTTCAAACATGTGCCATCTGTACCAAGGATCACTCCACTGAACAATGTCCATCACTCCCAGGGCTGAAAGAAGTGTTCAAGGAAGCAGAAGAAGAGATAGAGCTAGTGTATCTAATGAACCAACGCCGACAGTGGCAGGCCAAACATACATGTATGTCACAAGATGCATCCCAGTTCATTCCTTCTTCACAGTTTAATTAGCAACAAAACCCTGGGGAAGCATGGCAAGGCCAATCGCCTTACTCGAATTGGCAACCTCAACCATTCCCTATGACACCGTGGTCAACTCAATCCTTTTTGGGTAATGGATGGCCAAATTATCCTTTTACTCCTATTTGGGAAGGTAATCCCTATAAACCCCAATGGCCTGCCTCCACTTCTCAAAATCCGAACTGGTCTACAAATTGGCAGCGACCTTTAGGAATATCCAATACTCCTATGGGGACAGGTCCTCAATCTCAACCTGCATTGTCATCTCCTTATCCATTATAGCAAAATCCTCAACCTCTTATGTGCCCTCAACTGCCAGCCCAATCGAATCCGAATCCCAGTAACAGACCGATTTAGATGGTGTAGATTATTGAAAGCTCAGACTATGAGATTGAACAAAAAGAATGTAATGAACTAAGATTGAGGTCAGGACATATCATCACCCCTGAGGAAAACAGGGATCGGCCATCAATTGAGATCGAAATATTACCTGTACATATACCACCACTTGTAATTGGTACTGAAATAAAACAAGGAGAAGAGGGAGATCAACATAAATATCTTGAGGAACTCATAGTCACTTCTCCCCTGTTCTCTGAAAGGTTAACGATACCTAAACCAATTGTTTACCCAAATTTTGATCTTGTAGGGGAACTAAAAAATCTTTGTATAAAAATTCCTCTCCTCCAGGCCATCTAGGACATTCCCATCTATGCTAAAACAATTAAAGAGCTATGTGTAAAGAAGCCTGTGAGGAAAGCAAAAACTTCACCCACCATTCATGTTGTAGGAACCTTATCTGATTTACTCTTGGGAGGGGAAACTCTAGTAAAGTATGAAAATCCTGGGAATCCCATAGTGGCATTTCAAATATATGGCCGCTCGTTTCCCAATATGCTAGTTGATCTAGGTGCAACCATTAATGTTTCAACAGCCAAAACCTGTCAAGCACTTGGTATTACAACCTTGGAACCAACCACCACCTTACTAGAACTTGCTGATCATTCGGTGGTAAGGCCAGAAGGAACTTTAAAAGATATTACGGTTTCTGTTGATTCATGGGAATATCCAATAGATTTTCTTGTTATAAACCCAAAGAGTCGATTGGATGGGCACCCTCTGATACTGGAATAACCTTGGTTAGCGATAAATGATGCATATATAGGCTGCTAGGAGGGCAACATGACTATTGCAAAGGGGGATGCTGTAAAAAATCTTGTTTTATATCCCCTTGCCAAACCAAGTCCGCCCATTGTAAAAATATGTAAAAAACCACTAGCATACCTAGAAGAAAGCATCCGTTCACCACTCAAAGTAGCAGAGCACTTGAATTCAAAGATTAGACTGAGGATGACGTTATCAAAAACTTTATCAACCAACCAACTAATGTGAGCAATGTAAAGTGTCAAATGCTAAAAGAAATTATGGATAATGAAGCCTTGGAAGATCCCTTGAAGGATACTGATGATCAACACATCCAGATGACTGCTGTTCATAACAACAAGCCTATGGAAATTGAACCAAGCAAAGTTTTAAACATTAATGATAGCCTGGACAATGATCAACAACAAAATCTCATTCAGGTCCTGCAAAAATATAAAGGGGATTTTTCCTGGGATTATCCTGACATGAAGGGTATAGACCCACAACTGTGTACACATCATATCTATACCGAAAAGGATGCTCGTCCTATCTGACAACCTCAGCGGAGATTGAATTTGCATCTCAAGGACATTGTGAGAGTTACAGAAGCTACTGGATGTGAATTTCATTTATCCTATTTCGGATAGCAAATGGGTTTCTCTATTGGTGGTCATCCCCAAGAAAAATGGGAAGTGGTGTATCTGTGTGGATTATCTGGAATTGGATAAGGCAATATAGAAAGATAACTTCCCTCTTCCCTTTATTAATGAGGTCCTTGATAATTTGGCAGGGAAGCAATTCTTTTGCTTTCTAGATGGCTTCAGTGGCTGCAATCAGATCCAAATCGTCCCGGAAGATCAAGACAAAACAAACTTCACCTATCCCTGGGGTACATTCATTTACAGAGTGTTACCATTTGGCTTATGCAATGCCCCAGCCACGCTTCAAAGAGATATACTCAACATTTTTTCTGACCTGATAAATGAAGGACTTGAGGTATATAAGGATTACTTTACTCCATATGGGGATGAATTTGATCAAGCACTACAAACATTAGAAAAAGTTTTAGAACGATGCATTGCTACCAGGTTATGTTTAAGCAATGTCAAGTGTCACATGATGATGACCGAAGGTGTAATCTTGGGACATTATATTTCTGCAATAGGGATACAGGTAGATCCAACAAAAATATAGGTAATTCTTTTACTACCTACACCCTGTACTCAGACGGAGGTATGTAGCTTCCTGGGATATGCAGGCTATTATTGTAGGTTTATTAAATTTCTTTCACAATTGCTGCGCCTTTATATGCTTTAACTGGAAATGTTGATTTCAAGTGGTCTGACAAATGTGACACAACTTTTACAGGTTTAATGAAACTAGTCTCGATGGCACCAGTATTACAAGGACCAAACTAAGAACTTCCTTTCACATATCCACAGATGCATCAGATGCAATGATAGGCATTGTCCTTGGCCAGGAGGAGGACATAAAACCATATTATATATATTATATTAGAAAAAATATTACTGCTGCAGAGCTCAATTATACAGTCACAGAAAAAGAATTCTTAGCTGTCATTTATGCCATAAACAAATTTAAACATTATATAACTAGCTATCAAGTTTTTCTGTATACTGATCACTCTACCATTTAGTATTTAGCTAAAAAACCTATCACAAATGGTCGAGTGACTCATTGGCTATTGCTCTTGCAGGAGTTTGACATCACTAACAAAGATCGTCCGGGGAAGGAAAACCCAGTCGCTGATTTTCTATCCCAAGTTTCAAAGATAAATGATCCACTGGTAGTGGACAACCAATTTCCAGATGAGCATTTGTTTGCCGTAGCATTCAAGATGCCATGGTACACAGATGTGGAAAATTATCTGGCAGTTGGGAAGCTGCCTAGACATTTGAAAGAAAGGGAAAGAAAATAGATCGTTCAGCGCAGTACCTAATTCTCTTGGATTGGCAGATATCTTTTTCACACAGGTCCGATATGTGTGTATGCAGATGCATTCGTGAGAATGAGATTTATGACATCCTGAAGGCTTGCCATGAAGAGCCCTGTGAGGGAAACTTCGCAGACCGAAGGACAGGGCATAAGGTAAGAAATGGGCTATTATTGTCCCACTATTTTGAAAGATGCTAAGAAATATGCCCAAGCTTCTGATAGCTTCCAAAGGATGGGCTGACCTGGTCAATCTGACGAAATTTTGCTGCAACCCTAACTAGTCATAGAACCCTTCGAATGATGGGCGTTGAAATTTGTTGGTCCATTCCATCCGCCATTGAATCAGAAAGCCTACATATTGATTGCCACAGAGGAAGTCATGATTAAATTCCTCTTTGCGCTATTCGTGCGGTATGGTTTACCATGAGAAGTGATAACAGATGGGGGAGGGAAATTTGTAGGACACAAGATTACAACCACTCTCATAAATCATCACATTACACACAAGATCACTTCCTCATATCACCCGCAGGTGAACGGGAAGGTTGAAAGCACCAATAAGGTCATTGAAGCAATTCCGACCAAGACAGTCTCAACACATTGGTGAGACTGGGCTGCTAGACTGCCAGAGGCCTTATGGGCTTATCTCAGGACTCAGAGGAATACTACTAGATACTCTCTGTACCAACTCATGTTCAATAAAGAACCTATTTTTTTGATTGAATATAAAATAAAGACTCTAAGAATGGCTCAAGAAGTGGGACTGGATTTAATAGAAGCCCAAACCAAGCAGCTTCAAAAAATCAATGAACTAGATGAGGCTTGACTGCTTGCTATGCAACAGACTGCAATTATTCAACAACAAAGGGAAAAGTGTCACGACAACCTTATCAAAAAGAATATTTTTCAAAAAGGGGATTGGGCACTCCTCTACGACTCCAGATTCCAGGATTTTCGGGGCTAGTTGCAAACAAGATGGCTCAACCCTTATGAAATTGAAGAAGTACATAACAATGGTACTCTCACTTTGACTACCATTGATGGGGCTGGCCATTCTTTCAAGGTGAATGGGCATCAGGTGCGTCTCTACCACAAACCACTCACCAAGAAGTCTTTCTTCCAGCAGGTATGTGAGGACCCCTCCATGCAAATATTCGCTGTAGGGAGTGATGACCTGACAACATTTCTTTCGTAAAATGGTGATTCGATTTAAATTGTAAATAATATATATGTTCTTTTGATTGATTACAATGCAATGGGCATTGCCATGTAAATATGAGATTTTTTGTTTTTGGTAAGTGTTATTCAATCGATTGAACAATCGTTGTCCAATCAATTGAATAACAAATTTTTGTATTTTTTTACTGTTCAAATGACTGAACGATTTTTGCTCAATTGATGGAACAACACTTCTGCGTTTTTGACTTGTTGTTCAAATGATTGAACGATTGTTGTTCAATCAATTGAGAAACATTTTTGTGTTTTGATTTGCTGTTCAAATGATTGAACGATTACTGTTCAACTAATTGAACAACACTTTCACGTTTTTTCTTTTTTCAATTTTGCTGTTCAAACGATTGAATAACACTTCTGCATTTTGATTTTGCTGTTTAAACGATTGAACGATTGTTGTTTAATCGATTGAACAACACTTGTGCATTTTCAATTTGCTGTTCAAATGATTGGACAAATGTTGTTCAATCGATTGAGCAACACTATTATTATTATTATTTATTTATTTTATTTTATTTTATTGATTTATTATTATTATTATTATTTTTTATTTATTTATTTTATTTTATTTTATTTATTTATTTTATTTTTTATTATTATTTTATTTTATTAATTTTTTTCGATTTTGCTGTTCAAACGATTGAACGGTTTCTGTTCAATTGATTGAACAACACTTTTGCGTGTTTTTTTTTTTTTGTTTTGTTTTGTTTTTGTTTTTTGTTTTTTGTTTTTGTGTTTTTTTTTTTCTTGTGTTTTTTGTTTTTGTGTTTCTTGTTTTTGTGTTTCTTGTTTTTGTTTTTTTTTTTGTGTGTGTGTGTGTGTGTGTTTTTTTTTTTTTTTTTCGATTTTGCTGTTCAAACGATTGAATGATTGCTATTTAATTGATTGAACAACACTTTTGCATTTTTCTTTTTTCGATTTTTCTGTTCAAACGATTGAACGATTGCTGTTCAATCGATTGAACAACACTTTTCCATTTTATTTTCGATTTTGCTGTTCAAACGATTGAACGATCGCTGTTCAATCGATTGAATAACACTTTTGCGTTTTCTTTTCAATTTTGATGTTCAAACGATTGAACGATTGCTGTTCAATTGATTGGACAACACTTTTGCGTTTTTTTGTTTGTTTGTTTTTTTTGTTTTTGTTTTGTTTTTTGTTTTTGTTTTTTGTTTTTGTTTTTTGTTTTTTGTTTTTTGTTTTTTTTGTTTTTTGTTTTTTGTTTTTTTGTTTTTTGTTTTTTGTTTTTTTTGTTTTTTTGTTTTTTTTTGTTTTTTGTTTTTTGTTTTGTTTTTGTTTTTGTTTTTGTTTTTTTTTTTTTTTTTGTTTTTTTTTTCGATTTTGCTGTTCAAACGATTGAATGATCGCTGTTCAATCGATTGAACAACACTTTTGTGGTTTGTTTGTTTGTTTTGTTTTGTTTTGTTTTTCGATTTTTGTTATTCAAACGATTGTTTTTCAATCGATTGAACAACACTTTTGCGTTTTTTTTCTTTGATTTTATTGTTCAATCGATTGAACGATTGTTGTTCAATCGATTGAACGATTGTTGTTCAATCGATTGAACGAAAATTTTGTTTTCTTTTTGATTTTGTTGTTCAATCGATTGGACAATTCTTATTTAATCATTTGAATAACATTTTTTGTGCTTTTTATAGGAAGAAATGTGATTTTTTTTATTATTTCATTGCTGGTCATTGTGCCATCTTTATTTTTTCTTTTATGTTTTGAATAAACACCATCTGAGTGGATTTGTGCCTAACATAAAGAAAAAATAGTAATGTCAATACCATTATGACCTATGAAGCCTTTTGATGGCTATCTTTACTCAAAAGCTGATATGGTGCATCTCTATAATGATTGGATGAACATCTTTTCTTTGGACACATCATAAAATGATTCATTATTTTAAAACCATGCTCGCTTATTTTTCACACTTTCAAATGGATAAATCCCTTTGAGATGGGGGTAAAAGTATAAACTTTTTTCTTACTTCTTACACCATCCTTGATTCTTAAGGAGTAAATAAGCCTCCCTCTTTTTACAAGAAAAGCATCAAAATATGAAAATAACGAAATATGAAAATACATCAAAAAGATGATAAGGGGTCTCATCATGAGCCAACCTACCATGATCATAAGGATGTAACAGGTGACATTCCATGTTGGCCACCAAACCAAGGTAATGACCTTCTTGATAATTAAAACTGTCAGAAGGATAGGGGGTCTCATCACGAGCCAGCTTGATCACTTTGATATATCCTGGTGAATGGCACTATGATTATTTGGTCACCATGCCAACATAGTGGTCTCTTTATGACAAGAAAAGAAAGAATCATCTACATGCTAAAAGGAGGACTCTGGCTCATTTGTGGGGTTAAAAAGCAACCCTGTCGAGGCTATGAATGCCTGCTGGCAGCAGTGGCTCTGCTTGTGGTATCAGAGTATTATCTTACATTGCCAAATGCTCTCTATTCTATTACCACCTATGGATTCGTTTCTAAGGAAATTTCCCATTTGAACAACACTCTTACAAGCCAACATGCATGGTAACTTACATTATATATTCATTACATATATTTGTCCAATCACTTTATGACAATCACTAATACTTACTGCCAATTATGCGTTTGTTACTAATACCACTTAAGGTGAAAATATTTTGACATAATAATTTAAATATTTGTTTTTTATTTTTTGGCCATTTTACCTCTTTTTTTTTTCCGAGGAAATAGAATTCGTAATCTTCATTAAGTCAGAAAATTACATGTTGTAGATGCTGAACGCATATGCTATAGTGTGGATAAACCACTTACAAAAGCATGACTTCAAGAGAAGTATGCCGAAAAGCCCTCAGAGAGGGTAGCAAGTAAATGGGTGTGTAAACCCCAGCAGGAGGATACCCCATCCCATCCCATACAAAAAAAAACCCGTAAAAAAACATAACAGAAGCAGGGTATGTAAACCCCAACAGGAGTATACGCCTACCCTAACAAGCTGAAAAATAACAGAAAAAAAACGAAAGCTCCAGTGGAAGAGCAGTAATACAAAATGGCTGCCAAAGGACAGAGGGGAGAGGCACGAAATGGAGCACCCCCATCCCCTCAACTCTCCACCAAAAACCCCGAAGCCAGTGGAAGATACCACCCATAAAACCAGAGGAGCCAGAAAAGAAGCTAGTCAGCAACAACCATAGAAAAGCGGCACGAATCGATGCAGAGACAGGCTCCACACCTCAGATCCCTCAACACTCTCCATAGCTGCATTAGTAAAACTAGCAGAGGACCAAAAAAGAAACCAGCATCAGCATGGGAGGCCAAACAGGTCCCGAACCGAGCTGAGGCGGGTCGGTTCCGGGGGCAGAGGCGGCTAGGGCAGCCACCTCGCCCCCATGAAGAAAGTCAGTAGCCCGAAGCCCTTTGCCCTGCTCAGCAAACGCAGCACAAACACCAGAGGCCAAAGCCCCAACTGAAACCCCAAGGCAGAGGGTCGATAGAGCGCAGAGGGCCGCCGGGGATCAAGAGGAGAACGCCGCCGCCGCGAAGCTCAAAGCGCTGAGGATAGACCCGTCCACATCCGATGACTGGCAGCACGTGAACCAGTCGATGGCAGCCGGAAGGGCAACCAGAACCCCCACCAGCAGAAGGCCTGCCGCCGCAGGCACAGGCAGCTAACCGGGCCGAGAAACCCTAGGAACCTTGGCCATTTTACCTCTGATACGTGTATTGCTTTAATTTCTTTGTCATAAATCGCGTCGCTTTTATGGATTGGTTGTCTACATTTATGAATTACAAATTCGTTCTCTTGCTTTTCACATGCTTGGAGGATGTGGATGCCCTTTTCTCATTGGAGGGAGGATGGTATGCGTGTGAACAACATGTGTGACAATTATGGATAATTGAGTGACAATTATTAAATTGATTTCCGAGTAAAGGACTGCATGATGATTGTGTATGCGTAATAATTATCAAAGTATTTTTGATTGGAGAAAAGACGACGGCCATTATGAATGGAATGTGGATTGATTATGAGCTTGTGTCAAATATTGCTGACGAGACAAATTACTTGACTGTATATGTTGTTAATTCCCAAAACAATGTCATTTTCCTGTTAATTACTTTAACGTTCTTTGTTGCTGTTCTAAACTGCGAAAGTGCAAGAGAATTCCATGCGAGTGAACTAGTCATAGGAAAACAACAACCATGAGAGGTAGATCTATCCGAAGTGAACCCACAATGCTCATGTTATCATACCAGGCTCATGCGATTGTCGAGTGCATCGGTTGGCTGCAATATCTGAATAAATTACAGGGATTTCATGAAGAAATGACACTCGAATTCTTGCAGAATTTGCAGAATGGAAGCACCACAGTAAGAGGCAGGTACAGAACAGTCTCTAAAGCAGTCATAGACAAAGTCACTGGGCTTCCAGCTAAGGGAACAAAGTGGACAAACAAACACGTCCTTCTACATAATGCGATCGTCAGGACCCAAGTGAGCAATTGGTGCAAACAGGGAAAGGGATTCACCCTTCAGCATTAAGACAACCATGGCAGGAATTGGTAGTCATTGTGCAATGGTACATCACATGTGACGGTTGTCAAGATGTGGTAAAGCCCCGCCAACTCAAATTGTTAGCCATCCTAAAATAGAAAATTTTAGTTAATTTGTCGTTTTATTTGAATTCCCTATTGCATGATGTTTCTCGTTGAGTTAAGAAAGCTAAGGACCCACACATAGTCATTAGTCATCGTGGATTGATCAAATTGATTATCATGCATGGACTAGCCCAGCAACATCTAACCCAAGACAATATTGTAAATCATACTTTAGCCCCACCTCCAAAAAACCCAGCAACAGAACAACAAGTGCCAAGAACCCCATGTCCGAGAAGGACACTGAAAAGAGAGAATTCCTCTATGCCCTTGAACCTAGCCAAACGTAGGTTCTCTGTGCGTGTGAGGTCCCAACAACATACCCCAATTCAAACAAATGAGGCTGGGCCATCTCACACACCACCTCCAAGTCCGCAAAATGCCCCTTTGCAAGACTATGAGGAAGAGGTGGCAGGGTATTGGAAAAAATGGGGATATTTGGTGAGGGAAGAGAACAATCTGAGAATGTTGAAGGACAAAATTGTACCCCCAACCAATCTGCCTCTGCTGACAACCCTGGTTATGATCAAACCCTGCCATTTACTAATTTATTGGGAGAATAGAGGGAACCAGTCCCTTCTATGGAAAAACCCCTTGAAGCCGAGGTGCATGAAGAGGAAGCCATTAGAGAAGAAAATCAAACAACAGATATCGGTTTATTGGACCCCCCAGGGGAAGGAAATCCTACAGATGAAATCCTACGAGATGAAAATCAACTAGGCAATACTATATTTTTTAAGTCCCCTGACGACGAGGCCTACCTAGAAGAAAACTCGGAGAACGATAACTACTCAGGAGACACCATTTTATTGGGGTCTCCTGAGAGAAAAATTCATGACGAAGAAGAGCTAGAAGGTGAAGCTCCATTGGGAGATATAGTTCCAATTGAAAACCTCCCTAATGCTGACGCAATACCACCTGGGCATGAACTTGAGGAAAATGCAATTGCACCATCACCGATTGGAAGTCCCAGAATAAAGAAGTCATATAAGGACAAGATCAAAAAAATGCTTAAAAAGTATAGAAAATAGAAGAGAATAATTGGGCAGCTTAGACAGTGGTTAAAAGAAGTAGTCAAAGCCAGAAATTTGAAAGTGGAAATGGAGACCACATGAACACAGATAGAACATTGTAATGGAAAAGACGCTGAAACCCAAACTGAGATTATTTTGGTTTATTCAAAGGAAACTTAGACAGAGCTATGTCTTGTAGAGGACACTGAAATGCAGATTGAAGACCCCTGTGTTTTCTCACAGGAGACCCAAACAGACTACCATACTGTGAACGTTTCCGTTCAGAATGATGCTGGAGAAAGCATCCCAATTGATTTTTGCATAATTCAAGAAGCAACTGAGGCTGCTGTCCAAACTGAGCCTATGGAGACACAAGATAATGAAGCCCAAACATAGGAGACACCTGCTTACATTCCCTTAGTAAGGGAGGCATTTATTAGGAGACTGCAAAATGAACTACTGAAGGTTCAGCAGGAATTAACTCAGCACAAAGAGGAAGTAGTGCCCCTACGTATACATGAAGAATTAAGGAAAAAGTTTGAGGCACTCATCGCTACTGAGGATGAGACCTTCGCTTAGTACACGGCTGCATAGAAAAAGGTTGAGAAAGCACAAGACAAATTACAAAAGGCTAAAGAGAAGTTGGAGACTGTCTGCTCTCTTTGTTCAGACACCCTGTCATGCAGAGCTCCTGCTACAAACTATACATTATTCCTCCTGGAAAGGTACCTCATGTTGAAAATCAAAGCTGTTAAGTTGGCAAGTCTGTGGAAAGCAAAACTACCCTGGACTTTGTCAAGTGCTTCAGAGAGCAAAACAAGTAGGTACAGTTCCTCATCTATGAAATTTACATGCATAATTTCTTTTTGGAAGATGATGTCCAATTAGGGGATCTCCAATTCCAAGCATTTCTTTCTTTTTCTACTAACCAACTCGAGTGGGCCAAGGCTCACAATACTTTTAGAAAGTGTGAATATGGAATCGACCTATGGGTTAGTGGGGAACCTACAAAACCCCTACATCTCTTTATTAGCCACAAGCAATTTATGAAGTGAGCTGGTTTTGTGGGCCAATTAGGGCCATTCCACACAGATATTATACAAGCTGGAAAGGAGTACTTCCAAGAGATCAAGGATGAAGCCTTGTCTGCAACCAGACAAAGGTGGGAAGTCTCCAGCAATATTGTTAGAAACCAAGAACCATTTGGATACCGAAAATTTAAAGCTGCCTCCTCGTGTTTCCATAAATATAGTAACATGGTCTTAACCATGGGGCTTGAATGGATATGATGTCGGTATAGAACCCAAATCATATGGTATCCTCCAGATAAGTATCGCAGTGACTACAACTTGAAGGATCAAGAAGTAAACCAGGCTTTCACTGTACTTAAGAAGAAAAATGGCTTCAAATTTTATAAGGAGGAGGTATACCCTACCTATTCCCTAACCCAGCTGCACCTAAACCATTTAATTGCATGAGGAAATGCAACAAGGTAAGATGGGGAGTATGTTGGGTCAAGAAAAAGGTATGTTTTCTCCTTGGTAATAGCTTTATTTAGCACTCATCCTCACATGATTATCTTTGTTTATGGATAAAAGTAGAGGAAATAACAATTAAAGTTGGTTAAAATTAATCAGTAACAAATTAGACGAATCTAAGCAGGAAAAAATGATTTTTACTATATTTATGTGTAGAAGACGTGAATTGGACGATAGCTGTTCAATCGACAGAACAACAACATATCATAAAGGAAAAAGACAACGTCAAAGGCAAGGCAGGACAACATAAGACTAAGCAGACCAATGCTATTTTATGATAGAATCAGATTGAGTATTGCAAAATCCTCATGATCCGCTGATCCTGAGGATTCACTATTATCTATTTACCTTTCTAATTGTTATATATATGGCCGAAAGGCAAACTACACGACTAGTTTAGAAATTCACAGTTGGACATATAATACTATTACTTTGGTGATGTTGTAACTCTGTTATCTGTGTTAATGAAGAAGATTGCATTTAAATCATAATTACATTATGAGTATTGCATAGCGGAGACTTTTGGCGACTTTGGGCTCAGTCAAGAGAAGATCTACTGATTCTCCTATGCTATAATATTTTCTATTTTATTCTTTACTATTTGTTAATGTTAAGTTAATATCATTTTGTTGGCATTATGATTCTGGTATGGCTCTATGTTACAGATGTTGTACTTGATGGCAACACCCGTGGCAATGCTCTGATCAGGCTCTCAAAATGTTGAAAATTAAGAAGTACGCAGGAGAACAGTTCAGAAGGTGCGTACACGCAGGTACGCCGTGAAGGGACCGTGGCCAGACACGCAGGACACCCTTTCAGAAGGTGCGTACCCCCAGTTTCACTTACTTCAAGGCAGAGAAGCGCATTCACGTGGGGTTTCCTATGTTTGGCCCGTGGTATTTAGCCCGCCGCTCTTGATTCTATGGTTTTGGCCCGTGGTATTGTTTTATATTATTATTATTATTGAGCCCCATGTTTTTAGGCCCCTGGTATTGGTTATCTATGGTATTGATCCATGATTTTAGCAGGAGCTTGCCTATATAAAGCAAAGGAGATCACTTGGCTAAGTATCTTTTGCAATTGAATATCTTAAGATCTGAAAGATTGGGTTATTGTCTTAAAAGCTTGATCTATATGTAAGTGAAGTTGAAAGCGAATCTGTGAAGGGCGATCTCTCGAGCGCATGATCAGATCTGGGCATCTGACTAACTGTGCCACACTGGTGGACTGCCAATTCGGCCCTAATCAGAAGTACGCAGGTGATTAACGGTACAGGTGCGTGGATACGCAGAGCAGAAACAGGAGAGCTGCGTGGGAGCGCAGAGCAGAAGAAGGGGTACTGCGTGGGTACGCAGAGCAGAAGAAGGAGAACTGCGTGGGTACGCAGCGCGACAAAGGTTCAGGTGCGTACGCACAGCAAAAGTACACGGCGCGATAGTATCTTTGAGTGAGTGGCTTCAGTAACAGTACGCGGCGCGATAGTGTCTCTGGGTGCGTATCTACAGTAACAGTACGCAGCGCGATTGAAAAAGAAGTGCATGGGTACGCGGTGCAGCAGAAGGCTCTCTGTGGGTATACGCAGGGAAGCAGAAGGTGAAGTGCGTAGCGACGCAGGCCACAGAAAGAAAAACTGCGTATCTGTCTTAAGATCTTCTGTTGACTGAATTTTTCTGTTGATAAGGTGTTCTGGGTTAGTTCTGTTATTGTTGATCTGGTTACTGCAGTTGACTGTGTAATTTACATGTACTTGATGATCATTTGATGCTTATGGATCCAGTTTGAAAATTTATGAAAAGTGGTCCTTGTAAGAAAAGAAGTAGGGGGTTGTAGCTCCCTTCCAGGAAAGACTGGAAAACGAGAGAGAGTTGTAGCTCTCTGCAGGTTGCAGCCTGTGTACTGGTAAAGGACTGCACCAGTACAAAATCATTGTAAAAGGAGTTTCTAATTTGAAAGAAGATATAAACATATTGCAGTAGGTGGTTTTCACCCACATTGGGTTTCCACCTTACATCTGGTGTTCTTTGGTGTGACTATCTGTTTTTCTTGTTCATGCTCATTATTTTATGGTACTAATATGCAAAAATAATTTAAAGTATAAATAAGGAAGATTTGTTAAAAGAACTTGATAATACTGATTCACCCCCCCTCTCAGTATTATTTCCAACAATTGGTATTAGAGCAGGTCCTTCGGAGAAGCTTGATCGCTTGAAGGAAGATCATTCATCATGAGCAACTACGAGAGGGAAGCATCAATCAGGCCACCAATTTTTGATGGGACAAACTTCAATTATTGGAAGGTAAGAGTTACTGCCTATCTTCAATCTCTTGGTACAGAAGTTTGGGATATCATAGATACAGGCTACACTTTTCCTTCAGCTACTCCTACTGATGCGGCCGAAAAGAAGAAATATGAAACAAATGCTAAAGCAGTCAATACTTTGCTGGGATGCTTATCTCAAACAGAATTCGTAAAGGTTATGCAATATAAATCCGCAAAAGAAATATGGGACAAGATTATCTTGAGCTACGAAGGAGATGAACAGGTAAAGCGTGCTAAACTTCAAACTCTCAGGATTCAGTATGAGAATCTCAGGATGTATAATGATGAAAGTGTGGCTAACTATTTTCTTCGGGTAGATGAGATTGTTAATTGCATGAAAAATTTGGGTGAAAAAATAAAAGAGGCTATTGTGGTTTAAAAAGTTCTAAGATCATTGTCCCCCAAGTTTGAATCTAAAGTGTCTGCAATAGAAGAAAAGGAAAATCTACGAATTCTTACTATGTCTCAGCTTCACGGAATTCTAACTGCTTATGAAATGAGAAAGGGAGGTCCTTCAGATAGAAGAGAAGCTGCTTTCAAGGCTTCAGGCAAAGGAGATTATTATGAAGCAAGTCACGTGCCAGAAGAAGAAGAAGAAGAATCAAATTTTGTCAGAAATCTTCAAAGGGGTTTTGGAAGGTTCAGAGGTAAGTTACCTTTTAAATGCTTTGCTTGTGGAAGAGTAGGTCATTATGCTGCAAAATGTCCTTATAAGGATAAAGGAAAAGAACCTGCTAGATGGAACAAGAAACATAGTGCAAATAAGAAAAGCTACTACACTCATGAAGATAGTGATGGTCTATCAAATAGCGATGAAGATGAACGAGGTAATGACTATAAATTGTTAATGGCATTTGAAGATGATGATTATATGGATGCTATAGATGTGGATAGCCTTTATGAAGAAATTACTAGACTCAAGAGATGTATAGAAGAAAAGAATATGATCATTGATACTCTACAATTTCAAATTGATGAAAAGGAAAAACATCTTGAAAAATTAGAAGGTGAAATTGTTGGTCTTAGAAAAGAGATTGAGAAAACAAAAGCTATTAATCTTAAGTTTGTCAAAGGATCTGAAACTTTGGATGAGATTATCAATGTACAACGTTCTCCACTAAACAAGACAGGTCTGGGCTATAATGGAGAAACTTCTCAAGCATCCACCTCAAAAAGTTATCTTGATGCAGCAAGAAGAAATGAGCAAAAGCACAATGGAGACCATCAGGTAAAGCAGGGACGAATTGCAAACAGAGACTATCAGGGGCAATCCGTCTTAAGGGTGAACAAAAGCTACAACCAGCCACAGGTAAAATCTTCTCAATTTGGTTCAAGAATGGATGAAAATAGAAATTACAATCATTTGGCCGGTAGATTTGATAACCGCAGAAGTTTCTTCAATGGACAATGCTTTTCTTGCCATAACTTTGGTCACAAAGCAGCTCAATGTGTTGCATATAAAACGATCATGACTAGAGAAGCTCAAAAACAAAGAAGTATGACCGGGATTACAAAAAGGACCTATAACAACTTTTCGGTTCTTGAAAATGAAGTTGAATGTTCTATTTGCAATAACTTTGGTCATGAAGATTCTGAATGCAGGAGCAGGTTTTAGCAGACAAAGGAACAAGTCTCAAGCACCAAAACATGGAGAATAAAGGAACCACAACCAGAAAGATGTGGGATAGCATTTTATGCAGAGGGACAGGAAAATCTATGGTACATTGACAGTGGATGTTCGAAGCATATGACAGGTGATAAAGAAAAACTTGAATCATATTCTGCTCTAGAAAAAGGAAAGAAAGTTTCTTTTGGAAATGATACTTCTGCAACTATAAAAGGAAAAGGCACTGCTCAGTTAAAAGAAAAGGTCAAAGCTGGAAATGTTTTGTATGTTGATGGATTGAAACATAATCTTCTAAGTGTCAGCCAGATGTGTGATCAAAGAACCGAGGTGATATTCAGATCAAATGGATGTCTTGTTCATGATCTTGATACAGGTAAAACAGTTATCAAAGGTAAAAGAACTCCAAATAATCTATACATATTTGAAGAAGGACAACAACAATGCTATCTGAGCAAGGATGATGAACACTGGATATGGCATCGGAGGTTGGGGCATCTAAGCTTTTCACAAATAAGGAAAGCATGCAGATATTAGGCAGTTCGCGATCTTCCAGATATCAAAATTCCAGACAACACCATATGCAAATCATGTCAGTTTGGAAAGCAAACCAGAACTAACTTTCCAGAGAAGGAAGGATCAGCTAGCATGCCTCTTGAGCTAGTTCATACAGATACATGTGGTCCATTCAGGAAAAGGACACCTCGAGGAGAAGAATACTTGATATTATTCATTGACGACTTCTCCAGGTTTGTTTGGTTAGGACTTATGAAGCACAAAGATGAAGCATTCGAAAAATTCAAATCCTTCAAAGCCTTGGTTGAAAATGAATCAGGACACAAAATTAAGTGCCTCAGATCCGACAGAGGTGGGGAGTTTACCTCAAATGAATTTTTCGATTTCTGTGAAGAACATGGGATAAGAAGAGAATTCTCTACAGCTAGAACTCCTCAGCAAAATGGAGTTGTGGAAAGAATGAACAGAACAGTCCAACAAATGGCTCGTGCTATGCTTGATGAATCGGGAACTCCCGCAACTTTCTGGGGTGAAGCTGCACATGCTGCGGTTGTTATTCTCAACAAAACAAATGTCCGGGTGAACATCACTCAAACCCCTCATGAGCTCTGGTGTGGTGAGACTCCTTCGGTAAAGCACTTCAAAATATTTGGGAGCAAATGTTATATTAAGAACACTGATGAGCAACTTGGCAAACTTGAACCTAGAGCAGATGAAGGCATTCTTCTTGGTTATTCTCCACATAGCAAAGCATACAAATGCTACAATAAAAGACTTGGCAGAATTGTTGACAGCATTGATGTAGTGGTTGATGAGAAGGGATACATTCCTAGGCAAGTACATCATGAAGACATCGAAGAAGATGAAGGCTACCCTCAAAGACAGAATGATGAAGAAGAAGAACCTCAAGAAGAACCAGAGGAGCAGACAAGAATAGAAGAAAAGACTCCATCCAGATATGTTCAGAAGAATCATCCAGAATCTCAGATTATGGGGCAGAAAGAAGCAGGTGTACAAACAAGAAGAACAGTTGCAGAAGCTTCAAGCTATTTGGCATTACTCTCCTCTACTGAACCACAAAATGTGAAAGAGGCATGCAAAGATGAATGTTGGGTGAAAGCAATGGATGAAGAACTTGAACAGATCGAAAAGAACAACACTTGGGAGCTGGTCCCTAGACCAAAGGATAAGAATGTTATCGGAACAAAATGGGTCTTCAAAAATAAATTGAATGAAAATGGAGAAGTAATTAGAAACAAGGCCAGACTGGTTTGTAAAGGGTATGCGCAGCAAGAAGGAATAGACTTTGAAGAAACCTTTGCTCCTGTTGCAAGACTTGAGGCCATCCGAATGTTCCTTGCTCTCTCAAGCTTTCAAAACTTCAAAGTATTTCAAATGGACGTGAAATCAGCCTTTCTGAATGGAGACTTGGAAGAAGAAGTATACATTGAGCAGCCAGATGGGTTCATTCTTGGAAATGATCCAAATCTTGTATGCAGATTGAAAAAGGCTCTCTATGGTCTCAAACAAGCTCCAAGGGCTTGGTACTATCGTTTGGACAAATATCTTCATCAACAAGGTTTTTCAAAAGGATCAGCAGATAGCAATCTTTATATAAAATTTGAAAATGACAAATTGCTAATACTTGTTGTGTATGTAGATGACATTATCTTTGGCAGCAATGAAGAAGCTATGAGTCAAAGCTTTGCTTTGGTGATGCAGAAAGAATTCGAAATGTCCTTGCTGGGAGAACTGACATATTTTCTTGGTTTGCAAATCCAACAAAAAGAAGGAGGGATCTTTTTGTCTCAAACCAAGTATCTCAAACAGATTTTGAAGAAATATGGCATGGAAGATGCAAAACCAGTATGTACACCCATGGTCACAGGATGTAGCCTCAGTGCAAATGATGAATCTGCAGCAGTGCATCAACCAACCTACAGATCTATGATTGGAAGTTTACTTTATCTGACAGGTACCCGACCGGACATCATGCATGCAGTTGGAATAGTTGGAAGATTTTAGGCAAATCCGAAGGAGACTCATCTTCAGGCAGTGAAGAGAATTTTCAAATATCTTCAAGGGACTCAAAATCATGGCTTATGGTATCCTAGAGATACAGATCTCACACTTCATGCTTATACAGATGCAGATTGGGCCGGAAGCGTGGATGACAGGAAAAACACAAGTGGTGGTGCGTTCTTTATGGGTTCCAGACTAGTATCCTGGTTCAGCAAGAAACAAAGTTCGATTGCCTTGTCTACAGCCGAAGCAGAATATGTTGCTGCTGCATCTTGCTGCACTCAACTCCTTTGGATGATGCAGACTTTGCAGGACTTTCAAATCACTTGTACACCACCTATCCCCATCTTATGTGATAACACAAGTGCAATCAGCATCTCAAAGAATCCTGTCATGCATTCAAAAACCAAGCACATACCAATCAAGTATCATTTTCTCCAGGAACAAGTGCTTGAATAGAAGGTCAAGTTGGAGTATGTTCCTTCTAAGGAACAAGTTGTTGATATTCTCACCAAACCATTGCCCAGGGAGACTTTTGAATACCTCAGGCAAAAGCTGGGGGTTGTTGATGCATCATCTTATTGTTGAAACTCTTCTGATTGATGTTTGTACGCAAGGTTCATCTGGGGTATATGCGTACATGTGCTGGGTTGCGGTTTGATTGAAGATAAAATGGCACAGGTTCAGGGGGAGCATATAATGCATTGTTGGCATTATGGAGGATGTACAGGAGGAGATCATGGATGCTGGTCTAAATATAGCTGCAATATGTCTCTATCTCTTTCATGGTTCATATTCAGGAGGAGCATGTTCTTAGGGGGAGCATAACCCTTTGCCCTTGATGTCAAAGGGGGAGAATGAAGCTGAAGTTTTTGAGGTTGCCATCAAGTCCAAAGGGGGAGATTGTTGGCATTATGATTCTGGTATGGCTCTATGTTACAGATGTTGTACTTGATGGCAACACCCGTGGCAATGCTCTGATCAGGCTCTCAAAATGTTGAAAATTAAGAAGTACGCAGGAGAACAGTTCAGAAGGTGCGTACACGCAGGTACGCCGTGAAGGGACCGCGGCCAGACACGCAGGACACCCGTTCAGAAGGTGCGTACCCCCAATTTCACTTACTTCAAGGCAGAGAAGCGCGTTCACGTGGGGTTTCCTATGTTTGGCCCGTGGTATTTAGCCCGCCGCTCTTGATTCTATGGTTTTGGCCCGTGGTATTGTTTTATATTATTATTATTATTGAGCCCCATGTTTTTAGGCCCCTGGTATTGGTTATCTATTGTATTGATCCATGATTTTAGGAGGATCTTGCCTATATAAAGCAAAGGAGATCACTTGGCTAAGTATCTTTTGCAATTGAATATCTTAAGATCTGAAATATTGGGTTATTGTCTTAAAAGCTTGATCTATATGTAAGTGAAGTTGAAAGCGAATCTGTGAAGGGTGATCTCTCGAGCGCATGATCAGATCTGGGCATCTGAGTAACTATGCCACACTAGTGGACTGCCAATTCGGCCCTAATCAGAAGTACGCAGGTGATTAACGGTACAGGTGCGTGGGTACGCAGAGCAGAAACAGGAGAGCTGCGTGGGAGCGCAGAGCAGAAGAAGGGGTACTGCGTGGGTACGCAGAGCAGAAGAAGGAGAACTGCGTGGGTACACAGCGCGACAAAGGTTCAGGTGCGTACGCACAGCAAAAGTACGCGGCGCGATAATATCTTTGAGTGCGTGGCTTCAGTAACAGTACGCGGCGCAATAGTGTCTCTGGGTGCGTACCTACAGTAACAGTACGCAGCGCGATTGAAGAAGCAGTGCGTGGGTACGCGGTGTAGCAGAAGGCTCTCTGCGGGTATACGCAGGGAAGCAGAAGGTGAAGTGCGTAGCGACACAGGCCACAGAAAGAAAAACTACGTATCTGTCTTAAGATCTTCTGTTGACTGAATTTTTCTGTTGATAAGGTGTTCTGGGTTAGTTCTGTTATTGTTGATCTGGTTACTGCAGTTGACTGTGTAATTTACATGTACTTGATGATCATTTGATGCTTATGGATCCAGTTTGAAAATTTATGAAAAGTGTTCCTTGTAAGAAAAGAAGTAGGGGGTTGTAGCTCCCTTCTAGGAAAGACTGGAAAACGAGAGAGAGTTGTAGCTCTCTGCAGGTTGCAGCCTGTGTACTGGTAAAGGACTGCACCAGTACAAAATCATTGTAAAAGGAGTTTCTAATTTGAAAGAAGATAGAGACATATTGCAGCAGGTGGTTTTCACCCACATTGGGTTTCCACCTTACATCTGGTGTTCTTTGGTGTGACTATCTGTTTTTCTTGTTCATGCTCATTATTTTATGGTACTGATATGCAAAAATAATTCAAAGTATAAATAAGGAAGATTTGTTAAAAGAACTTGATAATACTGATTCACCCCCCCTCTCAGTGTTATTTCCAACACATTTTGATTATCGTGAGGATTGTTAATTCGATTTGCTTTTGCTGTTCATTCGAGATTCAGATTTAGCCGTGTGTTGTATATGAGTAATGATTTTGGTTGGATTGGTTATGTTAGTTCCAGCATTAGATCCCTGATTCATTCCAAGTAATGTTATCATAGATTTCAGTGATAGAATTGATCGCTTTCCGCAAAATAGTTATTTTCTGTTCAGATATCATTTGTTGTTCTATTATCAGTTGCCATTCAATTATAATTTGTTGTTTAATTGGGATTTGTTGTTCAATTATCATTTGCTATTCAATTTCCATAGTCTCTTTAATAATTGAGTGAGTTAGTTTCAATTCCATATAAGGCCGCCAAGTGTGATTCTTTATAGTTGTATTTAGATTCATTTGCTTTCATGATAGGTTAAGTAGAATTGAAAAGTATGTTATGCATTTCTTTTAGAGTTACTTCATTCAGAATTGTTTGGATTGAGTTTGAAAAGATAGTCATTAGCAATTGCAACGATTTGTTATTAGTTAACCTCTGAATTCACTGCATATATAGTGCTGACACTCTTGAAATAAAAATACTTGCCTTGGGTTGACAATTAATGTAGGAATTAAGATTGCTTGTGAAAAAGATATCTTAGTGCACCAATAGTCACATGCCACACCATTGTGGTTAATGATGTAAATTATGTTTCGAAAATGTATTATAAAGTGGAAGTCAAAAGGACATGTATGGAATACGAAGAGTCATGTAAAGTTGAAAAGTAATAGGAAGTCAAAAAATCATGAGGGTAGATGAAGAGTCATAAGGAAAGGTGAAGCATCAGTTATATATACACCCTCATTGTAAGAGCAAAGGACTTTTCACATTGGCTCCTCCCACAAGGCATTAGAGAGATAATCTAGTTCTTTTGAGGAGCAAGGAGTGGCTCCAATGCTCCACTGTTGGAGCTAGTGGTGTTCATTGTATACATGTGTCTTGGAACTTTTACTTAATATAAGAAGCCCTATAGGCCAACGTGTTCTTCATGCATAGATTATGGATATTTGTAAGACTATTATGTGCATGTTTGTAATTCATGTTTGCTTTCATCTGTGCTAAAGTAGTTGAACTATTTTCATTATTTTGGTACTTATCATATTGAGAATGTGCTTTAATTGTTATTACTGTTTTTACATCCTCGTGGACTATTCCGCTGGATATTAGACAAATCCTCCTCATTATATTGGTTGCACCAAGCGTCGCATCTTTGTGAACTATTCTGCTTGATGTTGTACGGATCCTTCTCGTTTATGTGTGGCTCTACTAGGGTGGTACTACTACCTCTCTCTTTGAGGATCACTTTTCCTCCCCTCCATAGTGAAAGAGCTTTGAAACACACACGATCGAACAGTCACCAAGCACACCCCCCTTGATTTTTGAAGGCACATTTGCATTCCTCTCTCTTACTGACAGTTAGAGCCAAGACATATCTCTAAGATAACTTGAAACTAGGCCATATTCCCGATGGGACTCCTATCCCAAATGGTGTGAGGTCTAATTGGGACCACATATCTGGGAGACCCCTTGAATGTTGGTGGTCCAACACCGTCAACATGGTGGTAAGCTATCAAATTATCCATTTGGGACACAGAAGGAGAGTACATTTTAGATTACATTGATGATAAGGTGTTCATAAAGCTAAATCATGGCACATAGCTACAACATAAGGCCAAAAAATATGGTTATGGATGAAATTTTCTAAGATAGAGCCTGTTGAAAAATTATTTGATACAAGTTCCATCAGGCTTTGCTAACATGTAGGTTCCTTTCAAACGGAAATGTTTAACGATGTAGGGTCCTTTCCATAAGGTTTCAAACTTTCTAGGTCCTAATGCTTCCTTTGAAACATCGTACCGGTGTACTAGATCCCTCTCATTAAATGAGCGAGGGGTGACATGGCGACCAAAGATGGCTTTGTTCCATTTTTTATGGGCTTCATTGTGTTAGAGGGATTATCGTCGACTTTCATCAACGCGTTCCAATTGGATGAACCTTTGCTCTAATGGTGAATTGTCTAGGAGAATCTTGATGGATGGTAGGGATTGCACTTAATAGGGTATATGGGCTCAACCCTGTAGACTAGGTGAAAAGGTTTAAAGCCTGTGGATGCGTTGACTGAGGTAAGCTTGTCGATTTCCTGCTTAATTGCCTCTACCTTGGATGGGTGGATCTCCCCTTGCTTTTTCCTAATAGGTTAGGCATCAGGTCCTTTGTCAATATGATGCTCTACAATTGTAGGGCTAATGTAAGGCATTTCTGAGTATGACCATGCAAAAATGTCCCTAAACTCATAGAATAGGGATTTGTAGGAGGATACTTCTTCAAGAGAACAAGCTACTCCAAGCGAGATTTATTCAATGGTGCATGGCTTAGTTGAGATGTCTACCTTGATCGTGGGTGAGATGTTGGACATATTGTTAGAAAATCAGAAAGGAAGAAATATTTTCTTAGGTAGATAATTACTTGTGATTATTTTATCTTTATTTTCTTCTTTTACTTTTAGTTCATCAAGCAATTCCTACAATATTGATTCACAACCCCCTATCAGTATTGTCCTGGTTTCTAACATAACCAAGATATATTCCACTAGGTTTCTACCAAACCTCTATTGATAAATAATAATGCATAAGCCCAAGATCCTTCATGTCAAATTTAGCTGCCAACTCTCTTGCATTCTTGTATAATATTTTCCACACATGTGACAAGTAAGTCATCCACTTGTAAAAGTGTGACCACATGTTCATCCTTGACCACTTTGATGTCAAGGTTAGAATCTGCAAAACTTTTGACAAAACCAATTCTGAATAGGTATGCATCCATCGTGGCATACCATGCCCTGGGTGCTTGTTTCAAGCCATATAAATCTTTATTCAATTTGCAGACGCGTGCCTCCCTATTATGGACTTCAAATACCTGTGGTTGCTCAATACAAACCTCTTCATTAATGACCCCATTCAAAAAATCTATTTTAACATCCATTTTGATGAATGTTCCATCCCATAGTGGCAGTGAAAGAGACAAGCGATATAATAGTTGTATATCTTGATGTAGGGGTGAATTTTTCTTCATAATAATTACCTTCCTTTTGTGAAAAGCCTCTTGCCACAAATCTAGTTTTATACTTATAAATGATTCCATCCACTACATGTTTGATTTTGTTTATCCATTTGGAAGTGATAACATATTTGTCACTTGGTCTAGGGATAATTTCCCAGACATCATTCTTCATAATTGACTGGTACTCTTCTTGCATTGCATTCATCCATTCTTGATGTTCAACTACATCTTTCACAGGATTATGTTTCAACCTCAATGAGCTTAGTCATGAACGCTGCATAACCAAAATAATTTTTAGGTCTTTTACTTTCTCTAAAGGTTCCTTTAGCTATTGCACATCCCTCTGCCTCTTGTAGAGTTGTATTCAACCAAGCAGGTATCTTACACGTTTGTGGAATAACAACATGTTGCACAAGTTCACTAGGTCCTTCAAAATCTTCATGAATAGTTGTAGGATTTTGAACATTGTCATCACTTGAGATCTCCTCAAAAATGGTATCTCTTCTTCATGAGAATCAACTGGGATATCTTTGGATCTCTAGTAAGCTACATTTTCATCAAAGATGACATATTTTCTTACTTCAATACGATGGTCCTCTTTAATGTAGATTCTGTATGATTTTGATGAAGCACTATAACCAACAAAGATGCGTTTTGTACTTGTAGCATCCAATTTCTTTCTCTTGTCTTTTGGAATGTGTATGTAAACTAGACATCCAAATATTCAAAGATGATCCACACTAGGCTTCTTTCTTGTAAATGCTTCTTTTGGAGTCATATTATTAAGAATTTTATGAGGGTTTTCATTTTGCAAGAAGACTACTATTACATATTCTTCTCCCCATAAGAACTTGGGGAGATATTGGTCATGAAGCATGGATCTAACACATTATTCAATTGTTTTATTCTTCCTTTTAGCCACACCATTTTATTAAGGGTTGTAGGGAACACTTATCCCCCTTTTTATTCCCGCTTCCTTGCAAAATTCTATAAGCTCTTTGGAGGTATAATCTCCACCATTATCAGACCTTAGGGTCTTTATCTTTCTTTCTGTCAAATTTTCTACTTCATTCTTGAATTCTTGAAATTTCTCAAATACCTCATCTTTGTTCTTGAGTAGATATATCCATGTTTTCCTAGAGTAGTCATCAATGAATGTCACATAGTATTTATGTCCTCCAAGAAATTTTACTACCATAGGTCCACACACATTAGAGTGTATGATATCTAAGATTTCCTTGGATCTTGTATCACTTCTTGCAAAAGGTTTCTTCACATTCTTTCCTAGAGCACATCCTTTGCATATTCCTTCATGTTATTTCTTTAATTCAAGGATGCCAGTGACCATTTGATTTAGAGATGAAAATAACTTGTAGTGAAGGTGTCCATACTTTCTATGCCATAATAAGGGATAAAATCTAAGTGTACAAGAGATTTAGGAACAAGTGTAATAATTCTATATAAAGTCCCCTCACGAATCTCAATTATCTTAGTATGTTCAACACTAGAACCCTTTCCCCAAACCAAAACTTTGCAATCAACAAAAGAAATCCTATCAATTTTATCTTCTAGGCAAGAAATAGAAAGTAAATTTTTCTTCAAACCTGGAAGATAGAGTATATTATTGAGATGAATACTTCCACTAATCTCTAGCTCCAATGAAGTAGATCCAATTCCTTTAATAGGGCAGTTTTTCTTGTCTGCAAGTTCAATTGAATGACAAGAAATTCCTTTTGATAAAATTTGGAGTTGATTGCATTTTCCTATCATATGTCTAGAATATCCACTATCAATAACCCATACAATATAATCCTTAAATGTACACGAGAGAGCAGAGAAGAAACTTCTTTTGTTAGCTAGGAGATGTAATCCAATATGTATCCTTTCATAGTTACAAGGAGGCTCCCAAGAGACTTGAATAATTTCTTCATGAATCTTTCCATTGAGAAGAAAGAGTAGATGCCTACTTCTAGATTGCTCTTCAACAAAGGTGCCAACAAAGATTTGATCTTCCAATATCCTTCCTTCACCTTAGATTTGATACCATGTTGGAAAATCAATGTATTTGTAGATTATTATTGACTTTCCTTACTTGATAATTACTTATGATATTAGTTGGCCCTTTTATTAATTTTATTTCTTGTTCATCAAGAAATTACCAAAACAATGAATATCACAAAGCAACAAAGTACACAAGATATAGGTTGCAATCTAGGGAAAATCACCTCCAAAAGGGAAAACCCAGAAATAGTACTTCTCTTCTTATATAATAAAATAAAAAATGAGACTTCCAAGGCCTAAGAACAAAGCCAATATTCCTCTCGAGCACCAAATCATCCCTCCAAAAATCTCCTTCAAACAAGACAACCTCTTAAAAGTTTGCTCCAATCAAGTTTCAACCTTTACTTCAAGTCTGCAACTTCAGCTTGCAAGTCTCGGCCTTACAATTAGCCCAAAAACCCTAGCTTTTCACATGCGTGGACAAAAATGGGTCATATTTCAGTCTCCTTCCTTTGCTTGGTATTTCTCCTTGTCTTCTTGCTCTTCACTCTTGTTTTTCCTTCTTTTCTTATTGTATACCGAAATTGATAAGATGATGTTCCAAATGAGCCGAAGTCCCTTCTAGTTATAGTCTTCTTGAGCGGTCCCTTCTTTTTCACCTCCAAGGCTATAAATAGGATTCCAAGTTCCTCATTTGTACAATTTGTGTTTGGAGAGTGTTGGCCTTGGAATTGGTATAATTCTTCACCTTATTTCCTTAGTTTATAGTTAGTTTTTCAAATATTTCGAGCACATATTATAATAATTTGAATGCTACAGAGTTCTAGAATGGAGTAATAACTGTTTTGTTATTTTACTTCATTAGTGAATTGATTTGAATATTGAAGATGCCATTAACTCATGATTTGGGTTGATATTTGGACATGAAATATTCGATGTTGATTGTCGTTCCTTGAATAGATGAGAAAGGCCGAGCCATAAGGAAATTATTTAGTCTATTTTTGACCTACTTACCATGGATCAATGTCCTATACGCATGAGATGGTTAAAGAGAGGATCATGACTTGCTATTCTAAGGAATATGTTGCAGATTTTACAACTTGAATTAAAGCATCCCGAGAATCTCTCGATTCAAGGGATAGCTTTACCATTTCGAATTTAGAATTATTTTGTAATATAAAAAGTAGGATTAAAATCCAGTAGTTAAGTTAATTATCCCTGTTAATTGTAAGATGAGACTGAAGAGATAGATTGTTCTGAGTTTTTACAGACTTCTCTTGTAATTTACTGTTGCATGTTAATGAAGATTTCAATGATTCAATTTTAATCTAGTGCATTGAGTTAACTACAAGACGGTTAAATTCCAGTGACTGTGGGCCTAGTCCTGGGATGAATACTATCTTCCTCTGTATTATTATTTCATCTTACTTTCAACTTTTGAATGATTAATCATTTCTTAGATTAAATGTTTGCTTACCAGATTTACTGTTACTGTTTACAAGCAATTGTAGCGAATAACGTTAAACGATATTTAATTTATAACATTATCTTTTTTTATTGTTTTCCATAGCAAGTGTGAATTGTTAGCTTTAAAGATTTAGCGTTTTTCTAATAAATGCATTTTAGTTCTTTTATCACAACTACCATTCCTTAGGAAGAACCTTGGATTTCAATATGATTTTCGAATAGGAACTTCACAATTTATTTCTGTTATCAGTGTGATTATGATTTAGAGGTAGAAAGGAAGTATTCTTTCAGTAAAGATTTTGTTGTTCCTTTCATTTTTCAGTCTTTACTTCCTATTAGTCTCCCTCAAAACAAGGTATTCTGAATACTACCCTTGCACCAACTGTGCATACAACCTTGCCATAAAAAGACGAAATCCCAGGTTGACAATTTAATGTGTAGAGGTTTAAGTTGATTCTTTAGGAACAACTTAATGCCCAAAATTTTGGAGCAGTTTCCGGGGAGGTTTTCAAAGAAATGTGTAGATGTATCCCTATGGGATTGGGCATTAAAGACAGAAGGTAAGAACCTACGCACGCACCAAGTAAAAATCTTGTGCAAGCGCCTTCCCTCAACCGATGCTTTTTAGAATTGTTTAGTGTGCATGACTAGGAAAACACATAGGACTATAAATTAGGAAGTTATAGATTCAAAACCCATTTCAAATGCCACAAAAACTCAAGGTCATTCTGGCCTTGGAAGATTGACCTTTATAGACGAAATCATTCGGAAATATGAATCTTAAGCATTGATAGGTCCCCAAACAATATCTGGGAAGGGCTCTACTATTTCCCCTCCAGTGGCAAGATCATTTATTGCAACTCATAATGAGATTCATGATAATACTAAAGGATCTGAGCAATGTTTCCAAGATACACCCATTAAACACCTTAGTCCTTCTAGTAAATTTGAGGGGAATTCTTGTAATTTAAAAGAGGGGGTAGGTGAAACAAGTGGAGCAGATCCATAATCCACTAAAACAAGCCCAAAATCTATCAAAAATCTGTTGCAACCCCTGTTGTAGGGAAAGCACTTGAAATCCCTGACTTGAATAATGTTGTGAGACCCATTCAAGGGCCGAACATTAGCCAAAGTCCTCCTGCTCAGATAATACCTCCTAATCACGGAATCCCTGAGGGCTACAAGAATGTTTTTTACCAAATGGCGAACATAGCACCACAAACACAAACCTCAACCATAGAATACCCTATAGTCAATCCTCTAGCCAATGCACCAATGAAAGCCATTCCATTACAAAATATCCCAAATTTTCATGGAATGACCTCCGAAGACCCTGATGCATTCTTGTTTGAGTTCAATGTCCTATGCTGAGGTTACGATTATACTACTGACCCACAAAAACTGAAACTGTTTCCTTCTACCTTGAAGGGAGAAATTTTGCGTTGGTTTATGGGACTAGGAGGCGGTACTATAAATTCATGGGATGAAATGAAAAATGCTTTCCTTACCAAATATCAGGATTATTGCTGATCTAGGGACTTAAGAGAGGAAATTTTTAAAATGATGGCAAAATATGATGAGACTTTAGAAGAATACATTGAAATATTTCAATATAACTTGTAGAGATCACCTTACACCACTTTACCCAGAGAAGTGTTGAAAACTACTTTAATTAAGGGCATGCAAGATTAGTGGATAGAGACACTTAGTTTAATGGGGCAAGGTGATATTTATACAGAATATTATGATAATATTATTAAGCTATGTATCAGGTGCTCACATGGAAGTACACGAACAAGATCTGTAATTCGAGATCCTTTCAGTAGAACCAAAAATACTGCAAGTGGAAGTAATATTTTAGAAGCTTTTAAAATTGATATTTTGAGCACATTAACTACACAGTTGGATTTCCTGCAAGTCAAACAAAAACAAGCTGAAGCAGAGAAAGATATGGCTATTTTCTGTCCTCGTTGTCAGAAGAAACACAACCACAGGGAGTGTCCACTAGATATGATTGAAACATGCACTATTTTCACAAAAGATCATTCGACAAAGCGATCTCCCTCACTCCCTAGATCCAAAGCTATATTCAAAGAAGACGAGGAAGATTCAGAGTCAGCATATCTTATGACACAACAACGTCAATGGCAGACTCACCCTTTAGGTATGACGCATGAACCTTCTCTATTTTATTCTAAACAATATGCTCAACAACAGATTCTTGGATCAACATGGCAGGGCCAACAATATTTTAATCCCATTTGGCAAGTTAACCATGCTCTGCATTGCCCTAGGAAAATCAACCATTCACTGGATATGTGTGGCCAAATCAACAATATTTTACACCTTCATGGAAAAATCCAACAAACAATCCATATCCTTCACCGTGGGAAAATTCATCTACACAAGGACCAATGTGGCCTCAAAATTGGTAGTGTCCTGTGGGACCAATCAACCGTCCATCAGAATGTTACCTCAGTCACAACCACTGTTACAAGCTCCATTTCAATTTCCCCCAAATCCTCAACATTCATTGCGTCCTCAATTCCCTGCTCAGCCGAATCCCAATCCGAACAAGAGACCTATCCAATATTTGGAGGTCGTTGAAAGTTCAGATCGTGAAACCAACTCTCTTGAGTGTAATGAGTTCAATTTGAGATTTGGATGAGTTGTTTTCCTAGAAGATAATAAAGTCAATCAAGAATAAAAAGATAATGAAAATTCCATCGAAGACTTTTAGTAGAACATATTTCTCTGATTGTAGATGTTCCTGAGACAGAGACACCTGATGTGTCAATTAAAGAACAAGACCCTGTTAAAACTACAATTGTTGCTCCTCCATTCCTCGAAAGACTCACATGATTAAACCACTAGTTTATTCTGACTTTGATCTTATAGGGGAATTAAAAAAATTATGCAAAAAAATCTCACTCCTCTAGGTTATACAAGATGTTCCAATTTATACTAAAACGATTAAAGAATTGTGTCAAAAATCCTGGGCGGAAATCCAAGGACCCTCCTACAGTCCATGTCTTAGGGACACTCTCTAATATTATCTTAGGGAAACATATATCTGTCAAATATGATGAGCTTGGGAATCCAGTAGTCATTGTTCAAATTCAGTGTCGCAATTTCCCAAATACCGTGGTGGATTGATCTGTATTTGAAACTGCTTAAGGATTATGATAAATTGAAAGTGATTAAATTAGGGTCTTTTAAGCCTCTTATGTCAAATTCATAAACACATAAACATGAATTGAAATTTCAGTTTTTGTAGAAAACATGAGACAACATCATCATAACAGCAAACACAACACAACAAAATGATGAAGGAGTTCACCCTTCTTGGGCTACATCTTTTGGTCCAACTTCCAATGGTTGGGCCTCTTTCATTATGTTCATAAAATAGTATTTACATCAAGTTAAAATGCTCAAATGGATTCAAAAATAGCTCCAATGGCTTTAGAACTGTCAAAAACCCCTGTCTAGCCTCTTTCTACTCCCAAACATGCCAAAAACTGAGAAAGTTATGCCTCTTTCTCTCTTTTCCCCAATTCTATAGCTAATCTCCCCACAATTCAGCCAAAACCTAGCTCGGATGCCCCGAATGTGGAAACTGCCCATCAAACCTAGCATGATTCCCCTTGGTGGGTGAAATTTTAGGACAAGTTAGGGCGCCTTTAAGCCCCCAGTCCCGAAAAATTCGGTGATGTGGCTGCATATGACTACCTTGGGTGCCAAAATTCTGAGGCCTAATTCCTGCCCCCTTGAAGTGTGCTGGTGGTCACATGGGTCCACATGGGACCGTGGGTTGGATCTTCGGGTTGGCCTCCTCTAGCTGGACCCTTCTCATTCTCCCACGCTTGGACACATTGTTCCCCATGCGACTTGGGGTTGGAGGTTAAGGTTGGCTCCCTCCAAATATGCACCACCCTAAACATTATATAAAGTTTGTGCCATAATTTTATTAAAAACCATCACTTGGTCTGTTGGTGAGGGCCACAGTTAGTGTGGATGAGGTCATGGTTTCGAACCCTCAGAGTTGCAATTCCACCTTAACCAAATTTTGGTGGCCACCAGGATGCCACGTGAGAGCCTCTAGTTAGGTCACGTGGTAGCCTCTGGTTGGTCCACTTCAACCCATCATCCAACCAATGAAAATCATCCATCTTGTAGCAAATGAGATCTTGTGAAGTGTCAACCAACAATAGGTCATTAAAATTAAAATTTTTAAACCAATCAGAAGAGGTCACGTAGCATCCTGCCACTAGCCCAAAATGTACAGTGAGGTATCCCTTTTTTGCCAAAATTCCCTTGTTTGAAAAATCAATCAGAACTCATTTCTGGGAGCATATGACATCTGTTTTTCACGAAAAAATTGTGTTAGATTCAAAACGACGAGATCTACACGATAATTCAGGTTTTGAGACATTCTAAAAAAAATTGAATTTTGAGCATACTTTTGATCCACCAGATCATGGACTTAGGAGCGCTAATAACATTTTGACTGTAGAAACGTGTGGTATCCTTGGGATCACAAACTTAAAACCAACTTCTACTATGTTGGAGCTTGCTAACAAAATGGTAATCAAACAAGAGGGCATTCTAGAAGATGTTATAGTTTCTGTAGCTTCCTGGGTGTACCCAGTAGACTTTCTGGTTATCAATCCTAGAAATAGTTTGGATGGGCATCCTCTAATATTAGGGAGACCATGGATGGAAACTGTAGATGCATATTTAGTATGAATATGACAATTACAAAAGGAACTGCTGTAAAAAATCTTGTCTTATACCCGCCTGCTAAACCCAGCCTATCTATCGAAAATTACCAATTATTTCCGCCCAAATATCAAGAGGAAAACCTGTGTTCTCCTCTTACCTTGGATGAAGCTCTTGCATTTAAAAGCCAAACCAAGGATGATATAATTAATGGCTTTATTAACAAACCTTTTGCTATTGGGAATCCAACATGTCAAATTCTAAAAGCCATGCTTGATAATGAAGCCCAGAAAGATCCACTAGAAGTTGTGAATAATGACCATATACCTACGCTTGCTGTCCATAATAACATTGCCATCAAATTTGAACCTGGTAAAAATTTGAATATTAATTCCAATCTAAATGATCAACAACATATAGAGTTATTTTAAATTCTCCAAAAATATAACCATGCTTTTGCTTGGGAATAATATGACATGAAGGGCATCGATCCACAACTATGTACTCATCACATTTAGATAGAAAAGGATGACAATGCGATTAGACATCCTCAAAGAAGGTTAAATCCACACCTTAGGGATGTAGTAAAATAGGAGCTGCAAAGATCTTGGATGTTAATTTTATATATCCTATTTCAAATAGCCAGTGGGTTTCACCATTAGTTGACATACCTAAGAAAAATGGTAAATGGAAAATTTGTGTGGACTATAGAGAACTGAACAAGGCTACGTAGAAAGACCATTTCCCCCTTCCATTTTTAGATCAGTTCCTTGACACCCTTGCCAGGAAGAATTTTTTCTCCTTTCTAGACAGTTTTAGTGGTTATAATCAAATTGAAATTGCTTCCAAATACCAGGATAAGACCACATTTACCTTCCCTTCGGGAACATTTTTCATATAGAGTTTTACCATTTGGGCTGTGCAATGCACCAACCACCTTCCAAAGGGTATTTTTGAGTATCTTTTATGATTTAATTAATGAAGGAATTGAGCTGTACATGGATGATTTTACTCCATATAGTAACGAGTTGGACCAGGGTTTACAAAATTTTGAAAAAGTTATTGAACGATGCATTGCTACCAAATTATGCCTTAACCATGAAAAATGTCATATGATGATGACTGAAGGCGTAGTTCTGGGACATTACATTTCTGTTACATGTATTCAACTGGATCCAAAAAAGATTGAGATAATTCTTACATTTCCTACTCCTCGTACACCTACTGAGGCACGCATTTTCCTTGGCTACGCTAGTTATTATTGCAGATTTATAGAAATTTTTTCAAAGATAGTATCAACACTGTATGTTTTGACAGGAAATGTTGAATTCAAATGGATTGATAGATGTGATGTTGCTTTTGCAGAAATTAAAAAGTTGGTCTCAACAACCCCTGTGTTAAGAGGGCCAAATAGGAATTTACCATTCCACATTTCATTAGATGCATCAGACACATCGATAGGAGCTATCCTTAGACAAGAAGAACACAAAAATCCTTATGCCATTTATTATATTAGCAAGAATATCACACCAGAAGATCTAAATTACACAGTGATGAAAAAGAGTTTTTAGATGTTGGGTATTCTATTAATAATTTCTGTCACTATATAATGGGATATCTAGTATTCCTATATACTGATCATTCTGCCATTAGATATCTAGCTAATAAACCTATTACCAATTTTTGAATAACTCGATGGTTGCTGTTATTGCAGGAGTTCGACATTACTATAAAGGATCGCCTAGGAAAGGAAAATCTCATTGCATATTTTCTGTCTAGAGTACCTAAAAAAATTGACCCTTTACTAGTGGAAGATCAATTTCCAAACGAACACCTATTTGCTATAACAATCAAGGCACCTTGATATGCTAATGTGGGCAATTACCTAACACCAGGAAAACTGCAAGCTCATTTTCCACCCTAGGATAGGAAACTTGTTGTTCAGCACAGTGCACACTTCTCCTAGATAGATGACTAACTCTTTCATATAGGGTATGGCTTTCAAATCCGTAGATGCACCAGAGAAGATGAGATGTACAACATTCTCAGGGCCCATCATGATGGACCTGTTGTGGCCAAAACCACCACCCTATTAAAACATGCTCTGATAGCAAATTTTGAATGGGTCCCCTAGAAGTTTGATCTTTCATCTTTCTGAATGATCTATTTTATCCCAGGGATTTTAACTCTTTTCCGAGTCAAATTTTCAATGCCTAATGGCTAAGCCCCTTGAATAAACGTCTGCTGCATGGTTCATTCATGACCCAGCCTAGCCCTTCATTCATTCCGTTCATCGGGACTTTTCAATCTTCATAAACATTCATGGTACATTTATGCCCGCACATATAATCACCCCCACCCTTATTATAATCGTTTGTGTTCTTAACCCACAAAATCTTCCATTGCGTCTTTATTCCCATTATAACTCTTTATAATGGGAATACTTCGCAAAATACACACAACATTCCTTTTTGCTTATCGCATGCAAAATTGGTGTGCAACGTGTACCACAAGGCACCAAACCCGACGACATTATAAACCATAATTTATATATTTTGGGTCTGGAGCCCGTCGCATATCACAATCGGCGGTGTCGATGGCATGAATATAGAGCACAGTCCGATATGGTGGACCCGCCGGGGCTATTAACCTCAGCACATATGTGTTTCGGGTCTGCCTCCCCAATCGCTTATTGCAATCGGCGGAACCCAGGAATCATATATAAAATAAAATGTGATATGGCGGACCCGTCGTGTTATTAAATATAACATACATATATCTATATATATATATATATATATATATATATATATATTGGGTCCAACCTAATCACATATCACAATTGTCGGAGCCCTAGGCCTATGCATATTGCGATATGCAATATGGCGGACCCAATGATCTTATTAAACATAATATATATATTATCGGGTCTGCCCCCGCCCCATTGTTAATCACTATCAGCAGAGTCTAGTGCTCATGCATAAGGTGCGACACCATATGGTGGACCCGACGATGGTTATAGATCCAGTACATAATTTTTGAAGTCCGCCTTAGGGTCCGGCCGCGGTTTTCCCATGTTTTCCTATGCATTTGATGAAATGTCGTGGTCCGGGTTTTCAAAGGAAATCCGATAGGGGTGATGTTGCATATGATTTCCCGTTGAGATGTACGATTGTGGCTCGGTCACAACACAACTTTGGCTGAGCCATGGGCCGATTCTTTCGCACTCGCTCCTTTTGATTTCATTATGCCTTATCATTTTTAAAGTTTCAATGATGGCAAGAGTTGTTCTTGGGTGTTTCTATCATATGTTCATAATCATAAAGCTAATGTTAATTGTCTCTGTAGGTGAGGAGTAAAAGACGCTTGAGTGGATCCGAAGAGTTCAGGTATGCGGGTATGTTCTGTTTAAAGATCCGGCCTTGGGTGTTCTTGGTTGGGGTTCCACACGTAGCCTGTGTATTCTAAAGGCAAAGCTGTCCCGGGTTTCATCATGGGGAGATGACACATAGTCACCCCCTTTAATTAACATCTGTCCATTTCCCCAGGAAATGAAGCGCTCCAGCAGATATGCCTTTTACATGTCAACGGTTACACTGATGGTTCTATCTCTGTATATTTTGATTTGTATACTGAAAACACGAGAGGGATGGGTGGAAAAGTGAAAGGGAAGACCGAAGGTCATCTCCAGAGGCATAAATATTACCTCCGTAGATGAGGGAAGGGATTTTTGTTTGGAGAAAACAACTTTGATTTATTATGAATAAAAGACACTGTTTGGTTCAATGAGGAGCCTTTTGTTTCATATTTAAGATCCTTTGCTTTCTGTGTTTTGAGACAGGGCATTGTTGCTGGCATAAATACAAATGTGTTTTGTTTTTGTGCATATTGACAACGATACAACTTATAATTAGCCTTGGTTGTTTGAATGTAGTTCTTCATCATAGTCAATTCATACGCAGTCCCTGATTTGAAACTATGTTAGACATCAGTTGCAAGCTTTACTTCCATAAAAAGGAATGTGTATTTCTATATGAATGATTGGATTGCAATTAAGAATTGATGCATCCTTGTTCTCATGTGAACCAGTAATTGATTCACTTAGGCTTGGAATTTATATATGATGTTTAACCTCTCTTTTGTTATGCTCCTGCAGGATAGATTAGGATAGTTAGGATTAGACTAGAGTAGCTAGAAGTAGTGTAGATAGGATTTGATACTTAGAGGTTAACTGTTTTTATTTTGTTGATTTAATTGAAGTATTCCTCCTAGAAGTAATCTTTCAACACATTTAACAGTTTACAGGGTCCTTTAAAACCCGTTAGAGCTAGCCATCCCAAATGAAAATAGATCTAGTTAGGGTCTGTGATTGAGTTAGTTCCCCTTGTTGGTATAGCGAAAATTTTCCATGTCAATAAATTGGTGCTAGAAGGAGGGCCTAAACCTCTATCCACATCTTTTTATGATTTCATCTATAAATGTCATGCATGGACTCGAAAAGATTAATGCATGGATCATGAAGGTTGAAAAGACCCTTCCTCTCATTCAGAAAAGCCTCATTTCAAAGAAGAGACGCTGTGGGAGTATCCTGTCACTTAGGAACAACTAGTCAGAGTACTTACTCAGGCTTATGCTCATTCCCTCTCTTAGCTCCCCATATTTCACTCTTTACCTCCGACAACTAAAAGAAATCCAAGGATCTCTTCCATAAACGAAGAGACATTTGCAGCCCTGTCTCTTGAAGATATTGTGCTTGAATCCTTGCAAAGTATTGACACTCCCTGGGAAGAAATTAGTGAAGATCCACTCTCTGAAGGTAATCCATGACCTGATTTGGGAAATCCTAATAAAGAACACATTGAAGACACCTTCAACCAGAACCTCCTTATCCATAATATGGCTAACATTCCTCTTCCATGGGGGAATCAACTTCAACCAGGTGGGAACCAACTCCCACCTCCTCTGGGAGCACTCCCTCCCTAGCTCGCTCAAGACACCATAGCGGTACCTAGGCAACAACATCCCTTACCCAAGAATGCAGAAAGAGTACTACCTAAATTAAACCTTGAGAAGGGAGACACTGCTGATAACCATATTCACTCTTTCTTCTTGGCTGTGCACATGTTGGGGGTAGCCGATGAAGATATAGTATGTTGCATATTCCCTTTTGCTTTGATTGGTGCGTCCTCCACATGGTACTTTAGCTTGAGAACACGATTGATCACCTCGTGGGCTACCTTTAAACATGCCTTCTTAGACAAGTATGGCGATGAAAAAACACCTACGGCCTTAGTTTTAGAACTATCCCATTTGAAAATGTAAATCAAAGAAAAGGTCAAGGATTTTAACATCCGGTTCAACACCTTGTTCAAAATAATCCCGGCTAACGCTAGACCTACTGAGGAGGTGCTCATGGAATTCTACATCACTGCTCTCCCTGTCCCTACTGCGATGTGGGTCAAAAGGAGTAACGCACAAACCTTACAAGGTGTTATCGATGAAGCAGTAAAAGTCAAGAATGAAATGCTCAGTCTCACAGCATGCCATCATACAACCGGAGAAAAGAAAGCCTCTCAAGTATCCAAGAGGAATAATGGGAGTGATAACAAAGGGGATGAAATAAAAGAAAAGGATACCACAAATGTAGAAGGTTTGCATCGGATCATTAAGAAGTTGACAAATACAGTCATCGATATGAAAAGGAATTCTAGAGAGAGTACAAGCGAGAGTGGAGGAGAGTATAACAACAAAAAATATTTCAAACCTTTCTATCGTAAGAAGACAAAAGGTGGTCATGGTCCACTTGCACTGCCTACTCCACCCAGTGAAGGGAATTTAAATACAAAAGAGCTGGCTTTTATCGGATCACTCCTTAACCAGGAAGAACCTATAGCGCAACTAGAGCTAGAACAAGAAAATGAGGAAGAATACCAAGTAGAAGAGCCCTTGGACGAAGAATCTCAAATCAAAATATTGTGGGATTTCTACACGAATGAGAACGATGATGAGCAAGGAGATAGTATGGTAGAAATACACACTAATGAAATCCATACACGAAGTAAGGGGCAACTTGCAGATGTGATAAAGCCTATAGACCAGACCAAGAAAGATGTTCACCCTGTGAAGGCATCCGATCCCAAAGTCCCTGTTGAGAAGGGTAGACCTAGTAGTGAGTCCAAGAATACTCTTATTGCAAAATTTCTAGAAAAAGAGAATACATCTCCGACTGCAACGAAGGTGACTCAAAATGGTAAACCCCCACCTAAGAATGACAAAACTGGTATGTTTACTCTACCCTACCCTGTTTATAACATTGATTACAACATTGTGGGTGATCTTAAGAAATCTAGGGCTAATATCACATACTTTGATTTGCTAAAATTAATGCAACAAAGAGATTTACTCTTGAAAGCTATGAATGAGAGGAACTACAAAATTCCCACCATCCCAAGTAGCCAAACCAAGAAGTCGGTGTCTAGACCTGTCAACACCTCCATTACAGCCCAAATTCCATCAGTTATGGAAGCTACTCTATCCAAAATGAATCGAAACCCCCAAGATGTCAGTGCATCCATGATAGGGAAAAGATCAAAATCCATGACTCCACCTTTTCTTATCACATTTGAAATCCTCAACATGAATGTACACAATTTCTTAGTAGATTCCAATGCCTCATCTACTGTGATGCCTTACGCTATTGCTAAAAGACTGCATGCGATACCTGAGAAAACTGGGACTCAAATTATGCAATTAGACAGGAAAAATGTGAAAGTAATTGGGGAACTGAAAGAGGCGTTGATTCGGATGGTTGCTAAACCACAATACACACAAGTCATTGATATAATGGTGGTCGATATACCCGAGGCTTATGGAATGCTGCTTAGTAGGGACCGGTCAACAAAACTCAATGGATATTTCTCAACTGATTGGTCCCATCTCTTGCTGCCTCAGAAGGGAAAGGGTGATATGCTGAGAGTTGATCATGACAGATACATGAAGTCTATGGTGAAGGAATTAAACAACCCCAATGAACTTGTAATGTTTACCAACTCTATCCTTTGGAATTATAGTTTCAATGTTTGTGCCACAGAAACCTGTTTTGGAGAATTCCATGCAGAAACAATTGAAGAAACTGCAATAAACACATGGTTGGAAGCTCTCCCCCGTAGTCCAACTGAAAAACCACCCTGTAATATAGTAGATGATAGAACTAGTCTCATAGGAAGCAATTCAGTTGATGTAACATTAGACTCTATATTTAGGACACTCTATTTTAATGGCTCTAACTGCCTTGAAGGTGCAGGTGCTAGGAGCATTCTTATTGACCCACAAGGGAACTAGCATATGATGGCCAATCGGTTGGAGCTCGCATGCACCAACAACATGGAAGAATACGAAGGCTTGTTACAGGGCCTAAAAAAAGCCACTGATCTGAAGGTAAATTTTTTTAAAGTTTTTGGTGATTCACAGATAATTGTGGACCAGGTAAGGAAAAGGATACACTGCAATGCACCACACCTGGTAAGGTACCAGCATGAGGTATGGAGCTTAATTAATAGTCTTGATTATTTTAATATCACATACATACCTCGAGAGCAAAACCAAGATGCCGACCTGATGGTTGGTATGGCTGTAAAAATTTTGCCTGATTTTAGATTAAAGAAGAATAAATGTTATGTTGAATTGATTTTCAAGCCTTCCGTTCCTGATAACATCTAAAATTAGCAGGCATTCGAAGGTGACGAGTGGATCCTTGAGCTCCTGCATTGTGAGAGGACATTGAAAAATGAACTTATTGAGGAAAAAGAGCATGATAGGTCTGTGAATGAGAGTGAAGATGAGGTAATATATTTCATGGAGAAATTTATCGTCAACAGGTTTGGCATCCCTGACATTCTCATGTTTGATAACGTTTCTTATTTCTCATAACTAAAGTTGACCAAATTTTCTATCGATAAATCAATTCGCATAAGGCATGCATCAAGCTTTTACCCCCAGGGAAATGGAGTTGCAAAGTCCTCAAATAAAAATCTCATCCATGTAATCCATGCATCTCTCACCAACAACCAGAGGAAGTGGCACAACACTCTAACAAATTCTCTTTGGGCTGATAGGGTCACCCCAAAGGGTAAGCACGCGAAACTTCAACACTTATGGCTGGGCCCATTCCAAGTTGAGGAAAAAATTGGTCAGGGAACTTACAGATCGAAAACTTTACAGGGAGACACTGAGAAACTCCCTGTTAATGACCAACCTCTTAAGAGATACTTCTAGTAGCCACTACGTGGTGGTTACCTCCTGAGTATGTTAGAATTCATTTTAGTTTTGCTGTTAGTTTAGTTACATTCCCATCTTTTCCTTTCTGGTTTTTTCTGCAAATTTTATTTTCCCTTCTGTTTTGAATTGCATTCCTTTTCAGCCAACTAATTTCGGTCCTCCAATCTCGTTTTTACCTTTTTCAGATTTCCCCGATTCACCACCTTTAGCTTTTTCCTTCCTCATTAACCTGCTGATGAGTCTGCTGATTCTAACTCCATCGTTACCTTGCAAATCAAACAAATTTTCAATCAACCCATGAGAACTTGAAAATCAGCTGTGGAATTCAAACCAAAGCCACTCATTGGCATCTATTAGGAACTAGGTAAGATCTGTTGATAACTTGGATATTTGGAGCATGTAGGGGCATCTTTATAAAACAAAAAAATGTGTAACTACAGTTGCACTGGCATGGAGGAACACTGCATTTTTAAACAGATCCCTCTCAAACCTAGCCTATACTTGCCTGTAAGGTCTGCAATTATTCTCCATTGGTCCCATCCACCACACTAAATTCTCCAATACCTGTCAGCTACAAGTAAAACTCCTTTCATGGGCTAAGCTCGTTGTCAGCTACAAGTAAAACTCCTTTCATGGGCTAAGCTCGCTATCATATACCCTGTGGCAAATCCAATTGTGCTCTAGTCCTTGTGCCTGAATCTGGAAGGACTTATTTAAAAGAAAATGAAATGTGAAGTCCTTGTGCCAATCTGGAAGGACATGTTGTTTGGGAAGCCGGTTAGAGCAGGGACTGTTGCCGGGCTCAGAGTACCGGTTGACATAGCAAGCCCAACCTCGCTTAAGCAGTTTAAAAATATGGCATGATCCATGACTGCACCCCATCCAATCATATAAAAATATAACACTGAAATTCTCATATAAAGTGCAGATGAACATATCTACATCAAGTTTGATGAGCAATAAAGAGCTGAGGTACACACTTGAATAGGTATTGACAGACCAGTGATGGCCCTGAAAGGATTTTGAAAGTAGAAAATAGGTAAAGGAAGGTCAATAAACCCCATAATATGACCATTGGAGAATGTCTGTCAAAACCTTATCAGTAAGAAGAAGCTATTTGTCTTTATCCCACCTGAAACAATTAATGTTGAAGTGGAACCCATGCTTATTCATATGTACAGTTTGCATTTCAAGTTTATCTTAACACCCTGATGTTTTATTGATCTGAGGTTTATTTGGAAACATAGATAACTGGTTCACCCAGCGGTTCGCCATTTGTTGTGGCCACAACCACCACCCTATTAAAACATGCTCTGATAGCAAATTTTGAATGGGTCCCCTAGAAGTTTGATCTTTCATCTTTTCGAATGATCTGTTTTATCCTAGGGATTTTAACTCTTTGCCGAGTCAAATTTTCAATGCTTAATGGCTAAGCCCCTTGAATAAACCTCTGTTGCATGGTTCATTCATGACCCAGCCTAGCCCTTCATTCATTCCCTTCATCGGGACTTTTCAATATTCATAAACATTCATGGTACATTTATGCCCGCACATATAATCACCCCCACCCTTATTATAATCGTTTGTGTGCTTAACCCACAAAATCTTCCATCACGTCTTTATTCCCATCATAACTCTTTATAATGGGAATACTTCACAAAATACACATAACATTCCTTTTCGCTTATCGCATGCAACATTGGCGCGCAGCGCGTACCATGAGGCACTGGACCTGACGGCATTATAAACCATAATTTATATATTTCAGGTACGGATCCCATCGCATATCGCAATAAGTGGTGTCCATGGCATGAATATAAAGCGCAGTCCGATATGGCGGACCTGCCGGGGCTATTAACCTCAGCACATATGTATTTCAGGTCTGCCTCCCCAATCGCTTATCGCAATCGGCGGAACCCGGGAATCATATATAAAATACAATGCGATATGGTGGACCCACCATGTTATTAAATATAACATATATATATATATATATATATATATATATATATATATATATATATATATATATATCGGGTCCGACCTAATCGCATATCGCAATCGGTGGAGCCCTAGGCCTGTGCATATTGCGATATGCGATATGGTGGACCCGCCGATCCTATTAAACATAATATATATATTATCGGGTCCGCCCCTGCCCCATCGCAAATCGCTATCGGCGGAGTCTAGCGCTCATGCATAAGGTGCGACACCATATGGCGGACCCGACGATGGTTATAGATCTGGTACATAATTTTTGAAGTCCGCCTTAGGGTCCGACCGCAGTTTTCCCATGTTTTCCTGTGCATTCGATGAAATGTTGTGGTTCGCGTTCTCAAAGGAAATCTGATAGGGGTGATGTTGCATATGATTTCCCATTGAGATGTGTGATTGCAGCTTGGTCGCAGCACAACTTTGGCTGAGCCAGGGGCCGATTCTTTCGCACTCGCTCCTTTTGATTTCATTATGCCTTATCATTTTTAAAGTTTCAATGATGGCAAGAGTTGTTCTTGGGCGTTTCTATCATATGTTCATAATCATAAAGCTAATGTTAATCGTCTCTGTAGGTGAGGAGTAAAAGACGCTTGAGCAGATCCGAAGAGTTCAGGTATGCGGGTATGTTCTATTTAAAGATCCGGCCTTGGGCATTCTCGGTTGGGGTTCCACGCGTAGCCTGTGTATTTTAAAGGAAAAGTTGTCCCAGGTTTCATCATGGGGAGATGACACACAGTCACCCCCTTTAATTAACATCTATCCATTTCCCCAGGAAATGAAGCGCTCTAGTAGATATGCCTTTTACGTGTCAGCGGTTACACTGACGGTTCTATCTCTGTATATTTTGATTTGTATACTGAAAACACGAGAGGGATGGGTGGAAAATTGAAAGGGAAGATTGAAGGTCATCTCCAGAGGCATAAATATTACCTCCATAGATGAGGGAAGGGATTTTTGTTTGGAGAAAACAACTTTGATTTATTATGAATAAAAGACACTGTTTGGTTCAATGAGGAGCCTTTTGTTTCATATTTAAGATCCTTTGCTTTCTATGTTTTGAGACAGGGCGTTGTTGCTGGCATAAATACAAATGTGTTTTGTTTTTGTGCATATTGACAATGATAAAACTTATAATTAGCTTTGGTTGTTTGAATGTAATTCTTCATCATAGTCAATTCATAAGCAGTCCTTGATTTGAAACTATGTTAGACATCAGTTGCAAGCTTTACTTCCATAAAAAGGAATTTGTATTCCTGTATGAATGATTGGATTGCAATTAAGAATTGATGTAGTCTTGTTCTTATGTGAACCAGTAATTGATTCACTTAGGCTTGGAATTTATATATGATGTTTAACCTTTATTTTGTTATGCTCCTGCAGGATAGATTAGGATAGTTAGGATTAGACTAGAGTAGCTAGAAGTAGTGTAGATAGGATTTGCTACTTAGAGGTTAACTGTTTTTATTTTGTTGATTTAATTGAAGTCTTCCTCCCAGAAGCAATCTTTCAACACATTTAACAATTTATGGGGTCCTTTAAAACCCGTTAGAGCTAGCCATACCAAACAAAAATAGATCTAATTGGGGTCTATGATCGGGTTAGTTCCCCTTGTTGGTATAGCGAAAATTCACCATGTGATTCCCCCTGCAACTGTAATTTGTAATAGAACCCTTTGAAAGATGGGAATTGGATTTTGTAGGCCCCTTTAACCCACCATCAAATCAAAAGACATACATGCTGGTTTGTATGATCTATGTGACTAAATGGGTGGAAGCAATAGCTCTTCCCAAAGCTACAGAAGAAGTGGTCATCAGTTTCTTATTTGAACTATTCGTGTGATATGGACTGCCTCGAGAGATAGTATGTTATGAAACCAGCTCACAAAAAGATAGAAAAGATAGATCAACGAATTAGAAATCAGCCTCCTCGAGGGGGAAACCTCCTTTACACTACACAAATTAACTATTCTTGGATGATAGAAATGAAAAGACCTCCTTTCTATTTATAGAAGGGGTCATAATACAATCAGAGCCGACATAACAATAATAATGTAACTGCACAATAATAACAATAGTAGGCTTCTATGGGGCACAATAATAACAATATGGGGACTACATGGGAACCACAATATAATAAGGGGGTTGTACTAATAACAATAAGGGGTTACACTAGTAGTATAGGGACCTAACATGCCCCTCTCCTTCAAAAAGTGTTGTCATCAACGCTTGAGTAGTTCTTGATGCTTCTGTATAAAATTCTTGTCCTCCCATGTGGAAGCTTCAGCGGGTAAGTTCTTCCGCTTGATGAGATAGTCTAAAATTGATCGATTTCGTAGCTGTCAGGTTCTTGTTTCTGTGACTGCTCCAGGTTCCAATATGATTTTTCTTTCCTCATCAAGTTCTGGAAATATTGTTTGAACTAGGATCTTTTGCAACTTTTGAATGAGTGGCCAAACTTCTTCGTCATTCTTCCATTCACCCCTTGATTTGTTTATCTAATTTGGTTGGATAACAGAAATTGCACAAAGAAATGCTTCCACATCCTCGTCCTTTCTTGAGAGTGCATCTGCAACAACATTTTGCTTGCCTTTTTTGTATATTATTTCAAAGTCATAACCCAACATCTTTGTGACCCATATTTGCTACCATTCTGAAGATAATATTTGTTCTAAAAAGTATTTAAGACTATCATGATCCGTTTTTACCTTGAAGTGTCTTCCCATTAGGTAAGGTCACCATTTCTTAAGTGCATGTAGTATTGCCAACATTTCCTTCTCATAAATAGATTTGTGTAAATACTTTCCTTTGATTGGATGACTTTTGAAAGCAATGGTTCTTTCTTCTTGCATTAAAAAACCGCCAATTCCATTTCCCGAGGCATCACATTCCACAATAAAGGTTTTTGTGAAGTTTGGCATAGCTAAGACCGGTGCTTGGCACATTGTCTCTTTAAGATGTTCAAAGGCCGTTGTTGCTTCTGAAGTCCATGAAAATGCATCTTTCTTTAGTAATGTTGTTAGAGGTGCTGCTATTCTCCCATAATTCTTAACAAACTTACGATAATACCTTGTCAACCCGAGAAATCCTCGTAGATTCTTTATGGATGTGGGGATTTTCCATTCTTTAATGGCTTTAATTTTTGTAGGGTCTACCTTAACACCTTCAAGAGATACAATATGACCCAAATATTCCACCTCTTGTATTCCAAAGAAACATTTGGAGGTTTTTGCATATAATTGTTTCTACTCCAATAGTTTGAGCACCTAGTCAACATGTTGAACATGATCCTTCCAAGACTTATTGTAGATTAGTATATCACCAAAAAATACTAACACAAATTTTCTAAGGAAGGGTTTGAAAATGGAATTCATCAAACCTTGAAATGTAGAAGGTGCATTGGTAAGGCCAAAAGGCATGACCAAAAATTCATAATAACCCTCATAAGTTCTAAATGTTGTTTTTGGAATGTCTTTAGTCTTCATTCTGATTTGATGATATCGTGAATGAATATCCAACTTGGTGAAGTAAATTGATCCATGCAATTCATCCAATAATTCATCAATGACAGGAATGGGAACTTTATCTTTAATAGTGAGCTTGTTGAGCGCCCTATAATTTGGGCACATGCGCCATGATCCATCCTTCTTGTGAACCAATACCACTGGAGCAGAGAAAGAACTTTGACTAGGTTGAATTATACCAGCCTCTAGCATTTCTGCAACCATACGTTTAATTCACTCTTTTGGGAATAGGGATACCTATAATGCCCAATGTTTGTAGGAACACTTCTTGGAATCAAATGAATAACATGATCATGATCACGAATAGGTGGGAGGCCTTTGGGAGTCTCAAATACCTTGGAATGATTGTCCAAGGCTTTTTGGAGATCTAGAGAATTAGATGATTTCGATGTGGGAACCTCTAGTGAACATAATTGTGCAATTATGCCTCGTTGTTCTTTCTTTAGAAGCTTTTTCATTCCATTAGAGCTGATTATCTTTCCTGGTTTCCTTGCGATACCCCTTAATTCAACTTCCTTTCCTTCTGAAGAAAATTTCATGAAAATTAAAAGCTATTGTACCCAAGGATTTTAGCCATTGGATCCTAGTACAACATCGGCGCCACCCATTGGAATGGAAAGCATTGGGCTATTCAATACATATTCTCCCATGGATAGCTTGATATTATGGCACTTTCTTGAGCAATTTATGGTTCCTCCACTTGCAACCATCACTTGACACTTTGGTGCTAGATATAGAAAGAAATTCAATTCCTTGGATATATTACAATGAATAAAATTATGGGTATTGCCCGAATCAGTCAACATTATTACCTTTTTCTTCTTGATATGACCTTCTATCTTGATAGTTTTAGGAGTGGTAATTCTAGCCAATGCATTAAAATATATGGTCGGATTCATTTCTTCTTTCTCTAGGGTTTGTTCCTGGTGTATATCCTCTTCTTTTGATGTTTCTTGTTCCTTTTATTCCTCCTCTTCACAATCTATGTAAAATAATTTCTTCTCAGCACACTTATGACCTTTAGTGTATTTGCTATCACAACTGTAACAAAGTCCTTTCACTCTTTTTTCTTCCAATTTTTGCGGTGTCAACCTTGTAGGTTGTGGATGGCTAGGGGCAACAACACTTCCATCTTTATGATTGTGAGAGGTAGGCTTCCTTGTCGCCATAATTTTTCTTTCCATTTTTCTTGCCAACCTGAACGCCTTCTCCAATGAATCAGGTTCCCAAAGGTGAACCTCATGTTGGATGTTATCCTTTAAAGTCCCTAAGAACACGTCAATCCTATGCTCCTCTGGAATATCTTTTACCCTTATATTCAATATTTAGAAGTCCTCAATGTGCTCCATCATTGAATCCTTTTGTTTGATATTTATCAATTGGCTAAAAAAAGTGTTTTTTTTTGTATCCTCATAATATGCTATCATTTCATCCGTAAAAATAGCCCAAGTGGCAATTTGTTTACGTGAGCAAAGCCATCGATACCATACAAACTGATTTGGTTCCACATATAAAGTTGCAATGCGTACCTTTTGTGTGTTTTGGAAATTATGGAGATCATAAAATTGCTCCATCTGTAGTAGCCATGTCGCGGGATCCTTGCCATCAAACTTCCTCATATCGATTTTTGGAACATGGTGGTTCTTCGATCCAATGTTAGAGTCTATGAAATCATGATTAACATTTATTTTGTTCTCATCATGAGTTTCCTTTACTACCCTTTCGCCATTAGTAAGCATTTCTTGTAGAAATTTTGTCAAATCTGTCTTCAAATCTCCCATCTTAACTTCGACACCTTTCTTTAAGTCATCCATATTAGCTTCCACGCCATCCATCTTAGCTTCCATGCCATCCATCTTAGCTTTCACATCATTCATCCTAGCTTCTACGCTGTTCTTTAAACCATCCATCTTAGCTTCTACGCCTTTCTTTAAACCATCCATCTTAGCTTCCATGCCATACATCTTAGCTTCTACATATTTCTTTAAACCATCCATCTTAGCTTCTGTTACTTTTTGTGCGAGTGAAATTTGTTGAACTTGGGCTCATAATTTTGATATATCATGTTGCATTTCTTCCTCTTCTTCATGAGTCATGCTAGAGCTTTTAGGTTGCTTAGTAGGTATTTCCATTTTCTTTCTTCGGGGCATCAATTGCTGATCTTGATTTAAATAGGAATGCAACACATTACATATATAACTAGAAATATAGAGATGTAGTAGAAACAATACTTCATTTCATTAATGTAAAATACTGAAACATGCTTATAAACAGAAATGGAAATAAACTAGTTAGGGTGATGGTAGCTTATCTCTGAGAAGAGATGTGGCAGATACATGCCTCTGAACCTGTGTTACAATGAGGCTTAAAGGCCTATTTATTGTTGAGAAACAATGGAAAACCCTAAACATCCAAAAAACTAACCCTAGGAGACAAAATATCAAACTGTGGGTCCCGTTTGGGTAAATTGGTACATAAAATTCCCGGGGTCGTAACTTTGGCATACGATCTCCGTTTGATGCTCACAATAACTCGTTAGAAAGATCTATCTAAGGAATACAACTTTAGGATGAGAAACATCGGTCCATGGACCCATGTTGCTCCTAGTTTTCCCAAAAAACGTCATTTAGGGCCTCAAAACGGCTCTGGAAGTTCAGAACTCGAAAAACTGCTAAAAATATTAAACTGTGCTACTATTAAGGAAACTGAAAAACTGAAAGAGACCATTGTGGGGGTCCAAGTGGGATAGGGGGGTGGCCACCAACATCCACCTGGATCATTCCTCCCCCCTTAGGGAGAAATGGTCCCCATTGCATTAAGTTCCTCCATGAGACGAGGAAATGTTTGCTGAACTTGGTCCCTGGTGAGCTATTTTGCAACCTTTGATGTGTCCTGTAATGGTGGGAAGCATGGTCGATGGCAGTCCACATTGAACACTCAGTGCAAGTGAAGGAATGGGGGAATGCTGTGCTCTAAAGCATTGTTTCCCACAACCTTGGTAATGGTGGAAGGACCAAATCAGAGTGGTTTGAGATTCTGATGGACTCTTGTAAGGTGTTCTTTCTGCAAATGCAACTAGACTTTGTCGCCCACCTGAAACTTGTGTGGTACCTGATGCTGATCATGTCGCTGCTTGTACTTGGCATTTTCTAGAATGGAGCGGCGATATATTGGCCCGTTGGGTAAAGGTGATCTAGGAGTTAGATCGAATGAATGCTTGACCTGACAATGAAATGATATCCCTGTGGGTGAGGAGAAGATGTCCCTGTATTCTTTCATGACCGTATCCCTCTGCTGTTGCTGCTGTGTGGAGTAACCCTTCATGAGGGTCATGGATGTGGCGACGATATTCCCCTTAATTTAGGAGCGAATCAGGCAGAAAATGATTTTCCTAGTATGGGAGATGAGCTTGCTGCATTTATTAGCAGTGATCAAAGAGGTGGCAGTAGGTGGGGCTACCTCCGGTATCTAGTATAATGAATTACCCAAAGAAATAATAACAGCATGAGACCTTGACTCATACACATCATGTTGCCTCCATAAGTATGGTTGGCATAATAGTACATCACAAACATCAAGAGGTGCAACATCACACAATACCTCATCTATGAAGGGCTTGATGCTGTAGGGAAGGTGACACTGCTGGCAGATTCGAAGATCTCGTCCTTGGTGAAGCCATCCGATACTATATGGCTGCGGGTGTAGTGTAGTTGGTAGGCCCAACCACTTCATGACCTCTGCTGAAACGAGGTTCTTTTGGCTGCCACTGTCGACAATGAATTGCAGTGGCGAACCTTTCACCCACATCTGTGAGTGGAAAAGACGCTTCCCCTCCTCTGGATCTTCGGGCTCATTCTTCTGGACCTTGGTGATGGCAACAGTGGCACTGGGCTCTGCATAAATAATTTTCTTCCCTTTATTATTCCCCTTGTCGGGTTCTGACTCAGGGTCGAAACATGCATCTAATTCTGAAGCCTTCAACTCGGCCACCAACGACTGCTTGGTCTGACACTCACTTCTGTTATGAGTGGGGCTCTTATGGCACTCACACCACTTTCCTATGTCCTTATTCGCCTTCATGGTGTTGTTCTTTTCTTGTGGCTTCGACGGGTTGTATTGGGTCACCTTGCCTTGGCTTTGTCCTTTGTTCTTCAGATTCGCAGATCCAAAGTCTCGCTTCTTTTGTTTAATCTTCTGCTCGATATTGACAATATATCGATATGTCGTGCCGAGCGAGGAGATGTTCAGGAACTCCATCTCCTCCTGGATGTACCTGTGTAGGAAGCCACAGTATTTGAGTACCAAATACAGCTCAAAATCCTTGATACCCAACTTTGTGCAAAGGGTATGAAAAATATTTGTGAACTCTGGCACATCTTGGTCCCTTCCTTGCCGCAACGTGGTCCACTTTATGTATTTATCCTCATATATTTTGACAGGGTAGTACTTCTCCTTGATGGCATAATGAAATGAATTCCATGTGGGTGTGGCTGAAAATAGTGAGCCCGTACTTTCATCCTTCTACTCATACTAGGTTTCCCACCAGTCCTTGACGTGGGGGGCTTCTTTGAGAAGAGCGAATGTAATATTTTCTCGGCTGGAAAAATCATAAACAGAAAAATACCCTTCTAGAATATTTAACCATTTATCTATGCCATATGCATCTATCTAACCCTTGAATATGGGGATTTCAAAGTTAACTTGTACCTTAAAAGGTGTGGCATTTCCAGAGTAGCTGTTGGAAGCCGACACGTCGCCCTTGGGTAGCCGCTAAAGGATTTGGGAAAAGTTTTCCATCATCGGTTCCTTTGTCGCTCAAGGGCTTCTTCGAGCAAGATTTTGATAGGATCTCTTGCCCCCTCGTCTTTGTTTTCATCTGCCATGGGAGGCTGTCGGGATTTGCGAGGCTAGTCTTGCAAAGGTTCGACCAGTTCAAGCCCTAGCTCCTTATATACAAACCTCATTGGGGACATGCACAGAAAAACAGAGAAAGAGCAGACCGCTCTGATAACACTGATCCAAATTTAAACAGGAATGCAGCAAATTACAGATATAACCAGAAATATAGAGATGCAATAGAAATTATACTTCATTTCATTAATGTAAAATACTGAAATATGCTTACAAACAACAATGGAAGTAAACCAGCTAGGGCAATGGTAGCTTATCCCTGAGAAGAGATGTGGTGGCTACATGCCTCTGAAATGTGTTACAATGAGGCTCGAAGGCCTATTTGTTGTTGAGAAACAATGGAAAACCATAAACATCCAAAAACCTAACCCTAGGAGATGAAACACCAAACTATGGGCCTCGTTTGGGTAAATTGGTAAATCAACTTCTCGGGGTCGTAAGTTTGGCATATGATCTCCATTTGATGTGCACAATACCTCGCTAGAAGGATCTATCCGAGGACTACAACATTGGATCCATGTTGCTCCCAGTTTCCCAAAAAACATCGTTTAGGGCCTCAAAAGGGCTCCGGAAGTCCAGGACCCGAAAAACTGCTAAAAATAGTAAACTGTGCTACAATTAAGGAAACTGAAAAACTGAAAGAGAAAGTTGTGGGGGTCCAAGTGGGGTAGGTGGGTGGCCACCAACATCCACCTGAATCAATTACTGATAATAATTCTTCACTATGCCCTTTGAATTCCTTCAAACTAATTTTTCAAACCAAACTTATGCAAAAATTAAAAAAAACTATACACCTTTTTTCACTTTGTAAGAGCTCGATATTGAAACGACTGTAACTCTGTAATTTCGGATCTCCAAGGTATGAAATTGTGACATACAATATCCCTCTATGCCCTCGTCACAATTGTTGTTCCTTCACTGCTGTTCCCTTAGTTGCAGCCGTTGTTATCCTTTTTGTCACAGCTCGCTGTTCCCTTTGGTCGGAGATGCCGTTCCCTTTGGACACGGTCATTGTTCACTTAAGTCATAATTGTTGTTCCCTCTTGATTGTTATTTTATTAGTTATAACCAGTTTTGTGTGAAAATTATTTCTATTTTGAAACACTTTTCTGATATCACAGTGACACAATTATGTCGTTCCAATGATTACCATAAGAGAATATTTTATTTTCCTTTTCAACTTCATAAAAGATTTAATTATGCTGATATTCTAAGTACATAAATTGTTCATAATATATCTCTTCAATTACCACCAAAGGAGTTTCTTTTTCTTCCTTATAATCTTGTGATCTCCTTAACAAATAAATTTTTGGGAAGAAAATAACAAACTAAAAGGATAATTATTACAATACTTTTTATGCCATCCCTAACTCTTAAGGAGTTGATGTGCCACCCCATTCACTAATCTCTTATCATAACAACATGAGAAAACTACTAATAAATCAAATTAAAACAAGAAAATTTTACCAAAAGGATAGGAGGTCTCGTTACGAGCCGACCTACCATGATCATAGGAATTAATAAGGTGACATTACCATTCTAGTCACCAAGCCTGGATAATGGCCTTTGAAACTTTAGTTGATGAAAATAGGTCTCATCATGAGTTGGCTTGTTCATCTCATTTGTTGATCAATGGTTGTCATTGATGTCAACCCAGGCAGCACAAAGGGCTACCCTGATCTTGCATGGGCATTTTAACTTGAAAGTTACTCTATTATGAGTCAAGGATATTCTATATGGATTCTACTCATCGAGATGTTTCTGTTGATATATGGCACGCCATGTAATTCTTCACGGTTTGAGAGATATTCATGTTTTGAAGCTAGTAACCCCAGTTAGTGCACTAAATCCCTATGGGGTTGTGGCATGGCACTCATAATTGGTTGTGGTCATTCAATAGTCAATAATTCATAATGTTTTTTTTCTCCTAAAATCCCTCCAACGTTCACTTGTTGAGGATCCCCTCAACTCAAGACATTTATATAAATAGTGACCCTCATATCTTCCTCTAGTAGGGATTTTGTGGCTTCAAAAAGGTCATCGTGAAATTTTCACTATAACTTGTTTTATGCGAAGTGTAAGAGGATGGAATTAAAACCCATTTGATCCGAAATTTTGATGAATCACGTGACCAAATTTCAGATCTTGGTTCACTACATTTTCAGAGATATGATCTAAGGAAGTTAGGGTGTTGGCAGGATCTCGAATTCCATGTAAAACAGTGGACGTGGGGAAATTGTCATAAATTTCTCTCTGAGCATTGGATTCAAATTTCATAAATATTAACAAAAATAGGACGTACTATAGTTTTTTAAGTAGCATTTTCAGGGTCGAAGGTCACAACAGTGACACGTGGAACTTCTTACAAGTTCGCTCTACTGAACTAGTCTATAATCAGGACATTGTGGGAGATAAGGTATAACTATTTATTTAAGAATCCAAAATTGATAAGACCTTTGGGGTTGGAAAGAGAAATGCAAGGGCTACCACAGGGAGAAATTTCAGACCCTGGAGATCCAAAATTACATAGATACAATAGATTCAATGTAGAGCTCCTAGAAGGCAAGAAAAAGCATGCATTCAAGGATCATTACAGTAAGAACCACACGTCAACAGTCAGGGTAAGTCTCCTATAACAAGGTATGCATGATTAGTGTTTACATATGAAATATGAGTATCATATCCGACATATGTTTTTGTAGGACAATGTAAGTACATACATGGTCTCGGTTATATCTCTATGTCTCTATATGTCACAGTTGGTTGTGATACCACATTTCGGATGTCTTATTCTTGGTACTACACATTTGATGCTACACCAAGTCTGCTAAATCTGTATGATGTTGTAAGTTCATGTTACTTGTCTTGTCGTAGTTGATAGAATGGTCTCTGTTGTTGTACTTAGAACTTGGTCCATCACAAGTCTAGGGCGTATCATCAATTTTTATTATATATATCTTTAGGTCAATTTTGGATATAATCTTGCATAGAGTCTAGGCCTATATCAAAAGTGGGAGTCTTTTTCTATTGCTGCAACAAGGCAACAACAAAAGTGAAAAGCACACTTTAGGCATGCATTGTATTTTTAATCTGTATCTATTCATTATTACGCACTTACATGTGTTTTGCAGGTAGAGGTATGTTGAAGGGTATTTTGTTTTGTTTTGGGATTGCTTTCACCATGAAAATTTTGCATGCAGGTAGAAGAAGATTCGAGTACAACTTCAAGCAAGAATTCAAGAGTAGAAGTATCAAATCAAAGGAAGCATTGTAGCTGGACATCCTTTGAAGACATGACATACATCCGTATATTGTGAAGAAGTGTCAAGGCCAAGAGTTATTGTTGTAAAGTTGTAAATGAGTCATTTGTAAAAGTGTCATCATTGGAAAAGTCATTACTGTAAAAGAGTAAATCTTCCTAGAGTTGAAAAGGCATTATTGGGAGATATAGGAGTCTCTGCTGGGATGATGTCATGGTTGGGTTGCAGGTCATAGTGTGATTGGGTGTTCGGTCAAAATTATTGTAAATCATATTGTATCGTGATCCTTGGAATGGAAACCACACTCTTGTCTCATTTCAATCATTATAGGGTGGCAGGGAGGTGCTAGGCCAGTGCATGAAGTCACCTACAGGTTGGAGCCTGTGAACACTTCAGGGTGGTAGGTTGGTCTAGGATGTTGGGGCATCCATTCAATTGACTACTGAAGAAACCAGGGTGTTGGAGCGTCCTTCGAGTGGGAGCTGGAGAATAATTCTTTTCTAGAACTGTAGGAAGTTGTTGCTTTCATTTCAGTTGGGGCTAAAGATTAAAGAATTAATTAGAAAAGCATTCGGTGGTTTTTGACCTCGAGGGGGTTTTCCACCTAAAATTCTTGTGTCTATTGTATTGTTTTATTTACTATTATTACTTCATAAAAATTAATAATAATTGAATATTAACTAATTCTCTGAAAATATATAAAAGCGTTAATTTCTAAGGAATACTGATTCAACCCCCTCTCAGCATTTCCAACAATTGGTATCAAAACTTGGTTCCTTCAATAACAGTGTAACAACTAGAAGGAGATCATGGAGTATACTAAGAATAGAGTTCCTTTGTTCAATGGAAATAACTATGCTCTTTGGAGTGGAAGAATGTAGGCTCATTTGCTGGCACAAGGATACGAAGTATGGGAAGTCATTGACAAAGGCTTCACACCGACCCAAGATGAAAAAGGTAAGAAAAATATGGTATATGATGTAAAGGCTAAATATCTTATTATCAGTGGGCTTATCGAATCTGTTTATCTTAAGGTGTTGAGTTGCAAAACTGCTAAAGAGGTATGGGGCAAGCTTGAAAATATATATGCAGGTGACTCAAAGGTGAAAGAAGCAAAGCTTCAAATTTTTAGGGAAAAATTTGAGCAACTCAAAATGAGGGAAGATGAAGATATTGCTGCATACTTTCAGCGTGTTGATGAAACAACAAATACATTGGAAGGTTTGGAAGAACTTGTTGAAATGAAAATTATTTTCCGAAAGATCCTCAGAACCTTGCCAACAAGATTTAACCCTAAGGTATCTGTCTTGGAAGATAGATCGAATATGACAAATCTCAGCATAGAATTGTATGGAATTCTTACGACATATGAAATGAAGATTGGAGAAGAGGATGGCACATCTCACTTAGAAACGACATTTTCTGCATCGAAGAAGAATAGTAAGGACAAGCAGACTCCAAAAGAAAAAACTTGCAATTGTAAGGATGAGGAAAAGGAAGAAGATGAAGAAGAATTATTAGATAAAGAGTTTGCCTACTTCACATGGAAAATGAGAAAAGGTACGGGAAAATTTAAAGGTAAACTTCCATTAATATGTTTTGATTGTGGTGAGGTTGGGCATTCTGCAACCAAGTGTCCTCACAAAAATGAGGTTGTTACGAAAGGAAAGAAAAGTCCTAGGAAGTTCAACAAACAAGGCAAGAAGAAATGGTTTAAGAAAAGTTTCTTCTCCAAAGAAGATAGCTCCTCATCCGAAGAAGACAGTGATAACGAAGAAGAATTCAACGAAAGAGTATTGTTTATGGCTAAACATAATAATTAAGAGGCACCCAACAAAGGAGACGAAGAAGAAGAAATGGATGAGGTTGAATTTCAAAACGAAGTAATCAAGGTTATCAAAGAGCTCAAGGCCGAGAAGAAGCACGTCGACACTCTTGAAGATGAATTAAAGACAAAAAGGGCATAGGTCCTAAATCTTAAAATCAAGGTTGAAGAATACAAACGAATTGAAGAATCAATCAGGAAATAATTAAAGGAAAGCAACAAGGAAAGAGAAGCATTGGAAGATGAAATTGTTTCTTTACAAAAGGAAGTAAAAAATGGATAAGCTCTTCAAAACTATGCCAACAACTCAAAGACTTTGGATGAACTCATCAGCAACCAGTGATCATGAAGCGATAAGACCGGTCTTCGTTAGAAAGAAAAATTTGAAAATGAGTCAAGTCCTTCTATGACAACTAAAGAATATGGATATGCAAAATTTACCAAGCAGGTAGATCTCCCAACTAGATTAAGAGATCAAGATTCACAGGAAGAACCTTGGAAAACAATTCCTCGAAGAAGATTTCCTCCCAAGTATCAACCTATCTTTTATGGTCATTGTTATTCATGTGGAAAGTTTGGACATATGGGTAGGGATTGTGAAGTTTTTGAAAGGTACAATCATTATGTGCAAAACCCTAGAAGCAAGTTTGCAGGATCACGAGACAAGTTCCACGATGATTTTGTTAGAAGAGAATACACGCTAGATGGGCCAAACATTGAATGTTTCAAATGCCATAACTATGGCCATAGAGCTCATAATTGCAGATATAAGATGGAATCACCTATGGATAACATTGAATGCTTCAAGTGTCATAACTATGGGAACATGGCTCGAGATTGTAGGAATAAGAAGGTATGGAAAAGGAAACAGGTACAAGAAGACAAAGCAGATAACAAGGTTTCAACAGTTATGCTTTTAGAATTTGTAAAAGCAAAAGGTATTGAAGAATTAACAATTGCTTCAGATAATGACTCAATTCAAGATGGCTCGTTAGGTGACTCACTATTTTGAAGAATCTGGCTTGTTGACTCTTTAATGTTTGCAGAGGAGGAGTCTATGCAACATTATATGGCACAAGTATATGATTGATAGGAAGGTAGTTTGAACAAGATGGCAGTTTCATTACAGGTTTAGGGGGAGAAAAACAGTTGAAGGATTACAGGTTACCAGGAACAAGGCAAGATTAGTCTACAAAGGATATGCACAAGTTTAAGGAATTGATTTTGAACAAACATTTGCTCCCATTGCCAGAATGGAAGTTATTAGGATGTTTCTCGCTTATGTTTGCTCGAGAAAAATCAAGGTCTACCAAATGGATGTTAAGTTAGATTTTCTAAATGGTGAATTGGAGGAAGAAGTTTACATTGAACAACCTGAAGGTTTTCTACTCTCTGACAAAGAAGACTACATCTACAGATTAAATAGGGTTCTATATGGTCTCAAGCAAGCTCCTAGGGCTTGGTATGCTCATCTTGAAAAATATCTACATCAATAGGGATTCAAGAAAGGAAGCACTGACAACAATATTGATGTGAAAGTGGATCGAGATAACCTAACAATTATCGAAGTATATGTGGTTGATATAATATTTGGAAGTAGTGATGATAGATTAAGTAAAGAATTTGCCACAAAAATGAAAAGTGAGTTTGAAATGTCTATGATTGGGGAACTAAAATAATTTTTAGGGCTTTATATTTCTTAGCGTGATAAAGGAATATTCATATATCAAACCAAGTACATCAAATAAATGCTCAAGAAATTCTAGATGGAAGATTGCAAGCTAGTCCTTACCCCCATGGTAACATGTTGCAAGTTAAGCTTAGAAAATTCGTCAAAGAATGTGGACCAAAGGTTGTATAGATCCATGATTGGTAGTCTCCTATACGTGACAGCCTCTTAGCCTAATGTGATGCAGGCAGTCAGACAAGTAGCAAGATTCCAAGCAGCACCAAAAGAATCTCATATTATTGCCGTCAAAATAATTCTACGATATCTTAAGGGCACAATGGAATATGGTCTATGGTATCCCAAAGGAAATGATCTAGTTATCCAAGCTTATACAGATGCAGATTGGGCAGGAAGTGTTGATGTTTGTAAGAGTACCAGTGGAGAAGTGTTATACCTAGGTGGTTTCCTTGTCTCATGGTTAAGTAAAAAGCAATCTTCAATCTTGTTATCCACAGCGGAAGCAGAATACATCGTGACAACAACTTGTTGTACTCAAGTTCTCTGGATGAAGAAAACCTTGCAAGATCTTCAAGTGAAGTTTGATGAGCCTATTCCCATATTTTGCGATAGCACCAGTTCCATCAGTATCTCCAAAAATCTTATGATGCATTCCAAAACAAAGCACTTTCCAATCAAATATCATTTCGTTAGAGAGAACGTCGCCGAAAAGAATATCAAGCTTGAATATGTTGGCACAAAGGAACAAATTTATGACATATTTAAAAAACCATTACCTCGTGAAGCATTTGAGTATCTTCACCAAAAGCTTGGGATTCTCCCAAGTTCTCATTAGAATCTTTCTCTTATATAACTAAGTAGAAAGGGGGAGTGGAGGTGTGTACAGGTCCGTAGGATGACAGTTTGTCAGGGGGAGTTACCCTTTTCCATTGATGACAAAGCGGGAGAGAAGGCAGTAGGAATAGGTGTCATGATCACAGGGGGAGTACTTGTGTTGCCATCAATGCCAAATGGGGATATTGTTGATGAATGGTTGTCATTGGTGTCAACCCAAGTAGCACCAAGGGATACCCCGATCTTGCATGGGCATAAAATGGTTCTTACTGTGGATTCTCCGGTGACTAAGTCAAAAATAATAAACCACAGAGGTCTTAAATCCAGAAATTACTCTATTCTAAGTCAAGGATCTTCTATATGGATTGTACGCTTCAACATGTTTCCTTTGATATATGGCACACCAAGTAATTCTTCATGGTTTGAGAGGTATTTGTGTTTGAAGTTAGTAACCCCAGTTTGTGGGCTAAAACTCTATGGGGTTGTGGTATGGTACTCATAATTGGTTGTGGTCATTGAATAGTAAATAATTAATATATATTTTTTTTTCTCCTAAAATCCCTCCAACGTTCACTTGTTGAGGACCCTCTCAACTCAAGACATTCATATAAATAGTGACTCTCATATCCTCCTCTAGTAGGGATTTTGTGGCTTCAGACAGGTCATTGTGGAATTTTCACTCTAACTCTTTTTATTTGAAGCTTTAGAAGTGATAATTAAAACCAATTTTCACCAAAATATTGATGAACCTCATGACTGAATTTCAAATATTGGTTCACTATATTTTAAGAGATATGATTTGATGAAGTTAGGGTTTTTGTAGGCTCTTGAATTCCATGTCAAACAAGTGACGTTGGGAAAATCGTCATAACTTTCTCTCTCAGAATTGGATTCAAATTTCATAAATCCTCACAAAAATATAATAGACTGTAGTTTTCTGAGTAGTGTTTCAAGGGATGAAGGTCGCAACAATGACACGTGGCACTTCGTACAAGTTCACTCTACTGAACCAGTCTATAATCAGGTCATTGTGGACGAATGGGCATAACTATTTGTTGAAGAATCCAATCTTGATCAGACTTATGGGGTTGGAAAGAGGACTTAGAGGGATACCATAGAGTGAAATTTCAGACCTTGGAGATCCAAAATTATATAGATACGGCAAATTCAATATCGGGCTCCTAGAAGCAAAGAAAAAACATGCATTCAAGGATCATTGCAGTAAGAACCACACATCAATAGTTGAAAATAAGTCTACTATAGGAAGGTATGTATGATTAGTGTTTACATTTGAAATATGAGTATCATCTCTGACATATGTTTTTGCAGGACAACGTAAGTACATAGATGGTCTCGGTTATATATCTATGTCTCTATATGTCACAATTAGTTTTGATACCACATTTTAGATTACCTATCCTTGATACTACACATTTGATGCTACATCAAGTCTAATAAATCTATATGATGTTGTAATTTCATGTTACTTGTCTTGTCATAGTTTATAGAATGGTCTCTGTTGCTGTACTTAGAACTTGGTCCATCACAAGTCTAGGGTCTGTCATCAGTGTTTATTGTATATATCTTTAGGTCAGTTTTGGATATAGTCTTGCATAGAGTCCAAGCCTATATCAAGAATGGGAGTCTTTGTCTAATGCTGCAAAAAGTCAACAAAAAAAGTGACAAGCACACTTCATGTACACATTGTAATTTTAATTTGTATTTATTCATTATTATGAACTTACATGTGTTTTGCAGGCATAGGTAAGTTGAAGCGTATTTTGTTTTGTTTTGGGATTGGTTTCGCCGGGAAAATTTTGCATGCAGGTAGAAGAAGATTCAAGTACAAATTCAAGTAAGAATTAAAGAGTAGAAGTATCAGATCAAAGGAATCATTGTAGCGGGACATCCTTTGAAGACATGACATCCATCCGTATATTGTGAAGAAGTGTCAAGGCCAAGAGTCATCGTTGTAAAGTTGTAAAATAGTCATTTGTAAAAGTGTCATCATTGGAAGAGTCATTACTGTAATATAGTCAATATGCCTAGAGTCGAAAAGGCATTATTGGGAGGTATAGGAGTCTCTGTCGGGTTGCAGGTCATAGTGTGATTGGGTGTTCGGTCAAAAATCATTGTAAATCATGTTGTATCATGGATCGTTGTCCCTAGTATGGGAATCCACACTTTTGTCTCATTTCAATCATTATAGGGTGGCACAGAGGTGCATGAAGTTGCTTACAAGTTGGAGCCTGTGAACACTTTAGTGTGGTAGATGGTCTAGGATGTTGGGGCATCCGTTCAGTTGAATACTGAAGAAACCAGGGCGTTGGGGCATCCTTCCAGTGGGAGATGGAGAAGAATTCTTTTCTATAATTGTAGGTTGTTTCTTTCATTTTAGTTGGGGCTGGAGATTAAAGAATTTATTAGAAAAGAATTCGGTGGTTTTTAACCCGGAGGGGGTTTTCCACCTAAAATTCTTGTGTCTACTATGTTCTTTTATTTACTGTTATTACTGCATAAACATTAATAATAATTGAAGATTAATTAATGCTCTGAAAATATTTAAGAGTTCTAATTGCTAAGGAATACTGATTCACCCCCCCTCTTAGTATTTCCAACATCATTAAGATATGGTGAATGGCATTGTTACTAGCCGGTCACCACGCCAGAACAATGGCCCTTTGGAAATAATCAACAAAATTAAGTTACAAATTCTTTTTAGTAGAATGGGATACTGGCATATCAACAAGGTAAAAGGAAACCTTGTCGAGGCTATGGACGCCTGCTCGCAGGCCATTCCTATGGCATTGGAGTATATTTGAAATCACCTTATAAACACCTTGCCATTTTGTCTTCCCTTTTCAATAATAAAGAAGGATAACTAGACCATTAGGGAAATTTATTACATTAGGAAGGTGGTAATGTCGAATATGTGTGAACAATAATATATTCTAATATATTGGGAATGCAATTCTAAAAAGTTTCCAAGTCTATCTTTAACTCCTTTTTCTCTAACAATAATCTTTTGGTGTGAATCCGTTTTAACCATGATCATAGCTTTAATTCTATCCACATGTTTCGGTTCTCTTGAATATTTAATCGTGCTAGCGCATCGCAACATTCGATGTACCCTATCATAACGTCACATGTCTCCATTTCCATCTTTATGTTTTGACGGTCATCCATTATGGTGATTAATTTGTTCCTATCTGGTTAATTATTTCAGCCATCCACCACATGAATGAAGGTCGTGGTCGACCTATAAAATTATTGGAGGGGGGGTGAATAACCACACATATGATAAGACGTTTAATTTATTATAGTAACTCTGTTTTGCATGTGTTAACTCTTGCATTCATTTACTACCACATATATGATAAGGCGTCTAATATATTGCGGTAACTTTGTTCTGCATATGTTAACTCTTGTATTCATGTACTTGTAATTGTTGAACGTCATTACTCCTTGCACTTGTTACCTACTAAACTCTGTTTAATGCAGCTCTAGATCACTCACTAAGAAATAGTTGAGATGGGTGGTCATTCAATTCACAGCGAACCAACCCAATTGAGAGTTTCCAAACAGGTACGTAGTATTTTGGAGCGAGTAGGCTAGACATAATATTTTTCCATTTGTAGGGATTTGACAATGTGATTTCTCTGGAATTCAGACAAAATTTGAGGAATGGGATAACCACAGTTAAAGGCAGGCAAGTGCAGGTTAATGAAACAATTCTATTGGAAGTTATAGGCTTTCCTATGGAAGGCGAAAAGTGGCTTGACAAATACGCCCCGTTGGAGAGCACAACATTGTTGTTCACAGACCTCATTGAAGAGTTGATTAATAAAGGCAAAGGGTATAACCCTGCTTCATTTCCAAAACCATGGAAGGAATTGGTAGGGGTTGTGCAAAGATATATCACTTGCAACAGTTGATACGACATGGTTAGACCTCGACACCTAAAGTTGATGGCAGTACTAAAGCAAAATGTAACTCTAAAATTACCTTACTTTTTGAATGAAATTCTACATGAGACTGTTGGAATATTTAAAAAGTCCAAAGACCAAGCTTCGGTGGTAAGCCACCATAGTCTCATAAAACTAATAGTTGTTAGAGAACTGAGCCGAGTGCTCCTAAGTTGGGAAGAATTTGTAGGAAACTATAAGGTCCCACTGGAAATTGGAATACCTATTGTAGAAGCTGAGTGACCGGTGGAGAATGAGGAGGCCAACATGGCAGGGGAAGAAAATACATAGGAACAGGCCTAGAATTTAGCTCCACAATATCTAACCAGGGTAGTAAAGAGAGAAACTTCCCTTCTAGTCTCTTTACCTACTAAATGAAGAAGGTTGTCCAGACTAACCAAAACAATGAGTCCCATGGATCTCATTGTACAACCAATGGAAGAAAGTGAATCCTAGAGACTTCCTAACATATAGGAAACTCATTATTAAGGTCCCCCCCCAAGCACATGAAATGGAAATATCCCAAGTATTGAAAGGATTAGGAACCTTTTTAAGTTCTGTAAATTTCGAGGAAGCCGCAAGTTGTTTGGAAAATCCACCAGAATAAACCCTGTTGCCCATTTCTCCTATTTCTCATTCTAATTCAGTAACTACTATCATTCTGGAGCCCTCGGGAGACCCTGAAGATACCCCTCTTCAAGAAGAAACAACTCTACAATCTACTGCGGGATAGAGGATTGATGTTGATTTTTCTACTACACCCCAAACTGATGAAGGCTTTACAAAACATGTAACTATTACCTCATTTGATGCAGTAGTCACTGAAAGGCGTGAGGTTATTTATACTGCTCCCTCTTCTTCAGACGTCCAGACCAAAAAGCTTCTTGGAAAAAGAAGAAGGAAAATTAGTCATGAAGCAGAGTTGTTAAAAAGAGAAAATAGGAAATTGCAAAGAAAAATGTAGCAGCTTAGGAAGTGGTTCAGAAACAACAAGGCTTAGAGGTACCACAAAGAAAAGAAAGAAACCTGAAAAATTGAGACTCAAACCAAAAACCTTGTTGCCTCCATAGAGATTCTTGTTGTTACTATAGGGACACATACTGACCTAGATGTATTAAGCATTAATATGATGACTGTTGAGGTGAGTACTCAAACATAATTATCAATTTTTATTGATAGAAGCACACAAACAGAGCTTATACCTCCTTACACTCCTCTAATTGTAGATGATACAATTTAGATTTTAAATAAGAAGCTAGAAGAACAACATGAAACTTTGACACGATATCAAAGAGAGGTGGTGCCCCAAAGGGAGCATTAGGAATTGTTGCAGAAATACAAAGCATTGATGATCACTGAAGATGAAACCTATGCTAAATTAAGAGTAGCAGAAAAGAGGGTGAATATTGTAACACGTTAGCTTGAAAAATCCCAAGAATAGAGAAAGGAAGTCTGTTCTATCTACTATGATGTCCTGTGTTGTAGATGTCCAACCAAAAAATATGCTCTATTTTTGTTGGAACGATATAGTTTTCTCAAGATCAAGGTTATCCAGTCCGACCAGCCTTATGAATTCAACAATGTTTATGATTTTGTTAGTTCTTTCCATCAAGAAGATGATAACACAAAGTATTTCTTGTGTGAATTGTATATGCACAATTTCTTTCTGGAGGAACAAATAGACAAAAAACCCATTCCTTTCATTGGAGATGTACAATTAATTAGAGGAAATTTCAGCTTCAAAGTGGCCTTTTAATTAAAAATAATAAAATAATAATTAAAATAATAAAATAAGAGTTATGAATTTTGGAGGGAAAAGAAGAAAACTAATTTTTTTAATTGTATTTTTGACTTATCTCCTTATAGTTCTACTCAAATTTCAATTGTAGACACTTTTTGGATGTTGAATTAAATTCCGCATCCAACAAGTACCCATGATGCATACTTTTGAGAAGACCCACATTGATAAAAATTGTAGATACTTAAAAAAAACGTGTTAAACACACATTTTTAATGTATCTACAATTTTTATTAATGTGGGTATTCTCAAAAGAAGGCATGATGGGTACTCATTGGATGCATAATTTAATTCTGCATCTAACGAGTGTCTAGACTTGAAATTTGAGTAAACATTTAAGGAGATAAGTAAAAAAAAAAAACAATTTTCTTCTTTTCCCTCCAAAATTTTTACATGTACCTCTTTTTAAATTTAAAGTATTTTGGTTGGTTTACATATTATTGTTATAGACATTTTTGGGCACTGCAACCCCAAGCATAAAATGTCCATAAACCAAGGGATCCTAAGTCCCTAAAAGTGTTGTTCTAACCCCTAAAGGAACAAGGTCAACTGATTACAACTTCTCCAAGAAGTTCTCCATGAAAAACTGCTCAGAATTAGTCAAAACAGGATCATTTCAGCTGCTCCATAGGCAAAGTGTGTTGCATCTCACCTAAACACACTGTGTGGGTGCGTTGCATTTCAAAAATCCCTTCTATGGGGTGCGATGGGTGAGAAATGACAAATGGCAGTGTCATTCCGCGAGGTGGAGAGGCAATGGAAGCTTCCAGAAACTTCTCCTGTGACACTTGCCTCTCTGAATTCGACCAAGGATGAGTAAGAGATCATCAATCTCCAAGTGGAAGCAAGAACTATCAGAGGGAAGACACTAATCAAGTCACAAGCTGACTCATCTCCCTTACAGATATCTATATATGGATCCCTCATCCCAGAGATCCAGAGGCTGGAATTTTGCATATTGTAAGGAATTGCTGTTGGTTTCTTGAGACAAACATCAGATTGTTGGGTGATCTAAGCTTTGTATGAGGTGAAGAGGGGCTTCCTTGCTGAGAGGATGATGCTGGGTTAGAACAACTGGTTGTAACTCCCCTTGGCTCTTTCTTGTTTATCAATAAAAGCTATTCAAGGTTTCCTCCATACTCTTGTGTCATTTATATTTGCTGCATTTGTATGGTCAATTTACATCTGATCCTAGATTGTTTATGATTATAGATCCATGTTCTTGTATAGTGCTATGCTACTGTGATCTTACAGGTACTCTGTGAAGCTGGGCATGCAAGGGAACAAGTAGCGAAAGACTATCAAGGAAGAGAGGAATCGAACCAGGAGATTAGCGCAAGACAGAGGTTGGTCTTCTATGTTCTTCTCTATCTATACTTCATAAAGGAAAAACGAAAGTAGCTTTACTTTTTTTGTTTCTAAGGCAGCTGTCACACCTTAGTGGGATAAGCAGTTCTGAGTAGACACTTTTCCCTGTAACAAAATGGCGACCATACTGGGGAGCAAATTAGTTTGTTTGTTTATCTTCCTTGTTGTCTATTTCATAAACTTACAGACAGAGTCTGAAGTCGTGCCAGGTAGCATTCGAACTGCATTTGCTATGCAAATGCAAAGTAGATAAATGCCGCTTCAGTCAATCTCCGGGATTTGTTTATGATTTAAACAACTGATTCACAAACTCTCTGACTGCCCTTGTGATAGCTCTTAGATCCTCCTTAGATCTACCCCTGATTGTTGCATTACTGATTACCATTTGCTCGGCCAAAACCCATGAACTGAACTGCAAACTGTGACCCGGAACCCAAGCAAAGTCTCGTTTCTGGCCCAGCGCAGGTACTATTCTGAGAATCTGAAATTCAGCGCACTTCCCGAGTGGCGTTGCATTTCAAATTCCCTGTGTTACAGGTGCGCTGATCAGACTAGGCATTGTTCAGTTTTGGTTTATGTGATTCATTCTTTCCAGTTCTATTCATGAATTTTGCTGCCTGTGATCAGTGTATCTCTGTTTGAAACCCCTTTTCCTTGCTGTTATTCCACCTCCTTTGTACAAAAGAACTGTAAATGTTTTTGTGTGTTTGTTGAGTCATTTTCAGTTCTCCTTTGCAAAAGTAGCGTAATCGTACTGTCGTCCTTTGATTTGAAAGTGTCGCAAGTGTCGTTTTCAATCATAGGAAAGAGTTTGATTGCTGTTGATAGTCGGTTATCCTGTTACTATTGTTTTTGGTCTGAATTTGTAAGTTTTCTAGTGTCGAAAACAAGTATTCATTTCAAAATCGTAAGGTGTTGTGATTGCCTCTATTTTTGATTTCGAAAAGAAACTTGTTGATAATTGTCGCTTGAAAAGAAATTCAGATTTGTGCATCAACTTTCTTTTTATCATTCATATACTAAGAAAGTCGAAAACAAATACATGCATGTGCATTTGCATTTAGACAGTCTGATTGGTTTGATTTAGGAAAGTGCATTTAGAGTGTGCTCTTTGCTCTTTGTGAAAGGATTCTGTCTTTCTTTCCTTAGTAGCTAGGATTTTCATTGCACAAAGAAGATAAAAAGATTGTTTATCATCTTAGATTGCATTTTAGGAATTATACTACATCTCGTGGTGAACTTGAAAGGCAAACTTCATAAATAAGATCAACTATAAAATAAATTCAATGAATCTAACAACGCTTTGGAACCTAACGCACAACATTTAGAAGTCTAGGCTAGAGACGTATTCCGGCGTCATAAAGCCTGGTAACTGTTGTTCTCACTGATGGTTGGGTGATTCCTCCACTTTGAGACGATAAGTACCAGTACGGACTTGTGCTCCCACGTACTGTCGAGTATATTTTGGGATACCACAATAGGCTTAATCCTTTATCCATACGAAGCCGTGTCTGCTGCCCTATCGATCGCAATGCACTGAACACAACATTCGGGAAGATTGACTGCCATACCGTAAAAAGTATTCTGCAGTTTTGTGATTGGTTTGGTAATCCCTCTACCTAGATTTCTAGAGCAGTCCCTTTCGTTCCTTTTCAGACTCTTTAACGGAAAAGGTCCATCTGAGCACTTGTCACTTCAGGCTCATTAAAAATCGAAGGCGACTAGAGTCATCTTTTTTTTTTTCTCGACTCTTAAAAATTGAAAAAACAAGTTGTGTCAAAGCGTCTAAAATTTATTTTAAACGGAATATTCATCACCCTTTCCTACGTTGATCTTGGGTTGAGAAAATGGAATCCACCAACCAAGGAATTCCCCTTGGAGGAAATCCTAGTCTCTTCTCCTCTTGGGGAGATGTTGGTGCACCCCATATGGCCACATTGTTGCTTCCAGGACTGACAGTCGGCTTGCCTGTATGGCTCTTCTCAACCTCTGTCGTTCAGAACACCGCAATTCCTGAACAATCGAGTCAGCAACTAGACGATTCCAGAGTTACCCACCAACCTTCTACTTCCTCCAATTCTTCCTCTCCTCCTTCCTCTTCGCTTGATGGGGCCAGTAAAGCCAAAAATCAAGTACCTGAGAAGAAGAAGGAAAAGAAGAAGAAAGAAAAGAAGAAGAAGGAGCCAAAAGCGAATGGGGGCAAACGAGCGTCGTCTAGCGAAAATCCACACACTGCACCGACCAGGCCTAAATCGCCATGTGTCATTTGCAAAGGAGACCACTATCATAGAGATTGTCCTTGCATCCCTCGGATCTTAAGGGACTGGTCTCCTCGTTTGCACAACCCGGTGTCATCAACCTCTGATGATCATGTTGAAAACACACCATCGACTAGTGAAAGTGAAGCCCTAGGACAAAAAGGAAAATATAGATTTCCTTGTAAACTGTGCAAAGGCGATCATGCCGTCCGCCGTTGTCCCTTCTTAGATGAGGCTAAAAGAGTTTTGGACGATCGTCCGGTTTCACCGTTACGACTTCCTCCTGGATATAAAAAACTCTTGCCGAGTCTGTCACTAGTTGAAAATCCGGCTGGCCCGCTCAGGTGGTCGGTTGAAGCATCTATCATTGAAGACAAACCATCTGAACCCATACCAGACGAAAGTCAAAAGGTCGAGGTGGTAGTTGACTCGGTCTTGCCTTCAGAGGTTCCATCTTTAGATGATACAGTCACCGAAGAGAACAAGGATGACACCGTCCAAATTCTTTTCGTAAGCATAGACTCCGATGAACATGGGGGCAATTTACCCGTTCCTTTACCGCAGGAAGGAAGTACGTCAGAGTCGTACCCGGCCGTCTATTCGGTCCCACCTCCAAGCAACCTAGTTGTCTCCTTTGACTGGAATCAACTAGGCAGACCCCGTTTACCGGCTAGTGTACCATTCCGAATTATTGCTCAAATATATAGAATGGTTATGGCCGGTACCATCATAGATGAAGGGGCTTCTGTGAGTATCCTTTCCTCGACTGCTTGGAAAGCGCTTGGTTCGCCATCGCTTTTGCCTGAGATGAGAAATCTAACAGGCTTTGACAAAGGAACTAGTCGACCATTAGGGATCCTTCCCAATGTGCCCATAACATTGAAAGGGAAAACCGTTCAAATGAACGTAATGGTAGTCCAAGGACCCCTGGATTATAATCTACTCCTTGGACGAGACTATATTTATTGCATGGGAGCCATTGTCTCATCACTCTTTAGAGTAATGTGTTTTCCGCATGAAGGAAGAGTGGTCAAGCTCGTAGACCAGCTTTCATTTCCCGGATCACGCATAGCAAATAGTCATATACCATCCCTAAATGGTCTTTTCACACAAGGAATGTCTCATCAATCTCTAGTCCGTCCGCCTGATGAGCGCGAGTGATTCGGGGGGCATGATTGAAACCCAGGGGGCATGCACCCTGGTCTGCTTTGGCAGGAAAACTTCGGGTATAGGGTAGGTTTCCGCGAGAGATATATGACTAGTCTATACTCCTGTCCGTGATTGGAAGAGGGAGTTATTCTGGAATAAGATTCTCTCGTCAAAGTTATGTGAGTGGATTGTCTCACCTTTGTCTATTTCGGTAGACATCGTGGAAGAAATGTTTTGTTTGTGCTGTGAATAGAACAATCTTTGGTAACCTGAAAGAGGTAAGCCTTTCCTGATAAAACAAATGTTTTGTCGGTAGAACAAAAGGTAACCTTGAAACTTTATTTTATACCTGGGGGCATGCAAACCTTTTGGCATGCAAGCGAAGAGCAACTATTTATTTTTTAAATTTGTAGGTCCTCTAACCCTTTAAACTCGTAGGATTGGTCGTTTCCTAACTTGCATAAAGGAAGGATGTGGGGAAAAACTCTAAAAATTGCCGTTTTTATATATGAGACATTCTTATTATACGACTGGATTAATCGAGCAGTTTTAGCGCATAGTTCAAGCTCGTTAAAAAATAAACATAAGCCATGAGCAAATGTTCCCCCCCGCGTTTAAGCTCATTAAAAAATGAACTATTTCCCGGTAAATAACCATCGTGAATGTAACACTTTAGCCTTTAAAGCCTTGGTCGTGTTTGCACCGTCACCTCCACTTTTACATTGGCCGATCATTCACCTCCATTTGATTGTTTACCCGTTTTGAGGAACAACTGCGAAGAGTGATCTCACTAGCCATCCTTGTAACACTGCCGTGATTGGAAAATTCCAAACCTTACCTGGAATCAGCTGCTACCAATTTTATCACTCGTTCCTCAAAAGACGAGTCTCCTTTAAGCTCTTTTCAACTGACTCGTAAAATATGAAAAGATTGCCGAGCCATTGGCCTCTCCAACTCGTTAAAGGGACCAGAAGTGCTATCCCTCCTTTAGATTTTAATCTTTTTGGACCTGAGGGATTATTACACAAAAAGATCGAGCGCTTGTTTTGTTCGGCTCGTTAAAAGTATCGAAAATTCATCCCTTCTGTATTGTTTTATACTTTTTCGGACTTAAGGGATTAGATGACGAAAAAGGAATTTTGGAGTTTCCTTTACGTTCCTTTTCAGACTCTCTAAAATTGAAAAGGACCGAGTTATCTTTGTCGTTAAACTCGTTAAAATTTTAATAGCGACAAACTTGTCTATAGACGAGAACGAGTTTCACTATCGCTAGGCTCGTTAAAACATAGCGATGGGTTTGCCCGAAGGGCAAATTATAGAACAAGCATATGTTATCCTCCTCAAGCTTGAAAAAAATAAAGAGGTACTGGTCAGCAATGACTGGGGAAAGATTGGGAAGAAAACTTGAAGAAACTTTGTTGGTAGCAAGTCGCTCTTGAACATGACACTTTCACTCCGCATCCAAGTCGGGTTGGGTTGTTTCATTCACCGGTCACATCACCATGGTCCCATCATACCATCCACATTTGGGGTTAATGCTACCAATCCATCACGTCAATGTCGCCGATATGTTCAAGAGAAGTCATTCAGAGAATTCACCTGTGTCTCACCCGCTACAATACATTTACACTCCATTCTTTCATGACCGCCACCTTGAACCTTATATCACCAGATCGTTTTCACCTCCATTAAAATCATTTGCTCCGTTCCGTGTCATTGATGTGGGATTCATTAAGGTCCTCTTGTGACGGATCGCTTCTTGTCGACATCAGCTCATTATCCAAGAAGTCGATCTAGGAACACCCCATTCAGTACTTTGAAGCTTGCATGCCTCAATGGCAAGTTTCTCACTTCCGGCGATAGGTTTACATCAATGGCCTTCGACCGAAAGACTTTGCGTGGTGTTCGACGCCAAGTCCTTTATTCACACCACGTGAATTGTACTGCAGTACCTTGAGGGTCATTATCATTATCGGTGATTCCTCTTGCGCTTGTTAACAACTTACATCATTGGCTGGTAATCAGGCGATGTCTTTCCATGTTCGACTCCAGAACATCTCTCACATGGATAGACTTGTACTTCGAGTGAAGGTCGAACGAGATTGAAGACCCCGGATCTAGTTTCATCCATCCAGGCTGTGATATATATTCAGGAAAATAAAGACATTAAATGTACATCATTGCTGCTGTCAGGCCAGGGTAACTCCAGAATGGGCAAAGAAAAACTGATTGCATAATTCATTAGCTAACTATCATTTATATACATAAATGGGATGGATCAGTTCATCTTCTTGATGACTGTTCGCGTTCCAGTTCACCCATCCGTTGAGGATTAGGTGTCAACATTCCCCCCCTTAATCTGAAGGGATGTTGGTGAGTCCAAGCATCGTTCTGAATCTTTCAAGCTTTTCTCTTCCAAGCGCTTTGGTGAAGATGTCTGCAATTTTCTCGTTTGTGGAACAATGACGGAGATGGATTGTTTTCGCCTCAACATGATGTCGGATCAGATGATATTTAGTATTGATGTGCTTAGTACGATCATGGAACTTTGGGTTCTTGGCCAACTTTATTGCAGAGGTGTTATCAATCATGAGTGGAGTTGATTGCATTTGTTTTACCTGCAAATCTTCAAGAATTTTCCTGAGCCACACAATTTCTTTCGTTGCTTCAGCTGCTGCCACATATTCTGCTTCTGTTGTGGAATCTGCTGGTACTGATTGTTTGCGTGATCTCCAGGAGACAGCTCCTGATCCAAGACTCATAGCATATCCTGAAGTAGATACCCTAGTTTCTTTGTCTCCATCGAAGTCTGAATCAGAGTATCCAATCAAGTTGAAGTCGTCCACCTGTGTATACTTGATTCTAAGGTCTTGAGTTCCCTTCAAGTACCTTAGAACTCTTTTTGCAGCAGACCAATGTCCCTCACAAGGCTTTTGCATAAACTTGGAGAGGATTCCAACAGCAAATGAAATGTCTGGTCTGGTAGTAGTGAGGTAGATGAGACTTCCTACAAGTTGTCTATACTTTGTTGCATCCTCAAATTCTTTTCCTTCAATAGATGTGAGCTTCAAGTTTTGTTCCATTGGAGTAGAAAGAGGATTGCACTCTGTCATGCCAAATCTGTTTAACAAATCTCCAATGTATTTCCTTTGAGAAAGAAATATGGATTTTGGATGTTGGGTTACTTCAATGCCAAGATGGTAATGAACATAGCCCAAATCAGTCATTTCAAAACTTTTTCCTAATTCTTTCTTTATGGATGCAATATAGCTTTCATTTTTCCCTGTCATTAAAAGATCATCTACATATACCACAAGATATACAACTGTTTTGCCAACTCTCTTGACAAATAAGGTTGCATCATCAAGATCAAAATGATTGAAGTTGAGTTTCAGAAGATGCTCAGTTAGTTTTTCATACCAGGCTCGTGGTGCTTGTTTGAGGCCATACAAGGAGTTCACAAGTTTGCATACTTTATGTTCATGTCCTTTCACAGCAAATCCTTCAGGCTGGGACATAAAAACATTCTCTTTTAGATCTCCATTCAAGAATGCAGTTTTTACATCCATTTGATGGACTTTCCAATTGTTCTGAGTAGCTAGTGCAAAGAGTGTCCGGATGGTGGCCCATTTTGCTGTGGGGGCAAAAGTTTCCTCATAATCGACCCCTTCCTTCTGTGCAAAACCTTTTGCCACAAGCCTAGCTTTGTGCTTGTCAAGTGAGCCATCAGCTTTGTACTTGTTCTTGTAGACCCACTTGCAGCCAATTGGTTTGGTTCCAAATGGAGGATCAACCAGCTTCCAAGTGCCATTCTTTATGAGGGCATCATACTCCTTCTGCATCGCTTCTTTCCATTCATCATGAGAAGCAGCTTCTTTGAAGGAAGTTGGTTCAAAATCTGTAGACAAGTTCAATTCACAATCACAAGTAACATCCATATCAACAGGTGAATTAGAGTTATCTACATCACCTCCATCTTGTCGGTTTGTATTTCTGGTTCCTGTTTTTCCAATTTCATCAGGATGAACACTTTCAAGTGTCTTTTTCAGCCACTTTGGGGGACCTTTCTGAGATGGTCCAGGCTGCTCTGTTGATTGAGTTGGGTCTGAATCAAGATTGAGTCTCCCAATTCTATCAATTACATCACTTAAAGCATCATCCGTTGTTGGAGTGTCATGCAGGGGAGATTGTTCTTCAGAAGAAGATTCCACATGTTGATCTAGTATAGGAATCCCCCCTTCAAGATGTGGAATCTGATTATCAAACTCTTGAAATGATTTCGGTTTTGTGAATCTATCCAAGCGATCAAGTTGCCGCTCAACAACACTGTCAGATTTGGATGATTCAAGAAAAATGACATCTCTAGATACAACAAACTTTTTATTTACTTCATCATAGAGACGGTATGCTTTAGATGTGTTTGAATACCCCAGGAAGATACACTTACGACTTCTAGCACCAAGTTTGTTTCTATATACCTTTGGTATTAAAGCATAACAGGTGGAACCAAAGATCCTGAGATGTTTTACCGAAGGAACATGTCCATACCACAATTCATAAGGAGTTTTGTTTCTTATAGCACTAGATGGACATCTATTCTTTATATATGCAGCACATAGAACAACATCAGCCCAAAACATTATCTTTACATTTTTGAAGAAAAGCATGGATCGTACCATATTCAAAATTGTTCTGTTCATTCTTTCAGCTACACCATTCTGTTGAGGATTATAAGGCACAGTTGTTTGATGTTTAATCCCATGTTGGCGAAGATAGTGTTCAAATTCATTTGATGTATATTCTTTTCCATTATCAGTGCGAATAGACCCAATATGAGATTGTGCATCATTTTCAATCCATTTATGAAAATTCTTGAATGTTTGAAAAGCATTAGATTTGTTCTTCAATAAATAAACCCAACACATTCTGGTGTAATCATCAATAAATGTCATGATATATTTATTTCCATTTGTAGAAGGAACAGGCATTGGACCACATAAATCTGAATGAATGAGTTCAAGCTTCCTATGTGCTCTTGAATGTGAATCATGAAAAGACTGTTTGCTATGCTTTCCTAGAATGCAAGCATCACATTGCTTATGTTTTCTAGGAATTGTAGGCAAACCAGCAACACCATTTTTTTTCAACAAGCGGAGACTATCATAGTTTAAATGTCCAAATCTAGCATGCCATAATAAACTTGACGGAAGTGTACCTTCTTCATGATGAGAAATATATGAGAAATGTTGTGCATGAGCAGAGGTTCCTTGCAGTTTAAGAAGTCTTTCTTCTTCTATACCCCTCATGACAAGTGAGTGGTCAGATGCCTTTCTTACCTCAAGCTTTCCATCAAACATATGAATGGAGTGACCTTGCTGGCGGATGTGGACCAAGGACAACAAGTTTCTCTTGAGCTGTGGGAGATATAGAACATGATCCAGAAGAAAGTCTGGAAGACCAGGCAGTTTAAGCCTGATTGTGCCAAGCCCTGATGGCTTGATTTTTGACTGATCTGCAAAGTATACTGCTCCATCAACATTGTCAGTGAAATCTTCAAAAAAATCTTTCCTATGAGTCATATGACAGGTTGCTCCTGAATCAAGCAACCAATCATTTTTCGAAGAAGCAAGTGAAGCATTAAACAAATCTTCATTTACTCCAATGTTACATTGTGCCTCAATATAGTGAGCGGATTCAGGTGCTTTACCTTTGTCTGTGTCATCAGTTTTACCTTTCTGCTGGTTTCTTCTCTGCTCAATTTTGTCCCATGGTAGCTTGCATGTAGAAGCATCATGTGATCCATTTCGTTTGCAGCGAATGCAATGCAGATCTGCTTTTTCACCTTGAGAATGTCTGCCCCCCCTGCCTCTGAAGTATCTTCCTCTTCCTCTTCGTCCACCTCTTCCTCTTGTAGAATCTTGAGCAGGATGCTTTTCTTTATGAGCAAGGCAAACAGTCTCTTCAGAAGATTCAGGGACTGTTTTCTTTCCAAAGGCTTTCTCTCTTTCAGCAAACTTTTTCACAAGAGACTCAAAGGTTATGTCTTTAAGATTTCCATTTGCTTGTAAAGACTCAAGATAATTGGAGTAGGTAGGATAGAGTGCTTTGAGAAAGGCAATAAGAGAGATATCCAACTCAACCTTAGTGGATTTAATATCATGCATTATAGACTTTATTTCAGATGCAAGAGCAAGAGGATCATTATTTTTCAGTTCAAGAGTGAAGAGTTTAATCATGAGCTGAACAACTTCAAGTGCAGAATGTGTATCATAGAGTTCTTTCAGCTTTTGTAAAGCTTCAAAGGCAGTGGAATAGGATGAAATATGACGACTTACTTCTTCATTTACAGATGCTGCGATTAATGCATAGGCTTTGTTGTTCTTGTTTTCCCAAATGACAAGTTCTTTATCTGATGTAGGCTGCACAGGGTCTTTGTCTTCTTCTCCGACACACACTCTTCCACAACTCATTGTAGATGAGGGTGTGTTTTACCATCCGGGACCATTCAGGATAGTTCTCCTTGCCAGTGAGAACTATTCCTACCATAGAAATGATTGAATGCATTCTGTAAAAGAATGTCTCTGCTAAAAAAAAACTTCTGTTGATAAAAAAAACTTCTGCTAAAAAAATCCTTATGCCACAGCCTTATGCACTTTATTTTCTTCTAACGTTTGATAGAAGCATCAACATTTCTTATATCACTGCAATATTACTATGTTTTGAAAAATGCGCAATGGATCACTTCAATATATCACTTCATTCTATTAATATATCACTTCAATATATTAAAAATGCGCAAGGGATATATCACTTCAATATATATATCAATGCAAAACTATTATGAAAGCAACGCAATATATAAAACTTTTGAATGATACAAATGTTTTGAACAATACTGAACACTTTCAACTATCCCAGCAGCTTCGTGTCAAGAATGCATGGAAAATGACCCTCTCGATCCTTTTCGCTCCAAGTATAAGCATCTGTGTGGCATAGATGATATTGCATACTATAATATTCAATGTCTATACAGCTGACAGCTAATAACTCGTTTCAAATACATAGATGATAATGCATACAATAATATCATCTTTATGAATCACATACAATATCTTTATGCGGACCTATCCGAGCCCCCTCAGTAACCAATATCTTTATGCGGATCTATCCGAGACCATGTCAAGGTTATATACACAGAACAGAGATCAAATGAATGGATACCATATGATGTCCAAGTCGCAACACCTCAGGCAGAGGCTTACCAGGCTGGGGACACGTTATACCTCCTCGCAGAAGGAAATGCGCTGTCTCGTCGATGCTCGTTCACTGGAGCTCTGGAAAAGGGTTACGGCTATCTGAGCATGGTTGTAGTCACGAGATTGACAGTATCTGGCATTTTGGTATCTTTTCGTTTTGGTCGGAAGCTAGCTTCGAGTCTTTGCATGCAAATTATCTCGTCTCCGCGGTGAATATCTGAACAATTCAGGCTCAATTCCAGCGTCTAGAAGCATCTATCGGCTAATAGGGATCTTACGTTACTGCAACCATGCCTGAGGACCGGAAAAAAATCCTGGAAGCATGGTTGCAGTAACGTAAGATCCCTATTAGCCGATAGATACAAAACTCCAGAATGGGCAGAGAAAAACTGATTGCATAATTCATTAGCTAACTATCATTTATATACATAAATGGGATGGATCAGTTCATCTTCTTGATGACTGTTCGCGTTCCAGTTCACCCATCCATTGAGGATTAGGTGTCAACAGCTGGATAGATAATCATCCAATCAAAGGGATGATGGCTCTACCAGAATCATCAGTCTACACTCAGACGATTGTCTGTCCTATGTACATGAAAATGAATTTATAAAGCTGAGCATGGGAATGCCCGCCTCAGCTAGATCATGAAAATATTATGAAGATAATGTATTGTATTGTATCTATTACAGGTCTCCTCCCAGCTTGAAAGAACTTCGGATCCTCATAATAAAGCATTTCACCCGACATCAAAAGATTAACGACCTCATGCTTTAGGGGGCAACTGTTATAGACATTTTTGGGCACTGCAACCCCAAGCATAAAATGTCCATAAACCAAGGGCTCCTAAGTCCCTAAAAGTGTTGTTCTAACCCCTAAAGGAACAAGGTCAATTGATTACAGCTTCTCCCAAAAGTTTTCCATGAAAAACTGCTCAGAATTAGTCAAAACAGGATCATTTCAGCTGCTCCATAGGCAAAGTGCGTTGCATCTCACCTAAACACACTGTGTGGGTGCGTTGCATTTCAAAAATCCCTTCTATGGGGTGCGATGGGCGAGAAATGACAAATGGCAGTGTCATTCCGCGAGGTGGAGAGGCAATGGAAGCTTCCAAAAACTTCTCCTGCGACACTTGCCTCTCTGAATTCGACCAAGGATGAGTAAGAGATCATCAATCTCCAAGTGGAAGCAAGAACTATCAGAGGGAAGACACTAATAAAGTCACAAGCTGACTCATCTCCCTTACAGATATCTATATATGGATCCCTCATCCCAGAGATCCAGAGGCTGGAATTTTGCATATTGTAAGGAATTGCTGTTGGTTTCTTGAGACAAACATCAGATTGTTGGGTGATCTAAGCTTTGTATGAGGTGAAGAGGGGCTTCCTTGCTGAGAGGATGATGCTGGGTTAGAACAACTGGTTGTAACTCCCCTTGGCTCTTTCTTGTTTATCAATAAAAGCTATTCAAGTTTTCCTCCATACTCTTGTGTCATTTATATTTGCTGCATTTGTATGGTCAATTTACATCTGATCCTAGATTGTTTATGATTATAGATCCATGTTCTTGTATAGTGCTATGCTACTGTGATCTTACAGGTACTCTGTGAAGCTGGGCGTGCAAGGGAACAAGTAGCGAAAGACTATCAAGGAAGAGAGGAATCGAACCAGGAGATTAGCGCAAGACAGAGGTTGGTCTTCTATGTTCTTCTCTATCTATACTTCATAGAGGAAAAATGAAAGTAGCTTTACTTTGTTTGTTTCTAAGGCAACTATCACACCTTAGTGGGATAAGCAGTTCTGAGTAGACACTTTTCCCTGTAACAATTATGACATGGAAATTGCGTGAAAATTTCATGGGCACTTTTAGGCTAAAATTTCCTTTAATGTCAAGCATTTATTTCATTTTCCAGAAATCAAATAACGTGGTCCAGAGCTTATAACGCATTCCAATGAAGGGAGGACGATCTTGACCTTTGGGTTAGAGGGGAGCCAAAAATCCCTCTATGTACACTTGTGAAACACGAGAGGTTTATGGAGCATCCTGACGTTGTTATTGCCTTGACACCTATCCATAACAGTGTCCTACGGTTAGGGTTGGAATATCTTAAGGATATTAGAGTGGAAGCTCTACGAGTTGTTGAATAGAGAAGGAAAATGCCATCTAATGAAATCAAGAACATAAAACTCTTTGATTTAAGGAATTTTCAAGTTGCAATATGCAGGGTACGAGAATATGTTCATATGGTCCTAAAACAGGGTTCCAACTAGCTTGGATGTCGGTACAAATGCCCCATAATTTGGTACCCTTCGAATGACTATAAAGCTGAGTATGAACTGACGGAAGCAGGTAAGTTTGTAGCATTCCAAGAAGTCAGAAGTAGGAATGGATTTAGAAACTATGGAGAGAATCCTTACCCGACTTACTCTCTAACCTTACTTCATGTCAACCATCTCTTTGCATGAGGTCATGCGAAAAGGTAAGCCTGGGGGTGATGTTGGGCCTTGGAATTGGTATAATTATTCACCTTATTTCCTTAGTTTATAGTTAGTTTTCAAATATTTCGAGAAAAGATTCTAATATTTGAATGCTAGAAAGTTCTAGAATGGAGTAATAATTTTTTTGTTATTTTACTTCATTAGTTGATCAATTTGAATCTTGAAGATGTCATTAACTCACGATTTGGGTTGATATTTGGACAAGAAATATTTGATGTTGATTGCTGTTCCTTGAATAGCTGAGGAAGGCCAAGCCATAAGGAAATTGTTCAGTCTATTTTTGACCTGCTGACCATGGATCAATGTCCTATATGCATGAGACAATTGAAGACCGGATCATGACCTGCTATTCTAAGGAAGACATTGCATATTTTACAACTTGAATTAAAGCATCCTGAGAATCTCCTAACTCTTAGGATAGATTTACCATTTCGAATTTCGAATTATTTTGTAATATAAAAGGTAGGACTAAATTCCAATAGTTAAGTTAAATATCCATGTTAATTGTAAGAGAGACTAAAGACACAAATTGTTCTGATTTTTTATAGACTTCTCTTGTAATTTACCATTCCATGTTAATGAAGATTTCAGCGATTCAGTTTGAATCTAGTGGATTGAGTTAACTACAAGATGGTTAAATTCATGTGACTGTGTGCCCATTTATGGGATGAATACTATCTTCCTTTGTATTATTATTGCATCTTACTTTCAACTTTTGAATGATTAATCATTTCTTAGATTAAATCTCTGATTACCAGATTTACTTTTTCTATTTACAAGAAATTGTAGTGAATAACATTAAACGATGTATCCTTTATAGCATTATCTTTTGTTATTGTTTTCCAAAGCAAGTGTGAATTGTTAGCTTCAAAGATTTAGCACTTTTCTGATAAGTGCATTTAGGTTCTTTTATCACAACTATCTTTCCTTAGGAAGCAACTTGGATTGCTCTCTGATTCCCGAATAGGAAATTCATAATTTATTTCTGTTATCAGTGTGATTATGATTTAGAGGTAGAAATAAAGTATTCTTTCAATAAAAATTTTGTTGTTCCTTTCATTTTTCAGTCTCTGCTTCTTATTAGTCTCACTCAAAACAAGGTAATTTGAACACTACCCTTGCACCAACTATGTAGACAACCTTGCAATAAAAATATGAAATCCCATGTCGACAATTTAAAGTGTAGAATTTTAAGTTGATTCTTTAGGAACAACTTAGTGCCCAACAGAGAGCTATTTGGAGGTGAAAAAGTAGCAGAACTTTCGAGGTGATTTGCACAAAATAAAAGAAACCATTTTTTATTCCATCAATTCTAGGTAAGAGACAAGACCTTGCACTTTTCATTAGTTTCTATATATTTTCAATTTTCACTATAAATTTTATGTTTTTAGGCAAGCCCTAGATGCTTAGTCCGGGTAACATGGTGTTAAGTTATGGTATGTTCTATGCTTATAACACTTTACTTCTTTTTCTTATTATATTCCACCGATTAGCAATCACATGTACATAAAGTAAAGTGCAGATAGAACATTAAACGATCGACAGAAAACAAGCCAAGACAAGAGACACAAGATGTGGCGGCTAGCCAGAGAAAAACCCCACAATGTGTGGGGAAACCCTTTGATCAAATCTTCTTTTATCTTCAATAATTCAGCAGAGAGAAATAGTACAATAAATCTGATTCATATTAGCAGTAGCAAACCCTAGATCAGTAGCATCAACATTAGCGGCTTCATTATCAAACTAGGGCAGACCATATCTCACAAACCGACAGTCGGATTGACTTCATTCCACCACCAAAAGTTTTGGCTTCCAGAGGAGGTTCAGATGAACCTACAGCGCAGTTCAGATGAGAAGATCTTCTAGGCCACGCAAGTCAATCTTTACTTCTGTAGTTGCAGCTTCAATTTCAGCAGTTTCCGGCTTCAAACTAGGGCAGTCGATATCTTGCAAACCGTTCGTCGGATTGACTTCATTCCACCACCAAAAGTTGCGGCTTTCAAAGGAGGTTCAGATGAACCTACAACGCAGTTCAAATGAGGAGATATTCTAGGCCACACAAGTCAATCTTTACTTCTGCAGTAGCAGCTTCAGTTTTAGTAGTTTCCGGCTTCAAACTAGGGCAGTCGATATCTTGCAAACCGTTCGTCGGATTGACTTCATTCCACCACCAAAAGTTGCGGCTTTCAAAGGAGGTTTAGATGAACCTACAACACAGTTCCAAAGAGGAGATCTTCTAGGCCACGCAAGTCAATCTTTACTTCTGCAGTTGCTACTTCAAATTCAACAGCTTCCGGCTTCACATGTGTGAGAGAGAGAGACCCATTTCAGCGCAGTAGAGAAGAGACTCATATCTGCGCAGTAGAGAGAGAGAGATGTGATGAGATGAGTGAGTCCAAATGAGGAAAAGTTCTCTTATATTTATACACAACATTGGTGAGTGAATAGATGCGACTGTTGGGCTTCTTAGCCTACATGAGTTGTAGGTCGGCTTGATAATAATTCCATAATCAAAATAAATTCATATCTCCATGAATACTTATCGGAATCAGATGATCTTTATATCAATCCTACACCTCTCGACGAGAGGAATCTAATAAAAATATTATCAGCCATGAATAAGATGACCCACATGAAGTTTTGCCCTGGTTGCCAATTTTAACACTCCCTCTCAACCATGGAGAACTTCATCTGCAATCTGTCTATCGGTCGTTACTATTCATCCATTAAATGCACTGCCTTGTACAGCCTGACCCTTGCCCTGCTCTGCTCTATTTTTCCTGTTCTGCTTTGTCTTGTTCTGCCCTGCACTGATCTGTACTGTTTTGCTCTATTATGCTCTGCTCTTGCATTGTTCTATTCTGCTCTGCTTTTGTCCAAATTATGAAGAAGAAATGATCGAGGATGTATCATACTGACTCAAAGTCAGTCTTAGAGTATGTACCACTGGTCCCAGACCAGTCTCAATCAACCCGAAGTCAGCATCATAGTGAGTACAACTCCACTGGTCCTAGACCAGTATCATCCTCCACTGACTCAAAGTCAGTCTCAGAGTGCGTACCACTGGTCCCAAACCAGTCTCAGCCGACCCGAAGTCAGCTTCATAGTAAGTACCACTCCTACCACTGGTCCCAGACTAGTATCATTGATTCCAGATCAATGGAGGTCATCCTAGCGTAGGGAGTACGGTAGTTACAACGATGCGTCCATCGGTACTACTATGGTCCCTAACTTCATTTCCCTGCTTATTGATTAGATGAGAGGTACTTCCCATGAGTTCCAGACTGCATGGGTAGGATGCCTCGACAGGAGAACTAATCAATCCTGTCCTCACAGGAGAACACATCAATCCTGCTACAATTTCCATGGAGAACACATCAATCCAGGCCTCACAGGAGAACACATCAATCCCGCTACAATTGCCATGGAGAACACATCAATCCAGGCTGCCATGGAGAACACATCAATCCAGGCCTCACAGGAGAACTAATCATCCTGCTACATAGGAGAGCGAATCATCCTGTTCCACAAGAGAGCGAATCATCTTGTCCCACAAGAGAGCAAATCATCTTGTTCCAGTGCGCACCACCAGGGGAGGGTGAGTCACCCTGTGGTCATATGCACATCAATCCAGGCCTCACAGGAGAACTAATCATCCTGCTACACAGGAGAGCGAATCATCCTGTTCCACAAGAGAGCGAATCATCTTGTCCCACAAGAGAGCGAATCATCTTGTTCCAGTGCGCACCACCAGGGGAGGGTGAGTCACCCTGTGGTCGTATGTTGCTCCAGTAATAACCGCAAGCCCTCAGAGCTCCCAGAGCTCAATGTATGCAACATGTAGGACCCTTGTACAAGGGTTTCTTATCGACTCCAAGTCGTTTGGGAAAATCACAGATTAGATCTTTCCTCGGGGCTTTGACAAGGTGTATCAACCTGTACATCATCTTAATGCGATGGAGCCTCCTTGCTCATCAACTTACCATATCCAAGATGATGTCTATCTGCTGGAGCAATCGACGAATACAGGATTCCTCAATAATCGAATCCCACCTCTGGTTGTTATAGAGAATCACAGTGGTATCCAATGTAAATCCAAACAGCTCACTGAAGAGCTTTCGCAACCAGACTACCTCACACGAGGTTATGCTAGCAACAATATATCCTGCTTCGACTTCTGCTTCCTGCTCATCCAGGATATCGAAGCAGATCCCAAGGCCAAACAACACCCGGAAGTGATCTTACGGTCCACCACACTGCCTGCCCAATCAACATCAGTATATCCAAGTAGTCTCACATCTCCGACAGTGTATCTTAATCCATGAGAGATTGTGTCCTGAAGACATCTCAGAAGATTCCTGGCATCAATCCAGTGAGGCTCAACCAAATATGAGCTCACAATGCTAACTGCAAAAAATATGTTCGAACGGAGGTTCACCAAGAACATCAATGCGAATGAGTTTATGAAACTCAGAGGCATTTCCCAAATCTGGTCCGACATCACTACCGTATAACTTCTAAAAGTTAAGATCCTCGAGGTAGTCACAGGCTTGCAGTCCATCATACCAAATCTTTCCAATATCTTTACCACATATTTCCCTTGAGATAGGAAAATTTCCCTTGGCTTCTGCCATACTTCAAGTCCTAGGAAGTAGTGCATCAGTCCTAGGTCTTTCATTTTAAATTCAGAGGCCAGCTCCCTCTTACATTTGTGAATGAGAGGGTCTGCACCTGTTAGAAAGAGGTTATCCACATACAATATCAGTATGAGAGGATTTTCATCTTCAACCTTAAAGTAAAGGTTAGGATTGGCTTCACTCCTAGTGAATCCCAGCTTTATCAAGTAGCTATCGATCCTCTCATACCATGCTCGGGGTGCTTGCTTCAACCCATAGAGAGCTTTCTTCAACCTGCATACATGAGATTTTCGATCATAAATCTCAAATCCTTCAGGTTGCTCCATGTAGACCTCTTCTTTGATCGAGCCATGCAAGAACGTAGTCTTGACATCCATCTGATGTAGGTTCCATCCTTGTGAAGCGGCAAGGGCTATGATCGAGTGGATGGTCGTATATCTGGCAACAGGTGCAAAAATCTCATCATAGTCTATACCTTCCTTTTGGGAGAACAAAACGAGCCTTATACTTTTCCGTGCTTCCATCTGCTGCATGCTTTATCTTGTAAAGCCATTTTGAAGTAACAATTGTCTTGTCCAGGGTCTGGGAACTACTTCCCAGACATCATTCTCCATAATAGACTCATATTCTACGGTCATAGCATCCTTCCATACTTGATGCTTGACGGCATCTGAGAATGACAAAGGCTCATTTTGTATGATCGTGCTCATGATGGTCAGGTATCCTTGATACCTATTAAGTTTCTTACTTTGACGGAAGGTTCCTCAGGGTGCAGCATGTCCTTTAGCATCATCAAGTATCCCACTAAGCCATGAAGGCCTCTTCCTAGAATAGGAAGGCTCATGTGGATGAGAATCTATCAGATCCATGGGTTCTTCTACATCAGGCATTGATTCATCATCCTTTTCTTTCAGTTCCCTGGTGTTGGCTTCTTGAGAGCTCCTCAAAGTCGAAAGATTGTTCACCTTGCGGTGAACTTTTCTTTAGGAGTCTTGGAACCCAATGCTCGATGAGGGCATCGATTTTGTACATATACGACGGTGATTGTAGTTTCAGCCCATAGAAACATCAGAAGTCTTTGATCATGTAGCATGGCCCAGACAGCTTCCATCATCGTGCAGTTCTTCCTTCCCACCACACCATTCTGCTCAGGAGTATGTGGTGTAGTAGTCTCCCTCTTAATGCCAACCTCAGGTATGCCTGAGTGAACCAATTGTAATATATCAGAGGACTTGCTTTGGCTTGAGGGGAATGGTCCCCTTTTGAGCTTTCCTTCAGCACATCCTAGACATACACCTTCATTCTCTATTCAGAATTCGTGCATCCCTATCACCATTTGTCTTACACCGAGTATAACTTTATAATGAAGGGGGGGAAACCTCTAATGCCAAAGTTCGGACTGAAGAGATAGTCATAAGACATGACACCTAGCAGACTTCCATCGACTTGATATAATGAATCAACACTAAACCCAAGAGTAAAGGCATCTTTAACATTATTTTTCCATATACATACCTTGCCATCGCTGAAGGTTACCTTGTAGCCTTTGTCTTCCGTTCCCGAGATGGACACTAGGTTCTTTATGAGGTCAGGTGAATTTAATACATCCTGGAATTTCTAGCCTTCTTGAATGCTTGTCCTCTTCCTTGATTCCCAGCTCTCCTCTTACCTTTGCTGTTGAATTTGTCATTCCTTTGATTGCCATCAGAGGGATTTCGAGTTGCACCACTGCATACTGTACCATGCTTCTCTGATCATGATTATCATCATGCTGCCCATGTCCATGATTTTATCCATCATAATGCTGCTCAAACTAGTGTGCATCATCATCATGCTATCCTATATGTTCATGATCTCATGTTGCCCTTTATGTCCATGATCTCATTCATCATGATGCTCATGATCTCATACATAGTGACTTGCTTTATCGCAAATGTAACATCATCATTTTCTTCTAGCCTTAGGTCCAGCCTTTCCTTTTGATTTAGTCCCGGAATTATTTCTTTTCTTCGCATGAAAAGAAAAGGCAGCAGGAGGCATTTCTTACACTTCTTCCCTTGTTTCTTCTTGAATGCATCTAGCCATTAATTCCTCGAAACCAGGAATTACATTATAGTTCAGAAGAGTAGTCCTGAACACATACCATTCAGATGGTAATCCTTCAAGAGTTGTGAGTGCCATTTCTCTGTCAGTAATAGTTTCCCCAATAGATAGGAGATCGTTCTTGATCTCGGTGATTCTTAAGAAGTATGCTTGCATACTTTCATCTTTACCCTTCTTGATTTCCCTCAGCTTATTTCTAAGAAACAAAACTTGATTTGCATCATTAACTTTAAATAAACTCACCAGTCCGTCGTAGATTTCCTTGGAGGTGTCTAGATCAGAGATGTAGGCCACCAAGCGCTTGTCGATAGAGTCCCGGATGATCTTCTTTGTTTTGACTTCTCCATTTTTCCATTTGTTCCAGGCAGCAGCAGATGCATTTGATGAAGGCTCAACAATATTGCCTCTTACATGGTCCAGCACTCCTTGATCTTCAAGGGTTAGATCCATAGACATCTTTCATCCGTGATAGTCAGCTTTCTCACGGAGCTTGTCTTTGGTAGGAAAGAGTGTTGAGGACCCCATAGTTCTTTTAGGATAGCCTTGCCAATCTTCTCTTCAATGATTGCTCTTGCTCTTGCTCGGGCTTTGTCTTCACCTTAGCTCTGATACCATGTTAAGTTATGGTATGTTCTATGCTTATAACAGTTTACTTCTTTTTCTTATTATATTCCACCGATTAGCAATCACATGTACATAAAGTAAAGTGCAGATAGAACATTAAACGATCGACAGAAAACAAGCCAAGACAAGAGACACAAGATGTGGCGGCTAGCCAGGGACAAACCCCACAATGTGTGGGGAAACCCTTTGATCAAATCTTCTTTTATCTTCAATAATTCAGCAGAGAGAAATAGTACAATAAATCTGATTCATATCAGCAGTAGCAAACCCTAGATCAGTAGCATCAGCATTAGCGGCTTCATTATCAAACTAGGGCAGACCATATCTCACAAACCGACAGTCGGATTGACTTCATTCCACCACCAAAAGTTTTGGCTTCCAGAGGAGGTTCAGATGAACCTACAACGCAGTTCAGATGAGAAGATCTTCTAGGCCATGCAAGTCAATCTTTACTTCTGCAGTTGCAGCTTCAGTTTCAGTAGTTTCCGGCTTCAAACTAGGGTAGTCGATATCTTGCAAACCGTTCGTCGAATTGACTTCATTCCACCACCAAAAGTTGCGTCTTTCAAAGGAGGTTTAGATGAACCTACAGTGCAGTTCAGATGAGGAGATATTCTAGGTCACGCAAGTCAATCTTTACTTCTGCAGTAGCAGCTTCAGTTTTAGTAGTTTCCGGCTTCAAACTAGGGCAGTCGATATCTTGCAAACCGTTCGTCGGATTGACTTCATTCCACCACCAAACGTTGCGGCTTTCAAAGGAGGTTCAGATGAACCTACAGCGCAGTTCCAAAGAGGAGATCTTCTAGGCCACGCAAGTCAATCTTTACTTCTGCATTTGCTGCTTCAAATTCAACAGCTTCTGGCTTCACATGTGTGAGAGAGAGAGACCCATTTCAGCGCAGTAGAGAAGAGACTCATATCTGCGCAGTAGAGAGAAAGAGATGTGATGAGATGAGTGAGTCCAAATGAGGAAATGTTCTCTTATATTTATACACAACATTGGTGGGTGAATAGATGTGACTGTTGGGCTTCTTAGCCTACATGAGTTGTAGGTCGGCTTGATAATAATTCCATAATCAAAATAAATTCATATCTCCATGAATACTTATCGGAATCAGATGATCTTTATATCAATCCTACACCTCTCGACGAGAGGAATCTAATAAAAATATTATCAGCCATGAATAAGATGACCCACATGAAGTTTTGCCTTGGTTGCCAATTTTAACACATGGTCACCTTGGAAAAAAGGTCACATTATAACGTGTTTCCCAAAAGGGGGACCCATGTTATAACACATTAATTTTCACTATATATAACACACTCAAGGTTTTTTCAGTGTTATGAGCGAGAAAAAGACCATAAAAAGAATGCTTATTTTCCACGACACCTGTTTTGATTGAAATATCTATAAGTGATGTTTTGAATAGGTTTCTTAAGTTTCCTTTTGAGTCTAACTCTTGAATAGTTTTCAAAGAGGAAGGGACAATATTAGGTTGATAAAGTGATAGGATTTACAATGAGCTTTTGTTAAGTTTAGATGGAAAAGAGAATGACACATGATATGTAACTCATCCTAAGGTCACTCAACGAGAGACATGATCTCCATAATATCCTTGTTAGATGGCAAGATTATGTCAAGAATATCAGTAAAGGGAGCTAAAGCAGAAGAGTCTAGAGGACCATGTGATCTATGTGGATATTATTTGCCACCCACATATTCAACTTAGGCCCCCAACACTGTTTCCTTTAGTTTCCTAATTTCCTAGTTATTTTTTCACTCCTCAAAGATGCCCCCATGTCAAGAACTGGTGCGAAAATTACTGTGAGCAGAGGGATGAGGAGGAACCCTCACTACTTTTAGCCGCACCCTCTTGGAATTATTTCCGAGATACTGTCAAGGAACAATATTACCCTGTTGGGATATATGAAGATAAGTACATAAAATTGACCACACTATGGTAGGAAAGCGACCAAGACGTGCTGGAGTTCACGAATATATTTCATACCCTATGCATGAAGTTGGGTATCAAGGATTCTAAACAACATATGGTACTTAAGTGTCATGGCTATCTGCACAAACACATCTAGTAAAAAATGCAGTTCCTAGACATCTCCTTTCTTGCCACAATGTATTGGTATGTTGTCAAGAGTGAACATTAATTTAAAAAAATAATAAAGACTTTGGATCTACAGATCTGAAGCAGGAAAAAGGCACCTCCAAACCATATAACAAAGGATAGATCCAAGGTGGAGTGAATTAGGACAACCCATCAAAGTGACAAGGAAATAATAACACCACAAAGATGAATAAGGACACAATGAAGTGGTGTGAGTTCCACAAGATCTCCACTGTTGTTTATGATTTATGATTGCAAACAAAAGTATCTCCCCCAGGTTTGGTGGCTAACCTAGAATAACAAAAAGAAAAAAGGACCCAATGTTTTCCTTAAAGTAAGTAGATGAAGGGATGAAACCTACTTGGAATTTGTCGTATGTTTCACTCCTTTGGCTTGAATGCCCTGATCCAACTCCAACTGCCAAAATTAGGACATGCACAACCATACAACACAAGCCAAGAAACTACGATATCTATGTAGCATCATCTATCTACTTCATTCAATATATCAACATGGTATTTAAATACATGAAATAATGACATCACATATAGGAAAACAAAGAACTCTTTGCATTGATATAAATGGAGTGAGTTACAACCATAAATAGGTGTTGATATTGTAGAAGAACTCCTCCAAGTTGTTGAATTATCTTTCCTTTGTCACAAAGTGCACCTCCAATCACCCTAAATGCATGAAAGGATAAATCTCACAACAATAGTATAAGGGTAACATCATTCTCCAAAATCCAACCCCTTTCATATGGGAGGCTGTAAATATATAGAGGAGTGAGGTAAGTTGGGAGTTATTTTCCTTTTACCAATCTTAGGATTGAGATCCACTCGTGATGGGAGGATGATATGTAAGGATAATGGATGAAAACTCCAAGGTAGGATAGAATAGGATTCAAAAGTTTTATTTGAGGTAAATGGTTACAATAGATCCCAGAAGCTTCTGGAAATGGAGCCTTCGGGATTCTCTCTCTTTTTCCCAAATTTCTAAAACCAACACAGGTGCAAAAGGGAGCAACCTGTAGGTGATCAATGCAGGGCATAATAGAGAAACATGTAGGTGAACACCATCCAGAAAGAGGCCAAGGTGTGTTGGTCCTAAATATGGCTCAGATGATGAAGTTTAGAGAAAAAGCTCTGGGGAATGAGAGAGTCATGCATATGGATTTGTGCAATGATGATGTAAAGGGAGAAAAGGATGTTGATTGATCCCATTAGGAGGATGATTGATCATATGAGACAAAATAGCCTATAACCAAGTGCCCCTTAAAGTGAAAAGTCAGGGATGATGACTGATGACTGCAGTGATTTACCTTATGACAAGTAGGGATCAAGAACAACCAGAGAGATTATCTTCTATTACAATACATTTACATCATGACATCCTTTTGCTGAGGGAGATATACTCGTACTCAGAACATAGCTAACATAACATGTATAATGATCAAAAGACATGTCCACTGATGACTGATGGTGGACCCATGAATAGATGACTGTCAGTATGATCATAGCCATCATACATAGTGATCTTTGTATAATCATGAAATCACAGCCCGAATGGCGTAATCTAGATCCAGGGTCTTCTATCTTGTTCACATGACCAACCAATGTACAAATATAACCATGTGAATCAATGAGCTAAAGTCAAACATGGTAGACACCATCTGATTACCAGCTAATGATGTAAGCCATTGACAGACATGAGAGAAACCTATGATGATGTTAATGGCTCTCAAGGTACTCAAGTAAAATTCGTATGATGTGAATAAATCAATTGAAGTCAAGCACCACACAAAATATTTCGGTTGAAGGCCAATGATGTAAAATTGTCGCCGAGAGTGAGGAAAATTGCCATTGATGTATGCAAGCACCAAGGTAGCGATGGATGTTTCTAAGTCAACTTCCTGGATAGTGTGCTGATGTCAACAGGAAGTGACCCATCACAGGAGGGACTTGATGTATCCCCCATCAAAGACATGAATCGGGAATGATGATTGAGAAAAAATGATTGTGATATGGAACTGGATCAGGAAAGGAAAACATGGAATGATGGCTTAAGAGTATTGTAATAGATATAAGATGAATGAATTCTCTTGAACACAATGGCGATACTAAATGGAGTTGGTAGCATTGACCCAAAACCGAAATGGAGGCTCTGAAAATGGTATGATAACTAAAAGACAAGCATATTACCTAACCCAAAAACCATGGAGATGAAGTGGAAGAGTGTTGTGTTCAATAGCGACTCACTGCCATTAACAAATGGAGTACCTTGTTTTCCCAGTTTTCCCAACCATATTGGTTAGTACCTCTTTATTTTTAACAATCTTGAGGAGGATAACATATGTTTGATCTGTAAGTCCATCATTCAGATGAATCCCTCTGAGAATATTTAACAAACCTAAAGGAGGAGTAGTTTGGTCTCGTCATGATCAACGAGTCCATCACTATTTGATGTTTTTATTGTTGGAATTATGATATAGGTGTTGTCCTTGATGGAAACTCACATAGATGACAGTTCATAGTGTAACAAGTTAACATCAAAGGATTACAGATCAGACTCCAGAAATGGTTTAAGAAGTATACACTGGTTCATTTTGTCCAAGTAGCATATACATGCAAGTTAACTGAACAAAAGGAGCGTATACGTATACACACACTTTCATAGAAGGAAAAGCGCATATGGGATGGAAAATCAAGGTTTTGGTCCAAGGTATTGGTCTGAGGTATTTGGTCCGAGGTATTGGTCCAAGGTATTTGGTCTGAGGTATTGGTCCTAAGTGGTTTTGGTTTGAGGTATTGAGAAAGGCCTAAAACTATATAAGGAGGGGAAGATCATTATGCCAAAGTGTGCAAGTAATGAATATCTTATGGAGAGTGAGATCAAAAAGAAAATATGCATGTTATGGGTTTATGGTGCTTTTCTTGATATGAACTAAGGATGAACCTTAGTGGTTGACGGGGGATGAGATCTAATGATGGATCAAGATCATGAGACCTAAAATAAATTATTATTATATGGTTTGATCATGGATAGCCTAGATTTGAATGCTAACGCGTGATTTACACTGTAAATGTTCTGATCTGGGTATGACTGAAGTTTGGAATAGTTGTGATGTTTTAAGTTAGCATTTCCAGATCTGTATGCTGGTTCGCTTTGGTAAAAGCGCGTATACACGTTGGTTTGGCACATCAAAGTAGCGTATACATTATGAAATATGATATTTGAAGTTGCAATTGGTTATGGTTGTTGATGTAGATTTCTGGGTTTTTCTTTGTGTTCTCGTGACTGTGTTCTGAATGTTCAGATTGATTGATTGTGATTTGATTGAGTGATGACGGGTTTTCAGTGATTGGTTGTATAGAAATGGTGATTGATTTTGAGCTTCAATGTTGCTGATGGGTCCAAAATGGAAACTTGATGAAACGAGGCCTCCAGATTGTGGTGTTGTGTTCAAAGCGTATCGAGTCTGGAAATTTATGAAACATGGTCCCTGGAGGAAGAGAGAAGGTCGTAGCCTTCTGTAGGTCTGCACCTACATACTGGTAAACATATCGGCCAATATAAGAGCCAGGGGGTTGGATCTCCCTTCCAGTAGCAGCTGGAAAACAAGTGAAGGTTGGAGCCTTCTGTAGGTCGGCGCCTACATACTAGTAAACAGATTGGCTAGTACAAAAGCTAGGGGGTTGTAGCTCCCTTCTAGTAGAAGCTAGAGAACGAGAGAAGGTTGTAGCCTTCTACAGGTGGGTGCCTATGTATTGGTATGAGTCTGCACCAGTACAATATTGTAAATAGGTTTTCTTATATTAAAAGAAGACAACAACAAGTAGTGTTTGTCTCAAATTGGGTTTCCACCTTAAATATTGGTGTTCATGTGTGTTTCTTGTGTGATGGTTTATTCTGCTATTACTACACATGGTTACTGTTTATATGGTTAAAATGAAGTACTGATGCACTGATTAAAGATCAACATATGATAAATTAATTGAATCATAAGTTTGCTGGATATACGCTGGTTGCTTTAAAGACAATTGCGTGTACACACGTGTTACTTTCATTGAAGTAGCATATATAAATCTGAGTATGAAATGATAAAGTTATTTATTTGATAATACTGATTCACCCCCTGTCTTAGTATTATTTCCAACAATTGGTATTGGAGTAGGTCCTTTGGTAGAAGCTTGATCGCTTGAAGGAGATTCATAGAAACAATGGGAAAGAAGCTAAAGAAGAAAGCGCCTAAGAAGAAGAAGACAACTCAAAGGAACAATGACAGCAGGAGAGACAATTGGCCATTAGGTGGAAGCAAGTATCCATATTTAGAATCACTTTATATTGAAGATCAACAAGCAAAAGAAGTATCAGGTACAAATTTTTGGTCTTCTAGTGATACTTTTCTCTGTTCAAGCAATGTTGAAGATATTGAAAGTGATCGTGAAAGAAACATAGAGGAAGAAGCTAAAAGAATCGCATATAAAATTAGAGATCAACAAGATCTATTTAACAAAATGGAGTGTGCCTTTAGAGAAGAAGTTACCAGATTAAAAGCTCAGTTGGAGGAAGGAAACAGAGTAAGGAAGCAATACAAGGAAAAGGAAGATCAATGTGAAAAGCTGTAGGATGAAGCGACATCATTAAGAAATGAAGTAAGTGAAAAGAGTACAAGAATAAAGAGACTTAAAGATAGATCCAATTACTATGAAAGTCTTGAAGCTAAGATCCTCTCTCTAAAATAAGATATTGAAAAATCAAATAAGCAGAATGAAGAAATACCTCAAGCAGATGAAGAACAAGAAAATAAGATTCTCAAATTAAGGCAACAGGTGGAAGAAGGAAGAAAGGCTAAAGAAATATTGAATAAGAAATATCTGAAAAAGGAAGAGAAATATTAGGTTGAGGTAAATGTCTTAAAAGGTAAATTAGAAGAAAAGGATAAACTGTTACGATTTCTAGACAGTACTAAGATTTTAGATAATATTCTTAGCAGTCAAAGGTCTCCTGCCATCAAAACTAGTCTTGGTTTTCATGAATCTGTTGAAGGTGAATCTAGCTCACAGGATGAGGCAAGGAACTCCAATGCAAAATATGAAATGCTCAACAATGAGGTGAGAGGTCAACCCCATCAACAACCAAGGAAAGAAAATATTCAAAGAAAACCTTTTACTCCTAACTATGGAAGTGATAGTTGATTATTTTCTCTGATGAATAATGTTGAATGTTTTAAACGCCATAATTTTGGACATGTTGTAGCCAGATGAAAAATTAGAATGGTTCAAGACCGTCACACAGAAATATCATTAGTTTCAAGGTACTTTAAGGGATATTGTTTTGCTTGCAATATGTTTGGTCACAAAGCAACTATTGATTGTGATAGAAGGAATATGAAACATGTAAGATGTTATGTGTGTAAAACGTTTGGACATAAAGCAAAGGAATGCAGGAGCAAATTTCAGCTACCATACCAAAAGGAGAAAACATCATCAGAATCCAAGGTATTGAAGAAGAGCGAATTGTTGTCAGAAAGATGTGGCATAGCTCAGTTTACAGACATAACAGACCTAGGGGGAGCTGAAAGTGTAAAATTTCAGTATTCCAATTCTCATATGCAGTTATTATGAAGAGAAGTCACATATATACGCAAGTTAGAAGCTACACAGTCGCGTATATGGTGTTTTGAAGAAAAAGCAGCGGGACAGACTCAGGAAAAGGGGTCTGATATGGTTCAGTCAATTATCAATTATCTATTATGTTCTGATTGATGATGATTACAGTCTGCTGATGATATGTGGAAGTGTTTTTGGCCCTCATAAGTTGTTAATAAATTGATGAATAACTGGTTGATGAAGAAGCCTTGATGATTCTTACTAACAAATGCAATGATCAGATTTGATAGTAAACAATTGGCATAGGTTCAGGGGGAGCATATGTTTCTAATAATGCATTGTTGGCATTATATTAGAAGACCTTGGTACATGAAGATGCTTATATTTCTTGATCCACTTAGGTGTTTTGATTCATATGACTCTTTTGATGATGTACATACACAGGCTGTTGATCTTGATGTTGTTGACAAATGTTGATCATATATGGTGTATGATAGTTGTTGATGTCTATCATGGTCTTGCTTAGATTGTTGGTCCTTGTTATAAATGTCATGTATATCATTTGATGTAAAGGTCATGAAAAGACCTAATTTGTAACCCCAATATGCATGGGAAGGATGATGTAATAATTTCTATTTTAGCCATGTATAAACATTTGATATATCCCCATTTGGTTGGGTGGATGAGTCAAAATTGGTGTATCCCCACTTGGTTGGGTGGATGAGTCAAAATTGGTGTATCCCCACTTGGTTGGGAGATTGATGTATGTATGAGTCATTGGTGATAGGAAGGTCATACTCACTTAGTTGAGTTATAGAGTCATGTTATTTTTTTGAAAAATATCTTTGTAGACTCTGCATGTGCTCAGGGGGAGCATGGACGGTTTAGTGCATCTCAGCATGTACAAAGGAGGAGCTTAATCAGAGAATTCAACATGTACTCAGGGGGAATATGGACAAAATAATGTATATCAAAGGGGGAGAATATCTTGGTCCACCCTTTGCCCTTGATGTCAAAGGGGGAGAGTGTCTTGGTGTTATTGCTGCCATTAAGTCCAAAGGGGGAGAGTGTCTTGGTGTTATTGCTGCCATTAAGTCCAAAGGGGGAGATTGTTGGCATTATGATACAGGTGTTGTACTTTATGGAAAATCACAAAGATGACAGTTCACAGTGTAATAGGTTAACATCAAAGGATTATTGATAAGACTTGAGAAATGGTTTAAGAAGTATACGCTGGTTCATTTTTTCCAAGTAGCATATACACACGGGTTAACTGAACAAAAGGAACATATAAGTATACACACACTTTCATAGAAATAAAAGTGTGTGTGGGATGGAAAATCAAGGTTTTTGTCCAAGGTATTGGTCCGAGGTATTTGGTCCGAGGTATTTGGTCTGATGTATTGGTTCAAGGTATTTGGTTCGAGGTATTGGTCCTAAGTGGTTTTGGTCTGAGGTATTGAGAAAGGCCTAAAAATATATAAGGAGGAGAAGATCATTAGGCCAAAGTGTGCAAGTAATGAATATCTTATGAAGAGTGAGATCAAAAAGAAAATATGCATGTTATGGGTTTATGGTGCTTTGCTTGATCTGAACTAAGGATGAACCTTAGTAGTTGATGGGGGATGAGATCTAATGATGGATCAGGATCATGAGACCTAAACTGAATTATTATTATATGGTTTGATCATGGATAGTCTAGATCTGAATGCTAAAGCGTTATTTACACTGTAAATGTTCTGATCTAGGTATGACTGAAGTCTGGAATAGTTGTGATGTTTTAAGTTAGCGTTTGCAGATATGTATGCTGGCTCGCTTTGGTAAAAGTGCGTATGCATGCTGGTTCGACACATCAAAGTAGCATATACATTATGAAATATGATATTTGAAGTTACAATTGGTTATGTTTGTTGATGCAGAATTCTGGGTTCTGCTTTGTGTTCTGGTGACTGTGTTTTGAATGTTTATATTGATTGATTGTGATTTGATTGAGTGATGACGGGTTTTCAGTGATTTGTTGTATAGCAGTGGTGATTGGTTTTGAGCTTCAATGTTGCTGATGGGTCAAGTATGAAAATTTGATGAAACGAGGCCTTCAGATTGTGGTGTTATGTTCCAGGAGTATCTAGTTTGAAAATTTATGAAACATGGTCCCTGGAGGAAGAGAGAAGGTCATAGCCTTCTGTAGGTCAGCACCTATGTATTGGTAAACATATCAGCCAATACAAGAGCCAGGAGGTTGGAGCTCCCTTCCAGTAGCAGCTGGAAAATGAGTGAAGGTTGGAGCCTTCTGTAGGTCGGCGCCTACGTACTAGTAAACAGATTGGCTAGTACAAGAGCTAGGGGGTTGTAGCTCCCTTCCAGTAGAAGCTGGAGAACGAGAGAAGGTTGTAGCCTTCTGTAGGTGGGTGCCTGCATACTGGTATTAGTTTTCACAAGTACACGATTGTAAACATGTTTTTCTTATATTAAAAGAAGACAGTGTTAGGTTCCTATACCAATAAGAGTCATAATTTTGAATGACTAAGGTTAAGCCTTGTAAATTGTACACACCTTTGCTTTCCGCAAATGTTTTCCATATTAAAAAATTAAAAAATATAAAGAGGGTATGTCCTAAAAGAAAAATCAAAGGACAAAAATAATAAGAGAAGGTCAAAAAATGAAAATATATGAACCCCAAAAACAAAAAGAGACCATGAAAGTGTGAAAGTCTAAATTCCGCTACTATTTACTTTTATGCATAATAATGATTGTGTGCAACTTGTTATTCATGCCACAATCCATGGTAATCAAACTATTTAATATTGGTTATTTCATGCTTTGAATTTTATGTTTATAGTTAGAGAATAAAATCTGATCAAACAGTTTAGTCTTGGCAGATCAATAGATAGGTAGATAAATAAAAGGAGCTCATAAGCTTAATCTGAGCCCTTGGATGATATAAGGTTAGAAATAGATAGTTTGTTTTATAAAATAAAATATAAGATAAGGGTTTTCTAGCCTAAATGCACCCAAAGAAATGAAGAAAACATGTTAGGGTAAGAAATTTGTAAGTAGAAGAAAGATTACTGAACTACAAAGTTGATTGGATCAAAACACATGCATCATGCTTAGACATATGTGCTAATATGTATGATCAATTATGGAAGCAAAAGCAAAGGTTTACAAGTTAATGTGATTAACTCCCCCTCATTCATTTTCCCCATACTTACTAATTTCCTATCTACAAGTATGTTCTAGTGCTTTAAATCCTTCAAGTCAAAGAGGCTCAGAGCATTTCTCTGACTTTTGGTGGGATAGGACCCTCAGCTTAATGACTTAAGGACATCAAGTGCTAGAATACCCTTCATAAAATTCATTCCCCCTTCATTTCCCTAGTAAAACCCCTTTTCCTAAGGATAAACACCATTTGCTCAGGAAAAGTGAAAACCCCCATGTAAATCCTATTTCTCCCAAAAACCCACAAAAAACATTTTATCCTAAGTATAAAGCGTATGCGTAAATATTACACTTTACACTATGCTTAGGGGAATATCCACTCTGCCCATCACATTTCATATTAATTTTTAATTTTATTATATAATTTCCCGATAAAACATTTTCCCATGTATTAATTAAATCCCTATGTAAATACCCCCAACCCTTAGTTTTAATAAAAACTATACGTTTACCCCTTATCCCAAAAAACAAGAAAATCCCCTCTTTAACCTTAAATAATCCCCATCCACTGTGATTAAAGTCCTGCCCACCCCCAAAAACCTCAGTTCATTTCATCCATGTTATTTCACCACTCGACCACTGTCCGATCATCTGTGCCCAAATCCAACGATGCGCAGCCATATCGGGCTCACCCGACACCTAACTTTTACCCGAAGTTAAGTTAAACCTCCATTAAGCCCCGCTCGATCGTTTTAAACCCGTGATTAAGTCTTAAATAAACACATACCACCGAGGATTAAAGCTCTGGTCCCCCCTAAGCCCATGCTTTTATCAACATCCCCCTCATCCAACAGTCCACAACCATATCGGCCGTGGCCGATGGCTGATCATTACCTGCCCAATAAAGCGGTTTTCCCTGACCCCCCGATGGTTACATGTCAATCGCTAGAGTAGATCGGGTGAACCCTCCTCAATATTGCCTTCGCCTCATAAGCAGTGCGATGACCTCCAATACCGCCTCCCCGCCAACCCGATAAACCACTTACTATTGATAAATATGAATTTCCACACGAAATTTAAAAATTTTCCCGTTAAAACATAAAACCATGAAAACCTTCGTTTTCATGCCTTTTTCCCCGTTTCATAGTAAAACCCTTTAAACCCTCCCAACGCCACCCTGAACCTCTGCAACCCAATTTGACCTCCGATTTCTTTCAAAACATTTCCACAACTCCTTCCCCAGACATCCCTTTGCAAAAAAGCCATCAATTGCCTTCCTTGCCGACCTGTGTTTTCTTGATAATTGTTGAGTTTTGCAGGTAATTGGCAGAAGACCAGAGCTTGGATAAACAATTTTGATACCAGTCGCAAAACTTTTTTACTCCAATACTCGACAGGAAACCTATTAAAAAGCCTACATTCAGAAGAACAAAACAATTACAAGCATAACAGAGAAGAAGAAAATTATACACAGAGCTAAGAAGAAATCATTCACAGAGACATTGACTGTGAAAACAGAGGAACCAGACAGAGTACACAGTTAGAAGAAAAACAGATAAAACATACAGAAACTTCACCAATATCCACTACCAGATGCTGATACACCTAAAAACTAAAGAATTTATTGTTGAAACACACATTAAAAGGTTAAAATGTACAGTAAAAGAAGAAACACTGTAAAGGATATTGACAGGTCATCAGTGTCAAAGAGTATCAGTGTAAAAGAGTATCAGATGAAAGCCTGAAGTAAATGAAGCCTCCAATGTGAAAGATCCAAACAAAAAAGAGAATAAAGGGCTAAAACCAAACCATAAAGGCCAACAGTACCACAATAAATGGGACAACTTGAAAGTAGTTCAATAGCTCTCTCTATCTTCTTGCAAGAAGATATTTGTATTTCCTAGATTAAATCTCAAGTTAGTTTCAGATATTTTGTAATAAAACTTTAGTATAAATACTTCACAATTCGAAGTATGTAGTGTGGACTCTTAGATCTTTCTATAGACTTCTTGATCAAACGACTGTAAAGCTATTGGATCACTAACTGAGCCAGCAAGCTAGATTGATGAATAAAGACAAGATATTTCAAAGGATTCATGTGTTGAGCGAAGTGCAGACAAGTATTTTCTCATGTTGTTGTTATCTTTCTTAAAGTTTTTGCACAATGTATATCTGAATCTAAATGCTATAACTGGAGTATTATCTTAGAATTTGTTTAATTACACTCTGTTTTGACAGTTAGGCAAATACATGTTTTCTACTGATATCTAAGTTAAGGAATTATTAACTGCTCCTCAGTTCAGGTTGTCTCTTTATAATCTATAGCAAAGGATTCTTAATTTCCCTTTGTTTCTGATTACCCTCTGTTCCTTGTTTAAATCCCGGTTTGAGAATTCTTAATTGCTCTCTCACCCTGGTTCAAACCATTTCACCCCTCTGGCCCAAAGACCTACACTCTACTCTGCTATCTTGCCCTTTGAACATTCCCTTTAGTGAATTGATCCAGTTCTGTTGCCCTTCTGTTGACTCCATAGCCCAATGGTCCGAAGACATCATTCTATCCATCTGCTTTAAGGATCCCACCACCCAATCTTCAATACAAATAAAAAATCCCTTGAACATTCATAACTAGTCTGAAATCCCAATGAACACAGATAAATCATACAGAGAGAGCCCTCTTTGAGTATAGGTTGGCTAGAGCCTATACCCAAAAGTTGGTTTGTGGTTACCTCGGTCATTTTCTTTCTTCTAATAACCTCTAGAGAAAATTCTGAGTGATAAAAGACAACAACAGGTGGTTTTGTCCCACATTGGGTTTCCACCTTAAATCTTGGTGTTCATGTGTGTTTCTTATGTGTGATGGTTTATTCTGTTATTACTGCACATGGTTACTATTTATATGGTTAATGAAGTACTGATGCACTGATTAAAGATCAACATATGATGAATTAGCTGAATCATAAGTTTGCCGGATATACACTGGTTGCTTTAAAGACAATTGTGTGTACACGCGTGTTACCTTAATTGAAGTAGCGTATATAAATATGAGTATGAAATGAAAAATTTATTTATTTGATAATACTAATTCACCCCCCCCTCTCAGTACTATTTCTAGCATTTATGAGTCCAGCGAGTGTGAAAACTTGACTTCTTTTTCATATTTAGAGAGTTTGAAAAAGAGGTGAAAAAGAAAACTCGAGATGTTCCTTTTTGTAGGTAGTCTATTAGGTCCAAAAAAGCAGAAAAAAATACCCAAGAGAACCTCTTAGCCATGTTCGAATAAGGTATTCCTTTTTTGTAATTAGTCTATCTCAGTTTGGAAAAGGGTTAAAATTATGCTGAGTAGACGTCTTTTAATTTAAGTTTACGAGTTTGAAAAGACAAGTGCTCAAAAATATTTTCATGTTTTGGGAGTCTGAAAAGAGATAAAAGAGGACTCCAAGGGATTCCTTTTTCGTAGGTTTAAAGAGCCCTAAAAAGAGATAAAAGTGTACTCTTCGGTCAAAATAACCTGTTTAAAGCACAACAAAATCGGTTAACAACTATCGACCTGCTGAGAACAACACAAAAAGGATTCAACATACCTGTTTCATAGTAAAAATGAATCACGACTAGGTCAAAACAAAAACATGAATAAAATAATGAAAAATATGACCATATATACTAAAAAATGACTACTCATCTTTACCATTTCACATTTACCTTCAACAATGATATTTTTGAGTACTTTTTCCCTCAATCTTCTATAGGTGATTACGGCCAATATGGTGGACGATTTCGACTACGTCGCTTCCAGGTAGGAGCCAAAACCTTTCTCTTTCTTTCTATGGTTCCATTTTATGCTTTCATGCAAAATTTATGAGTTTTTGAGGGCCTTGGGGTTGAAAAATTTCTTCCTAGGAACAAAGCAGGCCCAGATGGTCGGAAATTGCGTTGCACCTAAGTAACCATGCACTACAGACAGAGGTACAACACTCTAGTTTTCTCTTCTGGGGTGCGTTGGGCGCAAATCTAAAGTTTTTTCAGCCATTTTTCCTCAACATTTGTCAAGGTTTTTGCATGAAAAGGATCCTAATGAATGCTTATTGATGTTTTAGGGGTTCATCAGCATAAAATGACTTTCGTGTGGAGAGAAAGAGAACACGAGGAACATGATTTGAATGCAACAAATGATCCTGCTACCGTCCAAGGATTAAGGAACTGTGGGTTACTAAAATTCTTCTAGCTTCCTGGTATGAGGTAACAAATGGAGTTGTTGAAATACCTTGTTCGTTCATGGGATGTTCAGGCACAAGCGTTCAGATTTAGGGAACATATTCTCAAGATAAATGTAGAGGATATATACTTTCTGATAGGTTTGTGTATGAGAGGTGCCCCCATATCTCTCTTAGGTGGGAGAAGTGGTGGGGAGATAATGAAAGATTATATCCCCACCTATTGTCGACCTTGATCCCAACCAACAAAGGATGGAAAGATTAGTATAAAGTATGTGACCCAATTACCTTTGAGAACGATCCTATTCATTATCGCAAGATTGGCAGTTAGCTCACCATTACATGTAGTAAGTAGATCATACATGCAATATGGGTTAGAGTGTTTAGAGCCAACACTCTTCAACTAGAGCCAGGGAGTTCTAGTCAATATGAAAGAACGTCTGTCTAAAGAAAAAGAGGGAAAAATAAAGAACTTTGGATATGGTGCGATCTTAGTTTCCTTTGCACTAGAGTAGGTTCCATTACTTCAGCCTCAACATATTACACTTGAGCCTATTGATTCGAGGGTGCCACGAATGAGGAGGTGGATAGACCATATGTACCAACATGCAGGGATGTTAGCGATCAAATTTTCACCAGCCTTCTTCGGATGGTTGTGTATAAAGTTTATTATGATCAATGAATATCCTTATGCAGACATGGATTTCTCTGATGACCCAGAGCTCGTACTTCTTGAGGGTGGGGAATGGGGTGCTTTAGGTAAGAAATTTTGACCTTTTAAGTTTTGAAAGTTTTACAATTTTTTGTGTCTTTTTTTTTTTAATGTTTCTGAGACTAAAATATTGATGTTTCATGTAGATGTAGGACCAGTTAGACCTATTGGTGCTTAATATCTCCTTCGTGCATGGGAGCTACAACAGGATGAGGTAGTAGAAATAGCATGGGTCACTGCAGTAAGACGTTATATGCTACGAGATCCTGATGTAGCAGAGGTCCTATGAGAGGTAGAGCACCACATGGAAGGGTTGACACGCGAGATTGATGAAACTACAGCCGACTAGATTCCGCTACGACTACAATGATACACTATAGGAGTTCTTGTTTTTATTGGTTGACTACTACGCAAGATGGCTCATGCAGTGTCATTCTATCATGAACACCTTTGATTTTTCTACTTAGATCCTTGCATGTAGGTTTTTATATGGGTGATGTATGCCATATGTGTCTTGGGCACAAGTTTTTGTAAAACCAAACTTAATATATGTATATATTCAGTGTTTTTGGTTTCTATTGTATTTTCAATATGATGTGATGTGAGTTGAAAATTAATTACATTCGTTGCAAATGTTTACCTAAAACATGATTAGCTAGGGCATCTACCATTATGTTTAGATATCTAGAAATGTGCTCATATTGTATGAAATCAAAATGTCTTTCTAGAAGGTGAACTCTTAAAACCATGCGTAAGATGGTGGAAATTCTAAATGAATAGACACTAGAAAGTTGTAGTACTATGAGTTGTGAGTTAAGTCTGACAACTAAATGGTGGATACCATGTGCAATAGCATCAAACAATAGCTTGACCACTGCACTATACTCAATGATGTTTTTGGTGGAGAGACCAATGAAAATCCCTTGCAGACTCATTAACTTGCCATTTGAAGAAAAGATATCCCATGATAGAAAAGATAAATTCCAAGTACTATGATTGGCACCATCAACATACATGATAAAAGTTTCAAGAGATACCAACATCTGCAAACCAAACGTAAAAAATGGAATCAATAGAAAATGTGTGAAACTATGAAAAGACACACTCAACACACATATAGACAATATGTACACAGTGAAACTACACTTGAGATCAAGAATAGTATTTTTTGAGGTACATCCCATTTCTAGGTTGCACCAGGGGAATTCCATCAAAATACTAACTCACAGGCCCCTTTTGCAAGGAATCACTTGACAATGTATAGACCTAACCACATGGGTTGAAACTTTCCTAAACATAACTTATTAGACACCTGGTCATATAAAAGAACAAGGTCTCCTTCCGAGAAGACATGAGGCATGACACTTTTGTCATAATGTGCCTAGATTCGTCTTTTATGAGATTCATTAGCTATAGTAACATCGCGACATGTTTCATCCAAATGAGTCAAATGTAAAAGACACTCCTCCTCTATGGAAGTGGCAGGAAGAAGTTTGATAACTAGTTTCAATGATGGAATTTCACATTCAATTGGGAGGATAACTTCCAGACCATATACCAATTGAAAGGGTGTAAATCTGGTAGCAATCCTGATTGAGGTTCAGTATGCCCACAAAGCAGTGTAAAGAAGAAAATTCTAGTCCTATTTGTGGACCCCTATCATACGTTGAAGCATCGTCTTAAGAAATTTGTTGATGGCCTCAACCTTTCCATTGGCATGAGGATAGTAGGGAGTGGAAATTTCATGGGAAAGTCCCAACTTAGCAGTTAGTTTTGTCATCATATGATTCCGAAAATTCTTTCCATGATCCGTAAATATTTCTTGTGGGACACCAAACTGTGTGATGATGTGGTTGAAAAAGAAGTATGCAACCATTTCACCAGTGTTGTTAAATGTAGGCATTGCCTCGACCCATTTAGTAAAGTAATCCACTACGATAATAATATAACCACACCCCCCGACCGAGTGAGTGTTACATGTCATAAAGTCGATACCCCATTTCACAAAAGGGCCAACAATGATAACGAGATTCAAACAAGGCTCGACAAAATTAGGTAAGTATACACCATTGAGATTATCCTCAATGGAATCAGGTAAGGAGGAATGATGGTGATGTTTATCCCATGATGTATCGTCCGGCATGATGCCTTCATCGGTATGGAATACCATGAGAAAATATCGAAAGACAAACCATAATCCAGTGATATATCTACCCAATTAAGCGAATTAAAGAAGAAATGGCTTCGTAATCTAGCTCAATGGGGCTTACCGACATTCAGTCGCCAAAAATACGCATGTCAGTTTCATCTGGTATAATCCATGGATTGTACAGGATAGTATAAGGTGATATCATGTTGATATAGGCTACTGAAGATGAGTTTTTGGAAAGGAGAGGAGGAGGAGGGAGTGGAAAGGTTCCCATAGCTAAAGAATCCTTCAACAATCCAACTTTGACATGCTGATATGACTGTAGAGTTTCCCCTACAAGTGGGACACTTCCAGTAACATGTGAATCAAAGGCCAAAAAGGTGAGTTGGTCTATGGCTACAATCCCACCTTTATAAGGAAAGATGATCATACGAAAGTAATTCGAAATGACAGTAGCCATGGCATAAACCCACATATGTCTCAATAGAAGATTGTAATCTAGAGCTTAGTCAATAACTTTGACTTTTATGGTCACATTTTTCCCCCCTAATTCAACTTGTAGGGAGTTAAAATTCCCACAAGGTTTGTATGTTCTCTCGTCAAAGCTTTCAATATGGTAGGATACTGACTTAGTTGTGGAGAACCAATCACCTTCCAGCAAGACATGAACATAATGCAAGTTGAGGCTCCCTTATCCATGATAGAACAATGAATATTATTACCATAGATGATGACTTGGATTATAAAAGCTAATTGAGATGGAAGCCGAGGGGTATAGTTTTCATGAGAGAAAACAACAAGATTGGAATCTGATGGATCCACACATCCAATAGCTGAAAGTAAAGCCTTCTTTTGGGTGGGGAAATTTTGCAACACCTCAAGAGTCAACATAGCCGGTGGAGAATGAACCAAGCCTTCAACTATGTTATAATTCTGAGCAGCTCTTGCATGAGGGCTAAAGGATTACTTATGAATAATTCCCTTTGGAGGTTTAATAGTCAATTCGGTAGGAATCAACGTTGGAGTGGGATGTAGAATTTCCCACTGTAGATCAACAGATTATGCAATATACTAAAGCAAAATACTAGATCTACTTCTACAACAAACTTGCGGAAGCTTAATTGATTATGAGCAAGATCAAATAGAACACATAAAACTGAGAATGAGAAAGCAATCACACTGAACACAGAAGAATACTATGGGGAAAGCCTTAGCTAAAAACCCCGATCTTTGTAATATCATACAAGTTGAAATAAGTCCGGATTACACAAAGCTTTAGCTCATAAGCTATCTAGCTCTCAGTACAATCCCTCAATGTTGCTCATAGACTGAATAGACACAACATATGCCTTCCCTCAGCCCTCCAAGCCTCCTATTTCCTTGCGCAGTTTCTCTTGGGGTCCAATGCTACCACCTATGTGAATTGGCCTCATCACACACTCATCAAACTCAAAAGTAACTGCGTAATCCTCAAGGAATGAATTTCTTCTGCATGCAAGAGATATCCTCAACAAAATATTCCTGCAACTGATAGTACATTGTCCCATCACCTGATCTCAACTGGGTCTTTGACTGAAGTGACATGCATGAGTTATTTATGAGAGAATATTCAGTTATCTAAAGTGCAATAGTTACATGCATGCATGCATTAACTAACTGAACTCACAATTAGTTCCACAAACTGTTGGAACTAATCTAACTGGACTTAACTCAGATAATTGAGCTAACTAATTACATCTCAAAGTACAACTCATCCTGATCTCCTTAATCAAGGGACAACTTCCTCAATCAATGGAGAAACTGTTGCATGTCTTCACATAGACTTCATGTTTGATTTCCTACAACTAATTAACTCATGATGAATTAATTAATTATTTTACAAACAGCTGCTAAGATCAAATTCAAATTTTAATTCTCAATTTTAGTTCAGGGACTAACTAAAATTGGAATGTATCCCGAAATGCTATTTATAGCAGTGCTATTTTTAGCATTTCTTGTTGCTATTTTCAACACTCCCTCTCAACAAGAAAGGGATTATCAGTCACCCCAATCCTGTCTCTGTGGAACTCAAACTTGCATTTTGACAATTCCTTAGTCAAAATATCTGCATCCTGTTCCTCGGTCGAAACATACAGCAACAACATGATCCTCTTCACCACACAGTCTCAAAGATGATGATACCGGATATCAATGTGCTTGGACCTGTCATGAAAAACTAGATTCTCAGAGAGTTTGATACAACTCTAATTATCGCAGTAGATCACGGTTGGATCCATCCTATGACCAAAAAATCCCACTAGAATCTTCCGCATCCAAATGGCCTCGCATGCTTCCTGACTGGCAGCCATGTATTCAGCCTCTGCTGAGCTAAGGGCAACTGACCTCTGTTTCCTATTGTACCAAGAAACTACAACTGAACCAAGGTTGAAGACTCCTCCAGAAGTGCCCTTCTGGTCTTATGGACTCCCTGCCTAATCTGCATCTGTGAAGCCCTGAAGCTTCACTCCCTTTGCCTGTCTATACCAAAATCCATACTGAGATGTGCCTCTAAAGTATCTCAACACATGCTTCGTTGCCTTCCAAAATAGTGTTGGAAATAATACTGAGAGGGGGGGGGGGGGGGTGAATCAGTATTATCATATCAGTAAAACCTTTCCAATTTCATACTCAGAAACATATACGCTACTTAAGTTAAGTGAACCCGCGTGTACACGCTACTGTGTCTAAAGAAACTAGCGTATATCCAGAGATCTTATGATTTAGTTAGCTTATCTTCAGTAAATGCATCAGAACATTATTAACCATATTAACAGTAAACAGGTGCAGTATAACAAAACAGATCATCACACAAAAGCCACACACATGAACACCATGATATAAGGTGGAAACCCAATGTGGGTGAAAACCACCTGCTGCAATTCGTCTCTTTCTTCTTTAATAAGAAACTTCTTTTACAATGTACTGGTGCAGTCATTTACCAGCACGCAGGCTACAACCTGCAGAGGGCTACAACCCTCATAGCTCTTGTACTAGCCGATCCATTTACTAGTACGTAGGTGCCAACCCTACAGAAGGCTACAACCTTCACTCGTTTTCCAGCTGCTCCTGGAAGGGAGCTACAACCCCTGGCTCTTGTACTGGCTGATATGTTTACCAGTACGTAGGTGCCGGCCTACGATCTTCCCGGGACCACGTTTCATACATTTTCATACTGGATCCATAAGTCAATCACCATTGTAGTACAACCTGCATCATCAATCACTGAAATACCCAATTCTGAATCACTGTAACCCTGTCAACAACAACCAGACAACATAACAACAACCAGATCCAACTCCATCTTCAAATATCATACTTCACATTGTATACGCTACTTGGATGAACCCAACCTGCGTGTATACGCTCTTTTACCAAAACCAATCCGCGTACAGATATGAAAATTCTAACTTATAACTCCGCAGCTATATCAGACATCAAAACATACCCAGATCATAACAATAAACATGCGTCAATAGATCTGATCTATCCACAGTCATACCATATGAAGATAATCATTCCAAGCCTTGAGATCTCGTTCCATCATTCGTCATCCTCCACATGAGTGAAACCTTGGTTCAGATCACCAACCCATAACCAACACTTGGATCTTACACTTCCTCAGATCTTCATCACTCACAGACTCTTGCACCTTGCTTGCTTTTATTTGCCTAATGATCTTCTCCTTATATAGCCTTAGGCCCTTTACAATACCACGGTCCAAAACCATAGTAACACAATACCATCAACTTCAAAACTAGGGATCAACACGTCCGTCGAGATACCATGGTCCAAAACCATAGGCACAACTTCCAAGGACTAACCGCCACGGACCAAAGGTACGTTTTCACATGTACGCGCTTTTCCTGAAGCCAACCTGCGTGTACACGCTGATTTTCCTTACTGAACCTGCGTATATCGCTTTCTTGTCCTGCTGTACTGAGATCTGTCCTCTGATCAAGTTGCCATCACTTGTACCTGTCTCTGAGTGAGTTGCCATCAAGGACAACACTTGTATCATAATGCCAACAAATAGCTTGGTAGGCTGAACCATAGCTTGACTCACTGGGTCACCGCAAAGCATAAGTCTGGTCATGTGTTCACTAGATACATTAGTGAACCCACAAGCTGCCTGTTATCACAAAATCACTACTGAGGGCTGCAACCAAGTAAGATTTCATGTAACTATTTCAACCTATCTTTAGACCAAAGATTAGCCTCTTTGACCAGAGAGGGCTCTCTCACAACTCTTGATAAAATCCTTCAAACACTAGATGGCTAACTCTTTATTCACTTATAAAAGCATAACTGGTTGGAAACACATCAAACTGGCTCTCATTGGGCTATGGAGTCTATAATATTAAGTAAACAAGGAAAACACAATGATCTCATGGAAATCAAGGCTCTTAGCATTACATGTCAAACATACTCCACCAAAACATAGCTTGCTGAATACACAGGAAGTCAGAGCATATAATTATGAATTCTGAGTGATTGCATTACAACAAGACTATAAAAGAACATAAAGTATAAAACACCATCACTACATTTGAACATGGCAATCCTTCGAGAATCTTGAGAAGAGAATAACTCTGTTTTACTATTACTGTCAAAAAAGGTCTTACAATGGCCCAAAACAACACTGTTTTTCTATAAAGTATCCAACCTTTTTTACATAAAAGTTATTCCTATATATAGCCAATCAAAACACTACTGCATGAGACTCCTCAACAAGCATGAAGGGAGCTCGGAATTTTGACATTAATGACCTTAACTATAACATAAACAAACTAATTAATTACAAGAGATATGGTGCTACGAAAACAGAGGACTCCATCACATTGGCACTTTAAGTCTTTCTCCTCGTATACTTTGCTGCGTTCTTGGAGCTTGCCACCTGTAGCATTACAATAATAACCAAACCAAACTGAAAGCAGATTCAATGTATGAACGGCTTCGGATGCCTGATGCAAAGATGATTCATCAACCAACAAGAAAATGAAGCCTATATTCACGGTTGCTGCCTCCCATCGGTGTTCATGTATTAATGATCCAGTTTCAAGCCATTTAATCCTTGGATAATCCCGTGTGACTGAAGAAAACTCATGATCTGGCCATCCCATAACTAGACAAGTGTATCACTTAACACCTCAGCAGCTTTATCATAACCCTAAAAACTCGGACATAAAGTGAAACTTTCAACAAAAGACAAAACTTCACCTTTTCTTCGAATATTTACACCTGGCATCCTTTTTTAAATATCTGACTGACCTTCTATAACCTCCATGCTGGCATTAAGACATCTCTTTAAATATTTGCTGACCTCAGCATTCAAACTCAAGTTTTCAACATAACCAGTCATCTACAGCAGTTTCGTAGCGCGCTACGAAACTGCTGTAGGTCATCAAAATTAAACACATGAACCTTACAGCAACAATAACTCAAGTCTGTGATTTCTTCAGTCATTCTATACAGGTGCAAGGACATCAAAAAGTCTCAAAAAGCTTTTAAAAAGATGATAACCAAAATATATCAAAATTTGGGAAGCACATTCCTCCTTGGATCATTTAGCTAGTTTGTCTAGCTTCCCTTTCAGGCTGATGACTTCTTCCTTCAACTTCTTGTTCTCTGCTCTTAGACTTGCATTCATTTGTTTCATAATCTTTGCCTGCTTCAGAGCTGGCACTGTCCATACATAGGCATCAGATACTGAGCTAGCTTGACTGATCAAACTTGTTTTACCTTTCATTACAGCTTTCTTATAGCTTGTATATCTTACTGCCTTTTCTTTAAAAACATTTTGAACCTGAGGTATTTCCTTACTTGCTCCAGCTTGTTTCTTAATGGCAATCACATTTCCACTTTGACTGATAACAACCTTATTATCCTTGTTCTTGCTTTTAGCTGCTTGGACTGTTTCAGAGAAGATTTCAAGTGCCTCTGTCCTAGGCATTTCCGAAGGTGCTTTCTCTTTCTGAGCTCTCTCTACTTCTTTAATTTGCCTTCTAGTCACTGGTCTGCGTGGTTTAAAGGCATATTCTTCACTTGGTTCTTCAAACTTTAATCTTTTAGAAGCCCTTGACCTTTTAGAACTTTCAGGTGAGGATTGTGTTAGATCAATATGCATTGGTGGTACCAATTGATCTTGCTCAAGTTCAAGTGGTTCAATTTGGATTGGATGATCTTGTTCCAATTCAATGGCTTCAAGTAAGTCATTTAAACTACCCTTTGAAATAGGACTTTCTTCCACAGGGACTGACTTTCCTTTTTCTTTGCTTAGTTGGCCTCTAGTTTTCACCCTTGAAACCCTTTCAACTTCACTGGATTTAGCTTCATCTTTTCTTTTGTGAGTCTTCTGTTTTGATGACTGAGGTGTTTCCTTTTCAGATACTCTAGATGATTTTGGAGTTTTATCTACTGATGCTTCAAGTATCTCTTTAACTGCTACAGACCTCTCTGATTTCTTTGTTTTAGCTTTGGGCTTCTTATGGTCTGTTATTTCTCTCCTAATTTCAGCCAAAGTAGTTTCCTCACTCCTTTCTTCTCTTTCTCTTACAGGTAATGGAGTGAGGCCCGTTTTACTTGGGAAACCGGCCATAAACACAAATGAATCCCAGTCTTTACCAATTTTATGTAGGCTATCCAACACCAGCAATTTAACCAGACCATGATGAAAAAGAGATGTTTCATAAGCATCTTTCTTTAACTGAATCTTATCACACATCTTGCTAATACTCCTGAACAAGTAAAAAGGTATGTCTATTGAACTCTTACCAGTGAAGTGTAACAGCAGCTTGAAGTGGTATGAGTAGACTTTGTTGTACCTACCCTCACATGTCAGGTACTTCTGGATACATGTCAATAGCATAGCATAATTCTCCTTTAGATAGCTCCTTGGGACAGCTTTAGTGAGATCTTCATCTACATAAGGTGCCTTCAAGAACTCCTTACACGGACCCATGTCAAACTTGAAATTCTTGAACCACTCTTGGCCACCCCTCGGGATTTCTGTGACAGTAGAAATGACTTCAGGGGACACCGGAAACTCCAACATGGCCACCTTCGAATTCAGTCCAGTGAAGTTCAATGCAAATGCCTTGGTCACTTCTGCATGTCCACCCTTTAATTTTTCACAAAATCGCCAACAGCCAGCACTTCGAAATGCCTTTGCTACCTCCTCATCTCTGAGAGTTACATCTAACCCCTCCGGCTCTGTTCTCACACATTTACCCGAACGGTGTTCCTTTCTTTCCATGCTTCTTTGAGTATTTTTACACAAGGGAATGACGGTGGTTTGCAGCACGAAAACAATCTTTAGCTGTAGAGAGCAGGCTCGCTTGCAGTAGTCCGTTTAAAACAAAGCTCAGGCTTTTCATAGAGCAAAAACATTCATATGATATGAAGAACTCATTATGGAATGACCACCCCCTATAACGTCCTCCAAACTGACACACAACTATATGACTTCGGACCTTATGGCAAAATAATGGCTAATCATGACATAGAAAGGGTGTGAAAAGACAATCATGACCGGATTTGTGACTCACTACTCTCGGATTAGACATTCAGAGAAAAACGCTGCAAAAAACCCTGAAACTCCGATTTCGTAGCGCGGGCAGTTCAAATTTAAGAGGATGCGCTACGAAATCGCTGACAAACAGAGCGCTACGAAAACACACAAACATTATTTCGCAGCAAAACTGACCAATCACACCCGCGCTGCGAAACTGCGCAAGTACCAAAGACATCATACCCGGGCTGCGAAACTGCGCAAAGTACCAATGACATGACATGACATAACTAACAATGATGGAGGGTGTCTAATGATCTTGCCTTTACACGAATTCTCATCCACAACTCTTGAATTTCAAATTTGAAATTGACATCAACTAACAAACCTATTTACAAGACCTCAATACTTTATAAAAACTTATGGACAATCTTATATACATGAACTATAGTTCCTAGTGATAACACTGCCGATAAACAGTAGTAGCTACTACCTCACCAGAAGTAGCATCCTCCTTCCTCCAATTACCAGCTAGAGGAGTCTGCATGGGCTTGCACTTCTCCATGTGGAACTGCCTGAGTATATCATTGGCATACTTGCCTTGAGACACAAACACTTCCCCATCCTTATGCCACACTTCCATGCCTAGAAAGTAGTGCATAAGACCCATGTATTTCATCTCGAACTCTCTTACAAGGTCCTCCTTGCAAGACTTGATCAACTGATCATCACCTGTCAAAATCAGATCATCGACATAAAGAACAATGATCAATGGCTTACCTTATACCATGATGTGGTAAAGGTTTGCATCTGCTTCACTCTTGGTGAAGCCCAACCTGGTGAAATCGCTGTCGATCCTAGTGTACCAAGCACGAGGCACTTGCTTCAGCCCATACAAAGCCCTCTTGATTTGGCACACATGCGACTCATGATCGAAGGTCTCAAAACCTTCCGGCTGCTCAATGTACACCTCTTCCGCAATCTTCCCATTGAGGAACACAGTCTTCACATCCATCTGATGGATCCTCCAACCCATCTGAGCTAATAGTTCTAACATCGATCTGATAGATGAGTACCTTTGTACAGGAGCAAAAGTATCATCGTAGTCAATCCCCTCGACCTGCGAGAAACCACGGGCAACAAACCTTGCCTTATGTTTCTCAACACTGCCATCAGCTGCCTGCTTTACCTTGTAAATCCATCGGGAACTCACCATTGACTTGTCCTGAGGTCTTGGGACAACATTCCAAACACAGTTACGAACGATGGAGTCATACTCCTCCACCATTGCATCAACCCAGACTGGTTGCTGCACTGCCTCCTTGAATGAAGAAGGTTCAGACTCTACACAATCCCCAACCAGGGCCATGTAACCAGTGTATCGCTCGGGTGACCTCCTCTGTCTGCGTCGAGAAAATGGCTGTCCCACATTCTCTCATGCATCCAACATCAACCTGTCAGCTTCCCTTGAGCGTTTCTACCCATCTCCGGAAGACTCAACATGAGTGGATGTCTCCACTCCCAGATCCTCTACATGCGATTGCTCCGCATTAGTCTGAGGCTGCTCCTCCTTAGGAACTGAAAGTTCCTCCTCTGCATGCAACTTGAGCTCCCTCTCAAGTGATACTCGCATGGCTTTCTGCTCGTCAAAATTTAGATATCTACGTACCACTGTCCTCTGACTGGTAGGCAAGAACACCTGATAGTTGTGGGGTATATCAGTGTACCCCACAAGTATTCCCAACTCAGTTGTTAGATCTAGCTTCTTCTGGGAATCTTTGGTCACATGGTAATAGACCGATGATCCAAATATCTTGAAGTGACTCACATCTGGTCGCTTCTCAGAAAAGGTCTCCATAGGTGTCTTCATTCCCAGTATACAGTGTAGGCTTTTGTTCCGCAAGTATACTGCTATATTGCATGCCTCAACCCACAAATGAAGTGGTAGGCTTTGGTAATGCAACATCACTTGAGCTGTTCCCACAATTGATCTGTTCTTCCTTTCGGCCACCCCATTCTACTATGGGTTATGGGCTGCCGTCAACTCCCGTTTAATTCCTTCTGCAGCGCAGAAGTCCTTAAACTATTGGGAGACATACTCTCCACCATTGTCGCTACGCAAGGCCCTTATTTTCTTTCCAGATTATTTCTCTGCCAAGGCTTTAAATTCACAAAACCTCAAGAAGGTCCAATCCTTCTTTTGCATAAAGTAGATCCAACATCTATGAGAAAAATCATCAATAAAAATAACATAGTACCTCTGTTTAGTGGTGGAGGCTGTAGAGAATGGTCCACAAGCATCTGTGTGAACTCGCTCCAGGATTGCTCCAGCTCTGCTGTCTTGATCCTGAAAGGAATATTTCACATACTTACCTAAGGTACAACCTTTGCATGTATCTGTTTGCTCCAATTTTCCCTTGGGAAGTCCGATAGAAATCTGCTGCATGATCTTCAAGGCCCCATGGTGCAAGTGGCCCAATCTTCTATGCCATAGCTCACCAACATCTTGGCTCTGCACCAACTCAGCTTTGGAACTCAATGCAGCACAATCGTCTACCTCTAGCTTGTAGAGATTCTTTACTTGAATCCCAATCCTCTTGGCCTGTCCAATGCCAATATGCCTCAGGAATACCTTTCCTTTACTAAATACTACATCATAGCCTTTATCTTATAGCATAGCAATGGACAAAAGATTCTTCTTCAGACCTGGTACATACTTTACATTAGTTAGGGTGAGAGGAGCTCATTCTCCCTCTGAAACACAACCGTACCTTCACCTGAAACATGGTACTTTCCATCATCGCCCATCTTGATCTGCATCTGGAGATCCTTCTCCTCCAAGGTACTGAAAAGATTCTTGTCGCTGGTCATGTGGAATGAAGCTCCACTGTCCAGGTACCAAACAAATCCCACCATGGATGAAACCATGCATGCGATGAGAGAGAAATCCAACTCGAACTGTGAGGCTAGTGCCTCACCATCTCATCCCTTCGAGGATCCCTCCTTGGATTTCTTTTGTGGGCAATTCGTAGCATAATGGCCCACCTCATGACAATGAAAGCATCTCACTTTTGATTTGTCAATCTTCTTCTCACCATGGGAAGATTTGGAATAGGATGCCTTACCTTTCCCTTTCCTCACCTTACTTGGTAAGGCTAGATTTTCTTCATCATCTTGTTTTGATGAAGATCCATCTCTGATGCTTCTTCTTATCTCCTCCTGCATCAAATCCGACCAAAGTCATTCCCAATTTGGTGGTTTCTCTCTTCCATTTACTGAGTCTTAGTATTTATGCCAGCTCTTAGGAAGACCGAGGAGAGTAAGACTCACCATGTCATCATCTGCTGTCGTGATCCTTACACTTCCAAGCTCATCCATGCAGGTGGTGAGCTTGTTCAGATATGTAGAGATTGTGTCACCCTTCTCACACTTGATTTTCCAAAGCTTGTCTTTCAGTGCCAGCTTCCTCTGATCACTGCTGTTCTGATATAGATCTTTCAATTTTTTCCACATTGAAAACGGTGTCTCCTTTCCATGGTGACTTGAGACTATGTGGTCTTAGACTCCCTCTAGAAGGATTATCCTCTCTCTAGCTACATATTTCTTCCATTCCGCCAATTCTGTAGCATTAGTTGTTGCCGACTTGGGGACTTCTTGATCAATAAAGTCCTTTAGAACGTTGTCCTCTAATACTACTTCCATGCGATCCTTCTAGGCTATATAATTCAAGTTGCCATCAAGGGTGTACTCAAGTCTTAAGCCATTGAATGCCGTTGGTGAAATTTGAGATGTAATAAGGATTCGAATTCTATAATTAGGAACTTCAAACTTCGAACTTCTCCCTTCTTTGTAAACTGTTCTTTTCTTTGATCACCTTTGCTCTGATACCATATAGAATTTCCCGCTGTAGATCAATAGATTATGCAATATACTAGATCTACTTCTACAACAAACTTTCGGAAGCTAAATCGATTATGAGCAAGATCAAATAGAACACATATAACTGAGAATGAGAAATAAATCACACATGAACACAAAAGAATACTTTGGGGAAAGCCTCAGCTAAAAACCCCGATCTCTGTAATATCATACAAGTGGAAATAAGTCCGGATTACACAAAGCTTTAGCTCACAAGCTATCTAGCTCTCAGTACAATCCATCAAGCTTCTCATAGACTAAATAGACACAACATATGCCTTCCCTCAGCCCTCCAAGCCTCCTATTTCCTTGCGCAGTTTCTCCTGGGGTCCAATGCTAGCACCTGTGTGAATTGGCCTCATCACACACTCATCAAACTCAAAAGTAACCGCGCAATCCTCAAGGAGTGAATTCCTTCTGCATGCAAGAGATATCCTCAATGGAATATTCCTGCAACTGATAGTACACTGTCCCATCACCTGATCTCATCTGGGTCTCTGACTGAACTGACATGCACGAGTTATTTATGAGAGAATATTTAGTTATCTGAAGTGCAACAGTTACATGCATGCATGCATTAACTAATTGAACTCACAATTAGTTCCAAAAACTATTGGAACTAATCTAACTGGACTTAACTCAGATAATTGAGCTAACTAATTACATCTCAAAATACAACTCATCCCGATCTCCTTAATCAAGGGATAACTTCCTCAATCAATGGAGAAACTGTTGCATGTCTTCACATTGACTTCATGTTTGATTTCCTACAACTAATTAACTCAAGATGAATTAATTAATTTTTTTACAAATAACTGCTAAGATCAAATTCGAATTTTAGTTCTCAATTTTAGTTCAGGGACTAACTAAAATTGGAATGTATCCCAAAATGCTATTTATAACAGTGCTATTTTTAGCACTTCTATTTTTAGCATTTCTTGTTGCTATTTTCAACATGGGATATGACGAGGATGGTGCTGAAATGGTAGGTTGATCAATAGCCTGACTGATCAATGGATTCACATTACCATAATCCTTATTCCAAGTGGCTACAAAAACATTAGATCTCGGCTTTGAGGAGGAAAGCATCAAAACCATCTTAGAGGAAGATGGGTCTTGAGAAACCATATGAGTCTCTTGATTGGGAAAAGGGTTGGTTAAAACAACAGGAGAAGTGGAAAAATTAAGAAATTGATTTACTTCGACACGGTGAGGAAAGTGATGCGTAAAGTGTTCCTCATTGCAAATCAAGAAAGGATATTGAGGCTTCTGTTTCTCATCAGAAGACTGATTTGTTTGTTTATCATGTGGAGAGGGATCTTTATTTTTCTTACCTTTTCATTTCTTATTTCTTCTAGGTTGCTATTGAGACTTACCTTTATCATATGAAAATACATTTATCTTAGAAGTAGAAGTCGTAGGAGTATGGGATTGAGGGTTTTGAGCAGATGTGGTGGGAGCAATACAAGATGGTTTACTCACCATCTGTGAGTTGGTAGAACCAATAATTCCATTAGAAACATGAGATTCTTTACCAGGCGGGGGAGGAAAAATATTCGAAGGTATCAGAGAATTTGGTATCTTATCATAGAGTGTGCTAGAATGGGTATAAACTAGATCCAAATATTGCACACGAGCAATTAATTGCTCTTCAGTCATGACTCCACCTTTGGCCGCATCTTTTGTTATGGGTGCCAACAGAGATTTGGTAAACTATTCCGTGAGCAATTGATTGGGAACATAAGAGTTTTCCAACTGGCGATGACACCTCCACTCATGAATCTGATATCAAATGTGAGTGGAATCAGATTGTTTGAAGTTCGTTAACAATTCCATTCTAGTTTCGTATGTGATAGGTAAACAGAAGTGCGTCAGGAAGGTTGTGGGTAAGGAAATGAAATTATGGAATGAAGCTCTAGGTAACTCAATATAGCATTTAGTAGCGGTACTCATAAGCGTTCTTTCGAAAAGACGAAGTCGAATAGAATCATCGCTAGGGGAGTTTGATGAACACCATAGATGATACATCATGACATGTGTCGACGGGTATTTTTCTAGATTCCCATTAAATTTATGGATATTGGAAGGCAATTTGGTAGGAATAATTGGCCACCAAGGTGAATGAGCGATGGTGTCGTTGTTGAGCCAAGTCAAATATGGAAACTCGAGAGTGGCCACAAAAGGAAACTGTCGATCAAAGTCCGACGGAGGATGACCTAGATACAAAGGAATTGCCTAGGAAACAAGAACTTGTATTCGTGGATAAGGAGGGTTTTGGTAATAAGGAACCTGGGTACTAGAATAAGGAGGATTATGATAACCAGAATACAAGTGACCTTGTTGACCAGCCCCAGGGTAGCCATGAATCTACTGGCCTTGAAAAGGCACTTGAGGTATACCCTGATAAGGTCTTTACTATTGCCTTATGGGAGTTTGCATTGTCCCATGATAGAGAGGGTTCGATTGAGACTATGCATGCCGTACACATTATGTCCTATGAGAATTTGAGGAATACTTTTTGCAAGTGACTGAGATTACAAAGGAACTTGTAAAGGCTGAGTAAGTGGGACCTGAGAGGTACAGATACTGAAGGAATGGGTTGAGATGAGATCACAACCTATACAGGTTGAGTCACATAAGTTTGATCTTATTGAGATATAGATTGAGGAATATGAATTTGAGATGAAGATGACACAGGTTGGGAAACAAATAATGAATCCAACATCAACCCAGGTTGAATGGGCAAAGTAGGATGCCAAACAATAGCAACCATCCCAGGATAAGGCAGAATATAATAATGTTGGTTACTGATTCAAGGTATACCAACAAAAGGTTTACCCCCTGCCGAAGGGGGAGGGGATGATGGAGGCAAATTGCCCCCCAGTGGAGGGTACCCAACATAAGGATAGTTAGGTTGTTGAAGAGGAACTTTCCCATTAACATAAGGGCCAACCTTATATTCAGTTGTTGTTGTAGGAGGGGGGGGAAGGAGAAAGCTTATAAGCACTCATAAGAGAAACGATAGATGGAATTCCCAAAGTGGAAGACACAGGGGATGTCCATAAATTGGAAGATGCACTAGAGAAGGTACTAGATAAGGATTGATAACCTGGTGGGATGGATGGGCCACCATAAAAATGTGCCTTTGGTGATGTTGAAAACATAGATGTGGAAGCGACATTTGATGTTTCAACCATAGTGGTAGAAATAGGCTGGGAAGCCATATTGGTTCCAGTCATGGTCAATAATCCTGATGTAGATTGCCGCGTGAAATTCACGGGTGAGTCAAAAGAACCAAGAAAAGGAGTTTGTACAGGAGGTGGAGGAGGAAGAAGAGGATGGGTTGGATAAAGAAAAAGTCCCTCCAAATGAGTAGAAGGACGAGGCTCTTCTTGTGGGATCTCTTTGTTGAGAATAGAAATAAGAAATGCTAAAAATAGCATTTAGAATGTTCCAATTTTAATTTGTCCTTGAATTAAAATTGAGAATTAAAATTCGAATTTAGTCTCACCCGCTGCTTTAAAAATAATTAATTATTTTATGAGTTAGTAACTGGAGAACCCACAGTAATACCCATATTCTGTCAACGTTTCAAATCCCAACAGGGATCCATCATTAGGACAATTTTTGAATGTTGATAATAGAAGAGCTAGATTGCGAGATTAAATAGTTATGAGGTGAGCTGTTATGATTTAAGGAAAAATGAAGGTCGGTTGCTTAATAATTAATATTATCCAAAATTTTAAATATTTTTTGATGATAAATTAACAGTAATAATAAATAGTAATAGTGAAATTTCTTAGTAATATTTTCTCATAATAATTAATAATTAATAATAATAATTTATGATAATTTATAATAATAATAATAAATAATAAGTATTATAATTGTCATAAATATTCACTACTAATATATTATTATTTTTAGTTATTTATAAATAATAAATATTAATAATAAATAATAAATGTTATAATAACTATTATTATTATAACAATAAATAATTTTTATTAAATTGAATATTAATGAGATTATTTTAGGGGTTAATTGGATTTTCTTAATTTTATATGAATTAATAATAATACTAATAGTTTATAATAATTTATAATAATAATCAGTGATAATTTATAATAATTTTAATCATAATAATAAGTAATAATTTATAATGATAATAATTAACACTTAGTAATAAAAAGTATAAATAATACAATTTTTTTTTACTAATTTTTATTAATAGTTATTTATAAATAATAATAAAAGTTAATTCTTGATATGAATTAATAATAAAACTGACATTTAATAGTCATAATTAATAATTAGTGGTAAATATTATAAATTTCCACTACTTAATTATTATTAATAATTTAATAGATTAATAATTATTATATTTAAATATTAATTATTAATGTCTTGAGATTGATTATTAAGAGTAACATTAGTAATAAAAGTAATAAAACTAGATTTTGCTAATTTTACCTAAGAGGAAAGGGAAGGGAGATAGCTACCTATTGAGAGTTAAACCTAGGATGTATTGGAGGTCTTAATTTCTCTGATTAAGGGAAACCAGCTACTGCTGATCTCGATGCCATTGTCCCTGTTGAGATTATGTGGATGTTTCATAATCTCAAGAGCCTCTCTAATCTTTTGCCTATGATGATGTTCTTCTCTTGCGACAATTGAGGCGTTTTCCAGACAGAGATGGTGCTTAGTTTTAGAGGAATGCTCTGCCAGGGCCGAAGTACGAGACCTATCATTCCTAATATCCGCTACATGTTCTTTTAGTCTTGTTTGCAAGGAACAACCTGTTTCACCAATGTAACTTTTCCCACATGAACAATCTATTTTATAAACTCCTTTAAGTTGATGTCTATCAATATTATCTTTGACAAACCTCATACTTTGTCTAATCGTTCCGAGTGCTGAGAACTGAGTGATTATGTCTTTCTTTCTCAGGATTCTTGCAATCTTGTCTGTCACCCCTTGAATATAAGGTAGAAATACCTTCCCACATTGAGGTTGGTCTTGAGCTTTTGGCTCCTGAGATAACACCCTTCTTTCAGCCCTTTCTATAGCCATTCTAATTTCTTTTTCTTTGTAGCCTATACTTTTAAATACTGATACTAAGTGCTTCTTTTCTTCGTCTAAATGTTCAGAATCAGAGATTCTAAGAGCTCTGATAGCCAGAGTGTTTAGAACACCAAACTTTTGGGATGGGTGATGGTGGGAATCTGCATGGAGGTAGCTCTCTGTGTGGGTTGACTTCCTAAAAACCTTATGCCCTAAGGAGCCATCCTCCTTCCTAATGATAAGAACGTCTAAAAATGGGATACTCATGTTTTCTTCCATCTCCATGGTGAATTTTATTTCAGGGGAGATAGAGTTAAGGTGAATGAAAAACTTGTCAAGCTCTGTTTTTCCATGAGTCCATTTTATGTTCGTGTCATCTACGAATCGCTTCCACCAAGCTGGTTTCAAAGGGTATGATTCAAGGGCCTTCTTTTCGAAGTATTCCATGTATAGGTTGGCCACAATTGGCGAGAGGGGTGATCCCATTGCCACTCCAGATGTTTGCTCATAGTATCCACCTTGGAAGGTGAAAACAGTTGATCGTAAACAAATCTCAGCTAGTCTTGCGGTTTGGGGATCAGTAACATCTTTTATAACCTGAATGGCTTCATCAAGAGGAATCTTGGTGAATAGGGATACTATGTCAAAGCTCACTAGGATGTCATCCTGGTTCATCCTCTCATTTCTAATGAGTTTCACAAAGTCATGAGAGTCTTTAATGAAAGAATCAGTGTTCCTGACAAGAGGTCTAAGAATCTTGGAAACACATTTAGCGAGTTCATAGGTTGGGGAGCCAACGGTATTAACTATTGGTCTAACAAGAACTCCTTCTTTATGGATTTTAGGTAAACCATAAATTCTTTGAAATGTTGACAGAATATGGGTATTACTATGGGTTCTCCGGTTACTAACTCAGAAAATATAAACCACAGATGTCTAAAATCTAGAATACTTAATTAATTCATCTTGGATTAATTAGTTGGAGAAATTCAAGTTAGAATTCTTTGTGAAGTCATGCAACAGTTATCCCTTAAAGTAAGGAGATTATCCCTTAATTAAGGAGATAAGGATGAGTTGTATTTGAGTTGTAATTAGTTAGCTCAATTAACTGAGTTATGTCTAGTTAAATTAGTTCCAAATTGCTTGAGGAACTAATTGTGAGTTCAGTCAGTTAATGCATGCATGCATCAAACTAGTGTACTCTAGATAACTGGAGATTCTCTCATAAATAACTCATGCATGTCTATTCAGAGAAAGACCCAGATGAGATTAAAGATAGGGACAATGTACTATTAGTTGCATGAGTTTTCCTATAAAGGAAACTCATCCATGCATAAGGAACCAGGTTCCTTGAGGATTGCGCAATTTACAGGGTGTGAGTGATCAGTGTTACACCTGGTAATAGTAGGATCACCTAGGAGAAACTGCGCAAGGAAATAGGAGGCTTGGAGGGCAGAGGAGAAGGTTTGTGAGAAGCCTTGTTAGCCTGTGAGCATCCAGGAGGATTGTACTGAGAGCTGGCTAGCTATGAGAGCTAAAGCTTTGTGTAATCTTGATGTATTTCCACCTTGTATGATAATACAGATAGCGGGGTTTTTAGCTGAGGCTTTCCCCAGAGTATTCTTCTGTGTTTCATGTGTATTGATTCTTCTTCTCTGTTATATGTGTTCTGTTTGATCTTGCTCAAATTGATTAAGCTTTCACAAGTTTGATTGTAGAAGTATATTAAGTATTTTGCTTTAGTTATATTGCATAATCAGGTTAATCTACAGTGATAATTTCTACATGGTATCAGAGCTAGCTGATTTATAGAGAAATTTCTACACTCCTCAATACTCACAAGTCCAGGTATAAGTGGTTCATCATCGGGGCCGAGATATATGGTAGGCGGATCTATATAAGAAAAAGTAAGAGAATATGGAATACTTGAAGTAATAGGTAAATATAATTGAGGCTCCTCAGGTTTGATGAACTTAGGAAATAAAGTTTCCAACTCAGGAAGGTCAGGTTCTATAACCTCAAGCAAAAAAGTTTCAAGTAATTCAGTATTGTTTGTTAGTTTCACCGACAAGAGTAGATGTAATCTCAGGTTTGGTACTCAAGGGGACAAATGATTCTGGTTGATCAAATTTAGGAGGAGGACCATAAGTAGTTCCCAAGTTTTTCAATTCAATAGTTTTCATTCTTTTATGCTTCTGACAATGGGCAAGAATAGCCTCTAGTGGAGGAGGAAGATTATTTTTCATTCTATGCGAATGACGAAGTGGGAGATCTTTTGGTTCCACGTTGGATAATAAAATTTATTAACACAAAAAGAAATACATAAAAAAGAGGGTAATCTAGGCATAAAGGATTACCAAGCAAACATGAACTGCAATAGACACCTTGGGGAACCAAGGACTTAACTTACAACAACCAATCTTCCTGAATGTTGTGTTCGGTGTATCATGGCATACAAGGTGGCATACTCAGTTACCTATGGATGAATAAAAACCTATTGGGGACTCCAAAAATATACTCGACGGTATGTGGGAGTGCAGTCCATAATAATGTTGTCTAATGTGTAGCTGTTCGATGAGAGTGTTCTCACATAATTTATGTGCATGGAGTGCAACCAATATACCCAAACATATGTGGAGAATGATCCTATAGACTCACATACGTGGAATGAGATTTCACCCCTGGGATGCAACACTGGAAAATAATGACAACTCCTATGTTTAACAATGCTGGAACATGTCCCTAGCCTAGACCTCTATGTGTTTGAGTTAATGTTACAAATTATCCTTAGGTTGATTCAATAAATTTTAAGTTGATCTTAAATCAAGTTTCAGTTTTATGGATCACCACGAATTCTCCTGAATTCCCTAAAATGAAAATCTAGCATGAGGAATGGAATATTTCTCTTCAATGAAAATCTAGCTAAGGAAGGCAAGAGACAAATGAAACATAGAAAATGCAGCAAACAAGATGCACATGATGAAATTCCCTTTTCATGCAACTGTTCCTAAATAAATGTAGATGAAAAAATCATAAATGGAAATGCAAGATTTTTTTTTCACCACACTTAATTTTTGAAAATGAGGAAAATTAAGATGTAGAGTCTAATCACTGATTCAAATGAACTTTTCAAAATGAGGACTAGAACAACAATTCATCCAAGTGATCAATGATCAAACAAGTAAGTTTGCAAGTGACTTAATGATAATAAAAAAGAAAAATCAAAACCAATTCTTACCAAAGGCAATCACACACAAATGAAAACCAAATGGAGGCTTCAGAGAAACCACATGACACTCAAGACTCAGGGAAGGTTAGCTGGAAGTAAGTTGATCAATGCAATACTGAGAAAACAAGGAAAATTTTGAGGAAAAACATGGATCAATGCAGGTGCAGAAGAGTCACCACTACTTTGAAATGTAGGCACAGAGAGGGCCCAGGTGGGGTGCAAAGCTTTGTCAACAGACGATAGGGTGCGTTGGTCTTAGGAAAGAGGATTATGACACACAAATTGCAAAAAAGACTCAATGAAATCACTTCCTAGGTCCGTTCTTGGCTGGTTAAAGTAGCAAAGGTATATAAAATAGGTAAAGAAAACACAATGGACAAAGAAATCCCAAGGGAATACACCATTCCCCAACAGAGTCACCAATTTGTTATGCAGGATTTATGATTGCAGAGAAAAGTATCTCCCATAGGTTTGGTGGCTAACCTAGAACAACAAAAAGACAAATGACCCAATTTTTTCCTTAAAGTAAGTAGATGAAGGGATGCAACCTCCTTGAAATTTGTCGTATGGTTCTCTCCTTATTTGGCTTGAATTGTCCGATCCTAGCTCTAGCTGCCAAAATTAGAACCTACACAACCAGGCAACGCAAACCAAGAAACTACGAGATCTATGTAACATCATCTATCTATTTCATTCAATAGATTAACATTGTATTTAAATACACGACCCATCGAACTACTCCATAACAACTCTACGATCAGTATGCAACCCCAGAACATGTTATACATCCTCCAACACATGTACAACCATCTCAATCATTCACTCCCACATGTAGATCCTCTCCAAGACCAATGTATAATATCATCAACATGAGAGACCTAATCCCAGACATGGAAACCTAATCAACAAAGCTCCTCACTGTCTAAATCCCGTAGCAACCACCAACACCTATATGCAGCAACATGATCAATAATATCATCACATCTCCAAGCTAGTCTAAGCTAGTAGACATGCCAAGGATCATCTACATATAATCCATACATAGGCCACTTGTAGCCATACATACACATGCATAACCAACTCACCTGCAACCCAAGCTAGCAAGTTGACATCAATTCCAACCAATAATACATCCGCAACACACACAAATTCTAAAAATCTCCCCCTTTGGCATTGATGGAAACCCATTTGAAGCAACCATTTGAAACTATCCTCTGAAACTGATTTTCATCCTCACAAAATTTTGTGATGTTTTATTAAGCCAACCATACTTGTGGAAGTGTCATGTTGTGTATGAGTCCAAACCTCACACTGTTATTACTACTTTGGGAAGAAAACTATACAAGATATCATAGGTAGGCCCGCATACCTCCATTTCTTTGATCTCTGCTAAGAAATGCAATAAGGTCGTCTCCCAGACTGGGAAATTTTTTATCTTTCCGATTCACTCTCAAAGTAATGGGAAGATTGTGGCCACATCCATGGCCCCCATAAAGGGTTCCTCTGCACAACACAATTAAGTGGATAAGGTCATGGAAGAGTATATGGACACCTTCTCCTCACCCGTAGGGGTACTTTTTCACCGTCAGGTCAAGAATTTGATTGATTTGACTCTCAGAGCACCTCAACCCAATGGGCCAATATAATGCCACTCTCTTCTAGAAAATGAGGAAATCAAGTGATACATCCAAGATTTTTTACAAAAAGGGCACATCTGACCAAGCTCCTCACCTTGTGGGAGCTCAATTATACTGACACAGAAGAAGGATGGGACTTAGAGACCTTGCATTGATTATTAGGCACTAAATAAAATAACTGTCAGGAACATGTAACCAATACCAAGGATTGATGACCTCCTTGACCAACTCAAGGGGGCCAAGTACTTCAGCAAGATTGATTTGAAGTTTGGATATCACAAAGTTCCAATAGAACCCACATCTGTATGGAGGACCACCTTCAAATCCAAGGAGGGCCTTTCTGAGTGGTTTTTCATGCCCTTCAGGTTGACAAATTCCCCTGCAAATTTTATGAGGCTGATGGATGAAATATTATGGCCTTTCACCAACTTGTTCGTGGTTGTATATTTGGACGACATCCTCATATTAACCAAGAGTTGGGAAGAGTAATTGAAACATATTCAGTAGGTCCTTAAAACCATACGACAACACAAACTATGTGCCAACTTGGAAAATGCACCTTTGGCATGAACCAAGTCCACATTGCATGCATGTGTATCTGGCTAAGATCTAATTCATTCAAGATTGGAGCAACCCCAATAAATTTAACAGAGCTTTGCAACTTTTTAGGCATTGCCAATTTCTATCAAAGGTTCATGTTATTCTCATATCACGTGGTCTTTGAGTCAAGTCACCAAGGGAAGAGTGAATGCAAAGTTTTTCTAGTCCAAGTCCCAAAGAAGGAATTCATTGAGTTGAAATATTGCCTTTTCTATGCACCATTACTCACATTACCAGACCTACAACAACCATTTGAAATTTGAGATAGATTCCCTTGACTATGCTATTAGTTCAGTTCTCACCCAACAAGGGCATCTAGTGGGCTATCAGAGTGAGACACTCTCCAATACAATTTGGAAATACCACACCTACGATAAATAGATGTATTCAATCATGCAGGCTTGTCGACAATGGAAACATTACATTATGGGGAAGGAGACGATCATCCACACATATCACCAACCTCTTCAATTTATACAGGTGTAAGGGAAGTTTTAGAATGATTTCCATCGAAAATGGTCCAGATATTTATAAAAATTTCATTTGAACATTAAATATAAGAAGGGAAGCACTAATAACATTGCAGATTGCCTTAGTCAGCCCCCGTTTGTAGCACTGACCACTATTCTTAACTCTTGTGAGCATATGACTTTTGGGTGGCCACAATTATACAAAAATGATCCAAAATTTTCCACCACATATCATATGTTGATGTATGGAAAGAAAGTACTATACTTCCACCTCCAGGATGAAATGTTATTCTATCTAGGGCACCTTTGTGTTCCTTCGAGCGAGTGTGACAAGCTGATTTGGGAAGCACACTACAGAAGGGTTGTAGGGAATTTTGGTCTGGAAAAAAATGTGGCAGTAGTGTAAAAGTATTTTTATTGGTTGAAACTTTGATAGGATGTCGGAAAATATATTAGATCTTGCACTACCTATACCATCACAAAGCCAACCATTAAGAAGCAGGACTGGTTGATGGGAGGGCCTCCTAGTCCTTCAGGTCATCCTACATTACCCTGGTCTGATTTGAAGGTACCCATTCCTTTACCTTTCTTGGTTACTTTAGACATCTTAGATTTGTACAAGTTAATGAATGATCCCATCAATAATAACTTACTTTGGCCTCCAATCCTACATAAAATTCCTATAAATATCCCCATGTTTGAAGTAAAACAGGGAGATGACCTGATAACACATGTCACAGATTACCACCTTTGGCATTCATCAAACTCTATGATTGAAGATAGTATATGGCTCAGAGTCTTCCCCCGCACCTTGACTAGAAACACTTCCAAGTAGTACATTGAGTTACCACAAGTTTTAATAGATAATTTCAATTCCCTTGCTATGGAATTTCTAAAGCACGTTCAGTTACCTATCCTCTATGAAACCGGGAAAAAAATTCTCATTAATATACACCAAGACACTTCCACCCACATCTTCAATCACATCCATGAATGGGGATACCAACAGAAGCTTTTCAAGGCCCCCATTTTGGATTATCTCTTAGCAAACTAGTTCTGCAAGTGTCTTCTACCCCCATAGAAAAGGACACTGCTATGGTTGGCATGGTTACTGAAGATCAATCTATTTGGCGTGCCTAACATTTGGATCTGATCTATTCACAATGTGGCACACTGTATGATTTTCTCTCTCATGGCCCTTGAACTTCCAATGTTCTTGCTACTCAACAACTTGGTGCTCATGTTGACAGTATCCTTGACACCAAATCTAGGTCTAATGTAAAAAAATTGAGCGGGAAAGTTTCCCAGTTGTATATTACTACTGATACTGATCCTACAACCCAATATGCTTCTCCTCCAACCACTGTGATCAACTCCGTGTAGTCTACACAAAAACCCAATGGTAAGAACAAGAAGAATAAGAAAAATATTGCTCCTTCTGAAGAGAAACAAATGACCCAAAACAACCCAAATTAGAAAGCCATTGCTAAATATGAGAAAGTGTTGATTATACTGGACTTGCCAACATTAAGGGGATCTCCTCGATATGAAGTCCCAACTAGACCTCACACCGTTTAGAGTAGGAGTCCCAGTAGTGGGTGGTAATGTAATGCCTTGACCATGTTAGCGCACAGAGGAAAATATGATAACTTTGGGTGAAAGCAAGTGTGTGACCCTGCAGAGAGTCAAGTGCGATGCATGAAGGTTATAACACATGGAGGGGAAAAGGAAGTGCACCCCTTAGAATCCTATAATAGTACGTAGCTTGAAAGGAACACACTAGTGAAATGACATCACAAGCTAAAATACATAATTGTCCACAAGTTAAAATGATGAGTTAATTGAACAACACACATTCAACAAGATTAGTACAAATGCATACAAAGTAGTTCATAAGCATATGCATAAGTTAAATAACATACATTTCCAATACAACAAGAATAGTTCTAATATGTTAACAACATATGCATGAAAGTGTGTTGACTCTGATTTTATTACTATAAGTGAAAGTTCCATCCATACATACACCATTGATGACCACTAGCCCCAATAGTGGAACATTACAGTCAAGAACACTTGCTCCTCCAAATAATTACACTTTATCTATGCTATGGAGAAGCCAAGGTTCATCACAATACTCCCAAGCCTTCTTTAAGCCTAAGCCTAACCAAAATCTTGGCTCCAAAAATCCCGTTCTATTAGTTATGAGGTTCTATTTATAACAAAGGGTGGGGTGACCCTTGACATTCCCCTTTGTGACTCTATGAATTCCCTCATGACTCTTCAACTTCTTCACTTAATGACACATTACACTACATGATGACTGTTCATATTCTATTGACACTTGGAATTTCACTTACAACATATTTACAAATAAAATTACATTTTCCACATGTACCCATATAAGACAAAATAGGCTAGAGACAGCCTAACACAACACAACACTATGACTTTGGAGTTTGGGGAAATTCCATCTAAGCAACCTCCCCTTGATGCTTCTTTGTCGCATATCAATGCCAGGCTTGGTACTGTGTGATGGTGTCCCCAAACTGTTTGAGGGTGTCTTTCTGGAAGTGGACTCCAGCCTCCATGACATCTAGGTATATGGTCTTGGAACCTGTATCCAACTCATTCTAAAGCATGAGAAATATGGTCTTGACCTTGATAGTGCCATCAATGTACTTTTTCATGTTGTGTGCATTTAGCTCCAAGTCCTCTATGGTGGCCTCTGGTCTTAGCTACTCCAAGTACTCATCGATCTCTAGCCAGACTTGGTTCTTAGGTTTAGCATCGACGAGGGAATCGATTGATGGGATCTAGTGCTTTCTCACCATGACATCCAAACTATTGTACAACCACACATATGAGGTTGTATGCTATAGATGAATGAGGAGAGCTACTCGTTGTTCTAGATCAACATTTGGACCTTCATTTTCTCCACCTCTGCATGTGGCTTCATCTTCTTCTCTAAGTCAAGTGGGGCCCCTTTGTACCGCATTGTCCACTCTTGTACATGGGCAATGGAAACATGTATGTTCTTGAGAGTTTGAACAAACTTTTTTGCTCCGCCACTGTAGGCCATGCACACAAACAACTACTTTATGCATGGTGACAAATTTGTCATAGTGATTTCGCATGGTATCACCAAGTGTTGATACTTCAACAAGTACCACAATCATAATCTCCTCCAATGTGGAAACTGCATTCTGTGCTGATGCTCAGAGCTGTTTTTCCTCTTGCTTGACAACCTGCAAGTTCTCTGCCAGTTGTTCATTCTCAGCGGGCAGATACTGAAAATTTGAGTTTTTTTCTCCTGCATAGGCCAAGCTAGATTGGGAAATGACAATTGGATGCTTCCTTCCATCCGACATTATCACCCTTTCCTTGATGAATGCAGGTGATGCGTGATCATCTAGAAAGTGATTCCTTCATGATTGTACAATCTTCTTCTGCAGCTCGTCAAATGATAGATTGTACACATCCATGACTGGATCATTTTCATGGAGAACAACATCTCCTTGCTCGCTCTGGGATGGTTATGAGACTAGAGGTGGTGGAGACTGAAAGATGACCTGTGGTGCTTTCGACATCAGGTCAATGTCTTCCCGCTGCGATTCCTATTCCAACTCCATGTCTATCACTTCAATCAATTGCTTGATCTGATGAGAAAGCTCATGATCCTGCATCTGTTCACCCTCTTCCTTAGCTGTTGGCTATTCTAGCTTATTAACCTATATCGATGCTATTTGATCTGTCATCATGCCTTGCCTTTGTTCTTCTTCCTGCTTATGATTCTCTTCTCTTTCTTTCCTTCTCAACTCCTATTCTTCCTTCAGCTTCTTCTTTGTCCCCTGCAGCTTTATTTATGCTTCCTACATCCTCTGCTTTTCTGTTTTCCTTCTCTATGCTTTCTTCATACGCTTCTCCGTTTTTGCATCCACTTCCAAAGCTTCCTTATCCAAGATAGGATATGCCTTCATTTTGCAACTTTGCTCTTCCTCTGGATTCTCAAAAACCTTCCTCTTTCCATTATCCTGTGCTGGATTGTTTCCTTCTACTGCTATTACTGTTGCTTCTAAACCTGCTGCTATCTGCAGAGTAGCCTTCCAAGTTCTTGCTATCTTGACCGACTCATGGAGTTTGGAGGCATTGTAGCAATACCTCCAAGGATCCTCCTCTGGCCAATGGAATGTCCTGTGGATACACAGAAAGTAAACTCTCATACAATGGTCCCTAAAAATATGGTGGGGATCATACAGATTAAATTCCTTAGTTCCAAACTCAAATTTCACTATGTCCTTAGCCTTGATATCTGCATATTTCAAGCTCTTAATCTTGTATAATCTGATACGCTGAGGAAGAGAGGGACATGACACTTTCTTCGTCCTATATAGTCTTACTGACAACCCTATAGCAAGGTGGTATGAAACTTCTTGCATGATCAATTTGTGAGTGGCATACCTTGGTAGAACATGCAAAGACTTCTCTCCACCAAACACTCTGATGAAGGTGCCACTTAGTGAGGCATACCAATCTGTAATGTTTACTATCCCCTCCATTGCTTCTCAGGTCATGCAAGGTGGATCCTGCTAAAATATAAGCTTGTATAATGGGATGATAAAATGTTCAGTTAGCCTTGCCATGACTCCTCGATAGCTATAGTTAGAAAAAAACTTGAAATAGATGTTGACGATAGTCTCTTGTGGTGTCCATATCTAGCTCATGCCAGGGAACTACTGCTGGGCACAAATTGCATCCAGTAAATACACAAACATCTAAAACCTTGCTTGGTCATTCTTGGGTGGATTTTGAGCCTTAGCCACATGGGACTTCAACGGATGAGCCAACAAATCCAACCAGTTTAATGGCCTCCCATCATTCATCAACTGGTCCAGTAAGACTACCCACCCTTCAAGAAAGGTTTATGTGTTCTCTTGACCATATATGTTGCAAGCAAAGATGATCAAGAACTGGTAAGCCTTCCCGAGGGGCTTTGTATTTTAACATGGGTGGGTGTCTATCCAAAATTCGACAACTCTTTCACCCAACACTTGAAAATGTATCTCATGTTCACATAGATATGGGTGGCATAGAAGAGTGAGTCCATGAACATCACCGGCTCAGGAAAGTGATACATCTAATGAAAGTTATCTTCCCTGAAAGTTGGAAGATCTCTCCCGCTAGCACTTCTCAATGTCATAGTTTGTTCATCCACATGTGAGAAAATCTAGCTAATGATGTTTGCACATGGGAAGGTGGGGTACCTTCATGCAACCTTGTATAATCTTGACTGCTAGATGCTAAGATAAACCTGGCGGTCTTCTAAGTTTTCCTTGAAGTCCTCTGCAAAAGTGTCTTTGATCTACTGCCATGTCAGTGTTGTTCCCTTCTCAATGAACAATTGAGTATTTGCATATACTGGTAGATCAACTGCTATATGCTCAATTGCTTCCCCAGTACTTCTATCGACGGTTTCCTTTGATGCAAATATCTTGGATGCCATGCCAATCGTAACTACTAGAGAGATGCCCAACAACTGATGTACCTATGGGATAGAGAGGATACTTATGGAAAGCAAATGTCAGCTAAAAGAAAAACAACTTCAAGACAAGATCAAGTAGCATGCCAGGCTCATGATGGGAAGGATTGCACAATTTTAATTGACAGAGGGGATTGACTAACTGTGGGAACTACGCATTTCATAGTCCCAACAATCAGCATGGGAGCTTGATGACTAGAAATGTGTAATGCACAATTTAGTCTGGGCCAAGGTCTGAGAGAGACTGCGTATTGCACAGTCTCAATGGCCAAGATGGGAGAATAACTCCTGGAACTAAGTGCACAGTTGGAGCTAGCCTAGGCTAGGTTCTACACAATTCCAGAAGCCAAGCCAGAGGCTTAAGTCTCCAGATTACGGAGAGCTAGCTATGCACAGTGAGATCCAAGCAAGGGGACCCAGATCTGCTCAAGGGGAGTGTGAAAAACAAGAAGATCTGAATGATAGTGTGATGCTGAGTTCAGATCTGACTAAGTGTTGATGATTTCATGTGAAAAAAGTGCAACAATTGATTAAATAGAAGGTAAAGGAAGCATGTGAAGAGAGTCACCGCAATGATGACCGTTAGTGAAAAAACATTAAAAATCATGTGACACTTGGGACAGGAAATATATAACTTGAAACAACACTCTTACAAGATAAAACAAGTTAAAAAATCAGTAGTCGTGCAAAGAAACAAGTGAAAAAACACTCACACAAGTTAAACAATAAAAAGCGACAGAAAAAGCGGTAAAAGACGAGAAAATAAAAACTAACTCAGAAAAGCGATGATGATCGTATCGAAGACTCCTTGATCTCCTCGGAAATGCTAGAGATCCAAAATCAAGTGTGCAAATGAGCTCTAGCAAAGTCGATTAGATAGATTTGGTCAAGTTTGGGTTTATGATGTGCATGCAAAAAATCAAGGAAAAAGTGACACTTGGCGATAGTTTCTAAAAATAACACAAGTGACTCCTTCGGGTTACTAAAAATCAATCCCTATTTTTTATTTTTAATTAATTATATTTATTTATTTTTTCAGGAAAATTGCCATGCCATGCCCGAAAAGATTATGTAGTTCTGGGAACGATTAGGAAACTCTCCAGCTCATGCACTACACAGTTTTTGAGCATAGTGAGGTCTGCACAGTTGCTAGGCTGCCCTTCCATGACTGCGCATTTATAGAGCTCAAGGCTCACTCGCAGTTAGGACTGTGCAATTCCCAACAACAAGGCAAGTTGCCCTTAATAATTGTGTAGTTTTTTGAGGCAAGCCTAGAACGTTGCGAGACCAAGTTAGGAGATCAGCTCATGGATCAGCAAATCAACTAAGTGAGAAAACACAAGCCAAAATGAAAAGGATAAGGCTCAGTAAAAGCATGGATACTTGGATTATTGCAAGATGAGCTACTGTGGTTTAGAAGGAAGGCTCCAAAATAGAAGCACAGGAAAAATTTTGGAGGATGGTTGTAGCTGCTACAATAGAATAGAAAGGAGAAAGTTGTCAATTTCCCTTTCAATGTATGCATTGAGTTTTAGCACTCTGTCATTTCCCTAGGCTGAAAAGAGAAACTCAAAGGTAACCACAAACCACTTGGAAGTTGGAATCTATGCCTTCCAACTTCAGAGAGGGCTCTGTCTGTCTCAATCACTTGGATCTTAGGCTATATATGGCGCTCAGTGGGGTATAAATTTAAGGGCTTGCTAGCAAGAAAGAAGATAGATCCATTAGTCAATACAATCATAAAAATTAATTATTCTCAAGTGAAAGGATGAAGAGAAAGAGGGATATTCTACAAGGGCAAGGTAGGTAGTCTTTTTCGAGTTTTCTAGTCAAAATCGTTGTAGGAGGTTGAATGGAAGATAAGTGAAAATGGAATACATAGCATCAAACAATAGGATGAATTGTAAATGCCATTTGAGCTGAAAACATAAACATTTAGTAAACTGAAACAAAACACTTTTTGAAGAGAATTCTGAGTCAATATATTTGTTCAATTAAAAAACAAGACATATTTCAAACCATGATGATAACAAAAGATAACTTACAAAACCAAGAAGCACATCTCCAAAGAAACTAACACAAGAATCCCTGTAAAATTCAGCCTTTGTCCTTTCATTCACTGGAAAATCATGAAAATACAATACAAACAATGTTCTTTCTTCTAAAACTTGACCAACCAACCTTTTCACACTAAAATTCATGAAATATATACAATTATCTCATCCCTTTACTTATGGAGTGAGCTCAACCATTTCCCAATGATAGAGTCAGTTAGATTAGATTTAGAAACTGCCTACTAGGAAATAGGGACCGATTTATGGAAAATAAGTGTCAAATATTAGATCATATCTCCCAAATCATGATAGATGTTACAAAACATAAGGATTTTTTTGTATATGTGCTTGTTCTTGAGAGAAAAATATCTTAGTTTGTGAAAATTCTTCTCCATATTCTCGTAATCTACGCCCAAAGATCATGACTAAAACAAGAAATAACAAAATCTGAAAAATAGGCTGTAATTATTCATTTTAATATTCCAATATATGATGCCTGTTACAAAATTGAAGGAGGTTATTGTAATATAACTCTTTTTTGACACAAACCTCTTTCACTTTGTCAAAATTCGTCTCCATTCCGTCAAAAAATGATTTTGAAAATGATGGAAAAAATAGTAAAAAAACACAACTTCCTTTGACTATGTGAAAGCACATCGAATGCATTATGTTTCTCCAAAATCACACCGACTCCATGGTTGTCATACTTATAGCCATTCTCTAGATTTCTTAAAGTGCTGAGCAGGTAGAAGACATGCTCTACAATGTTAGGAACCTGTTTAAAGACCCATGCTCAAGCTAAAAACCTCTGTCCTTGAAAGTTACCCCTCACAACAGAAGTGCAGCGCCAAAGCATAGTGAATTTCTACCTGCATATGTTTGACTGGATGTTGGGCTCTATGAATGAGGAAAAAAATTAGCTGATGATGTTGACAACCTAACTGACTGAATTGACCCCACTACTTTGTTCCAATGATGAGAAGACAAGACTCACTATGACCAACTCATGATCTTGTATGAGACATCGTCCCTAGACTTACTTGACTCAATCTTTAGTGATTCCATAACTATTTTTACATTGTCTTTCACACACTCTAACATAATTACATCAATAATGAAATCTCACATTCTTTACAAAGACCAGTAGCTTGATCTTTGAGAGATCAAAGCAAAACCTTTACACATTTAACAAAATAAATTGAAAAGACAAAACTTGTTTTTGATTACTATAATATAGAACACTAACATTAACTCCAATGGGGATGACATCCTTCCTATGAGGTACGAAGAACACCGTAGACTGGTAGTCTAATCCATTGAGCTACTCCCAATCTTGCATCATGTTCCTACTTTGCAAGCCTAAGAACCAAAACTGAAATCCAAACTGAACTATACACTAGAACTGTACATACTGCAAACTGAAATTTGAAACTGTTGAAAACTGAAACTGAAAAATACTACAAAACATGCTTAGAGTGCTGAGCTTATTGGCACACCATTTCCTACTCTAACTTGTTGAAGAAATGTTGAAATCAAGTGATACAAAAATGCCAGTGAAGCCAATCAAGTAGCTGCTAAAATAAGTAGAGTGCTTGATTGTGCTTGCACCATATGAAAATTGGATAGTGTAATGGCAGTGGAAACTCATGATGCATCAGTCTCCATATTGAAAACATGATTGAAAACAAAAGATGAAAAAACCTTCCATATAGTGAGCTACATGATCATAAAAGACATGATTTGTTTGATGATCCTCAAGGTATTCAATGACTGGCTTGTCATGGCTGAATTTTTCAGATGTATTCACTATGTCAAACCATAAATTCAACTATGCATTGTCAAACTTGTGTTCAAAATCAGAACATTCATCAATCTGAAAATCATAGGGCAGCACTACCTCGTATCGTTTTGGCTGGAAAAGGTTCTCAAAGGACTAATTTTGACATTGGAAATTGTGGGACTGAATTTGAATCTCTAAGGCTTTAATATCTTTCTCAATTTTTTCAACAAATGATTCTAAAAAATAGCTCTTCTCCTTAGAACATTTTCTTAATCTTAAATACCTAGGTAAAAAAAATTGAGAAAGCTTCTTCCACTTGATCATCATCAAACATATCAAAATACTCTCTAAAACCTTCAATAGACAAAGGATCTTCAACATACCCTGTCATCTCAATTGGCTAGGCAATTGGATTTGCACTTTAAACTAATTTTTTTGAATAGTGGAGTCACCATATATTCTATAAACTCTGGATTGTTTGGAAATGGAGTTGTCAGTGAATAATGGAAAACCTTCTTGTGTCTGATCATTTTTCACCATTAGTAATCAGATCTGAAACTTGATGGTTCTTTCCCAGGGAAGATGGAAACTTTCACTCCTTGGCAACGACGCCACTATCTTAGCACTCCGTAATTTCCCTAGGTTGAAAAGAGAAACTCAGAGGTAACCAAAAACCACTTGGAAGTTGGAATCTAGCCCTTCCAACTTTTGAGAGGGCTCTCTCTATATGAAATGTTCAATCAATTGGATATTAGGCTAGGTATGGTATTGAGTGGGGTATAAATTTAAAGGTTTGCTGGAAGGAAAGAAGATGGATCCATTGGGCAATACAGTCATAAAAAATAATTCTTTTCTAGTGAAAGGATGAAGAGAAAGAGGGATATTTAATAAGGGAAAGGTAGGTAGTCTTTTTGGAGTTTTTTAGTCAAAATCATGGTAGGAGGGTGAGTGGAATATATGAGAAAATGACTTACAACGCATCAAGAAACAAGATTAATTCTAAATTCCATTTTAGTTGAAAACATAAATGTTTAGAAAACTAAAACATAACACTTTTCAAAGCGAATTCTGAGTCAATATCTTTGTTCAGTTAAACGAGAAGACACATTTCAAAGCATGATGATAACAAAATATAACTTACAAAACCAAGAAGCACATCTCCAAAGAAACTAACACAGGAATCCCTGTAAAATTCGACCTTTGTCCTTTCATTCACTGAAAAATCATTAAAATACAATACACACAATGTTCTTTCTTCTCAAACATGACCAACCCAACCTTTTACACACTAAAATTCATGAAATATATACAACTATCTCATCCTTTGATTTAGGGGGTCGAGATTAACCATTTCCAAAAGATAGAGTCAGTTACATTAGATTTAGAGACTGCCTGCTAGGAAACATGGATCGAATTTCTGGAAAATAGTTGTCAAAGATTCGATCATATCTCTCAAATCATATTAGTTGTTACAAAACCAAAGGATGTATTTGTATATGATCTTGTTCTTGAGAGAAATGTCTTTCATTTTTTGAAAATTATTCTCCATATCCTTAGAATCCACACCCAAAGGTCATGACTAAAACAAGAAATAATGAAATCTGAAAAATAGGCTATAATGTTTCATTCAAATATTCCAATATATGAAACCTGTTACAAAACTGAAGGAGTTTATTGTAATTTAGTTCATTTTTAACAAACACCTCTTTCAATTTTTCAAACTTCATGTCCATTCGATCAAAACTGGATTTTGAAAATGATGATAAAAACAATAAAAAAATGCACCAACTTCCTTTCACTGTGTGAAAGCGCCACGAATGCATTGTGTTTCTCCAAAAGCGTAGTGAGTCCATGGTTCTCATACTTCTAGCCATTCCTTGTATTTTTGAAAGTGCGAAGAAGGTAGAAGACATCGTATACAATGCTAAGACCTTGTTTAAAGACCTGTGCTCAAGCTGCAAATCTCTGTCCTTGAAAGTTACCCCTCACAACAGAAGCACATTGCCAAAGAGTAGCAAATTTCCACCTGCATATGTTTGAATGGACGTTGGGGTCTCTAACCAAGGAAAATAATTAGCTGATAATGTTGACAAACTAACTGAATGAACTGACCCCACTACTTTGTTCCAATAATGAGAAGATAAGACTTTATATGACCTCACTCATGATCTTGTATGAGACATCAACCCTAGACTTACTTGACTCAATATTTTGGGAATACATAACTATTTTTACATCATCTTTCACACACTATAACATAATTAAATTAATAATGAAATATTACATTCTTTACAAAGACCAATTGCTTGATCTCTAAGATATCAAAGGAAAACCCTTACACATTTACCAAAATAAACTGAAAATACAAAACTTATTTTTGACTACTATAATATAGGACACTAACACTGAGGACCATTTGACCTATACTTGTCCTCGTCTCCAAGAGTGCACATACTTAATTGTGAAAAAGTACATTGGCTAGACCCCATCGGTTCTCAATAACCCTTTTCCTACTCAACACCAACAACATCTCGTATCGAACACACCACCACATCTGCAAGGTGGAAACAGTGGTTCGAATCCACCTCGGTCCGCAGAAGGATAATTTTGTTAGATGATCCAAAAATACAATTTTATCATAGGTTATAAAATTAGAATAAAATAATTATTAATTTAAGATATTAAATTAATAATTATTATTCTAGAATTTTTTATTATTTAATGGAGACTTTTAGAATTAGCATATTGTTGTAACTAGATATGACTCTCCAAATGTGTCGTATCTTAGGCTCTATTTTAGGAGATTAGTTAGCTAGTTGGTTTGAATAACATTTATTGTAAATGGACACTTGTTATTTAATAAGTGATCCATAATTAGAGGTAGTTAGGACATGGAGCTTATAAATAGCTCATTGCAAGAGTGTTTGGTTGTTGGGGTGTAAACTCTTGCAAAATCAATTATGTAATTGTTTTTTTTCTGATTAATAAAATTACGTGTCTGAGGACACTTCTGCCATTATTGTGGTATCAGAGCTCCAGTAACTCAAGATGTTCTGCTCAATACCAATTTCGAATATGTGATCCCATATCTCGTCTGGAACCAACTGTATGGGATTGGCGCCAAAAAAAATTGGAATCAACACTATAAATGCAAAGGAACAAATGCTCTGGGGAGTATGTCATTGCCGCTGAAACCACAAGGATGTTCTGACAAAAACAATGGATACTTCTGCAGATTTTCGGACAAAGACGAGCCGATTTTTCTAGGGCCTGTGCAGGTATTCAGGTGCCGAAGAAGCGAGAGGTATTGCTGAGTTCTGCGCGCAACCGAGCTGCTTTGAATGAACATTTTTTAATAGCAAAACGATGATATAATCAGATTATAATTCAGGCTTTTACAACAATGGACATGCAGCTATGCATCATCCACTGCAGCCTCAGTCAGTCCCATGCCTACCGTTAAAAAAAAATGCCCAGAAGCCAGGGGCAAGCACATTTTGTAAATTTGAAGAATATTTTGTGGAGATATAAGTGTTTTATTTTGTATTTGGAGTAATAAGGAGTTTTATTTGTAATTTGTAAATTGGGGAGATAAGGTGTGTTGGGTAATTTGTTTTTAAGAAGTTTTTTGGGATCATCACATTGTAACTTAAAGTATTTTTTACTTTGAGGGGGGGTAAATTTTTTTTTACCATATTGTGCAAAAGCACCATTGTAAAAAGTCAAATTTTGAAAGTTGCCTTGTAAAAATTTGAGAAATTGACTAGAGCCAAGTGCAAAGCTTAGTAAATTGTCTCCTGTTTTGACGACTATTCGAGGGTCAAGGCCAAGCCCCGATAGATCGTGTTGTTTTTGCGTGGTGTGTTGTGTTGACTATCTTGTCATTTCTGTTCTGATTCTTGGTGCGACGCTACAATGCTAAAATGTCTAAGTTGATTAATTTGTTTTCTGATTCCGACAAACTAGAAGGCACCAAATCTTATAAAACGTGGCATCGTCTCATCGAAAGCACACTCATTTACAATGAATTATGGCAGGGAATATGTGATGGAGATGTTAAGCCGAATAAACCCACAGATGCAGATGCACTAGCAAAATGGGAAATCAAGAATGCTAAAGCCTTAGCTCTTATTAAATCGTCTGTGAATGATGAAATGTATGTCCATATAGAAAATGATTTAGATGCATGGACTGCCTTGAAAACTTTTAAAGACCTCTTTGATACTCAGCCTAAATCAAAGAAAGTCGATTTACAATTAAAATTGTTGCAACAAAAATTAACTGAAGACGGTGATATTCTTGAATATCTCTCCAGACTTAAGAATATTAGGCTGGAAATTATTAATGCTATTTTTCCCGCAATTGATGATAGCTTTATGGTCACAATTGTAATTGCTGGGCTTCCTTCTTCCTATACGCATTTTTTAGAGACTTTACAAGTAACTGGGAAATTAGAAAAACTAAAGTTTGATGAACTTTGTGAAATGTTAAGTCAACATGATAAAACTTTTGGGAAGAAGAAGAAAGTTGGTGAAGATGTTTTTCTCACAGAGGCCAGCACTAGTAAGTCATCAGCAGATAGTTCTCGAGGAAGAGGCAGATGGAATCAGAATCAAGCAGCACATAATCGAGGTCGAAGCCAAAGCAGAGGCAACAATTTTAACAGAGGAGGAAGAAATAATTTTCAAGGTAGAGGAAACAACCAAGGAAGAGGCAATTTTCAAGGACAAGGATATAATAGTCAAGGTAGAGGACAATCTCAAAATAGAGGTCAAAGCAGAGGCAGAGGACAATCTTTAGGAAGAGGAAGAGACTTAAGTCAAATTGTATGTCGAAGATGTAACAAAGTTGGCCATTATGCTGAAGATTGTCGAACATCACTTAATAAAATTCCCAAGTTTCAACAGCATTCAACACAATTTGCAAATGATCAAGATGAAGATAACTCAGAATATGTTTTTACTTCCTCACCAGCATCACAAATTTCACCTCATCTTAGAAGTGACTATGAAGATGCCTGGATCTTGGATTCCAGGGCAACTCAGCATAGGACTTGTTGACGAGATTTTTTCTGGAATTTTCAAGAATGCCAACTTAATTCCATTTTTCTTGCTGACGATACAAAACATACTCCTTATGGAAAAGGAGTAGTAAAAGTTTTTCTCCCTGACATTGGAGAAAAAATGATTTCCAATGTATGGTATGTACCCAGTTTCAAGAAAAAATTGCTCTCTTTAGTCTCGATTCGACAAGCAGGACATCAGGTGATTATGGAAGATGGTTTAGTGAAGATTAATTCAGTAAAACAGAACTTGAAAATAGTCATGACAGGTTATGAAGATGGAAAACTATTACGGATGAAAGGGACAGTTATTCCAAGGCATTCTGATTTTGCAGGGGCAGTGACTACAGGTATTTCACCTATGAGACTATGGCATGTAAGATATGGACATTTGAATTTTGACAGTCTTTCTCAATTGCAGAAACAAGGAATGGTTAAAGGACTTCCCACATTCAAAAGGGAAAATGCAAAATGTGAAGCTTGCATTTATGGGAAACAAAATCGCGAAAGTTTTCCAACAAGTTCATGGCGTGCAAACAGGCGGCTACAACTAGTTCACAGTGATGTTTGTGGTCCACTACAAACTTCATTTGGTGGTTGCAAATATTTCTTACTATTCATTGATGATTTCAGCAGAATGACTTGGGTTTACTTCTTGAAGAACAAGTCAGAAGCATTTGATAAGTTTAAAATTTTTCGCCAACTTGTTGAAAATGAAGTCAAAGAAAAGATAGGTACTCTCAGGACGGATAATGGGGGAGAATTCACTTCAAATGAATTCAAAACTTATTGCAATGAAAATGGCATAAGACGACATCTCACTAATGTTTACACTCCACAGCAAAATGGAGTAGTCGAAAGAATGAATCGCACTTTGTTAGGAATGGCGAGATCCATGTTAACCTTCAAGAGGTTAAGTCCAACATATTGGGCGGAAGCAATTCATACAGTTGTCTACTTAAGAAACAGATCTCCAACTGCTTCTTTAGACAGAATCACACCTTATGAAGCTTGGTTTGGTTTCAAACCTCGAGTTAAACATCTTAGAGTTTTTGGGTTAGTGTGTTATGCCTTAGTTCCGAAAGAAAAACAAACTAAGCTTGACTCAAGAAGTTTAAAATGCACAATGATTGGCTATTCTGATGAGAAGAAAGGGTATCGTCTTTTGACCAATGGAAAATTCATTGTGAGCAGGGATGTCATTTTTGATGAAACAGAGAATAAGAGTGCTGAAGAAATTGAAAATCTTCTTTACAAATTAGAAACTAAGGGAAGTAAAAGAAATGGAAAAATGCAAAGTCAACCAACTTCACCAAATTGGTATGAACTTGATTTTCCTTCCTTTGAAGATGAGTCATCCAATCAATCTACATCAACAACATCATCTGGGTCTTCTAGCAGTTCATCCGCATCTCCAAGCAGCAGCAGTTCTTCTGACAGTGATTCTCCACATTCTTCACCTGAACAACGAACATCAGTTTATATTAATCCTCTTTACAATGATGGGGACTTTACAGAAGCGCAAACAAGTGAGCACCAACTTCCGAAATGGGCAGTTCAACTTTTGAAAGATGTCAAGCCTGATGAACAGAATAAAACGGGCACCAGAAGGGCACATAGAAGTGAAGGCAAGTTTGCCTTGATAGCAAATGATTTCACTGAACCTTCCACATACAAAGAGGCAGTAAAACATAAAGAATGGCAACAGGCTATGGTTGAAGAATATCAAGCAGTAATTGATAACAACACTTGGAAACTTGTTGATTGTCCAACAAATGTTAAACCCATAGGCTGTAAATGGGTTTACAGAATTAAGTATAATCAGAAGGGTGAACTTGAAAAGTATAAAGCACGACTTGTCGCAAAAGGTTTTGCGCAGCAGGAAGGCATTGATTATGAAGAAACTTTTGCTCCTACAGCTAAATGGAACACCATCCGATTAACACTTGCATTGGCCGCTCAAAAAGGATGGAAAGTTCATCAAATGGATGTGAAAAGTGCTTTTCTCAATGGTGATTTACAGGAGGAAGTGTATATGACCCAACCACCTGGTTTTGAAGTTGAAGGACAAGAACATAAAGTCTGCAAATTGATCAAGGCTTTATATGGATTAAAACAAGCTCCCCGAGCTTGGTATGCAAAGATGGACGAATACCTTAAGAAAGTTGGTTTTAAACGAAGTGAATATGATGATACTTTGTATGTGCGACAACAGGGAAAATATCTGGTAATTCTTGTTATGTACGTAGATGATTTGATCATTACTGGCAACCATGATGATCATATTGCATAGGTGAAAAAGGAGTTACATGCAGGTTTTAAGATGACAGATTTGGGATTACTTCACTACTATCTTGGAGTTGAAGTCTTCCAACGTCCACATCATATTTTCATTTCTCAGAGTAAGTATGCCGCAGAGGTTCTTCAGTGATTTCGCATGCAAGATTGCAAGCCCGTTCTCACCCCCATGGAGCAAAACTTGAAACTTTCAAAATTTGAAGGGGGGGAAAAGGTGGACAGTACAACTTACAGACAGTTGATTGGCAGCTTGATTTATTTGACAAATACTCGTCCTGATCTATCTTATGCAGTCAGTATTCTTTCACGTTTTATGCAGGAACCACGAGACAGCCACTGGAATGCAGCCAAAAGAGTTCTTCGATATATCCAAGGAACAAAAGATTTTGGTCTTCTTTACACAAAGACTAAAAATTTTGTACTTGGTGGATATTCTGATGCCGACTTTGCTGGGAGTATTGATGATCGAGCATCAACATCAGGTTATTTAATGAATATGGGGTCAGCAGCAGTATCTTGGAGTTGTAAGAAACAAGCTACAGTGGCCACTTCTTCAGCAGAAGCAGAGTACATTTCAGCATGGGAAGCATCATGTGAAATTGTTTGGTTGCGCCAAATTTTGCAGGACTTGGGCATTTCTCAGGGAGAAGCTACATCATTGTTCATTGACAGCCAGTCAGCCATCAAACTTGCCAAGAACCTAGTTTTTCATTCAAAGACAAAGCATGTGGACACCAAGTATCATCATATCAGATCTCTCATTGCCAAAGATGTCCTCAAGCCAGTTTATTGTCCTTCTGAAGATCAGATCTCCGACATGTTCACGAAACCGCTTGGCAGAATAAAATTTACTAAGTTCAGGGATGAACTTGGTATCTGTTGTAATGTATCTTTGGATCATAGGGGGGAATGTTAGATGATCCAAAAATACAATTTTATCATAGGTTATAAAATTAGAATAAAATAATTATTAATTTAAGATATTAAATTAATAATTATTATTCTAGAATGTTTAATTATTTAATGGAGACTTTTAGAATTAGCATATTGTTGTAACTAGATATGACTCTCCAAATGTGTCGTATATTAGGCTCTATTTTAGGAGATTAGTTAGCTAGTTGGTTTGAATAGCATTTATTGTAAATGGACACTTTTTATTTAATAAGTGATCCATAATTAGAGGTAGTTAGGACATGGAGCTTATAAATAGCTCATTGCAAGAGTGTTTGGTTGTTCGGGTGTAAACTCTTGCAAAATCAATTATGTAATTGTTTTTTTTTTCTGATTAATAAAATTACGTGTCTGAGGACACTTCTGCCATTAAATTTATGATTTTAAAATGGTTGGTTGCAAACATGAGCCAAAAACTATGGGAATCTTGTCCATAATGCTTTGGACACTGCCTTGAGTTCCATTCCACTGCCACCCAATGATCTACATATTGAAAGTCCTTTTGTTGACCATGTGATTCATCCCCCAAAAGGGATAGTCGGATGCAAGACACACAATCCATCTACGTGGATTTGGCCCAAGTGGCCTATACCATGTTTGCGCTTGAAGTATTGCAAAGATTTTCTTTCGGCCATTGGTGGAATCAATCCTTAGGATTCCAATCTAGCAATTTTCGACATGGATAAAAGTAAACATCACCTATCCCATAAGCTTGCATTCCAAGTGCAAGTTATGAAAAAAGGAAAATCCATTCACGACACCATCATTGATGAAGGTGCGTCAATCCGTGTCATGGCTACTCCCTGTTGGCTCACCTTGGGTTCGCCCACTCTCTCACCACCGTCAAATTCCCTTAAATATTTTGATGGCCACACTTTCTTCCCAAAAGGATACCTTTCTAGTACCCCATCAATCCTGGTGGGGAAACTGTAACAGTCGATATGGAAGTTGTGGATCTCCATCTAGACTACAATTTTATTTTGGGGCGCACTTGGACCTATGCTATGACTTCCATTGTTTCATGAGTATTCTGACACATCCTTTTTCCTTTGGAAGGGAAAATTGTAACTGTGGATTAGTTATCCTTTTTCACCCCTAATTTTCCCCATTATCGAACGAAAACATTCCCTTAGGGGTGGCATACCTGACTCTTATGTCAGTGTTGATACCGATCTTTTAAAGGGTTCCTCGATCTTAGGTTATTTTCCTCTCCCCCCGCTTGAGGTTTCACTGACCGTGTCAATGGTCTCTACTGTATTGAATGTCCCAACGCATCCTTGGATCCTCATGGCCCCTTCTTCCATTGATTCCTATGGAGAGTAGATGTCGCTGTCAATAGTGAAACTTTATTATCAAGATATTGAGCATCTAACTCTCTATTTTCTTTGGTTATGACCGATGATACCTTTTCCTCTCCCATTGCCTCTCTCTCTATTAATCTCTTTAAATAAGTATTACCTTCAGATGAGGCTATCATGGAAATCATGTCTATAGACGAGTGACCCTGAGATGATTTTCATCACTATGCCTCAGTCTCTTACCCATCTGACTCAAACACAAACTCTCTAGAAATATTGCCTCTTGATCATCCTGAGATTGTTCCTTTCTCCTAAATAACTATTCATGAGATTGATGCAGAAAGTAACTTAGGTAATATTTCAAATAATTTACTTATCGACTTCTTGATCAAGACAAGTATCGTGGAAAACATTCAAATTGTATTCGAATTCACTCCCGAGGACATTGCAAGCTTCACCTACCTATTTAAGGAGTTATGTGATGTTTTTTGTTAGTGTTGTGAGGAAATGCCTGATATAGATCCATCTATTGTCGAGCATGAGATACATTAGCGGAATTTTGAGGTCTAAAATGGGCCTCCTAAGAAAAATGTACAGAAAAAATAAACTTGTTAAGAACCAATAGGATTCAAGATGATGATATTAACCATGGGGGATGATTCACCATTTTTGAAGTAAAAAAGTAAAAAGTTTAAAAATAATAAAATAATAAAACTACTTTTTCAACTCGTATTTTCAAGTTATCTCCCTAAAGTTTTACTCAAATTTTGAGCAGGAGTACTCATTGGATGAAAATTTTGATTCATCATCCAAGGAGTACCCATGTTGTATACTTTTGATGGACTCTGCTACACGCAAAAATGAGAAATACATGAAAAACCGTGATTGCAATCACATTTTTCATGTATTTTTCATTTTTTATGTAGCAGGGTTCATCAAAAGTATTCAACATGGGTACTCCTTGGATGAGGAATCAAATTTTGCATCCAACGAGTGTTGCTTCTCGAAATTTGAGTAAACCCTAGGGAGATAAGTTGAAAATACGAGTTCAAAAAATATATTTTTCTTTTTTTCCCTCTAAAATTTGATGATGTAATCTAATCTTATTTTATTATTTCCGCTATTATTTTATAATTTCCTCAGGAGGCCCATTTTAGACCTAAAAATTACCCTAATGAAGACTTATGTGAATTCCAAGGTTGGCCGGAAAAGACTTCGACCAGTCCACCCTTGAAAGACAATTGCCATCAAGGAAAAAGTTGAAAATCTGCTAAGCGCTGGTTTTATCTGTCATGTTCACCTGAAAGAATGGGTATTTAATCTAGTTGCCATTGAAAAAAAGAAGGTACCATCCACGTATGCATCAATTTATATGATTTGAATGCTACTTGTCTAAAGATCATTATCCTACCACATTCATTGACCAAATTATCGATGATTGGACTGGATGTGAATTTTTTTCCTTCATGGATGGCTTCTCAGGTTATAACTAGATCACTTAAGAATACAGGTGCCACTTTTCAGAGGGCCATGGACTACACTTTTCATGATATCATACATATCATCCAAGCATACTTGGATGACCTTCTTGCTCATTCCAAATGTTAGGCGCAATGTTATGAAACCAGCTCAAGAAAAGATAGAAAAGATAGATCAACGCCTTAGAATTCAGCCTCTTCGAGGGGGAAACCTCCTTTACATTACATAAATGAACAATTCTTGGATGATACAAATGAAAAGACCTCCTTTCTATATATAGGAGTCTAAGGGGTCATAACATAATCAGAGCCGACATAACAATAACAATGTAAGGGCACAATAATAACAATAATGGGCTTCTATGGGGCACAATAGTAACAATATGGGCACTACATGGGTACAATGATATAATAAGTGGGTTGTACTAATAATAATAAGGGGTTACACTAGTAGTATAGGGGCCTAACACGCAACACCTAGCTCATATCCGAGCTATCTTTCTTAGGTGTAGTGTCCACCATATCCATTTGAATCCACACAAGTGTGTGTCCTTTTTCAAATCTATGTGTCTTCTTGGGTTCATTGTATCAAAACATGGGATACAGGTTAATCCCGATAAGATTAAGGTGATTACTCAATTTCCCGCACCACATTCCTTACTTTAGCTCCAAAGTTTGCAAGGGAAGGAAAACTTATTACACCGTTTCATTATCAACTATGCCAAGTTAAAGAAAGGTTTTATGTGCTTATTGAAGAAAGGAGTGCCCTTCTTATGGGATGATCAAACACAAAAATCGTTTGATGCCTTGAAAAATACACTAACTTCAGCCTCGCTTCTGATCCCTCCTGACTACTGGCACAAGTTTTTATTATATATTTCAGCCTTCCCATCCTTGATAGGCATGATCTTTTTCCAAGAGGATGATGATCATAATGAGCATGTGGTATATTACCTTTCAAAATGTCTTGTTGGACCTGAATTAAAGTATTCACAAGTAGATAAACTTTCACTAGTAGTAGCCTTAACTATCAACCGCTTCTAACATTACATTCTTTTGTATCAGACTACTGTCATTTCCCTGGAGAACCCCATGAGGCATATTTTGTCTCATTAGATTATTGGAGCTAAGTATTCTAAGTGGATAGTCATCCTCCATCAATTTGTTTTGGTGTTCACCACTGCTAAGTCAAAGAAATATTTATTATTCGTAGAGCCATTGTCGGATCTTCCCAAAGTTGACATAGATGAAGTAGCCCATGATCCTATGCTAGGTGAATCTATCTATTTGGTTGACTCTTTTGACCCATGGTACAAATATATCCTTGTGTATCTATAGAGCCAATGATTCCACCCAGATCTATCAAAAGACAACCACCATCACATCTACCACCAAGCTAAGCACTACTTTGTGCTGAACAATACCTTGTATCATCGTGGCACTGGCTCGGTTCTTCAATGTTGTCTCACCCACTACGAAGAGGAACATGTTCTTAATCACTGTCATGTTGGGCATGTGGCGGTCACCTTTCAGGAATGGCTACTTCCAAGAAGATATTGCACGTAGGATACTACTAGTCAATTTTATTTAAAGATTGCATTAATGTAGTCCAACAATGTCACCATTTTTAAATTTATACAAAGAAAATGTGCATGCCCCTTGCCCCCGTTCATTCGGTAGTTGTTGTGAGACCTTTATCTAAATGGGGAATAAACTTCGTCACCTACAATCCCACATTAGCTAATGATCATTGTTTCATTGTTGTTGTCGTCGAATACTTCATAAAATGGGCTGAAGCCATTCCTTCCTATAAGGATGATGGTGAAATTACCACATTATTCCTATTCAATAAGGTTATTTTCCACTTCGGTGTGCTCCACCCAACTTAACTTCTATGCTAGATTTTCACCAATATCACTCATCTTCCTACTACCCATAAGCTAATGGCCAGGTTGAAGCCATTAGCGACATCCTAAAGACCATGATTCGTCGACTCATAGGTAATCACAAAACCAATCAGCATAGAATGTTATAAATTTCACTTTGGGCATATTGAATGTTAGTCAAGACAATGACAAGATTTATACCATTCCATTTTATTTACGACTTGGAAGTAGTACTTCCAATCGAGTGTTAGATTTCGTCACTCAAACTCACTGTTGAAATCCTACCCAGTACTACCGCCAAAGAGGAGCGTTTGCAATCACTGCATCATTTGTATGAGACTCGTTGAGATGCTGCACTAACTCTCGAAGCACACAAATTCCTAGTCCAATCTCAATATGGAAAATGTGTCAAACCTTGTTCTTACCAAGATGACGATCTCTTTTTAGTTTACGATCAAAAGCACGAGATCTTGGGGCAAGAACGTTTCAACCATTGTGGATTGGTCCCTATATTATCAATAAGGTTCTTCCCAAAGGAGCTTATGAACTTTGGGACTACAGTGGAATACCTCCCGCTTGTTGGGTGTGTGTTATATTATTTCCATGACTATCCCACGCGCGGACCTACCTATTGTTTTGTTCATGGATTTTGCACATCGTTTTTGGCATGATGGTTTTATATCCATTAGATTCAATCAAGGGAACTATGGTTATGTTCTAATACAGGGTCAATGGATTAGGGTTTATGGATGCCTTGGCATGTATATATATGTATTGTAACATTTAAAAGAATATAATGAAAAGTCAATCTGGTAGTCCCGGTTTTGGGATGCAAGGGAAAATGTTTGCGTATATCTATTTAATTTTTTATGCTTTTGCCATTGTTTATTTTCTGTTTTTAGAATTCGTATGCAAGTAATTTATGTACGGGGTTAAAACCTACATTTGGTATCAGAGATGTTTCAGCTTCAAGGGGACGCCTTTGTTGCTGAGGGGTTTTGATCGGGCCTATGGTAGACCCTGTTTAGTGGGAGATCTATGGGATCGATTCTTGTGGTGAAAGAAGATGGTGAGCAGTGGAAAGATAAAGATCGATAAATTTAATGGTTAGAGTTTTGAGTTGTGGAAAGTTAAGATGGAGGATTTGCTCATGGATAAAGATTAGTGGATCGCGGTAGGTCCGAGTACTAAACCAACAACAATGTCAGCTGATGACCGGGTAAAGTTGGATAGGAAGGAAAAGAGTATAATACGATTAGGTGTCTCAGATTCAGTATTGCTAAATTTATCAGGGGAAGCTTTGGCGAAGGTTTTGTGGGACACGTTAGGGACTTTGTACCAATCTAAGTCTTTGGTGAATAAACTGTTCCTACGAAAAAATATGTATAACCTAAGGATGAAAGATGGAGACATGGTGACGAGCATCTGAACGCCTTTAATACTATGGTAAGCTAGTTATTATCTGTCTATATTAAAACTTTAGATGAGGATAAGTGCATCAGTCTTTTGTGTTCTCTATCATATTCGTGGGATAGTCTGGTTGTTGTAATAGGTAGCAATGCAACTTCCTTGTAGTTTGATGAAATAGTCTCATCCTTGCTGTCAGAGGGGATGAGATGAAAAAATATGGAGGGCTAGAATGGTGATGCATTGTTTGTACGAGGACGATCCCAGAATAGAAACAAAAATAAGTCCTTGAGTGGGAGATCTAAATCTAGAGGGAGATCTAAATCTCCAGGAAAACCTGTAAAGGTGTGCTGGAAACGAGGAAAGGAAGGGCACTTCAAAATGGATTGTTAATCTAAATCTTATGAGAAAGGAAAGGGATTCGATGATGCTCCTTCTGCAGTGGCGAAAACCACCTCAAATTAAGGTGGGGATGTGTACTTGGCTTCTTCTTCAAGTACACATGTAGATCATGAGGGATGGTTGATTGACTTAGGTGCATCCTTTCACTTCACTCCCCATAGGGAGTGGTTTTTCGAGTATGAGAAATATGATGGTGGTGATGTATTCCTAGGGGATGAAAGGAAGGCTATAATCATCGATTATGGAAAAGTAAAGTTGAATTTGCAAGGTGGAAGGATTAGAACTCTTCTGGGTGTTTTGCATATTCCTGCATTGGCTAGAAACCTAATTTTTGTAAGCAAGCTAGATGATGCAGGTGTAAAAACATTGTTCGAGAAAGATACCTACAAGATGGTTCAGGGATCACTGGTATTGATGCGGGGAGTTCATATTGGAACTCTGTACAAGCTTCAGGGTAGCATTGTTATTTATGGGTGCCAGTGATGTGGTTCTTGAAAGTGGAGCAGAAATTTTGGTGGTCTTTGGAGAAAAGACCATGTTATGGCATAAAAGGCATAGAAATATTGGAGAGAAGGGCCTTTTAATACTTCATAGTAATGGTATGGTAGAAGGTATGTCTAATTTCTCTCTAGATTTTTATTTCAGTGAAAATTTTGTATATGGGAGGCAAAATCGGGTGAGTTTTCCCTTTGGTGCTAAGAGGGCGAAACAAATATTAGAGCTTGTGCATAGTGATGTGTTTGGACCTGTGTCGGTTCCATCACTGGGCGAGCTTGTGTACTATGTATCATTTATAGATGACTTCTCAAGGAATACATGGATATATTTCTTGAGGAAGAAATCTGAAGTCTTTGACAAGTTTAAAGAAGTTAAGGATCTGGTGGAAAACCAAACAGAGAAGAATATAAAGGTGTTGAAGACAGATAACGGTGGAGAATTTTGCAAGAAAGAATTTGAAGAGTTCTATAAGAAGTGTGGTATAGCACAGTAGAAGACTACTCCATACCCACCTCAAAAAAATGGAGTTGTAGAAAGAATGAAGAGGATGTTGATGGAAAAGGCAAGAAGCATGCACAATGGTTCCAGGTTAGGACAATAATTATGGGTAGAGGTAGTGGAGACTGCATGTTACTTAGTCAATAGATCACCTTCATTAGTGTTGGAGGATAATACTCCATAAGAGGTATGGACTAGTAAGAAACCTTCTCTTTCACATCTGAGGGTATTTGGATGTAATGCATATGTACATGTTCCAAAGGAGAAAAGAACAAAGTTGGATAGTAAATCTGAAAGGTGCATCTTTATGGGCATAAGAATGGTTTAAAAGGTTATAATCTTTGGAACTTAGAAACAAGGAAGGTTGTGTACAATCGAGATGTAGTGTTTAGAGAGGTGAAATATGTTATTAAAAATGAAGTCCTACCAAATGAACCTAAGAAGATAGAGTTTGAGCTAAAGGAGGAAGAATCAGACTACAATAGAAGACGAATCAGAAGATGAAGAGCCACAAACTCTAGCTGTGAGAAGATTAGTTTGAGAAAGAAGGTAGTCAGGAAGGTATAGTCCATATGTTTTCTGTTCAAATTTTTCTTTATCTATTACTGATGATGATCCCAGAACTGTGAGGGATGCAGTAGATTCGGAGGATGGAAAACTCTGGAAAGAGGCCATGGTTGATGAAATGACACCTTTGCACAAAAATGCGGCTTGGGATCTGGTGGAGTTTCTGGCTGGAAGGAAACCCATTGGCAGAAAATGGGTGTTTAAGAAGAAGATGAATGCAGAAGGCAAGGTAGAAAAATAAAAATCTCGGTTGGTAGAAAAAGGTTATTCCAGGTGTCGAGAATTGATTTTGGTGATATTTTTTCTCCTATTGCAAAGGTAACTTCTATTAGATTACTTTTATCTGTTGTTGTTTCTTTCGATTTTGAGGTAGAACAGATGGATGTGAAAACATTTCTTCATAAGGATTTGGAAGAAGATATACATGAAGAAACCTGAAGGCTTTGTGGTGAAGGGAAAGAAAGAACTGGTATGCAGGTTAAAAAAGTGTCTGTATGGGTTAAAACAATCACCAAGGATGTGATATCAAAATTTTGATACATTTATATAGGGACTTGGCTTCACTTGAAGCAAAGTAGATCACTATGTGTATTTTAAATTAATTGGTGACTGTATTATTTATCTGGTCTTGTATGTGGATGACATGTTGCTGGTTGGAGATGACAAAGAATTTATCCAGGAATTGAGGACCCAATTGTCCTCCAAATTCAACAAGAAATATCTGGGTGTTGCAAACTATATTTTGGGCATTGAAATTAAATGAGATTGGGAAAAGAGGAAGCTCTGGTTAAACCAAAGGAAGTATGTTGAGACAATATTGCAGAGGTTTAATATGCAGAATAGTAAACTGGTGAAGGTTCCTATTCCTATAGCCTTAAAGTTATATGTTGAACAATGTCCCAAGACACAAGAAGAGGAAGAGGACATGTCCCATGTTCCATATGCAAGTGTAGTGGTAGCTGATGTATGCAATGGCATGTACTAGACCAGACATTGCACATGTAGTGGGAGTATTGAGCAGGTTTATGTCAAAACCAGGGAAGGAGCATTGGACAACAATGAAGTGGGTTTTTAGGTATTTGTGTGGTACTAGCGATTATGGTTTGTGCTACCAAGGAAGACTAGGATTAGATAAAGTTTTGGACATCCGTGGATTTGTTGATGCATACAGGGCTGGAGATTTGGATCAGAGAAGATCTACAAGTGGGTATGTGTTTAACCTATTTGCAGGTGCAGTCAGTTGGATGAGTAAGAGACAATCGATAGTGGCACTTTCAAATACAATGGCAGAATACATGACAACCACTCATGCAAGCAAAGAAGCAGTTTGGTTGCAGAGATTGTGTTCAAGTATGGGGTTAATACAACAAGCTATATGGATAGACTGTGACAACCAAAGTGCAATTTTCTTGGCAAAGAACCCTACTTATCATTCAAATACAAATCACATTGATGTTCAGTATCAATTTGTGAGGGATATGGTTGAGGATAAAAAGGTGTTGCTAGTAAAGGTGGACACTTTGAAGAATACTGCATATGCATTGACAAAGTCTGTGAGCACTGAGAAATTTTCTTGATGTAGAGAAAAAATGGGCATTGCAGGGCTGGACCAATGACTAAGCTCTGTGGCCCCGTGTGGAAAGAAAACAACAAGTGGGAGAATGTTGCATGTGTGTTATATTCTTTCCACGACTAACTATATTAGGTGGGCAGACCTACCTATGGTTTTTTGCATGGATTTCGCACATGGTTTTGGGCATGATGGTTTTCTGTCCATGGTATCTTGTATATCCGATCAAGGGAACTACGATTATATTCTAATCTAGGGTTAATGGATTTGGGTTTATGGATTCTTCAACATGTATATATATGTATTGTAACATTGAAAGGAATATAATGAAAAATCAATCTGGTAGTCCCAGTTTTGGGATCCAGGGGAAAATATCTATGTATATTTGGTTTATGTTTTATGCTCCCACCATTGTTTATTTTTTGTTTTTAGAATTCGTATGCAAGTAATTTCTGTATGGGGTTAAAACCTACACTACTGAGCCCCATAACGGGCTCTATCTCAAAAAGTATTTTGCCTAGTGTTGTACTAGGCATATGCCTTGTAATTTTATGCATATAAGTTTTGTTTCTTTTTGATGTTCCTGGTTTCTTTTGGCTATAGTTGGTTAGGTGTCTCATGCATGTGTCTTATTTTGCACATATTTCCACTTCACTCTTGCCATACGTTGGATATGCGGATGGTGCCAGTCGTTACACATGACAAATTACATCAATTACTTGGGTTATTTATACACTTGAGTCATATCTACTTAGTTCTGGAGGGGTATTCCTTGTTCATGCTACCAATAATATTGCTGAGTATATGTGCATCATCGAACTCCTTATGGAGGCTAGATCTCTTGACATCTCAAATTTAATAGTTAGGTTAGACTCTCAACTAGTTGTTATGCATTTGACCAATCATTATCCCATTCATAATATGATTTTATTGCATCATTTTTTAAGATTTTGGCTTTTGGAACATCATTTTGAGTGTCTTACTTACGAACACATTCCAAGAGAATCTAATGTGTTAGCTCATTCATTACGAAATTTGTCAGGCTAGGAGGTAACTCCTCAAATGAGAATCGGTTTATTCATTTGGGCTATTCATAGTTATATACATGAGGGAGTGACTCTTGAGTTTCATCTCCCAGTGACTCTTCCTTTTCCCTTATTTATTATTTACACTATTTGCAATTGTTCACCCAATCCCTATGACTAGGTGTCAACATTCCCCACCTTAATCTGAAGGGATGTTGGTGAGTCCAAGCATCGGTATGAATCTTTCAAGATTTTCTCTTCCAAGCGCTTTGGTGAAGATGTCTACAATCTGCTCATTAGTGGAACAATGGTGAAGATGGATTGTTTTGGCCTCAACATGATGTCGAATCAGATGATATTTTGTATTAATGTGCTTCGTTCGATCATGGAAATTTGGGTTCTGTTATGCTCCTATATCAATAGGTGTCATATTTCATGATTGACTGGTAAAATCCCAAATATGTTCATCCTTTCCATGCTGCAAAGGTTCCATATTTTCAAAAGATCAAAAAATTAAAAAATGTAAAGAGGGTATGCCCTAAAAGAAAAATCAAAGGGTAAAAAGAATGGAATGGTCAAGAGGAAAAAAGAAAAAAAATGATGAACCCCAAACAAAGAAGACCAGGAAAGTGTGCTAAATCCAAAATGGCACTACTATTCTATTTTTGTAAAAAGAATCTCATTGTGTGCAATCAGTTGACTTTTGCCACAGTTGATGGATGGCCAAACAGGTTAATCATGGCCACTTCATGTTTAAATTTCTTGTTTTAGAGATAGAGAATAAAATCTGTCCAAACAATTCAATCTTGGTAGATAAATAGTTAGGTAGAGAAGCAAAGGTGCTCAAGAGCTAAATCTGAGCCCTTGGAAGAAATAAGGGCAGACTTAGATAGGAGGGCAGTCAAAAGAAAAGAAGAGATTAAGGGTTTGCTAGTCCAATTGAACCCATGTAAAAAGAAGAAAAATGTTAAGTACTGTAGGTTGGGTAGGTAGTTTTGGTGTTGCAGAAGCATGCTTATGATTAATCTTTGTTTCTCAAGAGGTTCATCTCATTTAATATCATAAAGTACAATGATGATTGTTTGGTTACAAATCAAGTGATGCATGTCTAACTTTGCCTCACATTTCTCCCAAAATCACTCACTAATTCCCCCCCAAGGATATTGAGATCTACTCAGTACTCCTAAATTACTCCATTTCATAAAAAGGCCAGAGAAGTATAACATTCTTGCTTCAGGCTAAGAAGCCACATTCCTTGTGTAAAATCCTTTCGTTTCCTCAACCTAAGTTATCAAACTTTATAACTTAGCGTTCTTTGTTACAAACCCATATTAAATACTAACACTAGTATATAACTCCCTATGGTTATTCCCCCTACCCGTATTATGTAAACATATAAAAAACCTCAAAAATTTTAATATCCCGCTCCTGGTTAATATATAACCATAAGACTTTATAAATGAGGGTTTAATGGTTCACCTGGAATGCATTAAAAACCTCCCCATGCGCAAAATATTCGAGGTTAATTAACATCTGGTTAATTAACTATTAATCCCCCCGACAGCCAATAGCACACCCCCCGATAGGTTTAAAATTATTGTTTATTGATTGGATCCCGCACCATACCCCTCCGCCATCTCCATTATGCGCCAGCCGTTGGATCTGGGCCCATTCATCCAACAGCCCACGATGATATTGCAAGGCCTTCCGCTCCCGATCTTTACCGCCCGGGGAGCCGACGGTATTCCCGCCATACAGAAGACACGCGACACCCTCCCGGCATGCTTGCGGCCCTCCCCACCAAAACTGCTTCGGCCTATAAGCGGTGTGGGCCCAAACCACTTACCGCTCTCGCTGACCCCCCCGCTGACGTCACGACCACGTCATCGCCACGTCACCCTTTCGTACCCCACGTCGCGACAAACTATCCCGTCATGCTGACGTCATCCCACCAAAAGCGCCAAAAAGCCCGCAAAGCCAATTTTTTGTTGAAAACCCGTAAAAACATCATTTTCGCTCGTTTCTATTCGTTATTCTCTAGAAGCTGTTGCATGCAAAAGCACGTTCAAAAGCTGCTGGAGCTCCAATTCGCCACCCTGACCAACAAACTCCAGCATCCCGCTGCTCAACTCGTTGGTCGACCTGCAAATTACACTCGTGCGCTTCAAAACACAGGTATTTACCCTCTTCCACCTCCTAAACCTGTGTTTTTGGTTTTCCTCTGCAAATTGTGCCTATAAAGAGCCAAATTCAAGCTAAAATAGCCCGCAATTTCTATACCAAGGCACCCATAGCTGCTCTGTTACCTATTTTTTTCTACAAAAATTCAACCTCCAAATTAAAAAACACAGACAATTGAATTATGGCAGCCCCGGTCACCCTCAATGTTGTGCCTCTCACTGCACCTCAGACAGACCAGCATCATTTGCCCTTGGCCGACAGAGATTTCCAAATAAGAGACCCAATTGGTTGCCAAAATCATCTGCAAACTTTCTGCCTAGTCAAAAACAGTCACCTGGACAATTCTGACATCTATGGAATATGGGAATCCAATATCCCGAGGTACTACCTCCCCTCAGTCAATATATTCCCAGATATTGTTCGCCACTGCTATGCCAATTATGACCCTGTCAGTAAGGTAGTCATCTCTCCATCACAAGCTATTCTTTTCTACATAACTGCTGATTTTATCAATGAAATGCTACAATTCCATCCAGTTCAGCGTCTTGCCCCTCTCTCCATGGGATTTCTACTTGAGCAAGGCTCCCGACTGTCCAATGCAAAAATAGCTAGGATTGCTAAGTTATTCATGAAGCCAGAATGCCAGCCCCAAGGCCCACCTCCTTATTCATATGTCTCCTTCAATGAAACTGGAAGAATTCTTCTTGACATGATATCAATAATCTTGGGTTTCAGGTCCAGTGAATTTGTGGATGAAATGGTCCTGGTTTTGTTGTCCACCTTCACTCCTGGGCAACCCCCTGCTATTAAGTATGACTATGCCTCTTTCATTGCTGACAAAATCCATGGTTAACTTATGTATTTGGAAAGAGAAGGAGCGTTTAAATACACAAGTTTCATATATCATATGCTGTTGTATTACCACCCAGACATTTTTATATTTCCCATCAGAAAATTGGATGCCAAAGGAGAGAGGAGGTCTGTAATCTTTTGGACCTCTATCTTCCACAGAATAGCTGAATCCCCTTATACTTACTATGAATTCATTGACCTATTCATACATCCAGCCTCCACTCTATTAATAGGAGCTCCTCCTCCTAGGCTCTCTGGTGATATAAGGAAGATTCTAAAACTCTCCAAGAACTACAGGATAGGTGACTGGTACTTCTACCAGGACCACACTGAGATCAGGATATATGGCTGTGAGCTGTGCCCTTATAGGCTGCCCAAATATGTGCCTATGAGATTGTTTGCTCTGGAGTATTTCAGGCAACTTATTAATGCAGATTTGACTCACTTTTGCAATGTCAAAAAGAAGGCTCAGCTGAGGATAAGAAACCAATTAGCCCTGTTTATCATTAACAAAAGAGAAGCATGGGAAGATGCTGATAAAATATTAAGGAAGAGCTTAAATTGAAGAAAAACTTTTGGTGGGTACCATATGACCCAAATGGTTTTATAAGTGAAAGAAAAGTAAAAAACCGGCTGCCCGCTTACAATCATCATAGGATCCCTGAGGTAGAACAATATGCCAATCATGATGAATGGATAGAAGGTATATTAGTAGAAGAACTTACTTGGCAACAAAAAATGGAAGAAGCTATGAAAGATTTAGAAAAGACACTTGACCTGGACTCTTTTGGACAGGTATCTTTCAAGTTGCCTCAGCAAATGGGAGTGGGTACATCTTTTGCTGGGATTTCACAGCAACCTATACAAGGGGCTAGCACACCAATATCAGGTTCTTCAAAAGGAAAGGAAGTGGCAGGCACATAACAGCAAACTATGACAGATCAACAGGAGCAAATTCCTCCAGCACAAACCAAAGCACTAGAGACACCAGCATTACAGACTCCTCTAAATGAGGAAAAAGGTAAGAAAAGGGATAGAGAAGAGGCCACACCCATCAGTGGGCCTGCAGAACAGCCAGGTGCTAAAAGGCAAAGACTGAATCCTCTACCTGAAGAGGAAATTATTGAAGAAACATTAGAGAGCCTGAGAGGTGAGAGGGCAACCAGCCCACAGACATCCCCAGTGATAGACACATCAACTAGCTCACACCGGTAAGAGCTAGAAGGACAACATAGTGTGGAAGTTTCATCCACAAGGCCACCAAGCAAGTAGACCTATGATGTAAAAAGAACATTCACAGAGATTAAGGCTAGAAATGATCCATTGAGGTTGCAAATTTATGACCAATATCTCAATATGGCCCCCAAAAAACAACAAAGATTGATGTCTGCATATGATATAAAGGAGGGAAAAATGATCATGAGCTACTTCAAACCCAAGGTACAACAACCACAATTGGCAGCTGATTATATAAGGACAAATCTGGAGGTCTTGGCCAAGGACATTCACCCAATAGATCAGATTGAGCTGCACAAACAGACAGGAGAAATGGTGTATTCTACACTAGCTGACAAGGCAATGTTGGCTCATAAATTTCAAAATTCATTGGAGAACACCTCTGCTCAGCTAGAGTTAGAGAAATCTTCCTCTCTGGCAAAGGACAATAGGATTAAGTCCTTGGAAGATATTATCATTGAGTTGGGACATGATCCCAAAGATGCCAAAGGCATAAAAGCATTAACAAGGAAGAAGGAAGAGGACATTACTGCCCTCAGGAAACAACTCAAGATGCCTCCTTCTATGCATCCAAAGACAACAGATGTTGTGCAGCAAAAATCCGAGGAGGACATGATGGACCTGCTCATGAGGTTGAATGAAAGATTGAGTGAAATAGAGCAGGCATTGGAGAAAGCATTACAAGAAAAGCAGGGAGAGTCAACCTCCCAGACGCCTGAAGTAACTCCAACAGTCACAGCTGCCCCTCCCACATTTATAACAGTAGTGCCTTCCACTGTCCCAGCATCAACAATAGGAGCAACATCAACAACAACAGCACCAGGCAGCAGTACAGCCATGAACACAGAGCAGTTAATCAAAGCCATGGAGGGGTTAAAACTCCAAGTATCTGAATTGAATCAAGTCAAAGAAAAAATGGCTAAGATTGAGCAGAGCTATGATAAATCTAAAATGACTGTGGCAGAAAAGACTAGAGAAGTCAAAGCATTGGAAAATAAGGTAAGATCTTTAGAAAAAGATCTCTCTCTGCATAAGCCTCTGGCAGAAATCAGAGGAATCCTGTGGAACAACATAATTCAATCACTTATTGGTATATGGAGGCCTATTAAGACCATTTATGAACAAATTGATTTGATAAAAGTAGCCCAAGTGGAAGTTCAGAAAACAAGAGCTGTATTGGGGCAAATGCCTGAGCAAACTAAAATGCTAATCAATTTTTTGAACAACAAAACCAGTGAAGAACTGGCAACACTAGATATCAGAGACAAAACAGGTACCATTTTGGATGTCAAGAGAGTTCTAACCATGAGAACGCTAATGCAAAACTTGGACATAAGATGCCAGGACATGCAGGTAGAAATTGACTCTTTTACAGACAAATTTATAGTCTTGAATCAAAAGGGTTTGCCAAGTCCTGTGGGAGATAATGAGCATTTGATGAAGCACAAGGACTATATACACAAATTACAAACATTTTCTGTCAATCAAGCTAGTGCATATTCAAGTACTTCAACAGAAACGACACTTCCATCTGGCCAGTCCCTGTATGACAGCCTGGAAAATTTTTTTTTACATACAGCATGAGGTAAAGCATCTGTTCACCACCCCACCTAATTTCTTCAGGTACACAGAGACCGATGAGACTTTAAGGAAGCTACAGAGACATCAAATACCAGGACCAGAGTGGTGGCAGAGCATGCTGGAGATCCTATAGACTTATCATTGGTCAAATCAAAATTGTGCACCATCTGTTGTAAATGCGCAGAACAGAAATGAAGCACGGTCCTACAAATTAAAGCGTATCACATCAGCATTAAAGGAAGTCCAGCCAGAACAGAAAGATCAGTGCAAAGGATCCATAGAAAGCAGCTGGGAGACCGACTTACAACACCTACCTCCAGTACTTCTCTTTAATTCGGATCAACCAGCGCAGCATGAATTTATTGCACCATTTATTGTCTCCCTGTTTTCGAGACTGTCTGTCTCTATCGATGTAAATGAAACATTAATTGTCAACATATATTTGTTTCTATCAGATATTTTGCATAATATCTTAGCATTTTTGTATAAATACCTCCTCAGAAAAAGTATTTAGGGTTGGTTGGTGGAGAAAGTTCATAACTGTGACTGTAATACTGAACAATTTTTGGAATAAAAGGCTGTTGGAACCATTCGTTTTGCTCACTGGATGAAGATTTGATGCTAAGGACCATGTTGCAGAATTCCTGAATCATTTCATGGATCAATAAGTCTCTTCTAACTTGTGTTTTACAGTTTCTATGTTTACTATATCATCTATGTTTCATGATCTAAGTAATAGAGAAAAAGAATAACCCAGAATTTGCTTGTTTGCACTCTGTGTTCAATCTCTGTTATCATTAATGTTTTCTTCAAGAATTAGCATAAACAGTGAATTCTTAATTGCTCCTGTTTTCCCTGGTTCTTTCATCTTGAATATTAGCTAAGGAATTCTTAATTGCTCCTTGGCAATAATCATCCTTTTCCCTCTGTCAACATGATGAAGGATTCTTAATTTCCCTTCACCCATTGATTCCATTTCATCAGATTTCAGCCTATAAATTGTTCCATATTTGACTATCTCACTCTGTGATAAATTCTCTGATAAGAAACCTAACCCAGGAAGCCATCTTTCTTTGACTCCATCTTTCCCAATGGACTAGAATGCTCCAGCTTAGCCTCACTGTTCTGTTGACTTCCCATCCTTCCAACCAAAACCTTAAACAAAACCCCTACACTTCATAACTAGCCTAATATTCCTCAAACAAAGCTAAATCATAAAGAGAGAGCCCTCTCTAGATGCAGATTGGCTAGAATCTGTGTCTAAAAGATTGGTCTATGGTTACCTCGGCCGTATTCCCTTTCTTACAACTTTTGGGAACAACCTGAGTGATAACAGGTTCTTGGCCAACTTTATTGCAGAGGTGTTGTCAATCATGAGTGGCGTCGAATGTACTTGTTTTACCTTCAAATATTCCAGAATTTTCCTGAGCCACACAATTTATTTTGTTGCCTCAGCTGCTGCCACATATTCTACCTCTGTTGTGGAATTTTCTGGAACTGATTGTTTGCTTGATCTCTAGGAAACAACTCTTGATCCAAGACTCATAGCATAACCAGAAGTAGATATCCCAGTTTATTTGTCTCTGTCGAAGTCTAAACCAGAGTATCCAATCAAGCTGAAGTCGCCCACCTCTGTATACTTGAGTCCAAACTCTTGAGTTCCCTTCAAGTACTTTAGAACTCTTTTTTCAGCAGACCAATGTCCCTCACAAGGCTTTTGCATAAATCTGGAGAGGATTCCAACAACAAACGAAATTTCTGGTTTGGTAGTAGTCAAGTAGTTGAGACTTCCTACAAGCTATCTATACTTTGTTGCATCCTCAAATTATTTTCATTCAATGGATGTGAGATTTAAGTTTTGTTCCATTGGAGTAGTTAGAGGATTGCATTCAGTCATGCAAACCTGTTCAACAGATCTCCAATGTACTTCTTTTGAGAAAGGAATATGGACTTCAGATGTTGAGTTACTTCAATACCAAGATAGTAATGAACATAGCCCAAATCAGTCATTTCAAAACCTTTCCTCAATTCCTTCTTCATGGATGCAATGTAGCTCTCATTGTTTCGTGTCATAAAAAAATCATCTACATATAACACAAGATATACAACCATTTTTCCAAATTTTTTGACAAACAAAGTTGCATCATCAAGATCATAATGTTTGAAATTGAGTTTCATAAGATGCTCAATTAATTTTTCATACCAAGCTCGTGGTGCTTGCTCGAGGCCATACAAGGATTTCAAAATTTTGGATACTTTATGTTCATGTCCTTTCATAGCAAATCCTTGAGGCTGGGACATAAAAACATTCTCTTTTAGGTCTCCATTCAAGGAAACAGTTTTCACATCCATTTGATGGATTTTCCAACCATTCTGAGCTGCCAGGGATAAGAGTGTTCGGATGGTAGCTCGTTTTGCTTTGGGGGAAAATTATTCTCATAATCGACCCCTTCCTTCTGTGCAAAACCTTTTTCCACAAGCCTATATTTGTGCTTGTCAAGCGAGCCATCAACTTTATATTTATTCTTGTAGACCCACTTGTAGCTAATTGGTTTTGTTCCCAATGGAGGATCAACCATCTTCCAAGTGCCATTCTTTATCAAGTCATCATACTCCTTTTACATCGCTTCTTTCCATTCATCATGAGAAGTGACTTCTTTGAGGGAATTTTGTTCAAAATCTGCAGAAAAATTCAATTCACAATCATAAGAAACATCCATATCAACAGGTGAATCAGAGTCATCTACATCACCTCCATTTTTGCGGGTTGAATTTCTTGTTCCTGTCTTTCCAACCTCATGATAATGAACACTTTCAAGTGTCTTTGTTAGCCACTTTAGGGACCTTTCTGAGATGGTCTAGGCTGCTTAGTTGATTGAGTTGGGACTGAATCAAGATTGAGTCTCCCAATTCTGTCAATCACATCACCCAAAGTATCATCAGTGGTTGGATTTTCACGCGGGGGAGAGATTGCTTCAGAAGAAGATTCCATAGGTTGATCCAGTATAGGAATCCCCCCTTCAAGATGTGGAATCTAATTATCAAATTCTTGAAATGATTTTTCTTTTTCGAATCTATCCAAGTGCTCAAGTTGCTGCTCAACAACATTGTCATCTTTGGAAAATTCAAGAAAGATTACATCTCTAGATACAACAAAATTTTTATTAACTTCATCGTAGAGACGATATGCTTTGGAGGTGTTTGAATACCATAATAAGATACACTTACGACTCCTTGCACCAAGTTTTCTTATGTGTACCTTTGGTATCAAGACATAAAAGATGGAACCAAAGACCCTGAGATGCTTTACCAAAGGAATGCGACCATACCACATTTCATAAGAAGACTTGTTTCTAATAGCATTAGATGGACATCTATTCTTTACATATACAACACATAGAACTGTATCAGCCCAAAAAATCAATTTTACATTCTTGGAAAACATCATGGAGCGCACCATATTTAAGATTGTCCTATTCATTCTTTCAACTACTTCGTTCTGTTGGGGATTATAAGGCATAGTTTTTTGATGTTTGATCCCATGTTGGCAAATATAGTTTTCACATTCATTTGAAGTGTATTCTTTTCCATTATCAGTGTGAATAGAGCCAATATGAGATTGTGCATCATTTTCAATGCATGTATGAAAGTTCTTGAATGTTTGAAAAGCATCAGATTTGTTCTTCAATAAATAAACCCAACACATTCTGGTGTAGTCATCAATAAATGTCATCATATATTTATTTCCATTTGCAGAAGGAACATGCATTGGACCACATAAATCTGAATGAATGAGTTCAAGTTTTCTATGTACTCTGGAATGTGAATCATGAAAACACAGTTTGCTATGCTTTCCTAGAATGCAAGCATCACATTGCTTAAGTTTCCTAGGAATTGTAGGCAACCTAGTAACACCATTTTTCTTCAACAAGCGGAGGCTGTCATAGTTCAAGTGTCCAACTCTAGCATGCCATAATAAACTTGATGCAAATGTACCTTCATCATAATGAGAATTGTATGAGAAATTTTGTGCACAAGCCAAGGTACCTTGCATCTTGAGAAGCCTTTATTCTTCTATCCCTGTCATGACAAGTGAGTGATATGATGATTTTCTCACCTCAACTTTGCCATCAAACATATGAATGTTGTGACCTTGCTAGCGGATGTGGACCAAGGACAACAAGTTTCTCCTCAGCTGTGGGAGATATAAAACATCATGCACAAGAAATTATAGAAGACGAGGCAATTTAAGCCTGATTGTGCCAAGCCCTGATGGCTTGAGTTTTGATTTGTATGAAAAGTAAACTGCTCAATCAACATTGCTAGTAAATTCTTCAAAAAAGTCTCTTCTAAAAGTCACGTGGCAAGTTTCTCCTAAGTCAAGCAACCAATCATTTTTCCAAGAAGCAAGTGAGCATTAAACAAGTCTTCATTTACTCCAATATTACAATGTGCCACAACATAGTGAGCGGATTCAAGTGCTTTACCTTTCTCTTTGTCATTAGTTTTACCTTTGGGTTGTGTTGAAGCCTCGAAAATCAGGTCTACAACAAGGGGGATACCCACCCGGTTCGGACCTTGGTTAGCAGCTCCTTTTCCGTTTGGTATAGTGGGTCCAACTGGGGATATGGGACCAGTTTCCTAATTTATGTGTGTGTGAGTTGAGAATTGATATTTCCTTCCTAATAATTTCTAAGTAAAATGCTTTTATTCTAAATCTAATTTAACAACATGCAATTGTATTCTAATGAATAGAAATGTCTAATTCTAAAACTAACCCAGGATTTAATCTTTCAATTATGCGATCTAAAATAGTTTCTACAACAATTGGTAATAAAGATCACTCAATTGCTATAAGAAAAGAATTCAATAAAAATGAGCTGTTTCGTATAAAAAGTTAGCCGAACAGTTATGAAAATGTATCGCATAATAAGTCACTCGTATATTAAGCATAAATAAATGGCTATCACCATACAGAAGTGCCAAATGATAACTCAAGCATTCAAGCATTCACATATAAATAACTAAAAATGAATATCACCTTAACACATAAGCAGAAATTGTTAAGAGATAAAAGTACCATTTATAATGAGTTCTACTCATGAGCTCCAACAATAATGATTTATCTCTTCTTAATTCAACATCTACTAAGAGTACAAAAGTGCAATTTCAGTAGCAGATATCAAACACAGATGTCAATAAATCTTGTTCCATTCATTCATCAAAACCTCCTCGAAGGGTGCAGAAGTGCATGTTCTGAGGACAAGTTTTTGACAAATTTCAGGACCCTTCTCTAAATGCATGAGAAGGGTTTAAATACTACTAGCTAAATCTAAAAATAGTTTATTACAAAAATATAGGAGGTGGTTTAAATGACCGTCCTCATTTCAGGCAAAAATAAAGCAAAACTAAAACTAAAACTGAATCTAAAAGTAAAACTGGCAATTAACTATCTATGCATATGATCCTTGTAGTTGCAAGCATCTAGCATCGGCTTGAGGAGAGTTGGCTGACCAACCTCCGATTCTAGCTGTCTTGCAAAAATGGAATCGACAAGTGCTAGTGCCATCTTCTTGGCAGAGTTAGTGAGACACTTGAGAGTCATGCACTGACTGTGTGGTTTAACCAAGTACTGCTAGTAAGAATCCCAATTTAACTTGGTTAACATTTTGATGGACTCTGCTCTTTCTTGAGCCTTTTGTCTCCAGCTTGTCTGTAGATGCTGCACATTTGATAGAAATTTACATACCACTTGAAGATATCCCTATAAATACCACTGGTTTTTAGAGCTCGGGTTTTTCCTTTCGCCTTTAGCACTTTTTTTTTACAATTTTCTGGGCTTACAGGCGATTGAGTGATTAGAGGCTTTCCATTTCAAGAGGTTTTGCCTGGCGCATCGGAAACTGCCTCCATTTCTTGATCTGGGCTTCCCTGGTGCTATTTTTCGCCTCTTGCGCGCTTCTTGTTAGAGGATGTAAACCTTAAATTTTGTGGAAAGAATGACATCATGAGTTCTTAGCTCTAAGTCTTTAAACTGTCGGTCTATTATCTCAGCGCTATCTAGTACCCATTTGACCATGTCCATGTATGGAAGAATCTTGGGCCTTGCCGCTATCCGGTGCAAGTATGAGCATGCTAGTTCTGTAATTGATGCCTCAGACGACCCGCGTGAGCTTGCAGTCGGTGTAACCTCCATTACTCTGGGATTTTCTTCCTCGAGTAGACTGTGCATGCCTTCCCAAATAGTAACGTTGACATCTTTGTTACAGGTGGTATCTGTGTATAAGGGCGTCTTTTCTTTGTATTCAGAACTTGGAGCCTTTCCTTTCTTTCCCATAATATTCTGAACACTGCTATGTATACTTCTCTGATTTTCGCTCCTGCAATTTGCAAATGAGGAAAGAGTAATGATAAGAAAAAGGTGACAGGAAAGCTTTAAATGCCGAAATCATATAAAATATATCACCTTATGTGAAATGGATCTTTGATCAGATCAAAACCATACTTCATTAATGATTGCCAACTAACTCATTAAATTAACATTAACGCGCATAACTGGGCATCGGGTTATGGAAAAGCTTTTTCAGACGATGAGCCCTGCAGATTTGCGATAAGGCGATTTTGAGATTTTCTTCGCAATATCGCAGATCGCAATATTGCTGATCCCCTACGTGTGGCAATCATCCATTACCATATGTTTTCTACGAAATGCGATTTGTGAGATGCGCCATCGTATATCGGTGGTTTGAGATATTTCACTTTAAGTGATACTTGAAGCACATGAAAATTGCGATGCGATGAATTTTTTTAGTATGTAATCTCGCATCGTGATTTCGCAATCTTAGGATTTTGTTTGCAGGAAAGCATCTATTACCTTTTTGCAATGCGACACTTTTTATTGAGAGAACGGTTTTGTTCGAACTTATCATAAAACTTAAGTCTTTTTTATATTTTCGAGTATTTTCCTAAGTTTATGATAGTAAGATTTATTCAAAAGGGGAATACAAGTCCTAATTTATTTTTTAAAATTTTATGGATAAGGGTCCCCACTTATTTAGTATTAGTGAGAAAACTAAATAAGAAGGGGCGGTTGTTGCTAGCCAAAACAATTGGCGATTCACTTGGAAGAACCAGTTATCTCTATTTTGCTTTTGAATTTTCTAAACTTCCAAAACAGAAGGTTTTTTAGAGAATCAAACTTTATTATAGAAAGATAAAGTACACCATGCTTTCAGCTGTTAAGGATAGTTTGTTTCTTCTATGTTAACTTTGTTTATTTACTTCCTAGAGCTAGTCATTGTATTTACATCAGCCACTACTTGGTTTATAAAGATAAAAACAAATTCTTCTTTGTAAATCAGTTTTAAATATGCTCATTTGTCATAGGCAGAGCCTCTGCTGCCAGCAGGCGTTTATAGCCTTGACAGGGTTACTTGTTACCCAACAATGATCCTATATCCTACTTGGAGAAATATATGATTTTCAAAGGGAAATCCATATCCACACTTATTGCTTTTATTTTCTTTTAATTCTTAAAGAACAATGCCTTGGTTTGGTAGCCAAATTATGATAGTGCCACTCACTTGATTTATAACTTTGCTGAACAAGCTGGCTCGTGATGAGACCCCTTGTCTTTTGATTGCAATAATCTCGAGTCATTGCCCTGTTGTGATATGCAGTTTTGGCAAAGTCAGCAAGCTATAATATCTATGATCATGATAAGTCGACTCGTGATGAGACCTCTTACTCTTTAAGTTAAAGTGTATTGATGGATTATTCCTTGAAGCTCGTAATTCCCTAGGTGAGGAGGAATTCATTGTTTCCTTAAGAATAGCTCTGGACGACAATAGTAGAGTTTTTGGAAAGAGCTTTTCTACAGAGAATCTTCGTTTTGTTATTGATACTTTTCATTTGACTGATATAAAACAAATTCCCACTAAAGGTCGTTTTTTATCAAAATTTACAAGGTTGAAACTAGTATCATTTTCAAGCTTATAGCCTTTGACTGTATCTTTAAATAATAATGTCCAATTTTCTAATTAGTCCTATTTATACAAGCGAAAAAACAAAATTTAAAAGAAATTATAATCTTTTTCATGAATTCCAAATGTAACCATTTACAACTGGTTTTATTATCAAAATAAAGGAAAAGCTAATTTACAAAAAATAGAAGAATGATCTCCTATGGAAAGTATTTTTTGAGGATTTGCCCATTAACAGGTAAAGATTCTCTTTTTCCTGTTAAATCCTGTAACATAAAGGTAGATGGACCTATGATTTCTGCGATTTGGAAAAGGCCAAGCCACATTCGTTGAAATTTTGTATGTTTTTCCTTTTCCTCGTGAGCCTTATCCCATTTCAAAACTAGATCTCCAATCTGAAAGTCCTTTTTGGATATCATGTTCGAATCAAAAGAAGCTTTTACTATTTCTCGGTGATGCACATGAGTTATTTTAGCCTGTTCTCGTTGCTCTTTTAGCTTAAGGATTTGCAGCTGCCTTAGTTGTAAGGAAGAAGTTGGTGTCTTGTCAATAAATTGAACTAAGGCCAATGAGGGAATCGCTAGATGAGTTGGAAGGACCACTTCTTTCCCATAAACCAAATTAAAGGGAGAAGTGCCAATGGAGGCTTTCTGCGTTATTCGGTTGGCCCATAGAGCATATGTTAAGGATTTGTGCCAATTCTTATGAGTTTGATCAATGGTTCGCTTAATGATTCTGATTAAGTTTTTATTTGTTGATTCAGCTAACTCGTTCCCCTGTGGGTAATAATTGGCAGAGTATTTAAGCTTAAAACCTCTTTTGAGTGCAAATTCAGTCATAGCATTGCCAGAAAAATACGATGCATTATCAAACATTAAAGCGGAGGGTAAACCAAACCTGGTGATTATGAACTGATCTATGAAATCAATGATGTGTTTGGCATTAGCTATCTTGAGAGGAACTTCTTCTACCCATTTAGTAAAATAATCTGTAGCTGTAAGGATATACCTATGTTGTTTAGAAGAGTGAGGAACGATCTCACCTATTATATCCAATCCCCATTGATCAAAAGGTTGATCGATATTGACTGGTTGCAAAGGCAATGATGGTTTCTTTTGTCTCCCAGCAGCAGTTTGACAAACTTGACATTTCCTTACGTAGCTATGCACATCTTTGAATAATGTAGGCCAATAGTACCCTGTGCACAAGATTTTATGTGATGTAGTATCTCTAGCATAGTGTCCACTTGATGGTCCATCATGGAGTTCCTACAACGCCTTTTCAGCTTCAGATTTCTTGAGACATCGAAGGAGAACAGAATCATAATTCATCCTAAAAAGTACATCGTTTACGAGTTGATATTGCTTAGCCTTCAACCTTAGGGCTCTTTTCTTTGTATAATCTAGGTTTGAAGGAGCATATCCGTTCTTTAGATAAAATATGATATCAGCATATAATGATTCAATATCGTTTAGGCTTACCTCATACATTTGTACTTTTGAAGATGGTATTTCGGAAATAAGCGATGCTCCAGCCAACATTTTACAAAAGCCTTGACCTTTTACAATATTTGCTGGTTTAATTTCAACATCGTATTCTTGTAAAGAAGTAACCCAATTTGCTCTCTTTTCACCCACATATTTCTGTACTAAGAGATTTCTTACCGCTAGAAACGACACTATGATTTTTGTATGGGTTTTAAGTAGGAAGGGTCTGAAATGTTTGATCGCTTTGAAAATAGCATAAGCTTGCTTCTCAATGTCAGAATAATTTAATTCGGTCTGTTAGCTCCGCTATATAACACGGATTCTTCAGGGCTAGAGGCGAACTCGGTTCTTGGATGTGCTCAGAGAAAGCCTGTAATGGTCATCCTCATCTTCTCCTTTACCCCATTCCCTCTCCCTTCCTCCACATTTCCTATGCTCTTTTGTTAAAAACCATATACGCTCCATTATTCTTAAGCCCTGAACGCTTAATCCCATACCCCATAACCCTGTGCCAATACAACCGCTTGCCCTCGCAGACCCTTTTGCCGCAACCTTGGACGCTGACCTCCATCACCCTAATCCAACAACCCTCTCGTCACATCAAACAAACTAACCCACGCAATTAAATCCCCACCATCTGATCATCTCCGCCGCGATCGGACAGCGTTCGCTCTTCCCGCGCCCGTGAAGTGACAGCCCGTTAATGCGCGATGGGGAGCGGTTTCCACTACCACGCGTCACACTCTGAGTGGTATCGCGCGCCCTTGTACCTTTACCGCCCAACCCCCAATGCTGGTGCGATCAATACTACTTGCTGCCAAAACTGCCCTTCCCACTCGATAAACTCTGCGCATCTTCGATGCCTGATGACCGTTGGATTCATCTGCCTGAGATCCAACGGCCTGCATCCACTCCGCTTCCATATCTCCCGGTACTCCTTGCCAAGAAATCCCCGCTGTCGATCCGCCCAATCTAACGTCCAGTCTTGCTCCGCCATCCGACTATTCCACCCACTGTGCAGTCCACGTACCTTAACCATTCCATGCTCCTGAAAGGACAAAGGTGACCTATTTACCTATACCTGGTGCATTTACTCCTCAACCACCACCTTCAACAGATAGTATGGCTGGGAAAGAAAAGGACGGGGCCCGAGCAGGTGAAGGCATTGAATAGTTATGAAATTTCATTCTGCACGACACTCCACCCACTCGAGAGGACAACAGAGTGCAGGAAAAGATCACATCCATCAACTACAACAAGCAATCGCACTCAGAAGTTCCTCCAGGCAGTTAAAGCGGTTGGTGGTTAATTACAACCCTTCCATACCTAGAGTGGCCGAGTGCCTTTGTGATGAAATTCTATATATACCCAGAAACAAGATGTAATTAGGGTTGATGGTTGTTGTTTTGATGTAAGGTTCAACTTCTGGAGACTGTAACTACTTTGATACTTGCAGCGTCTCGTCTTCATTTTCAACTAATATAAGTTTTGCTGTTATTTGCTCACTTTCCATTTCTATTCTGTTCCAGGCTGTGCCTGATATGCGGTTTTTCCTGAACTCTTGATGTTTAGCATTAGAGGAGTTGTCATCCTACCTCTGTGTTAAAGTCTTGTATGTATCAGCGAATGAGTTATTGAGGCTTCTTTTCACTTAGTGACAGAGAGCTGTCATCCTGTCTGTACACTAGGGAATTAGATTTGCAGACCTCTTTACTGGTTGTAGCCGGCCATCACAAGGTCTTGTGCATCTATTGGTGTGGTTAGTATTCTCCATATTCACCCAATCTCTGAATTGTGAGTAATTGGTGGTCTAAAGCCTTGTAGTTTGGGGGTGTTCACGCATGTCTAGAGTTAAGCATAATAGAAGTGGTTATTTGGCTTGAATAAGCATCATCTCTCCCATTCATCCATTTGCAACAATAAGTTGAATTTGTAATGTTCCTGAGCATATCTGAGCTACAACCTAGGAGAGTTTCTTGGGGTGATAACATTAATTGGCGCCATTGCTGGGGAGAGGAGATTTAAGCTCAGCTTCCCTGGGAGAATGGCACTGATCCAACTTTGATGATAGACAAAGTCTGGACACATTTCTGGTTGTAATCATCTATCTAGCAACTCTACTAGAGGACCAACCTAGTGGTGACTCCACGTTACAGTTCTGGCTTAGTTTGTGAGGCATACCTGGAGAAATCCTCAGAAATCACTAGCTGACCCAATGGCTGACCCTAAGAAGATTGCTAAGCAAAGGAAAACATCACAGAAAGGAGCATCAGGATCAGGTAAGCCTAAGAAATCTTATGTATCTCTGCAAGAGAAGATTATAGCTGAGGATATACAGTTTAAAGATTTAGAGCCTAGCATTGTTAGTAAAGAAATACCTTCAGAGATTCATAAAGCTCCTTGTTTAGTTAGTTCCCCTTTGGATCTTAGTCCAAAGAAATCCTCCCATAAAATCCATCATATTCCTTTGTGTCTGCCATCTATTTGATTGCTTCCTACTATTAAAGCTGCCAGTATCCTTCCACCTATCCCAGTCATGGCAGGCTAACAAGCTCCCACAAAGATGGAAAGAATCATAGCTGCTAGGTATGGACCCCTGGTCTTGCCTGTTCCTTTGAATGCCATGCCTACAGGAGAATATCAAAAATATATGCCCAAATTCACTGGTACAGAGGGAGTAACAGCTGAAGAACACCTTGAATCTTTTTATAGCTATGCTGATAACCTAGATATAAGTGAAGATGATGTGTGGATGAGAGTGTTTGTCCAGAGCCTTGATGGAGAGGCTAGAAAGTGGTTTAGAGAATTGCCCCATAGGTCCATAGTAGACATTGAAGCATTGGATGATGCATTCCTGAAGCAATGGGGGGATAAGAAAGACCTGCTCTATTACCATACAGAGTTTGGAAACCTAAATAGGGAGAACGGGGAATCATTGCTTGATTTTAATAAAAGATTTAACTATATGTATAGTAAGATACCAGCTGAAGTAAAGCCTACTCCCACCTCTGCCAAACTCACTTATTTCAATGCTTTCGACTCCGATTTTTGCCTACTCTTGAGAGAAAGAAGATGTGCCACTCTGGTTGAAATGCAGGATGCAGCCCTAGAGGTAGAATCTAATATCATGGCCGCAGAAAAGCTTAAAAGTCATGCTGATAGAAGGAGGCAAAGAGGTGAGGCTTCTTCTTCCTCTGCTTCATCTTCAGAACCCAAATTAGATAAGATGACTAAAATGATAGAGTCGTTGGCTGCTGAGATATCTAAGCTAAAGGTTGAGCAGAGCTCTGGAAAGACAAGGCTTCCAAACACATTTTCTCCAAGAAATCCAAATCCTTTCAGAAGAGCAAACGAACAATTGCAAATCATTCAAAGGGGTAAAGAGGCCCGTGAAGGACAAAGAGTGAAGGCTCCCTTCCAGAACATAGTCTTGGAATAGGAGCAAGTCGAAGAAGAGGATGAAATTCATTGCATGGAAGATAAAGGCAGTGCTACCTTTTTGATATTGGCTGCATATGAAGAATCATTACTACAGAACCAAACCAGTCAAGAGTGGGACAAAGAGGCTATTCTGTAGACTGGTGAAAAACAAAGATATCATCTGAGGTCAAAAGCAAACAGTGTCAAGGAGAATCCTGCCCAAAGAGCTGCTGTCCTAACAGAGCAACATAATATCAGACAGAAGAAGCTAGCAGCTGATCCAGTCATCCCCAAAGCACCAGCTCAAGAGGTAAGAGGTCCTAACAAGTCCCCTTCCCCTTTCAGCTTTGAATTAGAAGTCTAGAAGTTAAAAATATCTGTGCCTCTTATAGAACTTGTAAAGAGTGAAGTTTTTAGAAAGCCTATCCTTGATGATCTTGAGCTGAAAGCCTCACAAACCCCCACTGACTACGTCAATTTGCAAGATGATAAGCTTGCAGTTGTGCTTAGCCAAATGACTGAACCTGCTGATGATAATTCTCCATCATTTTATGTCTCCTTGACCATTCATGACAAAATCCTCCACAATTGCCTACTAGACATAGGGGCCAGCCACAATTTGATGCCTAAAGCTGTCATGGAAGAGTTAGGCCTTGATATCACTAGACCATATCATGACTTATTCTCATTTGGTTCAAGAAAGGTAAAATGCCTATGATTAATCAAAGACCTGGCCATTACCCTCACTCAGTTGCCCATGGAGAGCATGATTATGGATATTGTGGTAGCATATGTCCCTCCCAAGTTTGGCATGCTGTTGTCTCGAGGTTGGATCAAGAGATTAGGTGGGACACTACAGAATGATTTATCTTATGCCACTGTCCCAGTCTTTGGAGGGGAAAACAAGAGATTGTACAAAGAAGCACAACTGGCCTACATCATCAGTGATAAAAAGAATCCTTCTAATCATCCCATATATGCTGTGGAAACTGATTTTGGAGCTTGTATTCTCCAAATTGAAGAATCCCATAAGGCCTCAATGCAGATCAAGAAACCAGTAGTCCAAGCCGAGGGAGAGCAAGGAAGTCTAGTTTGGGAGATGTTCTTCGATGGAGCATGTTCGAGGGAGACTACAGGAGCAGGGGTGGTGCTAATATCTCCAGAACAAGAAAGCACACATCTATCTTTTAAGCTGGCCTTTCAAGTTACCAACAATATAGCAGAGTATGAGGCTTTGATATTGGGTCTTAATGCAGCTAAAGACAGAGGAATCATGAACATAAAGGTGTTTGGAGATGCTGATCTTATCATTCAGCAAGTGAATAAAACATTCCAGGCAAAGAATCCAAGGCTGAAAGCATATAGAGATGAGGTATGGAGACTTAAAGATTCTTTTGATAATTTTTGTATCTCATATATCCCTAGAGTAGAAAATCAACTTGCTGATTCCCTTGCTGTGTCTACTAGCATGTTTATTCCTCCCATGCTTCCCAGACTAGTTTATGAAGTTCAAATGGAATACAGACCATCATTGCTTGATAATGTCTAGCATTGGAAAGTTTTTGAAGATGGTGATGAAATAAATAGGTTCCTACAAGTCATTGATGAATTCTCTGAAATGAAAATTGACCAAGAAAATTAAGCCTTGGAAGAAAATCCCCAATCCCAGCTTAGAAACAGAATTGGTAAAGATAGCATTGTCTAACTGCCCAGCAATCATACACCTAAGGGTCTGGTTCCATTAGAAAATCTGTTTGACCAAAATGATGTGCCTTATAAGGCTGCCCAAAAAGAATACCAATCTGCAGTCTGTAAGCATAATATAGGGAGTCCAGGACAACCAAGATATATAAATCTGTCCACCCATATGTCTGTTGCCTAGAGTGTTGAATACTGCAATTTAATGAAGCAATTTGCTGATGTCTTTGCCTGGGAATATAGTGACTTGAAAACATATGACAAAAAGATCATCCACCATAAAATTCCTTTAGAGAAAGGCACCATCCCTTTCAAGCAGAAGTTGAGACCAATAAATCCTTTGCTCCTTCCTCTGATTGAAAAAGAAATCAAGAAATTACTGGTTGCCAAAATCATAGTCCCTCTCAGATATTCAAAATGGGTAGCCAATTTGGTAGTGGTGAGGAAGAAAAGTGGAGAAATTAGGCTCTACGTTGATTTCAGAAACTTAAACAAATGTTCTAAAAAAGACAATTATCCTTTACCCAAGATGGAACATTTGCTACAGAAGGTCTTAGGGGCCAAAGTAATGTCTTTCCTGGATGGATTTTCAGGGTATAATCAGGTTGCCGTACATCCAGATGACCAAGAAAAAACTGCATTCACCACTCCTTGGGGCACTTTTATGTATTCCAAGATGCCTTTTGGGTTGATGAATGTCGGAGCCACCTTTCAGAGAGTTATGGATATAGCATTTGTGGGAGATAAGGATAAGTTTATCCTTGTCTACCTTGATGATATAACAGTGTATTCCAGCAGCCATCAAGACCATTTACAGCATTTGAAGAAAGTGTTCCTGAAGTGCAGAAGGTTTGGGATTTCAGTCAATCCTAAAAAGTCACAGTTTGCTTTAGAAGAGGGCAAGCTGTTAGGACATGTTGTTTCTGCTGCAGGTGTCAAAATTGACCCAGAAAGAGTAAGAGAAATACAGACCTTGTCTGTCCCAAGATCAAAGAAAGACATCCAGTCCTTTCTGGGCAAGATAAATTTTGTAAGGAGGTTTATCCCAAGTTTTGCAGAACTTGTAAAGCATATTACCTCCATGTTGAGAAAGGGGTCGGAGATCAAATGGACTGATGCATGAAGATCCTTTGAGTCCATTAAGAAAGCTATTACGGAAGCTCCCACTTTAAGAAGTCCAGATTATCGCAAGGAGTTCCATATATTTTCATTTGCCTCTGAAGACACCCTTGCAGCAGTTTTATTGCAAGCAGATGAAGAAGGCTCAGAGCATCGAGTGGTTTTTTTTAGCAAAACATTAAGGGATGCTGAGTTGAAGTATGATATCATTGAAAAATAGGCATATGCTCTTATCAAGTCTTTGAAAGCTTTCAGAATTTACATTCTACATTCCAAGATAATTGCATATGTACCCTCTGTTTCAATAAAAGATGTTCTAACGTAGCCTGATGCTGATGGAAGAAGGGTTAAATGGATTGCAAAGCTTATTGAATTTAACATAGTATTGAAGCCCACCAAACTGGTCAGAGGTCAGGGCCTTGCTAGACTGATGGTAGAAGAAAATTACAGAATGCTAGACATAAATCTCATGAGCACGATTTCAGAGAATGGTCAGACAGAAGAAGAAACAGCTAAACCAGGGAAAAATCAGTCATTGGCAGAAAATTTAGCTTCTTGTGATTGGTACTCTGCAATAGCTCAATTTTTGCTGAAGCTAGAAATTCCTCTAGGCCTTAGTTCAAGCCAAGCCAAAAATATTAAGCTCAGGGCAGCCAAATATTGCATTCATGAAAACCTGCTCTACTGGAGGGACCCTTCTGGAGTTCTTTTGAGGTGTTTGGACAAAGAAAAATCCATTGAAGTCATGCAGCAGTTTCATTCCAGCCTGTGTGGAGGGCATCATTATTGGAAAACTACAGCTCACAAAATCCTTAGAGCTGGGTACTTTTGGCCCACCTTGTTTGCTGATGTCTTTTCATTTGTTAAATCATGTGATAGGTGCCAAAGATTTGAAGGGATGCAGAAATTGAAGTCCCCGCCCTTAAAACCCATACATGCTAGTGGCCCTTTTTTAGCAGTGGGGCTTGGATTTCATCAGAGATATCAATCCACATTCCAGTGGCCAGCATAGATGGATATTAGTAGCCACAGATTACTTCACTAAATGGATTGAGGCCATCCCTACTAGAAAGGTTGACCATAATGTGGTTATGAAGTTCTTGACAGAGAATATCTTCACCAGATTTGGTTTTCCACATAAATTGATCACAGACAATGCAATAGCCTTCAGGGCAAAAGAACTGGTGGACATGTGTGAATCAATGGGCATTAAGATGGTTCATTCCACCTCATATTACCCTCAAGGAAATGGTCTAGAATAATCTTCCAACAAAAGCTTGATAAGGATAATTAAAAAGCTGCTGGAAGACAACAAAAAGAATTGGGATTCAAAACTCAAGTATGCACTGTGGGCTGACAGAGTAACCACCAAGAAATCCATAGGGAATTCTCCTTTCAAGTTGGTATATGGCACCGAGGCTGTATTCCCAATTTAGTTAACTCTCCTTATGGCAAAGTTCTTGCAAGAAGAGCAGGATGAGGAAGAATACATGGCAAAAAGGATCACTGATTTAGCAAAAGTACATCAAATTAGAGAACAACTGGTTGAATGGTCTGTGGCACACCAGAAGAAGATCAAGGAAGCCTTTGACAGAAGTACAAAAATAGATAACTTTCAAGTTGGGGACTTAGTTCTTAAGTGGGTTGTATTGAAAGAGAAGAAAGGCAACCATGGGATGTTTGATGCTTTTTGGACAGGGCCTTTTATCATTTCTCAGATCCAAGGAAACAATACTTTCATACTACGAAGTATGGAAGGGAAGGCAGTTTTTGATGGCCTTGTTAATGGCTGATTTTTGAAAATTTATGTTATTTAGGGTCTTCGGCCTTAAAATTGTAAATATGTTATTTTATCAGTTTTAGTATAGGCTCAGTTAGACTCCATGCCCAATGGAACACTAGGAAATTTTGCTAATCTGGTTTTCACAGGAAAGGCAATGATCTGCAGTTCTTGACACCTCATAGGGAGGATCTCATCCCAGAAGGAGCCAGTGTTAGCTCCGCTATATAACATGGATTCTCCAAGGCCGGAGGCAAACTTGGTTCTTGGAAGTGCTCAGAGAAAGCCTGTAATGGTCATCCTCATCTTCTCCTTTACCCCTTTCCCTCTCCCTTCATCCACATTTCCTACGCTCTTTTGTTAAAACCCATATACGCTCTATTGTTCTTAAGCCCTGAATGCTTAATCCCATACCCCATAACCCTGGGCCCATACAACCGTGCGCCCTCGCAGACCCTTCTGCCGTAGCCTTGGACATTGACTGCCGTCACCCTAATCCAACGGCCCTCTCGTCACGTCAAACAAACTGACCCACGCAATTAAATCCCCACCGTCTGATCATCTCCGCCGCGATTGGACAGCGCTCGCTCTTCCCGCACCCGCGAAGTGACAGCCTGTTAACACCTGATGGAGAGTGGTTTTCGCTGCCACGCGTCACACTCTGAGTGGTATCGTGCACCCTTGTACCTTTACCGCCCAACCCCCAACGCTGGTGTGATCAATACTGCCTGCTGCCAAAACCGCCCTTCCCGCCCGATAAAATCCGCGCATCTTCGATGCCCAATGACCGTTGGATTTGTCTGCCCGAGATCCAATGACCTGCGTCCAGTCTGCTTCCATATCTCCCGGTACTCCTTGCCAAGCAATCCCCGTCATCGATCCGCCCAATCTAATGGCCAGTCTTGCTCCGCAATCCGACTATTCCATCCACTGTGCAGTCCACATACCTTAACCATTCCATGCTCCCGAAAGGACGAAGGTGACCTGTTTACTTGTACTTGGTGCATTTTCTCCTGAACCACCACCTTCAACAGACAGTATGGTTGAGAAAGAAAAGGATGGGGCCCAAGCAGGTGAAGGCATTGAATAGTTACGAAATTTCATTCTGCACGACACTCCACCCACCCGAGAGGACAACAGAGTGCAGGAAAAGATCACATCCATCAACTACAGCAAGCAATCTCACTCAAAAGTTCCTCCAGGCAGTTAAAGCGGTTGGTGGTTAATTACAACCCCTCCATACCTAGAATCGTTGAGTGCCTTTGTGATGAAACTCTATATATACCCAGAAACAATATGTAATCAGGGTTGATGGTTGTTGTTTTGATGTAAGGTTAAACTTCTGGAGACTATAACTACTTTGATACTTGCAGTGTCTCATCTTCATTTTCAGCTAATACAAGCTTATTTTGCTGTTAGTTGCTCACTTTCCATTTCTATTATGTTCCAGGCTGTGCCTATATGCGGTTTTTCCTGAACTCTTGATGTTTAGCATTAGAGGAGTTGTCATCCTACCTCTGTGTTAAAGTCTTGTATGTATCAGTGAATGAGTTATTCAGGTTTCTTTTCACTTAGTGACAGAGAGCTGTCATCCTGTTTGTACACTAGGGAATTAGATTTGCAGACCTCTTTATTGGTTGCAGCCGGCCATCACAAGGTCTTGTGCATCTGCTGGTGTGGTTAGTGTTCTCCATATTCACCCACTCTCTGAACTGTGAGTAATTGGTGGTCTGAAGCCTTGTAGTCTGGGGGTGCTCACGCATGTCTGGAGTTAAGCATAGTAGAAGTGGTTATCTAGCTTGAACAAGCATCATCTCTCCCATTCATCCATTTGCAACAATAAGTTGAATTTGTAATGTTCCCGAGCATCTCTGAGCTACAACCTAGGAGATTTTCTTAGGGTGATAACACGGTCCCTTGTAGATTTGAACTGAAAAAGGAAATTGGGGCTTCCGCCTTTTCTTGATTTGCTTGAGTGAGTATCACAGCGTATGATCTATCAGAGGCAAATGTATATAAAATGAAAGGATTGGAGAAATTTGGAGTGGCTAAAGATGGGGCGTTCACAATTGCTTGTTTAATCAGATTGAATGCTTCATATTCTTCTTGGCCCCATTTAAAGATTGAATTATTTTTAATCATTGCTTGTAAGGGAGATACGATCCTTGAAAAGTCTGGAACAAATCTCTTTACAAAATTAATCTGGCCAAGGAAGGATTGCACAGCTTTCTTGTTGTGAGGCAAGGGTATTTCAGAAATTTCCTTAACTCTATCGAGATCAATATGGATTCCAGATTTTGACACTATAAATCCATGAAGTTTTCCTTCACTTAATGCAAAAAAGGAATTTTTTGGATTAAGTGAAATTCCATACCTTTGGCAACGTTGGAAGATCTGTTTCAAATCTCTGAGATGATTACCTCATTTCTTGGAATATAAAGTTATATCATCCAAGTAGATTACTACTAATTTGTTTACTAATTGCTTAAATGCAATGTCCATGGCCCTTTGAAATGTGCCCTTTGAAATGTGGCGCCAGCGCTGATTAGACCAAAAGGCATCTTTTGATATGCATAAGTACCCCATTTGGTTCTGAACGTGGTCTTTAATTGATCATCAGGGTGGACCAAAACTTGGTTGTAGCCGGAGAAACCATCCAAAAAGGACATTAATTCTGATCCTGCAACTGCTTGTAATATTTGCTCCATGGGGGGTAAAGGAAAATTATCTTTTTGGCAGGCTTTGTTAAGATTTTGAAAGTCAATGCAAATTCTAATGTCTTCGTTTTTTTTTTCTAACGGGAACCATATTGGAAACCCATTTAGAATGTCGAACGGGAAAAATGATTTTGGCTTTCAATAATTTATTGAGCTTAGACTTAATCTGATTTTCCAAATTAGGGTGGATTTTTCTTAGCTTTTGCTGGACAGGTTTTTCATCGTTTATCATTGGGATAGTATGCTGAATGATAGAAGTGTCGTAAGTCTTAAGTTCATCATAGTTCCAGGCAAAGACACTTTTGTATTTTTTCAAGAGATGAACGTACGCTAATTTTTCTTCAGGGGCTAGGCTAAGACCTAGATTGATATTTTGCGGCTTGGTATCAGTTCCTAGATTTACTAATTCATAGTTCAGAGTTGAACTTTGAAGTTTTGAATTGGTAGATCTTTTGAATCGGTCTTTCAAATCATATAGGTCTTCCAATTTGACTACTGATTTTGGCATAGCATTATTAGTGCTATCTTGTTGCAATTGTTTGTCATGTTGGTCTTCATCTATAATCTGATTAGTGTAAGATCCCTCTGATGTGAGGAAGCTTACAATATCAGATTGTCGTTGAAAATTCTCCAATGGGTAATGTTATCAGGAATCGAGGGTCTAAAGATCAATTCAATTGAGAATCTATCCGAGCTATAGTCTTCTGAGGGAATGAGCTTGGAAGCTATGTTTGCCAAGAGGTCAGCACTAGCATTTTGGAGTCTGGGAATTGATGAAATATTGAATGCTATAAAATGTTCAGTCAGATCTTGTACTAAAGATTGATAATTCTTTAAATGACCTGATAGATAATGTATAGTATTTCGTACCTATCTAATTACAATTTCAGAATCTCCAAAAACTTGTAGATACTTGATATCTAGTCCGATTGCTTTGTATAATCCTTGGATTAAAGCCTCGTATTCTGCAGTATTATTGGTGCAATCAAACTCGAGTCTACAAGTTAGCATAGTTTTGTTTCCCTCTGGGCTAACTAATACGCATCCTGCTCCTGCTCCATCGTTAGACTTAGAACCGTCAAAAAATAACTTCCAAAATAAAGATTTATTTATAGGACTATCTATGAAATTAACACATTTAGAACTATCTGTTTGAGAAAAGTTTTCTACTTGAGATAAAACAGAATGTTCTAAGTAAGGTGAAGTATGAGCATTGAAATTTCCTAAGAAAGAGTCAACAGAATAGTTGCCAATTATATTGTTGCTGTATGCTACAGGTTCATTTTCTCCTTCCAATTCTATTACTATGTATTTTTGATGCCTTTCTTGCTCAACCTTTATTTGATTTGGTTTACCATTGTAAGGGAGCCACATATGTGACCAGTTGGTTGCAAAATATCCATGAAGCTTTTCAGACCAATCCTTGCTAAGAACTAAGCCATAAAATTCTGGAATGTCTGCAACTAAAATATCAATAACTTGACATACCTTTGGGTTAGATGACAACCTTATAGTAACCTGGTTTAGTTCACCAATCACTTCAACCTGTGACCGGTCCAGCTGAACTATGCGTACTACAGATTTTTGAGGTCGAACGTTCAGCTTTGCACATATTGATTTAGGCAAGATATTAGATGAAGCTCCTGAATCAACTAAACAATTATGCAAATTTTTGTTGAAAACTTCATAAGTAAGAAGAAATGGAGGAGTATGAGATCTTGAACTTCCTCCAATTAGAGCGATATCTTTTGGATCAAATTTACTAGTCACATTAGTTGGAGGTCTTTCCATCTCGTGAGAAGCTTGCGAGATTACAACGGCAGGAAGAGGTGCTACTGGTATTGGGTGTAACTCTTTCAAAAGTAGCTTTTGTTGATGTTTTAACTTGCTCAATTCATAAAAAGTAATGTTAGCCCTAGTCTTCTTCATGTCTTCTACGATATTATACTCCATCTCATCAGAAACAATCAATGTTTTAGATGGAGTTGGTGAATCTGTTTGGACTAGGCTTGTTTGAGTTGCTTTGGGTGACGTTTTCTTACCTGCAACTTTATCCTTAGACATTGAGCTTGCGCTCTTTGGCTTAGGAGTAGGTTGAGGAGGATCGAGTTGATTTCTACTTCTAGTACTGACTGGTGATGCCTCTTGATCCTCTTCATCTGGGAGGATGAAATCCCACATTCCCTGTACTTCTACAACTTCTTCTTCATCAATGGGCTCCTCGTTGGAAATTTCCTCTTCTTCTTTTGATTCAGCATTTGTGATAGCATTGGGAGGCTTTGAATCAGTTGAAGGATGTCTTCTATAAGGCTTGTAAGGATTTTTAGAAGAGGTCTCTACTACTTGTTTCTTAATGTCAACCATTTCATTAGACATGGTTTTCAAAACTTTTTGTAATCCTTCTAATTCAAATGGGTTTTTGGACTCTTTTTTCTTTGGTTCTTCTTTAAAAGTAACCTTCTTAGATTTTCGTTTGTCGACAACGGTTTTCTTTTCTAAGGCTATGATACGTGTCTCTACCGCTATTGCTTCCTTCATATTGTCAGCTAAAGTTGTTTTGTTAGCTCTATCAACAAAGATTGCTATGTTTGATGGTAGAGCAGATATGTACCATTCATTTCGAACTTCTTCGCTAGGCTTGGAGGCGGTAGGAATTTTGTTCAAAAGTTTATTGAAATGGGAGTTAAAATCTTTGACAGTTCCCTTGATTCAGCCCTAAGGTTAGACAGGTCATTGATCAGTGTCACAGTAGACTTGTCATCACCGAACTTAGTCAAGAATTGTTCTGGGAAAATATCCCAACTAGTGATAGATTTGGATGGTAATGAGAAATACCATGATTCGGCTACTCCTTGCAAAGTGTAAGGAAAGAGCCGGATGACAACGTCTTCATTAGTAGCCCCATTGATATTTATAGATAACATAAAGTTGTTTATGTGTTCTTCTTATAGCATGCCTACTTCAGGATTAAACTTAGGCAGCCATTTTTCAGGATGGGCTGGTAATTGACTTAAGGGTGCAGGCATTAAGACTGCCCCTAGGTTATTCCACGGAGTTTGGGCCATCGTTGAACTACTAACAGAGGAAAGCACAGAAGATGATCCTTATGGTTGGGAAGATGAGGATATTATAGTTCCAGATGATTGAGAAGGAGATGTTGAAGTTCTAGTGGTTTGGTGGACAATAATTTGAAGTGGAAGAGTGGATGGTTGACTTCGCGGTGGAGAGGTTGAGATGGATGTTGATGATGAAAGAGTCTCACTATTAGACCCTTTAGGTGATTTCCTTGCTCTTTTCCTTATAGGTAGAGATAATTTAGTTGGTTCGATACCAAACTTTTCACTCTGCAATCTGGTAAGGGAATGAGAAGGATTAAATTGCGAAGTCACACTACCTTGAGATTTTTCAGATTTTTGGGGTGATATAGAAAATCGTTGAAGTTTATGGATCAAAGATTCAACTTCAGGAGTTTCAATAGTAGATTTCTTTGAAATTTTCAGGTTTGTGGCAGTGGTCGTTGTTTTATCGACTTCTCGCTCAAGATTTAAAGATTTTAAATGCGATGTAGAAGTCAGGGGAGATGGTGAGGGTGATTTACTCTCAGAATGTTATTTAGATTTAGATTTACTTGCCATTCACAGTTCGGGGCCCTCCTTCTAGCGCCAAATATGTTGAAGCCCCAAAAATTGGGTCTACAACAAGGGGGATACCCACCTGGTCTGGACCTTGGTTAGCAGCTCCTTTTCCGTTTGGTATAGTGGGTCCGACTGGGGATATGGGACCAATTTCCCAATTTATGTGTGTGTGTATTGAGAATTGATATTTCCTTCCTAATAATTTCTAAGTAAAATGATTTCATTCTAAATCTAATTTAACAACATGTAATTGTATTCTAATGAATAGAAATATCTAATTCTAAAACTAACCCAGGATTTAATCTTTCAATTATGCGATCTAAAATGGTTTCTACAACAATTGGTAATAAAGATCATTCAATTGCTATAAGAAAAGAATTCAATAAAGATGAACTGTTTCGTATAAAAAGTTAGCCGAACAGTAATGAAAACATATTGCATAGTAAGTCACTCATATATTAAGCATAAATAAATGGCTATCACCGTACAGAATTACCAAATGATAACTCAAGCATTCAAGCATTCACATATAAATAACTAAACATGAATATCACCTTAACACATAAGCAGAAATTGTTAAGAGATAAAAGTACCATTTATAACAAGTTATACTCATGAGCTCCAGCAATAATGATTTATCTCTTCTTAATTCAACATCTACTAAGCGTACAAAAGTGCAATTTCAGTAGCAGATATCAAACACAGATGTCAATAAATCTTGTTCCATTCATTCATCAAAACCTCCTCAGAGGGTGCAGAAGTACATGTTCTGAGGACAAGTTTTTAACAAATTTCAGGACCCTTCTCTAAATGCATGAGAAGGGTCTAAATACTACTAGCTAAATCTAAAAATAGTTTATTACAAAAATATAGGAGGCGGTTTAAATGACTGTCCTCATTTCAGGAAAAAATAAAGCAAAACTAAAAGTAAAACTGGCAATTAACTATATATGTATCTGATCCTTGTAGTCGCAAGCATCTAGCATCGGCTTGAGGAGAGTTGGCTGGCCGACCTCCGATTTTAGCTGTCCTGCGAAAATGGAATCGACAAGTGCTGGCGCCATCTTCTTAGCAGAGTTAGTGAGACACTTGAGAGTCATGCACTGACTGTGTGGTTTAACCAAGTACTGCTAGTAAGAATCCCAATTTAACTTGGTTAACCTTTTGATGGACTCTGCTCTTTCTTGAGCCTTTTGTCTCCAGCTTGTTTGTAGATGCTACACATTTGGTAGAAATTTACATACCACTTGAAGATATCCCTGATAAATACCATTGGTTTTTAGAGCTCGGGTTTTGCCTTTCGCCTTTAGCACTTTTTTTTTTACAAATTTTCGAGCTTACAGGTGACTGAGTGATTAGAGGCTTTCCTTTTCAAGAGGTTTTACCTGGCGATGAGAGATTACACTAATCCCGCATTAGAAACTGCCTCCGTTTCTTGATCCGGACTTCCCTGGTGCTATTTTTCGCCTCTTGCGCGCTTTTTGTTAGAGGATGTAAACTTTAAATTTTGTGGAAAGAATGACTTCATGAGTTCTTAGCTCTAAGTATTTAAACTATTAGTCTGTTATCTCAACGCTATCCAGTACCCATTTGACCATGTCTGTGTATGGAAGAATCTTGGGCCTTGCCGCTATCCGGTGCAAGAATGAGCATGCTAGTTTTGTAATTGATGCCTCAGACGACCCGCATGAGCCTGCAGTAGCTGTAACCTCTATTACTCTTGGATTTTCTTCCTCGAGTAGACTGTGCATGCCTTCCCAAGTAGTAACGCCGGCATCTATGTTACAGGTGGTATCTGTGTATAAGGTCGTCATTTATTTGTCTTCAGAACTCGGATCCTTTCCTTTCTTTCCCATAATATTCTGAACACTGCTATGTATACTTCTCTACTTTTCGCTCCTGCAATTTGCAAATGAGGAAAGAGTAATGATAAGAAAAAGGTGATAGGAAAGCTTTAAATGCCGAAATCATATAAAATATATCACCTTACGTGAAATGGCTCTTCGATCAGATCAAAACCATATTTCATTAATGATTGCCAACTAACTCATTAAATTAACATTAACACGCATAACTGGGCATCGGTTTATGGAAAAGCTTTTTTGAACGACGAGCCCTGCAGATCTGCGATAAGGCGATTTTGCGATTTGCTTCACAATATCGCAAATCGTAATATCGCTGATTCGTTACGTGTGGCAATCATCCATTACCATATGTTTTCTGCAAAATGTGATTTGTGAGACGTGCCATCACATATCGGTGGTTTGAGATATTTCACTTTAAGTGATACTTGAAGCACATGAAAACTGCGATGCGATGAATTTTTTTAGTATGTAATCTCGCATCGTGATTTCGCAATCTTAGGATTCTGTTTGTAGGAAAGCATCTATTACCTTTTTGCAATGCGACACTTTTTATTGAGAGAATGGTTGTGTTCGAACTTATCATAAAACTTAAGTCTTTTTTAGATTTTTAGGTATTTTCCTAAGTTTATGATAGTAAGATTTATTCAAAAAGGGAATACAAGTCCTAATTTATTTTTTTATATTTTATGGATAAGGGTCCTCACTTATTTAGCATTAGTGAGAAAACTAAATAAGAAGGGGGGGTTGTTGTTCGCCACAACAAGTTGATTTCTTTCTTGCTGAATGCTATCCCAAGGCAAATTGCATGTGGATGCATCATGTGATCCATCTATATTGCAATGTATGCAATGCAAATCTGACTTTTCTCCTTGAGATTGTCTTCCCCCCTGCCTCTGAAATTTCTTCTTCCTCTTCCTCTTCGACCACCTCTTCCTCGGGAAGAACCTTGAGAAAGATTCTTCTCTCTATGTGCAAGACACATAGCCTCTTAAGAATACTGAGGAGTTGTCTTCTTCCCAAAATCTTTCTCTCTCTCAGCAAATTTATTCACAAGGGAATCAAAGATAGTTTCTCTAAGGTTTCCATTTTCTTGCAATGACTCAACATAATTTTAGTAAGTGGGATAAAGTGCCTTGACAAAAGCTATCAGAGGAACGTCCAGTTCAACATTAATGACTTTGATATCATGCATAATAGATTTTACTTCTGATGCAAGAGCAAGAGGATCATCATTTTGTAATTCAAGGCTAGACAATTTAATCATGAGTTGAACAACTTCAAGTGTAGAGTGTGAGTCATAGAGTTCCTTCAGTTTTTATAAGGCTTCGAAAGCATTTGAACATGGCGAAATATGGCGACTCACCTCTTCATTTACTGATGGTACAATCAAGGCATAAGTCTTGCTATTCTTATTTTCCCAAATGGCGAATTCCTTGTCTGAGGTAGGTTGTTCTGGTTCTTTGTCTCCTTCTCCAACACACACTCCTTTCTAGAGCTCATTAAAAATGAGAGCGTGTTTGATTTTCTGACACCACTCATGATAATTCTCCTTCCCATTGAGAACCACTCCCATAATAGATATTAATGGGTGCATTTTAAAATCTGTATATTGTAAAAATATACTCTGCTGCGAATATATACAATATTTTCACTTCTAGTGTTAAAAATACAATTTTGATATATATCACAGAGGTATATTTGAGGGAGGTAATGTATGGGGGAGGGGTTATATGATGAGAGGGCTTATAACGGAGGGCCCAATGGAGGCATAAGTGATATAAGATATTAAAAAAATTGTGATATATAACTGTGGTATGTAATGGACAACGTTGAGGTATATGAGGCGAGGTAATTGTATGGTGGGAAGTATGTAATGAAAAAATTTCAAAGTATGTCACGGTAAAAACCATAGTTTAACATTATGGTAAGCGGGACACAACAATAGTGGTATTTTAACGGGAGGGATGGTATGAATACACACAAACCGATGGTATGGTATGACTGCACATAAACTAGTGGTATGGTATGACTGTATGGTAACCGGTGGTATGGAGGAGGGGTCATGTTGTGGAGAGGCTGCATTGTATGGTATGACTCCACACAAACTACTTGCCCTTTCAGCAACCATCCACGAAGCGCAGACTGAGGTCTCACCTGAAGTAGTATGGTAGGGTGCTAGAACCAGGTTTCCGCACCTTGGAGATGTCTGATGAGTTCAACTGGTTTGCGGTTTGACCCTGCGCGTAGGTTGCTTTGTGCACTTCCCCATACCTCGCAGCCTAATATACTGCCTTCACGTAGCCCTACCCAGGGGCTGAACATCACGCTCTTGCGTTATTACGTAATACCTTACTGATTTTCCAATGTTAGTTGATTATTTTAGCCTACTTGAGTGCTTTAAGTTATACTTAACAACATAAACCATACAAGTGCGCGCAGTAAATAAACAATATATTTGCCAATTATATCAAACATGCATTAACCCAAGAACAGATACACAAAATTATGATAAAACTTCTCTTTATTGATTCCTTCCTTGGTTACATACTCGACTCCACCCTGCGCACTCAGCTGTAGGGGTTCACGCACTCAGCTGCTGACTACTAGCCCTCTGTGCACTCAGCGACAGAGCCTTCTCCTACTCTACAACCCAAAGACACACTTCACACTGCGACTCAATCACTTAGACTTCTCATGCTCTTACTTAGATTCTTCAATTATTATTATACACTTAGAGACTCGCTCTATTTATACAATCCATGGTCCACGGACCATGGGTAGGTCTATCCAACCAACATTACATTACAAAACTAGGGCAGACAACCCTATGAATCTATCATACTCTTGTGCCCCATGCCCACAATTCGCAGAGCTCTACAACAAGATTCGGTCAAAACTTGGGCTTTAAGCCCCAATACATGCCTTGGGGGGATTCCATGCCCAATAGGCCTCCAACACAAACATCGTGACTCGCCCTCAAGTCACTCTATCAGTGCGACGACCTTTGGATGGAGTCCCTCCAACTGTTCTCAAATTGTGCGGAGGTCAGTAGCGCACTGAGCTGCTGCTTACTGGATCTACTACATACGTTGTTCCGAGACCTCTGTGTCGAGAGTGCTTCTCTGCATCAATTTGTGCATCCATTGGATGTGGGCAAGCTTGCCTTCGATGTTTACCGCGATGGTGAAGGCCTCGTCCATCCAAGGCTGAACACGTGCCTTCAGGACTGCTTCCTTATGTCGTGTCGCATCCACCTGCTCCCTCAGTGCTTTAGCCTGCTACATCCGTGCTAGCCTTTGAGTGAGGACTACCGTCTGTGCAGTTCCTCGGACACTGTCATACTACTGTTGGAGTTCTGGTGCCTCTATCTCTAAGCGCTGGATGTTGGGGTCCTCCTACAGGGTTGTGAGGACCTCAAGTGATTCTTCCAACATGCTGGTGCAGTCTCGCACTGCACTTCCAATTTCTTCCAATCCCGCTGTGATAGCGCTAACGTGCTGTTCTCTGACTTCTGGGGGAGTGGATGGTTGCACCTTTAACTACAGCTGGCTGAACCTTTGTCATTTTTTCCCTCGCCTCGCGGACCCCTGCTGCTAACCTATGGATCCATGCCTCTGCTGGTATGTTTGTGGGGATGGCCAACTTCAGGACGCTTGTCTATCACTTGTACTAGCTGTTGATTCCGCGACACCAATTCGTTGCGCTGCAAGCTTAGTTGCTCCATGTTTATTTTCTGCTCACTGATGACATGGAGTGTGTGGCTCTCCCTAGCTTGTAGCTCTGCCGTTATCCCATCCTGCAATACATATAAGGTCTCGCATGAAAGTGCAGCGAGATTGATACTGAGACCTTTCAGCATGCTAACTGAAGGCCTATTGGCCTCATTTGCTGGCATGAGTGCTCCGTCCGGTAGCACTATGGTTTAGTTATCTGCACATGCAACATCTGCTCTGCTGCTGAGGATCCGACTGTACCAACCTGTGGGGAGCATACCTATAATTCTTGCAACTGCGCTCTGAGGGCCCCTAACACAATATATTTCTCCTGCATGAAATATTGGAGAGCCTCGGTGGTGACATCGTGTACCGCTTTTCTGATGTCGTGCAGATCACCCTCGATTAGGGTGATCAGGTCAATGGACAATTTCGAGGCCTTGGCCTTCTTCCATGGCCCTGCCTGCTCGGCTGGGTGTTGGCACTTCAGCTGTGTTGGTGTGGTTTGTGGGTCCGCGCCTCGTTCTTCTGTTCCCGCTTTCTCTGCTTCCTTCCCTTGTAAAGGCGTTGTTTGGCCCTCGCCCGCCTTCATGGCTGCTTCCTGTGCTGCTGCTGCTGCTGCCTTTTCCTACTCCGCTACTTTTTGTGCTACGTCCCGCACTGCCCGCACTTCGGTTGTTGCTGCTTCCTCCCTTCGTTTTTCGGCCAATTGTGCGACACGCAGCTTGGTCTCATCCTTCTTTCGTTGCACCGCCGACTTCTCGAGCTTTGCAATGTCTGGGGCGTGCCACTCCAGCAGCCATGCCTCCAGGACATTGTTAATGACATCGTCGGTGGCTATGAAGGGTAGCTTTTCCCACTGCTTAGGCGGGTCCTTGCGTTCCCGAATATAGATGCTATGCATGTCCGCTTTAAATTCGGTAAAACCATGCAGACTGTTGTACACAATGGGTGACAACTGTGGTTTACGATTGATCCCCATTCTGAGGTTCATTTCCATGTACACCCAAAAGATTTTGCTTTCGCGTATCCACTTGGCATCCTTCGTGGCCCAGAGAGAAGCATACTTCGCAGCCTCTAGCACGTCCTTGTCAATTATGGGGAATTGACTATCCTCCTGCAACTCCCCAACTATGAGCACTATGGATAGCAACAACCATGCGTAGTGGAACGTTTTCCCCTGTTCTCGGGCTTCGCGTCAATTCTCTAAAAATTCTATGCAAAGGAATTTAGACCAGTTAGACTGGACCCCCTCTGTGCATTGGTCGGCCAGTGCGACCACTGACGCAGGTACCTTGTTTGCGCGACACTTGCGCATAACCTTTCTTGCCAGGATCTGGGTCGCTATGTGCACTACTTTGTCCTTGATGTTGGAGATTGCATAGCCCCTCTTCTTACTTTCAAGTTTGTACTTCTTCTTCATGGCCTCCATGATGGCCAAATCACTACCCTTCCCTTCCGATATGTCCATGGGGTCCTCTCCTTTACATGGAAGCCGGGACACGTGGTGAATCAGGTCTGCCATGATGGGGATGGGCTCCTCTAGCCACAAACACCCATCATGCACCAGGCAGAGTAGCTTCTTGATGAAAAAAATGGTTATTGGGGCACGGTGGAAGTGCAGCACCCAAAGCAATTTCAGCAGTCCAGCCTTCTCCATTCCACACAACCACTTTTGCGGCTCTAGCTCTGTAACCCCCAATGCGTGTTTTGCTTGGGCCTCATGAGGTTCCTTGTCTCCAGGTGAGGGAACTTCTCATGGTCAGCGATGTCCCGATCTTCAAATTTTACGCTCGACACGCGTCCCAGGTGCGTGCCCTCAAATATAATGTTATCTGGGAGGAGCGGGGTCTGGAGCAAACTCTTTGTCTTGTCTAGGTCCTTGGGCACTTTCGCCTTCCCTTTTCACGGGGGGGACATAGGTGGGCAATTTTTTTGCAGAGAACGTAGGCTGAGTGTCCTCCTCCATGAATTCAACCTCCTCCTCCGAGATGATAAGATCCTCCAGATCTTCTTCTTCGTTTGTTTCTATAGTGATGAATTTCCCCTTCTCCTCCATCGGTAGTTTGCTATGTAGTGGGTTCTACAGGGACATGCATACGAGAGCCATTGCTTGTTTGTCCTTCTTGGGTCTTGGTGTGCGTGGTGACTTCGAGATTTCTGCCACAATCCTGGCATCTTATGGAACACCCCCCATAGTTAGGGTCTGCGCGACCTCCTCGGCGGCTGTTTCTGTTATGTCCATAACATCTTGAGCAGTTTCCATCGTACTCGTATGGAAATCTAACATTCGCAAACTCAAGAGCTCAATCAACGCTCAGCTCACAACAATCAGGGCTCTACTTCATTTCTCAATTTGCAAATGAACAAGTGTTGTTTGCTGGGCAACCCTTTGTATTTTAAAGCACTTTTTGAATTTGAATTCGACCGTTTCCCCCAATTCCGGTGCATTAATGTTTTCTTGGCGATAGATTTTCCTAGATCTTGCCCATAAATCTTGTCTTAAATTCCCTTTGCCCGCTCCATTTGGCCTGAATTCGAGCATCGCATCGTGAATAGTGACTTCAACGGTCACGTTTTGGCCAACCCACGTGGTAGCGCAGCCCCCCGTGCGTAGTCGCAGACCTTGTGACTCTTTTTTTTTCATGCAGCTCCAACCTCGCGCAGCTCCTGGGCAGAATAATTTATAGTCCCGCGCTCCCTTTCAACTGCCTGGAGTGCTAAGATTGTTCCTTCCTCGGTTAGTCAGGCAGCCGCACCACCTATGTGCGGTTTCCTTCGATCATCCAGCATTTCTTCTGGGAAATACCTACCTTTTACCATTACTGGCCGCATTGCGCAACTTATCTCTGCAACACATTAGCCTGGTTAATTATCTTTGTAATATGCGGTCCAAGCCAAGGCATCAGACTAATAAATTTGTGGTGATAGTCCTCAAGCTTGTCAACATGATCGCGTGCACCCTGTTTTATCACCGTGGTCTTCTTATCGAGAAACTCGTCCCTTATCTCGTCTTCCAACTTCTTGACTTCCGCTTCTACCAAAGCGCTTTTCTTCCTTAATCGCACCCTTTCTTTTTCAATTTCTTGGAGCCTAAAATTTCCCTGTTGGATTTCTTCCTCAAGTCCCATGCGTTGAGGCTGTGTGATCCCTTCTTTCTAGGCTTCGCGAACCCTCTTATCTACTGGTACTACTATGCGTGGACTAGGCTTTGCATGCTTCATAGGGATTACATCATTCGCTTCGTACTCCAGCCTTGGTGGTGCCTCCACGGTCAGGTTCTTGCACATGGTCCTATATGCCCATAGAACCGTTGGTACGCGCAGATCCCAATCAGTCCGTTTCGCATTGTGGACCCTGTTCAGTACTTCACAAATTTTGTCAAAGGTTTCCATGCAGATAACCTTTTGCGTGCTTGGTCTTATAATAGCTAATCCAAGGATCTTTTGCTTATAGATATATTAAAGAATTACATGTGAAAATTGCAGCTACCATAGAAATCTAATGTGCCCATGAGAAAAGAAGAAGAAACACATAAAAGAATGAAAGAAGACAACAAGACTTGATATGGAGTTTGTCAAACTTGGAATACATCTCTGGGCCCTGCTCAATCAATGGGGAGGCCTTCATTCATTAAATGGCATGAAAAAGGAGAGTACAATCATCAGTTACATAAAAAGGAGTCTTACACCTCCATTTTGAAAAATGGCTGAGAAATGGAGAACTCAGATGGAGAAATGGATAGCACCATTGCGTCCATGGTGTCGAGAGAGGCTGAAAACATATAAGATTTGTCCAATTAAGACAAAATGCACTTTCGCCCCTCTTGCACTGCTTCTACCTCAAACTGCGTGCCAAAAATCCTCTCCCCCTGCACTTTTCCATGTCCATCGGGTTTTATAGTCATTTTTTTGTTACCAGAATGCTTAAATTGGGGGTCGGTTTGTTAATTATGGAGACTGTTCAAAAAAACCCCGAAATAGCTCTTTTTCTATTCAAATCCATAATACACGGGATACACTGAAAAATCCTACCGAAATCCTTTTAGTAGGAACTCAGATTTCATATAATTGGGTCTATAACCCATCGGGTCCGAAATTTTATCACAATTCGCTATCGCATGGCGAAATGATCAAAAAACAAATTACATAGGAAATACAAAGAAATCCTGAAAATCCAGACTTCAAAATATATCAAATCGGGTCTATAAACCCATCAGGTCCGACCCTTTATCGATGTCGGCATATCGCGTTGTCCATGGCCATTGTAGCGAGGAATCTCCGATTGCCGATTGCTGTTGAGAGATCGCATCGACATATCACACCTATAACGGCTCGGGGGTTTTGTCCTTTGGATCCGCCGATTGTCGATATGCCGATCTGCCAATCGCTGATCCACCGATCACCGATGTGCCGACCTACCAATCGCCGATATCGCACCTCGCATATCGGATCGGCAAGGTCTATGCCTTCTGTTTCTCCAATATCGCCCATCGCTTGTGCCAGATTGCGATTAGTCGGAGATCGCCGATCGGGGGTTCCTCCGTCCTTGCCTTAAGTCCGCCTTTTGACCCCTCCGATTGCGATTTACTTTTTAAAGGCTTTAAACCCTTTTTTTTTTAGAGAAAATGCCTCATTTTCCAAAGGAACAAAGGCAGAGTCTTTTGGTGATAACTTCATCATCCGAAGTCCATTTCAGCCCATTCAAGTTGTAGTAGATTCAAAATGAAAATATCTACGCAACGGGACTATTTCCAGGAGCATCCTTGGACTTTCATTTTCCCCTGTGTTCTACAAGTCAACCATAACTTTGATTGCTTCTATCTCCTTCATTCGGACTCGGATTGGAGTGTCGTTCACACCGTTGGAATCAGGGCGATGAGCATTTTGATCTGATGTCAAGATACTTGCCTTTCTGCCACTTTGAATTTTGAGCTTTTCCCTTTCCATTGTGTTTGAAGATCCACCTAGATCAATCCTCCCCATTGAGGAGCTTTTGGACCGCCAAAATCTTTTACACTTAGCATGCTGTCTCAATCCACACTTTCAATCTCATGCGTGCGAAACTAATACATATTTTGCAATCATGCACACCACACATGACTCAACAACCCCTCTTTGCCAAGAGTTCATAACACACACTCATTGGCCAAGGGTTACATAAAAAGTAATTAATGCCTCAAATACTAATAAGGAAAGGCCAAAATATCATTGTTGCATATTTGAAGTGATGGGACACACACCATCATTTTTACATTTACTTGCAATGTATGATTTACAGTGGTGGCCATAACAAGCTACTACCCCTAAAAAGACCAACTTAATAAAGCAGACCACCGTGAATGGGGTGGATTTATCTGTTGAACATGTTCACCTTTCGGCTCCTCTAGCGATGTTTCCAGAGCATGGAGTATCAGGCACGAGGTTTGTTGGTGCCCCTCCTGGTTGCAATGAATACAATGAATCTTTCTCCTCCAGACTTTCGGGGCTACCTTGGGGCACTTTCCCATGGTGTTCCTTTGATAAGTGTTCATGGAGCCTTCACTATCACTGGACTATGAGGAAGGAATTTCGTCATCTGTCATTGGTTGGTTACTGGCTATATTGGAGCTTTCACCCAGCTCCTTTCCGATGTATCCGAGTCCTGCATGGCATGGAAATTCCTGAACTTTGATGGGGTTTATGATGCCTTGGCCTTTAATGTCAAGGAATTTTCCTTGATATCCCATTTCCTTCATTAGTTTGGACCCAATCCCTAGAGTATGTTTTTCAAAGGCACCACACTCATCATTATGAAAATCATATGAAATCGGAGAATGGATTTTTACATCCAGATGGCGATGTTGTAGCTTTTCCAAGGCCGCGTCCTTGGCTTGCAACTGGCGTAATAATCTTTGGTTTTCTTCCCTTGCCTCCTGTAGAAGCCTCCTTAGCTCAGCATTCTCTGCTTGGGTGTGGTGGTTGATCTCCTCAAGTTCTTGGAGTCCTGCTGCGGGGAGTTCCCTTTTAGTTATGTTGGTTGAAATCCTTGATTCAGTGCCGGAATCAGACCCCAAATCTATGGGTCCTTCTGCCACTATCCCAAGTGCTGCAAACTTCGACTCATCATTGGAGTTGGACCCCAAGTCAATAGGCCTACTCGATGCAAATCCTGTAGCTATGACCTTCTCGTCTTCCTCTGACTTGGATTTGGGCTTTGCTGCACGGTGGCGATGACCTTCTGCTTCCCCTTTCTATCATTCCTTCCAGGTCTCAGCTCAGGGTGCAGCTTCCAACAATTCTCTTCATCATGACCCTCTTTCTCACAATGTGTAAAAGAGGGCTTGTCTCCCCTTCTCTTGGCTGCCGCGACTCTCTTTGAGTGGTCATCTTGTCCATGTGTTCCCCTATTTTCTAGATGAATGGTCTTTACATTGCCCGAGTCAATGGTAGTAGGTTCAATTAATAATAATGAATGCCTAATGTAACTATGTAATGATCCAATATACTTAATTACTACTTTAGGTGTATCAAGTGCAATACCCAAGTTAAGTGCTTGCTTTCTAAACTCCTCTGTAAAACTTTGAACATCCTGACCTTTGCCTTGCCTTAAATACTGCCAATTCATTAATGCTTTCTGCTTGTAACCCAAGGGATAAAATTGTTCCTTTAACGCAGAAATGAAATCAGACCATGAGGAAAGAAGGTTACCCACATTCTTACTGCTTTGCAATCTACTCTCCCACCAGACGAGAGTGGTGTTGCTCAGCCATAGAGAGGCCAGCTGAATCTTTGCCTCATCCTCCACGATCTGCGGAATCCTGCAGTAGATCTCAATCTGCGTAATCCAATTATTAAGCTTCTCTACATTACTTTCACCATTTAACATGGGAAGATCAAATTTGACATATAATTTAAAGAAAGGTTTCTTGTGTGCATCCCTTGAATTCCTATGATGATGGTGATGGGAGGAAGAAGAACTTTCACTTGTGGAAGGAGAAGGAGGTGGATCTCCTCCGTCATCTCCATGTACCGAACCTTGTCCTTTTGGAGCTTTTTTTCTACACTTTCAATTTTTTCAAGTCTTGAGAACAACTTCTCAACACAATTTGCCATTGTATAGAAGGTCTTGCAGAAGTTTACTTCCTCTTTAAAATTAGCCTCATCTTCTACCATGTCTCTCCTTCGATGTGCACGCCCTACTTCAGGATCGAAAGGCTCTAGTTCCCATTCACCTCTTTAGAGCTTGTTTCTTGTTAGCATACAAACATGCAATTCACATCTAAAAATACCTACTCTGATACCCCTTGATCCAAGGATCTTTTGCTTATAGATATATTAAAGAATTACATGTGAAAATTGCAGCTACCATAGAAATCTAATGTGCCCATGAGAAAAGAAGAAGAAACACATAAAAGCATGAAAGAAGACAACAAGACTTGATAACAGAGTTCGTCCAACTTGAACTACGTCTCCGGGACCTACTCGATCAATGGGGAGGCCTTCATTCATTAAATGGCATGAAAAAGGAGAGTACAATCATCAGTTACAGAAAAAGGAGTCTTATACCTCCATTTTGAAAAATGGCTGAGAAATGGAGAACTTGGATGGAGAAATGGATAGCACCACTACGTCCGTGGCATCAAGAGGAGCTGAAAACATATAAGATTTGTCCAATTCAGACAAAATGCACTTTTTCCCCTCCTGCACTGCTTCTGCCTCGAATTGCTTGCCAAAAATCCTCTCCCCCCACACTTTTCCATGTCCATCGGGTTTTATAGTCATTGTTTTGTTACTAGAATGCTTAAATTTGGGGTTGGTTTGTTTATTATGGACACTGTTTGAACAAAACCCCGAAATAGATCTTTTTCCATTCAAACCCATAATACACGGGATACACTGAAAAATCCGACCAAAAGCCCTTTAGCCAGAACTCATATTTCATACAATCGGGTCTATTACCCATCGGGTCTGAAATTTTATCGCAATTCGCTATCGCATGGCGAAATGATAAAAAAACCCATTACACAAGAAATACAAAGAAATCCCGAAAAACTGGACTTCAAAATATATAAAATTGGGTCTATAAACCCATCGGGTTTAGCCCTTTATCGCTGTCGGCATATCGCGTTGTCCATGGCCATTATAGCGGGGAATCTTTGATTGTTGATCGCTGATCACCGATTGCTATCGGCAGATTGCATCGGCATATCGCACCTATAATGGCCCGGGGGTTCTTTCCTTTGGATTTGACGATTATTGATATGCCGATCTATCGATCGCCAATATGCTGATCTACCAATTGCCGATGTGCCGACCCACCGATTGCCGATATCGCACCTCGCGTATCGGATTGGCGAGGTCTATGCCTTCTATTTCTCCGATATCACCCATCGCTTGCCCCTGATTATGAATAATCAGAGATCACTGATCGGGGGTTCCTTCGTCCTTTCCTTAAGCTCGCCTTTTGACTCCTTCGATTGCGATTTACCTTTTAAAGGCTTTAAACCCATTTTTTATAGAGAAAATGCCTCATTTTCCAAAGGAACAAAGGCAGAGTCTTTTGGTGATAACTTCATCATTCGAAGTCCATTTCAGCCCATTCAAGTTGCAGTAGATTCATAATGAAAAGACCTACGTAATGGGACTATTTCCTGGAGCATCCTTGGAATTTCATTTTCCCCTGTTTCCTGCAAGTCAACTAGAACTTTGACTGCTTCTATCTCCTTCATTTGGACTTGGATTGGAGTGTCATTCGCACCATTGGAATCAGGGCGATGAGAACTTCGATCTGATGTCAAGATACTTGCCTCTCTGCCACTTTGAATTTTGAGCTTTTCCCGTGCCATTGTGTCTAAAGATCCACCTGGATCAATAGCTCATGGTTCCAAATGGACGGGTTGTTTGTGACATTATCTTGCCCGCTCCTATTTGCCGATCGTGTTTCTTATCGTGAGGATGGTGTGCATTCATGGAGGTTGCATACCATATGCCTGTATCCATTTGGAAAGGTGGGCGTGCAGGCCATTTTGTCCATCATAGTTGGCTTTTATCTGCATCTGAGGCTTCCCAAATCATAGGCACATCATCCTTCTGCATTCACGCTAGTCCTCAAAACTCTGCTGGTCCGTACCCCACCACCTTATGGGCGTAGCGCGTAGTACCCATTTCAGAGCATCGAAATGTTGCTGTTCTGATACTTCTCTCTCAAATTTGTTCAGGAAATCATTGACCTCGCTCAACCCATCATACATAGGCAGATCTCTTGCCTCTACTGCCACGCAGTGCAACGACCTTGTCATCATGTTACAGTTGAGTGTGGTTACCTCGTGTAACTGGTTTTTCCATCGTTCTATTTCCTCGTTCGAATCTGAGGTGCAAGAGCTTTCACGCTCCCACGAAATCCTACCATTCGCTGTTGCATTTACCTAGTCTTGCTCCCACGCATTTATCTTGTAGATACAGTCTAGATCGTCGTTGCTATCGTTGTTGCGCACTGGTTCTACTCAGGGTCTTAAGGTACCAATGCACATAGTGACTTTTTCTCAAAAATCATCTTGCACTTCTTTAGATTTATCACTCCATTCATGTCGGTGGCCCAATCTATTCCTAGTAGCGCGAGATAGGGATTGTTGTCATCAACAATCTCTATTACTTCAAAATCTGCTAGTGCGCTCACTCCTTCGATATCTACTATGATTCCCTGCAATCTCCCCATAGGTAGGATCTTCTGCTGGTTTTCCATTCGCAGTTGGATAGGAGACCATTGTAGCACAGGCCTACCCATGCACTCCCATGTCTATTTTGGCAGGATGTTCACATCTGATCCTAGATCCAGAATCACTTGATTCATTTCATATATATTCGCCGATTTTCACGGTCAATCTCATCTCCCTTCTTGTTCGCGTCGTGTGCTTCTCGAGCTTCTAGACTACGCGCGTTCTCCTGGCATGGTCCCAACACATCTCGTTATGAGTTCTTGTAGCCCCTTCACAGCCTTGCTGTCACGCAACAACTTTCTGCATGTCTCCAAGAATGTAGTGAGCATCGACAGGTCCATTTCCAGTTCTAGTCTGTCTTTACTTCTTGAAGTAGAGGCATCTGCGAAAATCTTCTTAGCTTTCATGAATGTCTCTTTAGCATGCTCCAGATCAAATTCAGGTTCCTTCGTCAGAGCCTTCCAAATCCAAGCACTTTCTTTGGGTTGCTTGCCTTTGTCATCCCCCATCGTGATACCGCTCCAGAGCATGATATTTACATTTGGATCTTCCTCGAGGGAGGTTGGAGTGCTCCTTTATCGCGCAACCTTGCTATCAGCATGGGACAATCCTCCGTCTCATGGTCAAACTGCGTACAATATAAGCATGATTGTCTTGTTGGATTTGTATAATCGCGCGCATAATGCCCCGGTCCTCCGCAATTGTAACATATCAGTTGGTTGCGACCTCTTCCTGGTCCCATTCCTCCTCGGCCTCGTCTGCGCCCTTGAAATCCAGAGCGTGCAATACCTGCATTTTGATCAAGGGGCCGTGTTTTAGCCTGAAATTTGTAGGTAGTAGTCTGATCCATCATCAATTCATAACTTCTATAGGTGCGCTCATCATGGCCTACTGACCTACAGAAATTACAGAAAAACTGCTAGGAATTCTACGTATACTTCTGTAATAGATGGTAGTTATATGTAGCGTGCTTCCCTCCTATCTAACAAATCGCACACCATAATGCAGGTGTCGCGCTTAGTCCTACTTGTGCCTCTGGTCTCAACAGCGTTGGCCCTCCACCTGCCAGGTAGTTCGTGAAGACTAGACAATGGTCCTGGTCATGTCTCTGGTCTTTTCACTTTATGCACCATACCTCCTCGCGTACTTCTAGACGAGCTATCCTATCTTGTTTCAAAATCTACATCTCCAAGTACAAGTTCTTTAATTGCGAGTGAATCTGTTGGACTCCCAGATTTGGATCTTGTATCGAAGTCTCGTGCAATATTATTGCAACCTCCAAAGCTTTAGCCTGAGTGGTTAGCCTTTGTTGCGACATTGTGTTCTGTAGATGCGGTGTTAACGAGGCTACAAACCATTCATAGTGTTGCCCATCTGTTAAGGTAATGTTCGCTTTGCGAATTGTGCACTTTAGTCTTTGATCCAACTCCCATGGGGTTACGCCTGGTAGCATGGTGATTTCCTTGAATCCAATAATCGATTGTGCCTTCGATTTCCACCTGCTAAATTCTTTGTTTAGCATAGCTTGGATATCTGCTATCCCCGCATTTAGATTGTCATTGGAATGTTTAATGTACCAAGTCAGCGTGCGATCCTGTAGAGCGCTGATCAATGTTGCCTTCTTTATATTGTTGTCTGTGACACCTTGTGCTTCCCATACTGCTTTTAGCACGAACCAAAATTGGTCTGGATCTTCATTCCACACTCCCTTGAACATTGGTAGCTTTATTGCGTTTGCCATACTTCTTCGCGATGGTGGCGGAGGTGGTGTGGGCGAAGTTGGGGGTGAAGATGGTGAAACTGGTGGTGGTGTGGGCGGGGATGGTATGCGCTGAATCCTGTGGTTTATCAGACTGATTTCAATTCTTGGTGAAACCTTCGTAAGATCTTCTTCGCCCCCTCGCAGAGGTGATATCAAGGGGCTGGTTTCGAGGTCTGTGCTACCTTCGTTTCTGCAGATCCTCCCACTCCGCATAGCCCCAAACATCAATTTATTCGCATAACCCACTTTTCACACAATAGCATTTTAATCCAAGTGTTCAAAGATTTGACGTACTTACCTCACGGTCCCTTGAGGAAGTGTCGTTCTACCTTGCTATATCTGATTGAAGTATCTACCATGAATTCGGTGATGAACCCTCCTATGATTCAATCTAGCCAGTGATCGACAGCGCGTGCGATCTTATCCTCCAATGCTTCCAGTCTGCACACCAACTCTGGAGTCCACATAATAGGTTTTTCAAGCCTACACCGTCCTTGACTGTCTGCTAGCTTCACGATCCACTCATACAACTCAGGAGGGAAGGATGTAAAGAAAATCTCATGGATTTCCATATATAAGTAGCAATCTAACCACTCTTCCTTTGATACTCGAGGATTCTTGTTTTCCTGCGCCACGAACTCGTAAATCTTTCTGTCCAACCACTCTTCAATTCCTTTCTTTGTTGGATTCCAGTGATGTGACATCAGACATCTCTTATGCAGATCCCGGTCCCGGCAATGGAACCATTTGTTGGCTTGTTGGGGCCTGACCCAGGTTCAGAGTTAGTTAGCCAAACAAGTCCCAGTACTACTGGCCCTTTTGGCAATAGTCTGCGGAGCGTGGACTGAGGTCTCACTCGAAGTAGTATGGGAGGGTGCTAGAACCAGGTTTCCGCACCCTGGAGATGTCTGATGAGTTTGATTGGTCCGCGGTTTGACCCTCCACGCAGGTTGCTTCACACACTTTCTCGTACCTCGCAGCCTGATATATTGCCTTCACGCAGCCCTACCCAGGGGTTGAATGTCGCGCTCTTGGGTTATTACCCAAGACCTTACTGATTTTCCAATGTTAGCTGATTATTTTAGCCTACTTGCGTGGTTTAAGTTATACTTAACAACATAAACCATACAAGTGTGTGCAGTAAATAAAAAATATATTTGCCAATTATACAAACATGCATTAACCCAAGAATAGATACACAAAATTATGATAAAAATTCTCTTTATTGATTCCTTCCTTGGTTATAGACTTGACTCCACCCTGTGCACTCAGCTGCAGGGGTCTGCACACTCAGCTGCTGACTACTAGGCCTTTGCGCACTCAGTGGCAGAGCCTTCTCCTACTCTACGACCCAAAGACACACTTCACACTGCGACTTAATCACTTAGACTTCTCATGCTCTTACTTAGATTCTTCGATTATTATTATACACTTAGAGCCTTGCTCTATTTATACAATCCAAGGTCCGCGGACCATGGATAGGTCTATCCAGTTGACATTACATTACAAAACTAGGGCAGAAAACCCTATGAATCTATCATACTCTCGTGCTCCACGCCCACAATTCGCAGATCTTTACAACAAGATTCAGTCAAAACTTTGGCTTTAAGCCCCAAAACATGCCTTGGGGGGATGCCATGCCCAACAACATACATATAACGCATAACATTGGAATATATTCACATAGAATGGAACATATTGATCAATAAAAATTATATGAACAGTCAAAGAACCTGGATACTCATGAGTAGTGCATCAGTTCACAGTTCGGTCGTAGTCGCACCACGGTTTTCCAAAACATAAATTATGCACGGATAAACTTTTCCTCCTCAATGTAGTCACAGTCAAAGGGGCGACCACAACACCATGCTCCTAGCTGCACCACACTTCCAGCACATAGTCACAAACTTAGGTGGCGACTAGTGCCTTCAATAATGTAGGAAATCTTGTAGGGATAAGACAAAGAAATCACTAGGGAAACACAGGGATACATGATACAGAGAAGGTGACAGTTCTGTTAAATAGGTAGAGCAGGAGGGAGTTACAAGGGCAGGAATATAGCCAAAAATGGAGGCTGGGACATGTGCTTTGATACCATGTCAGGCTAGGAGGTAACTCCTCAAATGAGAATCTGTTTATTCATTTGGGTTGTTCATAGTTATTATATACATGAGGGAGTGACTCTTGAGTTTCGTCTCCCGATGACTCGTCCTGTTCCCTTATTTATTATTTACACTATTTACAATTGTTCACCCAATCCCTATGATTAGGTTTCATCAAAATTATGTATTAGATTGGCATGTTTCACATTCTTTATAGTTGCATGCATGTATGTACATTTTCATTGCAAAATTTACATGAAAAAAACATCAAATACACCAAAAATCACGAAGATATATATATATATATATATATATATATATATATATATATATATATATATATATATATATATATATATTATTTTCTAGTCTCTTACATCAAAAAAATTCCAGTCTCTTACATCTTCATTAGGAAGGTTTATGAATAATTGCATATTTGTGCCTAATATTATTTATTTTTGTGGAATATTACGAGAATATTGGGTAGATTATGAAGATTTGGAGGAGGAGATAATTTAGGGACTTGCTCCCTACTACAGGAGGATCACTATTAAATAATAAATCAACAAGATATTATGGAATTATGGCACAGATTGTGGAACTCCAATGATTGAGAAAATCTAGGAATGTGTTCGGTGCCATTTAATGCAGATTCCTACTATTGGGAACCAGATCCACTAATCAAGGGATTTTGGTGGGGAAATCTTCCTCCATTCATGGGGAATGATTCATAATCATTTTGTATAAGTACCAAATCAAATTTTTCTCTAGGGATAGATTTTCATTAGTTTTCTTATGGAGAGAACTCGTATTTTTGCAGCTCCATTGTATTTTCTTGCAGGAACATAATTGTATTGATCAAAATATGAAGATTGGTGTCATGTTCAACTTCTAAATATTGTTCTCCTCCATAGGTCTCTAATTTTCCTTGGGCTTGGCCATCCCAAGAGCCTTATAGCCCTTTTGTATCATTTTCTTTCATTCTTTTCACTTCTTATTCACATGCATCTCTTCTTTTTATTTCTTTCTATTTCTACATTTAGTATTAATGATTTCTTGTTGTAGGATTAGGTTAAACGGTTCATGTAAGTTCTTTTGCAGGATCACAAGCATAATTTCATCCTTTGAAAATATTTGTAAGGTCATATTAATCATTTAGCTACTTGGATTAGTCTTCTTATTCCCAAATCTATATTTCTGGAACTCCTTTGTGGAAACTAGCAGTAAATTTATGCAATTTTTAGAGCATGCTAACGAGCTTAAATAAAGTTGATTCCACTTGCATTAGATCAAAAAAACATTATAGTTTGTAAAAACAATTACCTTGTTTCATTTTCAATTGATTAGTTTAGGAATTTTATAGATTTACTAGCTCACTAGTTCTCAAATTTCTAGATTTTCGACTAGTAATTTTCTGCTATTTTTTAGCATGGGTTAGCAGAGGTATTTTTGAGTGATTCCACTTGGAATGGGAACCTAATACATCCTAGTCAATAAAAAAAATTGTCCCATCCAATTTGGATTTGATTTTCTTAGTCATTCGATGAACTATAATTTCGTATAGTAAATCTGTAACACCCTGTAGTAAATCAGGGGATCCAGTAGGAGAACTAGTACATCCAGTAGGAAAAACTGTAGCGGCCTGTTTTGAGCCCAAATTCAGAAAAATCATCATTGAAGTTGGGATTAGGCCTCTACTTGACCTCCATGCCATCAATACCATTTTAACCCTCTTCCTCCATACCTTTCTCCCCTGCCAAAGAACAAGGAAAGATTAACATTCGCATTCATAAAGAAAAAAGATTAAAAATGAGTTCTTTATATTTACACATGCACACAAATGTTAGTACTCTCTACATCAGATTTCATGCTTAGATTAGTTAAAACATCACATGTGAAAAATAGGGTTAAAAGAGGGTTCTTTTGCGAGCAAAGTGTGTTAATAAGTAGATAGAGGATTTCATGTTACTTTACAAGCATTTTTAAATTCAGTCTTTCATTCCTGCAAATAGGCATAATTTCTTTTCTCTCATGACAACAAAGGAAGGACACATTGTATACTGCACATATAGTGCCGACACCTCTTAAGTTTTTACAAACCCCGAGTTGATAATTAAAGTCGGTAGCCTTGGGAGTTGCTACATTCTTGCTGCAATACTGAGGCTCATCACTTTTTAGCGCCGTTGCCGGGGAGGTGTCAAAGTATGCATTTTTTTCTTCTCTTGTTGATTCATTTCTTTTTAATTTTTGAAAAAAATAAAATATTTTCATTAGGCATATTTCATTTCAAAAATAGAAAAGTGCATTGCATTAGTGTTTTCATTCAATCATAAAATCAAAAAATCTCCAACACCAACCCACCCCCCCATTTGATCACATGGTGCAGTAAGAGCCATATCACCATACACTTTTGCAGGTAGAAGAAGAAGAAGAGATGGAAAAGAATGTAGAAGAAATTGATGGAGAAGAGACCAATGAGGAAGATCCTCTTGGATTCCCCATTCAAAATATTGATATCAATGTGCACATGAAGAACATCCCTCCATCTTTTCTTCCAAAATTCAATGGTCTAAGGTTAGAGGACCCGGAAACCTTTCTCTTTGAATTTGAAATCCTTTGTAGATCTTATGGTTACTTATTGAACACTCAAAAATTGAGATTGTTTCTAGCAATATTTAAGGATATAGCTCTTAAATGGTTCACAAGTTTAGGGACTAATTCAATAAGATCATGGAATGATATGCAAAATATATTTCTAGAAAAATATAAAGGCCATGATCTTAAAGAAGAAACATTTAGAATGAATAAAAAAGAAGATGAAAGTCTAGAGGATCTAATAGAGAGGCTCATGTATAATGTTAAACACACTAAAAACCCTCTTACTTAGAACAATTAGGGATGAGTGGATTGATCTCCTTGATCTCATGAGTAAAGGTGATGTATACAAATTCTCATTTGAACAAATTTTTGAGACATGAAAACACATATCAAGAGGAAGGGAAAGAGTAGGTAAATCAACATCAAGATTGGTAAGTCAAGCTAAACATGGAAATTTGTTTGATGGTTTTAAAAAAAAAATTCTTAGCAATCTAACCAAACAACTAAAAATGTTAAGAATGCAAGATGAAGAAAAGGAAGATTCTAATATTCATGTTATCCATGAAGAATCACATGATGTTAAATGTTTCTCCTCATTACCAAGGTTGAAGGAAGTTTACTAAGAGGACAATGGAGCAAGTCATTTTCCAATACAGCTATGTTATCTAGCTCCAAGAGGACCATGGCAGCCTAGTCAACCTAGTATGATGCAAGAGCCTAATTCTCAATTTCAAGGTTATGCATATCCACCTCAAAGTAATTGGAACACAGCCTTTCCTTGGAAAAATTGGCCATCTCAACCCCAAAACCAATCTTGGAAACAAGGTTGGAAAGGAACTTATGAGAGCCATCCATAATATCCTCAGTATTTTCCTCAATATCCTCCATACCCAACTCCATGTTATCCTTACCTTTCACCTCCACCTCCACCACAACCCAACCACATCCATCTAAAATATACGCTCCCACTCAACTACCTGTACCACCATTTCCAAACCCACACATTGAAGTAGCTCAACCCACTTACAATGCTGAGGTAAACACTTCCAAACATCTCCTCTTGAGCTCAATTGTATTCACCATAGCTCAGGAAGAGTATTGCAAAAAAGAGATTATCTTGATAGCATTGAAAGACCACATCCAGAAGAAGAAGATTCAAATGAGAAGACCAAAGAATCATGGGCTGCACTTGATAAAGAGTAGACATCAAAATTAGAGATTGAGAAATCTCCCTCATGGTTACCATCAAATCCTCCACATATTCAAGAGAACAATCAACAAAAAGAGGAAGATTTGAAGGTCATGGTAGAAGAAGACATGAAGATTGATCCAGATAAGCAATCAAACCAAAGGCATGAAAGTTATATTGAGGTTTGGTTCCAGACAACCACTATGTTGCTACAACACTCTCTTCTTCAATTGCGCTTGATATCATCAAAGTCAAAGCATTTGATCACTCAAATCCAGGTACATATCAAAGCATACATTTCAAGCCTCCACAATATTTTTTTTGTCATCGTGATGTGCACATGGCTCCATTTGAAGTATTCTTATACTTGAAAGTGATTTTATTTTTCAAGTAGGGTAGGGTAGAAAAAAAAATGAAAAATAATAGAAAAAAATAAAAATCTCAAGTGAAAACCTCCTTGGAGGTGCCTTAGATTTGTTCATTGATTGAAAACCTCAATGAGGCGGTCAATGGGTTGGAAAAAAAAGAAAAAAGAGAAAAAAGAAAAAATCCTAGGTGAAAACCTCCATTGAGGCGCCTAGGCAGACCTACTAGTTGAAAACCTCATTGAGGCGGCTAGTAGGCCTAGAAGAAAAAAAGGAGAAAAAAATAGAAAAATCCTTGCTCCATGTATCTCTTTGATGAATGTAGGTTCTCTCCAACATCTACAAGGAACAAAAACAAGTTGCCACCAAAGAAAGAAAAAATAGGTCAAACCTAGTCAAAAGAAGTCAAATTTTGACTTTCTCCTCCTTTGCTCAAGTGATCCAACAAATCCAAGGCCATGCCAATCCATAACCCTTATCTATTTCCACCATCCACCCATCATTCTCAATCTTTTCCCATTCAGTTTGCTTGCTATCCTAGAAAACTACAGGAAGGCTCTGTTTTACTACAGGAAACAAAAATACATAGAGCAGATATTTATTTTTTCCATAACTTGAAAACCATGCATCCATTTAAAAATTTATTTCTTGGGGAGATGCATATGAATGATGGTAACATGCCCAAGCAATTTCAGCAAATTCCAATGCATGATTTCCAAGAAATCGACCTCCATCAGCTTTAGCCATTTTTAGTTTTTTCTCAAGATCTGTGCATCCATTGACCAATTTGTTTTATGGGGAGGTTCATAATGATTATGGTAACATGCTCAAAATGTTTCAGGTCAATTCATTATACCTTTTGGGAGATATGGACAAAACAAGTCTACTACAAGAGGTTGTCCTGAATTACTACAGGAGTTTCCTATAGTACTACAGGAAGTTTTGAAAATCTACAGGAAAGGCAGTCCGATGGAAAAATTATGATGAAGGCCTATTTAGGGATGGGTAAGAAGGACATTGAATTCACCACATCTCAGCCAACACCCATCATGACCATGTCACTCTAGGGCCACACCTTCCATTCATTCTAATACCTATTTACCCTCCAATAGAGAAAGGACACAAACATTAAAAAGAAAAGGGCAGCTACAACAACCTATTTGGAAGTAACAACAGGCTCCAGGCCTAACCTTCAACACCATGATTGAAAGAGGAGAAGCATAAGTACAGGCACAATGAAACTCCTCCAAAGCTCAGCAACAACTGAGGAAGCCATCACTTGCACATCAACAAGAAGACAACCCATCAACAAAATAAGATCAACAAAAAAAGAAAAAGGCAGTCAAGAAGATGTCCCTGAGTCATGAGAAGCACAACAACATCAACTCAGTAGTAGCATGCATGTCACTCCAACAACCATCAGGTAGGTACAGGTATGAAATATTCTTGACCTCCTCTCTTGAGCGTATTATAGTTAGAAATTTGTTGTCAATGCATGAGAGATGAGGTTTTATAAGCTAAGGATGGGTCAGCAGTCTCAATCGCCTTCAACTAGTTAATTGCAGCTCACTTCTTCACTCATGCAATGTTGAAAAGTCAAATTATGAAGGGCGATTATTTCAAGGAATGAGGACAACAGTTAAAAGAAGAAATTTGTGCAAAGGCCAAGTCACCACAACACTCCAAGTCCTCCATCCACTTTGTTATGTTCCTATACCAATAGGTGTCATAATTTTTGAATGGATGAGGTCAAAACTATAATATGTACATACCTTTGCTTTCTGCAAATGTTTTCCATATTTGTAAAAAAAATAAAAATAAAGAGAGGGTATGTCCTAAAAGAAAAATAAAAGGACAAAAAGAATGAAAAAAGGTCAAAAAGAAAAGATGAAAAATGAACCCCGAGGAAAAGGAAAAAGACCATGAAAGTGTGCAAGTCCAAATGCCACTACTATTTTATTTTTTTATACAATAATGATTGTGTGAAAATGGTTGTTTATGCCACAATCCATGGTAACCAAATAGTTTAATCTTGGTTATTCCATATTTTCAATTTCATGCTTAAAGATAGAGAATAAAATCTGACAAACTGTATAATCTTGGAAAATAAGTAGATAGGTAGAGAAAATAAAAGGAGCTCAATAGTTTAATCTGAGCCCTTGGATGTAATAAGGATAGATTTAGATAGATTTCTATTGTAAAAGAAAAAGAAAAGTTTTGATAAGGATTTTCCAGTTTAAGTGCACCCTAATAAAGAGTAGAAAAAATGGTAGGACGTGAAGATGGGTAAGTAGGTGAATGGTTGTAGAATTATGGTGATTTATTGGATAAAATCATGTCATTTACTTTCATCATCAAATTGCTTAAAGTGTCGATGACAATGGGACAGTTACAAATTCAAGTGATTAATTTCCCCATTCATTTTACCTTTTCACTAATTTCCCACAAGCAAAAATCAAAGTACCTAAAACCTTAAGTTAAAGGGGCTCAAAGCATTTCTATGACTTCTGGAGGGACTGGACCCTTAGCCCAATAACCTATAAGGTTTAAGTACTACAACCCCCTTACAAACATTCACTCCCTCCATAAACATTCATTTCACCTAAAAAACCATTTTCCTAAGGTGAAATTACCATTTACCTAGGGAAAGTAATAAACCTTACCTAAAACCCCCTTTGTTTACATAAAAGCCCACAAAAAGCATTAAACCTAAGTTATAATGTGTAAATTTAAATGCATGAAAAAATGTTTCAAGACATTATACTTAGTGCAATTTGTTCCCATTTCCATTTCATATTAACTTTAACTCTTATTATATTTAACTCCCGAAAAATAAACCCCTTTCCCGTATATTTAATTAAAATCCCAAATGTTAAATATCTTGCCTCGATGGTTTGGAATATAAACCATATTAAGTAAATAAATTAGATGGATTAATTAGTTGATTTGTGACTAATTAAGAGCCATAACCCTCTGCCATACAAAAAGGGATTAATTGATCAAACTGTGATTGATTAATAACCTTCCTCCAATCAGCTCACCCCCGACGTCATTAAGTTGCCCTAACCCACAATTAAAATCCCGTTGGGCCCCTCCATTAACTCCTCGATCAAATCACACTCCCGATCACAATACGATCTGACCCCTTCAGATCTAACGGCTGTCGCTCATATCGGGTGGCCTCCAATGTCGACCTTTACTCGCCTGATGTGAGCAGTTTCACTATTCACCTCGCCGCTACATGTCACTCGAGGAATGGCATCAGGTGGACCTCTCCCAATACCACAAAGTCCCCAAAAGCGGTGCGATAGATTCCACTTACCGCCTCCACTTACCACCTTCACTACATGACAAAATGTCACCTCCGTCAGTTGGCGCCAACTGTCACTTTTCCATTATACCCGCCAAAATCATTGACTTTGCAGATAAACCAAAAATACTCATTATTTTTGTTTTTTACCAAGAAAAACAAAAAACCTTCTGTTCTCCATGAAAACGTAGAGTATGTTCGAACTGTCAACCCGCTACCAACCATCAACCTCCCGAAGCTGCTGAACTCCAGATTACCATTGCAGACCCGTGCGCTCCCTGTGAATAGTGCACCAGTACCATTAATCCATTTAGACAACCAAAACCAGGTATTTACCCTATTTTTGACTGAGAAACCCTGTTTTCGTGCCAAACCTGAGCTAAATTGCTTTAAAAATTAAGTAATTTGGTAAGTTAAGCTGTCTGATAGTCCTGAGATACTCTGTGATAATCCAATTTTTCCATATTTCCCTGAAATTCTTTGCCCCCGTCCTTGAATCCACAAGAACCAAGGATGGATGCCCCAATTGCTTTGAATCTCATGCCAGTTACTACTTCCCATAGAGATTCAAACCATCTTCCCCTGGCTAACAAATATTTTTAGATTAAAGACCTCATCTTTGAAGAATCCCCTTTGAAATTGTATTGCAGACACCAAGATAACTACTTGAACCATGCAGATAAGATAGGCCTCTAGGAATCAAACCTACCCAAATATCAATTCCCTAGTGTTCATGTCTTCTGAGAGATTTTTCACTATTGTCATGCAAACTATGTCTCGAGATCAGAAATTCCTATTAACTATCACTACAGAATCCATAAATGAGATGTTACAGTTAAAACTTGGTGAAAACCTCACCCCCCTTACCATTGTTGACTTGCTTGACAGATTCTCCAAGCTATCTAGTTCCAGAAGTACTCAAATCCTCCAGACTTTCATTGCTGAAGAAAAATACATGCCAAAAGACCCCCCTCCTTACATGTCATCCTTCTTTTTTGGTCTAGGCAAAGATATCACATCAATGATATCAGGCATTTTAGGTTTTACCACTAGTGAATATGTAGATGATATCATTTTTTCCTACAGGTATATTTTTACCCCTGGCCAACCTCTTGCAGTCAAATTTGATTATGAAAAATTCATCTCAGATAAGATGCATGATCAGTTTCTGAGATTGCAAAATGAAAGAGTGTTCAAATATTCATCAGTCTCGTACCATTTCTTTCTTTACTATCAGATTGATAAGTTTCCCTTATCTGTCCAAAAACTTGATACCAAAGGGAATCCTAGATCTGTCATCTTCTGGACCCCTCTGTTCCACAGGTCTAATTCTCCCTACCCATATACAGATTTCGTTGATCTATTTGTACACCTAGTGGCTGCCATGTTGCTAGGAATCCCTCCTCCCAGAATCAGTGCAGACATCAATAGGATCCTGCAATTTTCAAAGAAATACAAAGTAGGGGATTGGTACTTGTACCAAAACCATATAGAAATCAGAATCTGTGGATGTGAGTTACCACCTTACAAAATGCCAAAGTACCTCCCCATGAGATTATTTGCTCTCGAGTACTACAGACAAATAATCAATTCAGATGAGGTGCATTTTGTTAGAACCAAGAAAAAGGCCCAACTAAGAATAAAAGATCATCTTGGCCCTTTCATTTGTAACAGTAGAGAAGTAGGAAAGGAGGCAGATGAAATCCTCCAAAGGTTGAAATTAAAACAGAGCTTCAGGTGGATCTATGATCCCCACAACTTTATTTGTAATAGGAGATAGAAAAATAAGCTATCTGCTTACATCCACCATAGGATCCCTGAAATTGAACAGTATGCCAATCAAACTGAATGGGTGGAAAACACATTAGTAGATCAAGATAGTATAGAGGTTTCCATTGAAAATGTATTGATGGATTTAGATAGGAGGCTTGATGAAGATTTATTTGTTTAGGTACCTGGAGAAATTCCATCTAAAAGGCAGTCTGAGGAACATAGTGGACAGACTTCAGAGCAAGCAGGGTCATCAGGCCAACTAGGGTCATCAGAGTAGGCATAAGATTCATAGCTACTTGAGATTTCAGAGGAGCTCAATCAAACAGAACAAAATATGAGCAATCCCCCCATTTTGCAGACTCCTCTAAATGAGGAGAAAAATCCAAAAAGAGACAGAGAGGAGGCCACTCCTTCCACCATACCTGTTAATCAAACCTATGCTAAGAGGCAAAGGTTAAACCCATTTTCTGAATAGGAATACACCGAGGAAACAACAGGCAACACAGTGGCAGAAAGAACTGATAGTGTGCATACTATCCCTTCAGGAGGTACACCATCTACCTCACAGTTCCAGGTATTAGAAAGGCAACAGAGCACAGAGGTATCTTCCTTCAGGGCTCCTTCTGGTCAGAGCCAGGATATCAAAGAAAAGTACAAAGAAATCAAGGCAAGGAACAAAAAAATAAAGGCTCAAACCTATGCTCATTATCTCAGACTGGCTCCAATGAACCAAACAAGGCTAATGTCAACCTTTGAAATAAAGGAAGGCAAGATGCAGATGAGCTTTCTTAAGCCAACTGTGCAACAACCAAGATCAATGGCTGACTATTTGAAAACTGATTTTGAAGTTTTGGCAAAGGATATTCACCCAATTGATCAAATAGAGCTACATAAGCAAACAGGTGAAATGGTCTACTCCACGTTGACCAACAAAGCAATCACAGCTCATCAACTATAGAACTCACTGAATAACACATTTGCACAGCTTCAATTGGAAAAGGCCTCTTCTCAGGCCAAATACACCAGAATAAAGACTTTGGAAGACTTTTTCATAGAGCTGGGACATGATCCCAAGGATGTCAAAGCAACAAAACAATTAATAAAGAAGAAAAATGATGACATAGCTGCACTAAAGAAGCAGCTCAAGATTCCTCCTCTTCACCATCCTCAAACTGCTGAAGTTTTAGAAAAATAGGAGGAAGAACTTATGGACCTAGACCTTAAGTTGAATGATCAATTAAAAGAATCTCAGAAAGAATTGGAGAATTTAATACAGTCCAAGCAGAGTGAGCTGGCCACCGCTCCTTAGATTGTAATACTACAGTTTCCACAACAGTACCCTCCACCCTGGTAGCTTCCTTGACACCAATGATTCCAACAATGATAACATTACCAGTAGCAGGTACTACTTCAGCCACAGGTACATTGACTAGTACAAGGATAACAACAGAAAAGACAAATGAATTGGTTAAGGCTATGGAACAAATGAGCATCCATGCCAAAGAACTCAAGAAACTCAGAGAGCAAGTGACAAGCCTAGAAACTAGTTGTTCACTTGCACAAATACATCACAAAGAAGAGACTTGGAAAAACCAAAGGATGGTAGAAAGAATAAGTATCCTTGAAAATGATTTGACTCTAGAAAAGCCATTGGGAGACATCAAGGATATGATGTGGGCCAATATCATTGATTCCATCAATGATATTTGGCCTTCCATTCAGGTTATTTTTGAGCAAACTGAATTAATCAAAATAGCCATGGAAGCCATACAAAAGACAAAGGAAGAACTGGGAGACAAGCTTGAGGAAGAAAATCAGTTGATAGATTTTTTGAACAGTAGAAACAAGTACCAGATGGATGAATTAGAGATTCAGGATAGAACAACAACTATTATTGAGATAAAGAAGGTTCTTACTAAAAGGAACCTGATGCTTAATTTGGAGAAAAGATGTCAAAGCATTCAAGCAGACATCGACAACTTTATGTTAAAATATGGAATTTTGAGAGAAAAAGGACTTCCTAGTCCACTGGTTATACATGAAAAGTTAATGACACAGGAAGATTACATTGAGAGATTGAGTAAACAATCCAAGATCCAAGCTAGTTCTTCAGGAGTAAAAGCATTGCCTACAGGAAAGGTACTTTATGATGGCCTAGAGAATCTATTCTATATAGAACATGAAGTGAAGCACTTGTTCACCAGCAAACCAAATTTTGCCAAATATACAGAAGCTGATGAAGTCTATAGGAAAATGATCAGAATAAAATTACCAGATAGTGAATGGTGGACCAGTTTGACAGATTTACTATAAAGTTACTATAGTAAATTTGTGGGGTAAAATATGTCTGTCAGGTAAAAACAGGTAATACAGGATTAATCAGCACAGGTAAAGAGTATCAGTAGGTCAAAGATAAGAGTGAAATCCAGCACATAACTACCAAGGAAACTGTAAGAGCCAAATCCGAATTCCAGCAACTAGCACATTCACAAATAAAGGGACAACAAGCAATCAATTTTCCATCTGTCTCTCTCTTCGTGTTGAAAATATTTTTTGTTTCCTAGAATAATTCTCACATAGTTATGAGATATTTTGTATTAAATTTTGTATAAATACTTCACAAGTTGAAGTAATTAGGGTGGATTAAAAAGCATTTATGGAGACATTTTGTTTTAGGATAAGGAGCTATTGTACTCAAGACTGGATTGGTTTACTGGATTATGAAATAAAGCTGAGGACATTTCACTCGATTCTTGTGCACAGTCGGAACAAATAAGTATCATTTTCTCATGTTTAGACATTGTATTCTCTTTATGTTATGAAATATTCATATGTGTTTCTGATACAATCTTAAAATCAAACAAGGAATGATATCACCAGAATTAGCTTAATTGCTCTCTGTTTTAACTGTTTGCTTTATTTATTTTTTCTACTAAACTGCCTTGGTCTGGGGATTCTTAATTTCCCCATTACTTCCGTAGTTTATCCCCCTTTTGGCCCATAATACAGGATTCTTCATTTCCCTTTGTTACTAGTCATCCTTCTTTTCTTCATCCCAATCCCGGTTAAGGATTCTTCATTGCCCTTGGCCCTGGTTAGGACTTTCCATTCATTGAAACCCACAGATTTGGTCTTTTTGTGTTAGCCTGCCCTGTGAACTCTTACCTTAGTGATAAATCAAATCCAGTTAAGCCTTTCTTGATTGACTCCATAACCCAATGGCCTAAATATTTTCTCTACCCATCTGTCTTCTTACTTCCACCACCCAATTAAAATAAACAACCCTGAACATTAAGAACTAGCCTGAAATCTTATTTAAACAAAGTTAAATATTAAAGAGAGAGCCCTCTCTGGACTTAGGTTGGCTAGAACCTAGGTCTAAAAGATTGGTTTATGGTTACCTTAGGCCATTCCTTTTTTAATAACTTCTAAAGAAAAAACCTGTGTGATAAAATAGTGGCGACCATACTGGGGATTCAAAACCCTCAGTTTCAATAAACCTTTGAGGAATTCAAATTTTTATTCATAAGCATCTTAAAGGGTTATTAGAAGTTATTTCCAAAAGTTCATAAAAATTTAAAACAATCACAAAAAGCTCGAAATCTGGCTTCAGGGAGAACTCATTATACCAGGGCCAACCCTGATCCAAATCCTCCCCCTGTATTTGAAAATCCCAACCTTATTCCGAGGATAATCAAAAGACAAGAAAGTTCGGTAAGCCCTATACTTTTTTTTAGATCCAATTCATGCCCTAATGAGTGGTTATTCCTTGAAGACATCCCTTTTGATGAGTATTTTTGTCTCTCTCTGTTTAGAACCACGTGTGATAGTGAACTGCTAGACCTAGTCCCAGATCCAGAATTCATCAGAGAACTTGAAATCCAACAAGCCAACTTGTCAATTGATCAAAATCTAATTAACTCCCCTCAGTCATTCCTTACCACTGATAGACTCCCCAAACTTTCTGAAATAGCTTCAACATCTTTTAGCTCACTATCATTTCCCCACACCTCTGAAGATCATCCCTCATCCCCATTCATACCTTCACTCCCCCATCAGCCTATCACTACCCCTAAAACACCTATTATCCCTATTACACTAACTCCCCTTGCTGTCCCAAATCCCCCAGTTACCCCAACACCTGTTCTCAATCCTGTACAGCTTAGAGCTATGGCACTCAGATATGCCCCCCTTGTAATGCCTGCTCCTCAAGGTGCCTTACCAACAGATTATCAAAGTAAAATTACCTCATTTGATGGCACTGGAACATACACAACACAACAACACACTAAGAAAATGACAGATTATTTTGAACTACACGAGATTGACATAGGAGATGTCCAAATGAGAATTTTTGTCCAAAGTTTAGCTGGAGAAGTGAGAACATGGTTTAGATCTTTGCCCCCTCAGAGCATAGATAGTTTAGAAGTCCTTTACCAACAGTTCTTAAATAGGTGGGAGAAAAAGAAGAATCCCCTTCAAATTCTATCTGAATATGAAAACCTTAAAAGGGGACCAAACGAAACTATTTAGGACTGCTGTACCAAGTTTAACAACGTGTATAATGCAATCCCACTTGACCTTAGACCTCCACCTGGTTTAGCCCTGATTAAGTTTCCAGACGGATTTGACATAGATATGGCTTTTCAACTTAGAGAAAGGAATCCCCCTACACTTGAAGATATGCAAAGTGTAGCAGTTAGCATAGAAGCTAATCTGCTATCCAAAAGGGCTAGAGTTAGAAACGAGAGAAGAACACCTTTGAAAGATGAAACTTCACCCTTTGATTAGAAAATGGATGCTTTAGCTAAAGGAATGGAAAGGTTGATGGATAGAATAGCAGTCATTGAAAGAAAACCTCATTGGGATAACCAACAGGCTAATCCAGTAAGGAATGCAAACTTCAGGAAAAATCAGAACCAAAAGACTGGTAAAAATGGACCTGATCAGAACATTAGGCCACCTTTCCAAGAAAATTATGCTGAGACTTCCCACCAAGAAAACCCTGAGATAGATACCCAAATCAACCTTATGGGCTTAGATAATGAAGAAACTTTTTTTCTAACTCAGATGATCAAGAATTATACATGCTTCAACAGTTACAAACTCAAACAGGAGAATCTTTCGACTATAAGTAGGGGTATGACTCTGCTATTTTCGAAGTTCATAAACAGTACAACTTGTTGGGTTGTGTTATATTCTTTCCACGCAGTTAACAGGGGGTTTAAGGGGCACCCATAACCCCACTTTACGGGTTCCGAGGCAGTGCCCCAGAAAATTTTGGTTTTGGACCCTATGTTAGGTTGGGCAGACCCACCTATGGTTTTGTGCATGATTCTCGCACATGTTTTTTAGACGCGATGGTTTTCAGTCCATGGTATTGGATGTGATTGTTTTTGATCCATGGTATTGGATGCTTCGGCATGTATAAATATGTATTATAACATTGAAAGGAACATAATGAAAAATCAAGCTGGTAGTCAAGGTTTTGGGATCCAGGGGAAAATCTCTATGTATATGTGTTTTATGTGTTCTGCTCTCGCATTATTTATTTTCTGTGTTTTAGAATTTGTATGCAAGTAGTTTCTATATGGAGTTAAAACCTACATTTGGTATCAGAGCAGATTTGGCTTCAAGGGGACGCCTTTGTTGCTGAGGGGTTTCGCAGGGGCTTGTGGTAGACCTTGTTCAGTGGGAGATATGCGAGATCGATTCTGGCGGTGAAAGAAGATGGCGAGCAGTGGAAAGATAGAGATCGAGAAATTTAATGGTCAGAGTTTTGAGTTGTGGAAACTCAAGATGGAGGATCTGTTTGTCGATAAAGATCAGTGGATCGCGGTAGATGTGGGTACCAAACCATTGGGAGTGTCCGATGAAGAATGGAAGAAGTTGGATCGGAAGGCAAAGAGCACAATACGATTATGTGTCTCAGATTTAGTATTGCTGAATGTATCAGGGGAAGCTACAGCAAAGGCTTTGTGGGACGAGTTAGGGACTTTGTACCAATCTAAGTCTTTGGTGAATAAACTGTTCCTGCGGAAAAAGTTGTATAACTTGAGGATGAAAGATGGAGACTCAGTGACAGAGAATCTGAACGCATTTAATACTATGGTAAGTCAGTTAGCATCTATTGATACTAAAATTTTAGATGAAGATAAGTGCATCAGTTTGTTGCATTCTCTACCAGATTCATGGGATACTCTAGTTATTGCAATAGGTAGCAATGCAACTGCCTTGCAGTTTGATGAAATAGTCTCAGCCTTGCTGACAGAGGAGATGAGACGGAAAAATATGGAGAGCCAAAATGGTGATGCCTTATCTGTACGAGTATGGTCCCAGAATAGAAACAAAAATAAGTCATCGAGTGGGAGATCTAAATCTAGAGGGAGATCTAAATCTCTAGGAAAACCTGTAAAGGTGGTGTGCTGGAAATGCGGAAAGGAAGGCCACTTCAAAAGGGACTGTAAATCTAAAGCTTCTGACAATGGAAAGGGATCTGATGAGGCTCCTTCTGCAGAGGTGAAAACCACCTCAGATGAAGGTGGGGATGTGTACTTGGCTTCTTCAAGTACACATGTAGATCATGAGGCATGGTTGATTGAATCAGGTGCATCCTTCACTTCACTCCCCATAGAGAGTGGTTCTGTGAGTATGAGAAATATGATGGTGGTGATGTCTTCTTGGGGGATGACAGGAAGGCTGGAATCATTGGTCGTGGAAAAGTAAAGTTGAAGCTGCAAGGTGGAAGGGTTATAACACTTTCGAGTGTTCTGCATATTCCTGCATTAGCCAGAAATCTGATTTATGTTAGTAAGCTAGATGATGCAGGTGCAAAAACAATGTTCGAGAAGGATACCTGCAAGATGGTTCGGGGAGCACTGGTATTGATGTGGGGAGTTTGGATTGGAACTCTATACAAGCTGCAAGGTAGCACTATTGTTGATGGGTGCAACAGTTCCATGGTTCCTGAAAGTGGAGCAGAAAATCTAGTGGTCTTTGGAGAAAAGACCATGCTGTGGCATCAAAGGCTTGGACATATTGGAGAGAAGGGCCTTCGAATACTTCATGGTAAAGGTATGGTAGAAGGTATGAGTAATAGCTCTCTGGATTTTGATTTCTATGAAAATTGTGTATACGGGAAGCAGAATCGGGCGAGTTTCCCCTCTGGTGGTAAGAGGGAAAAACATATATTAGAGCTTGTGCACAATGATGTGTTTGGACCTATGAAGGTTCCATCGCTGGGTAAGTCTATGTACTATGTATCATTTATATATGACTTCTCAAGGAATACATGGATATATTTCCTTAAGAAGAAATCTGAAGTCTTTGATAGGTTTAAAGAATTTAAGGCTCTAGTGGAAAACTAGACAGAGAAGAAGATAAAGGTGCTGAGGACAGATAATGGTGGAGAGTTTTGCAATAAGGAATTTGAAGAATTCTGCAAGAAGTGTGGTATAGCACAGTAGAAGACTACTCCATATACACCTTAGCAAAATGGAGTTGCAGAAAGAGTGAACAAGATGTTGATGGAAAGGGCAAGAAGCATGCTCAGTGGTGTCGGGTTAGGACATGAATTCTGAGCAGAGGCGGTGGATACTGCATGTTACCTAGTCAATAGGTCACCTTCATCAGTGTTGGAGGATAATACTCCACAAGAGGTATGGACTGGTAAGAAACCCTCTCTTTCACATCTAAGGGTATTTGAATGTGATGCATATGTACATGTTCCAAAGGAGAAAAGAACAAAGTTGGATAGTAAATCTGAAAAGTGCATCTTTATTGGGTATAAGGATGGTTTAAAGGGTTATAAGCTTTGGAACCCAGTAACAAGGAAGGTTATGTACAACCAAGATGTGGTGTTTAGAGAGGTGAAATATGTTATTAAACATGAAGTCCAACCAAAGGAACCTGAAAAGATAGAGTTTGAGCTAAAGGAGGAAGAATCAGACTCTACTGCAGAGGAGGAATCAGAAGATGAAGAGCCACAAACTCCGACTGTGAGAAGATCAGTTCGAGAAAGAAGGCAGCCAGAAAGGTATAGTCCATCTGCTTTCTGTTCAAATTTTTCTTTGTCTATTACTAATGATGATCCCAGAATTGTGAAGGAAGCAATGGATTCAGAGGATGGAAGATTCTGGAAAGAGGCCATGGTTGATGAAATGGCATCTTTACACAAAAATGAGGCTTGGGATCTGGTGGAGTTACTGACTGGAAGGAAACCCATTGGCAGCAAATGGGTGTTCAAAAAGAAGACAAATTCAGAAGGAAAAGTGGAGAAATACAAAGCTTAGTTGGTAGCAAAAGGTTATTCCCAGGTGTCGGGAATTGATTTTGGTGATTTTTTTTCTCCTGTTGCCAACGTAACTTCTATTAGATTACTTTTATCTGTTGCTGCTGCTTTTGATTTTGAGGTAGAACAGATGGATGTGAAGACAACATTTCTTCATGGGGATCTAGAAGAGGAGATCTACATGAAGCAACCTAAAGGCTTTGCGGTGAAGGGTAAGAAAGAACGTATGTAAGTTAAAGAAGTCTCTATATGGGCTAAAACAGTCACCAAGGATGTGGTATCAGAAATTTGATACCTTTATATCGGGACTTAGCTTCACCAGAAGCAAAGAAGATCATTGTGTGCATTTTAAATTAATTGGTGACTGTGGTATTTATTTGGTCTTGTATGTGGATGATATGTTGTTGGTTGGAAATGCCAAAGAAGTTATCCAAGATTTGAAGACCCAATTGTCCTCCAAATTCGACATGAAAGATCTTGGTGCTGCAAACTATATTTTGGGCATGGAAATTAAAAGAGATCAGGCAAAGAGGAAGCTCTGGTTAAACCAGAGGAAGTATGTCGAGACAATATTGCATAGGTTTAATATGAAAGATAGTAAACCGGTGAAGGTTCCTATTCCTGTAGGTGTGAGGTTATCTGCTGAACAGTGTCCCAAGACACAAGAAGAGGAAGAGGACATGTCCCATGTTCCATATGAAAGTGTAGTCGGTAGCCTGATGTATGCAATGGTCTGTACTAGACCAGACATTGCACATGCAATGGGAGTATTGAGCAGGTTTATGTCAAAACCAGGGAAGGAGCACTGGACAGCAGTGAAGCGGGTTTTTAGGTATTTGCATGGAACTAGTGATTATGGTTTGTGCTACCAAGGAAGACCAAGATTGGACAGAGTGTTGGATATTCATGGCTTTGTTGATGCAGACTAGGCTAGGGATCTGGATAAGAGAAGATCTACAAGTGGGTATGTGTTTAACCTATTTGGAGGTGCAATAAGTTGGATGAGTAAGAAACAATCTGTAGTGGCACTGTCAACTACAGAGGCAGAATACATGGCAGCCACTCATGCAAGCAAGGAAGCAGTTTGGTTGCAGAGATTGTGTTCAAGTATGGGGTTAGTACAAGAAGCTATAAGGATAGACTGTGACAGCCAAAGTGCAATTTTCTTGGCAAAGAACCCCGCATATCATTCTAAGACAGAGCACATTGATGTTTAGTATCACTTTGTGAGGGATACGATAGAAGACAAAAAGGTGTTGCTAGTAAAGGTGGACACTTTGAAGAATATTGTAGATGCATTGACAAAATCTGTGAGCTTTAAGAAATTCTCTTGGTGTAGAGAGACAATGGGCATGTTAGGGCTGGAAAAATGACTAAGCTCTCTTGTGGCCCCCTGTAGAAAGAAAACAACAAGTGGGAGAATGTTGGGTTGTGTTATATTCTTTCCATGTAGTTAATAGGGGGTATGAGGGGTTCCTGTAACCCCACTTTATGGGGTCCGGGGCAGCGCCCCGGAAAATTTTGGTTTTGGACCTTATGTTAGGTTGGGCGGACCCACCTATGGTTTTGTGCATGATTTTCGCACATGTTTTTTGGATGCAATGGTTTTCAGTCCATGGTATTGGACGCGATGGTTTTTGGTCCATGGTATTGGATGCTTTGGCATGTATAAATATGCATTATAACATTGAAAGGAACATAATGAAAAATCAAGCTGGTAGTCTCGGTTTTGGGATCCAGGGGAAAATATCTGTGTATATGTGTTTTATGTGTTATGCTCTTGCATTATTTATTTTTTGTGTTTTAGAATTCGTATGTAGGTAGTTTTTGTACGGGGTTAAAACCTACACAACTTAAGAAGCAAGAAGAACACTGATGTTCCTAATCAGAATAAAAAAGTAGTACCTAACTAGCCTAAGAAGCCACAAATCAGAATCCTCAAGTTACAAAAACCTTACAAATCCTTTCTAGACCACATCAAAATCCTCCCAATCACACCATTGAAGATGTAACAGATAACCAGCCTTCTAATGAGAATCCTTCCACTTCAGTCCCCCTCAAAGGAACAATGGAACAACCCCTAGAAAGCATATTAGAAAATCCAATTGAAAACAATCCTAACAATGAAAAAGAAAAACATACTACTCAGAAATTTAGCTCTAAAATTCCAAATATTCAAACAGATAAATCCCCTTCGCCTTTCAATTTGGGAGCAGAGGTGGCCAAAATCAAAATTTCAGTGCCTCTGACAGAATTGGTTAAACATGAAACTTACAGATCTCAAATTAGTAAATCTTTAAACTTCCGTGAGAATGAAGACTCTGTGAATCTATTTGATGACCAAACTGAGTTAATTTTCAGACCAGATGTTAATGGAAAGCCAGTTGAAGGAGGGATACCACCCTTCTACATCAGCCTTAACATCCACGATAAAATCCTACATAATGCCATGCTAGACTCTGGGGCCTCACATAATCTTATGCCTAAGTCTGTAATGGAAAAGCTTAACTTGGATATCACCAGGCCTTATAAGGATCTCTTTTCCTTTGATTCAAGCCAAGTTAAATGCTTAGGTCTCATAAAAGATTTGTGTGTCTCCCTAGTTCAATACCCTGCCAAGACCATACTTATGGACATCGTTGTTGTTGACATACCACCCAAGTATGGTATGCTGTTGTCTAGATCTTGGGGCGCCAAACACCAGGGATCTCTTCAACTGGACATGTCTTATGCTACCATATTAGTCTTTGGACACCCCAAGAAGCTGTATACAGAGACTTTGATGAAGTATGTAGTGAGTTCCCAGGAGAGACCTCAGAATTTTCCCATATATTCAGTGCATTCTGATATTGGTTACTTCATATTTTACAATGATGAAAATAATCAAGAAGACACTTCAAGTAGTATAACAACAGAACCAAAAGAAATTGCAATATTAAAGGAAAATCAAAATGTCCAAATTCATGAAACATCAGATAAAAAATATGATCTAGATACCTCATTCAAGAAGGATTCCATTACCCCAGATGAAAATTATGAGCATGAAATCCTATGGCATCTTGAGTTTGATGGGTCGGTTAAGAAACTAGGTGCAGGAGCATGTGTATGGATTTATAACTTAGAAAACGATCATGCAGAAGGCCATGCCTATAGATTGAACTTTAAATGTACAAACAACATGGCCGAATATGAAGCACTTCTGTTAGGTCTGAAGCTAGTCAAAAGGTTAGGAGCCATAAGAGTCTCCATTATGGGAGATTCTGAGTTGGTAATCAAACAAATTAAAGCTGTTTATATGACTAAGGATCCTAGGCTAGGATTTTATAGAGGAACGGTGATAGAAATACTAAATACCTTTTTAGAAACCAAACTTGCTGTTATTCCAAGAAAACACAACATGCAAGCTCACAACTTAGCCATGTTTGCTAGTACTTGTAAGTTGCCCTTTCAGCCCAACCATCAGTACACTGTTGAGGTTAGGCATAGACTTGCTATTCCTGACAATTTAAAGAATTGGCAAGTGTTTGATAATGATCAACAAATTAACCATTTTCTAACTTTAAATGAGGAATTTGTGAATAGTAACATAGACACAGACATAATAGTAGTGTTTGATTGTTCTGATAAATTAGAAATTAACAAATTAGAAGATGATCAGATAGATAGATTTCATCCCACAAAGTTTACAAAATCTGATATTTGAAACCTGAAACAAATGGAAATTGATGAAGCCTTTGATGAAGAAACTAAAGTCATAAACCTTAAAGACAATTTTTTACCCAAAGGATTAACTCATTTGGAGGACTTATTTGACTCAAACGCCATTCCTAAAAAACCTAAAATGGAACCCTTGAAATCAGACATTGAGGAATGTAATATAGGATTCGAAGAAAATCCCAAAGTAATAAAACTTTCAAAATCATTACCTCCCAATGAAAAACTAAAATATATAGAACTGCTGAAGGAATTCTAGGATATTTTTGCCTGGAGTTATGAGGACCTGAAATCCTATGATACTAGCTAATACAACACACTATTCCTTTAAAAGAATATCAAAAGCCTTTTAGACAGAAGCTTAGAAGAATTAAACCTATTCTACTACCTTCTATTGAAATGGAGATCAAAAGAATGTATGAAGCTGGGATTATTGCACCTATCAATTTCTTAGACTGGGTTTCCAATTTAGTACCCACTAGAAAGAAAACTGGTGAAGTTAGGCTGTGTGTTGATCTTAGAAATCTGAACAAAGTTTCACTTAAGGATAACTATCCTCTTCCGAAAATGGATCACATACTACAGAGGGTAGTAGGTTCCTCCAGGATCTCACTACTAGATGGGTTCTCTGGTTATAACCAAATCCTAGTCCACCCAGATGATCAGGCAAAGACTGCATTCACTACTCCATGGGGCACTTTCATGTATGTGAAAATGCCATTTGGGTTGAAAAATGCAGGGGCCATCTTTGAAAGAGCAATGGATATAGCCTTTGCTAAGGAAATACACGATTTCCTGGTAACATACCTTGATGACCTCACATTTTTCTCTAAATCAGATCTACAACACCTGGATCATCTTAGGCAGGTCTTTATTAAATGCAGGAAATATGGAATCTCTCTGAATCCTAAAAAATATTTATTTACGTTGGAAGAAGGGAAATTGTTAGGCCACATTATATCCAAAGATGGTATCAGGATTGACCCAACAAGAATTGAAGCTATTTTGCAGATACCACATCCCAGGAACATCAAAGAACTTCAAGCATTTTTAGGTAAAATAAACTTTTGAGGAGATTTATCTCTAATTTAGCTGAATTAATTAGATTACTAAATAACATGTTAAAGAAATATTCGACTATTAAATGGACTCTAGAGGCTAAAAGGTCATTTTAAGATATAAAGCTAGCCTTAACACAAACACCAGTCCTCATTAGTCCAATGTTTGATAGGGAATTTATCATATTTTCTTTTGCTTCAGAACACACCATTGCTGCAGTCCTTTTGCAGAAAAATAATCAGGGTTTTGAACAGCCAATAGCCTTCTTTAGTAAAGCCCTGAGAGATGCACCTTTAAAGTATAACATAATGGAGAAGCAGGCTTTTTCTTTAGTTAAAGAAATAAAAGATTTTAGAGTTTATATTTTGTACTCCCATATAGTAGCTTATGTTCCCAATGCTGTGGTTAAAGACATTTTAACACAGGATGGACCTAATGGAAAAAGGGGAAAGTGGATAGCTACAATATTAGAGTATGATTTAGAAATTAAACCTACCAAATTGATCAAAGGCCAAGGTTTGGCTAAGCTAATGGTTGAATCAAACTATCAAGCCCTAGACATAAACTTCATTGCAGAATTGGATAATGAAGAGGAGATGGCGACTCCACAGATCAACCAAGCCTTTACAGATTCACCATGGTATGCTGACATAATATATGTTCTACAAAACCTTCAAGCTCCTCCAGAGCTATCCAGGACTAAAAGTAGGTTCTTAAAGATGAAATCTTTGAAGTTTTGCATAATTGATAATGCTTTATTTTGGAAAAATCATGAAGGCATCTTTCTAAATTGTTTGTTAAAGGAGGAATCTGATAAAATTTTGCAAGAGTTTCATGCAGGTGACTGTGGGGGACATCTCTATTGGAAGACAACAGCTGATAAAATCTTGAGGGCTAGTTTTTACTAGCCCACTCTATTTGCTGATGTTAAGAAGTTTGTGACCTCATGCCACAAATGTCAGATTTTTGAAGGGAAAAGAAAACTACTGCCATTACCTTTGAAACCTATATCTACTGAAACACCTTTTCAATAATGGGGTCTTGACTTCATTGGTGAAATTCATCCTCCTTCCTCTGCCCAACATAGATGGATCTTAACCGCCACAGATTATTTTACAAAGTGGATAGAAACAATACCCTCAAGACAAGCCACTGATCCTATCATAATAGGTTTTCTTGAAACCAACATTCTGTCCATATTCGGTTGCCCAACTAAAATCATCACAGACAATGCTATAACCTTTAAATAAAAAAGGATGATTGACTTTTGCAACAGATATCACATAAACCTTGGTCATTCCACAACCTACTATCCCCAAGGAAATGGACTTGCAAAGTCTTCCAATAAAAGCTTAGTAAACATCATCAAAAAACTATTGGAAGACAATAAGAAGACCTAGAATAAAAAACTAGTGAATGCTTTGTGGGCAGACATATTGACCACAAAGAAATCTATTGGCACCAGTCCCTATCAGCTAGTCTATGGAATGGAGGTTGTCTTCCCATCTTCTTTGGGAACTCTAGTGATGAAATTACTCCAAGAAGCACAGGTTGAGCCCAATGACATTCAAAGAAGGATCAACCAGACTATTCATTTGCAGCAAACCAGAGAACAAGTCTACATCAGATCCCAAGTGGTGTAGGAGAAAATTAAGAAAGCATTTGACAAAAGAACCAAGGTAGAAGATTTCTATCTAGGAGACAAAGTACTGAAATGGGACTCAAGAAGGGAAGATAAAGGGAAACATGGAAAGTTTGACTTCCTATGGAAAGGTCCTTACATTATTTATGCTTTCAGAGGTAATAATGCTTATTTTCTCAAAGAATTGGATGGTGTAGAAGTAGAAGGAGGACCAGTCAATGGTCGAATGCTTAAGCATTATATAGATCCTAGTCACTGATTCTACTAATCACTTGTTCATACTATATCCTTCACAAAGTTCAGTGTGGATTGGATGGTAAACTTTGGAGTTGAAGCCTGAAGAGAAGGCCCTAAGCTTTAAAGTTTTACTGTCAATAAATATCAATAAAGAAGCAAAGTAAAAAGGAAAGTTGCAGAGTAAAACCACAGAAATTCAGAAGGCCATTGATCTACTAGTTCTTGACATTTCACCAGGAAATTCCATCCCCAAGTGGAGCCACTGTTATGTTCCTATACCAATAGGTGTCATAATTTTTGAATGGATGAGGTCAAAACTGTAATATGTACATACCTTTGCTTTCTGCAAATGTTTTCCATATTTGTAAAAAATAAAAAGAAAAATTAAAAAATGTAAAGAGGGTATGTCCTAAAAGAAAAATCAAAGGACCAAGAGAATGAAAAAAGGTAAAAAATAAAAGATGAAAAATGAACCCCAAGGAAAAGGAAACAAACCATGAAAGTGTGCAAGTCCAAATGCCACTACTATTTTATTTTTTATACAATAATGATTGTGTTCAAATGGTTGTTTATGCCACAATCCATGGTAACAAAATAGCTTAATCTTGGTTATTCCATATTTTCAATTTCATGCTTAGAGATAGAGAATAAAATCTGACCAAACTGTATAATCTTGGCAGATAAGTAGATAGGTAGAGAAAATAAAAGGAGCTCAATAGTTTAATCTGAGCCCTTGGATGTAATAAGGATAGATTTAGATAGATTTCTATTGTAAAAGAAAAAGAAAAGTTTTGATAAGGGTTTTCCAGTTTAAGTGCACCCTAATAAAGAGTAGAAAAAATGGTAGGATGTGTAGATGGGTAAGTAGGTGAATGGTTGCATAATTATGGTGATTTATTGGATAAAATCATGTCATTTACTTTCATCATCAAATTTCTTAAAGTGTGGATGACAATGGGACAGTTACAAAGTCAAGTGATTAATTTCCCCATTCATTTTACCTTTTCACTAATTTCCCACAAGCAAAAATCAAAGTACCTAAAACCTTATGTTAAAGGGGATCAGATAATTTCTCTGACTTTTGGAGGGATCGGACCCCCGGCCCAATAAATTATAGGGTTTAAGTACTACAACCCCCTTACAAACATTCACTCCCTCCATAAACATTCATCTCACCTAAAAATCCCTTTTCCTAAGGTGAAATTACCATTTACCTAGGGAAAGTAATAAACCTTACCTAAAACCCCATTTGTTTACATAAAAACCCACAAAAAGCATTAAACCTAAGTTATAATGTGTAAATTTAAATGCATGAACAAATGTGTCAAGACATTATACTTAGCACAATTTGTTCCCATTTCCATTTCATATTAACTTTAACTCTTATTATATTTAACTCCCAAAAAATAAGCCCCTTTCTCGTATATTTAATTAAAATCCAAAATGTTAGATATCCTGCCCCGATGGTTTGGAATATAAACCATATTAAGTAAATAAATTAGATGGATTAATTAGTTGATTTGCGACTAATTAAGAGCCATAACCATCCGCTATACAAAAATGGATTAATTTATCAAACCGTGATTGATTAATAACCTTCCTCCAATAAGCTCAACCCCGACGTCATTAAGGCGCCCTAACCCGCAATTAAAATCCCGTCGGGCCCCTCCATTAACTCCCCGATCAAATCACACTCCCGATCACCGTACGATCTGACCCCTTCAGATCTAATGGTTGTCACTCATATCGGGTGGCCTCCGATGCCGACCTTTACCCGCTCGATGTGAGCGGTTTCACTATTCACCCCGCCGCTATGTGTCACCCGATGAATGGCATCGGGCGGACCTCTCCCAATACTGCCAAGTCCCCAAAAGTGGTGCGATAGATTCCGCTTACTACCTCCACTTACCACCTTTACTACATGACAAAATGTCACCTTTGTCAATTGGCGCCAGTTATTTCTTTTCCATTATACTCGACAAAATCATTGACTTTGCAGATAAACCAAAAATACTCATTATTTTTGTCTTTTACCAAGACAAACGAAAAACCTTCTGTTCTCCATGCAAATGTAGAGTACGTTCGGACTATAAACCCGCTACCAACCGTCAACCTCCCGAAGCCATTGAAATCCAGATTACCATTACAGACCCGTGCGCTCCCTGTGAACAATGCACCAGTACCATTAATCCATTCAAACAACCAAAACCAGGTATTTACCCTATTTTCGATTGAGAAACCCTGTTTTCATGCCAAACCTGAGCTAAATTGCTTTAAAAATTAAGTAATTTGGTAAGTTAAGCTGTCTTATAGTCTTGAGATACTCTATGATAATCCAATTTTTACATATTTCCCGTGAAATTCTTTGCCCCCTTCCTTGAATCCACAAGAACCAAGGATGGACGCCCCAATTGCTTTGAATTTCATGCCAGTTACTACTCCCCATAGAGATTTAGACCATCTTCCCCTGGGTGACAAAGATTTTTAGATTAAAGACCTCATCTTTGAAGAATTCCCTTTGAAATTGTATTGTAGACACTGAGATAACTACTTGAACCATGCAAATAAGATAGGCCTATGGGAATCAAACTTGCCCAAATATCAATTCCCCAGTGTTCATGTCTTCCCAGAGATTGTTCACTACTGTCATGCAAACTATAACCCTATCATGAGAGCTGTAATGTCCCCAGATCAGAAAGTCCTATTCACTATCACTGTAGAATCCATAAATGAGATGTTATAGTTACAACCTGGTGAAAACCTCACCCCCCTTACCATTGCTGACTTGCTTGATAGATTCTCCAAGCTATCTAGTTCCAGAAGTACTCAAATCCTCCAGACTTTCATTGTTGAAGAAAAATACATGCCAAAAGACCCCCCTCCTTACATGTCATCCTTCTTTTCTGGTCTAGGCAAAGATATCACATCAATGATATCATGCATTTTAGTATTTACCACTAGTGAATATGTAGATGATATCATTTTTGCCTACATGTCTATTTTTACCCCTAGCCAACCTCCTGCAGTCAAATTTGATTATGCAAAATTCATCTCAGATAAGATGCATGATTAGTTTTTGAGATTTGAAAATGAAAGAGTGTTCAAATATTCATCAGTCCTGTACCATTTCTTTCTTTACTATTAGACTGATAAGTTTCACTTCTCTGTCCAAAAACTTGATACCAAAGGGAATCCTAGATCTATCATCTTCTGGACCCCTTTGTTCCACAGGTCTAATTCTCCCTACCCATATACAGATTTTGTTGATCTATTTGTACACCCAGTGGCTACCATGTTGCTAGGAATCCCTCCTCCTAGAATTAGTGCAGACATCAGGAGGATCCTGCAATTGTCAAAGAAATACAAAGTAGGGGATTGGTACTTGTACCAAACCATACAGAAATCAAAATCTGTGGATGTGAGTTACCACCTTAAAAAATGCCAAAGTACCTCCCCATGAGATTATTTTCTCTTGAGCACTACAGACAAATAATCAATTCAGATGAGGTGAATTTTGTTAGAACCAAGAAAAAGGCCCAACTAAGAATAAAAGATCATCTTGGCCCTTTCATTTGTAACAGTAGAGAAGCAGGAAAGGAGGCAGTTGAAATCCTCCAAAGGTTGAAATTAAAACAGAGTTTCATGTGGATCTATGATCCCCACAACTTTATTTGTAATAAGAGACTGAAAAATAAGCTATCTCCTTACATCCACCATAGGATCCCAGAAATTGAATAGTATGCCAATCAAACTAAATGGGTGGAAAACACATTAGTAGATTAAGATAGTACAGAGGTTGCCGTTGACAATGTATTGATGGATTTATATAGGAGGCTTGATGAAGATTTATTTGTATAGGTACCTGAAGAAGCTCCATCTCAAAGGCAGTCATAGGAACATAGTGGACAGACTTTGGAGTAAGCAGGGCCATCAGGCCAACCAGGGTCATCAGAGCAGGCAGAAGATTCAGAGCTACCTGAGATTTCAGAGGAGTTCAATCAAACAGAAAAAAATATGAGAAATACCCCCATTTTGCAGACTCCTCTAAATGAGGAGAAAAATCCAAAATGAGACAGAGAGGAGGCCACTCCTTCCACCCTACCTGTTAATCAAATCTATGCTAAGAGGCAAAGGTTAAACCCATTTTCTGAACAGGAATACACCGAGGAAATAGCACGTAACACAGTGGCAGAAAGAAATGATAGTGTGCATACTATCCCTTTAGGAGGTACACCATCTACCTCATAGTTCCAGGTATTAGAAAGGCAACAGAGCACAGAGGTATCTTCCTTCAGGGCTCCTTCTGGTCAGAGCCAGGATATCAAAGAAAAGTACAAAGAAATCAAGGCAAGGAACAAAAAACTAAAGGCTCAAACCTATGCTCATTATCTCAGACTGGCTCCAATGAACCAAACAAGGCTGATGTCAGCCTTTGACATAAAGGAAGGCAAGATGCAGATGAGCTTTCTTAAGCCAACTGTGCAACAACCAAGATCAATGGTTGACTATTTGAAAACTGATTTTGAAGTTTTGGCAAAGGATATTCACCCAATTGATCAAATAGAGCTACATAAACAAATAGGTGAAATGGTCTACTCCACATTGACCAACAAAGCAATCACAGCTCATCAACTATAGAACTCACTGAATAACACATCTACACAACTTCAATTGGAAAAGGCCTCTTCTCAGGCCAAAGACACCAGAATAAAGACTTTGGAAGACTTGGTCATAGAGTTGGGACCTGATCCTAGGATGCCAAAGCAACAGAACACTTAATAAAGAAGAAAAATGATGACATAGATGCACTAAAGAAGCAGCTCAAGATTCCTCCTCTTCACCATCCTCAAACTGCTAAAGTTTTAGAAAAACAGAAGGAGGAAGAACTTATGGACCTAGTCCTTAAGTTGAATGATCAAATAAAAGAAACTGAGAAAGAATTGGAGAATTTAAGACAGTCCAAGTAGAGTGAGCTGGCCACCGCTCCTCATACTGTAATACCTATAGTTTCCACAGCAGTACCCTCCACCTTGGCAGCTTCCTTGGCACTAGCGATTCCAACAGTAACAACATTGCCAGTATCAGGTACTACTTCAGCCATAGGTACATCGACTAGTACAGGGATAACAATAGAAAAGATAGATGACTTGGTTAAGGCTATGGAACAAATGAGCATCCAGGCCACATAACTCAAGAAACTTAGAGAGCAAAAGACAAGCCTAGAAACTAGTTGTTCACTTGCACAAATACAACACAAAGAAGAGACTCGGAAAAACCAAAGAATGGTAGAAAGAATAAGGATCCTTGAAAATTATTTGACTCTAGAAAAGCCATTGGGAGACATCATGGATATACTGTGGGCTAATATCATTGATTCCATCAATGATATTTGGCCTTCCATTCAGGTTATTTTTGAGCAAATTGAATTAGTCAAAATCGCCATGGAAGCCATACAAAAGACAAAGGAAGAACTGGAAGACAAGCCTGAGGAAGAAAATCAGTTGATAGATTTTTTGAATAGTAGAAATAGGTACCAACTGGATGAATTAGAGATTCAAGACAAAACAACAACTATTATTGAGATAAAGAAAGTTCTTACTAAAAGGAACCTGATGCTTAATTTGGAGAAAATATGTCAAAGCATTCAAGCAGACATCGACAACTTTATGTTAAAATATGGCATTTTGAGAGAAAAAGGACTTCCTAGTCCACTGGTTATACATGAAAAGTTAATGACACAGGAAGATTACATTGAGAGATTGAATAAATAGTCCAAGAGCCAAGCTAGTTCTTCAAGAGTAAAAGCATTGCCTACAGGAAAGGTACTTTATGATGGCCTAGAGAATCTGTTCTATATAGAACATGAAGTGAAGCACTTGTTCACCAGCAAACGAAATTTTGCTAAATATATAGAAGCTGATGAAGTCTACAGGAAAATGATCAGAATAAAATTACCAGATAGTGAATGGTGGACTAGTTTGATATATTTATTATAAAGTTACTATAGTAAATCTGTGGGGTAAAATATGTCTGTCAGGTAAAAACAGGTAATACAGGATTAATTAGCACAGGTAAAGAGTATCAGTAGGTCAAAGATAAAGATTGAAATCCAGCACATAACTACCAAGGCAATTGCAAGAACCAAATCTGAATTCCAATAGCTATCACATTCACAAATAAAGGGATAACAAGCAATCAGTTTTCCATCTGTCTCTATCTTCGTGTTGAAAATATTTTTTGTTTCCTAGAATAATTCTCACATAGTTATGAGATTTTTTGTATTACATTTTGTATAAATACTTCACAAGTTGAAGTAATTAGGGTGGATTAAAAAGCATTTATGGAGACATTTTGTTTTAAGATAAGGAGCTATTGTACTCAAGACTGGACTGGTTTACTGGATTATGAAATAAAGCTGAGGACATTTCACTCGATTCTTGTGCACTGTTGGAACAAATAAGTATCATTTTCTCATGTTTAGATATTGTATTCTCTTTATGTTATGAAATATTCATATGTGTTTCTTATACAATCTTAAAAGCAAACAAGGAATGATATCACCAGAATTAGCTTAATTGCTCTTTGTTTTAACTGTTTGCTTTATTTATGTTTTCTACTAAACTGCCTTGGTCTAGGGATTCTTAATTGCCCCCTTACTTCTGTAGTTTATCCCCCTTTTGGCCCATAGTACAGGATTCGTCATTACCCTTTGCTACTGGCCATCCTTCTTTTCTTCATCCCAATCTCCGTTAAGGATTCTTCATTGCCCTTGGCCTTGGTTATGACTTTCCATTCATTGAAACCTGCAGATTTTCTCTTGTTGTGTTAGCCTACCCTGTGAAATCTTACCTCAGTGATAAATCAAATCCAGTTAAGCCTTTCTTGATTGAATTCATAGCCCAATGGCCTAAATATTTGCTTTGCCCGTCTGTCTTCTTAATTCCACCACCCAATTAAAACAAACAACCCTGAACATTAAGAACTATCCTAAAATCTTATTTAAACAAAGTTAAATCTTAATGAGAGAGCCCTCTCTGGACTCAGGTTGGCTAGAACCTAGGTCTAAGAGATTGGTTTGTGGTTACCTCAGGCCATTCCTTCTTTAATAACTTCTAAGGAAAAAACCTGAGTGATAACACATTTCATATTCACTATCTATCCATCATTCATCCATCCCATTTCATAATTTCAAGAACAAACCCTACACTCTATCTCACCCTGAAAATTTCTTGAAAAAAACAAACAGAGCATCCTCTCCATTTTCACAAACCTACACTACTCCCTCTGATCCCTAGCATCATCCTCCAAACCCTCTACATAATTTCTCATCACTCCCATACAATTAAAAGACTCTGAAATAGAAGGAATGGCTGCTACAGGAAGACAAAATGTTGCTACAAGAAGGAAGAAAGGATCAAATGGTGCTAAAACCAAAAGAGACAGTGCCTATGATAGACCTTGTTAGAGTTGATCTTGTCAGCCCTCCGTCAGAGATCAAAACTCTTTATGCATTTCATTTTTAGGTGTCCCGCTCCATTCACTCAGCTGCATTCCGCTAGGGGCATGCCATAATCTGACGGAAAGGTCATGCTAGTCATTTCCCCTCATGTCTGGCTCCTGCTGGCTTTGGTCTTTTGTCAATAATCACCAAAGTCCATGATAGTCAAGGTCTGGTCCTTTAATGGACAAAGGTCATTTTCGATCATTAGGTCTAGGGATTTATCAGTTTGGTCTTTAAATATGTCCAGTAAAGCCATGCAGGCCAGAGAGAGGCCCTTACAAAATAATGATTCACAGAGTTTCATCGTCATATTGATAAACTTCGACTATTCTTCAAAACTCTGTTTTGAAGAAAAGTCAAATAGTGTCATTGGTGATAAAATTTTCAAAGAGATCGATAGTTGATTTCTCCAGGCACAGTCATGGTTTCCGTGGCCAAATGCCCTGTCATGCAATCCCTGCAAAGAGTGCCAAAAATTTCATCATTTGAGCTAAAATTTCAGAGGAAAAGTGAAAATCAGGGTGGTTTTAAGTCAGTGAAAAAGTGTCAAAACATGACATTAGAAAAATGGGTTCTTGAAAAAAGCAAAATTTAAATCATGACCTCCAAGTCTTTATACACAAGTTTACATCAAAGATCAAAGTCATTGTGCAATCAAAGGCATAGGGGAAACATTGCAAAGTCGTGGAGTGTGCATCGTGTGTTTTGGAGCAAAGTTGGAGGCGGTTTTAGCGCGCGGCGCATATACACTGGGGAACGGTGCACACAGAGGGCGCGGTGCACGCAGAGCCAGCCCGCAGTGTAATTTTCCAACATGCGCGACGCACACCCAGGGCGCGGCGCACTGGGTTTTGCGTGTGGCGCACACAGACAAAGGGCCAGAAACTTGCCAAAACTCCCTCAAATCTTTTGTGGATGCCCATCAACTCGAGAGGTAGGCTCTATAACATCAATGGTTCCTCAAATTATGTAAATGATATAGTGATGTATGCCTACGATTGAAATGCAACAAAACCCATAAAGCAACCACAAGAAAACGCAAAGGGCCATTTTTGCTAGGGTTGTGTAATTGTGTTGTTGATGCCAAGGTCCCATTTTCCCTTCCTTACCATTTTTCCTTATTCCCCCATGCCATTTTTCCTATTATCACTACCCTAAAACACTACCAAACCCTATTCCCTTCCCCCTCCTCTTATTGGTCAATACAAATCCCAAACCCTACCTTATAAAAACCCCAAACCCTACCTTGTCAAACCCCCTACATATCCCTAAACAAACTTCCCCCCAGAACCCCTATTCCCATCACATTACTCCCTTCCTAATACTCCCTTTGTTTCATTGTTCCCCTTGGTGGCAGATATCGCAAACAACACCCAGCTTCACCATCATCAAAGGGCAGCCTAAGTACAGTATATAAACATTAGTCATGGCATCTGAGGGTTCATAAGAGTATGAGGTGGAAACTCACAGCGATACAGCTTCAGGAGAACAGGCTCCCAGGAGACATCATAGGAGTGGCAAACATGTTAGGGATGAGCCAAACACCCTCACTGAATTGCAGGCATTCCCTCTTGATATGTCATGTTTCCAGCACCTAGCATGTTTTGAATTTTGTCAAAGGGTGGCTAATGTTAGAGTTCATCATGAGTTGGCCCATCTTTTTGTGCTTCACCTACATGGAGGTCAGTCTATCTTGGCCGGGTTCACCTTCACATTAACACCCGAAACTATCTTAGTGGCAATAGGCATACCAAATGTTGGAGAACGGTGGCATAAGAAGAAGAAGGTGGATAGGCATCATTATGAGCCTTACATTAATGCCAGTTGTTTGAGGCACCTCACAAGAGTCTTCCCATTCAGATATTTGAAAGATGAGTATGCTCCGCTCATGAAATTGATCATGAAGTACTTCAGTTGTGAGGGGAGGTGCTCTCGCCTATATGCCTATCACATCAGGTTGCACATGCACTTTACTAGGGTGCAGATGATGAACCTCCCATTTTTCATTTACAGGAACATAGAGAGGATGAACAATTTCATGTAGCATAAGACGCCTCAGTAGCAGCTTAACAGTGTTTATCACTTTGCTCTTATCCAGATTTTGGTGGATCATCAGTTGGGATTGCAGGGCATTGCTTGGGAGGACTTCATCTCCCATGACTTCTTCAGCACTCCACAGGTAGTATCAAAGGCAGAGCATGAGATAGGTGGTCCTTCTCATCAGTATGAGCACCATGAGACCGCTACTATGCCAGTATTCATCACCTATCAGAGAGGCAGTAGACATTTGTTTGCAGCGACAAAGCGAGTGTTATCTCCACCCAGGGTGGAAGGGGCCTCGCTTCCGGCATCGACGACACAAGAACAGGACAGAGGTAAGGAGCCAATGCATGATGAGGGGCCTTCAGGTGAACGAGAGACCGAATTTGTTCTCCTTCATGATGATGAGACAGAGACAGTACCGACAAATGCAGAGCTTAGAGAGATCATCCAGGAGCAGCAATTAGAGATTGAGGCCTTATCCCTTGACTTGGAGAGGGCCAAGTGGAACATGAAGTACCTGGAGTAGAGAAACAAATAGCTAGAGGATCAGCAGGTGATCATGGAGCTACAAAACATTCGTGAGCATCGCCAAGCTGCACAAAGAAGAAGAGTTGAGCTCACGTCATTGGAGCAAGAGATCAATGAGGATTGGGAGGCCAATCTACAGAGAGTTAACATGCACTTGGAGAGGCTACTGGACAACGCCGACAAGGACCATGCCTTACTAAGACACATGGCTTTCCATTACAGGGCACTAAACATGAGTGCAAGGGCCCGGATAAAGAGCTTGAAGGCAAAATTGAGCAAAGCAACAAAAGAGGCAAAAGAGGCAAAAGAGCAAGATCGGCTTCAAATCTTGGCTGAAGCTTTTTTGGCACAGCATAGCACTTCATAGAGGACCTCCAGCCCAAATTTCAAGAAATTTGGGGAAATTTTGGTCACATGACAAATTTTTGGGCAAAACACAGGTTTTTTCTCCCTGTGCGCCGCGCCACTGGCGCGGCGCTAAAAATTGGGAGCTCCAAATGAAGAATGGTTTGCATTTTTGGATTCAACATGAAAAATCACGACTACTGGTGCTTGGACAAGAAATTTGGGCAAGATCTGAGTCTCCAGGAGGTCAAAAACACCCAAAAAATGACCTCTCTACCCCTATTTTGACACACAGGAAGTAGTCTTGGGAGAATGAATATTTGGAGGGGCAAATGAGCACCAAATTCAGAAATTCCACTTGGGTTAGAAAGTAGACAAGACAGGATTTCCAACAAGCACACTTGGGAACATTTTGGTCTCCTGCAAGTGCCTCAAAACAGGCTCCAAAGTGGCACAATGCACACAGAAAATGGCGCGACTCATATAGGAAAAAAGCCCAATTTTACCTCTGTTTCGCGAAATTTCGATTCGCGACTTCTCCAAGTGGGCCCACTCATCTACATTTTAGTTTTTTGGCACCTAAGGTGGCATTTAAAGTATTTTGACTCCAAATTGGCTTCTATCCAAGTGGCAAAGGAAGGCAAACGGTCACCCAAGCCATTTGTCATGTTTGTAACACTGCCCCTGTAGCTAATGGTTGGCTTTCCACTTCCATTTTGTAATGATTCGAGTAACTCCCCAACCCCTGGGTCTTCTATCTCTTCATGGCACATTCTATATATTGCATGCAAACTATTTGCAAAGGGTTGGTTTGTTTGTAACTTCTGGGAGACTGTGGGAAAGAAACTCTGTTTCTTCACTGTATATTTTGATAGCGAATTAATAAAAGGCAGCGGCTTTGTTTCATGAGATTCATGTGGTTGTGAGTGTAGTAAATGTGTCTCTTATGTTTCATATGTATTTTGTGATGTTCATAGTTCAATTCATATTCATTTCTCGTGAAATTTTCTGAGTTAGATAAGGTAGAATTCAATTTTATTGCTTTGCCTGTGGGAAAATTTCATGTTCAGTGTTCTTCTTCTGTTGAAAAGGATTCATGTACTTATACCATTTTCAATCTCCTAAGAAATCTCTCCATTCTGCGTTATTTCGAACTAAATTGCTACACTTTCCGCCTGCCTTGCCTCATGGAGTAATCTGTGCCTTTGTATTAAATTCTCTGTTCATTGCTGTCCGTTGGTCCCATAACATCCCAGAAGCTCAGTCATTCATAAAAATTGTTTCTTGTATCCATATTCACTTACTAGCCTAAGATAAATATTTCACTGTAAGTCATATCAGGATGTTTCATTTATCCATTCACTGAGCGTGACTCGGAGAGAGCCCTCTCCTCTTCTGGTAGGGCTAGCTACCAGACTGAGCATGGTTTGTGGTTACCCTGAATTTTGCCTTCCTTCAGCCTAGGGCAGATTTAGGTGCTAACAGACCTAATCAAAATAGAAAAATTGAAGGCCATTAGGCAATCATCTAGGCCACAAGAGAGAAGAAGAAGGAAACAAAAGGAAATGAGGCATTCACCATCAAAACAAAATTCAAACTACAGTGATAAAAAAGGCTTTCCAAGAGGTCTCTAATCTCTTTCTATCTTTTTTCCAAGGCCTAAAATATGTTATAGAAATGAGAGAAATGCATGGGAGTCAAGCTGAGGTCATTTCCTAGGCTCAAACTATCATTTATGCTCAAAAAGGGTTTCCTGTAGTTTTAACAAGGTTTCTTGTAGGTTTCCTATAATTTTGACAGGAATTACTACGGGATGTTCTAGTTCTCATCTAAAGGCATTTTGAAGGTTTTAGAGGTTTGCAAATGGTGGAACAAGGTAGCAAAAGGCTGATAAGGATGTGGAAGACCTTGCCAAACTGAAAAATATTCAAGAACCATCTTGAATAAGGGGAAGAAGGAAAACTAATGGTCTCAATAAGCAAAGATTTTTCTTTGTACAAATATGTTTTTGGGCTTGTCCTTGCAAAAATTATAGCCAATATTCTTAATGCAAAAGAGAGAGGCCACCAGAGCCATGAATGAGGCACAATGAGGTCACTAAGTTGCTCAGAGGATGACCAACACTTTTAGCAAGGGGGTATGATGGGCCTCTAAATTAGACATAAATTAAGGCCCATGCCTCTAAATTAAACATAAATTAAGGCCTATGACCATCCTTCAACACATTAAACCTCCATTTTTGCATTAGATAATGTATTTTTAACTTTAATATATTAATTAGGAAGGTTTATGAATAATTGCATATTTGTGCCTAATATTATTTATTTTCGTGGAATATTATGAGAATATTGGGAAAATTACGAAGATTTGGAGGAGGAGATAATTTAGGGACTTGCTCCCTACTACAAGAGGATCACTATTAAATAATAAATCAACAAGATATTATGGAATTATGACACAAATTGTGGAATTCCAATGTTTGAGAAAACCTAGGAATGTGTTCCCTGCCATTTAATGTAGATTCCTAGTATTGGGAACCAAATCCACTAATTAAGGGATTTTGGTGGGGAAATATTCCTCCATTCATGGGGAATGATTCCTAATCATTTTTTATAAGTAACAAGTTGAATTTTCCTCTAGGGATAGGTTTTCATTAGTCTTCTTGTGGAGATAACTCGTATTTTTGCATCTCCATTGTATTTTCTTGTAGGGATGTAATTGTATTGATCAAAATAATGAAGATTGGTGTCATGTTCAGCTTCTAAATCTTGTTCTCCTCCATATCTCTCTGATTTTCCTTGGGCTTGTCCATCCCAGGAGCCTCAGAGCCCTTTTGTATCATTTTCTTTCCTTCTTTTCACTTCTTATTCACATGCATCTCTTGTTTTTATTTCTTTCTATTTCTGCATTTTGTATTAGTGTTTTCTTGTCGTAGGATTGGGTTAAATGGTTGATATAAGTTATTTTGAAGGATCACAAGCATCATTTCATCATTGGAAAATATTTGTAAGGTCATTGTAATCATTGAGCTACTTGGATTAGTCTTCTTATTCCCAAATCTAGATTGATGGAACTCCTTTGTGGCAACTAGCAGTACATTTCTGCTGTCTTTTAGAGCATTCTAATGAGCTTCAATCAAGTTTATTCCACTTGCATTAGATAAAAAAAATTCTAGTTCATAAAAAAATTACCCCATTGCATTTTCACTTGATTATGTTAGGAATTTTATAGATTTACTAGCTCACTAGTTCTCGAATTTCTAAATATTCGACTAGTAATTTTCTGCTATTTTTTAGCATGGGTTAACAGAGGTATTTTTGAGTGGTTCCACTTGGAATGGGGACCTAAGACATCCTAGTCAATAAAAAAACTATTCCCATTCAATTTGGTGTTGGCATTATGATTTAGGTATTGTCCTTGATGGCAACTCACTCAGATGAAAGATCGGGTATTGTCCTTGATGGCAACTCACTCAGATGAAAGATCAAAGTATAGCAGGTAAACAACAAAGAATTCAGTTCAGTCTTCACAGAATGAAGAAAGAGAGGTATACGCAGGTTCACCATTGACCAAGCTACGTATACACGCAGGTTCACTGTATACAAGTCGCGTATACGTACACACGCACTTTCATGGAAGGAAAAGCGCGTATACCTTGGAAAACTAAGTTTTTGGTCTGAAGTATTTGGTCCATGGTATTTTGATCCATGGTATTGGTCCAAAGTATATGGTATGAGGAATTGACCCTAGGTATTTGGTCCAAGGTATTGGTCCTAAGTGGTTTTGGTCCATGGTATTGAGAAAGGCCTAAAACTATAAAAGGAGGAGAATATCATTAGGCCAAGGTGTGCAAGTATTGAATATCTGATGAAGTGTGAGATCTAGTATGCAGGTTATTGGATTATGGTGCATTGCTGGATCTGAACCAAGGATGAACCTTAGCTGATGATGAGGGATCAGGTCTAATGATGGATCGGGATCTTAGGCATAAAATGAACTATCATTATGTGTTTTTTCTCATGTATATTCTAGATCTGAATACTGACGCATATATTATTCTGTAAATGATCAGATCTGGGTATAACTAAAGTCTGGTATAGCTACAGAACTATGACTTTATATTTGCAGATGTATATGCTGGTTGGCTTTGAGAAAAGTGCATGTACACACAATTTCGACACATGGAAGTAGCGTATACCTTATAAAATATGTTTCAGTTGTTTCTCTTTACTGTTGCAGAGTTCTGGGTTTTGGTTTGGGTTCTGGTGACTGTATTCTGGTGACAATATTCTGAAGGATCAGATTGATGAGTTGTCTAAGTGAATGATTGATTCGGCTATGGTTGGTTCAAAAGGTGATTGGTTGATGCAGATATATTTGATGATTGAATGATGTTGTTGATGGATCCAATCTGAAAATTTATGAAACATGGTCCCTGGAAGAAAAGAGAAGGTCATAGCCTTCTGTAGGTCAGCGCCTATGTACTAGCAAACATATCAGCTAGTACAAGAGCTAGGGGTTTGTAGCTCCCTTCCAGGAGTAGCTGGAGAAAAAGAGAAGGTTGTAACCTTCTACAGGTAGAAGCCTGCGTACTGGTATAAGTATGCACCAGTACAAAAATTGTAAACATATTTTCTTATTATTAAAAGAAGATAGAGACAACAGCAGCAGGTGGTTTTCACCCACATTGGGTTTCCACCTTATATCTTGGTGTTCATGTGTGTTGCTTATGTGTGATGCTTTATTCTGATTTTACTGCACTGTCTAATGAATTCCTGATATACTGGTTAAATTTCAATGCATGATAAATTGGGTAAATCTAAAGATCTCTGCATATACATTGGTTGCCTTAAGTACAGTCACATATACACGCAAATTCACTTAACTAAAGTAGCATATACAAATCTATTTTGAAAATTAAATTATTGATCTAATAATACTGACTCACCCCCCCTCTCAGTATTATTTCCAACATTTGGATTTGATTGGTCATTCGATGAATGATAATTTCTTATAGTAAATCTGTAACATCATGTAGTAAATCAGGGGATCTTGTAGGAGAACTAGGGGATCCTATAGGAGAACTAGTACATCCTATAGGAAAACCTGTAGCAGCCTATTTTGATCCCGAATTCAGAAACATCATCATTGAAGATGGGATTAGGCATCTACTTGAACTCCATGCCATCAAGACTATTTTAACCCTCTTCCTCCATACCTTTCTCCCCTGCCAAAGAACAAGGAAAGATTAACATTTGCATTCATAAAGCAAAAAGATTAAAAAATGAGTTCTTTTATATTTACACATGCACACAATAGTTTGTACTCTTTAGATCATATTTCATTCTTAGATTAGTTAAAACATCACATGTGAAAAATAGGGGTAAAATAGGGTTATTTTGTAAGCAAAGTGTGTTAATAAGTAGATGGAGGATTTCATGTTACTTTACAAGAATTTTTAAATTCAATATTTCATTCCTGCAAATAGGAAACATTTCTTTTCTCTCATGACAACAAAGGAAGGACACATTTTATACTGCACATATAGTTCGGATACCTATTAAGTTTGTACGAACATCGGGTTGATAATTAAAGTCGGTAGCCTTGGGAGTTGTAGCATTCTTGCTGCAATACCAAGGCTCATCACTACTCCTGCTCATCTTGTTTCTCATGGTAACAAATCACAACCCTAACCAACCTCCTAATAGACACAAAAGATATCTCAGGTACACCCACTATGTGACGCTACAAATGGATAGGTATCTCTCTCATGGGAAGAGGTGACACACCCATGCTAAGACCTTTGAGGTTCCTAGAAACCATATGAATGTTCTGTGTGCATCACTCTCTTTGGAAAATTCCGCGAACCTTGCTATTGCCCCAATCCCATGTAGTTGATCATCTCACCTCACATGCCAATGTATATTGTCATGACGAAGATACACCACATCTGTTTCATGAAAACTATTGTGTCAGATTGTTTTCACCCTAAACAAAAAAAAATGCATATAATTCAAAAGCCAAAAAATACTTTTGTCACTGATTCGCCTTCTTACCTATTTCTCCCCATTGTTTTCTGGGTGGAAAAGTCAATTCCAGATCCCATGAATAATTCATCCCAACATATGAGTAGTCCTCAATGAGGCACCCTTGGCCTCAAAATGGGCACCCTATATAGCATAAAGGATACAATAAGTGTACCATACCCAAATTATCGTTGGGCCCAAGTCTTTCAAGTTGTCAACTCTTCCTTCACTCGAAGTAGAACACTCTCACACTAGCTAAACACGTGTCATGCAGGCAGTCTAACACTTGAAACATATGGGTTTTAGTAGCCACATGCTGTCTCTTAGCCCCTACCAATCGAAATATCATACATAATATAGATCTCAATGGTCTTCTCGCCACCCGTTCCACTAGAATTTTGTTGCTGACTAGATTATTACCTGGTGTGGAATGGGTGATGATCAAATCCATGGTGGTTCTCAGATCTTCTCTCCCTCCTATCAAATTTTCTCATGCACCTCTACATGATAAGATAGTGAGGAAATAAATGTCATCTAGCTCAATTTAGAGCTCATGGTCTCCAATCCTGAACACCCCTTGATGTTCATCCCACCAGTGAATTATCCAAGCCAAGAGATCCTCTTGGGCCTTCATTAGGTCAAGTCTAGCATATTTGAGAAAACCGCATCGTCTCAGAGGGACCAAACATGTTTCATTTAACATTTGAAATTCCTCCTAGTCATGGGCTCTTTCTCTCCAAAGTATCATTTTTATCAGTTGATAACTACATCATGGAAACCCTTAGTTAGTTTTTGCTGGTTGCATAACCTTGAAAATAGAGAAATTTGATTCCTCCTTGCGTCTGGACGGTTAACACAACTTCCTTTTACCTCACTGAACGTGCTAACATGACCTTCTTTCTTGGGAAGAGCATGCTAATGTGGAAAATCAGCATAGGTGACTATGTTACCCGGCAAAGCAATCTAGGTCGAGCCTAAAAAATTAAAATAACCGGTGAAAATAAAAATTCAAGGAATTAAATGCTAGGTCAAGATTAGTGCTCTTACCTGGAACTGACAGCAAGTCAAATGGTTTCCCAGATTGCTCATAATCACTTGTGGATGATCTGCTCCTTTTTCTCCTCCAACTGCTCTCACTAACTCAACCTGATGGAAATGAGGGCCAAAAATCCTATTTATAACACTTTTGAGGTATGACTCAACCTAGTTTTTTTCATTTATGAACAATTTTTCCTCATTTTTGTTTCTAATCCTCCTGATAGCTATTTTGCAAATCATTTTATATAATCTAATGTTTTTAAAGTGATTTTCTACAGAATTGATTGGCATTGACTCTAATTGAGAATTCTTTTTAGGGAATTTTTCTTTCTCATTAAATGAAAAAACCCTGAGTTACCTATTTTGGGCTCGTAAAACATCTACAAAATAAATTTGAGCAGTTCTTTTTCTCTCTTTTTCTTGCTCTTTAAAATTAAAAAGATACTACGAGTTTTCTTCATTTGAATCTGTGTGACAAATTTTATGAAGATATCAAGTTTACTCCATCCCCTCGTACTCGTAACCAAATTAGGAAGATGTCTATTGATCATAGGTTTCTCACTTTATTCAGGCTTAATGGATTACTTACAGAAAGGAACTGTCCTGGGTATATTATTAATCTTTTGTTTCACCCGATCATAACCCATGACAAAGGAACCCCTTAGAGTTGTCTTTACGATCTTTTAAGACTCACTAAATATGAAAATACCATTGAGTTTACCCTTTATGGACTTGTTAAACCTAAAACGGATTGGAAAAAATTGGATAGAATAGTGGTTACACTATCTATATTGTGAAGGTATTTTTGGCAATAATATCTTGTCAATCCCTTGAACATGGCACTTTCTCAGCACATTCCTCTTTTGTGTAAGATTCTCTACAAACACTACCATTTCATGAGTCTTTCCCTGATACCCAAATGTGCCTACATCTTTGTGTCTCACTCCTCTTGGTGTTTTTGAGTCTAAGTTGTCTGGTCTTCTTGGTTTCGTTCCTTCTATTTTTCAAGGGATACACCCACTCTCCGCTTCTTGTATCAACCATCAACTCATATGCCATATTTTTCCCAAGTCATTTTTCCCCATTATTCTAAACTATCTCCAAAGCAATCATTCTTGTCTAGTTTTGTGTCAATTGATGTAGGACTCCTCATTGCCTACCTTTGATAGGTATCTTTTTATCTACGTCAACATCTTATCTAGGAAGTAGATCCGGAAACAATTCAGTACCCTAGAACTTGCAATACTCAGTGGCAGGTTTTTGTGCATTTGATTGGGGGTTTTCATCATTGACTCCCTTTTGAACGATTCTACGAGTGTTCAATGTGAAGACAACTTATTCACACTTGCTGGACTATATTGTGCCTCTTGGAGAACATCACCCCTATGGATGGCCATCCTCGTGCCTATTAACAATTTCCATCATTGGACAATAATTAGACAATTTCTCACAGGTTCAACCTCAACTCCTATATTCATGTGTAGAAATATGTTATTTCGGAAGCGGTGACCAAGAACTTGGGTAGTGGCTTACATCACTCAGCCTTGTTTCCTCTCCTAATCCATGACTATTGTTTTTGGAGACAACTTATCATATTGATCACATTATGACCTCAATCCACATTGTACCTATCAGTGGACATGGCAATCATACCTTTCTTGGAGATCACTCTATTTTTTCTACTTAGCATGGGAATTCCAAACCCAGGATATATTTATATATTTTTACAGATGTTGTTAATTTCATATCTCCTTCAGTTGTGAATAATTGATTCTCTCTCTCTCTTGAGTCAAAGTATGTAATGTATTTCGACCATCATCTTCTTATTTGACCTCACACTTTAGGGGGTATATGTTACACTGGAAAAGACCTCCTCCTCAACTTAAAGAAGAAGACCAACATGGATTGGAAGAAGCCCTAATTTACAAGCTTGTTTTCCATGGTACCACACCCAAAAAACTAGCAGAGGGCATGCTAACATGGTCAAACATTGCAACAAACTTCGTTAACCTAGTAATGAATGCTCTTTTTTTCCTATAAGTAAATGTTTCTTGAATTTCATGAGCTTTCGAAGGAAAATACCTGAGTTAACCCACTGAAACTTGGTGATTAACTCAAGGTTGACTCTAAAAAGCTAGAAAGGTTTGCCTTAGACTTGTCTTTGGAAATTGCCTATCCTAACAAAGGCTAATGAGAAAGGAAAGATAAATAAAGAAGAGGAAACATCCTCTATTATTTTTTCTTTTTCCCAATGTGAATTGGTGAAGAAAATGGCAAAAGCTAATCCTACCTTTGCCTATATATTGGAGGCTAGGTCACCGTAATATGGATAATAATTCATACACTGTTATGCTGTCAAGACATTGTTCAAAGAGAGAGAGAGAGAGAGGAGCTAGGAGTTGAGGGAAGGCTTGTTGCAACATCATGGTTTTAATCTATGTTCTCAGAGTTAATATTAGAGATCTACTACTATTATGTGTATGTCGTGGCTCTAATGTTTACATTTATGTGTTATGTTCCAATGATTTAGACTAATTCTTTGTTGTTGATGCATTCAATTCCTATATGCTACTATGTGATAATATGCTGAATTGTTCAAGTTTATATATGCTCTGAAGATCACTTGTTGTTCCCTCTGTGTATAGGTCTAGCTATTGGAGTTTGCTAAGGGTTCCTTCATATCGCTCCAGCAGTTTTGTGCAAAGGACAAGCATGTAACTACTCACCATTACTTTTTCAATTCTTAGTGAACATTGCTACGTTTGAATGCATCTTAGTTGAACAATTGTAGATCCATTGATGCATTTTCCTTGTGTTCCGGGAAACCTCAAAGTTTTTCTATCCATCACCCATGCATTAATCTTGAGATACCTATTTCAGGCTCGTAAAATGTCTACGAAATAGATTTGATTGATTTCTTTTATCTCTTTTTGTTACAAGTCTATTTGGGCACATCACTCCCAACATTCAGATCAATACTTTTAGGGCTCATCAAACCATAATTCTGTTGCTACGTGCCCTACACAAGTCATCACATTGAATGCCATCATTCCTGAGAGTTTCCTAGCCTGAAGACATCCTGAAATGACTCCTTGAGGAACCAGCACACCCTTGGTCAAGGCTAACTACGCTGCAGAGCACTTAGGCACATTCAAGCCTTCTCTACAGAGCACCTAGGCCCACTTTTACTTGTGTTGGGCAAGATTGAGCGAAATCTTCATAGGGTTCTGAGAATATTCCTACATTCTAGACCATTCTAGAAGATTCCCACCTCTTATCCTCTCCTATGATCTCGAAATTGGATAGGGAATGAATCAAATAACCTCCTATCCTCTCATCCCTTCCTCCATGGAAACTAACTCCCAAATTGGAAAGCCATTCAATGCCCAATTTATGACAAAACCACCTCCATTTCCCTATAAATTGAGCACTCATCATAGTGATCAGGGGCTGGACTTTGAGAATTTGTAAGGAGATACTGTTGGTTTGAGGTTTGAGATTGTAAGCAAGTATTGTTATGCTGTTGGAGTGTTGTGCTTTTGGTGTGATGAAGGATGGAACTCAAGCTGGATGAGTGACATGGGATCAGACTTCTTTGGTTGTAACTCTTCCTTCTACTTAATAAAGTTGTTTACACCTTTTCCCATATTCTTGTCTTTATGTATGATGATTATATGTGTAAATGATTTCGATTCCATTTGCTTATAGTAGATAGATCTCTTGCTTTGATTAGTTTTTGTCCTCTGTTTATGATTGCAGGTACTTATCGAGTGGATTCAGTTCGAGAAGGAGCAACGGGAGCTATTCAAAGGAGACAAAGGGAAGCGAAAGATAACAAGTAGGTCCCTTGTCTTATTTATCTTCTATAGGAAAAGGTTAAACTCTTTAAATATGTTGTTCTAAGTGTAGCTACCCACTTAGGGAAGTTGTGTTTATCCGTAGATGAAAAATTCCACATAAAAAATTGGTGATCATACCGGGGAACAATCATCATTCCAGGTAGTTTATCTTCATCCTAGTACACCCTAGTAGACTTTACTTGCCTCCATTGATCTTATTTTAGCCTTTTTGAAGTGTTTTTTGGTAAAGTTGTGCTTGAATTTCCTTTGAATGGCCTCTCTGGCACCAATGTAGGCTTGGTTAGGTCACAGTGCGCTGCAGAGCACCCTTGGTTTGATGACAGTGCTCTGAAGCACACTGTCTCCCATTCAGGGCTGCACTAATCTTCTTAGGTAAAAAATCCCACCTTTGGCTTGGTTTTTTCCAAATTTCCTTTTGTTTTTGCTTGCTGAACGATCAATGGCTGTTGTGTCTCTGAAATCAATTTGTGTTTCCTTTTCCCAACCCTACTTTGGCCTTGATTGTTTAGTGTTTCTTAAATGAATTCTTTATCATTATCAATTCATTGTCAAAGTTAGATTATAGTGGATTAATCTTTTCTGAAAAGAAAGTGTCGTAAAAGTATTCATTTATTTATAAAAGGAACTATCGTAAAGTCTTCATTCTTGCAAAAAGATTGATTGATTGTATGTGCATTAGTTTCCTTTTGTTCATCTCAACATTAAGGGAATTGAAAAGAAAAACTTGCATTGTGCATTAAAAAGTTTGTGTGTGCTTATAGGAATAGTTTAGGGAAATTGCATTAGATGTGCTCTTTGTTCTTTAATCAAACATTCTGATTGCTCTATCCCTTGTAGTTAAGGTTTTCATTGTTCAAATTGAATGAAAATAATGCTTATAATATTAGTTGCATTCTAGGAATTTCAAAGACATCACGTGGTGAACCTTGAAAGACAAATTCTTAATCAATATCAACTTAAAATTAATCTCAATTAACTTAATGGAGCATTGTCACCTAACACAAAACATTTAGAGGTTCTAGGCTAGAGATGTGTTCCCTCGTCATAAAACATAGCAATTGTCGCTAACTTGTCTGCGATACATTCCGAGTGTGATACCTCATTCCACGTACGTGAGTGTATCATAGCTTGTCCATGTACCTTCAGGTATATAGGGCAGTGTTACAGTACGTAAAGTATAAAGAAATGCTCTCACTGTGTGGTTTCACATTAGACAATGCTAACACGGATTGGGCCTCCACGTACTTTCGGGTATATATGGGAGGACTACATTAGGTTGCTATCCATCCTTAGGTAACCGAGTTAGACGCCTTGTACACTGTGATACACCGAACACAACATTCGGGGAGATTGCCTGCACGTATGTTAAGTCCTTGGTTTACTGAGGTAGTATATTGCAGTTCACAATTGCTTGGTAATCCTTTTTCCGACATTATTCCTCTTTTGTTTTGTTATGTTATTTTGATTAAAATAAAATTAATTGATCATGGAGAACATCCTCCATGCTCACTCCTTAGTTGATCTTAAGTTGAGACATTTGGCAACAACTTCGGAGTCCACTGATCAAGGAATTCCTTTTGATGGGAATCCTAGTCCTTTTCCTCCTTTAGGAAATATTGGTGTTCCTTATATGGTTACATTGTCCCTTCCAAGATTTACCATTGGCTTTCCAGTATGGTTGTTTTCAACCTTCGTGGTTCAAAATGTCATGATTTCTCTGCAATCGAGTACTCCTCCAACTGGACAAAATCAACCTCCAGTTGATCCTAAAGTTGACCCTTTTCCTTCTTCGTCGCTTTTTTCTTCCTCCCCTTCTTCGTCTTTGCCTGGTGAAAGTATTGACACTAGTAACTAGGTGGATAAGAAGAAGAAGAAGAAGAAGAAGAAGAAGAAGAATTAGAAAATTCAGCAGGGGGGCAACCAAGCAACCATTGCTTTGAATGTAACTTCTGATGAGAAATCGTTCAATAATCCTCACAAACTTTGATATCCTTGCAAACTTTGTATGGGAGACCATCTTCTTTGAAATTTTTCTGGTATTCCTCAAATCTTAGAAGAATGGTCTTCTTGTACACATCATACTGTGTCATCAAATTCTGGAGATCATGTTGGTGACACACCATCAACTAGTGGTAGTAAAGTTTATGGAAAGAAGGGTAAAGTTAAGTTTCCCTATAGGTTATGTGAAGGGAATCACCCCAATCACCTTTGTCCATATCTGGATGAAGCAAAAAAAATGTTAGATAACTGTCCCGATTCTCCGTAGCGACTTCCTTCTGGTTACAGGAGACTCTCCCTTAATCCTTCACTAGTTGATAAAGTGACTGAGCCAAATCAACCGTTGGTCAAACCCACTCTCTTTGAATGTGAATCCCATGAGTCTATACCTGGCCAATCATAGGTCAATGAAACAGTTGACCCGGTTTCACCTTCAATTAATCGTACCTTTCCTGTAGAGAGTGAGTATGATACCACTCAGGTTCTTTTCATTTCTTTAGATTCCAATGAGCTTGGGGGAAATCCTCCTATTCCATCAAGACAAGAGGAAAATCCTCTCGCTCTTTTAACTCAAGGGGTTAATTCTCCCATTTCTATGGTACCCCCTCCAAGTAGTTTGGTCACTTCCTTTGATTGGAATCGACTGGCAGGATGTCGTCTTCCTTCTTATGTGCCTTTCCAGATCATAGTACATGTTTGTAATATGATTGTACCTAGCACTATTATAGATGAAGGTGCATCAATGAGTATCCTTTCTCCACTGCTTGGCAAGCACTCGGTTTGTCGCCACTTGTGCTTGTTACCCATAATCTGTTGACTTTTAATGGAGGAACTAGTCAACCATTAGGGATCCTTCCTCAGTTGCCTATTACTTTGGGAGGAAAAATTGTTTATATCAATGTGATGGTAGTCCCAGGCCCTTTAGATTAAAATTTAATTCTTGGGCGTGACTATGTTTATGACATGGTAGCTATAGTTTCAACACTCTTTTGAGTGATGTGTTTCCTGCATGAAGGCAGAATTGTCACCATTGACCAACTTTAATTTCCGGGTCCAAATATGGATTCTAGTCACCCATCTTCCCTAAATGGTCCTTTTGTACCAATGGTATCTTCCCCGCCATGGGTCAATTATGTGGCAACCCATTCCATGCCTACATCAACTGACGATCAATTCAATGATGTTGTACATTATGCGCTGGGGGCATTGGAACCAAATCTCTCTAATGGATTCCTTGCTACGTATCCCTTCCAGAACATTGTTCTCCCATATGATGAGAACCTCTTGGAAGTCATGCAATCTTACATGTCATGATCAAGGAATATGAGGATAGTTCCTTGTCTTGTGTCAACCTCGTTAAAAAATGAAACAAAGGGTGTGAGGATAGTTCCTTGTCTTGTGTCAACCTCATTAAAAAATGAAACAAGGAATGTGAGGATAGTTCATTGTCTTGTGTCAACCTTGTTAAAAATTGAAACAAGGAATGTGAGGATAGTTCCTTATCTTGTGTCAACCTCGTTAAAAAATGAAACAAGGAATATGAGGATAGTTCTTGGTCTTGTGTCAACTTCGTTAAAAACTGAAACAAAGGATATGAGCATAGTTCCTTGTCTTGTGTCAAGCTCGTTAAAAAATGAAACAAGGAATATGAGGATGGTTCTTTTACTGTGTCAACCTCATTAAAAAATCAAACAGGTGCATGAGCATAGTTCCTTGTCTTGTGTTAGGCTTGTTAAAAAATGAAACAAAGGAATATGAGGATAGTTCCTTGTCTTGTGTCAACCTCGTTAAAAAATGAAGCAAGGAGTATGAGGATAGTTCTTTTACTGTGTCAACCTCATTAAAAAAGGAAACAGGTCTCATGAGGATAGTTCTTGGTCTTGTGTCAACCTTGTTAAAAAATGAAACAAAGGATATGAGCATAGTTCCTGGTCTTGTCAAGCTCGTTAAAAAATGAAACAAGGAATATGAGGATAGTTCTTTTACTATGTCAACCTCATTAAAAAATGAAACAAGTCCGAGAGCATGATCCTTGCCTTGTGTCAAGCTCGTTAAAAAATGAAACAAGGAATCTGAGCAGAGTTCTTTGATTAGATTTCGTAAAATCCCAATCAAATATTTCACTTGATCTCGTAAATGAACCTTCATTCCATCTACCTAATAGCCATGAGTAGTCTACTTAGGTGAATGCAATGAAGCTTGGGGGGCATGCACCTAGAATCGAGTCATCATGTTGGGGGCATGTAAACCAATCTCAAGCATAGTTTTTTGTTTCAAGCTTGTGTAAACATGAAACTGAATCCAAGAATAGTTTTTCATTTCAAGGTTGTGTAAAAATGAAACCGAATCCAAGCATAGTTCTCTATGGTTCAAGCTTGTGTGAAAATGAACCCATCTCCATTTTAACCCTCGTGATTTCCATTCTATTAGCCTCTTCTGTTAGATGAGCCTTGGTTTTTTTCCTTCCATCGTCACTATCTGCTTGGCTGATCATACACTTTCACTTGGTTGTTTTACCCTTTTTGAGGAATAGTTGCAATGAGTGGTCTTATTAGCCAACCTCTTCACATAAATCAACATGTTTTGAGAAGTTCCAACATCATCGGAACCAATTGGTATCCTAGACACCACTCGTTCCTCAAAGTGGAGTCCTCTTTAATCTCTTTTTAGACTCTCGAAATATGAAAATATTGCCAAGCACTTGTCCTTTTTAGCTCGTTAATGGATTGGAAACGACATCTACTTAGTATAAGTTTAACCCTTTTCTGTACTGAGATAGATTATTTATGAAAAAGGAATACATTGATCGAACATGATCAATAGGTTCTCTCTCGTATTATTTTATGCTTTTTTGGACTTGAGAGACAAATCTACGAGAAATAACTTGTGGAGTTTTCTTTTTGTCCCTTTTAAAACACTCTAAACATGAAAAGGACTAAGTTATCATTGTTGTTAAACTCGTTAAAACATAAAATAGCGACAAACTTGTTCATCATGACAAGATCGAGTTTCACCTTAGCTAGACTCGTTAAAACATCACATAGTGATGGATTGACCCGAAGGGTGGAATTATACAACAAGCATATGTTATCGTGCTCAAGCTTGATAAAAAATAAAGAGGTATTGGTCAGCAATGACTGGGGAAAATGGGAAAAGGGGTAAACCACTTTATGGCAGCAGGTCGCTCTTGAACATGACACTTTCACTTCATCTCTGTGACTACTTGGGTTGGGTTATTTTCTTGATGGTTATCATACCTATGGTCTATCATACCATCCATTACCTTGTTTTTGGGTCAACGCTACCAATTCATTTAGTGTCGCCAACATGTTCAAAAGAAGTCATCCAATAAAATTCATCCTTTGCAATATTCATAAACCTTCATTTTCATGACTGCCATTCCTGAACCTTGTGTCATCAGTCACATTCCATCTCCAAAAATCATTACACTTGTTTCATGTCGTTGATGTGGGATACATCAAGGACCTCCTGCGACGAGTCGCTTCTTGTCAACATCAACACATTATCCAAGAAGTTGTCTTAGAAACACCCTTTCAGTACCTTGGGGCTTGCATACATCAATGGCAAGTTTCTTGTTTCCGGTGATAGGTTAATATCACTGGCTTTCAACTGAAAGACTTTGTATGGTGTTTGACATAGAGCATTCATTTAGACCATGCAGAATGTACTGCAGTACCTTGAGAATCATTATCAATATCGGTGATCTCTCTTGCGTCTCTTAATGACTTACATCATTGGCTGGTAATCAGAGGGTGTCTTCCCATGTTCGACTTCAGATCACATATTCACATGGTTAAAATCATACTCGAGCGAATGATTGAACGAGATAGAAGACCCCATATCTAGTTTCATCCATCCAGGCTGCGATTTCAGAAGACTACTAAATCATCTATACAATGGATTTACACTGATGGTCATCCCATAATGGGTCTATATTTGTAGACGACATTCTATGTACATGTAATGAAAGTTTATATGATGAGAATGGGTGTGCCTTCCGTCAGCGATTCATGAAAAATCCAAAATATCATGATATTATGTATTGTAATTAATGCAGGTCACCATTCGCTTCAGAACCTCCTCATCACATCGTAAAGCATATCACTTGACATTATCATTTTTATCTTGATGCTTTAGGGGGAAACTATTACAGGTCTATTTCATCACATCACTCCAAACATTTAGATTAGTACTTTTAGGGCTCATCAAACCCTAATTCAATTGCTACATACCCTAGACAAATCATCACATTGAATGCCATCATTCCTGAGAGTTTCCTGGCCTCAAGACATCCTAAAATGACTCCTTGAGGGACCAACACAACCTTGGTCAGGGGTAACTGCACTACTAAGCACTTAGGCCTTTTCAAGCTTGCTCTGTAGAGCACCTAGGCCCACTTTGACATGTGCTGGGCAAGATTGAGTGAAATCTTCATAGGGTTCTGGGAATATTCCTACATTATAGACCATTCTAGAAGATTCCCACCTCTTATCCTCTCTTATGAGCTCAAAATTGGATAGGGAATGAATCAAATAACCTCTTATCCTCTCATCCCTTCCTCCATGTAAACTAACTCCCAAATTGGAAAGCCATTCAATGCCCAATTTTTGACAAAACCACCTCCATTTCCCTATAAATTGAGCACTCATCATAGTGATCAGGGGCTGGACTTTGAGAATTTGTAAGGAGATACTGTTGGTTTGAGGTTTGAGATTGTAAGAAAGTATTGTTATGCTGTCAGAGTGTTGTGCTTTTGGTGTGATGAAGAATGGAACTCAAGCTGGATGACTGACATGGGATCAAACTTCTTTGGTTGTAACTCTTCCTTATACTTAATAAAGTTGTTTACACCTTTTCCCATATTCTTGTCTTTATGTATGATGATTATATGTGTAAATGATTTTGATTCCATTTGCTTATAGTAGATGATATCTTGCTTTGATTTGTTTTTGTCCTTTGTTTATGATTGTGGGTAATTATCGAGCGGATTCAGTTCGAGAAGGAGCGACAAGAGCTATTCAAAGGAGACAAAGGGAAGCGAAAGATAACAAGTAGGTCCCTTGTCTTATTTATATTCTATAGGAAAAGGTTAAACTCTTTAAATCTGTTGTTCTAAGTGTAGCTACCCACTTAGGGAAGTTGTGTTTATCTGTAGATGCAAAAGTCCACATAACACTTTTTCTTTCTCTTTAAACTGAAAAAGATAGTATGAGTTTTCTTCGTTTGACTCGGTTAACAAATTTTACAAATATTATCGAGTTTATTTCATCCCCTCATAATCATAACAAAATGAGGAAAACATATATTGAGCATAGGTTTATCACTTTATCCAGACTTATAGGACTACTTATAGAAAATGAACTGTGCTGGGTATACTATTAACCCTTTGTCACATCCGATCATCAACCATGAAAAAAGAACCCCTTGGAGTTATCTTTACTATCTTTTCACACTCTAAATATGAAAATAACGTCGATTTTACCCTTTATGGACTTGTTAAACCTAAACATATTGGGAAAAATTAGACAGAATGATGGCTACACTGTCTATATTTTGAAGGTATTTGTGGCAGAAGTATCTTTTAAATCCCTTGAACATGGCACTTTCTCAGCATATTCCTCTTTTGTGTTAGCTTCTCTACGAACACTACAATTTTATGAGTCTTTTATTGATACCCAAATGTCCTTGCATCTTTGTATCTCGCTCCTCTTGGTGTTTTTGAGTCTAAGCTTCCCGGTCTTCCTGGTGTCATGCATTTTATTGTTCAAGGGATACACTTATTGTGCTTCTTGTATCGACCATCAACTCATATGCCATATTTTCCTTGAGTCTGTTTTCCCCATTGTTCTAAACTATATAAAAAACAATCATTCTTGTCTCGTTTCATGTCAATTGATGTAGTACCCCTCATTGCCTACCTTTGACATGTCTCTTCCTATCGACTTCAACATCTTATCTAGGAAGTAGATCGAGAAACACTTCAGTACCTTAGAACTTGCAGTCCTCAATTGTAGGTTTTTGTGTGTTTGACTGGGGGTTTTCATCATTGGCTCCCTTTTGAGCGATTTTATGAGTGTTTGACGCCAAGATATCTTATTCACAATCATTAGATTGTACTGTGTATCTTGGAGACAATCACCCTTATTGGTGGCCATCCTTGCATCTTTTAACGATTTTCATAATTGGCTGGTAATTAGATGATTTCTCACATGTTCGAACTAAACTCCTATATTCACATGTGCAGAATTAATATACTATTTTAGAAGCGGTGACAAAGACCTTGGGTAAAGACTTACATCACTAAACCTTGTTTCCTCTCCCAAGCTACAACTATTATTTTTGGAGATAACTTATCAGATTGATCACATTATGACCTTAATCCACATTGTGCTTATCGATGGAAATGGCAACCATAACTTTCTTGGAAATCGGTCTAGTTTTTCTACTGAGCATGGGAATGCCTGACTCAAGACATATTTATATATTTTGACATATGTTTTCGATTTCAGGTCTCCTTCAATTCAGAAATACATGGCAGCCACTCATGCAAGTGTTATAGACATTTTTGGGCACTACAACCCCAATCATTAAATGTCCATAAACCAAGGGCTCCTAAGTCCCTAAAAGTGTTGTTCCGACCCCTAAAAGAACAAGGTCAACTGATTACAGCATCTCCCAGAAGTTCTCCATGAAAAACTACTCAGAACTGGTCAAAACTGGACCATTTCACCTGCTCCATGGTCAAAGTGCATTGCATCCCACCTAAATACACACAGTAGGTGCGATGCATGTTGAAAAGCCCTTCTATGGGGTGCGATGGGCGAGAGTGGACAAATTGCAGGGTTAATCCGCAAGGTGGAGGATCATGGAATCTTCCAGAAACTTCTCCTGTGACACTTGCCTCTCTGCGTTCGCCCAGGGATGAGTAAGAGATCATCAATCTCCAAGTGGAATCAAGAACTATCAGAGAGAGGACACTAATAAAATCTCAGAAGCTGACTCACCTCCCTTGCAAACATCTATATATGGATCCCTCATCCCAGAGATCCGAAGGCTGGAATTTTGTATCTTGTAAGGAAGTGCTGCTGGTTTCTTGGTGCAACATCATAGTGTTGGGTGATCTAAGCTTTTCATGAGGTGAAGAAGGGCTTTCTTGCTGAGAGGATGATGTTGGGTCAGAACAATTGGTTGTAATCCTCTTTGCTCTTTCTTGATTATTAATAAAGCTATTCAAGTTTTCCTCCACATTCTTGTATGATTGATAATTTATGCATTTGTGTGGTCAATATATATCTGGTCCTATATTGTTTATGATAGTAGATCTCTGTTCTTGGATAGTGTTATGCTGATTTGATTCTACAGGTGCTCTTTGAAGCTGGGTAGACAAGGAAGCGAGTGGCAAAGACCTGTCAGAAGAGCAAGGAACCAAGCACCAGACTGAGGTTGGTATCCTTTATTCTTCTCTCATCTACTTCTCATAAACGAAAGCGAAAGTGGTTTTAGTTTGTTTGTTTCTAAGGTAGCTACCAGCCTTAGTGGGACTAGTAGCTCTGCATAGACACTAGTTTTCCCGATAACAAAATGGCGACTCCACTGGGGAGCGAATAGATTGTTTGTTTATCTACATTTGTTTACTTTATAAACTTACAGACGGAGCCTGAAGTCGAGCCAGCTAGCCTTTGAACTGCATTTGCTATGCAAGTGCAAAGTAGATCAATGCTGCTTCAGTCTATCTCCGGGCTTTGTTTATGAATTAAACAGTTGATTTACAAGCTCTCTAATTTCCCTTGTGGTGGCTCTAGTAACCTCTTTAGATCTACCCCTGTGATTGATTTACTGATTACCACTTGCCCGGCCTAAATCCCTGAACTGAGCTGCAAACTGTGACCCAGAACCCAGCTAAAGTCTCGTCCCTACTCCATCGCACTGTCTCTTATTTGGAACCTAAATGCATCTCACTTCCCGAGTGTAGTAGGTGCGTTGCATTTCAGTTCCCCTGTGCTATAGGTGCGCTGATCAGACCTCTTCTGCTCTTAGATTTTGGCTTATGTGTTCACTCTTTTCAGCTCTATTCAGGAGTTTTGCTGTCTCTAATCAGTATACCTCTGTTGGAAACCCCCTTCCTTGCCATTATTCCGCCTCCATTGTGCAAATAACTGTAAATGTTTTTATGTATTTTGAGTCATTTTCAGTTCTCCTTTACAAAGAAGTAGCGTAATTATACTATCGTTTCTTGATTTGAAAGTGTCACAAGTGTTGTTTTCAGTCATAGAAGAGAATCTGATTGTTCTTGATAGTCGATTACACTGTTACTCTTGTATTTGATTTGAATTAGTAGTTTTTCAAGTGTCGAAAGCAAGTTTTCAATTCCGAATAGCAAAGTGTCATCATTATCCTCATTTTGTCTTGAAAAGAAACTTGTTAGTAATGTCGCTTTGAAAAATAATTCAGATTTGTGCTTAGCTTTCTTTTTATCATTCACACATTAAGAAGGCTGAAAACAAATACATGCATATGCATTTGCATTTAGACTGTTTGTTGGTTTGATTTAGGACAGTGCATATAGTGTGTGCTCTCTACTCTTTGTTGAAAGAACGCCATCTCTCTTTCCTTAGTAGCTAGGATTTTCATTGCAAAAAGAAGATTAAACAATTGTTTATCATCTTAGATTGAATTTTAGGAATTGTACATCTACATCACGTGGTGAACTTGAAAGGAAAATTTCTTAAGCAAGATCAACTGTAAAATAAATTAAATGAATCTAAAAACGCTTTGGAACCTAACGCACAACATCTAGAAGTCTAGGCTAGAGACGTATTACGGCGTTGTAAAGCCTGGTAACTGTTGTTTTCACTGTTGGTTGGGTGATTCCTCCACTTTGAGACGATAAGTGCCAGTACGGACTTGTGCTCCCACGTACCGTCAAGTATATTTTGGGAGACCACAATAGGCTATATCCTTTATCCATAGGAAGCCGTGTCTGCCGCCCTATCGATCGCAATGCACTGAACACAACATTCGGGAAGATTGACTGCCATACCATAAAAAGTATTCTGCAGTTTTGCGATTGGTTTGGTAATCCCTCTGTCTAGATTTCCAGAGCAGTCTCTTTCGTTCCTTTTTAGACTCCTTAAAGGAAAAGGTCCATCTAAGCACTTGTCACTTCAGGCTCATTAAAAATCGAAGGCGACTAGAGTCATCTTTTTTTTTTTTCTTGACTCTTAAAAATTGAAAAAACAAGTTGTGTCAAAGCGTCTAAAATTCATCTAATTCGGAAACATACTTCCCCTTGATTTTTAGTTGATCGAGTAATCCACAATCGTGGAAGAAAGTCAATTGAAACCCCGTCGTTCGCGGAGGCTTACGAGTCAACCATCTTTGTCTCCAGAGTCGAAACTGTTACGGACAAAGCGAACTCGTTTAACCAATTCCAAATCCCCTGGTAAAGTTAGAACAAGTGTTCCAACACCATCGGAGGCTCCGGTTACTCCAAACATTTCTGGTATCCCTGTCTTTACAGAAGAAGTTCAGCAGCCACCAAAGGATAGTAGCACTGATCCTAGTGTGAAGGTAAACACTTGTATTACTGAACAAGCTCCATCTACAGCTGATTCAGAAGGTGTTATTCCCCAAGCATCTGTCGCTGCAGATTCTATACCTTCTTCGGCACCAGAAATATTTTACGGACCAGACGGTCTACCTCTTCCACCTGGTCTGATTGCTATAGAAGAGATTGTGGAAGATCCTCCATCTAGTACTCCATCGCGATTTGGAGTCGGGATCACTCTATATCCTTCTTCATCAGAAATTAGTCTACCATCATCGGAAGCTCCTGTAGAATCTCTAGGCAATCTTTTGGATAGACTAAAAATGTCTGAACAATCGTCGACATCTAGGACTGTGTCATCCGACACAGCGATGGCAGAACTTCCTGTTGTCACTCCAACAATGTTCGTCGGCATACCATCTGTCCCAACTAGCTCTCAATCGCTAGACGGGGCCCACTAAGGGGCTATTTCGACAGTATGGTCCGTCCCTGTTTGTTCATCCGGAATAGTATCCGAGAACTCTTATGTTGAGTCTCAGCAAATTGATCCTTCAGGGTGTCAATTTGGGCAGTCCGATCCTGAAGGGCAAACAATTCCTTTAAGTACCGGATTACTGCCGTATGGGGGGCAGTATACCCTTTCATTGTCTCCTCCGGGAGGACAACCATACGAGAGTTCACAACAAAATTCAGGTTATGCTGGAATTACATCTAGCGGTTGGGTGCCGATACTGCCTCAACAACCAAGAGTTGTATATTCGATGCAACAATGTTTACCTGTGTCAAATATACCAACTACGCCAGCTATTGTGACGGTGTCACAAGTACAAGCGCTGCCCGTTGTATGCCAACCTCAAGTTTCTCAGGTTGTAATGCAACAACCTCTTGCCCCTGCGACTCAACCACAATCGCCAACTAGTGGAATGACACAGGCCCAAATGGGTACAATTACCCCTCATCTTGGTCAAACAGTCAGTATTGGACAACTGCACATGGCTTCGCAACCGTGGCTGGTGCAATACCAACAACCGCAATTCCAACAAGTATACCAAGGATCTGAGCAACAAATCTTTGCAAATAGTGGGCAGCCGTATATTCAAAATGGTCAAAATCAACCATTCTACAATGGTTATGCCCATCAACCTTACCAAAGTTACTAGCATCAAATGCATTATGCTGGTATGCAAAGACCAACTGCTCAGGCCATTCCGTCCTATCCTGGGTATGCTTCGCCAAACCTGAACCAACATTTACCCTTCGTGGTGACTTTAGAGTTACCAGATCTAAATCGGCTAATGAACGATCCAATTGCTTACGCCCCTTGGTGGCCAGCGATTCCGCATAAACTTCCGTCAGATATTCCTAAATTTAATGGAAATCCAGGTGAAGACCCGTCGAATCATGTGATGAATTTTCATTTGTGGTGTTCATCAAACACCCTAAACGATGATTCGATTAGGCTTCGCCTTTTCCAGAGGACATTAACTGGTCCGGCAGCAAAATGGTATATCGAGTTACCTAGAGCTTCGTTTGACAACTTCAGTACCCTAGCCACAACCTTTTTAACCCATTTTCAGTTACCCATAAGGTACGAAACGGGAACAGAACTTCTTACCAATTTCAAACAAACAACGACCACTCACATATCTGATCATATTCATGAGTGGCGACGTCATCGTAGAATGGTAAAAACATATGTTCATGATCAGCTTTTAGCTGAATGGTTTATTAAGTCATTATTACCTTCCATTACAGAAGATGTGGCAAAAGGAGGAGTCGTCACTGAAGAGCAAGTTATTGCTCGTGCGCAATATCTAGACTTGATTTATACCTAGTCTGGCACGCTCTATGATAAAATCCCTGACGCTCCCAGACCAGAATTTTCCGTCCCTCCTCCTCCTAAATCAAACAATGACTCTCATGTCGGCGATGACGTGATTGGTGCGACAGACACGAAATCGACAAAGGCTACATCTAAAACAGCCCGTAAGATTTCCGGTCAAAATGCAAAAGAAGAACTTCTCGCCTCAGAAGTAAATGTCGTATCAACTGATAAAGGCAAAGAAACCAAGCAACCAGGAGGCAAGAAGAAAAAAAAGGGAAGAAGAAGAAACAGGAGGAATCATCACCTGAAAATTCTTCTGCAAACCCTCCCGGAGATAGGAAACCAAAAAATCCATGCTTAATATGTGATGAGGATCATTGGACAAAAATTGTCCACATAAAGCTGAGCTTAAAAGATTCTTCAAGAATTCAAAAACCTCGGCGGTATTGACTGATCCGTTTCCAAATCCAGGGACAAATCTGGTTGCTAGTGAAAATGCTTCCCTGTCCCAAGTATTGATGTTGTCGGTTTCGAAACAACAAAATGATGCTTTGATATCGACAAGGAATAAAGATTACAGGAATCCACAGCTGTCGAACAAGGATAAAGGTCAACCTAGTAGTTCGACAACAACTTCAATAGAAGTTGCGCTGCCCATCATTCCAGAGCTAACAATAAAACCGCCAAAGGGAGTAGTACACAAGTCGACCTTTAATCCTCGTGCCAAAGCAGCACAACATTATAATATAGTGGAAGATCTGGCCCAATCGCCATCCGCTATGTCAACACTTGAGGTACTGCAAAATTGTCCATCCCAAAATCAGGCTTTATTATCAGCTATAAGTGGGATAGACCCAAAGGATTCTAATCTTGTGTCCTTTAATCATAAAGGATACGATCCTCAGTTACTAGCTCAACTAGCTTTCCTCATTCAAGTGAAAGCCCTCAACAAAACTGTTCATCGAACAATTATTGATGAGGGGGCATCTACATGTATTATGTTGATGAGTTGCTGGAAAACTTTAGGATCTCCAACCTTGTCAAGATCTTCGACGACATTAAAAGCATTTGACGGATGAACGTATACCCCATATGGTATTCTAAGTAACTTGCAAGTTGAACTAGGAGGGAAAACAGTAGAAATAGATGTCGAAGTAATCGACGGAAATCTCGATTACAACATCCTACTGGGAAGACCATGGATATATGCTATGGCTGCGGTTGTGTCGACCTACTTTAGGAAGATTGCATTTCCTTTTCAAGGGGGAATTACAATCGTTGACCAACAAACATTTCTCCCCAATAGTTCCCAAGTTACGGGAAGAATTCCGATGATCCATGGAAGCCCCCATACGCTTCAAAATATCGGAGTAGGCCTACTAAAAGACCCTATATTAATGGGGACTTTTGCCCTCCTGCCTCCAATCAATCTGGCGGAAGTGGCAATGGTAGGAACCTGCAATATGATATCTTTGATTCAAAAGATCTCAGAAAACGATATTAACATGGATCATCCGCAGGTATTTCCTCCAAGCCCAATAGAAATATTGTAGCAATCAATGTTTTCGGCATGGGAGGCAGACCCGAATCAACGCTCATCAAGCGTTTGGATAGATAGGTCTAAGGAATATGGCACCCCTTCAGATCCTTGGTCGCAAGTGCATTACACCGACGAAGGAATTGTTCAGTCAATGGTAATTGAAGGGGCACCATGGGAAGATTACCACCATCGTTCCCATCTTCCGGATTGTCAAGAAGATACTCCTGATGACCTTCATCATCCTTCAGTTTTTGATTTCCTGTCAAATACTGTAAACACGGTGGATTCTGAGCGAAACTTATCCAATATTGAAAAGACTATCGCCATAAATATCTCGACCAAAATAGATGTTGTAGAAAATATTTATGTTGGCAAATGTTGTTCTCCTTCAGAACTGGAAATATATAACGCTCTTTTTCGCGAATTCAGAGATGTCTTTGCTTGGTCATATGATGAAATGCCAGGCATTGACTCGAGTATAGTTGAACACGAAATCAAGATGTATCCAGATGTCATACCAGTACAACAACAGCTATGGCAGGTGCACCCCAAGAAAGCCGCTGCCATCAAGGCAGAAGTTGAAAAGCTTCTCCATGCTGGTTTCATTTACCCGGTTCCTCTAACCGATTGGGTATCGAACATTGTTCCTGTAATGAAAAAACAAGGAACAATTAGAGTGTGCGTCGATTATAGGGATGTGAATCAAGCTTGTCCAAAAGACAACTATCCTACACCCTTTATTGACCAGATAATTGATGAATCCGCCGGATGTGAAATATTTTCATTCATGGATGGATTCTCCAGGTATAATCAAATAAATATCCGTCCACAAGACCAGTCAAAGACTGCATTTATTTGTCCGTGGGGCACATTCGCATATCGCAAATTACCCTTTGGTTTAAAGAATGCAGGGGCAACATTTCAGAGGGCAATGAATTATGCCTTCCATGACATCAAAAACATCGTTCAACCATATCTCGACGACCTTCTGGCTCATTCGCGAAAGCGGATCGATCATCTGCAGCATTTGAGAGCGATATTTCTACGTTGCCGACACTACAAGATACGACTCAATCCACACAAATGTGTGTTCTGTGTCAGTTCTGGTCGTTTACTTGGCTTTGTAGTCTCAAAGGACGGGATTCGTCTCGACCCATATAAGGTTCAGGCAATCATAAATTTGCCTCCACCTTCAAATTTGCTTCAGATTTAGAAACTCCAAGGGAAAGAAAACTTTCTGAGGAGGTTCATTCCAAATTACGTCGAACTTGCTAAAGGTTATACGCATCTATTGAAAAAGGAAGTGCCCTTCGTCTAGGATCAGGTCGCAATCTTCCTTTGATGCTTTAAAAGAATCCCTAATGAAAGCATCATTAATGTACGCTCCCGATTATCAAAAAGACTTTAACCTGTATCTGGCTGCAGTGGATACAACCATCGCAATGGTTTTAGTTCAAGAAGAAAATGGAATTGAACATCCTATATATTATTTAAGTAGGAACTTAAATGATACAGAAAGCAAGTATTCCTATGTTGAAAAGCTGGCACTCACAGCTGTTCAAGCGATACAGAGATTTCGACACTATATCCTCTTTCAGAAAACTACCATTCTGTCAGATTGCAACCCCATGACTTATATATTGTCGCGACAGTTGCTGGGGGGCAAATATTCAAAATGGATAGCAATTCTTCAAGAGTTTGATCTGGAATTTGTAAAATCCAAATAGAAGAAATCCCTGGTATTCGGGGAATTACTATGGGATCTCCCATCGTCATCCAACGATGAAACATCCGAAGAAACCATTGTAGATGAATCTTTGTTTCTGATATCTTCAAGCAATCCGTGGTATGGAGATATAATCATCTATCTCCAAACCCAAAAATATAGGCCTAATACCTCTCGCTCAGAACAAAAACGTATTCGATACCAATCAAAAGACTACATGATCATCGGTGATACACTTTACCATTGTGGTGTCGATACAGTTCTGAGGAGGTGCCTCACCCATGAGGAGGCTGAAAAAGTCCTGAATGATTGCCATTTAGGCGCGTGTGGGGGGCATCAATCTGGTTACGCTACGGTGCAAAATTTTTTACGAGCAGGATACTTCTGCCCAACAATGTTCAAAGATTGCATAACTACAGTCAGAAGTTGCCATGCATGTCAAATTTTCGATAGCAAAACCAGAAGACCACCCGCACCTCTGCAGCCAATAGTTGCTGTTGGGCCATTCGCCAAATGGGGCATTGATTTCATAACATGTAACCCCACCTCGACCGGGGGCATGGGCATATCATAGTCGCGGTAGACTATTTTACCAAATGGGCCGAGGCGATGCCTACATTAGATAACACTGGTGAAACAACTGCCCTTTTTTTTCAATCATGTAGTCGCCAGATTCGGTGTTCCATAGGCTATAGTCACAGATCATGGATCGCATTTCGCAATCACATGACGGCCGAATTGGCTGCCAAATTAGGGTTTTCCCACGACAGTTCTATTCCATATTACCCGCAGGCCAATGGACAAGTGGAAGCAATCAAAAAAGTCCTGAAGCAGATGCTGCAAAGAATGATTGGAGTCCACAAAAGGAGTTGGCACCTGATCCTGTACTCAGTCCTGTGGGCATACCGAACATTGGTAAGAAATGCAACCGGGTTTACACCTTTTCAACAGGTGTATGGCCTAGAAGCAATCTTACCAGTCCAGTGTGAAATCTCGTCCCTCAAACTCGCAGTCGACCTTCTCCCCGGAACTTCAGAAGAGGAGGCTCGTTTCTTGGAACTAATCCAACTGGATGAAACCCGTCGTGATGCCGCTTTGGCTAACGAAGCCCATAAGAAACGAGTCAAGGCGCAGTTCGACAAGAATGTCAAACCCCGTGTCTTCTCAGAAGATGATTTGGTCTTACTTTATGACCAAGAATCTAATAAATTGGGAGCAGGGTAGTTCAAGTCTTTATGGATGGGCCCCTATATTGTTAAATGTGTTTTAGCAAAAGGAGCCTACGAGTTAATGGATTATGACAGGATTCCACTGGCGCAACCCCGTAACGGGTTGTACATTAAGCGTTACTATGCATGATGCAGTGTAGTAACCCATATGCTTTTGTTACATTTTTGTTTTCGCTAAGGGTAATCATTTTGGTCAAGTAATCCACTTTTTACATTTGTTGCAGATGTCAAACCTATTGGAATATTTTGTTGGATATGCCGACAGTGCGAGTCGTAGTTCGCGGAACCTATCTTCTGCGGCCTGGGCCATTTTTGATCCAAGCGACGAGTTAGTAAGTTTCAGAGGGGTATGTATTGGTTGGTAAACAAATAACATCGCTGAATATAGCGCATTGATAGAACTTCTCTCTGATGCCATCACACATGGCATACGCCGACTTGTCGTCAGGCTAGACTCACAGCTCGTCATACTACAACTCACTGGTATCTACTTCGTCTGAAATCCAGCTATCTATCGCATGTTCCTAAGGGTCAAGATTTTGGAAAGGCAATTTGATTTTATTCAATATCAGCATATTTCCAGAAACTTAAACACATTAACAAACTCATTGGCAAATTATGTGTTAGATAGACATTTGCAACATTTATAAAAAGAAGCATTTCATCAATATTTGCATCAGGATCATGTAACTTAACCAAAATAAAAACTCCAAAAATCAAATATATATATATAACTGTTTATGTTTTACACATAATGTTCTGTAACCAAGAAAAAATTGGTCAAATGACCCAAAACTCAAAACGCTAGGGGCACCCTAGTCTAATGATGCTGGTGATAACAAGTCACCGCCTGTGCAATCGTGCGTAAAAGCCTAGTCCATCGACTTAGCACGCCAGTAGTATGTCGCTGCAACCTCAGAGGCAGCTCGTCAGTCCTCACATCTAGAATACTAAGAGTGAGGCCCTCGACCTGATCCTGTAATGCTGAAAGAGTCTCGGCCACATCGAGGTCGCGAAGGATAGCCCTTCCCACAGCCTCTCCTGCTGGAGCGACAGCTGGCACTCTCAGGCGTACTACTGGCCGAACTGGTCCAACATCTGCATGAGCACATGAGTTCTGATTAGTCTTGATAGAAGAAAGCACAAGAACATTATAAAGAGAAACGATAAACAGAGATATGGTAAAAAATTTACCAATGGCGCCCCACTGCTCGCCAGCCGGTAGTACCAAATCCAGGTCACCCCGGAAATCCATACCAGCATATGGATACTCGAAAAAAACCATCTCATGATGATCGAACCACCCGAAGAAGGTATCAGAAAAGGAAACCTGACACTGACCAGCATGTTTGGACATATGGTCGACCCATCTCTGCATCCGTGGCTCAGTCGGTGGAGGTAAACCAAGTGAAATATACTACGGCTGCATCAGTGAGATCTTTTCCAAGGCAAAAGCGGTCAAGATAGAACCATATCCAAAGTTCTTCAATCTTCCATTTTTCACCTTGGTCAATTGTTCTTTCATCACAAAGAGTACTGCATCACACCAGTTGAACACCTTTGGTTCAAGGCATTCTATGGCATACTGCATATAAGACCGGTTGGCCACATGAAGAGCCACACTACCAGCCATTCTAGCAAAAGTGAACAGAATGGTTCTCAAGGGCCTGTCAGTGACATCTTAGATATTGATCTTACCGTCCTTACTCGACTGAGATCCCTCTCTTGAATACCTACGAATGTAATCTCTCACAGATTCACCCCCACGGGCCGAACCTGATAATGAGATAGGGGCACCCCGCCTCGATAAGCCAGTTAAAAAATAGATGTCCACGACAGTCAAGGGGATAGATTTGCCCCTAATCTGGAACACCTGACTGGTAGGATCCCAGGCATCGAGTAAATACTGCAACAAGTTGATTTGTTGCCTCATGCTAGAGATGCGGAAAAACTTGAACAGGCCACAGTTCCGCAGTGCATTTACCGTAACCGGATCATGTAAAGCAAGCATGTCCTCTTCTTCATGCTCACATTCTCGCCATGTAACAGGCATTTTGCTCCAATGAATCTCTGAAAACAAACAAGAGAAGAGTCGGATCCTGATTTGGTGAAAAACAGGCAAAATTTTCCATGAAAAAACTGTGCACAATTTTCCCTCCTGGCACCCATCGCACCCCCAACAGTTTTCTGGGTGCATTGCATGCTAACTGGCCAATGGCCAGGCCAACATGCAACGCACCTTTCGATATAGAAAGGGTGCGATGGAGCCGGGGCAAGTTTTTCAAACCCTAGAGGCTCAGAAAAACCAGAAAACATGCTCATAATTCAAAAAGGAAAGAATGAAACTGAAGAGCTCAGGTTTAGCTCCTACCTGGTCCAGACGGCGCCAAGAATCGTCCACAAAATCTCCCGGAATCAGCTAGTGAAAATCAAGGGGGAAAACACCTCCAAAGCTCCAACAAACCAAAGTTCAAATGAAATGGTAAAATGAGAGGTAAAAAATCACTTTTAAATTACTTATCACATAATTCAAGTAAAATATTAGTGTTTTGACTCATTTTTCAAACATATATTGTTCATTTCTAACTAGTTTGATGAAGCAATTGAGCAGGCAGTACAACCTTTGAAGGAACAAAGTTATTAATGGTAAAATCAAGAAAATCAATGACCATTATATCGAGCAGTTTTAACGCGGAATTCAAGCTCGTTAAAAAATAAACATAAGCAATGAGCAAATGTTCCTCCAGAGTTTAAGCTCATTAAAAAATGAACCAATTTATGGTAAATAACCATCATGAATGTATTATCATTAGCCTTTGAAGCCTTGGTCGTGTTCTCATCATCACCTCCACTCTGTATTGGCCGATCATTCACCTCCATTTGATTGTTTACCCTTTTGAGGAACAGCTGCGAAGAGTGATCCTGTTAGCCATCCTTGTGACACTGCCGTGATTGGAAAATTCCAAACCTTACCTGGAATTAGCTGCTACCCAAATCTATCACTCGTTCCTCAAAAAACGAGTCTCCTTTAAGCTCTTTTCAACTGACTCATAAAATATGAAAAGATTTCCGAGAAATTGGCCTCTCCAGCTCGTTAAAGTGACCGGAAGTGCTATCCCTCCTTTAGATTTTAATCTTTTTAGACCTGAGGGATTATTACACAAAAAGATCGAGCGTTTGTTTTTTTCGGCTCGTTAAAATTACCGAAAATTCATCCCTTTTGTATTATTTTATACTTTTTCGGACTTAAGGGATTATATGATGAAAAAGGATTGTTGGAGTCTTCTTTACGTCCCTTTTCAGACTCTCTAAAAATGAAAAGGACCGAGTTATCTTTGTCATTAAACTCGTTAAAACCGAATAGCGACAAACTTGTCCATAACAGACAAAAATGAGTTTCACTATCGCTAGGCCCGTTAAAACATAGCGATGGGTTTGCTCGAAGGGCAAATTATAGAACAAGCATATGTTATCCTCCTCAAGCTTGACAAAAATAAAGAGGTACTGGTCAGCAATGACTGGGGAAAAATTGGGAAGAAAACTTGAAGAAACTTTATTGGTAGCAAGTCGCTCTTGAACATGACACTTTCACTCAGCATCCGAGTCGGGTTGGGTTGTTCCATTCACTAGTCACATCACCATGGTTCTGTCACACCATCCATATTTGGGGTTAATGCTACTGATCCATCATGTCAGTGTCGCTGATATGTTCAAGAGAAGTCGCTCAAAGAATTCACCTGTGTCTCACCCACTGCAATACATTTACGCTCCATTCTTTCATGACTGCCACCCTGAACCTTATATCACCAGATCGTTTTCACCTCCATTAAAATCATTTGCTCCATTCCGTGTCATTGATGTGGGATTCACTAAGGCCCTCCTATGACGGATCGCTTCTTGTCGACATCAGCTCATTATCCAAGAAGTCGATCTAGGAACAACCCTTTCAGTACTTTGAAGCTTGCGTGCCTCAATGGCAAGTTTCTCACTTCCGGTGACAGGTTTACATCAATGGCCTTCGACTGAAAGATTTTGCGTGGTGTTCGACACCAAGTCCCTTATTCACACCACGTAAATTGTACTATAGTACCTTGAGGGTCATCATCATTATCGGTGACTCCTCTCGCACCTGTTAACAGCTTACATCATTGGCTGGTAATCAGGTGATGTCTTTCCATATTCGACTCCAGAACATCTCTCACATGGATCGACTTGTACTTTGAGTGAAGATCGAACGAGATTGAAGACCCCAGATCTAGTTTCATCCATCCAGGCTGCGATATATATTCAGGAAAATAAAGACATCAAATGTACATCACTGCTGCACAGATAATCATCCAATCTAAGGGATGATGGCTCTACCAGAATCATCAGTCTACACTCAGACGATTGTCTGTCTCATGTACATGAAAATGAATTTATAAAGCTGAGCATGGGAATGCCCACCTCAACTAGATCATGAAAATATTATGAAGACAATGTATTGTATTGTATCTTATTACAGGTCACCTTCCAGCTTGAAAAAACTTTGGATCATCATGATAAAGCATTTCACCCGACATCAAAAGATTAATGACCTCATGCTTTAGGGGGCAACTGTTATAGACATTTTTGGGCACTGCAACCCCAATCATTAAATGTCCATAAACCAAGGGCTCCTAAGTCCCTAAAAGTGTTGTTCCGACCCCTAAAAGAACAAGGTCATCTGATTACAGCATCTCCTAGAAGTTATCCATGAAAAACTACTCAGAACTGGTCAAACTGGACCATTTCACCTGCTCCATGGTCAAAGTGCATTGCATCCCACCTAAATACGCACAGTAGGTGCGATGCATGTTGAAAAGCCCTTCTATGGGGTGCGATGGGCGAGAGTGGACAAATGGCAGGGTTAATCCGCAAGGTGGAGGATCATGGAATCTTCCAGAAACTTCTTCTGTGACACTTGCCTCTCTACATTTGCCCAGGGATGAGTAAGAGATCATCAATCTCCAAGTGGAATCAAGAATTATCAGAGAGAGGACACTAATCAAATCTCAGAAGCTGACTCACCTCCCTTGCAAACATCTATATATGGATCCCTCATCCCAAAGATCCGCAGGCTGGAATTTTGTATCTTGTAAGGAAGTGCTACTGGTTTCTTGGTGCAACATCATAGTGTTGGGTGATCTAAGCTTTTCATGAGGTGAAGAAGGGCTTTCTTGCTGAGAGGATGATGCTGGGTCAGAACAATTGGTTGTAATCCTCTTTGCTCTTTCTTGATTATTAATAAAGCTATTCAAGTTTTCCTCCACATTCTTGTATGATTGATGATTTATGCATTTGTGTGGTCAATATATATCTGGTCCTATATTGTTTATGATAGTAGATCTCTGTTCTTGGATAGTGTTATGCTGCTTTGATTCTACAGGTGCTCTTTGAAGCTGGGTAGACAAGGAAGCAAGTGGCAAAGACCTGTCAGAAGAGCAAGGAACCAAGCGCAAGACTGAGGTTGGTCTCCTTTATTCTTCTCTCATCTACTTCTCATAAAGGAAAACGAAAGTGGTTTTAGTTTGTTTGTTTCTAAGGTAGCTACCAACCTTAGTGGGACTAGCAGCTCTGCATAGACACTAGTTTTCCCGATAACAGCAAGCAAGGAAGCAATTTGGTTGTAGAGATTATGTTCAAGTATGGGGTTAGTACAATGGGCTATAAGGATAGATTGTGACAGCCAAAGTGCAATTTTCTTGGAAAAGAACCCTAATCATCATTCAAAGACAAAGCACATTGATGTTCAGTATCACTTTTTGAGGGACATGGTTGAGGACAAAAAGGTGTTGCTGGTAAATGTGGACACTTTGAAGAATGTTGCAGATGCATTAATGATGTTTGTGAGAACTAATAATTTCTTGGTGTAGAGAAACAATGGGCGTTGCAAGGTTGGACCAATGACTAAGCTCTCCTGTGACCCCATGTGTGGAAAAGGAAACAAGTGGGAGAATGTTGGGTGTGTGTTATATTCTTTCCATGACTAGTCGCATGTGTGAAGGGGTCACAGGGGGGCCGATAACGTCCCTTGTTCATTGTGTAGGAGTGGGGTATTAGGTGGGCAGACCTACCTATGGTTTTATGCATGGGTTTTGCACATGGTTTTGGGAATGATGGAATTCTCCACATGGTTTTTTGTAGATCCATTTAAGGGAACTATGGTTATGTTCTATTCCAGGGTTAATCGATTGAGGTTTATGAATGCTTCGACATGCATATATATGTATTGTAACTTTGGAAGGAACATAATGAAAAATCATTATGGTAGCCCCAGTTTGGGATCCAGGGGAAATGTTTGTGTATTTGTTTTATATTCTCATCATTGTTTATTTTCTGTTTTTAGAATTTGTCTGCAGGTAATTTCTGTACAGGGTTAAAAACTACAAGGATGAAGGCTTGTATGCTACCATTTTAGAGTATTTCATGGGGAAGTTATTAATTGCCCTACCTACAACAAGGAGATTTAAGCCATGGTGCAAGTTGTGAAGAAGTGGAAGCACTATCTGATGGGAAAGGAGACAGTAATCCACACAGATCACCAACCATTACAGTACTTGCAGGCCTACAGTAAGCTAGAGATTACTAAGCATTACAGGTGGATGGGGTTTTTACAACAATTTCATTTGGTGATCAAGTATAAGAAGGGAAACACAAACAGTCGACATGCTTTCAAGGCCACCCACATTAAATATCATATCTTTGGGGACTCTTATGCACATGGAACAATTCACCCATGATGCATATATAGAGGCATATTCAAAGGATGAGGTCTTCAAGGAGGTGTATTAGCAATTGCAGAGTTAGAGTCATGTGCACGATGATGACAACACCATTGAATATCATCTCCAGGATAGGTTACTCTACAAGTTGGATAAGCTATGTATTCCTAAAGGTGAGATTATACAAATGATTAAAGAGGCTCACACCTCCAAGGTTGCGGGGCACTTTGTTGTAGGGAAGACCGTGGCTAACTTGTAGATGTATGTGTGTTGGCCCGAGATGTAAGAGAAGGTAGCTAGGTTTATAATAGGATGCATGATTTGTTGTAGCAACAAGCCTAGCAATAAGAAATAGGGTCTATATCATCCCTTACTTGTACCTACTTTTCCTTGGGAAATCATTTCCATGGACTTTGTGAGAGGTTTACTGACAACCAGGAAGGGACATGACTACCTGTTCGTGGTAGTTGACAGGTTCAACAAAATATGTGTTCTGATGTCCTATAAAAGGACCATCAATGGAAAAGAACCAGCGAACTTATTCCTTGAACATGTCTAGCTGCACTTTCAAATACCAATGAACACCATTTTAGATAGGGATACAAGATTTCTCAATGCATTCTGGACTGCATTGTGGGAGAAGATGGACAAAAAGTAGATGGGAAGACAAAAGTAGTCAAGAGGATTTTGGGGCATCTTCTGAGGGGATACAACCAGAAGAATCCGAAGACTTGGGATGAAAATATGGTACATATACAACATTCTTACAATAGAGAAGTCCACAATTCTACATGAAAGTCCCCATTTGAGACTTGTTTTGGATATTTTCCACCTTCACCTTTGGATACTTCATATGGGAAACAAGGAGGAGTGAGGGAAGATCTTACAAAAGATGATTTGAAGGCTGAAATATTTATAGAGATGATTAGACAAATCCATCTACAAGTACAAGACACACTGCAAAGGTCACAGGAGAAGTATACAGCCAGGCATGATCAACATAGAACAAAGAAGTTGTTCAAGGTGGGAGACAGGGTATGGCTATAGTTGAACAAGAAGAGGCTGCAGGGTCCTAGTAAGAAAATCAATGCTATAAGGTATGGTCCCTTTGAGATACTAGAAAAGGTAGGTGATAATGCTCATTGACTCAGTTTACCACCATATATGTGCATTTACTCTGTTGTGAATGTGGATAATTTGAAACTTTATGAGCCTTCCATGCTAGATTAGGAAGAGGAACAAGTCCTACCTTTTGTGCAATGTTTGGATCCATATTCTCAGGCAGAGTTGACATAGGACATAGTTCTGGAGAAGAGATATAGAACTACAAGACAAGGGAAGCATGATATTTGGTAGATTGGGTTGAAGGGACAACTTCCAAGCAAATATAAATGGTATTCCAGAGCGAAGGTGGAGGAAAAATTTCCTCACCCCATTCAGTAAAATATTTTGGGGAACAAAAGCCTCCCAAAATAGGGAGGTGTGATCTAGATTCAATCATTATATTGTTTTTCATCTATCTCGATGTATTTAGAGTGGAAAAAGTGAAGGAATAAACTCAAGGGGTCGTTTTATCGATGGGACCCAGATTGGAAAAACAGGGACTGAAACCTTCTCAAATCATTTTGAGGCATCAAACATCGATTTTTAGGGGTAAAATTTTTCCATTATACGATAACACCTTTCATGCTATACTACACAGATATTTCCAATGGCGTAAGAAGCACTTCAATCAGAGTTTGTATGAAAAACTTATGTCGCTCAAAATTTGACCTTCCTATTTTCACACCTATAGTTCGGGACGGTATCACGTCAGCCCACATTATTCATCAAAAAGGGTCTAGCCATGTGTTTTTGATGTAAAAGAATCTAGAATAGTTTATTTTTTAATTCTAGTTAAGAGTTGATGTAGTCAAATTTAACCACTGGTAGGCTATCCGGCTGTGTTATGACATGGCCATTTGGAGGAAGAGGCATTCCATTATTTTGTGAGAATTTTGTTCCATAGTTGAGTAAAGATAGCTAGGAGAGATAGGAGGTAGAGAACTCAAAGAGGATATGTGCACTGTAGCAACCCATGGGCCACAAACATTACTTATTTGTACCTACAACCTTATTTTCCAAATAGAGAAAGAGAGTGAAGTGGCCTCACCTTCCAACTAGGTTTTATCCCAAAAGGGTTTCCTAGAGCATATCTTGTGTCTTATGTGTGTGTTTGTTTTAGGGGGGTGGTATCCCCCTTGTATGGGGTTCAAGGCACTGCCCCAAGATTTTTTTTTTGGACCCTATATTAGGTGGGCAGACCTACCTATTGTTTTGTGCATGGGTTTTGCACATGGTTTTGGGAAAAATGGTTTTTTGCACATAGTATTTTATAGATCCGGACAAAGGAAATATGATTATGTTCTAATCCAGGGTTAATGGATTGGGGTTTATAAATGCTTCAACATCTATATATATGTATTGTAATATTGAAATGAACATAATGAAAAATCAACCTGGTAGTCTCGGTTTTGGAATCCATGGGAAAATCTCTGTGTATTTGTTTTGTATTCTCATCATTATTTCTTTTTCTTTTTTAGAATTTGTTTGCGGGTAATTTTTGTACAGGGTTAAAACCTATACTAAAGTCTTGTAAGTTATTCTTGGACAACAATCTTGCCTCCTCTTAGATACAATCAATCCAAAGCTAATCAAAATTGGGCAGCTTAGCTCGTACACAAATACACTATATAAATGAATCCATTGAGAGTCGCTGTAACAAGTTCTACATCATCAATGGTATATCCAATGGCTTGAAGTTGACCTCTCAACTAGGATACTCCTATGAGATAAGTTGCAATTGAATCTAATATAGACATCATGATACTACGAAGTTGATGCCTCAAGGCTAATTTACTACTAGTGTTCTTACTCTGGAACAATCCCACCAAGGCATCAAACATTTCTTTAGCAATGTTAAACTCAACAACATGTGGAATCAAGTGGTCCTTTATGGAATATATCAAGATCCTTTTAGATTTTTCTTCATTATTCTTATGCTTGGCTTTCTCCTTAGCATCTTGTGGTTCTGAGATATTTTTCTTCACATGATTTCGATTCTCATTTTCAGCCAAGACAAGGAGTATCTTGGTCTTCCAAGGTCCGAAATTTGTAGCACCATCTAACATGTTGTCTACTTTGAGATTTGGTGTTATGAAACCAGCTCACAAAAAGATAGAAAAGATAGATCAACACCTTAGAATTCAGCCTCTTCGAGGGGGCAACCTCCTTTACATTACACAAATGAATGATCCTTTGATGATTCAAATGACAAAACCTCCTTTCTATATATAGGAGTATAAGGAGTCACAATATAACCTAGCCGACCTAACAATAATAATATAAAGGCACAAAAATAACAATAGAGGGATTCTATGGGGCACAGTAATAACAATATGGGGATAATAGGGGCACAACAATATTAATAAGGGATATAAATACAATAGTAATGGGGTAATCACTAGTATTATAGGGACCTAACGTGCCCCTCTCCTTCAAAAAAGTTTTGCCCTCAACGCTTGAGTAGTTCTGGATGCTTCTGTATAAAATTCTCATCCTCCCATGTGGAATCTTTAGCGGATAAGTTCTTCCACTTGATGAGATACTCCGAAATTGATCGATTTCATAGCTGTCGAGTTCTTGTTTCTGTGACTGCTTCTGGTTCCAATATAATTTTTCCTTCCTTGTCAAGTTTTGGCAATATTGTTTGAACTGCAACTTGTCGCCTATAACCTTCTTTAAACATGAAACATGGAAAACTGGGTGCACTCGAGAAGCTGTGGGAAGCTCCAATTTGTATGCCATAGTACCAATCTTTTGTAACACCTTGTATGGACTGTAATACTTTGGTGATAATTTATTATCCTTCTTAGCTTGCTTGAGGGAAATTTATTTATATGGTTGTAGCCGTAGGAATACCCAATCACCTACATCAAAACTTCTTTCACTGCGATGTTGATCTGTCTGTTGTTTCATTCTATTCTATGCCAACACGAGGTTATCCTTTAAGAGTTGGAGGACTTGTTTGGAAGCTCGATGTGATGTTCCACTGCTTGAACCTTAGAATTTTCTCTTAAATATGATGTGATGGATGGTGGCTGATATCCATAAAGTGCCATAAATGGGGTCATTTTTGTTGTTGTATGGAAGGAAGTGTTATACCACCATTCAGCCAGAGGCAACCATTTGACCCATTGTGTCTATTTATCATATACAAAGCAACGAAGATATCCTTCCAAACATTTGTTTACTATCTCAGTTTGCCCATCAGATTGAGGATGATAAGATGAGCTATCAGCTAACTGAGTACCGAGATAAGAAAATAATTCTGTCCAAAAATTTCCAATGAAAATGGGATCTCTATCACTTACAATAATCTTTGGGTTTCCATGTAGATTTTGAATTGTTTCCATTAATGCAGTAGAAACTGTACTGGCTTTAAATGGATGTGATAATGCAAAAAAGTGTGCATACTTGGTAAGTTTGTCAACTACCACCATGATGACACTCTTTCCCTCAGACTTGGGTAAACCTGTGATAAAATCCATTGAAACCTCCTCCCAACATTGTCTTGGAATGGATAAAGGTTGTAATAGACCCGGGGTCTTAATTGTTTCAACTTTATTTTGTTGGCAAACCAAACATTCTGCCACAAACTTTTGAATATCCGATTTAAGGCCATCCCAAAAAAATTCCTTCTTAACCCTGTGGTAAGTTTTTAAAAATCTTGAGTGCCCTCCTAAGGGAGAAGTGTGCAATTCCATAAGAATCTTTTGTTTGAGTTGGGAATTATTACAGAGGTATAAGCGATCTTTGTACCATAACGAATCATTTTTCCAGCTAAATGTATCAAATGTACTGGAATCTTGTTGTAACTTCTGAATAAGTGCCCACACTTCCTCATCATTCTTCCATTCCTCCCTTGCTTCGTTTATCCAATCTGGTTGGATAATAGAAATGGCGCACAACAATGCTTGCACATCCTCATCCTTTCTTGAGAGTGCATCTGCCACCACATTTTGCTTCCCTTTTTTGTAGATGATTTCAAAGTCATAACCTAACATCTTTGTGACCCACTTTTGTTGCTCTTCAGAGGATAATCTTTGTTCTAAAAAGTATTTAAGGCTATCATGATCCGTTTTTACCTTGAAGTGTCTTCCCATTAGGTAGGGTTGCCATTTCTTAAGTTCATGTAGTATTGCCAACATTTCCTTCTCATAAATGGCTTTGTGTAAAAACTTTCCCTTGATTGGACGACTTTCAAAAGCAATGGGTCTTTCATCTTGCATTAAAACATCACCAATTCCATTTCCTGAAGCATCACATTCCACAATAAAGGTTTTTGTGAAGTCCGGTGTAGCTAAGACTGATGCTTGGCACATTGCCTCTTTAAGATGTTCGAAGGCCTTTTTTGCTTCTGGAGTCCATGAAAATGCATCTTTCTTCAATAATGTTGTTAGAGGTGCTGTTATTCTCCCATAATTTTTAACAAAATTGCGATAATACCCTGTCAACCTGAGAAATCCTCGCAGATGCTTTATGGATGTGGGGATTTTCCATTCCTTAATGGCTTTAATTTTGCTAGGGTCTACCTTAACTCCTTCATGAGATACAATATGACCTAGATATTCCACCTGTTGTACTCCAAAGAAACATTTGGATCTTTTTGCATATAATTTTTTCTCCTCCAATAGTTGTAGCACCCTGTCAACATGTTCAACATGCTCCTTCCAAGACTTGTTGTAGACTAGTATATCATCCTAAAATACTAACACAAATTTTCTAAGGGTTTGAAAATGGAATTCATCAAAAATTGAAATGTAGAAGGTGCATTGGTAAGGCCAAAAGGCATGACCAAAAATTCATAATGACCCTAATGAGTTCTAAATGCTATTTTCTGAATGTCTTCAGTCTTCATTCTGATTTGATGATATCCTGAACAAAGATAGAACTTGGTGAAGTAAATTGATCCATGCAATTCATCCTGTAATTCATCAATGACAGGAATGGAAATTATATCTTTAATAGTGAGCTTGTTGAGCTCCCTATAATCTGGACACATGCGCCATGATCCATCCTTCTTGTGCACCAATACTACTGGAGTAGAGAAAGAACTTTGACTAGGTTGAATTATACCAGCCTCTAGCATTTCTACAACTATACGTTCAATTTCACTCTTTTTGGCATAAGGATATCTGTACGGCCTGATTTTTGGAGGAACACTTCCTGAATCAGATGAATAGCATGATCATGATCACAAATAGGTGGGAGACCTTTGGGAGTCTCAAATACCTTGGAATGATTGTCCAAGACTTTTTGGAGATCTGGAGAAATAGATGATTTCGATGTGGAAACATCTAGTGAACATAATTGTGCAATTACACCGCTTTGTTCCTTTTTTAGAAGCTTTGTCATACCATTAGAGCTGATTATCTTTCCCGTTTTCCCTGCAGTACCCCTTAATTCAACTTCCTTTCCTTCTGTAGAAAATTTCATGAAAAGTTCTTGAAAATTAAAAGCTATTGTACCCAAGGATTGTAGCCATTGGACTCCTAGTACAACATCAACACCTCCCATTGGAATGGAAAGCATTGGGCTAGTCAATACATATTCTCCCATGGATAGCTTAATATTATGGCACTTTCTAGAGAAATTTATTGTTCCTCCATTTGAAACCATCACTTGACACTCTGGTGCTGGATATAGGAAGCAATTCAATTCTTTTGCTAACTTACAAATAACAAAATTGTGGGTACTTCCTGAATCAATCAACACTATTACCTTTTTCTTCTTGATTTGTCCTTCTATCTTGATCGTTTGAGGAGTGGTAATTCCCGCCAATGCATTACAAGATATGGTCAGATTCATTTCTTCTTTATCTAGGTTTTTTTCCTGGAGTATATCCTCTTCTTTTGACCTTTCTTGCTCCTTTTCTTCTTCCTCTTCACAATCTATGTAGAATAATTTATTCTCAGCACACTTATGACCTTTAGTGTATTTGCTATCACAACTGTAACAAAGCCCTTTTGCTCTTTTTTCTTCCAATTGTTGTGGTGTCAACCTTATAGGTTGTGGAAGACTAGGGGAAACAACACTTCCATCTTTATAGTTGTGAGTGGTATGCTTCTTGGTTGCCATAATTTTTCTTTCCATTTTTCTTGCTAACCTGAATGCCTTCTCTAATGAATCAGGTTCCCAAAGGCGAACATCATGTTGGATATTATCCTTTAAAGTCCCTATGAACACATCAATCCTATGCTCCTCTGGAATATTTTTTACCCTTATGTTCAAATTTTGGAACTCTTCAATGTGCTCCATTATTGAACCCCTTTTTTTGAGACTTATCAATTGGCTAAAAAAAGTCTTGTTTTTTGTATCCTCATAATGTGCTGTAAATTCTTCCGTAAAAATTGCCCAAGTGATAATTTGTTTACGAGAGCAAAGCCATTGATACCATATAAACTGATTTGGTTCTAAATATAAAGTTGCAATACGTACCTTTTGTGTGTTTTTCACATTATTGAGATCGAAAAATTGCTCCATCTGTAATATCCATGTTGCGGGATCCTTGCCATCAAACTTCCTCATATCGATTTTTCAAATATGGTGGGTCTTCAATCCAACATTAGAGTCTATGAAATCATGATTAACATTTCTTTTGTTCGCATCATGAGTTTCCTTTACTACCCTTTCACCATTTGTAAGTATTTCTTGTAGAAAATTTGTCAAATCTGTCTTCAAATCTGCCATGTCTGTCTTCAAATGTATCTTCAAATCTGCCATGTCTCTCTTCAAATCTGTCTTCAAATCTATCTTCAAATCATCCATCTTAGCTTCCACGCCATTCATCTTAGCTTCCACACCCTTTATCTTAGATTCCACACCATTTATCTTAGCTTCTGTTAGCTTTTGTGAGAGTGACATTTGTTGCACTTGGTCTTGTAATTTTGATATATCATGTAGCATTTCTTCCTCTTCTTCATGAGTCATGCTAGAGCTTTCAGGTTGCTTACTAGGTGTTTGCATTTTCTTTCCTCGGGGAATTAGTTACTGATAATAATGCTCTACTATGCCCTCTGAATTCCTTCAAAATAATTTTTCAAACCAAGCTTAAGCAAAAATTTAAAAAAATCTACACACCTTTTTTCACTTTGTAGGAGCTCGATATTGCTTCTGATGTATCTCTGTAATTTTGGATCATCCAGTTTTGAAATTGTGACCTACAGTAGCCCTCTGTCCTCTTTCCAATGCCACCAGTCTGATCCAAATTGGATTCTCCAAGGAAGAGTTATGCCAAATCTCCCACAGTGACCTGATTATATATTAGTTCAGTAGAGTGAACTTGTACGACATGCCACGTGTCACTGTTTCAACCTTTGGCTCTGAAAAATATATACAAGAAACTACAGTCCATCCTCTTTCTGTACCTTCTTACGAAACTTCAATCTGATTCTTAGAGAGAAAGTTATGATGATTTTCCTCAGGTCACCTGTTTGGAATGTAATTCAAGAGTCTGCAAAAAGACCAACTTCCTCAGATCATATCTGCGCAAATATAGTGCGAAAAGCATTGAAATTCAGACCCAAGGTTTAGTGCGATTTCTTCTCAAATGGGGTTTTTTTGCTTCTGAAATGTCACAGAAAAAAAAAGTTATGCGAAAATGCCACGATGACCTATTTGGAGCAGCGAAACCCTAGAATCCAAAGCTCTAATACCAAATGTTATGAAACTAGCTCGCAAAAAGATAGAAAAGTAGATCAATGCCTTAGAATTGAACCTCTTCAAGGGGGCAACGTCCTTTACATTACACAAATGAATGATTCTTTGATGATTCAAATGACAAAACCTCCTTTCTATATATAGGAGTCTAAGGAGTCACAATATAACCCATCTGACCTAATAATAATAATATAAAGGCACAAAAATAACAATAGAGGGATTCTATGGGGCATAGTAATAACAATATGGGGACAATAGGGGCACAACAATATTAATAAGGGATATAACTACAATAGTAATGGGGTAATCACTAGTATTATAGGGACCTAACATTGGGCAATAGTAATGGGGTAATCACTAGTATTATAGGGACCTAAAATTGGGCACCATCTAAATAAGAGAATTTAATTCTAAATAAGTTGTTGAATAACATATTTTGAGGTTGAAATCAATGGCTTATCTTCAACAAAGCTTTTATTCCATGTTGAAATTCTATAGCATGTGTAGTGGAATACAATTTTCTAATCTAAAAATGACTTCCTAATGATTTTTCAAACAATATTTCTCATTACACTGATATCATTAAGTAACTACACACAAAAAATCTCAGCCATAAATGCAACGGAAATAATAAATATCATAGAAAGGCAACCAGGCCTAATATACACAACTTTATTACCCTGGGAAACCCAACCTTGGGGGAAATCCCAACAATCTTTTCTTGAGTAGAAAATGTATTTTAAGTAAGGTTTACAAATAAAAAATTATCTAGAAATATGTGCCAACTTACAAGATAAAACACCAAAAAAACTTGGTCAAATACTTGTTGGTCAACACTAGTCAAAACTAGTAAAAAGTAAAAATTCAACATTATTCATCATCCTCGTCGGCCTGGTCAAACTCAAGCCACGGTCAAGCTACATGTGTGGCCCTGTAGTCAATGGTATATGGTTAACCCACACAAGTAGTACCACAATCAATTCATTCAACCTGCAGTCAAATTTGGTCAAACAAACTTGATCAAACATGGTCAACTATCGTCAAATATTCACACATGTACTTGCAGTCAAAGCATTGGTCAAAATCTTCCTTCTCACACGTGCGGCCTCCAAGAGAGATATACTACTGATGATGAGAGATGAAAGATGATCCTTAGAAAATAGACTTCACATGCCTCTGTATTTATATATGACTTTAATGTTGAGTGGAGACTCATAAAGGGGCACCTCATCACAAGAAAACCCCTTCACTTATGGATCCTGTTAGGTTCCTATAATAATAGGCTTCATAATTTTGAATTGACTATGTAAAGTCTTGTAAAATTGTACATACTTTTGCTTTCTGCAAAATGTTTTCCCATATTAAAAAAATAAAAGAGGGTAAGTCCTAAAAGAAAAATTAAAGGACTAAAAGAAAAGGATAAAAAAAGAAGATAAAATATGAACCCCACCAAAAAGAGATAAAAATAGATCCTGAAAGTGTGCACATTCAAATGCCACTTCTCTTAGTTTACTTTTTGCAAATAAGATTGTTTGCATCTTGTCAAAATGCCACAATCCATGATGATCAAACTGTTTAATCTTGATTCATTCATGCTTTAAATTTCATGCTGATAAATAGAGAATAAAGATCTAGCCAAACTGTTTAATCTTGGCATATCAGTAGTTAGGCAGAGAATAATAATGAGCTCATCAGTTTAATCTGAGCCATTGGAAGTCATAATATTAGAATTAGATAGTTTCCTTATCAAAGAAAAATAAAGGTCAACAAGCTCAAATGCACCTAGTAAACGAAGAAAAAATGTTAGGGTAAATGATGGGTAGGCAGAAGCAGTTTTCACAAGGCATGGAGAGCATCAATTGGCTCATTTCATATTACTAACTTCCTTCCAAACTCATTTTCCATCGTAAAAATATCCCTTCCCTTCATTTTAACTTTTTCCCCTTACTTCACTTATTTTTCCTTCTTAAAGACCCCTTTCCCTAGTTAAAAAACACATTTTTCCTTTGAAAATTAATTTCCCCTTTACTAATTCCATTTTTTATTTAAAAACATACAAAAAATCCACTTTATATAATTTATATATGATCCCCCATATTAACCTGCATTATTATATTAATTCCCAATTATAAATATCCCAACCCTATTTACATATAACCCTTCGCCAATTAACTCCCGGTCCCACCTTTCTGAAAACCCACAATACCCACATATCCATTTACTGCACGATCTCCTTAGATCATATCTAACGGTCCCCAATGTGTTTCACACCCCCGACACCCGACAGTTAAAGCTTTCAAAAGTATTCGAAATGGGTGGTTTCGTAACTCCGCCTTTTCACCACACGTTGCTCTTATGTTTTATCGCATCCACACCTCCAAAACCACCAAACCATTTTTCACAATGCGATAAATGCCAGTCCATTGTCCGAATTGTATGATGAAACCACCCTACCATTTGAATTTAACCTCGCACCCATATTTTTAACTACTATTGGTTAAAAGTAATAAACCTACCCTTTAAAGTATTTTCACCACTATTCTGTTGAAGTTTACGAAAAAGAGCCTCTGTCGACCTATTCTTAAGCCAAAAAAAGCTATGCCGACCTGTTTTCAAGAGATTTTACACCAGAATTCAAGCCTTCCCCACCAGGAGACATTGCTGACTCAGCCTAAAGCTTTATAAAGACCATTGAAGCCTATTTCGCAGCTAGAAAGCCTCAGTTGCTTCCAGAACCCCTTCTACGTACTAAAAGCTTCATTTTCCTGGTATTCCTAAGTCTCGAGGCCTATACTTAAGCAAGAAAGTAATAGCTGCTAATTGAACAAATTAAATGGCCTCGAAGAGTATTATAAATGTTAATCCACTGCAAACACCTGTAATTGATGTTGAACATAACCCCCTTGCTGACAAAGACTTCAAAATTAGTGATACAATCACTGATTTCAACCTCCTTGAGCTCCACTACTGGAGCCATGATAAATTCATAGACCAGGATGATGATATCCTCCTCTGGGTTTCAAACCTACCCAAGTATATCTTCCCACAAACCTTCCAATTTCCAAAAACCATCAGGCTCTGTCAAGTCTATTATCTACCCTGTGAAAGAGCCCTAGTAACCCCTACCAAAGAGATTTTGTTCACAATTACTGTAGAATCAATAAACCAGATGTTGAAAATTCAACCTAAGCCTGATGAAGCCCCTTTTTCAATTGAAATCCTCACTGAGTTTTACTTGAAGGTAGACTTGCCTAAGAGGTCTCAAATCTTCCAAACCTTCCACCCTGAACAACTCAAATTCCTAGAAAGAACCCACCCTACTCTGTTTCCATGTTCCCAGAACAAACCAGGCAAATTGTGACCATGTTATCTTGTATATTAGGATACTTTATTGATGAACATGTAGATGAATCCATCTTGGGTTTCCTCTCTATCTTTAGCCTAGACCAGCCTCCAGCTATAACCTTCAACTTTGCTCAATACCTATCAAATTCTATCCATGAGCAGTTAGTTAAATTACTTGAAGAAAGTGTGTTTAAGTATTCATCTGTTTTGTTTCATATGTTCTTATATTTCCAATCTAAAAGGTTTGCAGTCAGCCTTAAAAAACTGGACACAGAGGGTAATTCCTAATCTGTTGTCTTTTGGACACCCTTGATCAGAAAGGATTCTACACAATCCAGCGACAAAGACTTCATTGAATCATTTGTTTATGCAATTGTCAATATGCTAAGCAATAGCATTCAACCTAGAATCATTGAAGAGATTAAGAAGGTGTTACATTTATCCGATCAAAGTAAAACAAGAGACTAGTATTTATACCAAAATCATACAGAGATCATAGTGTAGGGAAGTCAGCTAGTTCCATACAAGCTTCCAAAATACCTCCCAATGAGGCTATTTTCCTTGGAATACATCAAACAAATCTTGAATTATGATGAAATCCATTTCCTTTCAGCCAAAGATAAGACCTAGTTCAAGATTAAAAACCAAATAGCGCCTTTTATATGTAATAATAGAAATGTTGGAAAGGAAGCAGATAGATGCTTACAAGAGTTCAAGTTTAGCAACAGTTTCAAATGGAATTATGATCCTTTAGGTGTCGTAAGTAAATTAAGAGTCAAATTCAAATTGACCCCCTTCATCCATGAGACAAAACCAGAAATTGAAAAGTATTCCAACGTGTCAGAGTGGTTGGAAAACACTCTTCAGGAGATGGATAAGCAGGTTGATACTAGGTCCATCCTGCAGACTACGGACCCACAGGACAGAAGTTCAAAAATGGTTAGAGAAGAAGGATCCTATTTAGCTGAAACCACCTCTGATACTAAATTCAAACTAATGTACAGGAAGAAACCCAAGCTAAATCATGTAAATGAACAAGAAGAGATAGTTGAGACAATTGAAATCATTAATACAGACACAGTGGTTAAAGAAAATGCACCTCCATCAGTTTTAGAAGAAAATCATCAACCTTCAACCTCTAATACTTAGATTATTCAGAAGCAACATAGTGCAGAAGTTTCATCATTTAGAACAACAATGGAAAAAGAGAAAGATATCATGGAGAAATAAAAGAAATTAAAATTAGAAATGAGGCATTAAAAGTTGCAATATGTACACAATACTGGAAGCAAACTCCCAGTGATCAGAGTAGGCTACTTTAAGCTTTTGACCTAAAAACTAGGAATATGTAGATGACCTTCTTACAACCAGAGGTAAAGGCCCCAAAAACTTTAGAAGATTACAAGAAAACAACCTTTGAAATTCATGCTCAGGATGTGCACCCAATTGACCAGATTGAATTTCATAAACAAGAAAGAGAAATGATATATTCAACCATGACACAAAAAGCTCTAAGTGTCCATAAATTAAAAAATTCTATGGAAAATGTACAATCACAGTTAAAGTTGGAAAGGGCCTCATCACAAGCAAACGAAAATAGGATTAAGTCACTAGAAGAGTTGGTGATTGGAATTGGCTATAATCCAACTAATATCAAGGTAGTAGAAGAAATCATCAAAAAGAAAAATGCAGACATAGATGCACTCAAGAAACAGCTAAAGCTACCAATTGCTGAACATCCACAAACCAAGGAAGTGTTGGAGACACTTAATCAAAAGGATGAGATGATGAACTTAATCATCTAGTTTATAACTCAACTAAGAGAAATGGAGACCGAAATGGATAAACTTGTACAGGAGAAACATGCTAGCAGAGAAGCAGTTCCCATTACTGCTATTCCCATAAGAGTTACAACAACAATAACATCAATATCAGTTCCAACAGCTACATCATCTACAACAGCAACATCATCAACAAAATCAACAACCCATCCCATTGATCAGGCCAGCAAATTGATTAAGGCAATGGAAGATATGTCCATTCAAACAACACATATTAATAAGCTTAAGGAGCAAGTGAAGAGTTTGGAAGATGAAAAAAAATTAGCAGAAGTAATGCATCAAGTTGAGAAACAAAAAGCTAATAGATTGAATGACAGGATCCACCAGCTAGAAAAAGAATTGTCACTAAAGGAGCCTTTGGCCCAAGCAAAGAAACATTTATGGGCCAATATTATTGACTCAATCAATAATATTTGGCCATCTATACAAGTAATATTTGAACAGGATGATTTACTGAAGGAAGCCAGTGAGGCAATTCAAAAGGTAAAAGCGGATCTTGGGGAGAAACCAGAGGAAGCCTCTAAAATAATCAAATTTCTAAATTCTAAAAAAAATATGAATTAGAGGAGCTTGGGATAGCTTATAGAACAAAGACCATTCTAGAAGTGAAGAAAGTTATTTCCAAGAGAAATATGATGATACAACTTGAGGAGAAGTATCAAAACATGAAACTTGCAGTAAACAGGTTTTTTGACAAATTTGATGTATTGAAACAGAAGGGTTTGCTTAATATTTTGGTAATCAATGATAAACTGATGAAACATGAAGATTATGATAAGAATATGAGAGAAGTAGCCAAAGAAACTTCCAACAGTTCATCAATGAAAGGTGTGCCCATAGGAAAAGTGCTCTATCAGACTTTGAGAATCTCTTTTACCTCTAGCACGAGGTAAAACATCTCTTTATAAACAAGCCTACTTTTGAAAAGTACACAGAAGATGATGAAGTCTACAGAAGAATGGTAAAAATCAAATTAGCATATGAAGAGGCTTAGGAGAAACTGAATGATTTACTTTGAAAGGTAAAAGTAAAACAGGTAAAAGAGCCGTCAAGGTTAAAATAGAGCATGCTGGTTAAAACATAAACAGAGCAGTCAAAGATTAAAAGTAAAGTAGTAATAGAGTTTAAAGAGTATCCAATGACAAGGCAGAGTAAAGATGTAGCTAGATTGAAAGACACTAAACAGAAAAAGAGACAGCCAGCGTAAAGCAAACAACAAAAGACATAAAGCAACAAAATATCAGTAAAAGCAAACAATAAAGCCAAATAAGTAGGGACAACTTGCATTAGTTAGATAGCTGTCTATATCTTCTTGCATGAAGATATTTCGTTTTCCTTTAATAATTCATAAATCAGTTTTAGGATATTTTGTAGTAGTTTTTGTATAAATACTTCATAATTCGAAGTATTAAAGGGTGGATTTCTGAATATTTCTATAGTTTAACTCATCTACAAACTGAGGGTTTACTGTACTTTTCCAATTGACAAACAAGACAAATAGTAGAAGAATTTCTTTACAAGATTCATGTGTTGAGCCACTTCAGTAAAGTATATTTCAATTGTTCGTGTTCTTTTCTAAAGTATTCCATAAACTTGAATGTTTTTCTTCTAAATTTGAATGGTATAACATGAATGTTATTATAGAATCTATTTAAGTACACTATGTTTTGAACTGTTATTCATGTCTATTTTTTATTCTGATATCTGGTTTAAAGGATCCTTAATTTCCCTCTAATCTCGATTGACCTCCTTCATCTTCCTTCATTATCCAGTTTAAGGAATCCTTAACTGCTCCTTGATCCCGATTGAAAATCATTTCACCATTTCAGCCCTAAAGATCTATTGTTGCTCAGTTACCTTGCCCTGTAACACTGCTTTTATAATTGGTTTATGTTATGTTTTCTTGATATATTGACTCCATAGCCCAATGGAAAATAGATAGGCACCTATCCATCTAAATCAGTAATTCCACCAACAAATCAAAATCAAACCAAATCAATCAAACATAACTAGCCTAAAATCCATTAAAATAAACAAAGTTAAATCATATAGAGAGAGCCCTCTCTGAGTTTAGGAAGGCTAGATCCTAAGCTCCAAAGTAGGTTTGTAGTTACCTTTGATATTTCTTTTTAACACATTGAACAACCCTTGGAAATTTTGGAGTGATAACAGATCCTACATTAAAACTCAACATTAGACTAGAATTGTTTATTCCACTAATGGGTAAAAACCCCATTAGATAAACAAATCAAACCCACTCTATAAAAAATAGATCACTCCATCCTAAAGAAGTAAATGTGTGTACCATGGGACATTCTCCCCTAGCCAAATCAACATGGCCCCATGGGAGAAAAACTGCCCTAGGCCATTCACTCCTAGCTAAATCAGCATGGTCCCATGGTTGAATGTATCATTCTCCCCTAGTAAAATTAGCATGACCCCATGGGAGAATGTTTGCCCAATGCTACAAAACCATCAACAAGTTCTCAGGATGTTTTTGCAGGTAATGTAGAATACCTTGAAGATTAAAATCCCCTTGATATGTCCATGCTAGTTGTTTATTGGTCATTGTGTTATCTAAATTTTCTTTACTATATGAACTACTATGCTCCTCTTCACTTTCAGAGTTGTGACCACCATGTGACTCTTTGCCTTCTTCATCATGAGGAGAAAATAAATGAGGTCATTCAATAGACCCTATTAGATCTACCTATTGTCATTGTGAAAAAAACCCTCCAAAATTTTATGTATACTCGAATGTTGGAGCCTACGATGGATCTTGCAATCGATCATTCCATAGTCACTTCTTGGCTAGCTGATGCTTTTTGAGCTCCCTTCTTGGACTGGAAGTGTCAAAGTCACTTGCTCATGCATGCTCAGTCTATAACAAGTGCATGAGTGCATTCTTTTACGCAAGCTTGGAAAATCATAGTACGTTCAATCAAGACTATGCTTGTGCGATGTCCAATCCATGTCGACAATCAATGCGCATTGATAACAATAGTTTCTCACATTTTAGTTGTGTTTGTACTTCCATTTTAGTGAGTTTTTTAAATTGTCGCTCTTGCGCACTTTTTTTTTCGCGAGTATCATTTTCATGTTTTTGGCTATTGCTTTTGATTTATTTCACTTTAATTAGTGGGGTTTTCATGTTATCTTTTCTCTGGCATGTGTTAATTTCACTATTGATTCACATATCACAAGATTTGTTTGCACTTTAGCAATTTTCACCTTTTCGCATGTTAATTGTCACACAATGTATGTAAGCTTGTTCTGGTGGTTTCAAGGGGTCAGTTTTGTGTGAATGAGTTGATCTAACCATCTAAACATCTGTCACACTAATTCCCAAATTTTTAAGCACTGACACACAAGTGTCATCATGGTCGTCGTAAAGTCTACCTTTAGCGTCGCACTTGTCGTAAAGTCATCACAATGTTTTTGCATTGAGGGAAATACGTTGTTAACATGTTATGGATGATCTATGTTTTTGTGTCATCAAAGTGTTTCAAGTGTGTGATCATAGTTAAGGCATATCACTGTTCACAATAGTCCCTTCGGTCCCACAGGTAGCCATTTTTCTGAAAATTTCTGGCAACTTAGCCTCATTCAGCCCTCCTGAACTGCACATTCTGCAGTATCAACCCTCAAGTAGTGGCATTGTCTCTTAGCACTACACAAAGCACAGTCTCTACCTCTCAAAACTGCAAATTTCACAACTTTAGTGCTCAAGCTTGGAACTGTGCATTTCACAACCCTAGTACTCAATCTCAAAACTACACAATCAAGCCTTCCAGCCAGGTATGAACCTCAGATTACGTAGTCTCTAGCTTCAAGCTCATCCTTAAGCTCCTAAACTACACAATGGCCCTGTTGACTTAGGGGGTCCTAACCTAGGTTTAGAGTTAATTGCACCAAACAAAGCTCTACACTACTGGCCCTTTCAGCATCAACCTGCGTAGCGCAGGCTAAAGTCTCACCCAAAGCAATATGGGGGGATGCTGGAACCAAGTTTCCTCATCTAGAGATCAGTGTGATGTCTTTTATTACCCTAGATCTGCCTTCGCACAGAGCTATAAGCCCCTAGGGCTTGGTACTGCAAATTCCTTTAGCGGCCTCTAGATCTTCACGAAAGTCTACGATAGGTCTTTGCGTACCGTTATTACAACTTATCCCATAGAGTCACACATCAATAGATCGATATTTCATAAATATGTTATTCCATTATAGCATATATCGCAAACATAAATAACAGAAGTAACCAGATAAACACAGAGATTCTTCAACAATATTCTTTATTGATCTTAAATATGGTATTATAGACTCAACACTGCCCTGCGCACTCAGTTGTAGGGGTCCATATAGTCAGATGCAAACTCTACTTAGGCCTCTGTGCACTTAGTTGTGGAGCCTTTCTCCTTCTATCTACCCACTGCTTACTTTCCCTTTTTTCCCTCCCTCAAACATAGACATAGATCTTCCTTATACTCTCTAAGACACACCTATTTATAGCTTTTTACATACAATCCCATGGTCCACGGACCATGGGTGGATCTCAAAACCGCCTTGACTTTACAGAGATAAGGGGCTAAAACCCCTTTTGACTCCCAACTATCTATGCTCTCCGCATCCACAAATTGTGGAGACTTTACATCTTTTGCTAAAATTTACATCAATACGTGGGCTTTTAACCCCAAAACTAACCTAGGGGACCCCATCCCACTCATGAATGATCTGTGTGATCATCTAGTGAAGTGGGCTAAAGCTTATGGAACAGAGCCACAATCGGAGTGGGTGGACTTGTCTTTTCATACTCTAGACACAATTCCTATGAATTGGTATCTGGAAATGGAGCTTCGCCATGACACCGCAGAGTGGGATATTGAGGGAAGGATTCTTAATGACCTTTAGTTTTGAAGATGGGTTCAAAAGCATTGATGAAGCTCTGCAGGAGATTAAAGAAGTGATCTTCAGAATTCTGCAGGAACCTTTGGAGTTGGTGCAACCAGATTGGAGCACCCAGTGACATCATGCGTTGGAATGATATAATGTGACCGCTGAAGGGGAGGATGAGGATCTAAGAAATATTAATATTACGGAGGCAGAAGGCCATTGCGAGGTCGAAGGTCCACAAATAGAAAATCTGGACATCACTGCATCATTGAAAAGTAAAAAAGTAAACATTGGTACTGAAGCAAAGCAAACATTTGTGAAGATTGGGGATTACTGGGATGATCCCACAATGGATAAAGTTGTTGAGCTACTCTGTGAGTACCAAGATATTTTTCCCACCAATTACTCAGACCTGAAGGGCACCATAGGAGACTTGGGTGTGATGAAAATCACTTTGAAATCGGATGTGAAGCATGTTAAGTAGAGGCCATATCACTTGAATCCTAAGTATAAAGAAAAGGTCCGCTTGGAATTAGAGAAGATGTTGGCAACATGCATCATAGAACCAATGGAGGAGCCTAATTGGGTGAGCCCCATGGTGGTCCAGGAAAAGAAATAGAAGGATGAAATAAGGATTTGCATCGATCTGAGGAAGCTCAATGATGCCTATGTCCATGACCCCTTCCCGACGTCGTTTATAGATGAAGTATTGGAAAATGTTGGAGGACAGGAGGCCTACTTGTTCATTGATGGGTTTTATGAGTACCATCAGATCAAGATTGTGTCAGAGGATCGAAGAAAAATAACCTTCGTGATGGGATGGGGTTGTTTCCAGTATACTGTAATGCTATTTAGACCTAAGAATGCACCTGCGATATTCTCTCGTGTAGTAATAACGACATTTAAGGAGTTCATCCATAAGTTTTTGGAAGTATACTTTGATGAGTAGACAATATTTGGGTTAGTGAAGCACCATGTAGCAAGCCTATGCTTGATGTTGGATACATGTTGCAGATACCAAATCGCGTTGAATTTGAATAAGTGTTTATTCTGCGTACCCTTTGGGATTTTGTTGGGTCATGTGGTGTGAGCAAGGGCTGATGGTGGACCCTGCTAAGATCACGATGATAGTGAATTTGGAAGCCCCAAGCAGTGTTAAGTAGCTGCGCGCAACGTTGGGACATACCTGATATTATAGGAAGTTCATCAAGGCTTATGCTCATATTACTGCACCCATGGAGAAATTGCTGAAGAAGGACACTACATTATGTTGGGATGAAGAATGTCAGTGCAGTTTGGATGTCTTAAAGGAGAAGATGGCCATCATGCAAATTTTGGTCTTCATTGATTGGAAGAAGGAATTCCATGTACATGTTGATGCCTCATGTATTCCATTGGGAATAATGCTAACACACGCTAGTGAAGGAGAGCTGGACCATCCTATAGCCTTTGCGAGTAGGAAATTGTCAAAGGCCCAAAATAATTAATCAACGACGGAGCACGAAGGATTGGCCATGGTGTACATGCTTCAAAAGCTCAGGCACTATCTGTTGGGCGGACACTTCAAAATGTACACAGGTCATTCTGCCTTGAAATACCTAGTCAATAAGCCTATGTTGGGGGGGAAGATCTGCCGATGGTTGTTGTTGTTCCAGGAGTATGACTTTGAGGTGATTGTGAAGCTAAGAAGGTTGAATGCAGGACCTAACCATCTGTCGCAGATCGAGACAGGAGAGGAGCCCACCAATTTGGAGGAAGGGTTGCTCGATGTGCAACTCTTCATGGTGCACGTAACATATAACCACTTTGCAGATTTTATCCACTTCTTGACTACAGGGATGGCACCAGAAGGGTATACTAGTAAGCAAAATAAGGAACTAGTAGTGCGCGCGATAGATTTCTTAGTGATTGCTGGAAATTTGTATAGAATGGGTGCATACAAGATATTGTGATGCTATGTGCCAGATTTTGAGCAGAATAGAATTCTCTTTGAAGCTCATGGAGGGGCTGTGGGAGGACACTATGTAGGAAAAGAGACTGCGCAGACGATTTTGTGCGTAGGTTTATGGTGGCCTACATTGCACAAAGATTCCAAGGTATACTATAGGGCATGCGACGCATGTCAACGAACCAGTAGACCATTGCGGAGGAATGAGTTGCCACTAAATCCTCAAGTGTCTTTTTAGCCATTTGAAGAATGGGTGATTGACTTTATTGGGACGATCTAGCCCCTAGGGAAGAAAAGTGGTGCGATCTACATCATCACTGTGATAGAGTATTTAACTAGATGGGCAGAGGCACAGTTGGTTAAGGATTGCATAGGAGATACAACAACGAAGTTTTTATTTGAATACATCTTAACTAGGTTTGGCTGCTTGAAGGTGTTGATGAGTGATCGGGGTATGCACTTCCTAAACGAGACATTCAACGCGTTGAATGAGGAGTTCCAGGTCTATCACCATAAGAGCACACCATATCATCCTCAGGGTAATGGAACAATTGATGCCTTTAATAAGATTTTGGAGAACGCGCTGACGAATATTTGTAACGCGTAGCAGAATGATTGGGATGTATGCATACTTGCAGTGCTATGGGCGTATAGGACTACTTGTAAAAAGCTGATAGGATAGACCCCTTTTAGATTGGTCTATGGCATAGAAGATATGATGCCTATGGAATATATCGTGCCTAGTCTACGCATAACATCTTTCACAGGGATTGCAGATCGTGACGCCTTGGAAGAACAGCGCGTGCAACTGATGGAGCTCGAAGAGGATTGATTCTTGGCTAGATTCCATCAGCAAGTACAAAAGGGACATGAAAAAGCATGGCACGATCAACACATCAAGTTGCGCACGTTCAAGGTAAATGATTTGGTATTGTTATACGACAGTAAGTTCACTAAGTTTCCAGGGAAATTTCAGATGCATTGGCTAGGGCCATATATTATCAAAGAAATTATAGATGGAAGCACAGTTCAGCTCGTCAAGCTGAAGGGAGAACCTTTTCCAGGAAGAGTGAATGGGAGCCACTTGTAGTTATATACAGGCGATCCTACTGAATGACTACATGACGACAGGACAGTCTTAGTGCTCCAGGTAGTTGCAAGGGAGCATGGGACTCTAAAATACACTGCTAGGGTTGGAGGACTTTGCATCAGCTGGGCTGCGTGGGAAAGAGTGTAGATACACTATAGGAAGCTATGCGTAGAAAGTTGTGCTATGGAGGGAGATGTCACACAACACAGTAGAAAAGTGACCATTGTTTATGATTTGACAGCTGGAGGATGGTTTTTGGGCACGGGCTGGTGGCATTTAAGGCCAAAATATTTGAAGATATTTCGCCAAAACAATATTAATGGTTGAACCTTGGGGTGAACGGTTAGATTTGAATCCAAAAAAACCTATAAATTACGTGTGTCGGTCCAAACGAGAACACGTTGCACACTTGGAGCTTTGTCTAAAATTCATTGTCTATTTATGCGCCGAGCCTTTTGGGAAGAATCCTTTTCCCACATAGATGTGTCTATTGAAGCCCGTGAATTGTTTATGGAGAAAATGACTGCCAATCCCACTGAGGCTTTGAGTATGGAAGCAACAATATCTGATGCCCCAGGCCCTAAAATATCTAGTGCTAAAGCTATGCCTGCAATGCCCATGATGCCAAGGTTGCCAAGGCCGACACAATCCATGGTCGAAGAAAAGCAAAAGAAGCCAGTACAGATCCGCGCTTCCCCAATGGGGCATAAAAAAACCCCAACCTAGAAAAAAGACAAGCAACCAGTAAAAGGAAAAGAGAAGGTTGTTGAACTAGAGGCAAAAGACAGTGAGGGAACCAAAGATGTTGATGCTGAAGGAGCAAAGCCCATCACAAAGCTCCCTCAGTATGTCCCTCTGAGGAAGGGTAAGGTAAAGATTCTAAAAGTCCTAGACTCTAACAAGTTTGTCATTTCCACACCCCTGCTACCTGAGCAGGTGCCGTTTGAAGGTCTGCGGCTCGCGCGAGTCCCACTACTGAAGATAGAGGATTGGGATTTAGCATATCTTACTAAGATCCCTCACTTATCAATGGATAACTTCATGAAGCGCATATATTATGAAGGCATGGGTGTGACAACACTAGAAACACAGGAATGGGCCCGAGGTGTTGAGCAATCTGGGCTATTCAACTTGCTTTGGGTGCCACATTACCACCATACCCCAATTAACACAATGTGCATACACCAGTTGCTCACACTGGTACATGATGGGTGTTTATGGCTAGGAGGGTCTATCCCCATCATTGATATGTTGATTCACATGCTTACACACTTGCCGCATGATGATTTGAAATTGGCCAAGGCATTTGGCAGAAAGAAAGGTGAGAGGGACCTGGCTGAGCACATGAAAAACACTTATAAACTACTGAAGAAGGCATGAGGGTACTCCATCCTGTCCATCATTGACCTTGCAATTCAGTTGGCTATGTAGTGTTAGAAAATTATATATTACAGAGCAATGGAACATATAAAATATTGCAGAAATATAAATACAGAAAACACATAAAACAAGAGAGACACAGATATACGTGGTTCACCCAGTTTGGGCTACATCCATAGAGAAACAACCAGTCTTTCTTTATTGTATTATCCAGCAAACTAAAGAGATACAACCTACAACAGATCTGCTGTAACACCCTCTTTGCTCTCAATCTCCTCTCTCTTCCTCACTTAGAATACAGATATACATAGACGCAATACAATTCCCTCATATATAGTGAGGGGTTGCCTTCTAGGGCAAAAAACCCTGAATTAAACATAGCTTCTACCGTTATATCATCTACCTAATGAATGGCTCAGATTGACTAGAAATTACTAGACTTTTACAAGGCAATTTTACATCTATTTAACCCCCTCTGGGGGACCGCTGGCCCCGGGGCCCCCCAGCCAGGGGGGATTAGCCCCCTGGGACCCCCGCGTGGAGGGGTGTACAGTCTTCCTAGGGTATACATCTAGCTGAAACCTTTGAATATAGAAGATAATTAGGCTCCACACCTAACATGTAGATATTGGTAGGCAAGGTGATGAGAAAGTGTCGTGCGGATGAAGTTTCGGCACCTATCATATCCCTAGTAGCCCAATGCGCGGAAGGTGTCCTATTTAATTAGTCCAGATACCTCTGCCAATAGTTCCTCATGAATTTCCGTGAAGTGTAGGAGGAGACCAAGCTGTTCCATTATGCTTGGTTGCTACTATATATTGTTCTGGTTGCATGGGAGCTGACGAAGGATAGTAAGTTTCCTCCGTTGGAAGCAGGATTGCCAGAGGCAACATAGTATGCCTCCCTATGGGCTATGATCGACCTCACACATGTCACAGAGATGAAGATTTTCTAGGTTTTGATGGAAGCAAGTCTCCGCATGGCCATCAACCAGCGCCCGAGGTTGTCCCCAACCTTGTACACACAGATGTCCGCCTATGGTGCATTCAAAGTTGACTTCCATAGAGTTTATATCCAGGCCTGGAAAGATCCCGCATAGAAGTGGTATGACCTTTCCTATTTGGTAACGGAATTCGATGTGGAGGAGGTAGTGTCGCACTGGCCACTCGAGTGGTGTGCCCCTTCATATTTGACTGGTGGACCAAGCACATGTGCAGAAAGTGCGACCGCTAAGAAGAGGAAGGAGGCAACTAAGCAGGCTGCATAGAAAAAGAAAGATGTTGCAGAAAAGGTCTGGGTCGAGGAGGAACGCGCTTCGAAGGAGAAGGTAGAGCAGGAGCAACACGAGGCCCAAAAAGGTGACAAGTCACCTTTGATAGCAACAGAGACTGAAACTGGGCAAGATGAAGGAAGCCAAGAGGGGAAGCGCACTTCCTTCGTGGTGAAAAGGCGAGATTGGAGACAACAAGTGGGATCGAGGAAGAAGAAAAAAGCGCACAAAACATAGGATGAACCCATGGTGCTCACAGAGACTGACCTGGATGTGATCGGTGATAAAGTCCGGGATGTTGCCACAGAGGTACTACAATAGTTGGAGCAACAATACATACAAACTTTAGGGGGAGTCCAGAAAGACCTACGTGAATTGTAGTTGCAAGCAACTAAGATGCAGGCAGGGGTCGGTAAAGTGAGCAGTGTAGCGAGAAGCTCAGCACAAGAAAAACATACTGACATGGAGTTAGTTCTATGGAAGATGATGGATGTGCGAGTCTTTCCCCTGTCGACAGGGTTAGTACGCATTGCAACTGAGGAAAAACGTGGCCAACTTGATAGCATACCAAAAATGGGCCTGAACCTGGCCGTGATCACACTGGTGACACTACATAAATTACTACACACAATTGCAGGAGAGCTTTGCCTTCGGGAACAGAGCGCCATTAGTGCTACCAGCGAAATCAAGGTGAATAACCGGCAACTTTTCGCTGAGAAGGCTCAGGTTTTGGAAGAAAAGGAGGCACTGCAGGTGCACAAATCATGATTAGAGTCAGCGGTCACAAAGGCATGCCAAACAGTACCTAAGCTCCATATCCCAGAAGATGCATAGCTAGAGGAAAAGGTTAGAAAATTGGTTGCTGGTGTGCACGAGGCAAAAGCTAAGGTTAATCGAGTTAAATTTGAACTCAACATGAAGATAATTGAGCTGCAATTAAATATGAAACAATCGACTCCGCCGGAGGTCCAAGAGCAGCGCGGAACTGCAATCAAGGAACAACTGGCCACTGTGGATGCCACAGTTGTAGAGTGCACAAAATTATTTGAGCAGGAAATGGAACTGGTAACTGCTCTGCAGGAAGACCCATACATGTAGAAACTGAATACAAAGGCCAGAGAGCTCCAGAGGTAGTACGAGGAAGTCAGTGCAATGGTGCACTCTATTTCTCCAGCACAGTGCTTAGCCAAAGTTGTAGGAGGGAAAGTAGCTCCTCGCACAGGTTGAGGCAGCACAGAAGGAGGCCTTGCTTAAGGCCCAGTTGGGGCCCTGGTTAGACGAAGCTTACTGGGTCACAAAAAAAATTCAAGAAAGGCTCACCAACTTACAACATATGCAACAAAAGATCACACTAGTCACAGAAGGACCAGCTACAAAGCAAATCATTGAAGAGGTCAAGCAGGCAGCTACACAAAGCACTGCCGAGGTTGCAATTGTGCAGGTGTAGCTGGGGGATTTTCGCAGCAAGATATCTGCACCATCCAAGTGACTCGAGGGTGAGTCACAAAATTTGTGTTGGGGGCCTGTTGGGATGGGGTCCCTTGGGTCAGTTTTGGGGTTAAAAGCCCAAGTATTGATGTAAATTTTGGCAAAAGATATAAAGTCTCGCAATTTGTGGATGCAAAGCATGTAGATAGTTGGGAACCAAAAGGGGTTTTAGCCCCTCGTCTATGTAAAGTCGAGTCGGTTTTGAGATCCACCCATGGTCTGTGGACCATGGGATTGTATGTAAAAAGCTATAAATAAGTGTGCCTTAGAGAGTCTAAGGGAGCTCTATATCTATGTTTGAGGGAGGGAAAAAAGGGCAAGTAAGCAGTGCGTAGATAGAAGAAGAATGTGTGCGGAGGCCTAAGTAGAGTCTGTAGCTGAGTGTGTGGGGCAGTGTTGAGTCTGTAATACCATATTGAAAATCAATAAAGAAGACCATTGAAGAATCTCTATGTTTATCTGGTTACTTCTGTTATTTATGTTTGCGATATATGCTGTAATGGAATAACGTCTTTATGAAATATTGATCTATTGATGCGCACCTCTATGGGATAAGTTGTAATAAATGTACACAATGCGTGTTAAATACTTCCATGAAGATTATAATACATTATGTTATGGTTATTAAATGCTTATGTAGATTTGTGCGAGTTCAGATCTAGGATTATTTTATGGTGTGCATATGTGGATGATTCATTTATTAAGGGTCCACAAAGACCTATCATATACCTTCACGAAGATCTAGAGGCCACTAGAGGAAGTTGCAGTACCAATACCTAGGGGCTTATAGATCCGTGTGAAGGTATATCTAGGGCAATAAAAGACATGACATTGATCTCTGGATGCGAAAACTTGGTTCCAACATCCCCCCATACTGCTTTGAGTGAGACTTCAACCTGCGCTATGTAGGTTAATGCCAAAAGGGGCAGTAGTGTAGGGTTTTTTTTGGTGCAATTAACTCTGAACCTGGGTCAGGACCCCCTGAGCCAATAGAAATAGTCTCCCTTGTCTCTCAAAACTGAAAAATGTTCTCTCCCAACGCTCATCCCCCCAGCCTATCACACTGATCTCCAGAATTTTGTAGTTTTCTCCCTCAACCTAGCCTGAATTGCGCACTGCGTAGTCTCATGAATCAAGGCTCTCCTTGACTACTTGAACTACACAGCTGCACAATCACTGAGCCCTTTTCCAAACCCTCCATCTATTCCAACTCAGTCAATGGATTTAAATGTACAATCTTAGCTAGGGTGTTTTCGGACTGATGTCATCTCATCATGAGTGAATTCCAGGAACATGTACCTTATCATGCCATGGCAAGATGATGAAGAGGGAGATGGAGAAGGAGGACATGATAGAAGACACATATGGATATAAAGAGATAAGATGATCATTAGGAGAGAAGACAAAGGAACATTGTACTATAACAGAAGATCAAGATGAAGATCACATGGAAGAATCCTCATCTTCAAGTCATGAGGAGGAGGAAGAAGAAGAACATGTGCCATCTTTTCAAGAAGACACAAAGAAAGACACAACAAGAAGGACAACTTGGAACTGGCACATCATCATGCAGTCCGTGTCATTAATGTTATGTCATGTCTTATCACAAGTCATCATATGCGACATCATTATTGTTGATTATGTAATTACCTATTCAAAATGTATTATAAAGTGGAAGCCCAAAGGACACATTCAGAATATGAAGAGTCAGGTAAAGTTGAAAAGTCATAAGAAGTCAAATGGTCATGAGGGTAATCAAAGAGTCCTAAGGAAGGTGAAGCATCACCTCTTGGTTATATGTACACTCTCATTGTATGAGAAAAGGACTTTTCACCTTGGCTCCTCCCATAGGGCATTAGGTTGATAAGCTAGTTCTTTTGAGGAGCAAGGAGTGGATCCAACACTCCAGTATTGGAGTTAGTGGTGTTCATTGTATACATGTGTCTTGGAACTTTTACTTAATATAAGAAGCCCTATGGGTCAACACGTTCTTCATGCATGGATTATGGATATTTGTAAGACTATTATGTGAATGTTTGTAATTCATTTTTGCTTTCATCTGTGCTAAAGTAGTTGAACTATTTCAGTTATTTTGGTACTTATCATATTGAGAATGTGCTTTAATTACTATTATCACTGTCGCATCCTTGTGGACTATTTTGCTAGATATTAGACCGGTCCTCCTAATTACATTAGTTGCACTGACCATCACATCTCTATGGACTATTCTGCTTGATGTTCTATGAATCCTTCTTGTTTATGTGTATCTATACTAGGGTGGTACTATTGCCTCTCTTTTAGAGGCTTAATTTACTCTTTCCCTCCACAGTAGAAGAACTTTGACACACTGACAACCGAACACTCACTAGGCACACCTTCTTTATTTTCAAAAATCTATAAGAATACATGGCAACCAAGCCGATATTTCAAATGGGGCTTCACATCAGGGAGACCCCTTGGTTGATGGATTTCCAGCATCGTCAACAATTGGTGCTAGAAAGAGGGCAAAATGGCAATTTGTTCCCATTGAGTCTGTTTTGAACCTCTTATCTCAAATGGCTCATTCTCAAATCTTACTCTCGGGCTATTTCTCTAATTTATCCATTTATCAATATTCAATCCCCGATGAGCCTCTCTATCACTTGTCTCAGTTGAAGTTTGATGTTGAGGATGGAACATCCATAACCACACACATTTCCGTTTTTCTTAAAATTTTGTGAATCTTATGAAATCAATGATGAAGAGTTTTTGTGCATGCTTTTATTCCTCACCCTTGAAGGTCATGTTAATCAATGGTGTCATACCTTACCACACACCTCCATCCATTATTTGCATCATTTCCTCAAGGATATTTATCAAGACTTTGATAGGTATGATTACCAAGATGTTTATAAAAGAATCAATCAGTTAATAATTAAGCCTGATGAATCAATTGAGGAATTCTCTAATCAATCCCTTCACCTTTGTTATGAATTTCCTGAAGAAAATGTAGATTGGGATTTCTTTAAATAAAAGTTTCAACATTTTGTTCATCTCTCCTTGCACGGAGAACCTAAACCCCCTGATATTACTACTTCCCCAACTCTTGCGAATCATGAGACACCTCTAATTTCAGAGGAGAAATTTACTACTACTTTTGTTCTTTGTCCTCCTCCTATTCCAGTCTTTATGAGGGTGTCTTTGTGCGATGATAATAAAGTTGGGAAATCTGCAAGTCAAAATCCTAATACATCTTCTCATTTTTCATTTGCTTGTAATGACTTAGATTCAATGGAGGAAATCACATAATGGCTCATGAAGCCCATGGTGAAGACTAACTCCTACATTCCACAAGATGATTTTGTTGTTCATAACTCTAGTCTTGAATTTGATCTAGATTTCTGTTATCCTTTATCATCTACATGCCATGACTCTTTATATTGTGATCCTATTAGGAAACTAGCTCACAAAAAGATAGAAAAGAGAGCTCAACGCCTTAGAATTTAGTCTCTTCGAGGGGGCAACCTCCTTTACATTACACAAATGAGCAATTCTTCGATGATTCAAATGACAAAACCTCCTTTCTATAAATAGGAGTCTAAGGAGTCACAATATAACCCAGCCGACCTAACAATAATAATATAAAGCCACAAAAATAACAATAGAGGGATTCTATGGGGCACAGTAATAACAATATGGGGACAATAGGGGCACAACAATATTAATAAGGGATACAACTACAATAGTAATGGGGTAATCACTAGTATTATAGGGACCCAACATGCCCCTCTCCTTCAAAAAAGTGTTGTCCTCAATGCTTGAGTAGTTCTGGATGCTTCTGCATAAAATTCTCATCCTCCCATGTGGAATCTTCAACGGATAAGTTCTTCCACTTGATAAGATACTCCAAAATTGATCGATTTTGTAACTGTCGAGTTCTTGTTTCTGTGACTGCTTCTAGTTCCAATATAATTTTTCCTTCCTCGTCAAGTTCTAGAAATATTGTTTGAACTGGGAGCTTGTCGCCTATAACCTTCTTTAAACATGAAACATGGAAAACTGGGTGCAATCGAGAAGCTGTAGGAAGCTCCAATTTGTATGCCATAGTACCAATCTTTTGCAACACCTTGTATGGACATAATACTTTGGTGATAATCTATTATCCTTCTTAGCTTGCTTGAGGGACATTTGCTTATATGGTTGTAGCCGTAGGAATACCCAATCACCTACATCAAAACTTCTTTCACTGCGATGTTGATCTACTTGTTGTTTCATTCTATTCTGTGCCAACATGAGGTTATCCTTTAAGAGTTGGAGGACTTATTGTTGATGTTCGATGTGATGTTCCACTGCTTGAACCTTAGAATTTTCTCTTAAATATGATGTGATGGATGGTGGCTGATATCCATAAAGTGCCATAAATGGGGTCATTTTTTTTGTTGTATGGAAGGAAGTGTTATATCACCATTCAGCCAGAGGCAGCCATTTGACCCATTGTGTTTTTTTATCAGATACAAAGCAACGAAGATATCCTTCCAACATTTTTTGCTATCTCAGTTTGCCCATCAGATTGAGGATGATAAGATGAGCTATGAGCTAACTGAGTACCAAGACAAGAAAATAATTCTATCCAAAAATTTCCAATGAAAATGGGATCTCTGTCACTTACAATAATCTTTGGGTTTCCATGTAGCTTTTGAATTGTTTCCATAAATGCAGTAGAAACTGTACTGGCTTTAAATGGATGTGATAATGCACAAAAGTGCGCATACTTGGTAAGTCTGTCAACTACCACCATGATGACACTCTTTCCCTCAGACTTGGGTAAACCTATGATAAAATCCATTGAAACCTCCTCCCAACGTTGGCTTGGAATGGATAAAGGTTGTGATAGACCCGGTGTCTTAATTGTTTCAACTTTATTTTGTTGGCAAACCAGACATTCCACCACAAAATTTTGAATATCTGATTTAAGGCCCTCCCAAAAGAATTCCTTCTTAACCTTGTGGTAAGTTTTTAAAAATCCTGAGTGCCCTCCTAAGGGAGAAGTGTGCAATTCCATAAGAATCTTTTGTTTTAGCTGGGAATTCTTACAGAGGTATAAGCGATCTTTGTACCATAACGAATCATTTTGCCATCTAAATGTATTAGACGTACTAGAGTCTTGTTGTAACTTTCGAATAAGTGCCCACACTTCTTCGTCATTCTTCCATTCCTCCCTTGCTTCGTTTACCAAATCTGGTTGGATAATAGAAATGGCGCACAACAATGCTTCCACATCCTCATCCTTTCTTGAGAGTGCATCTGCCACCACATTTTGCTTCCCTTTTTTGTAGATGATTTCAAAGTCATAACCCAACATTTTTGTGACCCACTTTTGTTGCTCTTTAGAGGATAATCTTTGTTCTAAAAAGTATTTAAGGCTATCATGATTCGTTTTTACCTTGACGTGTCTTCCCATTAGGTAGGGTCGCCATTTATTAAGTGCATGGAGTATTGCCAACATTTCCTTCTCAAAAATAGCTTTGTGTAAAAACTTTCCCTTGATTGGACGACTTTCAAAAGCAATGGGTCTTTAATCTTGCATTAAAACAGCACCAATTCCATTTCCTGAAGCATCACATTCCACAATAAAGGTTTTTGTGAAGTCTGGTGTAGCTAAGACCAGTGCTCGGCATATTGCCTCTTTAAGATGCTCGAAGGCCTTTATTGCTTCTAGAGTCCATGAAAATGTATCTTTCTTCAATAATGTTGTTAGAGGTGCTGCTATTCTCCCATAATTCTTAACAAACTTGCGATAATACCCTGTCAACCTGAGAAATCCTCGCAGATGCTTTATGGATGTGGGGATTTTCCATTCCTTAATGGCTTTAATTTTGCTAGGGTCTACCTTAACTCCTTTAAGAGATACAATATGACCCAGATATTCCACCTCTTGTACTCCAAAGAAACATTTGGATCTTTTTGCATATAATTTTTTGTCCTCCAATAGTTGTAGCACCCTGTCAACATGTTCAACATGATCCTTCCAAGACTTGTTGTAGATTAGTATATCATCAAAAAATACTAACACAAATTTTCTAAGGAATGGTTTGAAAATGGAATTCATCAAACCTTGAAATGTTGAAGGTGCATTGGTAAGGCAAAAAGGCGTGACCAAAAATTCATAATGACCCTCATGAGTTCTAAATGCTATTTTCGGAATGTCTTCAGTCTTCATTTTGATTTGATGATATCCTGAACGAAGATCCAACTTGGTGAAGTAAATTGATCCATGCAATTCATCCACTAATTCATTAATGACAGGAATGGGAAACTTATCTTTAATAGTGAGCTTGTTGAGCTCCCTATAATCCGGACACATGCGCCATGATCCATCCTTCTTGTGCACCAATACTACTGGAGCAGAGAAAGAACTTTGACTCGATTGAATTATACCAGCCTCTAGCATTTCTGCAACCATATGTTCAATTTCACTCTTTTGGGCATAGGGATATCTATACGGCCTGATGTTTGGAGGAACACTTCCTAGAATCAGATGAATAGCAAGATCATGATCACGAACAGGTGGGAGACCTTTTGGAGTCTCAAATACCTTGGAATGATTGTCCAAGACTTTTTGGAGATCTAGAGAAATAGATGATTCCAATGTGGAAACATCTATCGAACATAATTGTGTAATTACACCTCTTTGTTCCCTTTTTAGAAGCTTTGTCATACCGTTAGAGCTGATTATCTTTCCCAGTTTCCCTGCAGTACCCCTTAATTCAACTTCCTTTCCTTCCACAGAAAATTTCATGAAAAGTTCTTGAAAATTAAAAGCTATTGTACCCAAGGATTGTAGCCATTGGACTTCTAGTACAACATCAGCACCTCCCATTGGAATGGAAAGCATTGGGCTAGTCAATACATATTCTCCCATGGATAGCTTGATATTATGGCACTTTCCAGAGCAATTTATTGTTCCTCCATTTGCAACCATCACTTGACAATCTGGTGCTGGATATAAGAAGCAATTCAATTCTTTTGCTACCTTACAATGAATAAAATTGTGGGTACTTCCTGAATCAATCAACACTATTACCTTTTTCTTCTTGATTTGTCCTTCTATTTTGATCATTTGAGGAGTGGTAATTCCCGCCAATGCATTATAAGATATAGTCAGATTCATTTCTTCTTTATCTAGGCTTTGTTCCTGGAGTATATCCTCTTCTTTTGACCTTTCTTGCTCCTTTACTTTTTCCTCTTCACAATCTATGTAGAATAATTTCTTCTCAGCACACTTATGACCTTTAGTGTATTTGCTATCACAACTGTAACAAATCCCTTTTGCTCTTTTTTCTTCCAATTGTTGTGGTTTCAACCTTATAGGTTGTGGAAGATTAGGGGCAACAACACTTCCATCTTTATAGTTGTGAATGGTATGCTTCCTGGTTTCCATAATTTTGCTTTCCATTTTTCTTGCTAACCTGAATGCCTTCTCTAATGAATCAGGTTCCCAAAGGAGAACATCATGTTCAATATTATCCTTTAAAGTCTCTATGAACACATCAATCCTATGCTCGTCTAGAATATTTTTTACCCTTATGTTCAATTTTTGGAACTCCTCAATGTGCTCCATTATTGAACCCTTTTGTTTGAGACTTATCAATTGGCTAAAAAAAATGTTTCTTTTTGTATCCTCATAATGTGTTGTCAATTATTTCGTAAAAATTGCCCAAGTGATAATTTGTTTACGAGAGCAAAGCCATTGATACCATACAAACTGATTTGGTTCTAAATATAAAGTTGCAATACGTACCTTTTGTGTGTTTTGCACATTATTGAGATCAAAAAATTGCTCCATCTGTAATATCCATGTTGCGGGATCCTTGCCATCAAACTTCCTCATATCGATTTTTGGAATATGGTGGGTCTTTGATCCAACATTAGAGTCTATGGAATCATGATTAACATTTCTTTTGTTCTCATCATGAGTTTCCTTTACTACCCTTTCACCATTAGTGACCATTTCTTGTAGCAACTTATTCATATTTATCTTCAATTCTTCCATCTTATCATCCATGCGATCAATTTTAGCATCCATGCCATTCATCTTAGCTTCCATGCCATCCATCTTAGCTTCTACACCTTTCTTTAAACAATCCATCTTAGCTTCTACACCTTTCCTTAAACCATCCATCTTAGCTTCTACATCTTTCCTTAAACCATCCATCTTAGGTTCTGTTGTTTTTTGTGCAAGTGACACTTGTTGCACTTGGTCTCGTAATTTTGAGATATCATGTTGCATTTCTTCCTCTTCTTCATGAGTCATGCTAGAACTTTTAGGTTTCTTACTAGGTGTTGGAATTTTCTTTCCTCGGGGCATCAATTACCAATTCAAACTAATTTTTCAAACCAAGCTTATGCAAAAATTTAACAAAAACTACACACCTTTTTTCACTTTGTAGAAGCTTGATATTGAATCTGATGTATCTCTGCAATTTCGGATCATCCAGTTCTGAAATTGTGGCCTGTAGTAGCCCTCTGTGTCCTCTTTCCAATGCCACTAGTCTGATCCAAATTGGATTCTCCAAGGAAGAGTTATGCACAATCTCCCAAGATGACCTGATTATAGACTAGTTCAGTAGAGCGAACTTGTACGACGTGCCACGAGTCACTATTTCAACCTTTGGCTCTGAAAAATATATACAAGAAACTACAGTCTGTCCTCTTTCTGTAACTTCTTACAAAATTTCAATCCGATACTCAGAGAGAAAGTTATGACGATTTTCCCCAGGTCACCTGTTTGGAATGTAATTTAGGAGTCTGCAAAAAGACCAACTTCCTCAGATCATATCTCTGCAAATATAGCGCGAAAAACTCTAAAATTCTAACCCAAGATTCAGCATGATTTTTTCTCAAATGGGTTTTTTTTTAGCTTTTGAAACATTTCAGAAAGAAAGTTATAGTGAAAATTCCACGATGACCTGTTTGGAGCAGCGAAACCTTAGAATCCAAAGCTCTGATACCAAATGTTATGAAATCAGCTCACAAAAAGATAGAAAAGAGAGATCAACACCTTAGAATTCAGACTCTTCGAGGGGGAAACCTACTTTACATTACACAAATGAGCAATTCTTCGATGATTCAAATGACAAAACCTCCTTTCTATAAATAGGAGTCTAAGGAGTCACAATATAACCTAGCTGACCTAACAATAATAATATAAAGCCACAAAAATAACAATAGAGGGATTCTATGGGGCACAGTAATAGCAATATGGGGACAATAGGGGCACAACAATATTAATAAGGGATACAACTATAATAGTAATGGGGTAATCACTAGTATTATAGGGACCCAACAGATCCGTTCGAACAGTCTACTCCAATAGCTAGTTTTTCACACTCTCTTGATTCTCGAGTTTCTGGTTCAAATTGCGATCAGATACAAGGCGACCACATTACACGGGTAGAGGAGTAGGAATGTGAATTTGCTTTCAATGTTTCTTCTCTTTTTCAAAATCCTCCATGTCAAAACAATCCGCCTCCATTCTTGGATGATTATCAACCTGCTAATCTCAGTAGTGAATCAAATGCAATCAATTCTTTCAATCAATCTCTGGCCTTGGGAAACAATCATTGTGATGATGATGAATTTGTAGATGTATGCGATCATGAATGCCCAGGTGCATCATCTAATCTTTCAGTTTCTCATGAAGATGTTACTTTAGATCCATAATACGATTCGGTCAATGAATATGTGCTTATCAAAACTTTCTCTTCATCTCACTATCCCTTGTGCTCTACAGTTGGAGAAGAATCGAATCGTGATGAAGATACCCCATGCTCTTCAAGTCCTTCATTTGATGAGTTAACTTATCAATTAGCACAAGGTGATGAGATTATCCACGAAACAAATAAAAACAATCAAGTCATTGAGTACTCTTCCCATCCCTCATCATCTCCTCTCTTGCATGAAGATTGCTGGACACCTAATCCTCTATGGGTTGGTGTGGAATGTGAACAACCATCAGAATCCAAGGGACCACTTGGAATATGAATCCAAATGTCACACCAATGTAGTATATATATGTATCATTGTGAATAATAGATGCAAATCGAATGCTTATCTTTCTATTTCACTGTTTGCATTCCATGTGAGTTTAACATGGTATCAGAGGTAGGCATATTCATACCTTGTGGCCTCTCTGCATTTTGAACATGAGACGATTCATTTCATGAATACAACTCTCTTGTACTTTCCTCTACATTGCATGGAAGACTGAGATGACTGTGAATGAAAGATAGAGAATGGCGCAGATAGCACTGAGGGAAGGGGTGTTTCTCACATTTTTTAGTTGTCACAACTTTGAGTTGAAGTTATATCGAATTGAATTGAAGCTCATCCACAAGTAATTTCCACAAAGCTGGCCGATACCCCTGATATCGCTCGAATTTTCTAGCAAAAGTTTGATCAAGGTGAATTCCTGAGAATCTCGAAGTCAATACCGAAACCCTTAAGTGGGCCAGGAAGCTGAACAAGTGGGATTGATACCTTGTTGGAGGCTGGAAATCCTTCATGCTCGAGGTCGAGAGAATCAGGCGACAAGGTGTTGGCAGGATCAATGATCTTAGTGAAAGGGCCTGACCGAGCTTCAGTTGAGAGTAGTAACGTAAAAACTGTAGAAGATATATTTCAATTTATTTGTTTGAGTTAAAGTGTTATGTGATTAAAATTTGGTGAAAAAAGTATTTTACTGAGGATGGTTTAATTGCCTCTACAATTAAGGCTTTGCTATCAACTCCTCCCGTTGCTGCTAAGAAGGTAAAGAAGCCCGATTGACAACGTATCGAGGAGGGATAAGTGCTCCTGCACATAAGCATATTGAAGGGACAATCACAATATTGATTGACTGCAATATAAAAGTTGTTACTCTTACAGATATTCAGCAAATTTACTAGTCGCAATCCTCATATCGGTTTGTGCCATTTTTCTTATATTCCTTCAGTAGTGGATTATCTGCCTTGAGTACTCCCTAGCAAATTTTTTTTATATTCTCCACCAAAGTTCATGTGTATTCTCTCTGAGATATATAATAGCAGTCGATTTTTTCTAGTGAATTATATTTGTGGGTCAATGCATGTGATCCATTTTATATTGAAGAATATGCATGTGAATCTACTATATTGCATGGGACAGAATTAAAGGGACAAAACACATAGTTCATATTTCAGTTTATGGGAATTGATTTTATGAAGGAATAATGTCATCGTGAAGTAAAAGGGTGACATGGGCTTGTGTGAAAGAACTGACTGAGGTCAATTTACCTTGTTTTGGAGCCATAGCCTTTGCCAAACCAGTGGTGTGCCTGTGAATGTGGTGGGGACAAATTTATGATTAGCTAAAAACAATGTGAACTTTGAAACAGGAACTATAAACTCAAAATGGGAACTCTGGCCAAAAAACCCCGTAAAAACATAAAAAACAGTGTTAAAAACGAAAAGTGTTGATGCTGGAATAACACCTTTTTTTTCTAAGGTAAATTTTCAACATGTTTTAAAAATGGCAGTGAAAACCAATTTTTTGTGCAAAAATTGTCCAAAAAGCATCCTCAAAATGAAGTGTTGATATTCAAATAACACTTTTTTTTTTTTTCAATGGTAAATTTTGTGCAAAAAATACCCTCAAAATGAAAAGTGTTGATGTTGGGAGAACAATTTTTTTTTTCAAGGGTAAAATTTCAACATTTCAAAATAATGGCATAAAATATTTTATCATGACCCCGAAAAACATTAAAATTTAAAAAAAATAATGGAAACATAAAATAAAATAAAAAAACAAAAAAATTAAAACAATGAAAAAACAAAAAACAAAAAAAGAAGTTAAGAAAAATAACAAGACATAAATTAAAATATATACTAAAAAATTAAATAAAAAAATATTAACCTATGAAAGATAAGAATTAGAAAAATAAATAAATAAATAAATTATAAACAAATAAATAGTAAAAAAAACATATTTAAAAATAATAATAATAATAATAATCTTGTAAACCCTCCCGGATGCGGGTGGCACTATGGCTTTAATTGTTCATCATGCAGAACAATAAATCCTGGTACTGCCAGCTGCAGAGCAGCGTGGCTTCCCAAGACTTCACCTCGCGCAAGAGGGATGGAGTTATTAAGGCTGGATTTGGTAGGATATCTGCATTTATGGAGTGCGCTGTTCAACGCAACATTCTGGCTGTTATAATCATGTCGACCCTGTATGTTTTCCTCACACCTTGCGCTCAGTCTTACGGCGACGGGACCTGGTTAGTTGTGGTCTATGGTGACGGGCTGATTCTTGCACACAGAGGCAAGCTCCAGGCCGACTCTCTGTATCTCCGGAAGAGGTTCAGCACGGCTTTCAGGGGTAAGCTCTCCACAGTTATTAACCTCAGCATTGGCAGTATTGTGTCTCCGTCTTGTGCTTTCTCTGTGCATTCAATTCGGTATCTATGTCATTTCTACCATCCCTCTATTGTTGTCTCTGGTCTCTCTGCACCCTACCCTCCATCTTTCATAATGGTTTGACAGGGTAAAAGACGTCGCTCCGGGGGTCGTCGTGACAGTGGCTTACATTCAACCACTGGTCACTCTGTGGAACCTGTGCAGTCGCCTATCAATCTTCCCCCCTCTCATGAGGCTGTGCCACCTTTGAGCTCTGGGCGCAAGCCAATTCCCAATAGCGCTTTCCAAACCATGTATTTTAAATTTCAAAGCAATTTGAACATGCCTCTGGTTACGGCTCACATTACTATAATCCTCTCGGAAGAAGAAAATCAAATTTCCCCTCTGGCTTGCATCGCTCCTGATCTTTCCCAAAGCAGTGAGCATTCCACGGATAAAGACAGCCCGAAGAATTGGAAGAGTGATAAGTCTGGTCAGGAGGAAATTCCTAAAAGTATTCCGCCCCTTGAAGACATAAGCCCAGTTGATGAGGAAGGGACTCTTGGCGCCACAGGTCACTCCATGGCGATCCCGGTCAGCGAGACGGATGGCAATGAGAGTCTGAGGATCGGCAGTGCGTGTCTGGTTGAGGAGAAGACTACTGGTAAGGTTAAGGAAGTTTAGCGCCACCTGGGACCGCTTCTTTCCTTTTTGTTTTTTGCTATTGCTCAGATGACCACCTTCAGGCATCTTCGCTCACAGCCAAGGTTCAACATTTATGGCCTGTTGTTTTGGCATCCCTTCGGGGAAATGGTGGTTCACTTACTGGTTGGTTTGCAATGAATTTAAGCTTCTGTTGCCAATGTCTCTATCTCCGCTATACAAGTCATCCTCCGAGTTTTATATATGGTTTCTAGCTACATGTAACTGGTCTCCCCAACTTCTTTTTGTAAGGGGGCAGTTCTGCTGTGTTGAGTGCCTTCGAGCTCTGATCTCTGAGGCCTCAACTCCTTGTAAAAATAGTCTTCTTTTCAGTTAATAGAATTCAGTATTTGCAGAGAAAAAAATAATAATAATCTTGTAAACCATAAAAAAAAAGTATAAAATTAAGTAGGTAAAAATAGAAAAATTAAAAAAACATTAACAAAAAAAAAAAAACAAACAAACAAATAAACAAACTAGATTTAAACAAAAAAAAAAAATTAACAAAAAAAAATAAAAACTACTAAAATTAAGATTAAAATATTATTACTTAAAAAAACAAATATAAAAAAATATATAAAAAAGAAAAAAAATAAAAATAAAAAATAAAAAAAAAATTATCTCATAAACCATTAAAAATTTAAAAAAAAAAAATAAATATATATATATATATATATATATATATGTAAGTAAAAATAGAAAAATCTAAAAAAAAACATTAACAAAAACTAGGAAAAAAAATAAAAATTAAAACAAACTAGATTAAAAAATAATAATAATAATAAAAAAAATTAACAATTTTTTTTAAAAAACTAGTAAAATTAATATTAAAAACGTTTAAAAAAACAAAAAAAACAAAAACAAAAACAAAAACAAAAACAAAAAAAAAAAAAAAAAAAAAAAACAAAAAAAAAACAAGAAAAAAAACAAAAGAATATGAAAATTTAAAAAATATATGTCTTTTCAAATTAAAAAAAATTAAAATAAAAAATAAAAAATAAAAAACATTTAAAGTTTATAAAAAGAATATATATATATATATATATATATATATATATATTTAATTAAACTTACATTTTTTATTTAAAAAAAAAATAAAATTTATTTATTTTTTATTTTTTTAAACATTTTTTATTTATTTATTTTTAATTATTAAAAACATTTTTATTTAAAAAAAAAAATTTTTTTTTTTTTCTTTTTTTAATAAACAAAATTTTAAAAAATTTTGAATTTTTTTATAATGATTTCATTTTATTTATTTATTTTTTCTTTAAAGAAAAAATACCGCCCGCCCGGCCACTTGTGGTGGCGCGGCCCTGGGCGGAGGGTGTGCGTGGAATCGCCCCTCTGCCCGCCCACAACCCGTGGTGGCGTGGCCCTAGGCGGAGGGCCTGCACGCAGATCCTCCGTCCGGGGCCACGCCACCATTGGCGGCGGGCAGGCGGTAATTTTTTAATTTTTAATTAAACGAAATTTGTTTAAAATTTTTCTTTAAAATTTTTTAATAATTTTTTTTATAAATTAAAAAAAATGTTTTAAAAATGTGTTTAATTTTTCTTTTAAATTTTTTTTTTTAGAATTTGTTTAGATTTATTTGTTTTTAAATTAAAAAAAGAAAGATTAAAATTATTTATTTATTTATTTTTTAAATAAGAAATGTAAGCTTAATAAATTTATTTATTTATTTTAAATTAAAAATACATATTTCTTTATAAACTTTAAAAGTTTTTTTATTTTTATCTTTTTATTTTTTGAATTTGAAAAGAAATATATATTTTAAATTATTATTTTTATTATTATTTTAATTTGAGTTTATTTTAATTTATTTTAAATGTTTTTAATATTAATTTTACTAGTTTTTTATTTTTTTTGTTTGTTAATTTTCTATTTTTTTTAATCTAGTTTGTTTTTAAAATTTTTTCTTAGTTTTTGTTAATGTTTTTTTTTTTTTTTGTTTTTTTTAGTTTTATATATATATTTTTAAATTTTGTGTTTTTTTTTTTTTCCAAATTCTTTTATGGTTTATGAGATAATTTTTTTTTTAACATTTTTTATTTTTTATTTTTGTCATAGCTATATATATATATATGTGTGTGTGTGTGTGTGTGTGTGTGTGTGTTTTTTAAGTAATCAACATTTAAAATAAGAAAAATAAAACAACTTGAAAAGCCATTAAGTAATCATAATTTAAAAAAAAAAATGGACATACTAAATTTTAAAGTGTGAAAAATAAGTCCTCTAAAAAAAAGGTATGCTACATCAACACGTTTCAAAATCAGTATGAAAATCACTAACATTTAAAAACAAATATTTATATCTGATACATAAGAAAATTTAAAGTGTCAAAAATATGCTCCTTGAAAAAAGAAGTGTATTTTGCATCATCACTTTTCAAAGTCGAGTCACGTTTTCACTACCCCTATGAAATGGGTAATCGTATCGGTTATTTAAAGTGCAAAAAACTATGCTCTAAAAAAATATGTGTGTTCTGCATCGCCCCTTTTCAAAATCAGGTCAATTTTTTGCTATCTCTACGAAACAGGTAACAGTATCAGTTCCCATTTCAAAGTTTATGTTGTTTAAAGGGTAAGCATATCACTGTTTGAAGGGTGTATTCCTCATCTAGAAGCCATTGCTTATTACAAAATTGTTTGTGGGCATTGCCTGTAAACTGAAACGTAGAATATCTCCTTACCTGTGCGTATTATGTTGTTTCTAGAGTTGTGTTGGCTATAATCCTATGGAAGTGTCATTTTAGATGGTTCATATCAGTTGTTGCTTACTGGGTTGGTCATATAACAAGAATTGAAAATATGGACTGCAAGCCTTCACCTGGATAGTATATATCTGCTTCATGTATGGGAGGAATTTCTTAGGGGAGCAATATTATAACCTCTGTGGGGACCAATATATACCAGAGAAAATGGCCAAGGTTGATGAAGTACTAGAATTATTAAATACTCTAATATAATCTATTATTGATAACATTACCAAAATCAATAAAGCCTCTCTCCTCGACATTCTAATATGTCTACAAAATGCACAAGACAAGATAGAGTTTTTGCAGCTTGAATCTCAATTCCAGTGAGAAGAGCTACAACAGAAAATACATCATTCTGAACTTGTTTCTATTTAGGACATTGAGATAAATTCCCATTAATAACAAGAAATTGTAGATGCAATACCCATTTCAAGAGCAATTTTGTATAAAGATGCAAGTATTCAGGTTCCACTTCCCAAGCCCATCACCAGACCTTGGGAAGAGCTTGTCAATAACAGAAACAAAACTGGTATTAGATATGAAAAGGATGCATCCTTTCATATTCCAGATTACTCAAAGCCAATCTAGTTTGAGAGTGCTAGATTTCTTCATGATAGTTCACCTTCAGTTGTTCTAGATTCTGCGCCTCTTCCACAACAACCACAACAAATTGTTAAATGCCAACACCATGATTGAGTTGGCCATGTGAAAGATCGTTGTTTGAATCTTCACCCATGCAAGAATTGTGGTTAGCATACTCATTCTTCACACAGATGCTTCAAAAACAAGATTCTTGCAAGAAAAAATATTCATCTTGGATGGATCGCTTCTTGGCAATGGGCTTCAACAACCAAGAAGATATTTCAGTCATATTTCAAAACTTGTTCTAGAGTATTGAACAGTCTTGCAATTGAGTTTTATCCATATTCTCACCTTGTATTTGATAAGGGGGAAGTGATGGTCATATACAAGCTTCAAATCCACACTAAGCGAGCCTAAGCCACAACATGCCATACCAGATTTAGAATTGTAGCTAGAGACAAAGATGCCCCTGAGCATGCTTCAGTTGATGGTCAACCTTAAACCATCTTGAGACATCTCTTCATAACATTGGGGACACTTCCTCTAGCAGAAGACTTCAGCTTCTTTTCAATTTTGGAAAAGTTCTAGGAATTGCATTAAGCATTCTAGAGTTGGTGGTCATCCCTAAACCATCACAGGTTGAGACCTCCCTTTTTAGGTTGAGGTTCTCCCTTTTATGCGAGGTGAGACCTCCCTTTCAAGGTTGAAGGTTTCCCTCTTCAAAACATGAGGATAACTTCCTCTAGCAGAAGACCTCAGCTTCATGCCAGATTTGGAAGAGTTTCAGAACTGCACTAAGCATTCTAGCGTTGGTGGTCATCCTTAAACCACCCCCTTATACCAACATTTCAAAGAGCACATTCAACCTAGTGTTGCCATGCATGTTTTTTGCACATTTTGTATTACAACTCTCTTCTTGGACTCATACATAACCCTTTAGATTAAGCGGGGGAATGTTGGACACCAAATCCTCTATGGGTTGGCGTGGAATGTGAACAACCATCGGAGTCCAAGAGACCACTTGGAATATGAATCCAAGGGTCACACCAATGTAGTATATATATGTATCATTGTGAATAATAGACACAAATCGAATGCTTGTTTTTCTATTTCGATGTTTGAATTCCATGTGAGTTTAGCAAAGACAAATCCAAATTAGCTTGCTCATGAAATTTCCCCGATTCATTCATCTTCAAATTTGTCATCAAAAGAATGTTTTGACTTGAGTAATCTAGTTGTTGAAGTTGAAAAATCTAGTTAAATCATTGACAAAGATGGTTACCATCTGGTGAGAAGTGGTCTTGTTGAAACCAGTGGTAGCATTTATCCTCACACCATGCATGATTTGGTTCAGTATTCAAAATGAAATTTCACAATCTTTGATAGTTTTGGGACTTGTCAGGGAATCGAGGCATTTCATGTTAATTTTTAGATTGTTCTATGCTGTATCAATTACTTTAGCCCAATTCCACACTTCAATTAGAAATGTTTCCAATTACAATTATTCTTTCCATTCATCAACAATAATTGAATATAGAACAATAAATGCAATGACAAAGGAGACAATCAACACATCAATAAGAGACACCAGATTCGGTCAAAGACCAGGGAAAAGCCCCAATAGGGGGAAAACCCTTTGAAATTATTATTCTATTAGATTTTCATAAAATGTTCAGTAGAGAGTATAATGATTCCAATGCAATATCATCAGTAATACAACCCAATAACATTCAGAAACACATTTTCAGTGTCGGATTATATAAGAGACAACTTCTCCAGTCTTTGGTCAGCTGCAAATAACTTCAGTCAATGGTCAACTTTAGTCAAACTCCTCATCACATGCATGAGGGTATGTGAGAGTGATTATAGGATCCCAAACGCTCCCTTCATGCTTGTGTGCCAATGACTATAGCTGAAAATTCTTTGTGATAACCCTGCGACTATAGCCCAGAAACCCTAGATTAACTACGAGCCTCAGACCCTGTAATCTCGGACTTTTGCAAACATCTTTTGTTGACCTTACCTCAAACCTATGCAAAACAATAAATGAGAAGAGAAGAAGATGTTTGGTTGGTGATGTCCAAATGAGATCTAGGTCACTTGTATTTATAGTCTTCCATGGGTGTCCAACAATGTCCATTTGATGTTGAGGCCGACCTATCCAAATGTGCATGTGAGAGTACATAAATTGAAAATCCAACTTCTTCTTGTCCAAACAAGGTGATATTTAGGTCAATTTTGGTCCTCTTGAAAAGAGGAATTCAATGCCATCATCATCTTGATCGTATGAGCTGTCCAAGGTGGAATTTGAATATAGTTTCATTTTTTAACACTTCAACTTCTGTTGATGGTTATGTTAGGATCTTGCGACTTTGGTAAGCCCCCTGAACTAAGCCAGATCTAGTTTCTTTCGCATAATTCTTCTCTTTGCATGGTTTCACTCTATGAAAATTTATTTTTGAATTTTTTTGTTATCTCAGATGTGATCTTTCAAATTTCCAATATTTTACTTTTGACCAGATTCAAGAATCTTTTTTAGTTCATTAATCTTCATGCAAATCTCCCTTAGAAAACTCGAGTTTGGAATGTGTATCTCGCATAGAGTCACGATATTGTGAAGTTGATCATTCCAAAAACCATATTTGGTTGAAGGAATCATATCTGTTATATTTATTTCATGATGAGAAACTCCTGGGTTCCCTTGTGAATATCATATGGCAAATCTTGTTCTTGATCGCACCTGAAATCCTCTTGGGTGTAAATGAATGCATGACTTATTATGTGACTCCAATTATTTGTTGTTCATTATGTCCTGATTGATCTCATGTGTTTTTTGTACTGGCATTCCTTTTCACTTCTTTCAATGATTATGATGCTACTTTAGTGTGTTACGAGTTACAAAGAAATAGTTTCTTACATTCATTATGTGAGGAAGGTGATTTTGTTATTCATAGCATTTACGAAACTGCTAAAATTGATTTATATTCATTTATTACAAACTGGGAATCTCATGCTTTAATCAGCCCATCTGATTATGATTTTTTCCTTGATGAATGTCATTTTTTTTATCATTTTCCCACCAGTATATCCAATGAAATTTGTTTTACATCCTTCAATCTTCATTGTTCAACATCTCACTATTCGGATTTTTGTCGAGCACTTGAGGCACTGCAACCTTCATTGATGGTTATGTTAGGTCCTCACTGTCTTGACATGACCGCTGAATATGATCAGATCTACTTTCCCTCACAAGACGTGCCTCTAATTGAAAATTCATCTTTTCAAATATTTCAGGGATTTCAAGAGGATTATCATGAATTCGATGATCTAATCGCTGAATGGTTGGAATAATCTTACCTGACAAGCTCCATCACAAACAAAAAGTTTCGATCTATCCCCACGTTTCCTAAGGAGTTTGGTGCAAATGAAGACACACTCGTGGGAAGCTTCAGAGGTTTATTAAATGACATTTCTCATAAAGAAGGTAAGAATATAAGCTCGTTGGAAGCGGTGGCTATGGCCTATCTTTCTAATGACAGGAAATACTTTCAATTTTTTGTGCAAGATATTCAATTTTTTATCTTTCTTATTGCATATTGTTTTATATATTTTTTAATCGATCACATCTTTGTGATTGCAAGTCGAGAAAAATTATGGTGGATACATTGGAAATTCCATTTTATGTGATCCCGACCTTCTAGCTGGTTAGGTTAGGAGTAGGTATAGTTTCATTTTATTTTACCTGCACATCCATCCTACATTTGTTTCTTGTAGTTTGTCTTGTGTTTTATGCTTTTGATGTCACATCATGGTTTTTATTTAGCCATTTTTTGTCTAGTCTTCTAGTTTATTTCCTTGTTGTGTTATCTTTCCTTCTGTTTTGTGAGACCATGCATGAAGACGCTCTATTGGCTCAAAGGGAATGTGGGAAAATAGAAAAGGACTTTTTAACACTGCAACATTTGGCTAACTCTCTATCCTCTGTCCTTGCCTTGGTTACATTTTTTGGTCGATGATGTTCAGACAGAAAATACTGTTAGAAAATTATATATTACGGAGTAATGGAACACATAAAATATTGCAGAAATATAAACACAGAAAACGCATAAAAAAAGAGAGACACAGATATACGTGGTTCACCCAGTTTGGGCTACGTCCACCCCGAACAACCAGTCCTTCCTTTCTATTATCCAGCAAAATGAAGAGACACAACCTACAGCAGATCCGCTGTAATGTCCTCTGTTTTCTCTCACAGTCTCACCTCTCCGTTTCTCGCTCACAGAATACACATCTATTACACAGCCTCAAATACAATGCCCTCATACAAAGAGAGGGGTTGCTTTCTAGGGCAAAAAAACCCTAAAATAAACATAAGTTTTACCATCAGATCATCCGCCTAATGAACGGCCCAGATTGACTAGAAATTACTATACTTTTACAAGGCAATTTTACATCTGTTTTTAGCTTCGAGGGCACTGCCCCAGAGCCCCCGCTGGGGGACAGTTGGCCCCGGGCCGCCCAGCCGGGGGGGATCGGCCCCCCCGGACCCCCGCAGGGGGGACAAGTCCCCCCGCACCCGCTTGCGTGGAGGGGTGTACAAACTTCCTGGGGTATACATCCGGCTGAAACAAAGACCTCTGAATAATCATGCTCCACACACAACAATCTCCCACTTGGAGAATGATTGTAGCAACTCCACCATTGCTTCATTTGTTGGACAATTACTCCTCTTTGGACCTGGCTATTTCTCATCTTCATCGTCATCCTTGAAGACCAATTGAAACTGAGCATGTTCTCAGTTTCTCCCTGGTTACAACTTTTGTTAGCATATCTGTAGGATTCTGGCTAGTGTGTATCTTTTCCAGCTTCAACTCTCCATCTTCCAACACTGATCGTATGAAATGGTACTTGAGCTGTATGTGTTTAGTCCTGGAATGAAATGCTGAGTTCTTTGCAAGATGAATGGCACTTTGGCTATCACTGTATAACGTGCCCATATCATGCTCCTTACCCACTTCACCCATAAACCTTTGTAACCAAATCATTTCTTTACTAGCCTCTGTAGCAGCAACATACTCTGCTTCTGTTGTTGAAAGTGCAACAACACTTTGGATTTTTGAAACCCAACTGACAGCTGTTCCACCAACAGTAAATACATATCTTGTAGTTCTCCTCCTGTTATCTCTGTCACCTGCCATATCTGCATCAACATATCCCTGTAGGGAAATGTTTGAACCACCAAAGCATAATGCTTGATTTGTGGTACCTTTCAAATATCTGAGAATCCATTTCACTGCCATCCAATGTTCCTTTCCTGGATTATTCATGTACCTGCTTACAACTCCCACTGCATGTGCAATATCAGGCCTTATGCAGACCATTGCATACATTAAGCTTCCAACTGCTCATGCATATGGAACTTTAGACATATAATCCATGTCTTCTTGGGTCTTTGGGCACATTTCCTTACTAAGTTTGAAATGGCTAGCAAAAGGTGTACTCACTGGTTTTGCATTGTGCATGTTAAATCTTTTCAACACCTTTTGTATGTACTCATTCTGAGACAATGTTAATTTGCGATTTTTCCTGTCTCTAGTTATTCTCATACCCAGGATTTGTTTTGCAGCTCCCAAATCCTTCATTGCAAATGAATTTGCAAATTTTCTTTTGAGCACATTAATTTCCTGCATGTTAGATCCCGCAACAAGCATGTCATCTACATACAATAACAATATAATATAGCTTCCATCATTTTTCTTTTTTCAGATAAACACAATGATCATAGTGACATCTAGTATAACCTTGTTCAGAAATAAACTTGTCAAATTTTAGATACCACTGCCTTGGAGCCTGTTTTAAGCCATACAAGCTCTTCTTCAACCTACACACTAGTTTCTCCTTCCCTTTCACTTCATATCCTTGTGGCTGCTGCATATATATCTCTTCCTCCAAATCCCCATGGAGAAAGGTTATCTTTACATCTAACTGCTCAAAATGAAAATCTTCAACTGCCACTAGACTTAAAATAGTTCTGACTTAAGTCATTTTAACAACAGGGGAAAATATTTCATCAAAATCAATACCTTTCTTCTGTGCAAACCCCTTCACCACAAGTCTAGCTTTGTACCTCTGTTTTCCTCCATCTTCTTCCTTTAGGCTATAATCCCATTTATTCTGCAATGTAGTTTTATCTGCAGGCAACCTGACTAAGTCCCAAGTCTGGTTATGCATTAAGGAGTCCATCTCTTCTTCCATGGCTACCTTCCACTTTTTCCTACTTTCAACCTGCATTGCTTCTTCATAACATTCGGGTTCACCGGAATCAGTAAACAATAAATAATATAATGAAGGAGAGTATCATTCTGGGGGTCTACTTATCCTGGTAGATCTCCTAACACCACTTTTAGGTGTTTGGGGTGCATGTTACTGTTGTGGTGGTTGATGCTATTGTGGTTGTTGATTATTATTATTTTCAGGCACCTTTACTTTTTCAGTGATTTCATCAAGAACTGCGTATTCATTGTTGTCTTTTTCCTATTTCTTTCCCTGCAACTGATTCTTATACAAGACCTTTTCATTGAATATTACATCTCTACTCCTAATGATTTTGTGATTTTCATAATCATATAAGCGATAACCAAAATCATTAACACCATATCCAATAAAGGTACATTTCTTTGACTTTGCCTCAAGCTTTGTTCTATTTTCTTTATCAATATGGACAAAGGCCTCACAACAAAAAGGCTTTAAAAAAGAGTAGTTTACCTTTTTACCTGTCCATGCTTCCTCCAGAACACCACCATCTAAGGAACTTGAAGGCCCTCTGTTTATTAGATAAGCAGCAGTATCTACAGCAGCTGCCCAAAACTGTAAAGGCAATCCTGCATGCAATCTCATGCACCTTGCACGCTCCATGATTGTTTTGTTCATCCTTTCTGACACACCATTTTCTTGTGGTGTTCTTGGAACTGTCTTCTCTCTGCGAATTCCATGCTCTGAATAGTACCTATGAAACTCTTGCTGCAATATTCACCTCCATTGTCTGATCTAAGACACTTCAATTTATTTCCCGTCTCAATCTCAACCAAAGCTTTCCATTTCTTGAAAGTATCAAATACATCAGATTTATTCTTAATACAATAAATCCAAGTTTTTCTAGTTGCATCATCAATAAAAGTAACATAATAACGAGAGCCACCGAGAGATGATACCTGAGAAGGTCCCCATACATCTGTATGCACAAGCTCTAATTTTTCATTCTTCTTTTCTTTCCCAACTCTGAGAAATCTAACTCTCTTCTGTTTTCCATAAATGCAATTCTCACAGAAGTCCAAATCAACATTCTTCAAACCTGGCAGCAAATTCCTTGAGTGAAGAATCTTCATCTTTCATACCTGTCGGCATCTTTGCTTTTCCGCCCAATGGTAGGTATAGATCTTTTTGATATAGATAATCTTCCATCTGCATCTTCCACAGTGAGAAGTTTTGGCCGTTAAATTTCTCAACCCTAAACTTACCATCTTCCGCCATTGCTCCCACTCGAATGAGGAACCCTTCTTTCTTGCGAGTTTATCAGCCAAATAGACCTTCGGCTCTAATACCAGTTGTTAGAAAATTATATATTACGGAGCAATGGAACACATAAAATATTGCAGAAATATAAACACAGAAAACACATAAAACAAGAGAGACACAAATATACATGGTTCACCCAGTTTGGGCTACGTCCACCCCGAACAACCAGTCCTTCCTTTCTTTTATCTAGCAAAATGAAGAGACACAACCTACAGCAGATCCACTGTAATGTCCTCTGTTTTCTCTCACAGTCTCACCTCTCTGTTTCTCACTCACAGAATACACATCTATTACACAGCCTCAAATACAATGCCCTCATACAAAGAGAGGGGTTGCCTTCTAGGGCAAAAAAAACCCTAAACTAAACATAAGTTCTACCATCAGATCATCCGCCTAATGAACGGCTCAGATTGACTAGAAATTACTATACTTTTACAAGGCAATTTTACATCTCTTTTTAGCTTCGAGGGCACTGCCCCCAAGCCCCCATTGGGGGACCGTTGGCCCCCGGACCCCCCAGCCGGGGGGGATCGGCCCCCCTGGACCCCCGCGGGGGGGACAAGTCCCCCCCCGCACCCCCCCGCGTGGAGGGGTTTACAAACTTCCTGGGGTATACATCCCGCTGAAACAAAGACCTCTCAACAATCATGCTCCACACACAACAAATACGATCCTTACATCAAGAAATCCTTGTGTCAAACCATGACCTCCATGCCTATTATGAAAACCTCATGCATGCACTTGGGTTTTTATGTTTCCGTGTTTTCATGCTAATCCAATCAAGTAGAGAAGGATAAGGGGAAAATACAAATGGGAAAACCAATATCAAAGGTCTTATATATGCTTCTCTAAAGGGACAACCTCTCCTACTCTCAATAAGTTGGGATACTTCTTCCACCCATGAAATAAATAAGTGTCTATGCATAGTACTATATCAATAAATAAATAAAGCTGAAAGAAGAGAAAGGATTCCTGTGCAGAGAGGTGAAGCAAGCAACTCCACAGGGGTACTATTTAGGCTCGCTGGTAGCATATATGTTTGTATTCCTGAAGTGACTTCACTAGGGTACTGTTTAGGCCTGCTAGAAGAGGAGCAACATCATAGATGAAAAAACTATACTATGAAAATCTAAAGCTCGCGAACTTCATTACCTATCCCGATTCAAAACATTGTGTGATTGTCAGTCTTATGTTTATGTTTAACTGAGTAAAGGAATGAAGGGGACTATGTTTATGCATGGGGTAAGTGGGGAAGCCATGGAAATATGAACAATGAATCAATATTTCCTGAAGAACTAAACTCTGCATGAAATAATTGACCAAGGCAAAGAAGCTGGAGTTATACCAGTATGTCGCCAAATGTTTTCGTTGCAACAAACACCCTCCAAAAGTTTGTGTATGCTCAAAATTTGGAGCCTACTATGGATCTTGTGATCGGTCATTCTGTAGTCACTTCTTAGTCAACTAATTCTTTTTGAGCCCCCTTCTTGGATTGGAGGTCTTGAAGTCACACGCTCCGTCTGTAGCAAGTGCATGAGCACATTCTTTTATGCAAGCTTGGACAAGCATAGCACATTCAATCAAGAATGTGTATGTGAAATGTCCAATCCATGTCGATAGTTAATGCATAATGAAAATGATAATTTATCACATTTTAGCTACGTTTGTACTTCCATTTCGGTGAGTTTTGCAAACTATCGCTCCCGCACACCTTTGTTTTCACAAGCATCATTTTCATGTTTTCGGCTATCGCTTTCAGTTTCTTTCACTTAAATTAGTGGCATTTTCATGTTATATTTTCCCTGGCATTTGTTACTTTCACGTTTGATTCACATATTGCAATAGTCGTTTGCACTTTAGCAATTGCCGTCTTTTCACATGTTAGCTGTCACACAATTTATGTATGCTTATTATGGTGGTTTCAAGGGGTTATATTTGTGTGAATGAGTTGGTATAACCATGTAAACATTAGTCGCACTCATTCCCAAAGTTTTAAGCATTGTCGCACAAGTGTCATCATGGTTGTCGCAAAGTCTACCTTTAGTGTCGCACTTGTCGTAAAGTCATTGCAAAGTTGTCGCATTGAGGGAAATACATTGTTAACATGTTCTGGATGATCTATGTTGTTGTGTCATCAAAGTGTTTCAAGTTTTTGATCACAATTAAGCCATATCACTATTCACAACAGTCTCTTCATTCCCACAGTTAGCCAAATTTTGGAAAACTCCTAACAACCTAGCCTCATCCAGCCCTCATGAATTGTGCATTGCGCAGTCTCAGCCCTCAAGTAGTGTACTTATCTCTTGGAACTCCATAGTGTGCAGTCTCTTCCTCCCAAAACTGTGCATTTCGCAACCTTAGTGCTCAAGCCCAGAACTGTGCATTTCACAACCTTAGTGCTCAAGTGTAGAACGGCTCATTTTGCAATCTCAATGCTCAAGCCTAGAACTGTAAAATCATGCCTTATAGCCAGGCTTGAACTGCGCATTGCGCAGTCTCTAGCCTGAATCTTATCCTTGAGCTCCTGAACTGTGCAACTGCATAATGGCCCAGTATCCCTTGTCTCCAGAAACTATGCAATGTTCTCTCCCAATGCTCATCCCCTCAACTTGTCACACTAATCTCCAGAATTGTGCAGTTTACTCCCTCAGCTCAGCCTGGACTGCGCATTACGTAGTATCAAGAATCAAGGATCTCCTTGAATGTTTGAACTACATAACTGCATAGTCACTGAGCACTTTTTCCACCTCTCCATCTGGTTCTGGCTCAGTCAATGGATCAATATGCACAATCTTAGACTAGGGGGTTTTCAAACTAATGTCATCTCGTCATGAGTGAATTGCAGAAATAGGTACCTTATCATGCCATGGAAAGATGATGAAGAGGGAGATGGAGAAGGAGGATATGCTAAAAGACACATATGGAGCTGAAGAGATAAGATGATCATCAGGTTTTAAGATGAAGGAACATCATACTATAACAGAAGATCAAGATCAAGATCACATGGAAGAATCCTCATCTTCAAGTCATAAGGAGGAGGAAGAAGAAGAACATGTACCATATTTTCAAGAAGACACAAAGAAAGAAGCAACAAGAAGGAAAACTTGGCATTGTCACATCATCATGTAGTCCATGTCATTAGTGTTCGAGTCATACAATTGCCATAATGTTTGTAGGGACCACTATGTGAGGATTCATTTCTAGTGGCTAAGCGGGACTTTCAATGGCTGGAGGAGGAACCATGGAATAATTTTTATAATGCCTCCAAGTCCTGCGAACCAGTCAACTTCATTGGAACTTCGCAGGTTACTCTACAGAAAGAAATCACTTCGGAGGTGGTATCGATAGAATAGTACGACCCGGTGCGTGAGAAAGGTAAGAGGAAAGTTGTGCACATTCCAAGGGGAGAGCGAAGCCGCAAGATGAAAGCAGATCCAGTCTACTCAAAGTGGCCATAGTAGCAGAGAAGAAGAAGAAACAAAGGGTGCATGAAGAAAAATAGAAGCAAATAGAGGAATGAGAGAAAAAGAGATTGGAGGCAGAAAGGAAGAAGTAGGAAGAAGAAGAAAGGTGAATAGTAGAAGAAGAAGAAGCTCCATGAGGACAATTCAAAGAACAGGAACATAATCAACAACTAGAGGAGGAGAGAAAGTACACAATAGGTCACCATTCAGTCTCCCCATCCTCTAGCAGAGCAAGCTCCAAGAAAGGAAGAGGAAATTGTTTCTCTTGATGATGGTCCAATTATGGACACGTACAATATGACTTATGAAAAGTTTTAGAAAAAGTTTATACAAGAAAGGAAGAAACACTTTCCGTATGACCTCACATCTCCTGCATTTATCATTGAAAGGGTGATCGTGAAAAACACCAGAAGAAATCTAGGTGTCGTTTCCACAACGAGCTTGGTCTTTGTAGATGTTAAAAAGTCAAACATAGACTATTTGATGGCCAAGAACAAACAGTTGGAAAAGAACTTGCAGGATGCTAAGAAAGAGGTTGAACAACTCTAAGCAGAGTTATAGAGCGCAACTCCCACACAGGTCTATCTAGAAGAACTGAAGGTAGCGATACTTAGCGAAGTATCGACACTGGGAGAGACCATGTGAAATATTTATGAGGAGCTTGCTACTTTCCATAAAGCAGTGGTCCATTTGCACAGGTTGAAACATAAGTGTAAAGATCATGTCAAAACTCTCAAGGTTGTGCAATTAGTTATTGTTGTCGTGCATGAATGGTCAATGAAATACATAGGGGCACCACTTGAACTGGGAAAGAAGATAAGGAAAGAGGTAGAGTTGGAGAAAGTGAGGGTTCAAATTCTCATCCAAAATAACAAACAACTAACCTTGTTCATTGCCAACACTCAGGCCTCATATGCATGATTGTACAACAACTTGGAATTCTTGGTGAAATCACGCGTGATACCATGGGTTGGCTCAGTCACTGCGACCAAACACAGGAATTAGCTCAAGCAAGATATTGAAGAATACTTAAAGCTATTGAGGAATATCACCATTAGGGAATATCTTGAAGTAAACAAAAAAATTATGGAGAAGTACATTGGTGGCCCTGTCCAAATCAAGACAATGTTGCTCCTGCTTAAGAAGGAGACAAAGATCAGTTCTGAATTAGTGAACCCAGATACCATGGAGGCTAGAGTCCACCTCCAGCCTGACACCATCACATAGTTTGTTGATGTCATCATGAAGTACAAATCTTGGCACTATTACGTGACTGAGAAACATCAAGTGGAAGTTATTGAGTTGGAGTTTCCTTAAACTCAAGCTTAACTATTTTGTCTTATTAGGCTATCTAGTTGGCTCTACACAATTTTTTCTTATATGGGTATGAGTATATTGTAATATTATTTTGTAATTAATTTGTAAGCGAAATTCCAAGTGTCAATTGTGTAATTTGAAGAGTTATGATGTTGGCTTGTTGGGGCTTGACCCAGGTTCAGAGTTAATTAGCCAAACAAATCCCGGTACTACTGGCCCTTTCGGCAACAGTCCGTGGGGCGCGGACTGAAGTCTCACCTAAAGTAGTATGGGAGGGTGTTAGAATTAGGCTTCCGCACCCTGGAGATGTCTGATGGGTTCGATTGGTCTGCGGTTTGTCCCTGCGTCCAGGTTGCTCCACACACTTTTCCTTTCCTTGCAGCCTCATATACTGCCTTCGCGCAGCCCTACCTAGGGGATAAGCGTTGCGCTTTGCATTATTACCCAAGGCCTTGCTTATATTCCAATGTTAGTTAATTATCTTTGCCTACTTGAGTGCTTTAAGTTATACTTAACCACATAAAACATTCATACAAGTGCGCGTAGTAAATGTTTTGCAAATTATATCAATCATGCATTAACCCATGAATAGATACACAAAATTATAACCAAACTTCTCTTTATGGATTCTTTCCATGGTTACAGACTCAACTCGCCCTGTGCACTCAGTTGCAGGGGTCCACGCACTCAGCTGTGGAATACTAGGCCTCTGCGCACTCAACTACAAAGCCTTCTCCTACTCTACGACCAAAGACACACTTTACACCGCAACTCAATCACTCAAACTTCTCATGCTTCCTTCATTATTCCTTATTCTCCTTTTACACTTAGAGCCTTGCTTTATTTAAACAATCCCATGGTCTGTAGACCATGGGTAGGTCTATCAAGTTGACATTACATTACAAAACTAGGGCAGACAACCCTGTGACTCTATCATACTTTCGCGTCTCGTGCCTGCAGTTCGCGGAGATTTTACAACAAGATTTGGTCAAAACTTGGGCTTGGAGCCCCAAAACATGCCTTGGGGGGATTCCATGCCCAATAGGCCCCCAAAAAAACATCATGACTTGCCCTCGAGTCACTCTTTCGGTGCGACGACCTTTGCGTGGAGTCCCTACAACTATTCTCGAATTGCACAGAGGTTAGCAACACATTGAGTTGCTGCTTGCTAGATCTGTTACATACGTTGTTCTAAGATCTCTGTGGTGAGAGTGCTTCTTTGCATCAATGTGTGCATCCCTTGCATGTGTGCAAGCTTGCCTTCGATTTCTGCCATGATGGTGAAGACCTCATCGATCCAAGGTTGAAGGCATGCCTTCAATACTACTTCCTTATGTCGTGTCGCGTCCACCTGCTCCCTCAATGCTTTAGCCTGCTGCATCCATGCTAGCCTTTGAGTGAGGACCACTGTCTGTGCAGTTCCCCGGACACTGTCATACTGCTGTTGGAGTTTTGGTGCCTCTGTCTCTAAGCGCTGGATGTTGGGGTCCTCCTGCAAAGTTGTGAGGACCTCAAGTGATTCCTCCAACATACTGGTGCAGTCTCACACTACACCTCTAATTTCCTCCAATCTTGATGTGATAGCACTAGCGCGCTATTCTTTGACTTCCAGGGGAGTGGATGGCTACACCTTTAACCGCAACTCCATGATCCGAAGGTTCAACTCCAGCTGAACCTTTTTCATTTATTCCCTCGCCTCATGGACCCCTACTACTAACCTATGGATCTCGCACCTCTGTTGGTAGATTTGCTAGGATGGACAGCTTCGGGACGCTTTGGTAAGTGTCGTCTATCACCTATACTAGCTGTTGTTTCTGTGACACCATTGCGTCACGCTGCAAGTTGATTTGTTCCATATTTATTTTCTGCTCACTGAGGACTTGGAGCGCGCGGCTCTCCCTAGCTTGTAGCTCTGCAGTTATCCCATCCTGCCACACACATAAGGTATCGTGCAAGAGTGCAACTAGATTGATACCGAGACATTTTAGCATGCTAACTGAATGCCTATCGGCCTCATTTGATGGCACTAGTGCTCCTTCCGGTAGCACTATGGTGTTCATCATCCGTGCACGCAACATCTGCTCTGCGCTGTTGAGACGACTGCGAGGCTAGTCGAAATGGTACCAGCCTGGGGGGGTGCGCCTGTAATTCCTGCAGCTGTTCTCTGAGGGCCCCCAACACAATCTGGTTCTCCTGCATGAAATCTTGGAGAGCCTCACAGGTGACATCACGCACAGTTTCAACAATGTCATTCAGATCACCCTCGGTTAGGGTGATTGAGTCAATGGACAATTTCGAGGCCTTGACCTTCTTCCGTGACCCTGCCTACTCTATTGGGTGCTGGCGCTTCAGCTGTGTTGACGTGGTTTGTGGGTCCATGACTCCTTCTTCTGTTTCTGCTTCCTCTGCTTCCTGCCCCTGCGAAGGCATTGTTTGGTCCTCGCCTGCCTTTGTGGCTGCTTCCTATGTTGCTGCTACTACTGCGGCCTTTTCCTACTCAGCTGCTTTCTATGCCGCATCCCATGTTGCTCGCACTTCTATTGCTGATGCTTCCTTCCTTCGTTTTTCGGCCAACTGTAAGATGCGCAACTTGGCCTCATCTTTCTTTCTTTGTGCCTCCGACTTCTCGACCTCTGCAATGTCTAGGGCATGCCACTCCGGTGGCCATGCCTCTAGTACATTAAAAATGATGTCGTCATTGGCTATGAAGGGTAGCTTTACCCACTGCTTGGTTGGGTCTTTGCGCACCTTGATATAAATGTTATGCATGTTTGCTTTGAATTCTGCAAAACTCTGTAGACTGTTCTAAACAGTGGGTGACAACGGTGGCTTACGATTGATCCCCATTCTGAGGTTCATCTCCATGAACACCTAGAAGATTTTGCTGTCTCGTATCCTCTTTTAATCCTTCATGGCCTAGAGCGAAGCATGCTTTGCAGCCTCCGGTAAATCCCTGTCAATTATGGGGAACTGACTATCCTCCAGCAATTCTCCAACCATGAGCACTATGGACAAGAACAACCATGCATAGTGGAACGTCTTTCCTTGTTCCTGGGCTTCGCGGAAATTTTCTAAAAACTCCTTGTAGAGGAACTCAGACCAGTTAAACTGGACCCCCTCCGCGCACTACTCAACCAGTGTTACCACTGGCACAGGTACTTCGTCCGCGCGACACTTGCGCATGACCTTTCCTGCCAGGATTTTGGTTGCCACACACACTACTTTCTCCTTGATGCTGGAGATGACATAGCCCCTCTTCTTCTTTTCCAGCTTATACTTTTTCTTCATGGCCTTTGCGATGGCCAAGTCACTGCCCTTCCCTTCTGATATGTCTGCAGGGTCCTCTCCTTTACATGGAAGCCGAGAGATGCGGTGAATCAAGTCTGTCGTGATGGGGATGGTCTCCTCCAGCCACAAACACCCACCATGCACCATGCAGAGTAGCTGCCTGATGACAAAAATGGTTAATGTTGCGCGGTGGAAGTGCGGCACCTAGAGCAGATTCAGTAGCCTAGCCTTTTCCACTCCGTGCAACCACTTCTGTGACTCTAGTTCTATAACCCTCATCGCGGTGTTCTGTTTGGGCTTCATAAGGTTCCCGATCTCAAGGTGAGGGAACTTCTCGTGGTCAGCGAGATCCCAATCTTTGAATTTCAGGCTTAGTATGCATCCCAGGTCCGTGCCTTCAAACATAATGTTGTCTGGGAGGAGCGGGGTTTGGAGTGAGCTCTTGGTCTCATCCAGGTCCTTGGGCCCTTTTGCCCTCCCTTTTTGTGCGCAGGATGAGTGTCCTCCTCCATGCCTTCATCCTCGTCCTCCACGATGATAAGATCCTCCAGATATTCTTCTTCTTCATCTGTCTCTATGGTGACGGATTTCCCCTTCTTCTCCGTTGACAGTTTGCTGTGTAGCGGGTTCTGCGACGACACACGTATGAGAACCATTGCTTGTTTGTCCTTCTTAGGTCTTGGCATGCGCGGTGATTTTAGGATTTCTGCCACAATCCTGGTTCCTTTCGGAGCATCTCCCACAGCCAGGGCCTGCGCGGCCTCTCCAGTTGTTATTGCAGTTATCTCCATAATGTCTTGAGTAGTTGCCATCGTATTCGTCCCGAAATATAGCACTCGTGAACTTAGGGGCTCAATCAACACTCATCTCACAACACTCAGGGCTCTGCTCAATTGCTCAATTTTCAAATGACCAAGTGTTGTTTGCTGGGTAGCCCTTTGTATTTTATAGCGTTTTTTGAATTTGAATTCGATTGTTGCCCCCAAATCTGGTTCATTAATGCTTCCTTGACAGCAGATTTTTCCAAATCTTGCCCATAAATCACGTCTTAAATGCCTGCCGCCTGCTCCATTTGGCCTCAAGTCGAGCATCCCATCGTGAATAGTGACTTCAACGGTCACTTTATGGCCAACCCATGCAGCAGCGCAGCCCCTCGTGCATGGTCGCAAACCTTGTGACTCTTTGCTTCTACGCGCATCTCCAATATCGCGTAGCTCCCGGGCATAATAGTTTATAGTCCCGCACTCCTTTTCAACTACCTAGAGCGCTTAGACTGTTCCTTCCTTGGCTAGTCAGGTGGTCATGCCACCTATGTGCGGTTTCCTCTGATCATAAAGCATTCTTTCTAGGAAATACCTACCTTGCATCACCATGGTTAATTCTCTTAGTAATATGCAGTTCAAGCCAAGGCATCAAACTGATCAATTCGCGGTGATAGTCCTCAAGCTTGTCAGCATGATCGTGCGCACCCTGTTTTATGACCATGGTATTCTTATTGAGAAAATTGTCCCTTATCTCGTCTTCCAACTTATTGACTTTCACTTCTACCAAAACGCTTTTCCTCCTTAATCGCACCCTTTCCTTTTTAAGTTCTTGGAGCCTAAAATTTCCCTGTTGGATTTCTTCTTCCAAGTTTTCGTGAACCATCACATCTATTGGTTTGATCATGTGTGGCCTAAGTTCTCCAAGTATTATAGGGCTTACTTCAGTTGCTTCATACTCCAGCCTTGGCGGTGCCTGCATAGTCTGGGTTTTGCACACGGTCCTATAGGCCTAGATAACCGTTGGTACATGTAGGTCCCAGTCAGCCTGCTTCACCTAGTGGACTGTGTTCAGTGCTTTGCGTACTTTGTCAAAAGCTTTTGCGCGCTTGGTCTTACCATACTTCCTGGTCCCAAATTAAGGGGTCGTTCGCACCATTGTCTTGCCCGCACCTGCGTCTTAATCATGTCTCCTACCGCGAGTACTGTGTATATCCCTGCAAGTTTTGTACCATATGCTTGTATCCATTTGGAAAGGTGGGCGTGCGGGCCATTTCGTCCGTCATACTTGGATTTTATCCGCATTTGAGGCTTCCCAAATTGTAGGCACATCATCCTTTTACATTTGTGCCAGTCTTCAAAACTCTACCAGTGCGTACCCCACCACCTTGCGGGTGTAGCACGCAGTACCCATTTCAAAGTGTCGAAACACTATTGTTCCGGCACTTATTTTTCAAATTTATTCAGGAACTCCTCCACTTCACCTAACCTGTCGTACATAGGAAGATCTCTTACCTTTGTTGCTATGGAACACAGCGACCTTGTCATCATGTTACAGTTGAGCGTGGTTACCTCGTGTGACCGGTTCTGCCATCATTCTATCTCTTCGTCAGAATCCAATGTGTTGGAGCTTTTGTGCTCCCAAGATATTTGGCCATACTTGGTTGGATTTACCCAATCTTTCTACCACACAATTATCTTGTATATGTAGGTCTAGATCGTCGTTGCTATTGTAGTCATGCACTGGCTCTGTGTAGCATGATCCTTCTATAGCGTCTAAAGGTACCACTACGCGCAGTGACGTTTTCTCAAAAATCATCTTGCTCTTCTTTAGATTTATCACTCTATTCATGTTAGTGGCCCAATCTATTTCTAGTAGCGCGAGATAGGGATTGTTGTCATCAACAATCTCTATCACTTCGAAATCTGCTAGTGCGCTCGAACCTTCGATATCTACTGTGATTCCCTGCAATCTTCCCATAGGTAGGATATTTTGCTGGTTCACCATTCACAGTTGGATAGGAAACCATTGTAGCGCAGGCCTACCCATGTGCTCCCATGTCTGCTTTGGTAGGACGTTCATGTCCGATCCTAGATCCAAAATCACTTGATCCATTTCATATTCCCTGATCTACACAATCAATCTCATCTCCCTTCCTGTTTGCGTCATGTGCTTCCCGAGCTTCCGGAATACGCGCGGTTCTCCTGGCGCGGTCCCAACTCATCTAGTGATGAGTTCTTGCAGCCCCTTCACAGCTTTACTGTCGCGCAGCAGCTTCATGCATGTCTCCAAGAATGTAGTGAGCATCGATGGGTCCATTTCCAACTCCAGTCTGTCCTTACTTCTTGAAGTGGAGGCCTTCGTGAAACTCCTCTTAGCTTCCATGAATGTCTCCTTAGCATGCTCCAAATCAAATTTTGGTTCCTTTGTTGGAGCCTTGCCAACCCAGGTACTTTCTTTGAGCTACTTGCCTTTGTCATCCCCTGTCATGATACCACTACGGAGCACAATATTTACATTTGAGTCTTGCTCATGTGGCTCAGACCTCATCATTTGCAGGTTCTGAGTCGGGGGAGGTTGGAGTGTTCCTTTATCGCGCAACCTTGCTATCAGTGTGGGATAGTCCTCCATCTCATGATAAAACTACGTACAATATAAGCATGATGGTCTCATTAGATTTGTACAATCGCAGGCATAATGCCTCGATCCTCCGCAATTGTAACATATCAACTGTCCTTGACCTCTTCCTAGTCCCATTCCAACTCAACCTCGTTCGCGCCCTTGAAATCCGGTTCACACCATCCCTGCATTCTGGTCAAGGGGCTGTGTTTCAGTCTAAACTCTATAGGTAGGAGTCTGATCCATCATCAATTCATAACTTCTACAAGTGTGCTCATCATGGCCTACTGACTTGCAGAAATTACAAAACAACTGTTGGGAATTCTGTGTATACTTCTATAATAGATGGCAATAATCTGTAGCATGCTTCCCTCCTATCTGACAAATCGCGCACCACAATGTAGGCACTGCACTTGGTTCTACTTGTGCCTCCGGTCTTAATGGCATTGGTCCTCCTCCCGTGAGGGAATTCGTGAACACTGGATAGTGGTCCTTGTCATGGACTTGGCCCCTGCACTTTACGCACAATACCTCGTTGTGCACTTCTGGATGAGCCATCCTGTCTTGTTTCAAACTTTGCATCTCAAGTCACAAGTTCTTCAACTGCGCATGAATCTGCTGGACTCCTAGGTTAGGATCTTTTATCAGAGTCTCGTGCAATCTCATCGCGACCTCCAAAGCTTCAGCCTAAGTGGTTAGCCTTTGTTGCGACAACGCATTCTGTAGATGTGGTGTTAATGAGGCTACAAACCATTCGTGGTGTTGTCCATCTGTTAAGGTCATGTTCGCTTCTCGAATTGTGCACTTCAATCTTTGATCCAACTCCCATGGGGTTTTGCTTGGTAACATTGAGATTTCCTTGAATCCAATGATCGATTGTGCCTCTGACCTTGGCCTGCTAAATTCTTTGTTTAGCGTAGTCTAGATATCCACTATCCCCGCATTTGGATTGTCATCGGAATGCTTAATGTACCAAGTCAGTGCGCGATCCTGCAGAGCACTGATCAATGTTGTCTTCCTTATATTTTCGTCCATGACACCCTGTGCTTCCCATACAACGTTTATCATGAACCAAAACTAGTCTAGATCTTCATTCCCTACTCCCTTGAACACTGGTAGCTTTATCGCGATGGCCATACTACTTCGCAGTGGTGGCAGAGGTGGTATGGGCGAAGTCGGGGGTGAAGACAGTGAAACTGGTGGTGGTGTGGGTGGGGGTGGTATGTGCGGAATTCTTTGCTTTATCAAATTGATTGCACTTCTTGGTGAAACCTTCGTGAGCTCTTCTTCACCTCTGCACGGAGGTGAAATCAAGGGGCTAGTTTCTAGTTCTGTGCTACCTTTGTTTCTATAGATCCTCCCACTCTGCCTAGCCCCAAACATCAATTTATTCACATAACCCACTTTTCACACAGTAGCATTTTGATCCAAGTGTTCAAAGATTTAACGTACTTACCTCGCGGTCCCTTGAGGAAGCGTCATTCTGCCTCGCTATAGCTGACTGAAGTATCTACCGCGGATTCAGTGATGAATCCTCCTATGATTTGATCAAGCCAGTGATCGATAGCGTGCGCGATATTATCTTCCAATGCTTCCTTTATGCGCACCAATTCTGGAGTCCACACAATAGGTTTGTCGAGTTTACACCTTCCTTGGCTATTTTATAGCCTTGCGATCCACTCGTACAACTCAGTGGGGAAGGATGCCAAGAAAATTTCGTGAATTTCCATATATAAGTAGCAATCTAAGCACTCTTCCTTTGACAGTCACAAATTCCTATTTTCTTGCCCCGCGAACTCATTTATCTTTCTGTCCAACCACTCTTTAATTCCTTTCTTTGTCGGATTCCAATGATACGAAATCAAACATCTCTATGCAGATCCCGGTCCCGGAAACAGAACCATTTGTTGGCTTGTCGGGGTCTGACCTAGGTTCAGAGTTAATTAGCCAAACAAATCTCAGTACTACTGGCCCTTTCGGCAATAGTCCACGGGGCGTGAACTGAGGTCTCACCCGAAGTAGTATGGGAGGATGCTAGAGCTAGGTTTCTGCACCTTAGAGATGTCTGATGGGTTTGACTGGTCCACGGTTTGTCCTTGCGCGCACTTTCCCTTTCCTCGCGGCCTGATATACTGCCTTCGTGCAGCCCTAACTAGGGACTGAGCGACGCACTCTATGTTATTACCCAAGACCTTTCTTATATTCCAATGTTAGTTAATTATCTTTGCCTACTTGAGTGCTTTAAGTTATACTTAACCACATAAAACATTCATACAGGTGCATGTAGTAAATACACAGTATATTTGCAAATTATATCAATAATGCATTAACCCAAGAACAGATACATGAAATTATAACCAAACTTCTCTTTATTGATTCTTTCCACGGTTATAGAATCGACTTGACCTGTGCACTCAGCTTCAGGGGTCTGTGCACTCAGTTGCAGACTACTAGGCCTCTACGCACTCAGTTGCAGAGCCTTCTCCTACTCTACGACCCAAAGACACACTTTACACTACGACTCAATCACTCATACTTCTCATGCTTCCCTCATTATTCCTTAGTCTCCTTTTACACTTAGAGCTTCGCTTTATTTATACAATCCCATGGTCCGTGGACCATGGGTAGGTCTATCCAGCGAACATTACATTACAAAACTAGTGCAGACAACCCTGTGACTCTGTCGACCGGATAAATCGTTCTTGCGGACAAGACCGATCTCCCTAGTATCAACTGATATCTAGCGACAAGTAGAACAAGCAAATCTACCTTTCTCTAAATATTGTGATTTATAAATAAAAGCCAAGAGATGTTTTAGACCCTACCTTAAGTCCAATGCTAGTTTGTGGCAACCACGCTTCGACCATCCAAATGAGTTTCCTTTTGAGAACTTGCAAACACAAACAAGCATACATCAAATAATACCTGCATAGCCAATATAATAAATCATATTTATCATGATGATCAAGGAATTCATGAAATAAACCATAGAAGACAGCTTATTGAGAAAAATGAAGTTGATTGTATTAACTTTAAACAAAGAAGAACTTTACAACCTTGGTGCCTTGATGTTGTAGAAGCTCCTCCCAGGGTCCAAGTAAGAATCTCCTCTACTTTGACAAGCTTCACACTCTTCCCAATAAGATCAAAAGGTATGTAATCTCTCCTCTCAAGCTCAATTAGGAAGTCTAAATTCCAACATCATTTACCCTCAAAAATATTCAGCTTTCAACCTCCTCAGTAACCAGCCCAATGCCTCATTTTATAGTGCAGAGGAAGGAAGTTACAAGTCCACCTATGAAGGGATAGAGTCCTCCTTCAAAGGGATAAGCTCCTCACATCAAGGGGTTAGCTCCTTTAGTTATGGGATGCATGAACCACGAAGGAGCGAACTTGCCACCTCAAGATTCCCTCTAGAAGCTTCCAGAAATAACCCAAAGTGAGTTTTTAAGAATGTACTTGTGCCTTTTTGACTTTTACAAGGGTCCACACCCTTTACACTGAAACAGAGTAGGCAGGTCTGCAGGAGACATGACCAAGGGGTGCGGGACTGCAGGCAATGCTAAGAGAAAGTGCGGAACCAGAGTTTTAGAGATTTTCAAGGACTTTCTCTCATTTTTCAAGGCTTGACATGAAGAGCTGAGGTTTAAGACTTGCATAGGAGGAAAGTATGAGTGGTGATAGACTCACATTGACTGCAGAATGTCATGGTGACAATATTTTGTGTAACAGATTGCCCCCTAAAGTGCGAAGTCTGTAATAGATAGTATTTGTCATCTAAGAAGAGTGAAGTACTTTATCATTTCGAGGATCATCCTGTGGAGAGCCTGGTTAGAACCTGTAAAAAATTCAATACAAAATATATATATATGTGATCATATCATTGCTGAGGTAGGAATTCCCATACTCAAATCAAAACTGACTAGAAAACTAACTAAACTTCTCTGATATAGGAATGATATTGTAATACATCACAGGTATAGACATATGTAGACACAGTATGGGCGCATCCATCTTTTTATGAATAGTCCACTGTATAATGAATAATAAAATTCCTCGCAGCCTGGATGGTGGAAACTAGATCCAGGGTCTTGATTTCTACTTCCCAAAATAGTACGATTCTATCCATGTGAACGAATGTGTCGAAGTCGAACATGGTAGAAACCACTTGATTACTAGTCAATGATTTAAACTGTTAACAAGTGTGAGAGAAACCACCATTAATGTCAATGGCTCTCAAAGTACTCAATACAATCCATGAAATGTGAATAGATGAGTTGATGTCGAACATGTCACAGAATCCTTTGATCGAAGGTCAATGATGCAACTTGTCGTCGAAGGCTAGAAACCTGCCATTGAGGCATGCCGATTCCAGGGTACTGACGATTTCTAGATCATCTTTCTAGATAATGAGCTAAAGTTGATAGAAAGCGATCTGTCGTAGGCAAGCCCACAACACGAAATCATAGATCAAGTTTGAAGAAATATATTTGCAAGGACTGACTCAGGGATGGTCAAGATGGATGACAGATATTTTGCAGATGAATGGTTTATTTGCATTGACCTCTTGAACACATAACGACACTGCAGATGGTTTGGTGACAATTGACCCAAAACTAATATCCAGAAACCGGCTGAAGACTTTTGATTAATTGTTAGGCAAAGGATTTCCAAACCCAGGTGAACAAAAAGTGTCATGTTCAAGAGTGGTTGAATGCTTTTCTGAGACACAAAGTATAACAAACATGTTCATTTTTCTCTCTTTCCCCCACCATTTCTGGCAAGTACCTCTTTATTTTTGACAAGCTTGGGGAGGATAACATTTTCTTGGTTATAAGCTCATCCTTCGGATGAGTCCAACTTAGTTTAAAATTCGAACCCTAAGAAGGAGTGGTCTATTCCTGTTTGTAATTGAATAGGTCCTTTACTATTAAATTTTAACGAGTCTAGTATAGGAGAAACTCAGTGTTTTTCAATTTTAGGGAGTCAGAAGAAAAACTTAAGAAAACTCCATGGTTGTCCTTTTTCGTAAATTTGTGTCTCCCAAGCCTGAAAAGTATAAAATAATACTTGAGAGAACCGCTTGACCATTACGATCAAGGAGTACTTTTCATAATTAGTGTCCCTGATCTGAAAAGGTAAAAAAGCGATCAAAGACACATTGTTTTATAACCAATATCAAACTTGAAACGACAAAAATCTGGCAATCTTTTCATGTTTATGCGGTCAGAAAAGAGCTGTAAGTGGACCGTCCTTTTAATTCCATTTTAACGAGTTTAAAAAGGAAAAACTAGCTAATCTTTTCATGTTTTATGGGTCAAAAAAGAGCTTAAATAGGACTCGTCCTAGAGGAACGAGTGGTATAAAGGGTAGTAACTGGTTCCGGCAATGGAAGAACTGCTCAAAACATGTAATGGTTAAGAGGCTGGCTAATAAAACCACTCATAGATGCGGTCCCTCAGGAAGGGTAAACAAACAAGTGAAAGCATATGATCGGCTAAAGAGATGGTGGCGATGGAATGAAAACAACCAAGGCTCATCTAACAGAATTTAGCGGATAAAAAAGGAAATCACGAGATGTAAAACGGGTATGGGTTCATTTTTACACAAGCTTGAACCATAGAGAACTTTGCTTGGATTCGGTTTCATGTTTACACAAGCTTGAAACAAAAAACTATGCTTGTCATAAGTTCGCATGCCCCCAGAATAATGATGCAAAACGAGGTACATGCCCCCAAGCTTCATTGCATTCAACTAGGTGGTTGAAATGAAGGCTTACTTTCAAGATCTTGGAAAGACTCGAGGGATTTTTTTCATTTTTTAGTGAGGTTGACACAGGAAAAGAAGTATCTTCAAAACCCTTGTTTCATTTTTTAAACAAGCTTGACACAAGATAAGGAACTATGCTCATGACTCCTTGTTTCATTTATTAATGAGCTTGACACAAGACAAGGAACTATGCTCGTAAAATCCTTGATTCATTTTTTTAATGAGCTTGATACAAGACAAGGAACTATGCTCAAGTCTACTCTCTACAATCTACCTAACAAGGAACTATGCTCTAAAATCCTTGATTCATTTTTTAACGAGCTTGACACAAGACAAGGAACTATGCTCTAAAATCCTTGATTCATTTTTTAACGAGCTTGACACAATACAAGGAACTATGCTCAAGTCTACTCTCTACAATCTACCTATATAACCTACTGATTCAATTTTTTAATGAGGTTGACACAGGAAAAGAACTGTCGTCATACCTGATTCATTTTTTTTAACAAGGTTGACTCAGTAATAGGAACTATCCTCTGACCAACTGATTCATTTTTTAACGATGTTGACACAGGAAAAGAATTGTCCTCATACTCACTGATTCATTTTTTAACGAGGTTGACACAGTAATAGGAACTATCCTCTAACCAACTGATTCATTTTTTAACGAGGTTGACACAGGAAAAGAACTGTCCTCATATCTTATTCATTTTTTAACGAGGTTGACTCAGTAACAGGAACTATCCTCTGACCAACTGATTCATTTTTTAACGAGGTTGACACAGGAAAAGAACTGTCCTCATACATAATTCGTTTTTTAATGAGGTTGACTCAGTAACAGGGACTATCCTCTAACCAACTGATTCATTTTTTAATGAGGTTGACACAGGAAAAGAACTGTCCTCATACCTAATTCATTTTTTAACGAGGTTGACTCAGTAACAGGAACTATCCTCTAACCAACTGATTCATTTTTTAACGAGGTTGACACAGGAAAAGAACTATCCTCGCGACAGCCTGTTTCATTTTTTAACGAGGTTGATATAGGAAAAAACTATCCTCTTGATAGCCTATTTCATTTTTTAACGAGGTTGATGCAGGAAAAAACTATCCTCGCGACAACCTATCTCATTTTTTAACGAGGTTGATACAAGAAAAAACTATCCTCACGACTCCTTATGGCTTCCAACTGGAAGAAAGACATGTCAATGGACACACCGTGATCATGGCTTCCAAGAGGTCTTCATCAGAAAGAAGAATAGTTCTCTGGAAGGAACACATGTCAAGGGACTCAAAAGGGACAAGAACATCACGTTCAAGTAATCCCATAGAGTTTTCCATGTCAATTACCAGATTTAAATCAAAGGAATATGAGCAAACAATGAGAGGCTCACTTACATCGGTAACTGAAAACATGGGACCAATTGCCACATAATTAACCCGTGGCGGGGTAGATACCACTTTAGAATTAAGAACATTTAGGGGTGTCATATTATTGGTAGTTGAAACAAGACTAGGGAACGAAAGCTGGTCTACAGTCACAATATCTCCATTGTGAGGGAAAGACATCATGCGAAAGAGTGTCGATACGACAACTTTCATTGCATAAACATAGTCTCGCCCAAGGAGTAAATTGAAATCCAAGGGACCTTGAACTACCATAAGATCAATACAGACAGTTTTACCTTCCAAGGTAATAGAAAACTTAGGAAGGATCCCTAAAGGTTCACTAATGGTTTTGTTAAAAGCTTTCAGATTCTGCGTAATAGGCACAAGCTGAGGGGAACCCAAAGCTTTCCAAGCAGTTGAGGATAAAATACTAATAGAAGCACCTTCATCTACCTGTGTGTGGTGTATGTCCCTACCACCAGCCTTGACAATGATTTGGAAAGGGATGGAGGAAGGAAGATGAGGTTCTATCAGTCTATTCCAATCAAAGGAAAAGACCTCAGTACTTGGAGGGGGTTCTGTAGAAACAGGTGAAATGCCCCCCGATGTAGAAGAATATGATGTAATAAGAAGACCCTGAGCGGTATGAAGTTCACTCTCTAAATGGAGAGTGGGATCGATCGAATGTGAAATTTAATCAACCACTTGATCAACTAATGGATCATCAACCTGAGAGATATGAGTTTCACTCTCCAATGGAAGAGTGGGATCGACTGTACTTGAAATTAGATCAATCACTCCGTCAGTTGACGGTAGGTTGGGAGAAAGTTTACGGTAACGAGTTGGAAATTCTTGCTATGGAATAATAAGGTTTTCCAACAATTTTGAGGCTTCATCCATGTGAGGGAAAATGTGAGTTTGATGACTCCCTTTGCATAACTTACAAGGAAACCTAACTTTACCCTTTTTCCCAGGAACCTGACTATCACTGGTTGATGGATCAATGGAAAGTTGATGAGATTTTTCTGACCATACTTCCAAGACCTTTGGAATACCAGGACAATTGATAAGGAAGTGGTCACCCTTACAAAGCCTGCAAGGGTATTTGGGTTTACGATGCATGTTGTAGGTTTCCTAAACACAACTAACACTTACATCCATGGTTGGTTGGTTGACTTCTTTCTTATCTTGCTTCTTCTTCTTCTTCTTCCCTTTCTTCTTCTTCTTAGCCACCTGGTTACTAGCTTCAAGGCTTTTACCAAGTGAAGAGGAAGAAATGGAGGAAGAAATATTAGGCAAAGAAGGTAAAGGGTCAACAGAAGGTTGGTGATGTTGAGATGGTGAACTCTGTTGAGGTGAAGCATTCGGTTGAGGTGGAACAATTGGAGTATTTGGGGCCAACGAAGTTGAAAATAACCATATCGGTAAACTTATTATAAATCTGGGTAATGACAAAGTAGCCATATAAGGAGGACCAACATTTCCAAAGTAAGGAAAAGTACTAGGATTCTCGTTAAGAGGGGTTCCTTGGTTGGTCAATTCTAGAACAGTTGCCATTATATTCAACTTCACTGAATTTTATTAACAATTTAAACTAAAATCAACAATTCATAATTCACACCTAACAATTAAAATTCACAATTCACACCTATGGTCTCTAAAAGTAAAAACAAACAAATTAACATGCACTATCAAATCTAGGAGTCAAACCACACACAAACAGTAACTTCCCATACTAAAAACACTGGTTGGTGATGAAATCCAACTTAGTAGAAATTTAATATAGAAAGGGCGGTTGGAACAGTTACCCCAACAACCTACTTAATGAAACAGACTGGCACAAGTTTCTTCACAAAACCATCTCGAGTGAAGAGAACCCCCCAAAGAGTCCAAGTGAGTCTAGTCGACATCTACTGCAGGTACAGTGGGATCTTCCCTCCACCATCACCTTAGGAAAGAATCCTATAGATTATGGCCACTAAGGTTGCCAACAAAAACAAATATACCTGGGGGAACAGTTTATGATCCGATACACATGCAAGGGCAGAGTAACAAAGCTCAATCCCCTTGAAGGCTCCTTGACATAATCCAAGGTCTACCAACAAGTGACCTCAGACTCCTCGACAATGGTCAATCTGAGGTTTACCATTTTTAATACGTGTATATCTGATATCGTTCCCAATGAGGAAGGATTGATTACCTCACTGGTTCAGATATGATCTCATGCTTGACTCCTTTAAGAGGAGATTCCCAGAGCATACATGCAACAATTGGAATTTTTTCTACCGCAAGATTGACTACTTGTTTGTTTTACTGTCTTGGAAAGTTAACTAAAACCTATTCTAAGACACTCGCCTAAGCTAGATTGGTGGAAAGAGCCCTAAAAATGTAAAAATTACTAGATGAATTTTAATTAAGCGCTGTGTTATTTAGGATGTTATTACTCAAAAGGGTAAATGGATATGAAACCAATGGTGTTATGACCCGACCCAAAACTGAATGCAATCGAATATGATAATGTAATCTTTTCAATTCGATGAATCCTAACTAAAGTAAGGAGAGAGTTTTCATTCACTTCCAATAATGCAAAAAATTGATCACTAAGAGAAAATATAAAAAATTCTCTAATGCACTAATTTCATCAAGAAAAACTAATGCAAATCAATTCCAAAATAGTTTTTATTTTTATTTTTGTGTGTTAAAAACAAGCACAAACATATGTAAATTCAAATCAAAGAAAGCTGATCTAAATCTACGATTGATTTTTTAGAATGTAAACTATGCAATTGTAATCTATGCATAATTCACTTGAAAAGTATGCAAACATAATCTATGCACATTTTTCATTCATATTCTGAAAATGAGAATTCTAATTATGCAAATGTGATCTATGCAAGAGAATTCTCAAACACAAGATGATTCTAATGTAATCTAAGAACTAATCAAGTGCAAGTCAAGAAAATTGGGTGAGAGTTCCTAAGATCAAAAAATAAAAACACTCAAAGGCGATTAACACTCATACACAATTTAGCCCCCCCGATGAATGAGGGGGAAATTTTTTTGCAAAAACAAAAGCAAAAGGATGAAAAATTGTGAAAAGACTGAGACAAACCTCCAAGTAATGACCAAAGGAAATCAAATAAAAAATTTCTCAAAAAAGAGACTCAAAACACCCAATTAACTTAATGGAGATTGATGAGATGAAGAATTTGCTGAAAGAAACTCATAAACAAGGCTTTTTGACAGAACAAATGCAGATCTGGGTAGACACTAAAAGACGAAAATAAAAACTAAACTAAACTGGACAAAAACAATTTAGGTTTTTCAAAAATTTTGACAGGGTCCACAGGCTTCCGGTATAACCAGATGCGGTACTGCTCTGTGTAGTAAAGTAACAGTGCGGGGATGTCCGCACTGTGTTACAAACAGAACATGCAGTCCTCTTCAAAATTTTGGAAAAAACAAAATATACTCCAGATCCTAAAAACTACCCAATCCCACACACATCAAGCAAAAACTAGAAACAAAGAAAAAGTTTCTCAAGTCAAAGTAGAAGGAAAGGAAAAAAACCAAAATTCAAGTCCCCAGTGGAGTCGCCATTTTTTCGACCGGATAAATCATTCTTGTGGACAAGACCAATCTCCCTAGTATCAACTGATATCTAGCAACAAGAAGAACAAACAAATCTACCTTTCTCTAAATATTGCGATTTATAAATAAAATCCAAGAGGTGTTTTAGACCCTACCTTAAGTCCAACGTTAGTTTGTGGCAGCCACGCTTCGATCGTCCAAATGAGTTTCCTTTTGAGAACCTGCAAACACAAACAAGCACACATCAAAAAATACCTGCATAGCCAATATAATAAATCATATTTATCATGATGATCAAGGAATTCATGAAATAAACCATAGAAGACAGCTTATTGAGAAAATTGAACTTGATTGTATTAACTTTAAACAAAGAAGAACTTTACAACCTTGGTGCCTTGATATTGTACAAGCTCCTCCCAGGGTCCAAGCAAGAATCTCCTCTACTTTGACAAGCTTCACACTCTTCCCAATAAGATCAAAAGGTATGTAATCTCTCCTCTCAAGCTCAATTAGGAAGTCTAAATTCCAACAACATTTACCCTAAAAAATATTCAGCTTTCAACCTCCTCAGTAACTGGCCCAATGCCTCATTTTATAGTGCAGAGGAAGGAAGTTACAAGTCCACCCATGAAGGGATAGAGTCCTCCTTCAAAGGGATAATCTCCTCACATCAAGGAGTTAGCTCCTTTAGTTATGGGATGCATGAACCACCAAGGAGCGAACTTGCCACCTCAAGATTCCCTCTAGAAGCTTCCAGAAATAACCCAAAGTGAGTTTTTAAGAATGTACTTGCACCTTTTTTACTTTTACAAGGGTCTGCACCCTTTACACAGAAATAGAGTGGGCAGGTCCGTAGGAGACATGACCAGGGGGTACGGGACCACAGGTAATGCTAAGAGAAAGTGCAGAACCAGAGTTTTAGAGATTTTCAAGGACTTTCTCTCATTTCTCAAGGCTTGACATGAAGAGTTGAGGTTTAAGACTTGCATAGGAGGAAAGTATGAGTGGTGATAGACTCACACTGACTGCAGAATGTCATGGTGACAATATTTTGTGTAATAGACTCTATCATACTTTCGCGCCCCGTGCCCGCAATTCGCAGAACTTTTACAACAAGATTTGGTCAAAACTTTGGATTTGAGCCCAAAACATGCCTCGAGGGGATTCCATGCCCAACACATGATGTAAAGAAGTTTAATATTCATGAGGGAATTCCAAGAGTGAAAAGGGGAAGTGAATAATCACCCCTTTTGTTATAAATATATCCTCATAACTCATGTAAAGGGATTTTTGGAGCCAAGATTTTGTCTAGGCTTAGGCTTAGAATTAGGAGCTTGGGAGTTTGTGAGAGCCTTGGCTTCTTCGTAGCATAGATAGAGTATCTTGCTTTGGAGGAGAAGGTGTAGACTTCATGTTCCACTATTGGGGTTGGTTGTTTGTCAATGATATATGTATGACTAGAACTTTCACTTTAATAAAAGCTTAAAGATGACACATTTTCATGCATATGTTGCAAATATAGTAGGATTATTCTTATTGTATTTGCAATGTATTTTATTTCACTTACACTTATTCTTGTGAACTATTTCATTTGCATCGGTACAAATCATGTTGAATGCGTGATGTTGTATATTTCCATCACAGTTAACTTGTGAACTATTTTGCAGGCTAGCTTTTGACGCCTTTATGGTCATGTCTTTCTTCTAAGTTGCGTACTATTACAGGATTCAAAGGGACTCACTCAATTCCCCTTCGTGTGTTAGAACCTTCATGCAATGCACTTGAATTTCCATAGCGTCACACACTTGTTCCCACCAAAGTCACTATACACCAATATATGCATTATTGTTGCCAAGGCACATCATTAAAACCCACTACATCAACAACCAGGTTGTACTCCGGATGGGACTCCTACACAAAATAGTGTGATATCTAATTGGGACATCATAGCGGGGAGATCCCTCAAATTTTAATGGGTCCAACACCGTCAACATTTTTGGCACTAGAAGGTGGGTGAGATGACAAGCTGAGGCCATGAGGTCTATTTGAACCTTCCGTATCTTTAATGGATTCTTCCCAAATCTTAACTCCAACATGTTTTTCCATAACCACAAATCTGAAAGTGTCCATGGGAATCATCAATGGCTTATCAAATCTGAACTTTGATGGCGAGGGAAGAACAACCATTCTTGAGTACAACACTCATTTTTTCAAATTTTGCACTAAACATAATATTCACTGTTAGGATACTGCGTGCAGGTTGTTCATCCTAACGTTTGAAGCGCGTGTAAAGGAATGGTGTTACACATTGCCAACTTCTTCCATACACTCTTTTGAACATCTTGTCAAGGAGATTTACCATGCCTTTGATAGGTATGATTACAAATCTGTTTTCAAGAAAATCATGCGATTGCAAAAATCACTTGATGAATCTCTTAACGATTTTCACGATTGTTTCATTCATTTTTGTTTTGAATTTTCTGATGATGATATTGATTGGAATTTAATGAAAGAGAAATTTGAATTTCTTGTTCATATTTTGATGAATCCACAAGAATATGAGTCTTTCGAAAGTCTCTCAACATATCTCAGCTATGGATCTCCTAAATCTACAACGAAGGAGGTTGCTATTCCAAGTGACTCTTCATCTCCCCCTCATCAAATAACTCCATTTTTGTAGGTTGATGTGGGAGAACTTGAGAGTTCATCGGTTGAATTACTACCATCTTCTCCCACCCCACATACTCAGAATTTCAATGTAGGTTTGGACTGTGAATCTGATGTTTGTGATGATGTTCTATCTCCTTTCCCTCCATTCGTTGATTCATTTGGTCCTCCCAATTTTGAGTTTTTTGGTTCACTTGTTTCAAATGTTTCTTTTGATGTTCATGAGGATCAAGTTCGGGATGGAGTTAGTCTTGAGTAGTGAAACTATAATGTCATTCATTATGACTATGTGTGGGAGTCCATTTCAAATGATGTTGTCTCATATTTGCATGCCACGTGTCATGATGTTAGTGTGCCACATCAACATATTATCCATGTCACAAGTACACGTCATACATGTCCCACATGGCATCCACCACCTCAGCTTGAGTTAGGGGTCCCACTAGGTCCCGAACTCTGAACAAGTGATTCTTTCTTGTTTATGGATAGAGATGGTGTTTTTTGCACCCTCTGTCAACAACATCAATGAGCCTAACTTGGATGAATGCACCATCACACCTATGCAGTGTAATTACAATTTCAATGGTAGGGGATGGGAATTTTCCATTCCACACCTCTATCAACTCCACAATTTTCCATTGGGACCTTATGATGAACCTGGTGTGATGCAACATAAAATTCCTTGTTAAGTGATGGGAATTTTCCAGTCATCTCTTTGCCTTCATAGCTTTGTGGTTCTTCCTTTATAAAATATCAAGTCTCCTTCAACCTGAGTACATTCTCATTCTCTACAAACCTAGGCCCAAAGTCTTAGGGACTTCGTTAGCCTTGTATAGCCATTTCTGGCATATGTGATGCAAGATCTTGATATTAGACCACAACTAGAAGGAAATGTAACAACCCATCATACATAGTAGGATTCATATAGTATTTTAACATGTCATAAGTGAATCTTCCACAAAAAATCTTATCACCTCTAAGACAAAAAGACTCCTTCTCGATTATAGCATACAACCTATGGATTTACACATACCACAATAGCTTAACGAGATTTATAAGCAGTCATACACAAGATTGATCACAATCTTTCAAGAACCTTTACACAATGATTTTTCACGATATTCACACATATCATATAATGGAAAATCATACACAGGCTTAGTCATTTGGTCATGTCAAACAATCAAACTTAAGCATGCAAGGAACCTTTCCATTAAGGAGTATATCGACATCATAGGGATTTTCATGTCCCTTACAACTATGAGAATCATTCACAAACCATCACATTACAACACACAATAATACATACCCTCATTTATAGTGTTGATACGCCCATTATCAAGTAATGACATTATTCACCATTCATATTAAATCAACATGTACAAGATACAAGTAAGAAACTTATCTTAGTAGATGAACGATTGGTAATTGAGAGAGGGACTTCAACTCTCCTACTAATCATAGGACAAATGCACTGTTATCCTTTCTTGTAGTTATCCACCCTTAAACCAGATTCAAATCCTATGAAGTGAAGTGCTCAAGCGAATTTCACACCATTCATATCACAACACATGAGAATCCAAAGCACATAGTGTCTCCACTTGAAAACAAAGGATTCCAAAGAGGATAATGTCTCCACCCAAACAATCACTTCCATGAACTTAGAGCATGAAGTTCTCCACCCAAAAATACTACAGGAATCCAAATGTTGTAGTGTCTCCACCTGATTTACACTACAAGAATCTAGAGTCCATAGTGCCTCCACCTGCAATCCAAAAAAAAAATAGAGTACACAATGCCTCCCTTTGATAGCTTTTGTGGGAAGATCTCATTTGATGGTTGGAAGACTACATGGGAACTTTCCTAATGACGTTGCACTGTAACATATCGCTGCACCATTATGTAATGACATGGATAATACACTAATTGTTGGACACTATCATGATGATGTGGATGTCCTACATGATCCTATGATGATCAAGAAGCTAAACAAATGAGAATCCAAACAAAGAGAGGTCATATTGTCCTAGTTAGCTTCTGCACTAAACAATTTGAGGAAAATTTCAAAGAAAAATATAATTGAAGATCTTGGAGGAGACCTTTCAATATGGACCTAGAGCATCTGAAAGAGGACTTTTTCCTCTTTCCAATGAGCCCTTATTTGTCTAGAAACTCCTAGTAGTTTATGAGATATCAAATTTTCAAGTTAAAAATATATTTATGATATTGAGTTGACTTACACTTAGACATTCATCTTGACCTATCTCTAGAATGACGTGATCATTCAGTTCAACGTCAAACCCATATAAAAAGAAGATTTGAAACATTCATTTGACCAGGAATTTTTGGTGAAGGTATCTTAGAAGAGAAGGAAAAGGTACAAGAGGTTGAGTAAAAGAAGAATACAGGAGTAAGGAGGAGCTTAAGGTTGAGAAGAATTTCTGGAATATTTTCTGGATAATTGACCTCTGCAACAACTACTTAATTCACCACAGACAACTATGAAATAGGCTACAAGAAACCTAATTTAACACGGATCTGTTGGAATATTTTGGACCATCTAAACTAAGGCTCAGATTAAGCCACATAACCTTAGCCACAGAACCTCGCACTAAGCATGCCGTCAAACCTATAATAGGGAATTGTACATACTTTCAGACAAGTAATAAAAGAGACATCATACTTGCAGACTTGTGATACAAGAAATATTGAAATTTTTTACTCGATTTAAAGGTTGGAATGAGGGTTTAAGGTTTGCATTTAGTTGATTCTAATAAGATACAAGAGCTCACCATAGTCATCTCATCTACTATGGTGCTCGGTCACCTTGAGAACTTTGGATCAGAGGCTCAGATTTATCATAGATTTTGAAGGGCCAGACCTTATATATCACACAACAATGAGATCATCTTCATACTTTTGTTTGTAGCATTAGACAAGTTTTGTTGGCATAAAACTAGGACTTGTACTGCCTTGACCAATAATTAAAGGTTGGAGGTCTGATATATATTGGGATACTATCTTGAAGAAGAAACTTATTTGTAAATATTAATTGAAGGCACAGTTTCATCTTGGTTGAGTTTTCTTGGAAACTCTTTGAAGTCATTTCTTTGGACCTGGAATATTTGAAGAAGTGTGTGTTGGCTTGAGGCAAAAAATCTTGGAACACCACTAAGGCCATTGAGAATATTTTTGAGATAGTTATTGAAGACATTGTTGAAGACTCCCTTGAAAATATTTTGAAGAATCCCTTGAAAATATTTTGAAGAGGCTTAGAGTAGGTATATAACTAGGGCTTCTAATTGAAAACACATTTTAAATTTGTGGAGATCATCAGAGACTATGTTATCATCATGAGGTGATCTTGGAGATCTTGTTTGGGTATCATGAAAAGTAGTGACGACACCTTCATGATAAGACAAGGTTATCATTTATGAAGTGATGTGCATACTAAGTGAAGGCATTGCTTAAGATTGACAGGGATCGTTGAAGAAGACATTGGGAGCCATGAAGTATAACCAAAAACATCTTTAAGAAGTGAAGCTAAGGGTTGGAGCCTCGAAAATACAAGGTTGTTTCCTTGGAGGATGGGGTTGGAGCCTTAGAGGATTAGAGTCCTCAAGAAATCACGTTGGAGCCTGAACCATATACAGGGTTGGAACCCTTGAGGTTGGTGCCTCCAAATTGACAAGGTTGGATCCTTGGAAGTCCAATTCAATGTTTAGCAAATACATGTTGGAGCCTAGGAGATTGAAGATCGATGTCTTCATCTAGGGTTGGAGCCCTACATATACTATACCTGATTTATTATAAATAAGAAATTAATAAAAGCATTTATTCTTATTGTACATTTTGTTTTCTAAATATAAGTGATCTAACTGGTAAAAGTAATAATTGAAAAGAAATATTGGTTCACCCCCCCTCAGTATTTGCAACAATTGGTATCAGAGCCAGTAATTTCTCTCAAATACTAACAACTTGAAGGTAGATCCTTAGAACACAAATGACAAAGCCAAGGAAGAAAGCCTCCAATCCTTCTAAAGATGTCTCTTCTTCAACCGTGAAAAATGAAGATAATAAAATTGGAAAAAAGCCATTGTTCAATTCAAACTTTGATGTATGGAAGGTAAGAATGAGAAATTTCTTAATGGCTCAAGGCATTGAAGTATGGGAACTAGTGATTATTGATAACATGATGGACGAAGAATCCAAGGAGCACAATGTAAGAGCGATGAATGAAATTTTGAATGGGCTACCAGATTCTATAAAGGCCAATTTGGAGAAATGTTTCTCAGCCAAATATATATGGGACAAACTTCATGACCTTCACTTAAAAGGAGCATTGACCATGACCTCTAGTCAAGAAGATAATGGAAAGAAAAAAGGAAATCCAGAAACAATCAAGGAAGCTGAAAATAAGAGTAATGACATTAAGGAAATCGAAGACCTAGAAGAAGAAGAAAGTAAAGAAGACTTTGAAGAAGATCTCATGAATAAACTTATAGCTTCCATGGAAGAGATTAACAATTTGAAAAAGGAAAATTAGGAACTTAAGAATAAAGCAAAAGATGGTTACTAGGACAAGACATAGAAGGAACTTGATCTTTTTAAGCTTCAAGTACAAGAAAAAGATGAGGAGCTCACCAAGCTTAAGGAAGAATTTCATCAAAAAAAAAGAAAGCATCATGAAGAAGTTATATCCATGACAAATCAATTGGATAAGGCAAATAAAAGAGAAGAAACTTTGTCAAGCCACCTTGAACAAAGACACATGAACTTGAAAAAATTGAAGAAAATATTGGTCAATACAAAGAAGAAGTCTCCTCCCTTAGATATCAACTAGAAGAAGTAAGGAAACACACACAAGGAGCTGAGAAGGTGACGGAAGATTTGGAATTCATAGAAGGAAAAGTTGATGAAGCAGAAAAGGAGAGAAATGCCATGACGTGCCAACTAGAAGAAAAGGATTATGACATCACCAAGTTAATCTCAGAAATCACTTCTCTTAAGGCCCAATCATGCGAAGCAACCAAGATGAAGGAAGAAATGGAGATCATTCTATCAAAGAAGGATGAAGAATGCAAGAAATTGAAGGAAGAAATCGTCTTTCTTAAAAAGGAAGTTGACTTTCTGAATAAGAACTTGAAGAGTTCTCAAACCCTATATGACATTCTAAGTCATCAAAGGTCTCCCCTTGATAAATCAGGTCTCAGCTATACATGTGAATCCTCAAGAAAGAATGGTAATTCTCAAAACAAAAGGATGTGAGGAAGCAAGAAAGAAATGTTGATGCCCCCAGTTCCATCAAATGCAAGGAGAAGAGTCAAGACAACTATGGAAGAAATCCTACTATAAGGAGACTTGCAGATGATGTCAAGAATACAAAAGGAAATGAATATCATCAAAGAATCCCAAGGAAAAAATATTTCAGAAGTACATCAAGGAAATCTCCATCTCCGAGGTACCAAAGTATATTTATTGGTTATTTCTATTCTTGTAAAAACTTTGAGCACATGGAAAAAGATTGTAGGGCATATCACAAAGACAAATATAATGGTCCACTTCAATCTCCTAGAAGAAATTTTGCAAGAAGAAGTCATGATTTCTCATTCATGAACAAGATGGAGAGCTTCAATTTCCATAACATTAGACATACGACACGTGATTGTAACTTGAATTGGGTCCCTACACAAGTTAGAACCATGACAACCAAGAAAGAAAATAACATTACATAAATATGGATAAAGAAGAAAATTGGATCTGAAAGACTCTTGAACAGTTGAGCCAACAACACATGTTGTTGATTTGATAAAGTCATCTTTGATATTCCAAGTGTCTGATTATGAGACTCTACCAAAAATGAGACCATGCATACAGTTAGGGGGAGCTTTTGATCATTCTTGCAAAATCTATCCGTAAATGGGCCCTAGGAAATCCTTGATGAGTCACACATGGACAATCATCCTTTGATATATCATCACTCGGGAAAAACTCCATCCCTCTCTCATCCAATAGATTATTGTTGAGGATCTCTTCTTTTTTATCACTAAGCAAGTAATATTTCTTGAGGTAGAGGAGTTTATGCAGACAGGGGGAGTTGGTTCATCCATGAAGCGATGAAAAATGGACCATATTGCCAGATGAAAGAGCACCATGACATGGGGAGTAACATACCTATGAATAAATACTATTGATGAAGAAAATATGATGAAAAGAAGAAGCTTGATAGGGAGATTACTTGGGTACCCCGTTTTCCATTGATGTCAAAGGGGGAGAAAATGTTGGAAGGGAAAGAATGTTGCCATGAATGACAAAGGGGGAGATTGTTAATCAAGGTTGTCATTGATGTCAATATGGCATTGAGCGAGATGGAAAATATTCTCGAGATGCCTGGTTCTAGATGATGATGTCATGACCCTTGTTTGACAAGGACGCCATCAATTAATATGTCAAGCCACTAATGAAGAAGTCTTAAAGAAGTTTCAAGTGCCAAATGTCAATCATGTGCCTTATTTGATGATCTAAACCTTAACCCTTGATGACATATGGAGGACTACACTTGATGAATGACCACACTTGATTATGCAACTTGACGAGGTATTGATAACATGGTTGGGAGACTATATGGTGATGTGGAAGATCTCATTTGATGGTTGGAATACTACCTTGGAACTTTCCTAATGATGCTGCACTATAACGTATCACTGCACCATTATGTGATGACATGGATGATACACTCATTGTTGGACACTATCATGATGACGTGGATGTCCTACATGATCCTATGATGATAATAAGCTAAACAATGGGGAAGACAAACAATGGAGAAGCCAAACAAAGAGAAGTCATATTGTCCTAGATAGCTTCTGCACTAAACAATTTGAGGACAATTTCAAAGAAAAATAAAATTGAAGATCTTGGAGGAGACCTTTCAATATGGGACCTAGATGATGTGAAATAGGACTTTTTCCTCTTTCCAATGAGCCCTCATTTGTCCCGAAACTCATAGCACTTTGTGAGATATCGAATTTTCAAGTTAAAAAATATATATATGATATTGAGCCATCTTACACTTAGACATTCATGTCGGCCTACCTCCAGAAAGACGTGTCCATTCAGTTCAACGTAAAACTCATATAAAAAGAAGATTTGAAACATTCATTTGACCAATTATTTTCAATGAAGGTATCTCAGAGGGTAAGGAAAACATACAGGAGGACAAGGAAAAGAAGAATACATGACTAAGGACAAGCTTAAGGTCGAGAAGCATTTCTGGAATATTTTTGGGATAATTAACCTCTGCAAGATACACTTAATTCACCATAGGCAACTATGAAATAGGCTACAAGTAGCCTAATTTTACACAGACCTGCTAGAATATTTTGAACCATCTAAACTAAGGCTCGGACTAAGCCACAAAACCTCAGCCATAGAACCTCACAGTAAGCATGCCTTCAGACCTATAATATGGAACTATACATACTTTTAGACAAGTAATAAAAGTGACATCATACTTGCAGACCTATGATAAAAGAAATATTGAAATGTTTCACTGGAGTTAAAGGTTGGAATGAGGGTTTAAGGTTTGCATCTAGTTGATTCAGATAAGCTGTGGGAGCTCACCACAATTAGCTTATCTATTATGGTTCTTGGTCACCTTCAGAACTTCAGATCCAAGGCTTAGAATTATAGCATATTTTGAAGGGTCAAACCTTATACCTCACATAACAACGAGATCATCTTCAAACTTTTGTTTGCAGCGTTAGACAAGTTTTGTTGGCACAAAACTGGGACTTCTACTACCTTGACCAGTAATGAAAGGTGTGGAGGTCTGAGATATATTGGGATACTATCTTGAAGAAGAAACTTATTTGTAAATCTTAATTGAAGGCACATTTGCATCTTGGTTGAGTTTGCTTGGAAACTCTTTGAAGTCATATCTTTGGACCTGGAATATTTGAAGAAGTGTGTGTTGACTTGAGGCAACAAATCTTGGAACACCACTAAGGCCATTGAGAATAGTTTTGAGACAATTATTGAAGACATTGTTGGAGACTCCCTTCAAAATATTTTGAAGAAGCCCTTGAAAATATTTTGAAGAGGCTTAGAGAAGGTACATAACTAAGGTTTCTCATTGAAGACACATTGAATATTTGTGGAGATCATTGAAGACTATGATATCATCATGAGCTGATCTTGGAGATCTTGTTTGGGTATCATGAAAAGTAATGGCAACACCTTCATGATAAGACAAGGTTATCATTGATGAAGTGACGTGGAGACTAAGTGAAGGCATTATTGAAGATTGACAGAGCTCGTTGAAGAAGACATTGGGAGCTATGAAGTATAACCAAATACATCTTGATGAAGTGAAGCTAAGAGTTGGAGCCTAAAAAAGACAAGGTTGGTGTCTTGGAGGATAGGGTTGGAGCCCTAGAGGATCGAAGTCCTCAAGAAGCCAGGTCGGAACTTGAACCAGATATTGGGTTGGAGCCTCAAAATTAACAAGGTTGGAGCCTTGGAAGTCCAGGTCGGTGCTTGGAAAATATAGGTTGGAGTCTGGGAGATTGAAGATCAATGTCGTCAACTAGGGTTTGAGCCCTACATATATTGTACTTGATTTATTGTAAAGAAGAAATTAATAAAATCATTTATTCTTATTGTTCATTTTTTGTTTTAAATATAAGTGATATAACTGGTAAACATAACAATTGAAAAGAAATATTGATTCAGCCCCCCTCTCAGTATTTCCAGCAATAATTTCCTACAAACTACTAATATGAAATCTTTCTTGTTGTAACACAACCACTGTGCTTTGGTCTTCTTGTGCACTCCTCAACTAACCTGCATTTCTCTTCTCATCTATTTGAAAAATCACCTTCGCGAGAATGTCTCCTCTTCTCTGAATGCCTTCCTTGATTTCCTCTTGCATGTTGACTAGTTACCTCATCCCATAAGACTGGATCATCATTTTCTCAAGTGCCTATACATCAATTTAAATGTTTGTAAAACTTTCTTTTACTGCAACCAGGATATAAGTGGAGGTAAATTGTAGTATTCAGAGTTTGGCTATTTTTCCAAGCCATTCCCAAGTGGATTCTCCTCCCAAGATTTGAATCCATCACCTATCTCTTAGTCCAGTCATTTTCATATTATCACAATTAATTATAATTACACATGAGAATATTTACATGAGGGGGAAACCAAAAATGGTTGTTACAGACCTCATTTCCTTAGAGGAACATCGTTCTCGATGTTCTATAACTAAACATAATTCAACCATGCTTTGTATCGAACACAAAATTCATAATGAGATTTATATACAAAGAACTCTCTTTAGAGTTGTTTACACAACAAACAAAAATGGGTATGATACCCGCATTTTCTCATCCATTTCCCAAGTGGCTTCATCAGGTCCAAAGTGTTTCCACTACACCTTGACATGCTTGATTACTCGATTTTGGAGTATGATTTTCCTCCAATCCTACTGCATTTCCTCTTTAATCTTTTTTTCAATGTAAATTTCACATGTACTGATAGCTACAACATGAGCTACTTGTGTAGTGTGTGTGTGTGTGTGTGTGTGTGTGTGTGTGTATAGATAACAAAAATAATTTAAAATAAAGTTATAACTTAGTTAATTTTTATGATTTTTTTTATTTGGGCAATGTGAGATACATCATGGGGTAAGTGTTTTGATGGTTATCATGGATTGGCATGTATCCACATTTTCCATTTATTTAATTTATATGGTTGTGCTAGTTTATTTTTTCCCAAAAATCTAGACACAAATATTGATGGATATTTATGAGGGAAGTTGAGGAGACCCAAAAAGGATGTATGGAAACTTCATAAGTAGAAAAGAGAAAGTGAAATTGAAAATGATGAGGGAGGAGGTTGGAGCTTGTTGAAATAAGAGAGTTATTGGAAGAAACTTATGAAAGTGTTTTTAAATTATATTGTACATTTTTCTTCTTGGTATCCTTGGAGTCATATGCATGGAGGGGCAAGAAAATGAGTTCTCTTAGTTGGCAAGAAGGAGTGCTCTTTACTTAATTACACTATTGCGCTGAGAGGTGCTCTCCAACCTAGTATGTGGTAGATGTGTAGGCGTTAGATGTTAGATGGGTAGGTGTTAGATGTTAGATGTGTAGGAGTAAAATATGTGAATACTTTTTAAATGTAGGGCTCATAAGAATACCTATGTTATGTAAACATTTTGACTATGTCAAATTACATTAAAAAATAAAATTTAAAATAAATAAATAAATAATTAATTAATTTTAAAATAAAATTGAGATAAAAAAGTAAATTTACCAGAGCTTTTTGAGCTCCAAGTTTTTGAAACCCATGGTTTTGTCCATGGTATTCTCCTCTAATAGATAAATTACATAATAAAATAAAATAAAAATAAAATTTTAAAATATAAAATAAAATAAATAAAATAATTAATATTTTTAATAAAATTGAGATAAAATAGTAAATTTAAGGATGAAATATTTTGGCCTCCAGGTTTTCACAACTTATGGTTTTTTTCATTGGTATTATTTAATATAGCATATTTAAATGTATTATTAGCTAATGTGAGACATTCATTGCAATAAACTTTTTTAGTTACATCAAAATAAATCCTAATTTCCACAACAAATATTGTAACATTAAGCAATTTTCATAAAAGATTTGGCAAAGAAAACCACTCAATAAAGACACACTATACAAAGGCTTTATAGCTATGTGGATGCATGCCTTCCAGGTAAAACTTGGGAAAAACAACCTTGCTCACTTTGTTTTTTTTTTTTTCTCGGTAAAAAAACTAATCTATTAAAATATGTACAGAGGTCGAAAATACATCATGGTGAAACCAGTGTGAGACAGGCTCTGGGCATCACACCCAAGAGCCGATAATGCACCAGACACAAAAGCAAGCTCTCGCCCACATAGAGGCACCAGACTAAGACCGGGACTAACCATCGCTGCAGGCCCGCGCAGGGGCAGCATACTAAAAACCAAGGCTGAACGTAGATGCAGGCCCGCGCAGGGGCATCAAATAAAAAGGAGACTGACCACCATAGATTGTTCTTGCCCAATACATTAGCAAAAATTACAAAACAGAGATGACATAACAGAAAACACCAAAGACTATAACTGAACCAAAGACAAATTGCCGGTAAGACTAGTAGACCAGGTGAAAAGCCAATAGAACCTTGAGCGCGGGTGCCCTCATTCGTCCAATTCCTCTTCCACAATTTGGCACCACCCATAGGTTTCTCCTTCATCTTCAGTTGGAAAAGTCACTGCCTCTTCCCCAGTTTCCGCCTTTTGAACATTCTGAGTGTGCTTAGCTTTTTTCGGGTCTGTAGCTGGTACCTCTGCTTCCGGCTCCATAACAGCTTCCGAAGCCTGCACTTCTTGCCCTGGTCAACTTGCATCAGTTGCCCTTGTTCAACCATGGGGTCATCATCTTCCTGAGCGTTCTCAATAAACAGTATAGAAATATGCGCGCTGATCCTTGGGTTATTTGTTGAGCTGGTAAAATTGAAGATGGTGGAGCCAAAGGCTGGCAATGTGGCTGAGCCTGAAGCCCCTGCATCCATGAATTGACTGGAATGTAGGGGGATGGCTCCAGTAGAGCTAGCCAGATTGCAGTGGCAGCAATGGCCAACTCTGTCCCCTTCATGCCTGCGTGAGGCCCCTCCTCTGGAAGAGCCTTGACGGCTGAGCATACGCTGTCGAGGTCTCACCATTGAGGGATGAGAATTCCAGCAAGCCGCGAAATGCACCAGACTTTCTGCTACCAGAGTCGACTGCGTGATGAACCCGTCCATCTGCGAATGGATCACAACCGAGACAGAGAGGCCAGTCGTCTGCATAACTACCAACATTCCCTGCTCACACCCTGTTTTATTCCCAACCTCCTCACCTACCCTGCTCGGGATCACATCCGCCATTACTGCTGCCATCCGCTGGGTCGAATACGCTCTCCGGGCATTAACTATCCCATGCCCTCGCGCCTTAAACCTCCCTCGTCCTTTCCTTCCGTTCGCTGTGGGTGCCACGTGATGGCTGAGGGGCGGCATGTGTCCAGCCTCCCACTCCTGTCCCGTCTCACATATCACCCGCATCCGGGGGAGTTGCATCTTTTTGGACCAGTTGAGAACATTCTTGAGCTTCCACATGCGTTAATATGGTATTCAGCTGTCCTGTGATCAGAGAGTGATTACTCCCCACCCCTACATTGGCCATGAAGTCCGCAACCTTGTTGCCCTCCCGCCTTGTGTGTGTGAAGGTGATGGCTCTATTGCTGTGAAACTTCTGTTCTATTGCTTCCAATCTTGCTTCAAGCCTCCAACTGGTGGCTATTTTTTTAGCCTGAGATCCATTTAGGATTTTTTTGGCCATGTTGATGAGGATTTGGGAGTCTCCTTCTACCTCCAGAGGGTGGAAGTTGAGCTCCCCAGCTAGTTGAAGTCCCTGCCATAGCCCTTCCAACTCAGCTGAGTTGTTGGTGTCCCAGCCAATGTTTCCAAAGTAAAGAGTCATGGGAGCCCCTTCATGATTCCTAATTATTCCACCAAAGCCTGCTAATCCAGGATTCCCTTTTGAGGCTCCATCAAAGTTGAGTTTGAATGTGTGCTTTGGCGGAGGTTTCCATGCGACTTGACTTTCAATGCTGGCTGCCGAGTGGTCCTGCTGGTGCATGCTTTTAGTGCAGCTGATTTGCCAATTATCCATGATAGTTTTCTCGTTGGCTAGTGTAGGCCAATCCTCCTCCTTCCAGGGTCTTAGCATCAAAGTCTCTTGAATATTTTTGCATAGCATATTCCAAATATTGTCCAGCGAAGAGCGTTGATTTTTAAAAATGCGCTTATTTCGCTCCTTCCATATACTCCATAGAATTAGCCCGGGGATCAATCGCCATAGATGATTGAGGATGTTGCTCTTGTACGGGTCCTTTTGCCACTGTCGTATGGAATTCGTAATTTCATTTTCAAGTCTGCATCTTCTTTGACATCGAAAGCTTGCCTTCTCCCATAGCTGATTGGCCAGGGGGCAAGAGTCCAGCAGATGTTGGAGCGTTTCCTCATGGGCATTGCAGTTGAAACAGATGGAGGGACCATGGAAATTTCTTCTTCTGAGCTTGTCCCAAGTTAGGATTCTCTGATGTCCTACCAGCCAGAGAAAGTGACAGATCTTGGGCCAGGAGCCAGAGTTCCATATTTGGCCCCAAATTGGATCCTGGGGAGCAGAGTCATTGCAGATTATCTTGTATGCTTCAGACGTAGTGAACGCTCCTTTTGGTTGATATCCCCACCTTAGGATATCTTCCCTTTCGTCACACCTGATTTTTCTTTTGCTGAGCTCCGTTTCCAATGCTATGGAAGCTTGGCGATTTTCATTTGTGAGGATTTGGTTACCCGATTTCCAGATTCTGAAGCCTTTCTCCGTTTCCTGGGTCCAATATTGCCTGGTCTTGACTTGCTGTGTCTCCTCCGCAATGTTGTTTAGAGGCAGGTTCAGTACATTGCTGAGGGTAGGCATTTGATTCCACGCGTCCATCCAGAATCTAGTGTTATGGCCATTTCTTACCTCCCAGAAACTGTGCTGCTGGATCATTTTATAATGTTCTTTGGCTGCATTCCAAATTAGTGATCCTTTGACACTGGGCTCTAATCTGATAAGCTCTTCCTGGGGTCGCTGATTGGCATACTTTGCTGTCCATAAAGTGACCCATGGCTTACCGGTGTTGGTGAGCCACTGCCACCAGATCTTGGCTCCCATGATGGCATTGCTGTGCTCCAGATCTCTTAGACCAATTCCTCCTTTTTCCTTCGGTTTGCATACTGTGCTCCACTTTACCAGAGCCCATTTGCGATTGGTTGCATTGCTTCCCCAAAGGAAATCTCTCTGAATTTTCCTTAGTCTTTTTAGGACCCATTTTGGTGCTGCCAGGATGGAAAAAAGGTACAGCGGCATTGCTTGAAGAATGGCTTTAATAAGAACTGCCCGGCTGACTAAATTCAGGGTTCTGTGAGTCCATTGGTTGAGACGCGATTCAAGTTTTTCAATTAAATTGCGCCAAGAGGAATGGTTGATGGCCGAGGCAGTGAGGGGAGCTCCGAGATACTTAGAAGGAAGGGTGGCTATGGGGAACCCCAGAATGCAGACTATGGCAGACTTGACGACCGGGGGGGTATTGAAGAAGAAGATCTGTGATTTGGAGCAGTTGATGCTAGTTCCAGAGGCTTCGGTGAAATCATTTAGCACTGCTTTAAATATGGAGGCTTCTTGAACAGAAGGATATCCAAACAGCATCGTGTCATCAACAAATTGCTGATGGGAGGTAGCTGGCAGATGGTGGATGGAGATACCCTTAAGCTGGTGTGAGTGGAGGGCGTTCTTAATGTGACGTCCCAGGCCCTCAGCCATTAAAACAAAAAGGAAGGGGGAAAGGGGGTCACCTTGCCTGATACCACGGGAGGGGGAGAAGGGGCGAGAGGGGATCCCATTCACTAAGATGGAGAAGCTGGTGGAGGAGATAAGGCTCATAATCCATCGAATCCAGGTGGGGCTGAATCCAAAAGCAGATAACATTTGCTGTATATAATCCCAGCTGAGTTTGTCAAAAGCCTTGGAAAGATCAAGTTTAAGGAGCATACCTGCCTGCTTTGAATGCTTGAGAGTGTGGGTGATCTCATGCGTGTGGATGATTCCGTCCAAAATCTGTCTTCCCTCCACATATCCTGACTGTTCCGGAGAGATGAGCATAGGCAGGAGGGGCTTTAGCCTGTTTGCAATGACTTTAGAGATGACTTTGTATATAACATTGCAAAGTGCGATTGGCCGGAATTTGTCTGGTTTGAGCGCGTCCTCCTCTTTTGGAATCAGGGCTATAAAGGTGGTGTTGAGCGAGGGAAGCAGCCAATGAGAAACTCGCGACTCCTCCACCACTTCCCAGACTTCCAGCTTTATTAAATCCCAAAACTTGTGAAAGAAAGTAGTGGTAAATCCATCCGGGCCGGGAGCTTTTCCTTCTTTAAGCTGAGTCATTGCATTGTCCACTTCCTGAATTTGAATTGGGCTGAGAAGGAGTTCATTATGCTCCGCTGTGATTAATTTTGGTATATTGCGAGTGATTCTTTCAATTGCTGGATGTCTATTGATGTCAGGTTCTTGATGGACCTGCTTAAAGTGTTCGAGGAGTTCCTTCTCAATTTCCTCATGTTGTTCCACCCTTTCTCCTCCTGATTTTTGAATGTAAGGGATATTGTTGCCCATTCTGCATTGCACTGTGGTTCTGTGGAAGAATTTGGTATTTCTTTCTCCCTCTTTCAGCCATCTGATTCTAGATTTCTGTTTCCAATATATCTCCTCCTGCTTTCTTCTTTCTTCAAGCTGATTGTGGATGCGTTGCTCCTGTTCGAGGGTTCTCTCTGTATGGCCGCTTGTACTTATTTCTCTCTGCAGATCCTCCAGTGCTTTTTGAAGATCATTTTGCGCTTTGAAGATGTTTCCGAAGGTCTCTCTGTTCCATCTCTTGAGACTAAGCTTTAGATGTTTGAGTTTCTGTTGAAACTGAAACATCTTGGATCCTTCTGGAGGGCTGAAGGATGTCCACGTAGAGTTAACGAAGTCTCTGAGTGAGGGATGAGTGAACCAAAACTCCTCAAAGCGAAAAGGTCTTCTTATGTTATTGCCTGGACGTTGCCATTGAAGGGCAACCGGCCAATGATCAGAGCCAGAGTGTGGAAGAATGGCCGCCGAGAAATCTCCCCCCAAGTGGACCGAGTTATCAGAGATGAGAAAGCGATCCAGCTTGGAGGCTATTTGATGTATGCCTGCTCTGCGGTTGCTCCACGTAAAAGTGCCATTGCAGAACTGTAAGTCTATCAGGGATGCATTCTGAATAAAGTTTTTGAAGTGGGTGTTTTCCTGTTCCAACCTGTTTCTGCCTCCAATCTTCTCCTCTAATTTTGTTATCATGTTATAATCCCCTCCAGCTATCCAGAGTGGGTGCCTTCTGTTGGCATTAAGAGCTTCTAAGGTATGGAGGAGAGCAATCTTTTCCCTAGCTTCCTGAGGGAAGTAGACATTCGAGAGATTCCCATGAATATTTGTGCTAACTATGTGGAAGGTAGCCTGTATTAGATTGTGTGAAGCATGAAAGTCTGACAGAGTGAGTGCTTGTGAGTTCCATGCAATGGCTAATCCCCCAGAAGCGCAGGATGCATCTACAGCAACTGATTGACATCCTGGCCAGGCTTTAGAGAGGATCATTTCTAGAGTTTTACTATTACATTTTGTCTCTTGGAAAAAACATATTTGCGGCTTTTCCATTTTTACCATATTTTTAAGCATTCTGAGTTTACCTGGGCCATTGAGCCCTCTTAGGTTCCATGAAATGAGCTTCATCAGTCACTATTGGAGGATGGCTTGTAGTACTTCGTAAGCTTAGCATACCTACCGGAGTCTACCAGAATATTCCCGACCACTATTGTTCTTTGGAGGTCAGTTCTTCTTCCCCTTTTTTTGGAATCTTTTGGGGTTTGGCTTAAATCCCATTGACTTCCTGGCTGGATGCCAAGCTGATTTTGATGATAGGCCCTGGAGATGACCATTTCCAGTTTGTCAAGCTGTAACTCTGGGATGCTTTCATATGCTTTCTTCTTGCATGCTGCTTCTAGTTCGAGTATGTCTAATCCATGTAGATCTATACTTTCCGGTTCTTCCTCCATTTGTTGCACCTGATTGTCGCCTTCCTTAGGTATGTCTGGACCCTAGAAGGGGCCTGGGGTTCCATCAACCTCCATTTCATTGTCTTTTTCCCGCTACTTTTCTTTGCTTGCCGTGTTGTGGTCTGGGGGATCTTTGGAAGAAAGGGGATTGGATGGAGGGGCCGCGAGAGGTGGCTAGGAAGAGGAAGAGGGGAGATCAGCGTTTGGGGGAGAGGAAATGGTATGCTCATCTGTGACATGAGCTAGGATTCCAAAGATGTTCTTGACTGCATGATCAGAGGTGATGTTCTGTTTGGGTTTCTTCCCTGTTGATGGTTTTTTATGCGCTCGCTTGTGGGTAGGGGCCTTTGTGAAGCCATCATGGGTCTGAGAATCGGTGGGGGAGGAGGCTTTAGCTTGAACATTCAGGGGGGAGTCTCTAAAAAGATGCCCTATGGCATGACATTTACGGCAGCGAAACGGAACATGTTCATAGTCTAAAGGCTGGATCCACTCATAGTCACGGTGAGAGAGACTTACCGATTCTGGCAGGGCTTTGTCTAGGCGCATGAAGACGCAGATGCGGGCGTAAGATGTATATCTTCGTAGTTTCGTTTCTTCAGCAGTCCTTATATATTCCCCCAAACCATTTCCAATGTTTTTCAGAATATCCTCATCCCAGTATTCATCTGGCAGTGAGTATAGTCTTATCCAGACTGGTGCCCATGTGAGATCCTCCTGATCCGGGTTGAATCTGGGAGCCCAGTCCCGTAAGTATAGGCCAGCTGAGTTGAAGAAGTAAGGTCCCTCAACCAGGATTCTGTATTTGTCTTCCAGACAAAAAAAGATCGCTGTGAAGAATCCCTTTGGGCCTAACTGCAGAGTCACATCTCCCTTAGGTTTCCATTTCGCTGCAATCCAACTGTGGAGGGCTTTTTCCGTCGGCCAAAACCCTATAAATTTCCCAATGAGCGCATGATCCATCATATATTGGATTCTTGCTTCTATTTTTTCCCCCGACAGTTCGATTCTGGGTCGATCTGTAGCTATAGGTTTGCAGGTGGTCGAAGAGACCCTCTGGGTACCATCTGTTTGGTTTTGCTTCCCATTCTCTCCATTTACCTTAGCTTCCAGGTTTTCTTTTCCCTTGCGCTCATTCTGGCGCGGGGTTTCTTGATTGATGTCGTTCTCATGGATCGATCCAAATCGTATTGTTCTCTCGTTTTGGTGTTGTACTTTGTGTGCGATGGGGGAGGTTGCCGAGGCCCCCCCCGGGGGTCGCCCATGTGCCCTGCGACCTCTTACAACACTGTTGAGAGATGCCTGTTCGTGTAGTCAGGTCCTTGTTGGTTGTCTGCGCAGATCAGTCTGCGCCGTCTGAGCGTGGTGCAGAACCCTAGCCGCTATCTCCAGAGCTCCTTCAAATTTAAATTAACCTTGCTCACTTTGTTAAGTAACCTTGAAAGATTAGATTTTTCTAAGTTGTTTTGTATGTTATTCATTTTATTTTTATTTTTTGAAATTTTACTCTTGAGTGTGAAGAGAAATCAGAGCATGAGAAAAATAAAATCTGGTGTATGTAGTTCTACATTTTATTTATATTTTTTTGTATGCCTTAAAATTTATTGCATTTACAATGTCAAACATTGATTTTAACCTTTGCATGAAAAATTACGGAATATGTCTTCCAGATGTTCATAACAACTTAGTTTAGATACAATTGTTATGGAGTTTTATTTAGGAGATCTAACGATAACATTGAAAATAAAATTAAACCAAGGATAGTTAGTATCATTGACTCCTGCAAAGATAGAGGTATATATTCTTATTGGGTTTTACGATATAATAGAGGAGCTTATTAAGTTTAAGATTTAAGAACAACAATTAAACTGTATTAACTACCAAACTAGCCTAGATCCATTTTAACTCTGAATCTATTAAATGCCAAAATGAATCAACTAAAAAAAATCTAATATTAATTTCATACTAATACATATTAATATGAAATAAATAAAAGTGGAATTTATGAGATGCAAAATATTTATAGAACTTGAGCAATAAAATATTTATTATGTTAAAAAAAGATTATGAATTGGAAATTTTAGATGTGAAAAATGAAAAAGTTAAATGTGGCACAAGTGAGGTGACTTGCCAGAGTGATTTTGATGACTTTGATGATTTAAACACTAATTGAAATTGAAATTCCACACTTGATTGAGAAAACGGATAAAATAGTATGCCGTCCATCTTTCTCCTCTCTTTGTCTTCCCATCACGTCATTGGACACACGCGCTTACCCCATGAAAAGAAGATCAACAAAAAACATTGGAAGCGACACAGAAATGGCAGTCTTCCTTTTTACCTGATCCCTCTTGGTGCCTTCAATTCTCTAAAATGTTTTGCACACAAGTATTTCGAAAGGGGATGTAAACTAGGCTTTTCTATAGGCATTGCAGTGCACACAACAATTAATACAAGTCTACTGAGGTTTGGATAATGCAATCAACAAAGTGCCATTCGAGGAAAGAACGGGTAAGCGTTCCCAAAGCCCTCCACGCTTAGACACATAAATTTCTCATTGATTCAAATGCCATTTCTTCAATTTCTTTGGATCCGCTTTTTTGTTAAAGATTAATTTGATAGACACAGTCCCCATTGCTCAGATGTGCTTCTATTGATAGACACAGTCCCCATCACTTAGATGTGCAATTTATTTTGGCTCAAACTGCACTACATGGGATATTTACGAGGACATATCTAATTTGGGTTGAATATTGACTGCCAAATTTGTAGAGTTTCATGTCATTTGCATGGACAACAATGCTTGTGCAAGTTCTCAGGTTAATTTGGAAGTTTCAATCAAACACAGAATTTATGTGTCTGAAAACTGAAATGAGCGTGGAGGGTTTGCAAGCTTGCGATTTCTTTCCTCGACTAGCACATTGTTTCTTGACCTGTAAAATAACTTGCAGCAGAATTCAATTGATCGAGAAAAAAATATATGGAAGATGTGATAATATCACGCAATTAATTATTACTTATCCACTTTGTGTTGAGATTTAGGATCTTGGCAGGGAAGTGCTGAGCCCAATCCATGGCAATAAGTTTTTTCATTATTTATTTTTATTTTTATTTTTCAACTGAAGAAAAGAAGTAGTTTTTAGGTATATACAATTTTGTTTGGGATTGGATCACCTAACTTGCCTAAACAAATCTCCCCACTTAACTGTTGGACCACATTCAAGATTAAATTTCCATTATGTCTACCGCTTTCTTGTGCATTTTCAGGATACACAATCAAAAAGAAAATCAATGAATTGCAGAAGTTTAAGAGCTGAGGGCTCAAGTCCATGGAAGATAGGGTTTGACTTCATGGCCCAATTTGTGATACACCAGTCTGGTATGGTAACAAATAAATTCAATTTATGATTGTGCAAATTTTCACCATTAATTATTATATAGTTGATTATTATATTGTTGTAGCTATTTTTTTGGAAGCAAACGTGATAGAGTTTCTTAAATGTTTTAGAATTTTTGAAAGCTCTTCACAATTTGCTTCTATGAAAGGAAAATTATGACAACAATCAAATCAAAGTTAAATTAGATTGGTGCAATATTATGAAGAAACACAAATATGAAAAGAAAGGGAGCTACGAAGTGCTCCCACCTTGTCCAGCCTAATGCTTTCAGATGATGCACCTCGACGATGTAAATAGTTGGGTGCTACACTTGCCTAGTAATAAATTTCTTCGAACTACATGTGAATCACATTATTAACAGGACATGGTCATACCATGTTCATGATTTATCCTTGAAAGATTGTGAAGCTCATTTAAAAATCAACAATTATTCTTTGATGCAGCAGGCCCGCCACGACTAATCTAGATCTAGGGAAGTTTTAATTTTAGACTACTTTTGCAAACTTTGCTGAAAAAGAAATTTCATTGAGAAAATATATTTTGTTTTGAAGAATATATGCAGAGCAGGCGCCAAGGATTAAAAAAACCGTGTTAATTTTTTTATAATAGAATCATGTCAAAATGGATATAGAAAAAATTCAGGGGATATATAGGTATTTTACCCCTGAGGGTTAAAGCAGTCAATGAAAGAATAACATTGTCTAAAGGTTATGTGCTTGAAAAAATATTCTAACAGAATTTTGATGAAATTTAGTATAAATTTTTGGAGATTCAGGGGTTAAGTTTTAGAATTTTGAACGTTTCAGAAGTTTTGGAAACTTTTGAATCCATTTTAACCATTTAAAAAAAGCTTAATTTTAGATTTTTAAGGAAAGAAAGAAACAAAAAATAACAGAATTCCCATTGTTGAATTTTTTTTTTTTTTGTCAAATAAGAGTGGAGCCTTCTATAATTGAAAGAAAGATTACATAATTTACAAGGCCTTACAATGTAAGGACAACCACGGGCTAACCCTATAAATGGCAACCAACTACACAGCCCAAAAAAGAACCCGAAACCCTCAACCTGAGGCTTACAAAAAATCAATCTCCATCCAAGATCTCGTGAGATCCGATGGTCACGAAACTAGCATTTTGGCAACAAGCGTCCCTTTTACCTGGTGCACAGACCCGATAAGGAAAGTGAGCCAGAGTTATCAGAGGCTCAAATTTATCATAGATTTTGAAGGGCCAGACCCTATATCTCACACAATAATGAGATCATCTTTAGACTTTTGTTTGCAGAATTAGACAAATTTTGTTGGCATAAAACTAGGACTTCTATTGCCTTGACCAGTAATGAAAGGTTGGAGGTCTGAGATATATTGGGATACTATCTTGAAGAAGAAACTTATTTGTAAATATTAATTGAAGGCACATTTGCATCTTGGTTGAGTTTGCTTGGAAACTCTTTGAATTCATTTCTTTGGACTTAGAATATTTGAAGAAGTGTGTGTTGGCTTGAGGCAAAAAATCTTGGAATACCACTAAGTCCATTGAGAATATTTTTGAGATAGTTATTGAAGACATTGTTGAAGACTCCCTTGAAAATATTTTGAAGAATCCCATGAAAATATTTTGAAGAGGCTTAGAGTAGGTACATAACTAGGGCTTCTCATTGAAGACACGTTGAAGATTTGTGAAGATCATCAGAGACTATGTTATCATCATGAGGTGATCTTGGAGATCTTGTTTGGGTATCGTGAAAAGTAGTGGAGACAACTTCATGATAAGACAAGGTCATTTATGAAGTGACGTGGAGACTAAGTGAAGGCATTGCTTAAGATTGACATGGATCGTTGAAGAATACATTGGGAACCGTGAAGTATAACCAAATACATTTTGAACAAGTGAAGCTAAGGGGTGGAGCCTCGAAAAGAAAAGATTGGTGCCTTGGAGGATAGGCTTGGAGCCCTAGAGGATCAGAGTCCTCAAGAAATCAGGTCGGAGCCTGAACTAGATATAAGATTGGAGCCCTTAAGGTTGGTGCCTCCAAGTTGACAAGGTTGGAGCCTTGGAAGTCCAAGTCAATGTTTAGCAAATACAGGTTGGAGCCTAGGAGATTGAAGATTGATGTCTTTCATCTAGGATTGGAGCCTTGCATATAGTATACTTGATTTATTGTAAATAAGAAATTAATAAAAGCATTTATTCTTATTGTCCATTTTGTGTTCTAAATATAAGTGATCTAACTGGTAAAAGTAACAATTGAAAAGAAATATTGATTCACCCCCCCCTCAGTATTTGCAACAATTAGTATCCAATCCAGTACTTTCTCTCAAAGCCTAACAACTTGAAGGTAGATCCTTAGAACACAAATGGAAAAGCCAAGGAAGAAAGCCTCCAATCCTTCTAAAGATGTCTCTTCTTCAACCGTGAAACATGAAGATAATAAAATTGGAAAAGCTCCATTGTTCAATGCAAACTTTGATGTATGGAAGGTAAGAATGAGAAATTTCTTAATGGATCAAGGCGTTGAAGTATGGGAACCAGTGATTACTGATGGCATGATGGACGAAGAATCCAAGGAGTACAATGCAAGAGTGATGAAGGAAAATTTGAATGGGCTACCAGATTCTATAAAGGCCAATTTGGAGAAATGTTTGTCAACCAAAGATATATGGGACAAACTTCATCACATTCACTTAAAAGGAGCATTGACCATGACCTCTAGTCAAGAAGATAAGGGAAAGCAAAAAGGAAATCTAGAAACCATCAAGGAAGCTGAAAATAATAGTAATGACATTAAGGACATAGAAGACCTAGAAGAAGAAGAAAGTAAAGAAGACTTTGAAGAAGATTTCATGAATAAACTTATAGCTGCCATGGAAGAGATTAACAATTTTAAAAAGGAAAATTAGGAACTTAAGAATAAAGTGCAAGATGGTTACTAGGACAAGGCAATGAAGGAATTTGATCTTTTTAAGCTTCAAGTATAGGAAAAAGATGTGGAGCTCACCAAGCTTAAGGAAGAATTTCATCAAAAAAAAAGAAAGCATCATGAAGAAGTCATATCCATGACAAATCGATTGGATAAGGCAAATAAAAGAGAAGAAACTTTGTCAAGCCACCTTGAGCAAAGACACATGAGCTTGAACAAACTTGAAGCAAATATTGGTCAATACAAAGAAGAAGTCTCCTCCCTTAGATATCAACTAGAAGAAGTAAGGAAACACACACAAGGAGCTGAGAAGGTGATGGAAGCTTTGGCATTCATAGAAGGGCAAGTTGATGAAGCAGAAAAGGAGAGAAATGCCATGACATGCCAACTAGAAGAAAAGGATGATGACATCACCAAGTTAAGATCATAAATCGCTTCTCTTAAGGCCCAATCATGTGCAGCAACCAAGATGAAGGAAGAAATGGAGATCATTCTATCAAAGAAGGATGAAGAATGCATGAAACCGAAGGAAGAAATCGTCTTTCTTAAAAACGAAGTTGACTTGCTGAATAAGAACTTGAAGAGTTCCCAAAACCTATATGACGTTCTAAGTCATAAAAGGTCTCCGCTTGATAAATCAAGTCTCGGCTATACAAGTGAATCCTCAAGAAAGAATGGTAATGATTAAAAAAAAGGATGTGAGGAAGCAAGAAAGAAATGTTGATGCCCCCAGTTCCAGAAAATGCAAGGAGAAGAGTCAAGACAACTATGGAAGAAATCCTACTATAAGGAGAATTGCAAATGGTGTCAAGAATACAAAAGGAAATGAATATCATCAAAGAATCCCAAGGCAAAATGATTTCAGAAGTACATCAAGGAAATCTCCATCTCCTAGGTAGGAAAGTATATTTCTTGGTTATTTCTATTCTTGTACAAACTTTGGGCACATGGAAAAACATTGTAGGGCATATCACAAAGACAAATATAATGGTCCCCTTCAATCTCCTAGAAGAAATTTCACAAGAAGAAGTCGTGATTTCTCATTCATGAACAAGATGGAGAGCTTCAATTTCCATAACATTAGACATATGGCACGTGATTGTAACTTGAATTGGGTCCCTACACAAGCTAGAACCATGAAAACCAAGCCAAAAAAGAAAGTTACACAAATATGGATAAAGAAGAAAATTGGATCTGAAAGACTCTTGAATAGTCCAACCAACAACACATGTTGTTGATTTGATAAAGTCATCCTTGATATTCCAAGTGTTTGATGATGAGACTCTGCCAAAAAGGAGACCACGCATAAAGTTAGGGGGAGCTTGTGATCATTCTTGCAGAAGCTATCCGTAAATGGGCCCTATGAAATCCTTGATGAGTCATACATGGACAATCATCCTTTGATATATCATCACTCAGGAGAAACTCCATCCCTCTCTCATCGAGTAGATTATTTTTGAGGATCTCTTCTTTTTTATCACTAAGAAAGTAATATTTCTTGAGGTAGATGAACTTATGCAGAAAAGGGGAGTTGTTTCATCCATGAAGCAATGAAAAATGGACCATATTGCCAGATGAAAGAGCACCATGACATGGGGAGTAACATACCTATGAATAAATACTATTGATGAAGAAAATATGACGAAAAGAAGAAGCTTGATAGGGGGAGTACTTGGGTACCCCATTTTCCATTGAAGTCAAAGGGGGAGAAAATGTTGGAAGGGCAAGAATGTTGCCATGAATGACAAATGAGGAGATTGTTAATCAAGGTTATCATTGATGTCAATATGGCATTGACTGAGATGGAAAATATTCTCAAGATGCCTGGTTCCAGATGATGATATCATGACCCTTGTTTGACAAGGATGCCATCAATTAATATGTCAAGCCACTAATGAAGAAGTCTTAAAGAAGTTCCAAGTGCCAAATGTCAATCATGTGCCTTATTTGATGATCTAAACCTTAACCCTTGGTGACATATGGAGGACTACACTTGATGATGGAAATTGATGACGTCTTGATAACATGGTTGGAAGACTATATGATGACGTGGAAGATCTCATTTGATGGTTGGAAGACTAACTTGGAACTTTCTTGATGATGCTGCACTATAACATATCACTGCACCATTATGTGATGACATGGATGATACACTCATTGCTGGACACTATCATGATGACGTGGATGTCCTACATGATCCTATGATGATAAATAAGCTAAACAATGTGGAAGACAAATAATGGAGAAGCCAAACAAAGACAGTCATACTATCCTAATTAGCTTCTGCACTAAACAATTTGAGGACAATTTCAAAGAAAACTAAAATTGAAGATCTTGGAGGAAACCTTTCAACATGGGACCTAGGCCATGTGAAATAGGACTTTTTCCTCTTTCCAATGAGCCCTCATTTGTCCCGAAACTCATAGTAGTTTGTGAGATATCGAATTTTCAAGTTAAAAAATATATTTCTGATATTGAGCCAACTTACACTTAGACATTCATGTCGGCCTACCTCTAGAAAGACGTGTCTGTTCAGTTCAATGTCAAACTCATATAAAAAGAAGATTTGAAACATTCATTTGACCAATAATTTTCAATGAAGGTATCTTGGAAGAGAAGGAAAACATACAGGAGGGTGAGGAAAAGAAGAATACAGGACTAAGGACGAGCTTAATGTTGAGAAGCATTTCTAGATTATTTTTGGGATACTTGACCTCTGTAACAATGACTTAATTCACCACAGACAACTATGAAATAGGCTACAAGTAGCCTAATTTTACACGAACTTGCTAGAATATTTTGAACCATCTAAACTAAGGCTCGGACTAAGCCACAGAACCTTAGCCATAGAACCTTACACTAAGCATGCCTTTAGACCTATAATATGGAACTATACATACTTTCAGACAAGTAATGAAAGATACATCATACTTGCAGACCTATGATAAAAGAAATATTGAAATGTTTCGTTGGAGTTAAAGGTTGGAATGAGGGTTTAAGATTTGCATTTAGTTGATTCAAATAAGCTACGGGAGCTCACCACAATCAGCTCATCTATTATGGTTCTTGGTCACCTTCATAACTTCAGATCAGAGGCTCAGATTTATAACATATTTTGAAGGGTCGGACCTTATACCTCACATAACAATGAGATAATATTCAAACTTTTGTTTGCAGCATTGGACAAGTTTTGTTGGCACAAAACTGGGACTTCTACTACCTTGACCAGTAATGAAAGGTGTCAAGGTCTGAGATATATTGGGATACTATCTTGAAGAAGAAAATTATTTATAAATCTTAATTGAAGGCACATTTGCATCTTGGTTGAGTTTACTTAGAAACTCTTTGAAGTCATTTCTTTGGACCGGGAATATTTGAAGAAGTGTGTGTTGACTTGAGGTAGCAAATCTTGGAACACCACTAAGGCCATTAAGAATAGTTTTGAGATAGTTATTGAAGACATTGTTGGAGACTCCCTTTAAAAGATTTTGAAGAAGCCCTTGAAAATATTTTTGAAGAGGCTTAGAGAAGGTACATAACTAGGGTTTCTCGTTTAACACATTGAATATTTGTGGAGATCATTGAAGACTAAGATATCATCATGATCTGATCTTGGAGATCTTGTTTGGGTATCATGAAAAGTAATGGCAACACCTTCATGATAAGACAGGGTTATCATTGATGAAGTGACGTGGAGACTAAGTGAAGGCATTATTGAAGATTGACAAGGCTTGTTGAAAAATACATTGGGAGGTGTGAAGTATATCCAAATACATCTTGACGAAGTGAAGCAAAGGGTTGGAGCCTCAAAAAGACAAGGTTGGTGTCTTGGAGGATAGGGTTGGAGCCCTAGAGGATCAAAGTCCTCATGAAGCCAGGTCAGAACCTGAACGAGATATAGGGCTGGAGCCTTGGAAGTCCAGGTTGATGCTTGGAAAATACAGGTTGGAGTCTGGGAGATTGAAGATTAATGTCTTCAACTAGGGTTGGATCCCTACATATATTGTACTTGAATTATTGTAAAGAATAAATTAATAAAATCATTTATTCTTATTGTTCATTTTTTGTTCTAAATATAAGTGATCTAACTGGTAAACATAACAATTGAAAAGACATATTGATTCAACCCCCCTCTCAGTATTTCCAACAACAATTTCCTACACACTACTAATATGCAATCTTTCATGCTATAACATAACCACTGTGCTTTGGTCTTCTTATGCACTCCTCAACATACCTGCATTTTCTCTTCTCATCTATTTGAAAAATCACCTTCGCGAGAATGTCTCCTCTTTTCTGAATGCCTTCCCTGATTTCCTCTTGCATGTTGACTAGTTACCTCATCCCACAAGACTGGATCATCATTTTCTCAGGTGCCTATACACCAATTTAAATGTTTGTAAAAATTTCTTTTACTGCAACCAGGATATAAGTGGAGGTAAATTGTAGTATTCAGAGTTTGGCTATTTTTCCAAGTCATTCCCAAGTGGATTCTCCTCCCAAGATTTGAATCCATCACCTATCTTTTAGTCCAGTCATTTTCATATTATCAAAATTAATTATAATTACACATGAAAATATTTACATGAGGGGGAAACCGAAAATGGTTGTTACAGACCTCACTGCCTTAGAGGAACACCATTCTCGGTGTTCTATACTTAAACATAATTCAGCCATGCTCTGTATCGAACACAAAATTCATAGTGAGATTTATATACAAAGAACTCTCTTTAGATTTGTTTACACAACAAACAAAAATTGGTATGATACCCTCATTTTCTCATCCATTTCCCAAGTGGCTTCCTCTGGTCCAAAGTGTTTCCACTACATCTTGACATGCTTGATTACTCGATTTTGGAGTATGATTTTCCTCCAATCCTGCTGCATTTCCTCTTTAATCTTTTCTTCAATGTAAATTTCAGATGCACTGATAGCTAAAACATGATCTACTTGTGTGTGTGTGTGTGTGTGTGTGTGTATAACAAAAATAATTTAAAATAAAGTTATAACTTAGTTAATTTTTATGATTTCTTTATTTTTTTTTTATTTGGACAATGTGAGATACATCATGGGGTAAGTATTTTGATGGTTATCATGGATTGACATGTATCCACATTTACCATTTATTTAATTTATATGGTTATGCTAGTTTATTTTTTCCCAAAAATCTAGACGCAAATATTGATGGATATTTATGAGGGTAGTTGAGGATACCCAAAAGGATGTATAGAAACTTCATAAGTAGAAAAGAGAAACTGAAACTGAAAATGACGAGGGAGGATGTTGGAGCCTGTTGAAATAAGAGAGTTATTGGAAGAAACATATGACAATGTTTTTAAAGTATATTGTACATTTTTCTTCTTGGTATCCTTGGAGTCATATGCATGGAGAGGAAAGAAAATGAATGCTCTTAGTTGGCAAGAAGGAGTGCTCTTTACTTGATTACATTATTGCGCCGAGAGGTGCTCTCCAACCTAGTATGGGGTAGATGTGTAGGCGTTAGATGTTAGATGTGTAGGTGTTAGATGTTATATGTGTAGGAGTTAAATATTTGAATACTTTTTAAATGTAGGGCTCATAAGAATACTTATGTTATGTAAACATTTTGATTATGTCAAATTACATTAAAAATAAAATGTAAAATAAATAAATAAATAAATTAATTAATATTAAAATAAAATTGAGATAAAAAAATGTAAATTTACGAGTTTTTTGGGCTCCAAGTTTTTGCAACCCATGGTTTTGTCCAAGATATTCTCCTCTAATAGATAAATTACATAATAAAAAAAAATAAAAATAAAGTTTTTAAAATATAAAATAAAATAAATAATAAATAATTAATATTTTTAATAAAATTGAGATAAAGTAGTAAATTTATGGATGAAGGTTTTTACACATCTGGGTTTTCACATTCTATGGTTTTGTCCAAGGTATTCTTCTCTAATGTTCAAATTACAAAAAAAAAGTAAAATTTAAATATAATTAAAAAAACAAAATAAAATATAAAATATAAAGTTAATAATTAAAATAAAATTGAGATAAAATAGTAAATTTAAGAATTAAATATTGTGGCCTCCAAGTTTTCACAACTTATATGATTTTTTCCGCTGGTATTATTTAATATAGCATATTTAAATGTATTATTAGCTAATGTGAGGCATTTATTGCATAAACTTTTTGAGTTACATCAAAATAAATCCTAATTTCCACAACAAATATTGTAACATTGAGCGATTTTCATGATAGATTTGGCAAAGAAAACCACTCAATAAAAACACACTATACAGAGGCTTTATAGTTATGTGGATGCATGCCTTCCAGGGAAGACTTGGGAAAAACAACCTTGCTCACTTTGTTAAGTAGCCTTTAAATATTAGATTTTTCCAAGTTTTTTTTGTATGTTATTCATTTTATTTTTATTTTTTAAAATTTTACTCTTGAGTGTGAAAAGAAACAAGAGCACGAGAAAAATAAACTCTGGTGCCTGTAGTCCTACATTTTGTTTATATTTTTTTGTCCGAGTTAAAATTTTTAAAATTTATTGCAGTTACAATGTCAACCATTGATTTTAACCTTTGCATGAAAAATTACCCAAATATGTCTTTGAGATGGTCATAACAACTTAGTTTAGATACAATTATTATGGAGTTTTATTTAGGAGATTGAATGATAGCATTGAAAATAAAATTAAACCAATGATAGTCAGTATCATTGGCTTCTTATTAGGTTTTACGATATAATAGAGGAGCTTATTAGGTTTTAAGATCTAAGAACAAAACTTCAATTAAATAGTCTGAACTACCATATATATCAAACTAGCTTAGATCCATCTTAACTCCGGATATAATAAGTGCCTTAAATAATCAACCAAAAAAATCTCATATCTATTTCATATTAATAATATGAAATAAATAAAAGTGGAATTTATGAAATGCAAAATATTTATAGAACTTGAGCAATAAAGCGTTTATTTGTTAAAAGAAAATTATGAGCAATAAAGCATTTATTCTGTTAAAAGAAGATTATGAATTAGAAATTTTGTTGAAATATTATTTTCAACTGCAAGGCCAGTCCTTTGCCATACCCCTGTACTGATGAATCAACAGCCATACCTCTGCATTGATGAATCTGCCATTAAACAGCCGCAGCTCCAGTCCTTTCCTGAATCAGCCATTACACAGCAATTTATTACGGAATGGTGGTCACTCACGGAATGATGGTAATTTATTGCTGTGGTTGGTAAATGTAGGTAGGATTTTAATTTTTTTTTTTTTAATTCACAGGTGTAGTTTTGTTTTTACGGCAAAAGGAAAAATGTGAAGTTCAGTTTTGTTGAACATGAAAATGTAATGTGAGACACAGCAGTGTGTTAATTTTCTTTTGAACAGAGACAGAGTTCTCTTTGTAATGCACAGCAGTGCAAAAGTTTTTTTTTTTATGTACACAGCAGCGTGTATGTATGAATGAAATTTACACACAGCAGTGTAAAATGTTTCAAGAAAGAAACAGAGTGTTACAGCAGTGTTAACTTTGAGCAGAAACAGAGTGTTACAGCAGTGTTAATTCTGAGCAGAAACAGAGTGTTTTGTAGATGCACAGGAGTGCAGACACAGCAGTGAAAAACAGCGTGTTGATTTTTTTTTAGAGGAGACAGAGTATTTTGTTTTCTGTAATGTACAGCAGTGCAGACACAGTAATGTAATTTCTATTTACAGCGTGAAGTTTTCTTTAAGTTTTTGAACTGTCCTTAAAGTAGTCTTGTAGAAATCCCTCTGTTAGAGGAAGTATTGTAAATGAATACAATTTCCCTTCTGTTGTGCACTGTTGAAATTTAGTTTTCAGAAAATATTTTTTTTGTGTTGCTGAAACACCAGTTTCAGCGTTGCTGCAACACCGTTTCCAGCAAACGATTTTCAGTTTTCTGTGCTAAAACAGAGTGTTAAAACACAGCATTTTTTTTTGTCTGTTTGTTATGGAATTATCATAAATTCCCAACATGGTATCGGAGCTAGTCCAGGCTCTTTGAAGTGTCAAAGAAGCTGAAGGAAGGGTTTATTGTTGTAGCAGCTTCACCAGCAGAGTGAAGACAGTCAGTGAATTTTTTTTTACACAGTCAAGTATTGAAAGAATGGCCAGCACCAGCGTGGGTATGTTTAATACCCAGCTCCCACAGTTCAATGGGAAAAACTATGACTATTGGGCCATAACCATGAAGGTTGTATTTGCCTCACAAGATTTATGGGAATTTGTTGAATATGGATTTGAAGAGCCAGCAAATGAAGAAGAGTTTAATGGATTAACTCAGGCAGAAAAAGAGCTATTGAAGAGCAATAAGAAGAAGGATTCAAAAGCCCTTGTATTCTTATATCAAGCAGTGCATGAGAGTGTGTTTCCAAGGATAGCAGCAGCCAAGACATCCAGAGAAGCATGGAAAACTCTCAAGACAGCCTATCAAGGCATGGAGAGAGTGAAGACAGCAAAACTACAGTTGCTGAGGAAAGATTTTGAGAACCTGCGCATGAAGGAGTCAGACATTATTGACTCATTTTTCACACAAGCAATTGGATTGATCACAAAGATAAGGTCTCATGGAGAAAATCTTGAAGAAAGGAGGATTGTGGAGAAAATATTGAGGGTCCTACCCTCAAAGTTTGATTTGATTGTCACCACCATAGAAGAGACAAAGGATCTCTCAAATTTTTCAGTTGATGAACTCCATGCATCACTGATAACACATGAGCAAAGGTTGAGTAGAAATGAAAACTCATCTCTAGAGCAAGCCTTCAAGACCCAGATGTCCTTTGGAAGAGGAAGAGGTCAAGGCAGAGAAAACAAGAGAGGAAGAGGCAGAAGTCAAAACAAAGGTGGAAGGAACAGCCCAGCAAATGCTCAAGGAAGAGGCAGCAATCCAAATCAGAACCAAGGCCATGGCAGTAGCCAACAAAGTGGACAACATCATGCTCAAGGACAAAGGTATGAAAAATCCAATGTCCAATGTTATTATTGTAAAAAATATGGGCACTATGCCAGTGAATGTAGGAAGAAGCAACATGATATGAAAAATAGATCTAATGCAAATATTACTAGAGAAAATATCAGCCAAGATAATGTATTGTTAGCTTGTAATATGGCTGAAACAAACAGCGAAGATATATGGTTTCTAGATTCCGGTTGTAGTAACCATATGACAGGAAACTTAGCCATGTTTTCTGCTTTAGATCAAAGTGTGAAATCACAAGTCACACTTGGGACTGATAGCAAAATCTCTGTTATGGGAAAAGGAGAAGTTAAAATGTTTACAAAGAAAGGAGAAAGGAAAACCATAGCAGATGTCTATTATGTTCCTGGAATGAGGTGTAACCTCTTGAGTATCAGACAGCTTGTCCATAAGGGGTACAATGTTTTCTTTGAGAATGATGTATGCACCATCATGGACAGAGCACCCAGCAAGTGATGCATTGCTGAAGTGAAGATGACAAGGAACAGAATGTTCCCTCTTAGAATAAGAGCAGATTTGAAAAATAAAGAAGAAATTGCAGCAGTGACACAAGAGGCTTTCCAAAGCGTGCCAAAGGATGAAAATTGGTTGTGGCATTTGAGATTTGGACATCTCAACTTTGGAGGTCTTAATTTGTTGAGTAGAAAAGGAATGGTAAGAGGATTACCATTGATAGAGAAACCGGACAGCCTTTGTGAAGGCTGCATATTGGGGAAACAACACAAAGAAAGTTTTCCAACTGGGAAACGCATAAGGGGAAAGGCACCCTTAGAAATTGTCCACTCAGATTTATGTAGACCGATGCAAGCTCCATCACTTGCAGGCAGCCAATATTTTCTAACATTTATTGATGACTTTACTAGAAAGACTTGGGTTTATTTCCTTAAGAATAAGAGTGAAGTGTTTGAAAATTTTCAAAATTTCAAAGCACTTGTGGAAAATCAGAGTGGGCTGCGCATCAAAGTTTTGAGAACAGACAAAGGAGGTGAGTATATCTCCAAAGAATTCCTGCGGTTTTGCAGAGAAAATGGAATTCACAAGCAATTTACAGCCAGCTATACCCCGCAGCAAAATGGAGTTGCTGAAAGGAAAAACAGAACAATCATAGATATGGCGAGGAGCATGTTGAAGGAAAAGCATTTGCCAAATGATTATTGGGCTGAAGCCGTACACTGTGTAGTATATATTTTGAATAGGTGTCCTACAAAAGCAGTGATGAACAAAGTGCCAAAAGAAGCATGAAGTGAGAGAAAGCAAGGAGTCACCCACATGAAAATTTTTGGTTGTGTGGCTTATGCACACATTCCAGATCATCTAAGGAAGAAATTGGACAGCAAAGGGGAGAAATGTATTTTCATTGGATACAGTGAGGAATCCAAAGCTTACAGGTTGTATATCCCATCCACCAAGAAGTTTTTTGTGAGCAGAGATGTTCAATTTATTGAGGAGGAAGCTTGGGATGGAAGCATAGAGAAAACAGTTAATGTTAAAAACTGTTTGCCATGTGATGATGATGATGAGGAGTTGGCTGAAACACATCCCCAAACAGCAGCGCCAACAACAGAATAACAAGAGACACCCTTGAGGAGAAATGAAAGTGCTTCTCCAAGCACACCACAAGGAGGAAATTCAAGTGCTTCTTCAAGCACTTATACACCAAATGAAAGAGGTAAGAAGTTCAGAAATTTAAATGAAATTTATAAACAAGAAGCAGCAAATGAAGGTATGAATTCTTTATTTTCTTTATATTGTCATGTTGAAGACCCTATTCATTTCGAAGATGCAATTAAGGATAGGAAATGGATAGAAGCTATGGATGAGGAGATTAATGCCATAGAAAGAAATAAGACATGGGATTTAGTTGAGCTACCAAAAGGTAAAGAAGTCATTGGAGTTAAATGGGTCTACAAGACCAAGAGTAATGCTGAAGGAAAAATAGAAAGACACAAGGCAAGGCTGGTTGTCAAAGGATACAAACAGCAGTATGGGAGAGATTATGAGGAAACTTTCGCACCGGTTGCTAGAATGGAAACCGTGAGAGCAGTGTTGTCCATAGCAGCACAAAACAAGTGGAAAGTTTACCAAATGGACGTGAAGTCAGCATTCCTAAATGGAGTGTTAATGGAAGAGGTTTACATTGAACAACCTCTAGGCTATGAGAAGAAAGGTGAAGAGCACAAAGTGTGCAGATTGAAGGAAGCTCTTTATGGGCTGAAGCAAGTGCCAAGAGCATGGTACAGTAGGATAGATTCCTATATACTGGAAAATGAATTTGACAAATGTGAGGGAGAACCCACCGTCTACATCAAAGAAAAGGATGGTAAGATTTTAATTGTAGTGTTGTATGTTGATGATGTGATTTTTACAGGTAATGATGACTACCTCATTGAAAACTTCAAAACAGTCATGAAAGAGGAATTTGAAATGACTGACATGGGTTTGCTGAGATACTTCTTAGGAATAGAAGTAGATCAAAATGAAAATGCAATTTTCATCTCACAAGCAAAATATGTAAATGAAGTGTTGGTCAGATTTAATATGCAAGAGTGCAAGGCAGCAATCACTCCCACAGTAATGGTATTAAAACTCAGCAAAGAGGACAGCAGCAAGGTTTTTGATCCTAGTTTGTATAAGAGCATAGTTGGCAGCCTCATGTATTTGACTGTAACTAGGCCAGGCATAATGTATGCTGTTAGTCTAATTTCCAGATTCATGGAGAGACCAAAAGAAGCACATTGGCAGGCAACAAAAAGGATTCTGAGGTATGTTAAAGGTACTAAAAGGTTTGGGATTTTATATACTGTCTCAGAATGTTCAGATTTAGTTGGATACACTGACAGTGATTGGGCTGGAAGTGTAGATGACCGGAAAAGCACATCCGGTTATGTTTTTCACATGAGTTCAGGAGCCATTTCATGGGCTTCCAAGAAACAGCCAATTGTGGCATTGTCCACAGCAGAAGCAGAGTACGTGGCAGCTACAGCAGCAGCATGTCAAGCAGTTTGGATGAGAAGGATGTTAAGGAGCTTAGGCCAAGAGCAGGCAAAAGGAACTGTGATTTATTGTGACAACAGTTCTGCTATTGCATTATCCAAAAATTTTGTGTTTCATAAGAGAACGAAACACATTGACACAAGGTTTCATTATATCAGAGAGTTGGTAAATAATGGGGAAATTGTCTTAGTACATTGCAAAACTCAGGAGCAGGTTGCAGACATTCTAACCAAGCCTTTGGGATAGAAAAGTTTTGAGTTTTTGAGGAAATGCCTGGGTATGACTGATAACCCAGCAGTTGAAACTAAAGGGGAGTGTTGAAATATTATTTTCAACTGCAGGACCAGTCCTTTGCCATACCCCTGTACTGATGAATCAACAGCCATACCTCTGCATTGATGAATTTGCCATTAAACAGCCGCAGCGCCAATCCTTTCCTGAATCAGCCATTATACAACAATTTATTACGGAATGGTGGTCACTCACAGAATGATGGTAATTTATTGCTGTGGTTGGTAAATGTAGGTAGGATTTTATTTTTTTTTATTTTTTTTTAATTCACAGGTGTTGTTTTGTTTTTACGGCAAAAGGAAAAATGTGAAGTTCAGTTTTGTTGAACATGAAAATGTAATGTGAGACACAGCAGTGCGTTAATTTTCTTTTGAACAGAGACAGAGTTCTCTTTGTAATGCATAGCAGTGCAGAAGTTTTTTTTTGATGTACATCGCAGCGTGTATGTATAAATGAAATTTACACACAGCAGTGTAAAATGTTTCAAGAAAGAAACAAAGTGTTACAACAGTGTTAATTTTGAGCAGAAACAGAGTGTTACAGCAATGTTAATTCTGAGCAGAAACAGAGTGTTTTGTAGATGCACAGGAGTGCAGACACAACAGTGAAAAACAACGTGTTGATTTTTTTTCAGAGGAGACAGAATATTTTGTTTTCTGTAATGTACAGCAGTACATACACAGTAATGTAATTTCTATTTACAGCATGAAGTTTTCTTTAAGTTTTTGAACTGTCCTTAAAGTAGTCTTGTAGAAATCCTTCTGTTAGAGGAAGTATTGTAAATGAATACAATTTCCCTTCTGTTGTGCACTGTTGAAATTCAATTTTCAGAAAATATTTTTTTTGTGTTGCTGAAACACCAGTTTCATCGTTGCTGCAACACCGTTTCCAGCAAACGATTTTCATTTTTTTGTGCTAAAATAGAGTGTTAAAACAGAGCATTTTTTTGTCTATCCGTTATGGAATTATCATAAATTCCCAACAAATTTTAGATATGAAAAATGCAAAAATTAAGAAGATTATGAATTGGAAATTTTATATATGAAAAATGCAAAAGTTAAATGTGGCACAAGTGAGGTGGCTTGCCAGAGTGATTTTGATGACTTCGATGATTTAAACACTAATCGAAATTCCACACCTGATTGAGAAAAACGATAAAATAGTATGCCGTCCATCTTGCTCCTCTCTGTCTTCCCATAGCGTCATTGGACGCATGCCCTCACCCCAGGAAAAGAAGACCAACAAACAACATTGGAAGCCGCACAAAAATGGCAGTCTTCCTTTTTACCTAAATCCCTCTTGGTGCTTTCAATTCTCCTGAAATATTTTGCACCAAGTATTTCGAAAGGGGATGTAAACTGGGCTTTTCTGTAAGCATTGTAGTGCGGACAACAATTAATACAGGTTTACTGAGGTTTGGATACTGCAATCAACAAAGTGCCATTCGAGGAAAGGAAGGGTAAGAGTTCCCAAATCCCTCCACGCTCAGACACATAAATTTCTCGTTGAATCGAATGCCATTTCTTCAATTTCTTTGGATCCACTTTTTTGTTAAAGATTAATTTGATAGGCACAGTCCCCATTGCTCAGATGTGCTTCTATTGATAGACACAGTCCCCATCGCTATGTGCAGTTTTTTTTGGCTCAAACTGCACTACATGGGATACTTACAAGGACATATCTAATTTGGGTTGAACATTGACTGCCAAATTTGTAGAGTTTCATGTCATTTGCACGGGCAACAATGCTTGTGCAAGTTCTCAGGCTAATTTGGAAGTTTCAATCAAACACGGAATTTATGTGTCTGAAAACTGAAATGAGCGTGGAGGGTTTGCAGGCTTGCGCTTTCTTTCCTCGACTCGCACATTGTTTCTTGACCTGTAAAATAACTTGCAACGGAATTCAATTGATCGAGAAAATAATATATGGAAGATGTGATAATATCACGCAATTACTTATTACTTATCTACTTTGTGTCGAGATTTAGGATCTCGGGGAGGCGCTGAGCCCAATCCATGGCAATAAGTTTTTTCATTATTTATTTTTGAACTGAAAAATGGAACAGTTTTCAGCTATATATAATTATATAATTTTGTTTGGGATTGGATCACCTGATCTAAGTGAACAAATCTCCCCCACTTAACTGTTAGACCACATTCAAGACTAAATTTCCATAATGTCTGCCCGCTTGCTTGGGCATTTTCAAGATACAAAATCAAAAAGAAAATCAATGAATTGCAGCAAGTTTAGGAGCTGGGGCTCAAGTCCATGGAAGATAGGGTTTGACTTCATGGCCCAATTTGTGATAGTCTGGGAGCTGAGGGCTCAAGTCATGGAAGATAGGGTTTGATTTCATGGCCCAATTTGTGATAGTCTGGTATGGGTAACAAATAAATTCAATTTTCTGATTGTGCAAGTTTTCACCATTAATTATTATATTGTTGTAGCTGTTTGTTTGGAAGCAAACGTGGAAGAGTTTCTTAAATGTTTTAGAATTTGCTTCTATAAAAGGAAAATTATGACAGAAATCAAATCTAAGTTAAATTAGATTGGTGCAATGTTAAGCTCCATTAATTTTTGCACAATTGCTGCCTACAATTATGGAATTTAAACTGCAGTCTTTCCTTAACTTATGGAAACCAACTGCAGTAGTTTCCTTAAGTTAAGGAAATCAACTGCAGTTAATAAATTTATTGTTGGGAGCTACTGAAGTGGTCCATTACTCCATCTGGAGTTCTCTGCCTTGATCTGTGGGACATCTGACACATAGCTATCAGAAGCTTGATGGAAGCTTGGCTATAAATTCATCTGTTTGGTCCCCAAGCTTGCATCTCAATTTCCCTTCAGTTTTTACACCATCTAGCTGAGAGAGCAGAGCTTGGAAGTGCCTTCAGAATTTTTGTATTCTTTTCTTTTTGCTTGGATTGAAGCTGGAGTGCTGAAGAAGAAGCAAGTGGACTGTGGCCTGCATCAAAAACATCACCAATGGCTGGAGGTAATTCGTATCCCTGGGCATTAAATTAAAACGATTCTTTCAGTTATTCCGCATATAGAATCGCTGTTTAAACTGTAGAATTTTTACATTTGGTATCAGAGCAGTTTATTTATCTCTGCCTTGGTGCGATTCGAATACTTTGAAATGGAGTCTAGGTTCAAAAGTAAATGTCGACGCCGTATTATTAAACATTCTGATCCTAGCCGTAATATTGTAGCTAGAAAATGTCGTCTCTTCCCACGCATTCTTTAGTTGAATTTCTTTCGAGTCTCTGTCTCGAACAACGCATTAAAAAATGTCTCTAGACAGGTAGTCAACATCCTTAAACAGCGTATGGGCGGACATAGGTAGTTATCTTTAAAGTGAGTTGGAAGTTGTGGCCTATCTCGTGTGTTGGTTTTCGAAGGGATATTTGATAAACCGATGTAAGGGTTGCAACTTGCAAGATCCATACACTATACAGATAACTAATTATCAAATATTATTTATATATATTTATATAAAATTTCATGTGAGCCATAAAATTACATAAACCTACCCAGGTTGTTCATATAGTGATAATATGATACAGGGATTAGTTTGAAACCTGCGGTGATTTATTTACTTTTAGCTTCAGAACATATTACAGCAGTGTTTTTCACTTTGGTCTGGACGTTCTAACATATGTATTGAACATTAGATTTTACGGTTGTCTGCGTTTCGATTTTGAAACCACTTCCTGCTATAAGATAGAACATGTGATGGTTCGATTAGTTCCCCAAAGAGATACCCATTCATTGACTTATATATGCGGACAGCTAAATTGCTAATTATCATAATGAGAAGGCATTTGTTCAGCACTGGCACTGTTTTAGGATTAAGAATAGAAATTTCCCTGAAGGTTAACAACTACCAGAGAATCAATTTAGTCACCATAGTCAGTACGGGAATCAATTTAATGACCATAGTCAGTACACCCATTGTCCTGGAGTTTAAATTGGACCTGAGCTTCAGAATATATGCATTTTTCTGGTTTCCGAAATAAATAAATAAAGTAAACAAAACCAAAGAATTTATAGAAGGAAACCAAATAAAGTATTAAATACACGCGTTATAAATAATATTTCAAATTTGCAGTTTTGCTTGCAAATTATTTAAAGAAATAGTTTATAATTTTTAGAGCCCATTTTGTAATTAATTTAAGAATTAGTCTTAAATAAATTATGGGATAGTTAGACTAAGGAGAGTAAATAAAATTGATTGGTTATGTAAGAATTGAATTCTTATGGGTATAAATTATTTTATTATTTTGAAGTTATATTTAATTATGGAGGCTGGAGTTTAAATATGAGGTTTTGTATTCATTTTATAAAAATATTAGAGGAAATGAATATAGGGATGACTTTTGAAGTATTACTTAAAGAAAATAACTCTAAATTGTGAGAATCTCTATTTTGAACTCAATAGCATTGCAATGCAATTTGTAGTCATTTGCAGTAATGCTGACTACTTTAACTTTCATTTTGATTTTGCTGGAGAATTATTACAGTTATATGGAGTTTATTAAAATGTCATTTTGACTTACTCCTTTCAGTAAACATTATTTTTCTCTCTGGTTAAGTTTTGTTTATGCAACAAAAATAATGTCTAGTGATCCATATAATTTTAATTAATTAGAGAATAGCCACAGCATCTTTAATTAAATAAAATTATATATTTTGATTGGTTAGATCACATAAAGATTATTTAGACATTAAATTGTAATTAATTAGACTGAATATAATAAATTTTATCCCACAGGAATCTTTATTATATTTATCTAATTAATTAGGATAAAATTTCATAACCTACCCACAGGAGTTATGAATTAATAAGTTTTATCATAAAGTTTTATTGAATCTGTTTGAATTGAAAATTTAGCCCACAGGCAATTTTTATGTCATTAGATTCAATTCTTTTTAGCATGATTTACATTGAATATAATAAATTTTATCCCACATGAATTTTTATTATATTTATGTAATTAATTAGGATAAAATTTCATAACCTACCCACAGGAGTTATGAATTAATAAGTTTTATCATAAAGTTTTATTGAATCTGTTTGAAATGAAAATTTAGCCCACAGGCAATTTTTATGTCATTAGATTCAATTTTTTTAGCATGATTTACATTGGTAAAACATGAAAGTTTATTAAGCCTCAATTTTAACATAAGCATGTGATTTTTTAATGCAGTAGTACAACCTGCAAATTTCTCTGAAATTCTTTGTGACATTCCCGAACTTAAGGAAGTAATCTCGTTTGTTTGTTATGAATCTAATATGGTTAACGTTAATATTAACACAT